>OX401970.1:11162548-12511547 GCA_947859335.1 Tortricodes alternella
CTTTGGAAAACCTTATCTTTGGTAAGAGCATGCTATAACTTCTTCAAATGCTGTAACACCTCCTATAGACCAGGTGGAAATCGTATGATTTCTTACCAACCAACTTGCAGGGCAGATTTTTTTTGAACTTTTTGATATTTTAAGAACTTAAAGCAACGATGGGAAATATGTGCCAGGGAAGAAACAGTTCCATAACTTTATTTTTTACAACTAAATTTACAGTTTGAAATTGTTATCAAATTGTAAAAAGGTAAATGTTTGCCGTGCCAGAGGTTGCGGATTCAAATCCCGCTAGCTAGAGGCTAACTTTCTGTGATAAGCACGAATGTTTCGGACTCTTATTATGGAGTCCTGCAGGGGTTGAGTACAGGCGCCTGGCTTGCTTGGCTGCGGTTCGTCGTCAGTGGTGAACGACGGCAAGCATGCTGAGATCACAGTGTCCACCAGAATATCCACCCGTCCAGTATTCCGAATGGCAGGGACAGCGGGGTTATATATACTTTCCAAGTTTATCTATGAGTAGATAGGTGTCGCCACTGAGAAAGAAAAAATCGAAAGACGCCGAGTGAAGCACGGTCATCCAAGTACTTACGCATTATGCGTGAAAACTTGGCTTAAGACTTCCAGAGTCATTCTACACATTTTTATAAGTTTCTAACAGATCTTTACATAAATATCTAATCAAGACAGGAGTTACGTTTTATAACTTTAGTTTGCAAAAAAAAGGAAATAATATCTAAACGTTGTATGCGTGTGCCTGATTAAGCATGAAAGTAAGTATTATTTCTAAAATGTAACTCTAATTATGTAAATTTTCTCAAATATGCTAGGGAATACTGACCTTGTGTTTTTTAGATAGCAAAACACGTACTGCCTTGCTACAAAAACACATTGAAGGCCAAACTATCTCCACAGTAATCTAAGGTATGCCAAATTATTTTGACAATTGACTTTGTATGCCATTGAGTTTATTGTTATTGCTCGTTTTGATGCCACAGATAAGTTGGTGCACCATAACATTTCTATCTAGTTTTTACATTAAAATGAAATCGTAAAGTAGAGAAATTCTGTACACTGAAGATAACAATGGGAACACGCTGTGAAGGGCTTGGGAATGAGCACATTCAAGGTATTTGTTTTCCAGGTGGGGGGGGGGGGGGTGTAGCTGCCAAGCTGTTACGTAATGTTGTAATGTTATACCTTATTTACGGTGTGAGTTGTCACAATAAATAACTTTCACTAGTTTGGAATTGCTTAGCGCTAGACTGCTACCCGACTGCGCGACGCCATTTAAATTGGTGGTGTATAGTTTTGTAATCGTTCTATAAAAAAATCTACCTAAAACGAATTTTCCCGAAGATAAGACCCTGACATATCGATTTCTATAGCCAAAAGACACCTAGCCCTAGATTTTCGTCGAAATCGAGCGAGCCGTTAGCGAGATCGTCGTGGCATACACTCGATTAATAGTGAAAGATATTATTGGTGATTAAAATAAAATTAAAACGCCACAAACGTATATAAGATGCTCGTTTGCATTCCTGTTTATAAAAAAAGATATGTTAATTATCTCATATTGTGTCTATTCAACATTATCTCGGGATTTGTCTTAAAATAGTTAACTCCGTCTGTGCTGATGCCCGCCCCAACTTACCTCTTGCCGCGCGGGCGATCCGCCAATTGTGCGGTTTATCTTTACTCATATCGCGCTCTCGTTTTACGCTAACATTACTTATCAGAGGTCGTGCCAATAATTTTTAGGACGCAATGAAGCTCATGTCACAGGCAGACTATATTTCACGAAGACGTATACATAGGTTTGTATGAATGGACTAACTTTTTAAATGACGAACCGTTTATATTTTGCCCGACTGACTAGAGTCGTATAATGTTTTCAAGGTTTATGTATGTAGACAGCATGTATCTCGACTATCAAAGTCGTATCCCACCCGCGTGAATACTCAAAATACTATTAAATTACTCGTATATTTACCTTGTATGAACATCAATAGAGCAGTCTAAGTTTATTAACACTTTCACAGTTACGCTCGTAGTGAGTTTCTTCGCATTTAAGAGGAAATCCGCCCCTAACAGAAAATCCGGCTACTGGCCGGCCTCAGAGCACTGAACGTGTTTAAATGTTACGAATAGGAATTTGGAAATGATAAAGTTGCTCATTCAACCAATAATTTTTGACATTGAACAATAAGCCGAATTGGAAAGTCCATGTTTTATACATACGAGTATATGTATGCTATAATGTTGGCACAGTTGGCTCATGTTCAACTCGCAAAGTATGTAGCATTGATTTTTCATTGACAATGTGGCACTTTTGAGAACGTTTTGAACGCGGTCAACGGCTATCGTTAGTGTCGGGGGCTTCTTCAACATGCTTTGGATGGAGATGAAGCCTGGCTTGCACAAACTTTTCACGTAAGCTTCGTTAACACTTGGAGATAGCACCGACACAAATTTAGGGAACCACACGAAAGTGCAATTAAGTAGGTACTTTATGAACGTTAGATTTAATACTCAGTTTGAACGGAGAACCGCAGCACCGCTACCCAGGCCTGAGCAATGAAAGTTCTCATCAGAAATATCAGAAATATTACAAAATATATTAAAAGAGCGTATTAAATATAATATAGCTCTATCGCTATTCGTAACTTCCATTTGTTTAGCGAAACTAAGAGAGTAAAACTATTTCACAAACAGAAGCCAAGCATATAATTCTAAACTACCAATTCGGCGGAATGGCTACGCTCCGCCATCAAATAAAATTAGAGCTATTCGCTCCGGCGAAAATAACAAAACTAACAAGTACCCAGTAACTAAATTACGAATAATTATACCTACTTAAATAAATACGTGAGACATTTTGCAACCATAGCGCATTTTAAAATTAACACATTACATTTCCCTTCGTGGATATATGTTCTATATTAGAAGTGTTGTTATAATCTCATCTATCTATCACGGTAAAGGAAAAGACACCCTCGTCCGTATCGAGAGGGGTATGAGTCTTGCCTGCTATAATCTCCTGTGAAGTTCCGTACCCCTTTTCATATCAGGACCATTGAGACAATCATCAAACGAGAAGGCGCCTGTAGCAGTGTAATACCACCTCTGACTCTGTAATCGCTACAGGGTCTGACAATAATGGGGAATGGGCCCTCTAGTATCTCCGAGGGCTAAAAAAAACCATCCGCTATGAAATAAAAACCGGACAAGTGCGAGTTAAACTCGCGTGGAGAGGGTTCCGTTCCGTACATGATTATCTGAAATTTCCTATGTAACTTTAAATACATAAGTACTATACACATTCGCGTTGCGGTCATCAACTTACATATATGGGCACCAAATTTCAACTCAATCGGTCCAGTAGTTTCGGAGCAAATTGGCTGTGACAGACGGACAGACAGACAGACAGACGAGTGATCCTATAAGGGTTTTTTCCTTTTGAGGTACGGAACCCTAAAAACGAACGTGAAACATTAATTTTGAAAAATTGATAGCTTGTGTTTTTTTTTTAACACCCAGAGCCAGATTTTGATCTTGTCAAAATCTTTTTTTTCCCCGCTGTTCGTAACAACGTGACACGAGGCTTTTTGATAAGTACCTACTTATACAACTTACACTTTATGACTTTATCAAATATCTTTCATTTCATAATTTTTTCATTATAACTTGTAGCTGTTACTAATTTATTTTTCTATACAGTTTTATAGTCACTATAGTTGTTACTAATACTGCATTGATGAAAAAAGTCGCAATTTCTTGCAATGATTTTAAATTTCCTTTATTCATAATACTGACAATTATTTACAGTTTGTAAATGAAAGTTTATAAGCGATAAGGGAGCATGGAAATGTGTCTAAAGCTACGTGCTAAAAGGCTGGTTTAAAGGAGATTGTTCCTCTAATTGGTGCATGTCCTCAACTCCGGCGCCTAACGAGCTATACGTCTCTCTCTGGCGTCTTTTGGCCGTCATACTTCACGCGATCAAGGGCATGAAACAAAAATGTTTAGAAATTATGCAGAGAACCAATTTTCAACGCCCAATTATTTTAGAATGGTTTCAAGAATTACAATAACTTATGTTAGAAACCTGAAATTTGTTTTAATCAAGGAACAAAGCGAATTTGAGAACTGGCCGATAATAGTACCTACACCATTAAGCGACGCTAACTGGCCGGGACGTCCATCTCGCGCCGGCGAGATCATTTCCGCACAATCACCGACAAGGGCGTAGCAATCCTGTTTTTCAGAAGGGCAGGCAAAATAGTCGATATAATAGGTGTATCTACTTTAATACTCAGGTGGGCCAGAAGGGTTCTGTGGTTGGGCAGGCCCCCCGGTCCCCCCCCCCACTAGCTGCACCCTTGACCTCCGACATATTCCCAACGATCAAGCCTCTATTGATCTAAAACGCGCTAATCTGCAACTAGCAAATTATATTGAGTTAAACAATTTTTACCCGACTACGGCTACTTTTTACGTAGCAAAAAGAAAAGTTATGTCGCGAGTATGTATGATAGATATATGTATGTATGTGATCATGTCTGTATGTAATCACTCGATTAGTTACCACCTAAACCCAAAACATTGAACCGATTTGAACAAATGAGTGTCATCTGAAATCAAATATGGCGGATGCTAGTAAAGCCATTTTTGTTTCTTGTTATTATTCCATCCATGCATTATTATCAAATGAAAGGACTGGACAAGAGCATTCCTTCAATATATAATACGTTGGTAATTATTACAATTATTATAAATAGTTTCTATATGTGAAATATGATAGGCAGGGCGTTAAATCAATTTCTTGTTTCTCTTTTTTAGAGTTCGGGTTTTCTTTGTATTCAATTTTTTTTTATTGTGGGCCTTGGTCATCGGAATTCGTAAGAAAACTATCACGCAGAGGCCCATTAATATTCAAGAAAATTAATATTATAGTAAGCATGCGATTACTAGACGTAATGTTCTGGTTGGAATTAATTTATCTACAGCACAATTATTTCGCTCAACACGTGCGGCGTACAATGAAATCATTTGAAATTCATTAATTTGCGTTCAAAATAAATGGGCTCATAATGGTGTTTCCATGTCCCTTGCACCGTTTATAACCAAAATCTCCAGTTTCTCTAAAGGCCTGGTTACACGAGCAACTTTTTACGGAAATTGATTGCCGACAACTCTAGCTGTCTTACTCTAACTTCGTACGTTAGAGGACTGAACTTTATGTGGTATTTCATCAATACGTATAATAAAAACGTTAAGTGGAAAAAATACATTGCAGATAACAATGAAAAACCGGACGGACAAGTGCGAGTTAAACTCGCGTGGAGAGGGTTCCGTTCCGTACATGATTATCTGCAATTTGCTAGATTACTTTAAATACCATAGACTTCTTATAAGTTTTCCTGTAATCTATAGGTAAAGAACTATATTCTGTATATTTTCAAAATGTTAGCCCCAGTAGTTTCGGAAATAAGGGGGGGGAATGGTCAATATTCGCCTATTTTCCTAAATAACTTCCAAACTATTTTACTTAAAAATCAGAAAAAAAAAATTAAGGTCCTCATAATAAGCCCTTTCATTTGATATGTCACACAATATAGATTGCATAACTTACGTCACGCGTCCGTGTTGCGGTCACCGACTTACATATGTATACCAAATTTCAGCTCAATCGGTCCAGTAGTTTCGGTGCAAATTGGCTGTGACAGACGGACAGACAGACGCACGAGTGATCCTATAAGGGTTTCGTTTTTCCTTTTTGAGGTACGGATCCCTAAAAATGTCATAGGGTATTTCACAATGAGCAACAACACTTCCCAATGGTTTTTGTATTTTATGTCTGTTTGTCTGATAGTGTGCGCCAAAACCTTTTACACTACTAGGCGAATTTCATTGCGTTTTTTGATTTTATATTGAGGGCAACCTCGGGCAGGACATGACTATAGAAACTTTTGGAAATAAAACTGGAAGGAAGGAACATTTCACAGACCATATTTCCTAATTCAACAAACAACAAACCCAACTGTGAAACCTCAAAAAGAAAGAAACACTAAATTTATTCTGCCAGGCTCGTGGGGCCGATATGGAAATAACAGTCGGTGACTTCAAATAGGTATTATAGGATTTTAAGGAGAGTCACCGACTACTATTTCCATATCGGCCCCACGAGCCTGGCAGAATAAATTTCTTGTTTCTTTCTTTTGAGGTTATGCTGTCGGCTTTTTTGTTTTTTTAATTATTATTTTTTTAATTATTTTTTCTTTGAGTTGTATTTTTACGTTAGTAAGACCTATTCTGCGATCATAAAAGAACTTTATCATAGCTTTATTATAAGTATTGAAAATTTAAGTGAGAATGGTTGCTAACCATCTTTTAATCGTTATAGATCCTAAATGGTCGTTCGAAATGAAAAATGATTAAGATAAACCTAAAGATGATTTTCAAATACCTATTCAATGATACCCCACGCAACATGGTTAGACCACTTTTTTTTTCTTTTTCCCTATATGGCGTCTGATTGTTGCCATATTAAATATTGATTACTGTTATGTCTTTAGTGACACTCGCAAGATTAAGACAAATTGATTGACGTAAGAATCATCAAAATCGGCCCACGCGTTTCGTCTCACGAGTGCCACAAAGGAACATACATACATACATACAAACACAAATAAGCTGATAAACACATTACCCTCGTTGGCGTCACGCAGTCGGGTAAAAACACCGCTTAGCCTAACTTTTACTAGCAAATAAACCTCCCGCGCGCGGGAAGATTATAAAGCGTTGTGATTGATGCGTTCAAGGTTCAAGCAGAACCCTTTGCAGCCCGCCGCTTATAGTTTTTTGATTCTAATATTGGCAGCGAGGCTCGTCCGGCTATGCGGAGTCTATAGAATATATGTTCTGTGGTACATCTACTTTACTCCTTGAGCGGCGTCCCTGCATACATATTTTTAGACCTATGGTAAATGAATGCACAATTTGACACTCACATTTGTATAAGAAGTAACACTAATTTCAACACTACGTCAGACTTAGGTATCTTGTAAGGTTCTGACGGATATATCCGTCGTTGGCGGTGAACTTGTGGTCCGTATATAGCCGTCAAATGGTTAACACCTTATTAATATATTATTAGCAATGTTTTATTTTTTACTGCTTTTGATAGTGTACTTGTTTGTACAACTAATAGCGAATGATTACTTGTTGACGATGCATTACCGACCCAGTCACCATCTTCTTTCCAACATCTCAATCTATCAATCAAATTTGTCTCCCCGATTTTGGCGTTGACTATGTACCTAAGTAACGTTTCAAAGAACGGGCTGGTATTGAGAAAGATGCCAAACTTGGTTCGGCAGCGATCGATCTTGCCGAGAGCCGATACGATACGTTTTTGCCGATTGCCGAACGCAATGACCATTCTATTTGGACTGATAAAAGTATTTGGCAAGAAAGTTATTAATCTTTCGAAGTAAAGATATAAATGAATGGGAAACAACTAAATGTATGGGACCTCGAAACGATTATTCCATTTTTGAATAGGTACAAGTAAGTAGAGTAGTACTAAATGCGATATATTGAAGTCTGTGTTCTATAGCTTTAACCTTAATTGCTTCAGTAAAGTGGTTTCATTAACTTTGTAAAAGAAGCCGTGATGATGCTTTGACGCAGATGCCCACCTCTTGAGAAAACTTTTACCAGTTTTCAATTGGCGAACAAAGAAATACGGCTGCCTTTTCTCGTTATTTTCTCAAAGTAGGCAGGTAATGCAAAATGTGACGTCATTGCATTTAAACAGATTCGTAGCCGGGTGGGCGCAGTGTCGCCTTGACACCGGCCGGATCACAATAAATGGGAAATATCCACACGTAAATAGGCAGCCGACGTGTAAATAATATTCTCCGTAATGCTTATTTACACCGATTCCATATTGTTTAGTACCCAGAAATATGTATAAAATGCTATCAAGTATCGTAAATATGATTTTACAAATCAATCTGTTTCATAGTTCCACAACTTTTTGCATCTAGGTGCAGTTTAAAGACGCGTATTAGCACGAGTCGACCCATTCAATTGTCAAGAATGGCTGTTTGAGGCTCGGCTCGTGCTAATACGCGTCGTTAAACTGCACCTTCAAATAATATATCTAGGCATTTGGCGTGTTTTTAAATAGAACATAATGGGGCCAATTCGAAAGTGTTTTCGCTAAATTTAGAAGTCGCTAAATTTGAAATAAGAAACGTTCGACTCGATTTTGAACCTTGGAGCTATACAAAATCGAGTTTGACGTTTCTTATTTTAAATTTAGGCAATCTTAAATTTAGCGGACACCGTTTCGAATTGGACCCAATGTAATGGTATTTTGGGGGTCTGAAACTTTAATTTACTTGTTACTTGCAGAATTGTTACTCGAAACTTCGAGAAAGGGGGAGCGTCGCTGCGGCCCGTGTCTTTAGGCCGCTGACAGTGACGGCCTTTCGCCATTTCTCTTGCTCTTTTTAAAGCTCGTCGCTAAATTTTCTCTCTGCAAAGCTATTTAATATCTAATTGGATACTAAGTATACCTATGTCCTATACCAACCAATCACATTTTCAGTTTTTTGTCTACAGTAGTTAATCAAACAATCATATTCCAGAGTATACTAATTAAAAGAAGAATCCACAAGCCTGCATTTCCCTTTACAGACAACATTATCTCAACCCTGTTCTCAGGAAATACCTGCAAAAGTTTCGGACTCGCGAGGCCTGCTGACGAAGCGTCCGTGCATACAGGAAATATATCTAAACCTATACTTACTATTCAAAAACATTTCGTGTGAATAATTTAAGCGAGACCATGACAATTCCTCGTTGCATTCGAACCCAGAATTCAATAACATTTGTTATATAGGTACTTACTCGTATATTCTAGAATGAAAGCTATTTCTTCTATCTATCAAATTCAACTTCAAATCTTTTATTTAGCAAATTGGCAATCTGTGTGGTCTTTTACATGTCACATAATATACTAAAATAAAGTTAACCTAATGACATCACTTACGTAAGCACAGAATAGATAATAGTACTAACGTACAGAAGAATCACTGTCTAACAAAACGGCGTTTAGGTACGAAAATATGCCTACTTATGCCTTCTCTCTCCGTCGCATAAAGCGTGCTCTTTCGTGTACGCTAGGGTTGTCAGTTTTTATCCGCGTCATTCAACGACAACAATGCGCTAATCGCCCAGCGAGCGAGCGAGTGGCAAACTACCGCGATTTACAGCTCCGAGCAACGCGACGGCCGAGCGTACCTAAAGTGCGGAGTGAAACCCGCCTGACGTAAGTAACTTTTGAGAATTTGTCAAACACTTGACATTCAATCTAGGTTCCATATAGGATCATACTCTAAAAATATATCTCCATAAACACAAAAACATCGTTTTAAGGTGCAACCGACAAGCCCTTGGTTATTTATTAACCTCCATTGCGCCTACAAAAATAGAGGCACTGGCACGTTGTCGGAATTTTGTTTCAAGAGATGTGATTGGAGGCATTTCAGATAGGACTGTGCTGTAATGCGGTAATTCGTATGCAAGTCTGTTTGTTTTTGTACTTTTGTGCCCCCATCCCTCTACTCGGCCTACACCCACACCCTTTATTGCGTATAAGAAACAATCGTGTCGTCTGTCCTGCTCGTTTGCGCTAATGCGTGACAGGGACAAAGGCGAACCACCTTCTAATTTTATTCGGGACCAACACCCTTGCGCGTCCGTTCGGTGCTTTGTCTGGGGAGATGGATTAGTTGCTTCTCCTATAATGATAAGCACAATATTTCAACTGTTAAATTCAAATTTCTTCGGCAGAAAAATGTTTCGCTCAAAGCGACCACCGAGGCTAATGTTAACTCGAGTTTGAAACGCGAGTTGGAATTCTTTGGAACAATATTAAAAAGCTGTACAAGTTACAAGTTTTTTCCAACCGTTTAAATTGTTTATTTCTTTTTTAGAAAATGATTCGAGAAATATTTTATGTTATATGTGGTAAAACAGCTAGTTAATTCATGAGACAGCATGGCTAACATTAATACCAGCCACTAAATATTTTTCATAAAAAACACTATATAGCAATACATATTTAAATGCTCATGTACCAAAACAGCGCGAGTGAGATTGGGAAATTCAACAACCTATTATTTATATGCTTACTAGGCTTAAAATATAAGGTTAAGTTATAAGTTTTAAATTTATTGAGGTTTGTATTTAGAATAACCGTTTGGGGGTTGATTGTCTGTAAAAAGCAGCCAATGTCCCAGGGCTCATACAATTTCCATACCAAATTCATCAAAAGTGGTTCAGCGGTTAGGCCGTTAATTGCGCAGATACATAAAAAAACATCAACGGGATCTCATTGGACACGGACAACTTGCGGTTAATTAACCGCAAGAAAACGAATTCGTTTTCCAGCCTCTATTTTGTAAAAAAGTAGCCTATCCTTTCCCAGGGCTCAAACTGTGTCTTTACATAATTCCATCCAAATCGGTTTGCCGTGAAGGTTACTTCCGCATTTCTAATATTAGTATGGAAGTACTAACGAGTATGCATATTAGTATGGAAGTATGGTTTAGAACAGATGATCTGCTGAAGTGTCTAAAATAAGTTGAGAATGTTGAAAATAAGCGTCATAGCGCCTTTCGGTACATTACTGTTGCATTACGCATTGAAGAAATACAACGTTATTGAAAGTTTACGAATTATAACTTTTTGAAAGCCTGTCTGTCACTGTTAGTTTATCATCGCCTGGTCTTTTTCAAAATGACAAAATTATATATAGTCTGATGACGGTTTGCGCTGTAATGTGAAACGTGTTTATTTAATACATAAACTGAAATGTGTAGAGTGCCGCCACGCCCCGAGCTCATCCTACTGCTAATCATATTGACTAAAGATAATTGGAACAAATAATAACCAAACACCGGATTGACCGGGGAAAAAATGTACCAGTGCTAGTGATTAATTAAAAACCGGTCAATGGCGAGTCTGACTCGCGCGCCGAGGGTTCCGTAATTACGTATGAAAAAGAAACAGTACCTTGTAAGTACGGAACCCTAAAAAAGAAAAAAATAATAGCTTTTAACAACCATTAACCATTTACAACCTACCTATCAAATAAGACAAAAAATAACTTTCGCAAGCTCCTATCTCCGTTCAATCGGCGAGTGTGATACGACTTTGCAAAGGTTATTCCGTTTTAACTTTTTTTTATGTGATGTAATTACAATTTCACGGTTTTCGGACTTTTTCCTTTACTTGTGCTGTAAGACACTACTTCTTGCCAAATTTCATAATTCTAGGTCAACGGGAAGTACCCTATAGGTTTTGATTCCCTTTGGATTCCCTTGAAAGTATCAAAATATGTGACATAAACGGCCATATCTTTTGATTGTCACCGCAATCAAAGGATATGGCCGTTTATGTCACATATTTTTTATTTTTGTGTATGTCGTTTTCTTCTTAATCCAAATTCTTAGAATTACACAACGGTTGTGCGTTATTTTTATCGATATCAACTAATAAAATTAGTTTAATGTGTCCTCGCACTATTTAACGTCAGTACAGATTTGCCCCCGTCAATCCGGTGTTTGATAATAACCCTACTTCCCTAATTAATATTACACCTACTACTCCCCACTAATATAGCAAATGCAAAAATGCACAGTTCCCGAGGGAACAACGATAAACGAAAGTGGATGAGGTCGCGCGCAAAACCTAGTAAAAATATCCTCTTTTCACGCAGAATACAGTGAATTAATAAAATTAAGTGTCAGAAATATGAAATCTTGGCCATTGCACGTACCTAATTTAATAGGCGTCCTTGATTAGTAGATAAACATTACAGAAAAATCGCTTAGTGAAATAATTACGGAGATGGGACAGCGAGGCGAGCGGGGACCTCCGAGCCGCTCTTCCGCGCGAGCGGGCTTTTAGTGCCCGCCCGCACGCGCGCGCGTCGTCTCTGTCCGCATCCGACCAATTACACACAACTGACACAACCCACTTCCTACCTGCCAATAATTATTAAACATTCGTTGTGTGAAACGCACATTCTTTCTTTCACTAATCTCCAGTATGGAATGGTTTTGTGAATGCCACGTAATCATACCCTTCATGTGACAGTCGCTCACTAGGTACATGTGCCATTAAAAAGCTCTACAGTCCTAGCAAGTTTGACACGAGGACTAAATATCCCCATCTCAGTGCGTCTCTCTCATACTAGTAGCGAAGAAAGAGATGCACTGAGAGATAAGATGGGGATAGGTTATCCTCGTGTGAACCTTGCCATGGCCGCTTGGAGGAGATAACCTTCCTTAGCCTAACAGTCAGCCGGAGCCGGTTACCTTGTGCTTAATTCTCATGCTCATTTTCATAAAAGGTAAGTTATATACAAGTTATCATGTAGTTATTTTTGTGACAGATTAATTAGAAATTGTTCATATACTAATAATGCTCCCTATACCTCACGAAATACACCTCCCTGTACCGCAGAGGGCTGACCGCGTCCAGCTGCCGTTTCGGCCAAGAGCAATTTACTAGCCTTTACGGGACACGTAGTTAATTATACTATTGTAAACTTATTACAGTAAATTTTCATTATGTTAAACTTGCCCACATGATAGTTACGCGACACTTAAACGAAAGTTTTATACGTGGTTTCTGTTTACAGACAAATAATAAAAAACAAAAGGTACTTAAATATGTAATATACGTAAAATTTAATATCGTTGCCTATGGCTACTGCCTTTAAACTAATACTCAACCCGAAATAACCTACATACACCTTTGTAACATTTATATGACAGTTTAACAGCGTTTTTCTCTACTGTTTTGTTATTCGATATACGATTAATGTAACAAAGTTAAACTAAGTAAGTATGTTCGGGTAATACACAAATCAAGAAACAAAAATTGTCCCTCCTGTGACCAAAACTTGACGAAAACGACTGCTTAATTTTACGTTTGCTTCATACAGGCCAAAACTATGGCTAATGTCCTACATGCGGATATAGTCCAAGCAAAAAAATCAGGCCTCTGGGTCTGGTTAACTTTCGGGAGGGGACAGTTCTGAGCTTAAACGTGTGTATGACCCATTCATTATTTCACATCTACGAGTAACTACATAGCTATGAACGAAATAAAAGCCTGAACATTTTACTTATCATCAAATAGCATAGAGAATTCCTTTAATGATTCCGTCAGAATGATTCTGAATCGATTTAAATTTCCACTAACGTATAATCAAATGAATTTGCGCTACGCCCATGGCCAGTAATCAGTCAATGCAAATTATAATGTATGTATGTGTCTTGCATC
This sequence comes from Tortricodes alternella, assembly GCA_947859335.1. Taxonomy (NCBI): domain Eukaryota; kingdom Metazoa; phylum Arthropoda; class Insecta; order Lepidoptera; family Tortricidae; genus Tortricodes; species Tortricodes alternella. The sequence goes on from OX401970.1 coordinate 11,175,920, forward strand.
GGTGAAAAAAATCATGAAATTGGATAATAACTTCCATGATAATTTAACTCAATTATACAACGTAGTGTATGTACTACAATTTGTGCAGTTTTCAACAGAATGTGCGTTAATATTTTTTCATCACACTTGCTCGGAAAGGGTATTGTTATATGCAGGCGTATAGACCAGCCGATTTACCTCCCGCGGGTTTTGGTATGGTTTATAACTCCCGAGAGAGTTATGAGTTACACTAGAACAGATAATTCAAACTAAAATCAGCGAGTGACTTGGTGACGGCGGGGCGTGCGCGCTGGGTCCGGCGGTGATCGTTTTTAGGGTTCCGTACCTCAAATGAAAAAAACGGGACCCTTATAGGATCACTCGTGCGTCTGACTGTCTGTCCGTCTGTCACAGCCAATTTTCTCCGAAACTACTGATGCACAATGCACAATGTACTATAATCGCGTGAGTAACCTAAGAACCTGATAAATAAGCAATAATTTCTTCCCTGTTAATAAAACGTTCTCAGCTAGGAGGGCATGTCAGCGTAATGCTCTGCTGGATCTTTTTAATTTTAAATGGGCTATCATCTTCTATGTTACTTTATCTTATCTTAGAGTGTGGGTTCCTTACGGATAACACTTTGACCCCTTGGGATCTGTTGCGTAATTAACCCTCTCCATTAAGTCTGACGTTCTCTACCGCTTCCATAAAGCAGATTATGGAGCGCAGTCGCGGTAACTTAAATTCCGCTGGTTCTGGATAGTCATTGTGAAAGATTTTCATTCTTAGTACTTCACTTACTTTACCTTAAATCTCTTTTAAAATATCTTGGTTGTTCTCACGACCAACAGTATCGCTTTTCTTTCAATGCTCTCTCCTATCCTCCATACATGAATTGACAGTACAGTTCGTTGGCAAGATTATGCTCAGACTGAAATTTTCTGTCATTTACCAAATTAACTTTATCCTTCACAATTTTATATTCTAATAAAAAATAAGAGATAAATTACTGAGTAGAAAAATTAGGCATACTGGACTCGTACTATTAGAAAGTTTGGTCAATGGTAATCTTTCCTAAAGTATTATTTTTAGGTATGTTTCACTACTATTCTACTGCATTTTTCTGTTCCACCGATCAAATTCGTTCCATATTTTAGAAACCAGGAACATATTATATTGAGTAATGAATAAAATAAACTAAACTATGTGTTCTCCTACCGTATTAGTTTTTAACATAGTTTTGTACACACCTATTCTTTGTATTAACCTACATAATATATTTATTCTGCTTAATTAAGTACTGCACTTTTAGATGTAGATACGAGTATAAGTAGTATTTTACAGATTTTGTATATATTGGTTTTGCATTTTTGTTTCTTTTCCTTTTTCACTAAGCATTTAATAGATCTTAATCTTAACTTCTTTATTTCCTCTAAATATGTTATAGGAATGTTCTACCATATATTAACACTAACGCCCGGTCCCAATATTAAATCCGTGCATAGATTTGCTTACTACCAGTTTTAAAATGACATATTTTGTATGCGGGAAATGTCAAATTTTAACCTGTAGTGATCTCATTTATTCGCGGATTGAATATTGGGAACGGCCATAGATCCGTAATCAATCACAGAGTCTGCCAATTTGGGATAATAATAAAAAATGCCTCCTAGTCAGAATTGATCAAAGGCGAAACGATAACCGATACTCGTAACAGACTCATTATACATTGTTCACTACGAGCCGTGTACCTACTAAAAAAAATGCCATGGGGGCAAATAAGTACCTATGAAGTGAAGGATATCTACAGAGGGAAAACATTTCATGTTTTGAACAGCTTGGTTCAGCATACATTTATAGCTCGCAGCGAGTAGAGCCGTGTCATTGCGAGGAGCACTCAAGCCTGCAGCGAAATGCGCTTTTCTGACATAATATTTGGTGCAGTAACAATTCTAAGTAACAGATCTGTGTAAAAAGGTACGTTTCATAGTCTACGAGTATATTATAAAACGTACTTCTTTTTGTGCTATAGTGCAGATCTCCGTAAAAAAAGAACGTTTTTTTTGTAATCTACGAGTATTAAACTTAATTTCGGTTCAGAAACCACTTGATGCTTTTTTGCATTTAACCATATTTTCTGAAGATTCTAGCCTAACAAATATTTTACGTCTACTTCGATAGTGCTTAACATATTATGAGGTTATTTTTATATCGATATACTAATGAATTATATTACATACTTTAGAATATGAATATTTTACTTCATAAAACACTTCAGTGACTGATGACTGACGACTCATATTCTAAATAATTGAAGGGAGTAACATACAATTTGAAAAATTGAGCATGAAGAGGTGCACCTTGTTTTTTTTTGTCGGGTCGACATATACGACGAAATATAGCTATATGATTGAGGCGCTGATTAACGAAGTTCGGCGTAAGGGAGGTCTTCCTTAACATAACAAAGACAAATGGCGTCCAGTTTGAATTAAAATTCGACTAACGTGAACGAAGCCACGTGCACAAATAAGGTTTTTTTACATATTTTTAATAATATTTTTAAATTTCCAGTAAATCATTTGCGGTTTGCTCAAATGGACGCCGTGCGAAGAAGTTATTGGTCTCGAACCAAATATAATATAATCTATGTTCCAAGCAATTCTAAAAAGTATTGCTTTTTTGCGCTACAAATTTAAAATAAAATATTTACCGGATGCTATCCATCCATCTACTATGCATGAATTTGAATAGAATAATTTACACTAATTAATTTTGTCAATAATACACTCAAAAAATATTGTTAAAGCATCCATTAAAATATGTGAGCAACGCTGCCGGAAAATTGGTATTGTATAATTGTGATTCGTTCAAAATATGGATTTCATAAATTGTGTTTTAGTACCAAAAACAGGATTTATTATAATTATTTATTAAGTTTTTCCAAAAATTACAGCAAAGCCACAAGCACGTAAGCACAAGCTTAGAAACCATCTTAGATTTTCTCTTATATTGGTAGTAAAGTCGAGATACAACGCAATTAGCTTTCAGTAAACAATTTACTTTCTATGGCTGGTTTTTCATTTTATCACGTGATTCACGCTTACGGAATGGATTAGTGTACGTATCAAACATTCAGAAATTGTCGACATCGATTTGCAGAAGTTTGTTAGCGCTGCCTGCACTAGGAACCAGTCGTATTGAGACCCTCCATAGAACTTAGTCATAATAAAGTGGCGCATTAAGTGCTATATCATCCAACGCATCGCTTTATTATGGCATGGTTCTATGGATGGGCACCATACAACTGGTTGTTGTGTATTTTGTCAGCAAATCAATGCAGTCATGGATAATTAATAATAAACAGAATGTCAGTAAAAATATATAATATACTTAGGTACTTTTTATTTTAAGAATTTGCTAATATCTTGTATGAAGTGTTCGCTGGTAGAGGTAAACTTGGTACAAACTTGTTCTATCATGTAAACCAATTCTAACCTAAAAGTTCACATTCAATGAATAAAAAACTGTATTCTTTTAAATGAAGCAGCCCGAGATCAAATTTGCGTAGTTCACTTAATTTAAAGAGAAAATGGCAAGCTTAGCGCTAAAAGGATTTTTTTCTCGTTTTTTAGCAACAAATAATGGCGTGAGATTATGGGGTCCTAGTGAAAAGGGGGTTAAGTCGAAAAAGTGTGAAATTTAATTATAAAGCTCGTTGAAATCAGAACAAGCTATATAACTAAACATCACACTTTTTCGACTTAACCCCCTTTTCACTAGGACCCCAATGACATTTGAAACTTTTTCATTTGATCTTTCAATACAGGCAAATTGTTTTGCACCCGCGAGCACGGCGTATGTACAACAAAGTAGAGACTTTTGGCATTTGAAGACATATTCAAATCAATTATTGTTGCAGTTTTCTACTTAACACATTCAGTGCCGAGAACCCGATAGTTGGGTTCACCGTTCGTAGCGCATTTTCGCTACAAAGCGCGTAGCGTTTGTCGGCAATGAATGTGTTTTTTTTTCTATTTGATGTCTGTTGTTTTTTTAGATTAATTGTGATTCTTTTGCCTTAACTGTCAGGTGATTTGATCTTGATTTTGTGTCGTGTTATAGGTAAATATTTTCCCAATTGTTCATTAAAATCATTTTTTTTCGCCCCATATGGACCGTTAACAGTTAGAATGCCACCGCTGAATGCGAGAAAGCGTGCTCCGGACGTCGAGTGAAGGCTGTAGCCGACAAAATGTATGGAATATACCGATGAGCTAAGCTATGTTTGCTGAGTCACACATAAGCCGACATGCAAGTTAAGCTCGACGACCTAAGATCACAGGTGGCAAACATGGCCCTGAAAATCAATACCCGGAAGAGACAAGAGATGAGATCTGGAGTGAAAAATTCAACACCGCTGCTGATTGGAACAGATTTGGTGGAGCGCAAAAATGTACCTATCTCGCTACATCAGTCAGAAGCAGAAATGATAGCAGATGACATCACTTCACGGATCGCCAAGGCCCAAGCAACTTTCGCACGGTTGCGGCTAGTATGGCAGTAATGAAAACTGAAAAGTTTTTGCTTCTATACGGGTACAAAACGTGGACTGTAACCAAGATCATATCGCACTACCTCCAGGTTTTTGTCAACCGATATCTTCGCAATTCTCGTTATTGTAGCGCAAATAGATTGCTCGAGCAATGTACTGGCACGGAAAATGTCGAATGAGAACCTGCAAGTAGGCTGCCGCGAAACCCTGATCGAACAGCAAATCAAGTGCCACCGGAACTAGACTGGCCGAACGTTCCGAAGGGGTCCCGACCATATACCATAACAGGAAATGGAATCCCAGGGAAAGCAAAAACGTAGTCGTCCTAAATAAACCTAACGACGCACGGTGCTCGACAAAGCAAAGGAGAAAATCGAGGAGGAGGAGGAGATCGAGAAATCTTGGAGCGAAATCAAGACGCTAAGCTCAAGACCGAGCGGAATGGAGTCACTGTGCGTGGATGCCTTTTAACTCATCCAACGTAGGATCATAAGTCAAAAACACTGACCACTGCCAATGACCTTCAGTGACCGGTCACTGTCTATTTGCATCGGAGTGAACGAGAAGCACTGTGCGGTTATTTATATGCAGAAAATCAAAAACTGATGAATTATAAGTAAACACACTAAACTTAAAATATAAATCAGCAATTTTTTTAGTATGGGCGTGATGTAATAGTGTTTTAATATTAGACCCATAAGTTAAAAAAAACGAAATCATAGAACTGTTTAAAGAGTATTTCAGACGTAACTTCACGTTTTTTTTTATCGAATCAATTTCAATCAATAATAAAAATAATATCAACATGTACTTTTTTCGCTTTGGCAAATCTAATAGTTTTTGATAAAAACAAAGTTATGTTTTTTTAGTTTTTGATAGTTTTTAATAAAATAGTTTAAGTAAAGCCGATTTAGGTCTTGTCAGCGCCTTAAGTCAGGCATTCACTATTCAGAATAATTAGGGCTCTAGTCTTTCGAATTTAGACCGGTCGACAACCATTCGGTACATTTTTAGGGTTCCATACCTCAAAAGACAAAAAACGGAGCCCTTATAGGAGTGCTCGTGTGTCTGTTTGTCTGTCACATGTAATTCGGTGACCGCAAAACGAACGTGTGACGTAAATAAAAGAATTTCAAACATGGCCGGGCCACTTTTGGGGGAACTGTATTGTGTGTCTATGGTATTTAAAGTAACATAGTAAATTTCAGATAATCATGTACGAAACCCTCTCCATGAGAGTTTAACTCGCACTCGTCCGCTTATTTTGGGTAGGAACTGGGTATGCCACTCTCTGGTCTGAGAACTTATATTATTGAAATTGATACCAGCACATTCCTTAGCATAGCTTTGGACTGAACATGCTCATTGCTTTTATTTATCTATAAAAGGCAGCCAAAACTAGGTTATTACGTAATTTATGTAAGTGCAAAGAAAATCAATACCTCCCGACACACGATAGCGTTATTTCATTATCCGAAGTGGAAATTGACAGTAAACATTGGAAGGAAATTAAACAATCATTATAAGCGAGTATAAAGAAATTATTACATCAAAATATTAACTGTATCCTACCTATCAAATACTGGACTTTATTATTAAATTGATCTAGTTACAAAAGTTAATGATATTGCAAAGCTTTCGTTACAATATTGATTCAGAATAAAATAAATGTTCATATACAAATTCGTCCGCAGAGATTAGTCCCGCTACCTGATAATGTAATCCATAAAAGTAATGGGTGGGCATGATAATTCGCTAAAAGCACGTTTATCGCACGCGACCGAAACATTTGCGTTACTCTGTAGAATTCGTTTTAGCTACCAGCAAATAGTTACCTCAGTTCGAGTTACATGTGAGCATTCAGTCAGACTCGGTCAATTGTTTGGATGGCTCAAATTGATGGATTGATTCAGTGACACGAACACAACCGCGCGGCGCCTCATTGAGCTACCCTCTCGACTGACTCCGATCGCGTTAGCGATAGCCATTAATTTAAATAACCGATACGGATCTTATCAATCGCTAAACTCTGTTTTATTAAACGCTAAACCCTAAACGAGGCATTCGTTCGTTCAACGTTATCAACTCAAATGCGTATTTGTGTTACATTTTCACGTAGGTATTTGTCTTTTAACGTCCAACCAAGTGGGTACTGCATGGCTGTAATAACGTGCTAGCCAGAACGCGGAGCGCATCTGTGCATCATTGAACGTTTCGTTTCATAATTTAAAAATGTAAGCGGTTGCACAAGCTGTGCACAGAGCGTTACACGACAATGAAAACGTCGAAGATGATTACGAGCAAAGAAAACGGGTCATGTTGTATCGGGATTTCTACGCTCTGTGATTTCTTCGCTCGTACAATCCTTGATGCTGTAAACTATTTTTTCTGTCACAAGTATTAGAGTTATTATCCATCACAGCATATTTCCAATGGCATTACGGCCCCACGCAGAGCTTCGGACGGCCTACGCAGCTTCGATAATCCTTTTTGCCAAAGCGTATGCATTCGTGGACGCGTTCGCTACTCGTAGCACATTAATCACGACCCGGACGGAACCTGGGCAGGGCACAGCCGACACGATACGTCCCTTTTCGACCATCTACGAACTCCGTAGCACTCGTAGCCCGTAGCCCGTAGAGCCTATACTTGTAATAATGCAACCAATGTAGCTAGTACGATTATCCTAAACAAGCTTGATCGACAATTTAACAGCTCTGTACAAAGCGTCGCCGATTAATAAATTACTGAAATGGTCCGGACTGTTGTCGGTAAATATTAAATGGAGACGGATTAGTGTAATAAAATGTAAAAACAACGGGGACAAGCTATAGCTCGTGATGTGCGCGGGTCACCGTCCACGGTCCAGGCGAGGCGAGAGGCCGACGGGTTCTAACCTGACGCGGTCCCGCCGGGGAACGACGCAGTGCCCCATTTTAATAAATACTCTAACCGATAAATAAATAGCGTCATTTTTGTACAAAACAAACAAGACACAAACGACAATATTATAAGCACTTGCAACGAGTCACATCATTATAAACCGTTCTAAAGTACGTTACGATGTAAAATAACTTTCAAAAGGACCCCTTTACCTTATAGTCAAAAATGAATGCACCAAAGTCACAAACAGGAAATCGCTTTGCGGTTTTTAGATTTGTTCCAGGATGAATCAAAGATGTGAGCAAACAAAACAATGAGCGAACGTTATATAACAGTAGCAAAGCTGATGATAACCAAAATGTGTTTTAAGATTATTTTTTGTAAACAAATATCTTACCAGCACAGTCGAGAAGTAGGAACGAAAGTGGAGAGTTTGAATTAAGAGGATCGTTTTCGCGATAACTCTGACAAAGAACGAGTCGTGCGTTAGGCGCGAAGCGCGTCGGGGTCGGGTGTCGGGTGGCGCGGGTCGCGGCGCGAACTGGCTCGCGGGCTGGCGACAGGTCCGCTCGCGGGGAAGGCTGGAGTGGAAGTCGCGCGCCCTCCGGCCCTCTGACTCGGTTACGTAACGCGCGGAGTAGCGCAGCGGCCCGGACCCCGCACCCCGTCTTTAGGGAAAAGATGAATGAGCAAAGTTTCCTAGCGGCAAGTCCGCGGATGGCTTCAGATCAACCGCGTTACATAAATGCGCGCACGCGTGCTGGCACGACGCGCTGCGGTACGCGCGAGACGCCCGCGCCGGCAACCAGACTCCAACTCTACCTATATCTTAAAGGGTTTGACCTAAATTAATTGCATTAATGAATGCAACAACAGCTTTCGATTAATACAAACGCCGACTTCTTCAACTAAAATGATTAGGGCAGCTTAATACGAGTACCTATATATCTATCGCATGTGAGTCAATATATGTAAAATATGTATAGAAAAGAAGTGTCAGGCCTAGAAAATCTTAACTATCATACTACACAAACACAAATGGTTATATACGTATAACTTGTCAGTGTGGCTGCCCATATTATATGTTTACGAAATAAGTATTAAGAAGAAATAGTTTTTTTTAGAAGGTTAGGCAAAATAAAACTGTACGAAATTAAAATGATTTAGCGGATACCTGCGTTCGGCGGCGGGAAGCTGCTCAATATAGATTGTTATCACCCTTCTGCGCCGTAAAAGAGGTGAAACAACAAGGAAGACTTTATGGACCAACAATAGGTACTTAGTTCGCAGGCACTTGCTCCAATTTTCCACCAAGCCCGCTGATAAATCTAAATAACAAACCGGTTTTCCTGGGATATTTCGATAGTGACAAGCACAAAAACCACCAGACTTAGGACGAATATAATTATAATTATAATTATAACACTTAACTTGCGTGTAAATCGATTTCGCGTTCCTGGTTTTGTAACAGGCATGTCGCAATAAACAACGTTGGTTACAACTTATTTTATGAAACATTAATAAAACCATTGACATTTAAAAGAGCCGGACAAGTGTGAGTTTAACTCGCGTGGAGAGGGTTCCCTTCCGTACATGATTATCTGAAATTTCCTGCGTTACTTTAAATACCATAGACTTCTTATAGGTTTTCCTGTAAGAAGTCTATTGTTTCTATTGTTTGTCTATTGTTTAAAAAAATTAGGCCCAGTATTTTCGGAAATAAGAGAAGAATGGTCAATTTTCGCCTATTTTCCTAAATCAAGTGTTTTCCTATTTTCCTAAGTGGCCCCTATGTATTAAATTCATTTGTTTACGTTACGCGTCCGTGTTGCGGTCACCGACTTACATATTATTATGTGTACCAAATTTCAACCCAATCAGTCCAGTCCAGTTTCTGAGCAAATTGGCACTGACAGACGGACAGACAGACAGACAGACAGACACATGAGTGATCCTATAAGGGTTCCATTTTTCCTTTGGAGGTACGGAACCCTAAATAGAAATAGAACAGCCTAAAGAGTAAAAGTAGCGGTAGAGTCATCCAATGCACTTAATATCTAGTACTGGAGTTTAAACCTGTCCGTATGAACGGGTCTCAGCCCTTTGATTTATAATATTTATTATCCGGGTACGCCACATTGATGGTGCACTATATTTTACCCGTGTTTGCTATTAAATATCTTAGTTTCTTTCAATGCTACCTACGGATTTGAGACTTAGAGGTACTATTTAGATAAAAAAAATAACATATACGGGATATACGGCAGTTTGGGATTAGGCCATTCTGGAGATCTAGACTAGGTACACTAGCTTGACATTAAGTTAGCGTACCCGTTAAACAGGGTATCTCCGAAATTACAAAGATATTTTTTGTACTAACTATATCATAATCCTGGATAACGGTGCATAAACGATCATTGACTCTTTGTACCGAGGTAGTGAGTTATTTGAAAACGATACTTGTAAATGTAAATATGGAGACAATCGCTTAGCACGTCTTGACTGGATTGTCATAGCAGGAGGCAGCCATGCTGCGCGATCTAGTCAGCGCGGTAAACCTTTTTTATTTTACCCATGTACTTTTATTAATTATTATTATTTTATTCATTTTAATATACAGTGCTGTATTTATTATTGAATGTAGAACAAAAATTTCAATAATATAAAAAAGCTATAATTAAGACATGAAGTGCAACAGACAAACCTAATGGGCACAAATTAATTATAAGAAATAAATAATAACGGAGCTGTATGGATTCTCCTGGTGAGTAAAACTTCACACGGACAAGTTAATCTAAGTATCTTAGAGATGTCTAAAGTTTGTAAGGGTCAGAATAATGGAGATGTAAGATTCTCCACGGGCAAGTATATAAAGATGGAAATTTAGTCTCTAAATGTCAAAATAAAATTTGAAATAAGTATATAAGTAATTTAATATTAAAAGAATAAGAATAATATTGGCTATAACTAAATTTAACGGTTAAAAAACCGGACAAGTTTGAGTTAAACTCGTGTGAAGAGGTCTCCGTACATGATTATCTGAATTATCCTACGTGACTTTAGATACCATAGACTTCTTATAGGTTTTCTTGTAATCTTTAGGTAAAGAACTATTTTCTGTTTTTTTTTTTTCTAAATTTTAGGCCCAGGAGTTTCAGATATAAGAGGGGAAATGGTCAAATTTCGCGTATTTTCCTAAATAAATCAACACTATTTAACTTAAAATTATAAAAAAATTGATGTTCTCCAACGAGCCCTTTCATTTGATATATTACCTAAAGTTTACAAAACATTTTCTATTCATTTTCTGACTTACCCCCCAAAAGTGGCCCCCTTGTTTAAAATTCATTTATTTACATTACATATCCGTGTTGCGGTCACCAACTGACATGTGTGTCAGTGGCGAAGCCTGCCTACAAGTCGATTCGTGACGGCTTTACCTAGCTAGAAAGCTACGGTTAGCTGTCAGTGAAGTCCATGTTACTCTAAGTAGATGACAGACTCGCAGGTATGGTTCTAATTCTTCCGGCTTCCCTTAAGAAATATTTGACGCTTCGCCACTGATGTGTGTACCAAATTTCAACTCAATCGGTCCAGTAGTTTCGGAGCAAATTGGCTCTGACAGACGGACAGTCAGACAGCCGAGTGTTCCGTTTCTTCCTCTTGAGGTACGGAACCCTAAAAAGAACGAAAAAATAAGGTCAAAATCCCTTTAACTCATTCCAGGCCCATGACATGACATATGCGTCATGTTCGAATGCGACGGCCGGGTCCGTGACTAGCATACGCGTCATAAGTTAACGTCTATTTATACAAAAAAAACAAACCTAATACGAAAAAATAACATTGGTAATATTAATTTTAAGAATCATATTTATGTAACATTGGTTTGTAAAAATATTTGTTTAGTTTTTAGCTAAACGGTTCAATAGAAAAATGTAATGAGCAAATCGCTTTTTACGACAATGCTAAATATATAAACTTTGCATTTTTTAAGGTGAATCCATATATTCAAATTAACAAATTAAAGATTTCTTCGAACTTGATACAAACAAATAAATTATATTTGACATTATTAACATTTATTCATATTCAATATATCTAATAGTTTTCAATTATTTATGATGGATAATTGTTTTTATAATACTTCTAATTGTTACTAGTCGGTAGATAAATAATATTGATACAAAACTGAATGTTAGATTAAGGATTTGGAGTAAAATTGCGAGCTTTGTAAATTAGGATTAGGTTTTAAATTTTTGCATGCTGGATAACAGGTAAGTGTGCGACCTAACTTTATTTAAAAAAAAAAAACACAATTTGTACCCCACACTTAACGCAAATAAATGATTCTATTCTATTATATTCAAAGATATAGATGTTTTAGGAGTTATTGAAATGACGCGCGGTTGTCGTCATCTTGGCCCACTAGTTTTTACGGTCAGCCCAGACCGTAAAAACTATCCGTGTTTCCGTAACATAAGAAAATAAACCTTAATTCTTTGAATTAATCTTTACTTTACTACAAATGCAATCTCAAATTGTATCATTTTGCGAGCAAGTCCAGTCTGGATCCAGTTTGCAACAATTAGACAAACAAAGAAGTATTTATGATACATTATTTGTTCTTATTTTATGGATTGTGTTTAGGGATTTCTTTCGATCATGAGGACACCTGAGACTTTCAGGGCTACCCCTAGCAGGTAACAACGTAACTTCAGCTAATTAGTGATACCTAATAACTGAAGAGCTGATCTTTAAGAGCACAATATAGGCTTTTAACAATGAGTACTGGAGCGGCAACGAAATTAATATTTTATTACAAGCTCTAAGCGCGCCATGAGGCGATCCCGCGGGTGGATTACAGCGCAGTATGAGATGCACGCGCCCATAAAACTCATTGACGTTGCGCCTGTGCATCATATTCATATTGTGCATATACCTAAGTACACGTGGTATTTGGTACCCTCATCCTTGTTTCATTTCTCATTAGAATCTACTTTACTATAGGTACTCGATCGCATTTGTATGATTAAAAAAATGTAGAGAAGAAGACCTGGCGCCTCATTCGGGAACGCTAAGTGATTCTGTAGCGACTCGTAAGCCAGATCTCTCATCTCGCTCTTACGCATTTCGCGTCGTGCGGAAGAGTGAAATGAGAAATCTGGCTTACGAGTCGCTACAGAATCACTTAGCGTTCCCGAATAGAGGCGCTGATTAGTGAAAATGTTGCATAGTCTAATCCAGTGTTTGTCAACCTGAAATGAAAATGAAAATATTTATTTTGCAAGTAGGCCACACGGGCTCTTTCACATTTATTTATTTATTTATTACACAAAAGTAAAAGCAACATTACAGGTGGAACCTAAGTCATTACATTCGCAGAAACAATACGACACTACTCATTAAACTACATTAATAATTAAATGTCATACTATGGTTAAATCACATTCGAAATAATCATAAAATAATAATAATAATAATAATAATAATTAGAACATAAGTCAAGTAAAACAAATTAATACCTAATTTAAATTAAAACAAAAAAAAACAAAGAAACACAGTAATGCTGTCTGAATAGTTCAGTCAACATTCTCACAAAAAGCTATGCATGCTCTTTCAACTACCGCCCAGCCATCCGCAAACAGATCACAACCGGGCTGGTCAGCAAGGAGTTGGTTGAGCGCACGGGCAGTGTGGGGCCCGGGGGACATGCGGCGCGCCACAGTGCGCGCCGGCGCCACCGCAAACAAGCGGCGGCCGTCGGCGCGCAGCCGGCAGCGCTGGTCCGGCACGAATAAACGCCACATCTCGCCCAGCAAGCGGGGGCTGTCCAGGCGGCCCCGCAGGACTCGGATCATGGCGATCATTTGCTCATAACACCTACGCGTTTTTAGGGAGTTGAAGCCGAGTGCACCCTGGAGGTAAGCGGTAGGATACATATATGGCTAGTAACCAAATTTCTTTTTGTAAAGGAACCGCAGAAAACGTTTTTGGACTCTCTCGATCATCGTTGAGTACGTCGATTCGTGGGGGTTCCAGACACAAGAGCTGGTCTCCAGCTTGGACCTCACCAGTGCCGTAAAGAGGAGTTTAATGACGCCTTCATGCGTAAGGTCTTTACAGTTGCGGGTCACAAATCCCAACCTTTTAAAGCATTCGGCGACGAGCGACCTTATGTGACCGTGGAAGGTCAACTTGGGGTCGAACGAGACGCCTAAATCCTTTATCGATTGGGTTCGAGTGATTGGCTCATTGTTGAGAGAGTACTGCGCTAGTATTTGCCGGGTTGCCCGTGTGAAGCTCATCGCATAACACTTACTTGTGTTAAGGTAGAGACGATTTTCAACGCTCCATTTGTAAACCGTATCTAAATTAAGTTGCATGACCCTGCAATCCTCTGTTGATTCTATATCCATTACTATTTTGAGGTCATCAGCATTCAAAAGACCCCTACCACCCACGAGGCAGGCCGTTAAATCGTCTACCATAATTGTGAAGAGCAAAGGACCAAGAAGAGACCCTTGGCTGACTCCAGACCTCGTGTGGTACGCAGGAGAATCATAGCACCCGAGATGCACAATTTGTTGCCGATCTTGCAAATAGTTAGCAAACAGACGCAAAAGCAAAGGAGCAAACCCAATGGAACTCAGTTTTTTGAGCAAAACATCATTATCGACCTGATCGAAGGCTTTTCTGAAATCCAGGTAAAGAACATCAACCTGTCTACCCTTGTCAAGTACCTCAGCAAAATGATCCACGAGAGAAAGCAGCACATGTTCTTGGCATGCTCTTGTTAAAAGAAATTAGTCTAATCCATCTTGCCAGCGACATATGCGGCGATCTATTTAGTGGACGCGGTGAATCCATGACGCACGGGGGTCGTAAAGACTTTGAGCGAAAAATACTTTGTATGGGGGCCTGGCGTTAGATATGAGCGCCACGCCGGCGCGCCGCCGCCGCCGCAATCAACAGCCGCGCCGTCGCCGCCGGCGCGGCACCATCGGCGCGCCGATCGAGTGATCCGATAAATCCGATCAGTCGAAACTGATTCGCAGTGGAGTGAACGCACGTCAAATATAAAACAAATTCACGACTGCATCGACCGCGAATAATACAATTAGATATTTCCGAAGGAAATCAATCGATTTAGATGGCAAAAGAAGAATTGTTTTATGTGACCAAGTATTTTGCGATGCTTGCTTGAAAATTAAAAGAATATCAATGAAATATACTTTACTATTTTTTAATTCAATTATATTACTTGGTACCAATTATGATAAATTGTTTTCGCTATGAATTGTAACCGAAGCCTCACCTAGGAATTAACTGGAAGTGTTATGGAATTGTTTATTTTTTTGGCAAAAAAAACATCTCGTATCTTCAATAATTTTACTTAATATTGAGTTGAGTTAACTTGGGTTTGGTGTCATTTCCTTTAGTTAAATATGTTAAAAGCTGTTTCATTTTGACTACTGATGTTGAAAGTAATATTATTTAATAGCATAAAATTGAATCTGTCGTTTACTTAAAAAGTACTACCTGCGCTTTTTATATTTACGTAATATATTTATATTGAAGTTTATGGGTAACGTTTGATTAGTATTTTTTTCAGAGTTGTGGTGCACTCTGTGGCGCACTGCAGAAATATAAACCACTATATGTTATTAATAAGTTAGAAGGTATTTTTACATTGATTGTTTTTTAAAAAACGTGTTTTATTAAAAAAAATAACCCTGATGTATTGCAAAGCCACGCCGCCGACAACGCCGCCGCCGCCGATGGAAATTATGACCCACGCCGCCGCCGATTTAACTGCCATCGGCGCTCATATCTACCTGGCGTAAGCGTTCGCCGTAGACCCTCGGCCGTAAATGGGTGAATGCAATATCTAAGGTGACCGTGATTATTAGAAAGTTTCATTAGAAAAACAATAATTTTATGTGTTTGTTTTTTCATAATAACCTTCATAGGTAGCTACTCCAAACTCCTCCTTCCTCGTAACTTAAAGGAAGTAACTGCTTACTGATATAAGTTAAGCATCTATGATTTTATATTAAAAAACCGGTCAAGTGCGAGTCTGACTCGCGCGCTGAGGGTTCCGTGCATACCTATGAAAAAGAAACAGTTCCTTGTAGGTACAGAACCCTAAAAATGAAAAAAAAATTACTTTTAACAACCAGGTAACCATTTACAACCTCCCTATGATATAAGACAAAAAATGACTTTCGCAAGCTCCTATCTCCATGCAATCGTCGAGTGTGATACG
The DNA here is from genome assembly GCA_947859335.1 of Tortricodes alternella. Classification (NCBI taxonomy): domain Eukaryota; kingdom Metazoa; phylum Arthropoda; class Insecta; order Lepidoptera; family Tortricidae; genus Tortricodes; species Tortricodes alternella. The sequence continues at coordinate 11,191,606 of OX401970.1, forward strand.
ATCTGACAAAGGTTATTCCGTTTAACATTTTTTTTATGTGATGTAATTACAAATTTACGGTTTTCAGACTTTTTCCTTTATTTGTGCTATAAGACACTGCTTCTTGCCAAATTTCATGATTCTAGGTCAACGGGAAGTACCCTATAGGTTTTGATTCCCTTTGGATTCCCTTGAAAGTATCAAAATATGTGACTTAAACGGCCTTATCTTTTGATTGCGGTGACTTAGAAGGTAGATTTTTTCACAGCTTCAGGAGATTGCAGACTTAAGTATTTGATATTAATTAGAAATTGTTAACTCCACGCATTCCTGAGAAAAAGGTCTTGACAGACAGACAGACGGACAAACATGTGATCCTATAAGGGTTCCTTTCTTCCTTTTGAGGTACGGAACCCTAAAAACGTCAAATTTGACTAAATACACGGCGTTCAAATTATATTGCAATATCAAAGGGGTCAGAGCTATAGGTATATCAGATCAGCGGGGCCTCTGGTATTGAACTCCGGAACCGATTTAATTTTGTTTGGTCCGGTCGTTAATTACACCTGCCTTCTCTTTTATTGGGATCAAATTTGAACGCTTGATCCTGCCACAAAGGTTTTCTGGTTTTATTTATTGAGGGTGGAATAACAACGTAGACAACATTTAATATTTCTGCTAACCAGACATTTATATGTACACATCATACACATACAGTGGCGTATTTTAAATTTGGCACCCCAACTTTTCTCGGCAATTTATAGACGGCAACTGTAGTAGTCTTACTTTAACTTCATAAGTTAGAGGAAGATGCCTATAGTTGCCGGCCACACATGGCCGCGAAAATGTTGCTCGTGTAACTGCACCTTAAAATAAATTAACGAAAAAAAGCAAATGTAAAGGGGTGATAAAATTTGTACGATTTTTTTTAAGTCACCTCTTGATATATATATATACCTACTCTACAAAAGAAATAAAATAACACGTGTTTCATTCTTTTTGGCAATTTTCATATGGAGAAACATGAATAATAGGTAAACGTTCTAAGTTCTAGGTAAAAAACAGTTTAGTGTGTTTGGAAAGTCGACTCTTATGCTTATAAAATTAGGGGTGAAATTTTGTATTGGACTTCTCACTGACTCATCACGAAGTCTCCAAAACTACCTACAAGACCGACTAACGTGGAGTTTTGAGTCCGTTAGCCGTGTTACACCCATTTTACTACCAGTAGTAACACGGGTATTTTTTTTTGCTCATGTTACCAGTAACTGCTCTGGTAGTATCACGGGACATTTTTTATTTCCCATATTTTTACTACCCATTATCATGGTTGAAACTTTTTTCTTTTTTGATCACCAAATACTAATTGTGGTTGTAAAAGTAGGTAGATTAGGTTTGTTAGGTATCTATAGATGCCCGAAGGGCAAAACAACCCAGAAGCAGGAGCCCCGCCCCTGGTGTGCACCGGCTCTTATGCTTTAGCTTTAGGCACATACCAAACATCAGATATATGTATTTTATAGACTCCGTAGAGGCGGGCAAGCGGCATTAGAGGCAAAATGCCAAAAGTAGCGGGGCTACACGCAGGCACGGGGAGCGCATAATCACGGACGCACCAATCACAGCGCTCTAAAAACCTTGACCGCCCCCAAGTTTGGCAGCTTTGTCAGTAAAGCCTCACCTAAGCGGTGTCCAAGATATTTGGTCTGTGGCTTTCGGAGAATGCTGCCCCTATTGGGTAGGTATACTTATAGTTAATAAATGAAAAATCAAGTTCAATCTCAATAATTTTATTAATAAGTGGTAATTTACATACCGTAAAATATACACATTTGCACCGGCAATCTGCACTTAAGCAAATTAAAGTAAAATTAATTAACTCTAAGAACATCCCGTTACGGTTAAGTATTGTATATTATTATCTATGTACACAAAAATATGGCATTGAATTGCATTAAGTTTATGATATCTTACCACTTCATTACAGTACCATTTCATAATATTTTGTAAATGAAATTTTAGTTACGGGTTAAGCAACCAAATCTGGGTTTACTGTCATTACGTACAAATGGAAAATCGTCCACTTCCATTATTCGTTAATTAATTAATTAATTTACAACGAAAATAAATTTGGTTATAAATACTTTTCAGCATAATTACATTTTCACTAAATTGACTTTGGATACTATTACTTTTGACCCAAGTTCAGAATGGTTATTTCACGTGGACGATTTTCCATTTGTACCTAATGACCGTAAACATAAATCTGATGTAGAGCACCAATTTCGCATTTATATTCCTAATAAAAAACCGGTCAAGAGCGAGACGGACGCGAAGGTTCTGTAACAATGGGCATGCAGCATAACTCGCCTAGCAAAATAGATATCGAAACATCTACCAAAAATATTGCAAGTCTTGTAATATTATACCTATCCCTATCTTAATAACACTGGATAGTAAAGAGCGAAAAGGTTTAACAAGGACTAGACGATAGAAAAAGATATGACATACAGCAGCTCTAGCAAGTGCCGACGAAACATAGTCCGAGAGATGAAAGAAGTATTAAGTTATCCCCATGTCGACCTTGCTAGGGCACTGGTCAATGAAATTGTTTAATACCTTTGTTCTCCGCTTGCCTAAAATGGATTGTGCCTATGTCGCTACAAAGTCTAAGTCGTACATAATATAAAACACTAATTTCCTAATTATCAACATGCGTTCATCTCTGTTGAACTAATCGGTATTAAGATTAAAAGGCTTTTTAGCTATATCGCGTTATGACTAACACGCATTAGGACTACAGTGGGATTAACCGTTTGGCCGCCAAGCATGTCTGAGAAGTAACATAATTTCAACTTTAAGTCAAGGTAGTGAAGGACTTTTTTTACACTGTAAACGCTGTCACGCATAGTCGACAACGGCAGCCAAAAGGTGCAAAAATGCATTTGGACGGCATCAGGTTTGAGACCAAACCGAGACTAAAACGAGACTTATTTATGCATAAAACCGTTTAAAATAAAGTGTAGGCAAAACGCGAAAATGTCATTTGGACAATTAGGCACGTTCTCGAAACAGGCAGTCTACTATATAGACAAACAGCGAAATTGTCGGCCAGCCACATAGTCTTAATGCCCCTGAAGATTGAAGTTTAGGCAAAACGCGACATAGGCACAATCCGTTTTAGGCAGGCGGAGAACAACGGGTTTAATATTCCGCATTATATTGAAAGCAAACAGACATGCAACCAAAACCGTTAACCCAATTGGGATAATCCACGGATAATCCCTTCGCCAGATCAAAAACGAATGTCTCAGTGTATTCGATCAGAGGTCATACCCCGCTTCATTAAGGGTCGCCAACCCTGATTCACTCGCAAACGCAGTAGAAATGTATTTTTGAAGTGACACCGACTCGCCAGTCGTGTAGCTGAAAGGAGCTAAGACTGAACAGTGCCAAGTTTATGGGATTAATGGCCGAATTCATAAACGCCACTTAAGCATTTGAATAGAGATTAACAGTTAAATGTCTGTCAACTAGTTGGCATGCTATACATAAAACTTTTCTATTAAAGTTTCGCCTGCTTAACCATTCTGAACCGTATTTAGCGCCATACTTATAGATCGAATACTAGTACGACACGTGTGACTATGAGGCGAATACGATTTTATTCCTACATTAAATATTACATACAACTACGGTCCCTAAACGTGATACTATTTGTGCGTAATACATAATCACCATACTTCACTCACAAGCCACCCTTTCTTTCTTTTTTTTGAGGTAGTGATGTTGTCAGTTATCAAAAACAAATTGAAAATATGTTTTACTGCGCGAAACCAAAAAAAGGAGAATATATTCAACTGTCTATGTATGTATGTGTGACCAAAAATCGGATGTTCCACTTTAGCTCTACTACTACTGAACCGATTTTAATATATTGGATAACATATGATTCGTGGAGAACGTGCAAGTGTCATAGGCTAATATAAGATTTCTAAAGGTGTGTCATACTAGGAGTAAAATTGTCTCTACTTCGCCAGACGGGTTTTCGTTTTCTAACTTCACTTTTTAACGATTACTATAACATACTCGGTATTTACGTAGTATTAGAATTACGTAAATCATATCCTTTAAAAGTAATTTATTGAAAACTTTCAAACAACTTCGAGCAATAGAGTCAAAAGTGGTGTAATATGAAACGGCTTTGTTTAAGCATTTTAACTGTTTCTTTTTATTTAACATTAGATTTTGATTATTACTAAAACTTTGCAGAATAAGACCGCTCCACCTCCTTACCTCTATAACTTGCCAACTCAAAAATCATAAAAGAGGAAATTGGGTATATTTTAGAGGAAATATAAGACAAGGTTTCAAATATGTTTAGCTATTGACAAAACAATAAGAAAACCAAATGACCTTTGTGTATCACATTCGACGCTTCATAGAGATAAGAGTTTGGAGAAGTTATACTTCATTTAATTTCATAGATAGGTACGGGACCCGAGGTAGACTTGCACTTGTCCGGTCTTTTTCAGCTGTTTACGCATTTTTAAACGAGTATTTAGTCTCTGTTCACACCGGCGAACTAGTCATGCAGCTGAAACGAGCTAAGACTTAAGCCTGAACAGCGCCAAGTTTATGGAAACTAAACTTATTCACTCTACCTATTAAGAAAATATTATTTTAATCCTTCAACGGAGAGGCCAAAATAATTGATAAGTTGTTTCCACAGTTGATTTACGCCCTTTTTAACATTAATACATGCGTTCAAGACTGATATTGCACTCAAGTAAGGTTTTTAGTAGATGTAGGATACGCCTACTTGAGCACGCTCTATTATAGATCGAATACTAGTACGACAAGTGTGACTATGCGTCAAATATGATTATATCCTATCTTCCCACGTTAAAGATTACATACAACTACGTTTCCAAAACGAGAAACATTATATTGGTGCGTAATACATAATCACTATACAAAATAAATAAAATAATAAAATAAAATTCCAAAATATATATATTTAAGATCCTTACAAAAAGCCCTTTTTCATTTTCAATTTCATTTGATATGTCTGTTTGCATTTTTTATTTTATTTTCTAAATTACCCCCCAACAGTGGCCCCCATATTTAAAATTCATTTATTTACGTTACGCGTCCGTGTTGCGGTCACCGACTTACATACTTCAACTCAATCGGTCCAGGAGTTTCGGAGCAGACGGACAGAAACACGAGTGATCCTATAAGGGTTCCGTTTTCCGGAACCCAAAAAAAAAGGTAAAGAAGTGGTTCAAATTCTGAAAGCCGAGCAATAGGGTCAAGACTGGTGTAATATGAAACAGACTTGTTTAAAAAAACGACATGTTTTTTATTTTAATTAACCGACTTCAAAAAAAAGGAGGATGTTCTCAATTCGGTTGAATTTCTTTTTTAAATATTTTTTTTAATGTTTGTTACTTCAGAACTCCGACATTTAAAAGCCGATTTTGTAAAAAAAAATTTAAACGGTAGGGTATACCTCCAGTTTGGTCCCGTTGCCATCAAAGTCGAGTTATGATGAGAGAATATATGACGAATCGATGGAACTCTTCAAATATTATAGGCAAGCATAGAGCAATTTTAGTATTTTCTGTAATAACTCAAGCAGTTATGTTCGAAAAGCATTCGTTGGTGAATTGGAGCTGTTGATGAAGACCATAGATGATCACCGGAACTCCTAAATGTTGAGTATTTCACGGTTGGCTATTAAATTGCTGTATAAAGATCTGAAGCAATGGACATAAGTGCATGAAAATTCATGTAGTAAAATTGAAGAACCAGGAGAACTCCTCAACGATTGACATCTTTGCACCGTGGATAGCAACAGTTTGTAAATGGTGATGAGCAATTGGCATTATGCTATTGTTACTTGATGTAGTAAACGTGTGTCGTTAAATCACAGGATAATAAATAAAATGTGAAAAAAAAATCTTAAGTACTTTTCAAAGGCGTTTTTTTTTTGGTTTTCAAAGTCGGTTTTTTATTTTATAAATTATAGATTATTAGCATTGATTTTATTATTACCAAAACTTTGCAAAAAAAGACCGTTCTCCTCTTAAATGAGGAAGTTAGGTATATTTTGATAGGAAAAATACTACGAGGCTTCAAATATGTATAGCTATTGACAAAATGATGAGAAAGCGAATGACCTTACGTTTACTAATTAAATTTCATAGGTAGGTACGGGACCCCCGGTACACTAACACAAGTCCGGTTTTTCTGCTGTTTAAGTTTTTTTAAACGTGTATTTAGTCACTGTTGACGACTGACACCGACTATGGACGAACAAGTTTAATCTTAAAACTATAATGCCAGAGTTTAGGGGCATACGTTTAGAAGACGAGCCATTTTTCCTGCTGATCGTATATCTAATTGTTTATATGAGATAAAACGTTTTAATCAAGTGTTTACAAAAACGCAGTGATAAGTTACAATGACAGAGCTTGAAAACTCACAAGATGGCACTTCTTTGAACTTATTGTAATGGACGTATCGTCATTTTCAGAAAGTAATACCTTTTTTCTTACAATATGCTAGGAGCAACCGTTCCGTTGATAATATTGCTGAGAGATCGCTCCGGGTTGGGTCCCGTTGACCTTACTTGCATTTGGCCTTGGCGAGCAGAGCACCTTAGTTGTATTTTGTCCGGGTAGCAATATGCCTTGGTCTGTAAATTAACATATTTTCTAGATAATTGTAACTAACACCTATGGACATAACGAACACAGTATGAGAGATGTATAGTTGTATAACCTAACTTACTTGCCACCAACTTCTATATATTTAATTTATTACTGAATTAACAATAATTTTGTAACCATGGCATTATATATAACCAAGTCATTTTGCATACTTGGTCAGTGTACTACTGAGCCGTTTTGCTCGCCAAGGCTAAATAAAAGCCAACGGGACCCAACCCATTGCTCCCAAGGCGTGATGTCAGCAACGTCATATTCTTACCTGAAGCATGTAGGCTAGTCAATAGGGATGTATTTTTATGGAGACCCTGACACTAATTCCTCCGTCCGTGAATGTTCGCAGTATGTCTAAGCACATTTTAATTATTTAAAATCTATCGAACATATCTAAATATTCACGAACGGAGGAATTAGTATCAGTGTCAATTTCCTCGTTGGCTAGCCTGTCTATTTAGTCGTTTTTGTACGCAGGTAATCTACTAATATTATAAATGTGAAAGTAACTCTGTTTGTTACGTTTTCACGCCTAAACCGCTGAACCAATTTTGATGAAGTTTGGTATAGGGATAGATAGAACCTTGGAGAAGGACATAGGCTACTTAAATAATTATTCTACGCAGACAAAGTCACGGGCACCAGCTAGTAATAAATAATATACATATTCACAAAGCATCTTTTCAAAATTGTCAACATCCCTATTTTTACTATTAATATATTTTACTTTTTACAAAATTTATTAGCTTTTTCCTATAAGAAACTTGCAACAGAGAAACATCAATCGGGGACTAAAATTACTTAAATGGTAATCAATGAATAAATTAAGAAAAAAGAAATTTGATGGGCGCAATTTTCTTCACGATTGTTGATCGATAAAGGAATGTTTTAGAAAAATTTGATATCGACAAAGTAGGAACTTATTTTATAAATATTATCTTCGAATGAAGGATCGGTTAATAAATACATATTAAAACCGCCCGCGGCCTTTCTAACACTGATTCTCATATTATTAATATTAATAGTAAGATTCTTTTTATTAACCTTTTGACCATCACAGTCGGCCGGCTGCAGCCGTCAGCAGATACAGGGTAAAAAAATCCTTCATTACCTTGACTTAAAGTTGAAATTCGTATTACTTCTCAGACGTGCTTGGCGGTCAAAAGGTTAATTATTCCTTTATTAATTCACATGCGACGATAAAATAAGAGATTTTTACGAGTTCATAAGCTTCTCGAATTTACGAAACAAATTAATATCCATACTTTTAGATCACAAATGAAAGAAGAATGATCATTAATGATAATAATATGATAAATGATAATAACGTACATTTCATCTAGCAAGCTTAACAAACATAATCAGGTATTGCAGATATTGTAAACCTATCTTTCAAATTATTATTTTTCAGAAAATACTCTTAATGTTAAAAGGAACTTAAACAATAGCTAACACAAAACATAATATGTTCCCAATGAAACCAGACAATAAAGAAGACACATAATATGGAACAATTAAATAAACGTGTAAATTTTAAACTATAATTATTTCAGAAATGCGTATTCAGAATCCCGTCAGTCTCTACAAAAACGATATGTGATCGTTCAAATCAAAAGGCACCTTGTTAATGGTCGTTTTTTTTTTCATTAAACATATTCAGCCCAATAACGTGTCACTGCTGGGCAAATTTTTCAAATAAAATACTTTTTTACTTTAAAAAACTACAATTGTAAATCTGCTATTGCACGTTACGCCGGCATAGTATTGTGATCATATTAGGACTTAGATAAAGTAAATTGACGTTTTCAAATGTCTCTTTTCTTGATATTGGCAATCCAGTTACGAACAGGCATTGGCATAATAATTATATAATTTCTCACCTCGAAAAAAATATAATGAAGATGGAAATTTTATATTTGGTATCTATATATACTATATATGATTTTTACCAATGTAAATACGTTTAAAAAGTTAGGTTGTAGTCGGGTATTCGTTTTCAACTTTAACTTGTAATAAATTGTTAGTTGAAGAATGTATGTCATTCGCGACACCGTACCGCAGACGGTGAAGGCAGGCTTGAGTGTCAACGAACGGTGCAGTCACAGAATACTGGTACTTAAAAGGTTAATAAATCGTTTTTATTTGATTTAATTATGACTATTTTCCGTTTAGTTATAATACATGTAATTTGCATTACACGGTTTATTTAAGTCAAAATTAAGATCATCTTACTAAATAATACGATTTCTTTAAATCTTAATATGTAAAATCTTTTCGCTTAGCGAAGTTGGGTTATTATAAAATATCATCTAGTAAGTTTATTTTTGTCCAATCATTTTTATAGAAGCTTTTGCAACCATTTCACTGTAATATTGCAATGCCATAGGAATTACACGTGTACCAAATTTCAGCATATCCCGATCTCGGAAAGTGATTCAAAATCGACATTCAAGATTTGACCCGCACATACTACTTAACAAGTTAAAAATAAGAGATTGTTAAAAAACGCAGTCAGGATTAACTTCAATGTCAAATAACTCATCTGATCTGTGGTCTAAGTTCTATGGATTGACGCTCATTTATACGTTAAATACAAAACTGTGTATTATGTACTGTACATTGTATTGAGATAAAAAGTATTTTACTGAAATGTATAATCGACACATTCAATTTTTTCTACAAATGCATGCAGTTATAAAATAATAATGCTAGTCGACAGCCCCTGGCTTGGGAAACGCAGCTGCGACGCAATAGAGTGTTGGGCCTTCGGCAGTCACTTCTCTGTTTCGAAGTTATTATTACATATTCCGTACTACGACTTTCTATTACATAGGTATTTTTCTATTAGTCATTTATTGCTATTCATTCGAGCTAATTATTAACAGCACCACAGACCAAAATGATGAATGGCGCGTAAAAAAATTGCTTGGTGGGTTAAGCTAGCCTAGGACGTGGACATATCTATTGTTAGATTTAAATACATGTCAGAATTGCTCTTAGGGTCCATTATTAAGCATAATACTTAGTTTCAGTTCAGTGTTGATTGCTTCTAGAAGCTTCTGCGTCCTGCCGTGTTATGTTGAAAGCCTCCGTCTTGAGGAAGTCGACCGTTTTGTAGGCGCAGTCCGCATCCACTTCCGATAAAGACTTACCGTGAGCTATTTCCAATTTCTTCCGATGAATTTCTTGAGGCTGAATAAAGATTATATTTTCAATACACATAATGACAAATTAACTTAAACAAGTTATAAAATAAAGTGTTTAGTTACCCTAGAGGGTTCCGGCTTAGAAGTTTGCAGGTCCAGGTCCAAATACTGCAATGCGTCTGCCTTCATGCCGTCATTAAACTGCAATACGATCTGTAATATTGACAATAACTGTTTGTCAATGTGTATCTGGAGATCCTTCGGACCAATTTACTAATAGGTACTCACTTAACATCGTAACAGATTTGTCTGAGTTATGGCCGAATTCACAAACGACACTTAAACATTAATCAGGGATTTGCGTCAACTGGCTGTTAATCGATAAATAAACGTCAGTTTAATCAAAACTCAATGATGAGTTGCTATGGTACATAATTATTTTAGTTTAATTTAACCACACTATGTTATTGATTTTACAAAACACCAATTCTTATTTAATTTCATACAATGGAACCCAACGTAAGGGGCTGGGCGTACGTTGGGCGCCAATGTATAAACTTTACTCTTTCATTGTCATGTAGCGAACTGGCCACAAACAGCGAACCCGGCTACCGAGTTCTTGGCAGCGAAAGTATTTAAGTAATTCAAAAGTGAAAAGATTTTAACTAAAAATTGTACTGTGTGCGAATACGCTGAAAGCATTTAGTTTCAATTCTTTAGTTGTCATTATAACATTAAATCGAGCTACCGTGTTTTATTTGAGATAGTCCATCAATTTTTTAATTTAAGTTTGATTATTTTTTTGATTTTTTCGGATTCTAATGTTACGACGTTTTATTAATGATTATATTAAAAAATAAGGTTTAGAAGTAGAAACTGTCACGTTCTGCCCATATTCAAATCGAAAAACGCGTGAATAATCACGTCTGCACGAATCTGCCGTGACTTGCAAGACAGCATTATGCTATTCTTAACAGTTGGCACTATCTGAATTCTATGTAATTACATACTTGATGTACATTCTTTTTTTGGTGTTATGAATGTTTTTTCTTTATTTCTTGGGTTATAAAATTGTTCTATCTACGACCTGACTAAGGAGTTCCTGTCGATGTGACCCTTCGCGTAGCGTGTGAGCGTAGTGTTCAGTTAAGACGGTGGTGCGTATAAGGAGAGTATACCTGTTCCAATGTAAAAAGAGCGCTGACGGACATATAAAATAATAGTGGACCCGCCACAGCTTCGCCCGCGGTATTTTCCATACAAACTTTATCACTCCTTTTCACCTCTTTAGGGATGGAATTTCAAAAAAATCCCTCCTAAGTGCACCTTTAGAGTACTTGAGCAATGTCGCCTCCAAATTTCAAACCTGTAGGACCACCCGTTTAGGTTGTGCGTTGTCTATAAGTCAGTCACGGTACTATTTTATATATATTGACGCGGCCGTCAGCGCTCTTTTTACATTGGTCGATGTATAGTAGTGTTACCTGTCCGTTAAGGGTATTTATGTGGCCGATGCTGTGGCTGGAGTGGCGCGGCTTGAGCGCGCGGTCCACCGCCGGCGGCAGCGACGACACGTTGCAATACTGCATCGACTGGCAAACACGAAGCACATCGTAGGATGTTGTTAGGAATTTGTCCACCGTTTATGAGATAGGAAATTAAGAACCGTGATCATTCAACGCGCAAATATGATTAGTGATTTCTGATTATATTTTTATTGTTGTTATCAGGTACAGCGGAAACCTATTTTACTATTAACATACACCAGATTTGAAAGAGGGCTCCACATAACCGTTTATGTTCAAGAATATCGTACTCAGATAAGGTACCTATTAAAATGTCTTGAACACGGACTGTTGATGGGGCACTTTAACCTCTTCAACGCCAATGACGGATATACCCGCACCACTGGTTCACCGCCAACGACGGATATATCCGTCAGGACATACTGTGCAAAAGTCCTTCACTAGTTTGACGTAAGGTTGACATTCGTGTTATTTCTAAGACATGCTTGGCATATGAGTGACAGCTCGGGTTTTTGACGTGGCGCTGAAGAGTTTAACCTTTTGACCGCGAAGCATGTCTGAGAAGTAACACGAATTTCAACTTTAAGTCAAGGTGAAGGACTTTTTTACCCTGTATCCGCTGACGGCTGCAGCCGACTGTGGCGTTCAAAAGGTGAATAGGTGGCAAGTTACCGGGTGTCCAGGGGAGTGTTCGTCCTCGTCGTCGGTGCTGCGCAGCGGCGCGGGCGGCGCGGGCGCGAGGCAGCCGCGCGCGAGCGACAGCGGCGACGCGTGCTCTCGCCGCGCCGCACCCACGCTCGCCACGCCGTTGCCCCCCACCTAGACGCGATTTTCTTTTTAACATACTAGGGAATATTGACCTTATTTTCTAGATAGCAGAACACAAACTACCTTTTTAGGTACAATTCCACTTTTTTATACTGTTGATTTGGCTACATCAACATTTTCAATTATTGAAGTATCGCTTAGTTTGATGCCAAAAATAACTTAGAGCACCGAAACATTCTTATCTATATTTTACTTTTTCAAAATGAACGACAGCTAAAACAAATACAAATAAAATGTTGATATTCTCAGATCCCTAAATCGCTTCATTCTGTCTTTAACAGGAGGTTCTCTGTTTGCCCTGTATGTATGTATGCTTGTATGTGCACGATTATCTCAAAAACTACTGAACCGATTTCAATGGTTCGAATATATATAATCTTCATTCGTCTGGACCGATTTTAGTATATAATAAACGAACACTTTGAGGCGGCTTTGCTTGCAGCGAACTCAAAATTTTGGAAAAGGATTCATTGTAACCACCCATAGGTAATAATACTCCATAAACGGCGGCAGGAATTATTTGTAAATGTAATCATAATAATAGATAGTTTTCAAATTGGCCCGTTAAGGTCAAAGTTGGAGTCTGATGATAGGATACATGAAGAATCAGCGGACCTCCTCAAATTTTGTAGACAAACAGTAAGCTATTTTACCATTCTCTAAGATAACTGATGTATTTGTGCAAAATCATGAAGATATTGTAAAAATTAAAAACTTGATGATTAATAGATAAAATTAACTACTATTGTAAACAGCTCTCACTAAAAAGGCCAAAATAAAATATTCTTGACAAAAACATAACAGACTTCAAAGAATTTCTTTATTAAATTAACTAGAAACATTAAATGTATCGTTATTTTGCAAGTAAATGACTTGGGTCTTTTCAAGAAGAGAGTGAATAGGCATTATCTAGGTGTGCATGCTCCATCGTCGACCTCATCATAACTTTCCATTAGGTGAGATAGAGGTCAAATGCACAACTATCTGCTATAAAAAAAACAATGAACACAGTATGATAGATATATACCTAGTTTACTTGCCATTGACTTCGATATATTTATTTTATCATTAAAAGAACGATATATTTCATGTTTTAGTTAATTTATGAAATAAAGCCAGTCATTATTTGTCACTTTTTTTAAATTGGTTTTCAATGTAATTATTACTTACAAACACATTATCATTGGAATCTAATGGCTCGTTGATTTTTGGTCCAAGATAGGGCTCTTTCTGAAGATTGCATTTTGAGGTTACAGCTAAAGTCTTCGGAGGTCGTGGCGGCACTGGCGGTCCTAAAAGACAAAACCCTGATAAATTGATAAATGATGCAAACATAAATAAAATATATAACCTTTCGTTTTACTAAATAATAGAAATATAGCATAATTTTAACAAACCATCATCGGGAATGCCGTTTTTCTTAGGACTGATTGCAAGTTTGGTGAAAGACTTTGTCACGGACCAGTCCCCTGAAAGTAAAAGTTAAAATATGAAACAACATTGACATTGCATATATCAATATGTCAACATAGTTTTCAATCCTCACAACAACAAAGAGATATACGTGAATAAAACATTGCACATGCAATCTTTCCTTTCATGCGCTTACATAATTTATGTGAATATTTTTAGATTCAAGGTAAAACTGAAAACAAAAACAAATCCAACAAATGAGGAATATAAGCTGTTACAGTTTCAGTGAGCTGCGCTTCTGGAAATAGGGACTTTTATTTTAAAAAATCTTTCAAAATGTACATTAAATAAATGTTTATGTTTGATGCACCCAACCCACTGCCGGCGAAACAATATGCGTTTTAAATACTTTCATTCAGTGCTATGAACGCGTCTGTGTATTCAGCACATACATACGTCTATATTATTACCCAGTTCTCTATTGAAATAACGAATATTTTTTAGCCGATTTTCATATTGCCGAACTCGTTTCGCCGAATTTCACATGGGCAAATTATTATGAAGCAAAATTTTCACATCCCCTATTTTTGTTTGATTACTTATCATAACGCAGAAGATTAATTTGCCCACTGTTTTATTTAATAGACGCACTATTCGACATTTTACATTTAGTCGAAGAATTGTTTCCCATATTATACGCATGCCAAAAACCTAATGGTGTTTCAACGTTTCGCTTATTATAACAATTAATTACTATTACGATTTAAATTTCATCTAGTATAAAGCTCAATTTTCTCGTGGATTAACGACCTAAAGTTACTTCTGCAACGGCTCCAGCGCTGCGAGAAGTGCAACTGCTTCGCCCTTGCGTCACAGAGCGCGGGCACCCATGCTCACCTCCGCGCCTCCAACTTTTTATATACACTCTAGGGTTAAGACAGACCAGTATCACGTGGAATCGGGGTTTAGTGAATTTTCCTCCCGGGGCCCCTCTACGCAAGATTGTACCCGCAATAATGTTAAGATATTTTTACTAGAAGATAATTCGACGATACGTAGCTCAGCAAAATTTTAAAATCGTGGAAATGAGACGGTGTCGATGAAATATATCGGTAAAATTAAATAAATAAGTAAATAAAAATAAGAGTCGACAATTAGTTGGATAGTCAGTTAAAACACCTGCCAAATGAATATTCGATGAAAGCAAAATCTGGGGAACATTTTTCTGCCAACCAATCGTACAAAAAAATAAATCAGCAAATAAAACGGTCCCAAACGTTGATCGTACAAAACATATTTCTGATAACCGTTGATTGGGAAATGAAATTCGACCAAACGTATTTCGGTCAACAGATAGAACACCATTATTACCCATTATACCTTTTATTACTCTTAAAATCATTTATTGCTCTATGATTATTATTATTACTCTGTAATGTTTTTCTTTCATTTTATTTTATGTATGATGTGAGAGAACAAGACTTTTATCTGAGTTACGTGGCGCGCATCTTCCTAGGAATGACGTTCCTGTCCGAAGCGCTGGTACATTAAACCTATTTTAATGTATTCATGTGACGAGGAAAAGAGCCTTCATGTAGCCAATTTGTTAAATAAACGTATCGGAAGAAAGTTGCAGCAGCAAACGTTAATGTATGTTTTGAAAGAAATTTAAGAAAAATAAATGATAAATATATATATATATATATATATATATATATACCACTGCCTGGACTGCCTACAGTATGTCAGTGTCATCAATAGTCATTGTCATTAGCCTTTTTAGATAATAATACCGAAAAATAGATTCCAGCCTTATAGGTATTCTCACAGATTACTAATGTATGACAAAAAAACTTTTCCCAAAGTATCACACCCCAAACTATTTTACTCAAATTATCGTCAAAACGGATTATCGTAATTTTACACTTAGCAAAGTATTCTTTGGCGAACTATTGTTTAACAAATAAATACTTGGTCATGTTTCATTTTACTAAGTATTATTAGGTCAAAAACCTAACCCAACCTAACTGCCAGCGTGTCGTCGTCACCGTGCCTATTTCCGCTCTAAGGGACACAAGTTAACCCTGACCTAACCTACCAATAATACAATTGTTCCGATTGTTTGGTTATTCACTGTGGGGGGCTACGTCCCCTTCCCTTCACCCCCTCCCCCTTTTACAGTTTTTTGGAATATAATATTAGCCAAAAGAAAACGTTTGCCTAATAAACGTTTGTCTTAATAAAACTTGACAAAGTAAAATTATGCCAAATGATAATTTGACCAAATTAATAAAATGCGAAAGGTAAATGTGCTAAAAATTCGTTTGGGAAATGAAACTACTGCGATAAGTTTTTTGGGAATTGAAATTTGGCAAAAATATTTTTCCCAAAGAGCAGTACACCATTCTCACTTATACTTACTTAAATATCCAAACAAATCGGTAAATCAGCTTTTTACCAGGCCGATATACAGAATCTATGGGTTGCTAAGGCAAGCTAGCTAGCTAGGAATCATAGTGTTATGTCATAGTTACCTATGTTAGATTGACTAGCGTTTAGAGACTTGCACTCATCGTCACTGAGGTTGGACTCGTTTTCCGAGAACTCGGCATTATTAGGCTGACTTAAATACATTGGGTGCCTTTTGGTGTCCGACACCATCTCAAATGGTTTTCTACTGCTTGTTACGATATTCTTCGGGTCAAACGTAAATGCACTTGAATCCTGAAAAAAACAATGTATCATTAAAATAATATGTTTAGCAGTTGCTCAATAGACTATATATACTGTTAATTGGTAAAAGAACTGCAGAAAAGAATAAGAACTTCGGACAATTTACCTGAGCTCGGATCCCTGTAATGCATTCTGAAATTCGGATGTATGGCCCGGTGCTGTCAGGACACTCGTATTGCTCATTCATAGCAGCTAAACCTATGTTATTCTGGTAAGTACCTGCAATAAAGAATTTTATAAAAAATATTTATTTTGCAAGATTTACACCTTAACCCTTATATTAATATTTAGAATTTCAACCTTAATAACTACACGGTATGTTGCAAATTCGATTGTATTTACGTAAAAAATACATGGTTTTTAAACATTCCCTACTAAGTGACAAACATTAACCTTATGAACGCCACGGTTAACGGCGAAAAAGCATGCTACGAGCGCTCGATAACGGCTGTAGCCGACGCAAATGTATGAAAAACGGCATATCGTGGCGTCAGCGGCACGGAAAACTACCAATGTCCACAGCCGACTGTGGCGGTTAAAGGATTTTTGTTTTTGTATTTGAGTTTTACGTAGCATATCTGTATGTATGGGACTCGCTTTCCGTTCAGTAGAATATTAACCATAACAATACAACAATGTTCTCTTAACGTAACTATACTAACCATTGTTCATTTAGTCAGTATTTCAACTTTTTTTAAATAAAAGCGCAAGCATTGCATATTTATGACAAAAGTCTTCTGCAAAGTATGACAAAAGCACATTATCAAAAATAAGTTTTCTACATTATTGCTGCAAAAACTCGTTTTAATATACCAATGGTAATTAAATGCAGAGTATTGTGAAGACAATGTATCAGGTACAGTTGGCAAAGAATGTGGTGTTTCAGTTTCCACAAAACTTATTAACCTTTTGATCGCCCCAGTCGGCTGCAGCCATCAGCGGATACAGGGTAAAAAAGTCCTTCATGACGTTACTTTTCAAACATGCTTGGTGGTCAAAAGGTTAACAATTAATATGTTATTTAAAGCTTTCATATTTTTTGGAAATAAAAATTATCCATAGTTGACCAACTGTCTGTGTCATTATTCACATTGAACCGTTGAAAATCTCAAATATGCAAGATTTCGTAGTATAATTTGCAGGAGAATTTAAGAACATTTTTATGTAATGTGTGAGTGTGTTACAAATAGAAGTAGACTCTGTTGGTTCCACTGCCGTGTGTACTGGAATGATATGGTAGAATCAAATACTTTTTTAATGGGAATCATCGGTGTTAACTACCACGGAAATAAATAAGACGCTGATGAAAAAACTGATGGCCATCTTTAGTCGACATATGGGACAAAGTAACATATTACACGACTCTACAAAAAAATTTTCGTTCTTTGTCCTAAAGTTTATACTATTATTTTCCAGTTAGTTATGCACAAAAAAGAAAAGAAAATACCTTTTTTCGGTATAAAGTTTGCTTTTGTGATAGTTATAATAATAATACTCATTTTTCAATTTTTTCATAAATTTTAATTGATTTTAATATTTTTAAAAAGACGAAAGAGAGAAATTTCCAACGTTGCTGAATCGTACTCAAAAACCAAGTTGGAACAGTTTTAAAGCAGTAGTTTCTGGATTTTTAGGAAATAATAAAGCTGAAAACTACGAAAAGTTGGTTGAGGATATGCTTACAAATTTTAAGGCCATGGGCTGCAGGATGTCATTAAAAGTACATATGCTGCATGCTCATTTGGATAAATTTAAAAACAATATGGGAGCCTATTCTGAAGAGCAAGGAGAACGTTTCCATCAGGACATCATGAATTTTGAACAACGCTATCAAGGCCAATACAATGAAAACATGATGGGCGACTATATTTGGGGTTTATTGAGAGAAAGTAGCTATGAACATAAAAGAAAAAGTAAAAGTGTGCACTTTTAAGTTATTTTCCACTTTTCTGTAAGCTAATTTGATAGTAAAACTTAATAAAAATAATAAACATTTTTATTTCAATAGTTTTATTTTCAATCAAAAATTAAAATCCGAGATTTTTAAAAATTTCGTTCAATCAGTCTTCTAAGCACAAAAGCAAAGTTTTTCATGCCATATATTTTTTTTCCGTCTAATTACGACCTAAACTACCGAAATTTAATGCTTTGCAATCAAAGTCAAATTTCATGTTGACCCGTGTTATTAATCAATACAATGTTTATCTTATGCTCACCAAAAACATACATAACAAATTGAAATACTAGTGAAAGTTTACTTTAAATGACAAAACCAAAATAAATATAATTGTGAAGAGTATCACACTTATTTAAAGGTGTTTTTATAAAAAAACATGTCAATTATATTGTAAGAAATAATAATCACAATGCATACCTATGGGATGGCTACTATGTTATTTTAAAATAAGGGACTGAATATATGGCTAAACTATATGCAACATCGATTGGTTGTAGGTACATAATGAACTAAGAGAGGAAAACATTTTTTTATGCAAAATTAATTATAATACACATTCAAATATAATTATTGAATAAACTGGTCATAGTCATAATTTCATAAAAAAATATTCAAGACAAAAGAACTGACCTATTACATTAGAAGTGTCTTCCGTTGCTCTCAAGCCGCATACATTACAAATTGCATCAACCCACTTTTCCATGTCTTCTTCACAGTCAGCTTCTAAGTGATATGTTCTAGACTGAGTTTGTATGGTAAATACAGATCCACGTAGCTTAGGGTCAGGCGAGCCACTTCCACCGCGTTCCATATGCAATCCTGCGTCAACCTAGCAAAAAAACACAGATATCACTAACAAGAGGAAAATGTAAAATAATAAACCAGGAAAGATTTACATTATTTAAATGAAACATTGAGGGTTGCCACTCATTATTTTTTAAGTGTGATTAACTTTGAAAAGTTATTTAGTATGTATGTTAGGCTTGCACATTGTATTTAGTTTATTTAGTTGTTAAATTGGTAACAATTTTAAGTAAATAAAGCTGGTCACTAAGCCTGCTGTAATCCTTTTTTCTGATGGCAACTTCAAATACTATTCATATTATTCACCTTCATTGCTCATAAATATTATAACTTCCATTTGTTGTTTCTTTGTTTTCCATAAGACTTTTATTAAAGTGCTCAAATGCAAGTCTCAAGTAGGAGGGTGGAAACAGCCTTCTTCGTACTGATGATTACAACATTGATTGATAATAGTGATGGCCAGTAAAAATAAGTGCATTACCTGTTCACATAAATCAAGATTAATTGTGCCCTTGAAGCGCCTGCAATTCCTCTCAGCGTAATAGTCTAGGAAATATTGACCAGGCAGCTCTCCTGACTGCCGCAAAGCAAACCATCGCCTTCGCCATTTCTGATAAAACAAGATATGTGTTAAGTTCATTTGAAGAACTAGACGCACCTAGCTATAAATCGAAAGATTTTTTGGATACATTCTAATCAAAGCAAACCAAGACAAAACCCGATCAAGGATCAATGTGTCAACAAAGTCAAAAGATTTTTTATAGCATACCGTTCTCCATATACGTTTTGTCGGCGGTGATTTGGTTAACCACCCTTCAAAAACAATATTTCGCGACATTTTAAATTAAATATTAACTTAGCCTAATAAAATGAGTCACAAACAACACTACATTGAATTATGATCAAAATCGCACTTTTTGTACGTCACAGTACAGACAACAGATAATAAAAAACATAGATAGATAGATTACGGAAAATTATTTGATGGGGTTGTCAGGATGAATAATAATGAAATGCCAGATTTGAGGCCATCAGTTCAGTGTGCACACTGCACACCACAGATGGTCTCAAACTTTTAAACTCAATACTAAATTGTAAATGATTATGTTTTTACATTAATGTATAATATTTTATATTCAAGCATAAAAGTTGAGTAAATAGTAAATACTTTACTAATTTACATTAAAACCTTAAATACAATTATGTAGGTTATTTTTGAATAACTGACCCATGACTTCATGGTTTAAAATGCCAATAATACAATTATTATGACATACATCATTTAAAATCAGAATGATTACAAGTAATTAAATTAAACAAGTACTACCTTAAATCTAGCCGCAAAAATGCAAAACAACACTAAGCCTCATCCCAAAGATCCGCATAGTAATATTCAGAAACTTGATGGATACGACCCAAACAAGTATTTATCTTTCGATCATATAAACTAGGAGATAAGGTACTAGGCACTTGGGGCAGACCGCAAAATTGCAAATGGAGCTCGTATAATCCCCGGCAGATAAGTTGATCCAAAATGGCGGTCGTCCGCGTAGGTAAAACTATGGTTACCCGCGGCCTCTCGCGTCGCACCTCATCCCGGACTTCGACTGAGAACCGAAAATTGTTCTACGCATTCAAGGTTATATTTCAACTTACGTGCCGCGAAGTAACCATAGTTACCTCGCACACTAGTGCTGAAGAACTATCTCAGCAATAAACAGGTTTTTTACTTATCCTTGTGTCTGGCATTCTAGGGCCGCAGGGGTGGACCCCAGATGCTTTTGGGACAGGAGACGGGCTTGCCATTAATTTATCAAGATGACATTTGTTTACTATGATTATCCTTTAGTTTTTGGAATATCTTGTCAACATTGTAAGATGTTTCGCAACGTATGTGTATAGTATAATGACTATGACCATTGAAATGTATAGTAAGGAACTGCACAAAGCAGTTCTCGCGATGCTTACTTTTGAGGTGTCAGAACGCGAATCAGTCGCATGGCAACCACGGTACTCGCCACCAGTTTAAGTGAGACTATTATAATTAAATATCTAGTACAATTCCACAACCTAAGAGACCGCACTACCGACCACACCGTCCATAATGATATGATAGCGTGGGAATCAAGCTATATTAGACTTTTGTATGTATGTCGTAATAACTAAGACATCAGCGTTTGACAACCTTCTATGAAACTTGTTACACGAAATTGTACTGATAGGCATATCCTTCTTTTGAGATCTTTGACCATGACTAGGATATATTTCTAAAGGTTAACCCTATCAATAATTCTCCCGTCCGTATAACTTTTTAGTATGGCCTGTTCAGCACATTTTATCGGAGTCTTTACATACTTTCTCCCCAGATACGCACTCCATCTCGTGACGACTACGGTCCTTACAGATGAAAGTCTAAAGCCGAACTGTCCTCCGTGCATAACACAGCGCTCCATCGGCAAGTTTCTGCAGCCACTTACCAGGGAGCTGGTAGAGGTTCCTCCAAGGTTACTAATATTCTAATTCTCAGCCCAGCTGCTATTTTACATCCCTTAATAATATATCCCTACTTATAATGTAGCAGATGCTATAACTACGATGCTTAATGATAAATGCTTAGGGTGCTTACTAGGGAATCCAATCCTCAAACTCGAACAGCGATTGAGTAAAGTTGTATGTGGTTCTGTACCTACCCTAAAATAATCCTAGAATGATATAAAGCCACGGGTTTTAAAAAAAGGTACCTAATTTTCGGTTTCATATAAAAAACAGAGGTTTTGCGTTATTATGAAAATTTGTATGCCCCAACTTTCATTCCTTGGAAACTCGTCTGGTAAATGATATGCCTAGTACCTACCTGCCATACTACGTACTGTATGCAGCACTGGAAAGTTAAGTAACGGAGTGGATTATTTACCAGGCCAACGATCAAAGAGCTGCCGAGTGAAGTCATAGACCGGATGATGCAACGCGATAAAGCCTTCTGGGTGGACAAGCCGAGCGCCAACGCGTACACGCTCACCGACGCCTTTTACGAATACGGCATGACTTCGGAAATCTGCAAACCACGTGCGTTTGCAGTTATTTATTTAGAGACTAGTTTTATAGGTCGGTTTTTAGTGTCCTGTACTAAATGTTGACAGAACCGGACCCTTATACAATCACTTGGTTGTCGTTCTATCCGTCTGTCATTCAACACACTTATCTCACGAACGGCTTAACGTATCGAGGACAAATTTGGTACAGTAAATTTTAGCAACCGCAAATACATTAAGTAGGCGGCATTGGAACGTTGGATACCGACAAAAAGCTTTTGAACTAAGAAGACCCAGAGTGGGACCCACCTATTGTAATGTAATGTATAGGATAATGTAGGTAATATAGGCCGTAATGTATGGCCTATTCCACGCAGAAACTTCTTCACACTGCACCAGGGTCTCGTTGTCTCTACAGCGGCCCTAACATGCAAGACACAAAGATAAGTTAACTATTTCTTTCGTCGGCACTAGTGTGAGATGGCACTGAGAGATAAGACGGGTTAACTTATCCTTGTGTCTTGCATCTTAGGGCCGCAGCCATAGGAGCAAGAACTTTTGGAATAATACATGATAGGATGAATACATTTCAGATCATCAGGACGTTTTTCCCCGTTCGTACCAGTACGACTTGGACTGCGTCAGGTACCGCCGGCTGCACGAATGTGACGGTTTAAAAGAAGCTGGCAATAAACCTCGGGTAATTAACTCTTTATGTATTCTCTTTATCACGTGTTCCATATAATAGTGTAAAGCATGAAGCTACGAGTGATATATTTCGAAATAACCAGTTGTATAAGGTTAAGGGCATACTTGAGGGGGAAAAAATCAGTAGTTACAACCAATTTATTTTAGTGGTATCTACTGGGAATTTTTATTCCCAGTAGTGAGTCGTTAATTGCGAATTAGATCTGTCAAAATGTATAGACCTGGCAAATTAATTTTAAGAATTCGGTGCAAGTTAAATAAATAAAGATAGTTGATATCGTCATTAAGTATTTTACCGCATATATATGGTATAGCCAAACTAGACAGTCGCTTAAAATGCGTTACCAAATATATTTCCGGTTCGCCGCTAATGCGTGCTTGGATAGGCAATAAATACTCAGCTTATTGCTTAGATCACAAAAACTAGACCTTTTTAGATATTCTTAACATTTCTGGTTACCGAGGTCCTTCCTGTTCACATCACATGGAGACTATACATCTCCCTTATTAGTTATTTATTATAATTAATTTTTACCCATCAGGATTGTTTGCTGCCCTTTTCATGTGTTAGTTTTAGTTAAAACTCTAATGTAAAGGTTGGGAAAAAAAAGACTTACTGCTGAGTTTCATGCGGCGTTTCTTCTCAGCAGATGTCACCTTTCGAAGCGCTGGTAGCTTCAGACATGTGAAAGAGACCATGTGGCCTACTTGCAAAATAAATATTTTCATTTTCATTTTCACGAGTGTGATTTTATATTTACTGACTTATCTACATTACTTGTTAACAGAAACCCCTTAAAGCCCACTGTCGCGATTGCCACGACATAAACAAGCCAGGTCTGACGCCGTTCCAGCTGGCGTGGGCCCAGGACCCGGGGCAGCGGCGCTGGCGCTACTACCCGGAGCTCACAGCCACGATGACCGCTGCACAAATCCAAGAGCAAATGGACGAGTACCTAAGCTTTTGTGATCTTTTAATTCTTTTTTCACTCACTTTCAACTGAACTTTCTCAGCATTCTCTATTTTTCGCCGTGTTTAACTACTATGGTCCAGTTTTAGTTATAAGATTCTGTAATAACGAAGAAGAGAATACTAAGCAAGCAAATCAAAAGAAGCAATAAAAAGGTCTCTGGCACACGCCAAAGGAGAAAACACAAATTTCCAAAAAAAAAACTACTCTGGTCCTAAGTGCTGTCCAGAGTTTGATGATGGAGACGTAAGTTAGGCTAGCCACTGACCTACAATATAATTGTGCAACCAGTGATATTGCACAGTTATATTGTAGGTCAGTGGCTAGCCTTAGCCATAGGAGCGATGGAAATGAAATGGCAAAGCAAATGGCCAAAAAGCTAGTCTTAATTATTTTTGAACAAAAACTTATTATTTCATTACGTGCTTTCATTGTGCTGCGATATGGTTTTTTTTTCTCTCATGATTTTGTTTACTCATTTCTTAGTAGTGAATTTAGTTAGTAAGAACTTCGAACGGCGCTATTTAAGTTATAGTTACCTAATCCAAAAGCAATGGCTTTCAAAGTTCTATTAACCATTGAAAAGTCGATAACGATTTCCACCCATTAAATGTTAACCGATTTTGACCAATTCTTGATAGGTTGTTAGTCAACAAAACAACAAAATCTAGGCCTATACGTTTTTTTAATTTTGATTAAAGATCGAGAAAGTCAAATAATGCCGAAATTAGTTTTGTATGAGAATACTGAAACCACAATAAAAAGGAATTTAAAGACTATAATGACAAAATCAAAACGTATAGACCCATATTTTGTTCTGACTAACAACCTATCAAAAATTAGTGAACATCAGTTAACAATTAAGGGGTAGAAATCGTTATCGCCTTTTGTATGAAAAGCCGTAGGTTCACACTCCTCTTAAAATAGCGCTGTACATAATCACAGTCGCGCGGCGTACTCTACCTGTACTTACCTAATAAATACATATTCTCAAGCTATAACAATTACTTATTATTAGATCAAGAAAAAAATCATAGTCCACAGTAAGCTATGCCACTGAGGTTAAAGTTGCTCCACATGGTGTACCCTGGTATATTGTCGTGAATAATATGGCACTCTATTTAATACCGACTTAAGATATAACTTTCTACAGAATTTAAGAGCGGGGCAGACATGACTACGGTTGACATGCGCTTGCTCTGATGTGTTTTTTATCCTTGCCAACGTAAAATTTCGAAGTATCAATGATTTTATTTTACTTTGCAGGGTAGGTCGCCCGTATCAGAATGAAGCTTGCAATTGGTACTACAAAAATTACCCGTCTGTAAAATATGATTGCCTTGTCAGGAAGTTTTCTAAATAAAATCATAAGTTTTAGGAGAAATATACTTGTACATTATTTAAATGAAGTATAATTAAATTCCCGCCACTACCCAGTTGTGCCCCTCCTAAAACAAATGGCCGACTTTGGCGTTCTTATTATGAGAAACTAAAAGCCTTATGGCCGAATTCAGAAAGGCCACTCAAATTGAGCTTTAATTAAAGTGACTTTTCAGTGACGTTTCTGTATAGCTTGACAACTAGTTTAGGGACATTGAACTACTTAATATCTAGTCAAATGCTTAAATGGCGTTTCTGAATTCAGCCATTAGACAACTTTGTTGACTTGCGAATGATAGAGTATACTTAGTTATTAGTATAGTTAAGTTATTAGTGTGTCATCTTACCTTGGTCTCCCCCACATTTGCATCTAGGGCCGTAAGAAGGGGATAACTAACGAGAGTCTGTTATCTCCTTACTGCCCGTGATACACTAGTAGTTTATGCAACGGTTGCATAATGATAGGCCTTAAAACACTAGTGCGGTTTTCATGAAACAAGCCGATAGGCGAGTTTCATAATAAGATCGCACGTGTGTTTTAAGGCCAAATTATGCAGAGTTGCATACATAACTTTATCTACACACATATTATAAATCCTCCATGATGGGTTCAGAAACAATATTTTCTGGCAACAAGTTATTTGTTGCAATCGTGGCTGCATATTTCCGATATCCGGCGCATTTTCACATCACACACACTCCGAGAAGACTACTTACTATTCATATTTTCAACTAAAATGTAAATTACAAACAATTTTTTCTATTCAATTCAACAACAATTTTACTTTCGTTCAGCAAAACGTCAACATGGCGGCAATTCGATCTTCCGTCAAGACCATTTTTTTTTTAATCATAGACAAACGGATGAAGTCTCTATTCTCACGTCACTCGAGATCAAATATTGTGCAGTTTATATTAAAAAAACATACTGAATTGACGTTTCGTATCAATAACTGTTTTAATATCTATGGATACTAGAATAGAGACCCACTTGAGTTTTGACAGCTGTTCCAAATTTAATCTCATTTCTTTACTAAAAACGATAAAGAAGTCATGTTATTTCTTTATCGCAGCACTGGTTTTTCCTAATTGGTTGTCAAAATGGTGGTCATTTCATACTGTTTTTGATTAACCAATGGAGGTTTTATGATATGGGTGTAGATAAAATGTTTTTCATCACATTTGCAAGTAATAAAAATAAAAATTAGACAAAACATATGTATATTTATTTTATTCCCATTGTACACCGTGAATTACCAACCGGTGGGTAGAATAAACTGTACGTCGCGATCACCGCGGGAGCCGGCGCCGGCACGGCGCGCAACACGCCGACCAGGGGCACGCCTCGCGCATCCCGCCGGTTCTGCGGCACGCGCCGCACGCGGTCAGGAGTTATAAACCAGACAAAATCCATAACTCCCACAGGAGTGGATTTTGTATGGTTTATAACTCCCGCTGACGGCGGGGCATATAAAGGAGTTAAATCGGCTATAGATGCTCTATACGCCTGCGTATAACAGCACCCTTTTCGAGCAAGTGTGATAAAAATGTGTTTTAAAAGATATTCAAGAAGATTTTCAAAAATCGGTCGTACTGCCCTTACGGCAAAATATTTTTCGCCAAATTTCACTTTCCAAAAAACTTATCGCAGTAGTTTCATTTTCCAAACCAATTTTTAGCACATTTACATTTTCCATTTTATTAATTCGGTCAAATTACCATTTGGCATCATTTTGCCTTGTCATAGGTAGGTTAGGTTTAGGGTTAACTTGTGCCCCTGGCCCGTGTGGTGCTGGCTAAGAATAGCATCACCCCATCTCCTCCGGCGGGTGTCGTAACAGTCGCCAGAGGGACCAACCGAAAGATGGGCAGCAGCGTCCTTCGAGCACTATCACGACCAACTGCGGTCGCCTACCCGCCTGCCAAGCGTGGCAACTATGGCAAATCCCCCCATTTTTGGGGGAGGCCTATGTCTTACAGTGGATGTTTTATGGCTGATGATGATGATGTGTCCCTTACGTAAGTACTTATTCGTCAAAAAATACTTTTGCTAATTATAAATTTGCGATAAGCTGTTTTAACTAAGTAATTATTCTTGGCAAATCATAATTTGAATAGGTAAAATAGTTTGGGATCTGATACTTCAGGGAAATTTTTTTGCCCATACATGAGTAATCCACAAAAATCGTGCATCTCTCCTTTATTTCCGAAAACCAGGCGCGAATACAGAATTTAATTTATTGTGCGGACAATTTTTGTGCGATTTTACCTATTTTCAAGTGAATTCATTCTATAATCAAAAAATGTTCGTAATAAGGTGCTGCCGTTGTGAGTCAGGAGGGAGCAATTGCCCCCATTGCCCCATCTGTATCCGCGCCGCCTGTCCGAAACAAATGAGTCAACATTTTTTTAAGGTACGAAATGTAGAGTCTCAGTCATCATTTCTCATGGTTTACGGGAAAATCTGAAGAAAAATCTCAATCCCTTAAACTCTTACGGGAAACCGGAATAATTGAAGAGAAAAAGATAAATGTTACCTAAAATTTTCTTTTTTTACGCCTTGTACAAAAAAGGTTTATATAAATTATCAGTCACTAACCCAGACGATAAAAAAGAAGTAAAAATCAATCCACGTGATAGATACGTTTCTCTTTTGTTATAATTGTCAAAATTTTAAGTATGTCACCGTACAGTTGAAAAAAAAATTAACATATAAATATTAACATTCCCATCCCCGAAACTTAATTGCGATGGCGACGCAGGACGACGGCCTCTTCCTCCTGGAAGTGTTGATCGACAAAATAGTTTTCTCTAAGAGTCCGTGCTTTTCCGACAAGGACTTCAGGACTTGCGTTAACATACATTGTCCGTCTGTAGATCCTTTGGAAATCTGCGATGATGATCCTGGGATGTGCATGGCCAAGACGGGGGGGCCGTTTATGAAATCTTTTAATAATGGAAAATCCTGTCTATTTTCACTTAAACAAGCTGACATTACTAAAGCAATGAGCCAGTTTCCTATACATGTATCCGTCTACAAGGCACTTCCATGTGGATGCTTACCGACTAAAATCGTCATAGGCGAAGCTACAATCGATATGACCAAGGAATTCGTAGAAGCTCGTCAGACATTTTTAGAACGCCCTGATAATGTTAGCTATCAAGCCCTGAAAGATTCTTTCCGCATAACTGGACCAGACGGGGAAGAATCTGGTGAAATTGTCATGTTTTTGCGCATCTCTTGTTTCGGCAAGTTGATTATCACCAAATTTCAAGGCACCGGTGGGCCACCGAGTTTGGGTGGCGGAGTCGGGGGTAACGCAGGGATAGTGGACAGATCCTGCAATCCTCGAAAGGATTTCCAGTCTGCTCAAGATCCTTGTGCTTGTGGAGCGGCGCGTGGGCAGGGCGGTGCCAGTGGCTCGAACATGGCGTCGGGCGCGCCATGCCCGACACACGGCGGAGGCACGGGGGCCATTTGCCCGACAGGTGACTGCATTATCATGTATAGGCATGCTGCTTTATTTCAAAAACAACTGTCAGAAAGTTAATCAGTTAATCAGTTTTAGTAAATCAAAACCTCACCTGGTATATCTCACGGAATTCTTACTTCTGCCGCTAATTTAATTTAATTTTTAATGTTATAACTTTAAATTTAGGTATATTATTAATTAAAGCCCTACCTGGCATGTTAAATATGAATCACTTTCAGAGAGCCAAGGTGCAGGCTGCAAAACAGCGCTGTGGGCGTAATGCTCTCAGCACACGCTGAGTCCTGAGCTTTTTGCCACCTAGTTTTAAGAGTCCTTTTATGTTGTTTCTTATTTTATTTTGTGTTCAAAATTACGTGCTTGTTTAATGTAGCAATAAATATATTTTTTTATCTTTTACTTTAAATTCCCTTCAAAATGTTTGTTTGTCCTCCTTTCAGCTGGTGATCCGTATAATAGCATGCCGTGCGCAGACCCAGATGACCCATGTTTCTGTACCGGTCCTAAACCACCTATCAAACCACAGATGATTTGCAGGAATACTGACCAATACTGCTTACATGTACCAAAAGGTGAGCATATGATCATTTCTGAATAAATTAATGGTGAAAAAATAACTCTAGCGATAGTCGTTTCATATATTGCTTACAGAATGCTGTAGAAATGTCATCAGTTATGTAAATTGGTACAATTTTTGTCTGATTTAATAATCTTATTGTTACTTTATTTGTAATCGTTATATTGTTGTACCAATTTTTCACTCTCCAGTGACAATTAAGACAGAACTATTTCCCACATCTCATTCCGCTTACAAAATGCTCTTAGCACGGATTATAACTATGTAATAATAACTGAACACATGAGAACAAGTTTATTAATATGGCCAGGTCGCAGTAAGCAATTTGAAGAGATAGGCAGCATCATAGGGGGCAACGAGCTTAAGATCAAAGTACCTGCTAGCGCCTCCATCATTAAGAAGATCAGTCAGACTCATTGTGCGATGCAGTGCCCATTTAGTAAAGGTGGGGCGGCGGGAAACGCGCCGTGCGTGCCTCCGTGCGGGAAGAATCAGATCAGCCTGGCGCTGCCCGGAGAGGCGACGTGCTGCCGCGGCGCGCAGCCGGCCGGCACGCAGTTCACCTGCACCACCGAGGGCTGCATGCAGGCCTCCAAGCACGGCCAGCAAAACGCCATGCTACGAGGAACTGGCGACGCCAATAAGCAGCAAGAACTCCCTAACAAAGACGTATTCGTCTTAAAAGTAGCAAAGACAGCTCTGCAGGGGGACAGAAAGTGTAAACTTGAGCTGGAGCTTGTTACGCCGAAAGGCGGTGATAAAGACCTTCCAGTACAAAAAGTTAACACGAGAATACAATCCGACCTCGATTGCGAATGTTATATTAGAAGAATTAGACCATCTAAGAAAAACAAAAATAAACTTTGAAAAATATTTTTTATGCAGAATTAGTTATAAAATTAAACATCCATAAAGCGCAACTGACCTGATTAGATTTAAATATTTATAAGACGCGGAATTATTTTTCCAATAATTAATTAACCTTGGGTTGTTCGGTTTCTTTGACACTATTTCATGACACGATCACAAAATTGTACAGATTGCTGTCCGACGGGTAACAAGGTCGTATTTCAAATACCTGAAGACACCTGCGGAATGAACCACAAGCAACGAGCGCACTTCAACTTCTCCTCGGACGGAGTGGGTGACGTGGCCAGAGACGAACCGGGTCAGTTGATGCCGACCACTGCGGAAGACTATCCCGGGGTAGTGTACGACTTCCCCAGACAAGTTATAAAGCTCCGCATTGGAAAGACTGTCGAGATGCCAGGTCGGAAGTCTAAGTTTGAGTACCAATTCATTACACCTGTTGTCTCCTACGGGAAAGAAGTACCAGTTAGAGACACGCGCACTGCACAATGTGCACGAACTTGTAATTGTTGTACAAACTGTTAAGTTGGAATTGTTCTAAATACTCCCAGCAACTGACTCTATTGAATAAATTATTGAACATCTTTGTTTATTTTATTGCTCATTATTCCTCATAATCATTAAATAAATCACGAATTAGATAACACTACTAATAAGAAGTATTTCACAAAATACGATCGTTCCCAAAATATCAGAATTTCATAATGACAGCTAGCTGATTTAACATACTTCCTTAATACCAGATGCCTAAATTACGAGTACAAAATATTGGACGGACTCCCTCCGGAACCATCGGTCTACTTTCCCGATCGGTCCACTTTTGCAAACCGTCTACTTTCCCATTTGGTCAACTTGTACAAACCGTCTATTTTCCCGATCGGTCCACATGAGCAAACGAGCGAAACTTTTACATGAAGCGGTGATCCTCCCTAGAAATTGTAACACGCAAATCTTCATTTACGTTTTTCTCAAAAGTACGTTTCATGTGGTTAAGCGGTTTTGGCTCCCAAGGGACGATAAAGACTTAAACCACAGAAATAAAGGGATTTTTTAATGCAATGCTCAGTATATGAAAATAGTATATAAAAGTAGTATTTGGTTTTCATTATTTCAACTATTTCGTTGGTGTTCTGTTAAAGGGGTAAATCTTCGTACAACTAATGTAATTAGGTTTGTCACTTTTAAAAAACACCGACGATTTGTCTTACCTCTCTCAAATCATAAGATTATTATTATTAGTAGTAGTCGATGTAATAGTTACCATCATATTTATACTTAAATAGTTGTGATAAAAATAAAGGGTTGTCCACTGGTCGTAGGTCCATTGCTGGGATTGCCGTTTTATCAAGACTTGAATGAAGATCAAAAACAGTCGCTTAAGGCGTCAGACAGGGGGCAGCATCTGACAGTTACCATGCGGGACGACTACCAAATCACCGAAACGAATGCTGTAGTGCAAAATGTTGACAGTTTGCAGTTTTCGAGTACGACAAGAAAGCTTAGTTCTTTTACTTTGTGCCCTAGTGATTACACTCTCAGTTCAAATAGGCGCAGCGTCTCTTTTTCGGATAGAGTCGATGATGATTGGAAAAATGATTCAAGTAACTTCTACCATACTATAAATACAAATCAATACAGGGTCAGCAATGGACCTAAATTTGGTAAGGAAGAAACCACTGTTTATATGACGCTGTTAGATGAGTTCTGCCGCCATCGCACTTCTGCATCCCAGGCCACTGCTTCCATTAACAAATGCTTTCAAGTTTCTCCCGAGCAAAGTGTAATGCGAAACCAACCAAATGCTCTGCTTGGAAATGCTACTACTGACTATAGTTTATCTTGCACCATGCCTACCGTACATGCCCGCGATACGTACAATAAAAATGGTTCACAGGGCATGTATTGTTCAGACATTTACTTCTTTGGAAGAAAAACAGAAGGTGGAACTAAACAATACCAAAAGGAGAGAGGAGCCCCTTCAAAATCAACAACGACAGCAGCGACACGTCAGGGGGTGGGAACCGCAGCTCAAACTCAAGAGAAATGTGGATCATCAATTGGGACATGCACTTCTAAAGCCGTATGTATTAGAGAACCAGCAAAGCTATGTCCGGCTGCGTCTGGTGGAGTTACTAATGGAGACGTTGTTGCAACTGTGTCACATATAAAAATAGGACCGAGGGAGCTTTGCCCATTTCATGGAAAAGAGCCTTGTAAAGGCCCTAAGTGTATAGTTGCTAACGCAGGTGGTTCCGAGAAGGTTCCTATTAAAATTACAACAGTAAATAATCCAAGACGTGGCGTATTTGAATTGGTGATTCGTAGAATAAATGGAGCGCCATTGGCTAGAAATGAATTGATGCTGGAATGGACTCCCCCACCTACTCGACCTCCTTCGTGCAGTGTTCCTTGTCCCATAATCTGCTCACCATCCGGATCTTGCCGACCAGTGAAACGCAAAATGATTGTATGCCGCCCCTCATCCTGCAAACTTAAATGTTGTAAAAGTCGGTGCAAAAAGCCGTCTGGACCGAAGCCATGTCGAGTTACGCCCTGTAAGAACTGTTGTACGAGTCCTTGCCAGCCATGCCCACCGTCTCCTTGCAGTTCTTGCAGACCCTGTAAGCCTTGCAAGGCACCCTTTCCATTCAAGGCTAGTCCTTGCTTACCTTGCTCTCCGTGCTCACCATGCAAACCAAAGCCTTGCAGACCCTGTAAACCTTGCAAACCCGGTCCATCTTGCAAACCCGACTTAACCTGTCCAGTAGGCAGAACAAGTATCATCTTTAAACCGGCAGGCAAATCCAGACCCTGTAGATCTTCTTGTAAACCCTGTTCTCCTTGCGGCCCTTTTAAGCCTCCCTGCTCCACTCCTTGCATTTCCTGTTTTGCTTGCATAACGTGTAAACCGTGTTCGCCTTGTAAGCCTCGAAAGCCTTGTGGACCGGCACCGTGCCTCAAACCTCGCTGCAAATCACACAAGCCTAGACCTAAATGCAGACCTTGCCCTCCGTCCAGAAGCGCACCGTGTGGATCATGCGGACCCTGCACGCCTTCCACACCTTGCCCGCTTTTACCATGTTCAACCCCCAGCTGCAAACCCTCTTGCAGTTCTCCATGCTTTCGTCCTTGTCCAGTAGGACATAAAAGACCACGTAGAGCTCACAGTCAACCTAAAGCAAGAGCACACAAAAAGAGAATTTCTCCTTGCTGCAATCGTCTGAAGAGCTGCCCGGTAGTACGGTGCAGAAGCGTGCCAGGATGCTTTGATTGTTGTGGGTTTCCACCCTGCCCCTCACCAAATTGCTGTTCCATCCCACTCTGCGGGCCACCAAGGAGTTGCAAAAGTGCCTGTTCTTCTTGCTGTGGTTAAAATCGATCGAATTAACCAGGAATATATAAGATCCGAGAAAGCAAACTAATCGAACCAAGCATGTTAAATGGATTATTAAACTCAGGCATAAGCTGAACCAGAAAAGGTACTTACTTCAATTACAACTTTTATATGACACAACTCGGCATGGCTCACGACGGCTCTTTGCACCCTGAGAATCATCTAATAACAAGGAAAATTATTTTACAGGCCTTGTGATACACTAAATAAACTTTTACTATGCATGAAGTGTCGAGAGCTTAACAGTGCCGTGTGGAGTCGGACAATATTAGTAACAAAGCAGTAATCAACATCTCAATTAAGAAATAAATCTTTATACATCTACATTTATGAATTTTTCATTATTTCCTCGACTTTTGTCAACCGCTGCACCATGCTCATACTGCATCAAACAGGTAGGCAGGTACCTAGGACTTGGAACGATTAAATTACTGATGAGGGTATATTAATAAGAATAATAATAAAAATTTAACAAATAAAAAAAAACAGACTTCAAAACCCCTTTGAAAAGTAAGAAATAATGATTGGTCTTCATAAGTAAATTACCCAGAAACGTAAGATATATTGTTGATTAAGTAATACATTAAATACATCGATATCGGTGTCAAGTAAATGAACACAGTATCAGGGATGGATTACATAATTTACTTGCCACCGACTTGGATATATTTAATGGATCACTTGATCAACAATATATCTTACGTTTCTAGGTAATTTACATACGAAGAACAATCATTATTTCTTACCTTTAAAGGGTTTTTGAAGTCTGTTTTTTATTTGTAATTTTTTTATTAATTCACTTTTTTTAGTTTATATCATATGTGGTTTAACGACACACATTGAATACATGTAACAATAGCATAATGCCAATTGCTCATCACCCTTTACAAAATGTTGCTATCCAAGGTGCAAGGACGTCAATTGTTGAGGAGTTCTCCTGGTTCTTCACCACCGGTTTTATTTTAGCGCATGAATTTTTGCGAGTATAAGTTGCTTCCCAACCTTACCTATACAGAAATCTAATCGCCACCCGTGAAATACTTATCATTGAGGACGTCCGGTGGTCATCCGTGGTCTTCATCATCAGTTCCACTTCACCAAATAATGTTTTTGAAACGCAACTGCTTGAGTTAATACAGAAAGTATCAAAATTTCTATATGCGTGCCTATAATATTTAAAGAGTTCCTTCGATTCCTCATACATTCTCTCATCAAACCTCGACTTTGATCACAACGGGCCCAACTTGGAAAAATACACTATCGACTAAAAAAAAAGAATCATCCAAATCGGTCCAGCCATCTCCGAGTAATCGGTGAACATACATAAAAAAAAAAACAAATATACCTACTAGGTTTTTTGTAAGTCGGTTAAAAAGGGGTAACTTTTTAATAAATAATAAAATCACACAGTGTGTGTGTGTGTATGTGTGCGTGCGTGCGTGCGTGCGTGCGGGCGTGTGTGTGTGTTAGTATGTTTGTTACTCCAGCTTCAACGGCTCGACGGATTTAGAATGGCGCATGGAGATGTCTTATACTCTGGATTAACACATAGGATACTTTTTACCCCGGAAAATTTAAGAATTCTACGTAAACAAAGTTGCGGACAGAAGCTAGTAAGAACTAAAAGCGCTTGTAATAAACGGACTAGTTTTTCGACAAATTATTGTTGCAATTTAGACTTTTCCCCAAATGATTAAGTATTTCATCATTAGGTACTGGGAACAAAAAGTTTAAGTGTAAACTATTGGGGATAGCCCGAATTGCAGCGGTGTAACAATGAACAGAGCACCGAGCATTAATTTATCTTTTTCAAGTCGCGTACTGTAATTTGCGCTCATATTGATGAAGCGCATTTCCAACCTTCATGCACAGACAGAATAACTCTCCTCTTTGAATTTTACTGTAAACCTGTCAGTTTGATCAAGATTTTTTACTGTCCGAATTATGCGATGAATTGTCTCACTACAAAATCTGTAGTGTTATGTTGAAATGAACTTCAAAAATGGCCGAAAAAAAAGCAGCTGGTGTTCAGGCGCAGAGTAAACCAAAATCAACAAAAGGTGCTCCCTGTCCACGCCTGTGCAACCTTGTGCCCACGAATGTGCCGCTGCCGGGCCTTGCGCAGGCCGTGCTCCATCCGAGGAAAGACGTATTCGTTTTGAAGGTATACATATATTAGCCGTTGATCATCATTATTTACGACAAATTTAAGGATTGAGGTTTAACAGGTTCCCTGTCCCGAAGCGATGTGCAGCGTTCTTTCGACACGTCCCCATAGCAATAATGAGATTAAATGCTGGTTGGCTGTAATATATTATTTATTTATCGAAAGAACAACTGCATTATCTACATCACTGGCCATGAGGCACATGTGCCTCATGGACGCACCAGGAAAATCATGCATGAGACACATATGCCTCATGGGACAGGGAACCTGTTAAGTTGTACTGAGACTAAAAAGGGTTAGGCTTTAATTTTCGTAAAATATTTCAATTATACTTAATTAAACTTATGTAAATAATTCCATTACGTTCCATTCCGCGCATTCCAACTACGCTAGTAGTTTAGGTTTCATTTGAACAGCCAATGTTAGATTAGTCTAATTCGGCTTCCGCATGAGATGCAGCCATACGAAAGAACAAGAAGCTGTATGCGACGCGTCCCTTGCATGGGGCCCACGTTTGGCCCAACGGACCGTGACAATCTTGCACCTATGAAATAGGTTTACAATATTCATCAATTAATATATCTTTACTCTTACTTAAGGTAGCAAAAGTAGGGGCAACGGGTGACAGACGCTGCAAAATGGAGCTCGAGTTGGTAACACCGAAGCCCCCGGAGCGGAAGCCCCCGGGCCGCGTCGACACGCGAGATACCCAGTGTGAACCAGAGCCTTGCTCGTGCTGCGGCCAAAGTGTTAAGAAATCTAAGAAAAAATAATTAAACATTATAAATAATAATCAGTGCCTGTTGAGGCATATTTAGTGGCGGTTCCGACTGGCTGTACCTTCGCAAGCATATCGGTAGGTCGTATAAACGGTTTCCTCTTGATACAATACTCGCGGAAAGGGGCGAAAGTTACAGATAAAAATAAAATAATTTGTGTGCGTTTACGCGCTCTTAATGGTTTCAGACTAAGGAATTATTTAATATTATCTATCTTATGTCCGTTATGGTAATAAAGGTCAGGTGAGACTGTGGTCAAGCGATTTATCATAATAATAAAAAAGGAACCGTTGGTTAGTCAAGTAAGTTTCATCTAAAATAATACAACTCTTTGTATTCGTAAAAACATACACATGGAGTCAGAACTGCTGCATATATAATAGCTAAATTAATTATTCTTTGTTTGTTTGCAGCAGTTGTGACTGCATGTGTATGTTAATGCTTATGGAATCACGAATTTTGTATTTGCAGAAAGTTTTGATCCACACGGACAGTAACAAAACCTTTTACTAAAACCATTAGAAATTAGAATAAAAGTGATGTGTTGGTTTAATTCCATAACGTTCTCTTCTTTATTAAATATATATTATAAATTAAACTTGCATAATTATTTCGTAGTATACCCTCTCCCCACTCCACTTTCCCACTTCTAAATAATATTAAAATATACATAGCAATGTTTCTGTTTGAATATGGTCGGTCTATCACGGTTGGAACGAGGCGATAAGTACCATCCCTATAGGGGTGAAAAGGGGTGATATGCGGTGGTTTGTATGGAAAATACCGCGGGCGAAGTTGTGGCGGGTCCTCTAGTCTAGTTTATCTATCTTTACCCTGGAGTTCATATTATTATAATCAAGTGGATACATTTAGTCTTTACAAAATAAACGCTGACACATTGTATGGCTATAGTACTTAAATGTACAATTAGGTAACCGTTCAAGAAATAGGTATATGTAACTTCACCCTAAAATGGGATTCGTTGGTGTATTGAATGTTTGCCTGGGAAGAACTGATTCCATGCTGAAATCTTGTTAAAATTTGATACAAATACTCTTCCAAACACAATCCTACTTCGTACTAATCCTACTAATTTTATAAATGCAAAAGTTTTGTGTGTACGTGTGTGTGTGTCTGTAAGTGTGTACCACTCCGCTTCATATGGCTCAACAAATTTTCATGGAATGTCGTACTTACATAGTTAGACCTTAAACCCTGGAATGGGAGATAGGGTAATTTTTATCACGGATAAGTCAAAAGTTACTGAGTGAATAATTAAAGCATTGTAATCGGAACTGAACCAACATGTAAAAATTCAACTCCGTAGGATAAGAGGAAGTGCTTCTAATACAGCTTGCAAGATTAGACCAAAACAAACATTGCAAGTTAATAAAAAGCTTGTAACTAACCTTTAAGGTTAAGAATATGTAAACCTAACGCTGATAGAGATATCTTCCATTGCAACAATCGGCCACTCTGTTAGAAAAATCTTTCTTCGCAACGTGACTTAGGTACCTAAGTATACGGTGTTTCCTTTCACGTATATTTTCTCTCCCGTCGCACCGTAACCTTGGTAAATTAATTCGTGAATAGCACTAGTCACGAAAACTTATACGGAAATATTAACATGCTGTTTTACTTCGTAGATCACTTGACTTTTTATATTATCTATTGGTCACCTCCGCTGCGCACCACGCGCGTGCCACGCTCGGCTTTTGATAATATATTGACGTATGTTACTACTATCAATATAAAACCAGAGATGGCATCTCGTCGAAGCGCTCCTGCCGTACCCGTAATATGACCGGCCCCTTATGGTACCGAAATATCGCTTTGTTCTGTAACTTGCTTATCACATACCATAGAATAATGAATGAATAATCCTGAAAACTAGTGGTGAGACGTATTTACTGGAATAGGTTTTTGCATGGACGTCTAAATAGTTGTTCCCTTCCGCGCACATTTATTCGTATCGAGTATTTAGGCATACGAGACCCGACGAGTCGTTTCACGCGATGTCATGCCAAGTGACGCGTTCAGAACCGTCGGACAGGACTTGGGACGACGTTAATAGTGCGGTGAAGGTTTGAGCTCTATTCCCTTCTTAACGGCGCGATTTGCGCGACCATCACCTTATGCCATAGATGTAGCCGCACTATAAACCTAGCCAGGAAAATTATCAAAATTCTGAAGAACTTAAGAGATTTAGTGTAATATTTAATTAATGTATTTAAAGCTAATTTAAACCAATAATTACACATCATTAATAAGCAAAAGCGCATAAGTCCTTTGTACAAAATCTCTAACCGAATATCTGCGTCCACACACCGCAATACAATAACTAAGACCATACTCCCAAGACTCCAGACGCGGAGACTATACATCTCCCTTATTAGTTATTTATTAGAATTAATTTGTACCCGTTAGGTTTTTATGTTGCACATTTTGTGATTTTTTAGATAAAACTGTACTGCCAAAGTTGAAAAAAGACTTACTGCTAAGTTTCTTGCGGCGTTTCTTCTCAGCAGATGTCACCTTTCGAAGCGCTGGTAGATTAAGACATGTTAAAGAGCCCAGGTGGCCTACTTGCAAAATAAATATTTTCATTTTCATTTTCACTCGGAACACGTTGTTACAAATGGTGTTCAATGGATCGGGTACTTCTAAATACTCGTGGGCCTAGTCTTTGGATCTAGTCTTTTCGTGGACGCACTCGGAAGACTCAGTAAGCGATTTACCTAGTATGTATCACCTCTACTAAAAACATACAAATACAAGCTGTTCAATGCTTAAATACTCTTTTTTTTAAATACTGAATGATGCACTTGTCATCGTTTCTCAACTATTAGTGTATATGTCCAAAACGACCTGTCAGTAAAGCAAAATTTTTGGTAAGCGAAATATGTTTGGATTATAAAGCTTCTTCACGCAATTATAAAATGCCGCCAAAAGCTACTTCGGGTGAGAGAAAACCTAAAAAACCATATGAAGAAATTGGCGCTATATTCAACGGAAATGAAGTAAGATTCCTTTGCCTTTTCTCTGTAGACGCAACAAGAATGATGTAAGCTTAAACTTTCGCGTAAATGTAGGCAGTGATCGTTGATAGTTAATGGTCGTGTTTCAGGTGAAGATCCGAGTCCCGAAGAGCACTTCGAAGCCGCCGAAGCTGACGCCGTCGCAGCTGAAGCTGCAGCAGCACTGCACCTGCGACGACGACGAGTCCGTGTGCTCGGAGACGTGCGGGTTCGGCGCCGGCGCCGACGGCAACGGGCTCAACTTCCAGGTTTGTATCTTTACAGGGTTTGTTTGACAGTTCTTTAACCAACTTTTCGGCACCTGATTGAATAATTTAACAAATAAAAAAACCGACTTCAAAACCTCTTTGAAAAGTAAGAAATAATGATCGGCTTTCGTAAGTCATTTACCTAGAAACGGCAGATATATTATTCAGTGATAAATTATGGTATTGGTTTTAAAATCGGTTTTTTTATTTGTTAATTTTTTTCTATGCCTTTTATTTTGCTTTTCTGAATTGTTATTTACTTGTCTTTATTTCGATGTTTCTTTGCCCGTGAATGTATTTGCTTTTTAAGAGCGTGAAGTGTTGTTCCTAACAGAATGAGCGTCTTTAACTTTTTCAACGCCAACGACGGATATATCCGTCAGGGTATACAGGGTAAAAAAAGCCCTTCATTCGTTTGACGTAAAGTTGAAATTCGTGTTATTTCTCAGACACGCTAGGCGTTGAAGACATTAACATGACATATACAATTATTAATGAATCTTGTAAGCTTATTTGATTAAGTATATAAAACTAGTGCCCTCGCTACAGCTTTGCTCGCGATAATTTCCATACAAACTGAACCCCAAGGGTCCTTTCATACTTTCTTGTCTATCTACACCCTAAAAGGAACATACCAGTGGTGTGATTCCTTAATGTGCGCAGCGGCAGCGGCTGATCGGAGGCCAAACAAAACTATTTAGACTGTAAGTACAAAGTCATTAGGTCTACATTTGAATGTGTCCCTCATCGCTGATTAGCCGCTGCGCACCTTAAACAATCACATGGCTGCCGTATTTCAAATTTGTTACTTTTAGAGCGAGTACACATTGGGCGCTCGGCATTGCGTTGAGCGCGCGTTGATAGCGTACATACAGCGCGCTTAGCGCGGCGTTCGACAGGCGTTACTAGGGCGTCCATGGCTCTGTACGAAAATGGACATCGTGAAATTTCAACCATTTCTATTTTTATAATCAGGATTTCTATGTCTCATATAGCTGGCCGCTTTTGGATTTCATCTAAAGTTAATCTGTGCCAAAGTGATCTGTCTCCATTTTGGTGAAATGTGTGTCCACTCTACACGAAAGCGCGCGATCAAATGGCGGCGCATGTATCTAGAAGCGCGTGGCTGACGCCCTCCCAACGCGCGTTTGATCAGAAACGCGCGCTTGCTTGTGTACACCTAGATAAGAACTACTGGTTCTCAAAACGCGCGTTACCAAAGCGCGCGCTTCAAAACGCCTAACTCGCTCTTAACGTTCCTGAGATTCTGTGATTCGTGATCGTTGAACACATTCAGCAGCTATGTGATTCTCTGAGGCGCACTAATTCAAATTAAGACAGTATGCCGTTGTCCTTACTGTCTAAATTGATAGTTTCGTTTATCCGCTCATCCGCTGCGCACAGTCAACTTAACCATGGGCGCCGGCAGGAGGCTGCAAGGGGGTGCACTTTCACCCCCCGCCCTGTCGGGAAAGAAAATACACAGAAAAAGATTTTTTTTTTGTTTAGTTAATAGTTTAGTATGTAGATGCAGATGCAACTGCCTGAACGTAATTCTGGCAGCACCCATGAACTGAAATTAACGTTCAGCTGATCGAAATTAGAGAGAAAACCTTTTATTCCTCGGCAGCATCTAATCTTCTTTTCTAAATTCAAATCAGTTCAACTTTACTTAAGTATCTAAGGATTCCTTAGGAATCCAAGGCGTTACCTTCAATTCCTAACAGTCTTTATCTTTCTTTATGTGTTTGTTGAATAAATGCATCTTCTTTCTTATTTTCACGCCCGCTTTGAGGCTCTGTTGCTGTTTCATCTGACAAAACATAGTTATAAAACACGCTTGGAAACAATGTTACAGTGCATCACGGCTTACTTGTTCAATAGGTGTTTTGATAACCTTTCGTAGCACAACTGCCATTCACAGGTGGAACTGCCGTTTTTGCATACACGTCGACCCCTCAACCCTGAAAGCCAATTTAAAAAAAAAATACTTCGTTGAATGGCCAAACTACATCCCGTTTTTTAGGGTTCCGTATTCAAACTTGCAACCCTACAATCTTACAAGTATTTTCATAGATATACAAAATTCTAAATCATTAATTTTCTGGTTCGTCTTATGGTCTTAGAAATACGAGTAGGTATATATTGGGCTAGGAGAAATTATTTTATACTTCTTGATCCGTTTTAAAAGCGTAATAGGTATATTTAAATGTTTTGTACTTAAATATTTCTTTAAAAAAAAAAAGAGTACTTTATAGTGTACCTAATGGCCGAATTCAGAAAGGCTACTCAAATTGAGCTTTAGTTAAAGTGACGTTTCTGTATAGGTTGACAACTAGTTGAGGGACATTTAACTACTTAATATCTACTCAAATCTTTAAGTGGCGTTGCTGAATTCGACCATAAATCAACCTAGTTTTATTTATTACTGATACCTATAAATTATACCTGACTATCATCAAGTCGGGATTACCCCCCTATTCTGCAATTATTATTGGTAGATTTCGATACGCAGTGAAATAAATTAGCTGTACAATAAATTTGGGTTAAAATTTATTGCGACACGACCAGACACAAGAAAAGAATTGACACAGAACGACAAATGTCAAATATGAAATTACAAAGAAAAAGAATAGAAAATAGTTGTGTACCATGTCTAAACCTCTTTGATAACATGGAACCTATTTTCATTCTAACACTCCTCCTTAATTTCATACCTCTAGACCCATTCCTCTTGCACACCACTCAAACTTACCTTTTAACAAAGCTTTGGTTAACACGTCTGCCACCATTCGTGTAGTCTCTACATATTCTAACACAATATGTCCATTCGCAACTGCTTCTCTCACGAAGTGATGGCGCACATCTATGTGCTTTGTACGTTGGTGATGCACAGGGTTCTGTGCTATAGCAATGGCAGACTGGCTATCGCTGAAGATCTTTAGGGGCGCCTCTGGTTTCCCAGTGACCTCAGCAATGAACCTTTTTAGGAATATTGCTTCTCTAGCCGCTTCTGACATTGCCACGTATTCTGCCTCTGCAGTAGATAGGGCTATGGTTCTCTGTTTTCTGCTTTCCCAGCATATGGCTCCTCCGCTCCACAAGAAAACCACTCCTGTGTACGACTTTCTGTCGTGACAGGTGGCATGGCTTGCATCTGCAAAGCCCAATATCTGATTTGTTTTTGTATTCTTAGTATACTTTAGGCCAAGGCTTTTGGTACCCTTTAAGTATCTGAGAATCCGTTTTGCAGCTATCCAGTGCTCTTCGGTATAGCAACTGTTGAACTGGCTCAGATGGTTAACGGCATACGCTATATCTGGTCTCGTACAGACAGACAAGTACATTAGTGTACCAATCAAGTTTTGATAAGGAATCCTTCCGTCCAGCTTATGATCTGTTACTGGTTTCTCCAGTTTCTGTCCAGGAATTGATGGCGTAGACACGACCTTGCAATCCGTCATCCCAAAAATGTTCAAGATTTTATCCACGTATTTCTCTTGGTCGACTTTGATTTCCCTGTCGTTCTGAGTAATGCGCATCCCCAGGATGAGTTCTGCCTTGCCTAGATCCTTCATCTCAAAGGGCCTTGGCGCATAAGGGGGGGTGATCGGCCTTTTCACTTTCTGAAATTTTACTCATCTAGGTTTGTTGAGAATGAAAAGACGTGCTCATTCTCTTAATTTGATTTACCTAAGCGCTCAAAAATCTGTGTTATTGGATCACGATTTTTTTTTGATTTTTTCGTATATCTCACCCGCATTAAAAGATTTTTCAGTTTTCTTTGCGCCAAATTAAAGGTCTTGGACACGCACATAAAATACATTTTTTTTTTAAATTCGGCGGGAAATTCAAATTTTTTTAAGACTCGAATTTTTTTAATTATTTTTAAAAAAAAACCTATGGACTCACGTTATGATGAAAAAAATATATGTTATGTGTCTTCATCAGATCTATCGCCATGAATTGTTTCATAATTTTTGAGGTGGTGATAGAGGGTGAAAAAATTAAAAATCTATTTTTTTAGCTATTTTTCGATATGTTTTCAAATAATTTTTTTAATTTTATAATTTCTTTTATTTTTTTTCTGAAGAATAAAGGTTTCAAATAATTTTCAGATTGAAAAGATTTAAGATGAACCGGTGAATAAAGATATTTCAAATATTAATCTCTATTTTTCAGTAATATTTAAATTATTATTTTAGAATTTATTTTTTATTATATTTCTTGTGCATAAAAATTTTTTTTGACGCTGTTCTTTGTTTATTTTCT
This sequence comes from Tortricodes alternella, assembly GCA_947859335.1. Classification (NCBI taxonomy): domain Eukaryota; kingdom Metazoa; phylum Arthropoda; class Insecta; order Lepidoptera; family Tortricidae; genus Tortricodes; species Tortricodes alternella. Next base: position 11,235,647 of record OX401970.1, read on the forward strand.
TTTTCTGTTACCATATCTAACTTTTTTTTAAATGAAATAATAATGAAAAACACATTTTCGAAATATAAATTATTTTTATTGTGAAAAAAATAAATTCTTACATTATAAAATGAAAATAATATATTTTTTAATCCTCATCACTGTCTTCATTTATAACTGGCAATTCATGCATGCTGAAGATTTTTGATAATACATCTGCTGGCTTTAATATTTTAGAAAGGTATCGAGCGTAGGATAAGCAATATATTACAGTGGCAACATGCGAACAGCAGCCCAGAGTTCTAGCACCATTGGGACAATCGCAATACCAACGTTTTATGGCATCTATGTTATTAATGTCAGCTTGGTAATGAATGTATACATTGTACATTTTTGGTTTGATATGTCTCGAGCGGATTCGAATTTTTAATATTTCCGGAGTTTCTTTACAATACTGTAGTTCCATATTTTCAGAATCACCAATTAATTCTGCTAAGTAGCATGTTGATTGCTTGAATTGGTAAGTACCGTTAAAAAATATTTGTAATTCTTTAACCGTCAACTCGGGAAAATCCGAAATATCGTCCGATATCAATCTCAAAACAACTCTTCTTTCGATTCCACCGTTTAGTTTCTACCTCTATAGCTAGGGTATTGTCTAAACGTTTCAATTTTTCAATTCGCTCTAATACTTCATCATTACTGTGAATGTTGGAGACATGCCGTTTACCAAACGTATTAACTAGAAATCCTGCTATTTTACAGTAGAGAGCAGCATGGGAAAGCATTTTATTGTCACTGCAACTGCAACTGATTGTGCCTAATAGCCTCAAGACACTCTTACAAGAAGAAATGCTTCCCCATGCTGCTCTCTACTGTAAAATAGCAGGATTTCTAGTTAATACGTTTGGTAAACGGCATGTCTCCAACATTCACAGTAATGATGAAGTATTAAAGCGAATTGAAAAATTGAAACGTTTTGACAATACCCTAGCTACAGAGGTAGAAACTAAACGGTGGAATCGAAAGAAGAGTTGTTTTGAGATTGACATCGGACGATATTTTGGATTTTCCCTAGTTGACGGTTGAAGAATTACAAATATTTTTTAACGGTACTTACCAATTCAAGCAATCAACATGCTACTTAGCAGAATTAATTGGTGATTCTGAAAATATGGAACTACAGTATTGTAAAAAAACTCCGGAAATATTAAAAATTCGAATCCGCTCGAGACATATCAAACCAAAAATGTACAATGTATACATTCATTACCAAGCTGACATTAATAACATAGATGCCATAAAACGTTGGTATTGCGATTGTCCCAATGGTGCTAGAACTCTGGGCTGCTGTTCGCATGTTGCCACTGTAATATATTACTTATCCTACGCTCGATACCTTTCTAAAATATTAAAGCCAGCAGATGTATTATCAAAAATTTTCAGCATGCATGAATTGCCAGTTATAAATGAAGACAGTGATGAGGATTAAAAAATATATTATTTTCATTTTATAATGTAAGAATTTATTTTTTTCACAATAAAAATAATTTATATTTCGAAAATGTGTTTTTCATTATTATTTCATTTAAAAAAAAGTTAGATATGGTAACAGAAAAAGAAAATAAACAAAGAACAGCGTCAAAAAAATTTTTTATGCACAAGAAATATAATAAAAAATAAATTCTAAAATAATAATTTAAATATTACTGAAAAATAGAGATTAATATTTGAAAAATCTTTATTCACCGGTTCATCTTAAATCTTTTCAATCTGAAAATTATTTGAAACCTTTATTTTTCAGAAAAAAATAAAAGAAATTATAAAATTAAAAAAATTATTTGAAAACATATCGAAAAATAGCTAAAAAAATAGATTTTTAATTTTTTCACCCTCTATCACCACCTCAAAAATTATGAAACAATTCATGGCGATAGATCTGATGAAGACACATAACATATATTTTTTTCATCATAACGTGAGTCCATAGGTTTTTTTTTAAAAATAATTAAAAAATTTCGAGTCTTAAAAAAAATTGAATTTCCCGCCGAATTTTTTTAGAAAAATTGTATTTTATGTGCGTGTCCAAGACCTTTAATTTGGCGCAAAGAAAACTGAAAAATCTTTTAATGCGGGTGAGATATACGAAAAAATCAAAAAAAAATCGTGATCCAATAACACAGATTTTTGAGCGCTTAGGTAAATCAAATTAAGAGAATGAGCACGTCTTTTCATTCTCAACAAATCTAGATGAGTAAAATTTCAGAAAGTGAAAAGGCCGATCACCCCCCCTTATGCGCCAAGGCCCTTTCGACATAAGATCCGTCTTCACCTTTCTAAGCTCCTCTTTATTGTTCCAAAAGATTAGCATGTCATCAACGTACACTGCTAATATAATGACGTTCCTGCCATTCGACTTCATATACACGCAAGGTTCATTTTTAGATTTTACGAAACCAAGCTGTACCAACTCGGTGTTCAGTTTGTTGTTCCATGCTCTTGGAGCCTGCTTCAATCCATAAAGCGAACGTTTGAGAAGACACACGTAGTCTTGTCCTTTCTCTTCAAATCCTTCCGGTTGTTTCATGTAAACTTTTTCCGTCAAGTCTCCATTTAGAAACGCGGTTTTGACGTCCATTTGGTCTACATTCAGGCCACTTTCAGCTGCCATTGCTAATAACGCTCTGAGCGAGCTGTGCCTAACGACCGGAGAGTACGTCTCATCATAATCGATCCCATACCGTTGACTGAAGCCTCTTGCTACAAGACGTGCCTTATATCTTCTCTTATTCCCCGCCTCGTCTTTTATTCTAAATATCCATTTAGAATCTACGACGTTACAATTATTTGGTCGTTTGACCAAGACCCATGTCTTGTTTTTCTTTATGGCATTCAGCTCCTCCTGAATTGCTGCCTTCCATTCATTGCTGTCTCTCCTCGTCATTGCTTCTTGAACCGTATTTGGATCCTTTTCCGATTCAGCTGCTTGGTACAGAATGGAGTCCGGGAACTGCTTTGGTTTTCTATTTCTAAGTGGGTACCTCCGTCCACTATTTTGAAGTTCCTCTTCATCAGCATTTGAAACTGACTCACAATCTTCAAACTGATCTTCCTCGACACGCTCCGGATCCATAGCAATTTCAGTGAGGCTATCCAATTCCACTCTAGAAATATCATCTGTTTCAACATGATGTCTCGCATGATGGAGGTCCGGTTCGATATTATTGGGTTCTGGGTGCTGATGAACCTCAGAATCTACGCGGTTTTCTCCTTCATTCTTTTCAAAAAGTTTGATTATCTCCTCTGGATGCTCTTCTGGGTTCGACTGCTTTTCAAAAAGTTGATTTTCGAAGAATATTACATCTCGAGCTTTAAATACTTTTCCAGAGGTGGGGTCCATAAGTCTATATGCTTTGGCATTACCACAGTAGCCTGTATGGATCAACTCTATACTTTTCGGATCCCACTTTGTTCTCTTTTGATCAGGAACATGCATAAAAGCTTTGCATCCGAAAGTTTTTATCTTGCTTAGATCACACTTCTTTCCCGACCAGACCTCTTCCGGTGTCCTATCCTTCACCGCGAGCGTTGGTGACCTAGTTTTCAAAAATACGGCGTGGTTGACAGCCTCTGCCCAAAACCGTTTAGCCAGGCCAGCGTCTTGAAGCATACTTCTTGCTTTCTCGCAGATAGTTCGATTTGCACGTTCTGCAACGCCGTTCTGCTCTGGCGTGTACTCCACCGTGAGTTGATGCTGAATTCCGAACTTCTTTAGGTAGTTATTCATCCGTTTGTTGACGTATTCGGTGCCGTTGTCAGTGCGTAAGATCTTCATTTTCTTACCACTTTGGTTTTCAGCAAACTCTTTAAACTCTATAAATTTTTCAAAAACATCGCTCTTATGTTTCAAAAAATATACGAAAGTTTTACGCGAAAAATCGTCAATAAAGGTCAAATAGTATCGAAATCCGCTGACGGAAGGAACCTCCATAGGTCCGCACACGTTAGAGTACACCAATCCTAAGATTTCATTTGCTCTAGTAGCATTACTCTTTTGAAAGGGTTGCTTGGATTGTTTCCCCATAATGCAGGGTACACACTCAAGTTTAGTTAAAGTGTTGGGAAAACTCACCCCTGTTGCCATCTTATCTCTGAGTAATTTGAGGTTTTTCATACCAAGATGCCCCATTCTGCGATGCCATAACATCAGCTGGTCACCTTCAGTCGCTGAAGCAAGTGCAGAACCCTGTGAACAGCATTTGATTTTATATATGCCTCGTTCTTCCACACCTTTCACAACAGCCTTACCTTTAACCTCACATTCATCACTCTTATAGATCTCACACCCTTTCTGCGTAAACACCAACACATGTCCCTTTCTCGCGATCGCATTCACGCTTAATAAGTTAGATGCTAACTTAGGTACATAGGTAACATTGTTGATAGTCAAACCTATTGACTCGCATACGACCGTTCCTTCACTTTCACCCAATACCTCATTACCATCTGCACATGTCACCCTCAAAGGCTTCGGTGTGTCCTTTAAGTCCTTAAACCAAGATTTACGATTCGTCATGTGTGACGATGCCCCAGAGTCGATGATCCAGTCTTCTGTCTGTGGCTGAACCGACGTGCTGAGTGCGTAAGCTTGCATGGCTTCCTTCCTCTTACTAGGATTATCAGGACATTCTTGAGCCTTGTGCGGTCCTTTACAAATAAAGCACTTAACTTTTGTTTTGTTTTTTGTCTTAGGCGTGCTCTTGCCTTTTGGTTTATTTGTAAGCAGTGCTGATGTCAGCTGATGTTGAATTCCACTGGAGCTTGCTAAGAAAGTGTCTTCCATTTGAAAAAGTTTGTTTTTCACATAGTCTGTAGTTAAATTAATGTTACTATTCTCCATGGCCAATCGCATAGGTTGAAACTCTGGGGTAAGACCTTGAAGAAGTAGAGCAGCTAATAACTCGTCGTCAACTTCCTTACCCAAGTCTAACAAGTCCTGTGATGTTGCCATCATCGAAGTCACATATTCTCGAACAGACTGAAATTGCTCTAATCTCATGCTTACTAGCTTAGTTAGAAGCCGGCAGCGATTGTTCAGACCTTTATCTTCAAACGCATTCGTTAATGCTTCCCAAGCATCTTTAGCCGTTTTAGATTTACGTACATGCACCAAGCAATGAGGTCTGATCATTAAGCAAATTTTTGCTCGAGCTCGTTGATCTCTCTTAGTACCTGAAACATCTGTGACCGGGGGTGTAACACTCGTGTACTCCCATAAATCATCATGTACTAGGTATAATTCCATCATGAACTTCCACGTAGCGTAATTGCTATTGCCATCCAATTTCTCCATTGAAGGGAGGCCACTTCCACTCGAGGGCCCCGAAGTTCCAGTTTCTTGAGTCTGGGTTGGTGATGAGTTCCGAAAACTCCCACTGTGAGGCATTTTCGTAGAAATCGCTTAATTACAAGATGCGGCCCATAACCTATTGGTAGATTTCGATACGCAGTGAAATAAATAAGCTGTACAATAAATTTGGGTTAAAATTTATTGCGACACGACCAGACACAAGAAAAGAATTGACACAGAACGACAAATGTCAAATATGAAATTACAAAGAAAAAGAATAGAAAATAGTTGTGTACCATGTCTAAACCTCTTTGATAACATGGAACCTATTTTCATTCTAACAATTATAAATCGAAGGGTTTACGTACCGACGCTCTTTGTAACACGGTGAAACCACGACGTCACAGAAGGCAACTAGTAATAAACTTTGCGTTGCGAGGACTCAAGAGTATTTAAAAAACCGGACAAGAGCGAGCTTTAAACTCGCGTGGAGATGGTTCTGTTCCATACATGATTATCTGAAATGTCCTATGTTACTTTAGATAACATAGACTTCTTATAGGTTTTCCTATAATCTATAGCTAAAGAACTAAGTATTTTCTGTATTTTTTTTCAAAATTTTAGGCCCAGTAGTTTCGGAGATAAGGGGTGGAATGGTAAAATTTCGCCTATTTTCCTAAATAACTTCCAAACTATTTATCTTAAAATTCAAAAATATATATATTTAAGATTATCACAACGAGTTCTTTCATTTAATATGTCACACAATATAGTTTGCAAAACTTTTATTTTCTGTTTTAACCCCCAAAAGTGGCCCCCATGTTTAAAATTTATTTATATACCTTACGCGTCCAGTGTTGCCGTAACCGACTTACATATGTGTACCAAATTTCAACTCAATCGGTCCTGTAGTTTCGGAGCAAATTGTGACAGACGGACAGACAGACAGACGGACGGACACACGAGTGATCCTATAAGGGTTCCGTTTTTCCCTTTTTCGGCACGGAACCCTAAAAAGACTGAATGCATCCCCCCATGGTTAGTACTGTAGGTATTCAACACGTGTGCGCCTTTTTCAGATTCCGGACGATATTTGCGAAGCCTTAAATAACAGGACCGCTTTAAATTCAGAACTGATTTACAGCAAGAAGGAAGCTCATGACACTCTCTGCAACGTTTGTAACGTGACTCCAAAAGATGCGCCCAAGGGAGTCAATGCGCAGAAAGTGCTACACCCGAACAAGGATGTGTTCATATTGAAGATCGGCAAGCAGACGGACGAGCCGAACCGTACCGGGAATATCGAGGTAACCACTTCGTGTGTTCATGCATACCGTTCTCGTAATAGAAAACTATCGCTCGGTCCCTTTTACTTGTATCGGCAACATGCAGTATTTCCGATAGATTTCTATAGCGAGAACAGCGCCTCTATTCGGGAACGCTAAGTGTTAATTCTGTAGCGATTCGCGAGCGTGATTTCTTATCTCGCTCTTATAGCATTACGCGTCGTGCGGAAGATTGGGATGAGAAATCTCGCTTACGAGTCGCTACAACATTACTTATCGTTCCCGAATAGAGGCGCTGCTCCCGTAAACTCATGGTAATGGTACAGGAACAAGCTCAACTATTGTGACTGGAAGGTGACCAGACCATGCATAGAGGCGCACCTACAGAACGAATCCCAAACTAGGATCTAGGAATACTAGTAACTATTAGGTAGGTAAATGGATGTCGTTCGTGAATAAAACAGATTTATTCTGAATCAAGACGAATTCAATGACAACCTTATTTATTGAACTCAATAAGTATTTTCGGTTGTATAAGTATACGAGGTAAAATATCATAACATATCATTTATTTATTGTATTCAGCATAGATTACACGCGATACACACCAAATAACAACAAAATCATTATCATAAAGTTAATTAATTATAACGAAATTATAATAATTTAAAATGATATAAATATAACACACACTGTAAGAATTATAAACCTTCGTTTTGGCTTCGCAGGAGTCGGTTAAAAAAAAACTTACTGAGCAGTTGTTAATGCATAGCCGATAGGGACCGCAGTTATAAAGCAGAACATTGTGTACGTGTCCCAGTGGCGCAGCCTGCCAACAAGCCGATTCCTGATGGCTTTACCAAGCTAAAAAGCTACGGGTGGCTGTCAATGAAGTTCATGTTACTCTTCCTAAATGTCAGACTTGCACGTACTATTCTAATTCTTCCGGCTTTCCTTAGGAAATATTTGACGCTTCGCCACTGGACCCTACTAATATTATTAAAACGCTAAAGCTTGTGAGGATGGATGGATGTTTGTTACTCCTTCACGCTGCAGCGGCCGGACGGATTTGGATGACGATAGCTTATATAGCCTGGATTAACACATAGGCTAATATTTATCGCGGAACATTTAAAAGTTCCAGTGGGAATAACTATTTATTTATTGTTCAAAAATTCACTGCAGTTACAATCTTACCTTGCTTATAAAACTTACTGCCAATTACGGATTTACATACTCACTTCAACTGAATTTCACGCGAACGAAGTCGCGGACAGAAGCTAGTATATAATAAATCTATAGAAGTGGCACATGTTTGTAAAAGTATCACTCGAAAACCCCTAAAGGGATTATGATGAGATCTTAACAAGTGAGTAGGTAAGATCTAAAGGAGCAACAAATAGTCTTATTTTCATTATAATAATCAACCAACAACGAAAAAAGATATTTCTGATGTACACTAGTGGACCCACCACAGTTTCGCCCGCGGTATATACAATCTTTATCACCTATGTTCACCCCTTTACGGATGGAATTTCAAAAAATCCCTCCTTAGTGCATCTCTAGGGTACTCGAGGAATATCCTCCAAACAAACCCCTAGGACCACCCGTTTAGGCTGTGCGTTGTCTATAGGTAAGTGAGTCACGGTACTGTTTGAGGACGCGGATAGCCTAATTCGAAGTGACCCTGCCTCCGAAGCTAGCGTCCCGGGTTCGATCCCCGATACGGGCAAATATTTGTGTGATGAGCACAAATGTTTGTTTCTGAGTCTTGGATGTTTCTTATGTATTTAAGTATTTATTTCTCTATATAAGTATTTATATCGTCGTCTAGTACTCATAACACAACCCTTTAGAGCTTACTTTGGGACTAGATCGATTTGTGTAAAGATTATCCCCTGATTTATTTATTTATTTATTTATGGTTTATATATATTGATCAGTTGACGCGTAAAAATATGCAGACTTAGTTACGTAAAAAAAAATCGTTTCAGGTGGAACTGGTAACGCCTCGGGCCCCGGCGAAGCCGCAGCCCGCGGCGCACGCGTGCAAGCACATCCAGTGCGAGGAGGCCGACATCCCGTGCTGCATGCCGTGCCGGACGTGCCGCGGGCCCATGCCCAAGAAGAGGCGGCCCCGGCGGAAGTGCTGTGGTTAACCAAAATAACATTTTCTATCATCCGTTTTGATATCAGTTCAGACAAGTTACGTTTTGTGCACCTATTATTTATTCACTGTTGTGGTTGTGAGGATTTACAACTAAAAATTGAAAAATATACCTAAAAAAAGCTCATAAGTACAACTGATTTACTCCACGCATAGTAAACATTCTTATGATCCTTGCGATATGTGTGCCGAGGAATACAAAAATATGCTAGCAAGAATGATTACCGTCAATGAGTGTATAAATGTTGTAACTAACACTTGGTGAGAAACTAACTAAATAAATAAACAATAAAAGTCATTTCACAAGCTGTATTTAGTTTAGAAATCGAAATAACTACTTTTTTAACGTTATAAAAATATATTTTTCATTGTTTAAAAAAACCGGTCACGTGCGAGTCCGTACCTAGTCCTATCCTACCAGCCCATTTGCTCATACTATTTCTAAACAGATTGCAAATTAAAATACATAAAAAAGTGCGGGTTCGACTCGAAACGCAAAGCGAAAACGCAGGCGAAGAAAAACCAAAAATATACCTAATAGTTAGGGAGCTGGGTGCCATTTTGATGATGATGATAGGATGATGATGAGGATGATAGTTTATGTCAATACAAATCGATTTGGTTCAGTAAATGAAAGTCGTACATCCCTGCGTTTTTGAATTACAACTTTAAAAAATCGTTCATTTAAAAAATCAGCGACCTAGGCGTCTGCCAACTATTTTTTTCTATTCTGGGAGCCCTAATGCATCTAACGGATGCAACGAGAACGACGAACAAATGATTTAGTATAGCTTTTTTCATTTGCATTTTTGCAACTAAGTACGTCCCGTTATAAAACAGAGCCTCTTCGATGTTCATCATTTTGAGGATGGTTCTGACCATCAGTCGAAGAGGCAGACACGAAAAAATGATTTAGCACACCGATTTTTTTTTAATTTTTGAAACGCTTTCTGATGGAAACGCAGCGGTACCATGGTGGCAGACTATTTTTCTGTGGTTCTTTACATTGTCATTAATCGAACAATTCAGGTCTGTCCCACGAACAAATCATATAGAAATATTGGCACCCAGCTCCCTAGCTATAAGGTACATGCTGCACGAGCAATGGGACAGGTTACGTTAAAAATGAAAAAGTGACCAATTGCATCTTTTAAGGGTGGCAGCATTTTACATTTTGTAAAAATTTATAGGACTTTCATGTTTTTTTTAGTTTGCGACGAATTATAAAATATGGCTGCCATAATTGCGGCGCGAGGAGGGTTTTTAGAGTGTTGTGTTTCGTGCGTTGAAGGTGCGTGCCTGCCTGTAGCCCCGCCGGTTATAGTTCTTTGACTTTAATGTTGGCAGCGGGGGTCGCCATGCGAAGTCTGTAGGATATATGGTCTGTGCTTTGCGCAGATAATCTCATCTGATAGATTCACACGTGGAAAACTCGTGAGTACTTACTTTGTAAAATAAATGATTTCAATTTCGTTTTTATTCTCACTTGGCTGATCTTCGACGATCTTTGAAACGGTTAACATCCCTGAAGGTCGGTCGCAAGAATTATAACTGGAAGGTTATAATGACGAGGCATGGAGTTAATCGTGTTATTTTATTTGTTTGGACAGGTATTTTTAACCGACTTCAAAAAAGGAAGAGGTTCTCAATTCGTCGGAATATTTTTTTTTATGTATGTTTTCCGATTACTCTGAGATGGCTGGACCGATTTGGATGTTTTTTTTTAATCGATAGGGTTTACCTTTTAGTTGGTCCCGTTGTAGTCAAACATGAGGAATTGATGGAACTCCTCAAATATTATAGGCACGCATATACAAGTTTTCTGTGAAAATTTTCGGATATTCTATATACTTTAGCTTCTGAACCACTGGACCGATTATAATAAATAGGGTATCTTAAGATTCGGGGAGAACGTTCGAGTATCATAGACGATATAAGAATTCTAAGGGTGCGTCATACCAAAAATCCTAGTCGCTAGTCGGGTTTAACTATACGTTTACTTGTTTTTAACCAATTTTTTGCAGTAGTTGAAAGAAAAGCAGATTATGCACCTCGCATCAAGTGATGTGTTATTGGGTTCGTGTTTTGAAAGCCCTCACTTATGTTTGGGCTCCAAACTAACACTCGGCGCAATAATGAATCACTTTGTGCTTGGTGCAACAATCTACTATTGTTCCCATTGTACACCTTGAATTAACATCAGGTGGGTAGAATAAACTGTATGTCGCGTCGGTTGCGCGCTACTTCTATAAGAAAACGATCACCACCGGAGCCGGCGCCGCACGCACCTCGCCGTCAGCGGGAGTTATAAACCATACTAAAACATTAGTTCCCGTGGGCGTTATGGATTTTGTGTGGTTTATAACTCCCGCTGACGGCAGGCGTATAGCTGCTCTATACGCCAGCGTATAATAACACCCTTTCCGAGCAAGTGTGATGAAAAATCTTTAAATACGCCTCTGCCGACGTCGTCGAAATATTCATCGATGGTCAATATCATTTCTTTTGCTTCTTCAGTACAAAAAACCAAGATTCAGGATTTTTTATATGAATAATCGTTCGTCATTATTTCGAAGACACTGCCGAGACAAAATACTGCTTACTTAATTATACTGTGCCGGAACTATGACCTGTATGCTTATATAACGGTCGACTAGTCGCGTGATAAATCCGATTGTGTGAGACACAAGACGTCCGCTCTCTCGCGCGGACAGGCAAATTATGACTAATTGAACAACAAATCCTAGAAAAACAGCTTCTTAGCATATACCGTCTACAAAGAAATTTAAGTAAGTGAAAGAATTTATTTACGGTATTTCTGACATGGAATCAAATCTATCTATATATAAGTATATACATATATATAAACGGAAGCATGTATGTCGGTCTGTTCCCTATGGACTTTAAAACGGCGGGAGCAATTTTGATGAAATTTCCAGGGAACCCTCAGATTTTTTCTTTACGTGGCATTCGCCATTTAGCGTCACTTACTTTTTCCACTCTATTTTCCGCTTCAAATTTCATTCGATTGTACACATTTAAAATAATTTCATTTGTCTGGAAAAAAATTCAACAAATACATAACTCATTTTAGTGCATGTACTAAAGTCATCAGAAAAATCAATTTGTAGTAGTTTTTATAAATCGTAAATAGTTTTAAATAATGTTTTAACTATTTACTTGACTTCGAAGATGCTTTTTGGTCGACATGCTGACTGAAGATTCTTTCGCGATGGAACGACACGTGCTCCTTCGTATGAGTCTATTCGTCAACTGGATGACCAATTACAATTACAATTAATTCATGTGTGCGTAAATGCGGTAGTGGGGCGCTTCATTTGAGCTTAGACGAACTCTACTATATGTATAGTGGCGCCCCCTGGCGCAAACAAAGGCGGCTCGACTAGCTTAACACGTGGCGCCCCCGCGTCATTCCCGCCCGAGCCCACGCCCGCGCCCGCACCCGCCTACGGAACCAGCCATGTGATTCACTAACTTGCGCAGCAACTGCGCCTCTATTAGGGAATGTGTAAGTGATATTGTAGCGACTCGCAAGCGAGATTCACATCCCACTCTTCCACACGATGCGTAACGCGTAAGAGCGGGATGCGAATCTCGCTCGCGAGTCGCTACAATATCACTTAGACGTTTCCGGATAGACGGCAGTGATGGGGGACACATTCGAAGGACCTAATCAAATTTGTCCTTACAGTCTAAATTAACAGTTTTGTTTATCCGCTGCGCACGTTAAGAATCGCACCACCGGGCACCGTGGTACGATACTGTACCATTACCATGAGTTGCGCAAAACGTACTCGCTAGCGTAAACTATCGGAAATACTGCTTGTTGCCGATACAAGTAAAAGGGACCGAGCGATAGTTTACGCTAGCGAGAGCGGTTTGCGCAACTCATGGTAATGGTACTCTAATGGGCCGGCTACATTCACGCCGCGACACCCCGCGTCGCGTATACGTTACTCTTTTACAGAAATAGCGTTTAATGCCAGCAATTTATACTTAGGTAAATGTTAGGCCAATTTCGGCATACGACCGAGATGCCTTTTAAGGTTCCGTTCCGTACCATAAAGGTAAAAAAATTAAAACCGGCCAAGTGCGAGTCGGACTCGCGCAAGAAGTGTTCCGTACCATTATCTATTAAAACGGCAAAAAAATCACGTTTGCTGAATGGGAGCCCCCTTAAATATTTATTTTATTCTGTTTTTAGGGTTCCGTTCCTCAAAAGGAAAAAACGAAACCCTTATAGGATCACTCGTGTGTCTGTCTGTCTGTCTGTCTGTCTGTCCGTCTGTCACAGCCAATTTGCTCCGAAACTACTGGATGGATTGAGTTGAAATTTGGTATACATATGTAAGCCGGTGACCGCAACACGGACGCGTGACGTAAATATATGAATTTTAAACATGGGGGCCACTTTTGGGGGGTCAATTAGAAAATTTAAAAAAAAAGTTCTGCATCCTATATTGTGTGACATATCAAATGAAAGGGCTTATTGTATGGATCTTAAATAAATTTTCTTTTGAATTTTACGTAAAATAGTTTAGAAGTTATTTAGGAAAATAGGCGAAAATTGACCATTCCCCCCCCCTTATTTCCGAAACTACTGGGGCTAAAACTTTGCAAAAAATACAGAAAATAGTTCTTTACCTATAGATTACAGGAAAACCTATAAGAAGTCTATGGTATTTAAAGTAACATAGTAAATTGCAGATAATCATGTACGGAACGGAACCCTCTCCACGCGAGTTTAACTCGCACTTGTCCGGTTTTTTTAGTATTTGTTGTTATAGAGGCAGCAGAAATAGATGATCTGTGAAAATTTTAACTGTTTAACTATCACGGTTCATGAGATACAGCCTGGTGACAGACGGACTGACGGACAGACGGACAGACGAACAGACGAGCCTTAGTAATAGGGTTCCATTTTTACCCTTTGGGTAGAGAACCCTAAAAAGGAACCCTGAGACTAAATTGTCTGTTTGTTCGTCTATAAGTCACATGCGTTTATCTCACTAACTGATACTGTGAACTTGACATTTGGAATAGTCATAGAACTCAGGGTGCGTTTTTGAAAGTCATACAATAGGCTCAATAAGTATGTAATATGAAAAATTTCAAATCAAAACTATCGCTCTTTATTTTTTAGTCGGCATACTTTTATTATTCAAACGAAATCCTGTATCCGCGCCTGATGAGATGTGTTTTTTCTGCAGATTGTACTTAAAAAAGTAAGTTACTGTTAATATAACCTAAAGATTAATTGTTAAAATATTTTTAGCTGACTCCATGCCTGCCACCGTTATCAAGAATTCTCCCTTTAAGTTTTAAGTTTTTTGTTGTTAATTATTTATTTTGTTTACCTATTCATTTATTGTACCATGTAATAGGGACCTAAGTGAACCTCCGGTCTCATTTAAATGCAACAAATTGGACCGTTAATAATGCGAGGTGACTGCCGTGGCGGCTGGCGGGTGACGTGACGAGTATTGCGCGATTACAGGTAATCTGGTTATCACACCGAGTTAGCCACACCGGCGAACTTGCGCGCACTACCTTCATTACGTTATCCGTATCGCAGGTCGATCGAAGCATGAAATCTTTTCGCAAAACTCAAATGTTTTGTTAGCCTAATCGAGGTGAATCGACTTGTAAATGAGTTATAATATATGTAGTTGTAGCTCGGTTAAGAATGTCGTGATTTCAGCTTCAGAAGTATTGGTCGTTTTTATGATGCTTCCACATCTGAAGAGCGCGCCGCGAAGGCGCCGCTCGCGCGACGTTCGCGAACCGCTCGCGCGCAGTTACAATAAATGCACGTGTGCAGCGCGCGTGCTACGCGCGAGCGGTTCGCGATCGGAGCGCGAGCAGCACATTCGCGGCGCGTTCGTCTGATGTGGACGCACTTTTAAAAGCACAAGGATTACAACTGCGCCAGTTTGGCGTCTAATGCAAGGGCCACCTCAAACTGACCTAATATGAATGTACTTGAAATGAGAGCTCTCCTAACATATATCTGTTGGACTGGGTTATAAAAAAAACGTGGTTTTATTGTTATTTCTACGGGTCCCGTCATCGTAGCGAGATAAAATATATACCAAGTTTTAAGTGTAGTCATAAACTGTTAAACACAAAAGTTTAAATTTCCCTCATGAGCAGGCCTTCTGAAAAGCAAAACGCCTAAGTAGCAGAATTCTTAAAACGCTTAATGCCTAGGTATTAAAATGCTTGAAATGCATCATGTCTGCTTTTTTAATTACCTAAATCACTTTAGGTATTAATATCAAAATGCATGAAATGCATAATGTCTGCTATTTAAATTATCTGAACGTTTATTTGTTTTGTTTGTTTGAACCAGAGATTTAATCATTTTGCTATTCAGACATTTTGCGTTTTAGATGATCAAAATCTTAGGCAAAATTATTTAAATGCATTTTGCTTATTAGGTATTAAGCTTCTTAATAGACATTCGTTTTAGGCATTTTGCTTCTTAGGCGTTTTGCTTTTCAGAAGACCTGCTCATGAGGGAAAATTTATTCAAATGACGAATAACGAATAAAAATATCGAACGATTATTCTTATTCCCATAAATGGCGAATAATTTATTCGCGAATGATTTATGCGCGAATGAATTGGCGCGAATGATAATTTATTTGATTAATTTATTTTTCTCGAATAATAATATTTACAAATAACTGAAAGACTGTTTTTTACTAACGGACTAAGCCTACCTACTTATCGACGTATAAAAAGCACTCTTCAAATAAAACTCTAATTAATATTATTGGTGTTAGTTATTCGAATAAAATAACCAATTATTCGTGGATTTATTTCAATAAAATAACGAATAAATCATTTGTTATTCGAAGAAGCGGACGAATGATTGATTCGCGAATAGTAAAATCGAGAATTATTCTTTAGGCATTGTCCTAATAGAACGCGATTGTGCGATCATCGCCAGTTCGCGCGAATTTTGTTCGCGCGAATTTTGTTCGCGCGTATTGGCGATGATCGCAGAATCGCGTTCTATAAGGGCAATGTCTTATTCGAATAATGTCCGTTTCTGCGTATACCTAGGTAGGCTGCGTGCGGTACTGTAAGCTGATGCAATTTGCTTGAGAGCTTTCGATAGGTTGTCGTACGAGCAGTGCAGTCCACCTACATAATATTATATCAAACAAGGGTACCTACAACCTCTTTGATTCTACGAATACATAATATCGATAGATAAATTCAAACCGACCCTGCAAATAGTATAAGTTGTAATATACATTTTGAGTAATATCCTACTGATAATGTAGACTAGACGTACAGAGCCCCGATTTTTTTGTTACGAGCGCATTTAAATTGCCTTATCTTTAGAATTTAAGCTATATTTGATATAGTTCTGTGGCTCAAGACATCGTTTTCAACCACTTTCGAGTGTAACTTTCGACCGCTCGAAACTCAAGAATCGGTCCTTAGACCGTAACAAGCGTTACAGGTTGCCGAAGTCTGGATGACAGATCATTGAAATAGGAACCTAACAAGACAAATTACTTACTGTAACAGTAAAAATATAGGTTTAGAATTATATTTCGTTGTAATTTGATCCTGTGAAAGTCACTCACTGTCATTAATTAAGGAACTAAAACTGTAAATCATGATGCTGCGTAAGTAATATTAATTATTGACCAATATCGCGATGTATTAATAAAGTATTATGCACCGGCGTGATGTAAAGTGATATCGAATATTGTGATATAATTACGTATTACCATGATTCTGATCATCGTGATTTCTTCTTTACTGATAATAAAGTCCGTAAGCACGCCTAGTCAGTTTTAAAAACATGGGATCTCTTCCAGGTAACCTTGGAGTTGACGAGAGAAGACAATGCGTGGATAGACAAAAATTACAAAAGCCAAAACAAAAACAAACAAATAATAATAATAATAAAACGAATAAACACATTAGACGAGATGAGTCATGCAGAGTTATGGTTAATTTAGGGGTCAATTCTCTTTCAGTGATATAGTATATTGAAATGCTTAAGCTGTGCTCAATTAGATCAAATGGTCAGGGATTTCAAAACTTTACGGTTTTACTTTTCGGTGTGACGTTTTTACTAACGTTACCATTACATTACCATGAGTTTATGCAAACCGTTTTTGTAATAGAAAACTATCGCTTGGTCCCTTTTGGTTGTATCGGTAACACGCAGTACCATTACCATGAGTGTATGCAGACCGTTCTCACCATCGTAAAAATAAAAGTAAAAGGGACCGAGCTATAGTTTTCGATATAGAACGGTTTGCGTAATCTCATGGTAATAGTACAGTATTTCCGATAGATTTCGATAGCGAGAACGGTTTGCATAAACTCGTGGTAATGCTACTGAACGTCACAGGACCGCTTCACTTAGTTTAGTTATTCTAAGTTTGTAATCATTGGTCGTACAATAAATTGTTGAGACACATTCGTGAGTTACGCGACCCACCAAAATCAATTAACTTCTTATGGCCGTTCCCAATATTCATTCGACGTTTTTTTGGTTACTACGGGTTAAATGTAACATATTTGCCGCGTAAAATATACTTAGTACAATTTTTAACTGGAAATTTTCAATCTATCCACGGACGCATTGAATATTAGGAACGGACGGACGTTAGATGGTAAGTAGGAACGCACCGATACAGATTAGGGGCCCGTAGGGTTTCTCGTCTACAATGGGGTAAGTTGGCTGTAACCGGAGCGCCCCCAGCGTGCAGCGGCGGCCCGCGGCCCGCGGCCCGGCGCGGCGCCCTGCCCGAGCAGACATGATGCAAGATTTGCAGTAGTTTCCGCAGCCGGCGGCGCGCGAGCGTAGTTATTCGGCCGCGCGCAACCGGCGCCGCGTCACGGCATAGCGTTGTGATCGCTCGTTCACGACTTTCATTACGATCTGTACCCGCGTGCCGGTCGGACGTGTCGCTTTTTCTATTTTTAAAGCACGTGGCAGCGCTTCAGTCATAACCTATACTTTGCCAGCAGCCGGATCGAGCTGCGTTTAAAAGGGTGAGTGTTCGTGTCATAAAAACTGTTTTTTCTTTCATTTGTCACGGTTGCACCGCATACCGCGCCGCTTTACTCGTATGGACATATGGACGTCATTTTGACGCTCGGCCTACTGTTTCGATCGATGTCTTCGTATGATTACTAAGGTAGGTAGGCGCCGCTTTTATACTTAAGTATTGTGTCCAGTTCCTCTGTATGCTGAAGTCAGCTGCGGCATATTATCGCCAATGTTAACTCAACCTACATATGTATATCATTTGAATATTTCTTATATAGTTAAATAGCAGATTATAGAACAAACTTTTGCGAACTTAGGTTTAAATATTACAATGATTTATTTATTTATGTATTCATTCAATACACGCATGTCTGACTTACGGTTGTGAGCCAAAACGCCAGACATGTAGGTATCTACGTACGTTGATAAAACAACATTTTTAATTGTACTCATACTAGTTGTGTTCCCGACTTCGTACGCCTCTCCCTACCTCTTTAAAGTCTACATCCTAAAAGTGTTGCTGGCTTGCCAAGAACAAACTGCAAGAGGAAATATTTTAATCATTCGTCCCCCTGTATTTACTAACAACGCGAGTGTTCAAAAATTGAGACAATAAATCAGTAATTTACCGTGTTATTATTGGTGTTACATTAACACGTATAAGAGTCGCAACGACAACCTGTTCCGGTCATACGATATTGCACTTCTTTTGTAGTCACTGCAATAAAACACATTTGATACCTACTAGATCCCGGCCCTACGTGTAATATAACTACGTTTCCACGAATTTATTATTATTTAGGTATGTAGGGATCACAATCGGTCTCGACGATGACGTAACTTTACATAAAAACTTATTCCTGTGGCCTTTAATAAAGAAGGACTGAACTATCCAGGTAATGTAAGTCAAATTATACTTAGGTTATTTGAATAAATAAGTATAGGAAAAGTACAATTGTAAGACTCAGTTTTACCGTAGTTTCCAATATTCGAAATTTCCTCTCGTTTCGCTTATAATTAATGAGCACATTTGGCATCCTTTTATGTTGATTAATTATTTCCTCATTGTTCCCCTTCGCTTAGTGCACGCAAACAGTCTGCGGCCCTAGCTAGGCTGACACGAGGATAAGTTATCCCCATCTTATCTCTCAAGACATCTCTTTCTCTATACTAGTATGAGAGAGACGCACTAGAGGGGTAAGATGGGGATAACTCATCCTTGTGTCAACCTTGCTAAAGCCGTTGGGTCCCTTTCGAGCGCCTTTTGTTCATCTACCTGAGACAGGCCCTTCCTTGTCTGCAAGGAACAGCATTATGTTTATTTTAAGAATATTTTGAGATCGACATCCAGCGGTATAATGCGTAAATCGCTATTAATAGCGATTTGTTTATTTTCCTTGAAATAATATTTATTTATTGACTACATAAAGTTTCTGTTTGCATAACATGACTTTTAAGGAAAGTTGGTAGTGAATCATTACATATCGACTCATATCAATACAACAATAATTTTGTACATATTTGGACCCGCCACAGCTTCGCCCGCGTTATTTTTCATACAAACTTTACCATTTCTTTTTACCCATTTAGGGATGGAATTTGCATAAAATCCCTCCTTTGTGCGCCCCTAGGGTACCCGAGGAATATTTCCTCCAAATTTCAAATCTTTAAGACTACCAGTTTATTCTGTGCATTGTCTGTCAACCGACCACGGTACTATTTTATAAGTATAGAGATGAATCTCCTTCGATTAAAACATTTTAAATATGAGTTTGAAACATTTGCAAACTCACTGCTCTTTGCACTTCTTTCATTTATTCTTATCGCTACTGAAAACAAGCGACATTTGACATTGACTCGAGTTATTTTGACTTAATCTTCGAAATTGCGTTCAGAATGATAACGGTGCATCGACGTGATTTCGAGTCGATGATGAAACTTTTTTCATCGACATATTTTATAACAACAAGAAAATGCACAATTAAAATGTCAGACCACAATTGCCACCCATAGATTGCCACCGTCAAACAGAGCTTTGAACATGACCTGAACATAATTCTCCTAAGAGAATCTAAGAGTGAGGTGCAATACCACTGCGCTCCACAAGTCACTTATTGAAGTGGTGGAGAATGCTATGGATAGTGCTTAGGAAAAAGGGGTAGGGGTAATTACACAAAAGATCTCATAGGGTCGAAGTGTATCCGCAAGGACGCCACCATCTAAGATAAGATAAGAGTGATTTATTGTACCTGGTTTTGTTTTGCCGTCCTCACCTCGGGTGCTCGCAATTTCTGACGTCTAAACCACATGTGGGAATTTTGAGCAAAATACCGATCAATAGCATGTCGAGGTATAATGTCAGTAACTCCGAAAACTATAACAAAGTATTAGCGGTTTTTATCAAAGTTATTTGATGATATTTTCGATGAGTTTCAACAGGTATAAACAAAGCCGACTTTACTTTACCTACTGATGAACGAACTGAACGTTTCTGCAGGTCAAAATAACACAAATAAAACGAATAATTTTTATTCTAATGCCAATATTTTTAGATAATAATTTAATGCTGTGTGTCATAAGTCCGAATAGATTTGCGTCAGTCATTTTACAAGGTAAATAATAATGTAGATACATTAGGGAGCTGTCAATGTACCAACACAAAACATGTTAGAGTATATCCTAGACGGCAATAACTTACCACTTCACTATTAACTGTGGGTGTTAAGGCGGTGCTTCATTTACAGGGACAGCGACAAATTTCGCGTTAAACACCTGGTATTTAACTACTTAGAAGTAGAAAAAACTGGCGAAAAGCTTTGATCGTGCAATACTACTAATGACTACCAATAACTAACTGACTTAAAACATGGAGGAATGTTTCAATTCAGGACATTTGTGAACCAATACAGACGATTCTTGTTTAAATCCATAGGATACCAGATTAGTCCCCTAAGCTGAAAGTTGCATTCTGAAGTTGAAATCCAAGAGGAATTAAAAGAAACCATCTTTAATAAGAAAAAAAGCGATGTTGCCATTTTCTAAACCGACTGATGTATTTGCATTAGCTAGAGCATGATCATTTGGTCAAGCGGAAATGACTATGGAGTCCACGGCCACGGCTAATTATTATGATTATCTTGAATTATTGGAAGTTAACGGATAATGATGACATTTCTCAGTCATTGTTCCTAAGCAACTTATTATCGTTAGAACACACCTGCGCCTCTATTCGGGAACGCTAAGTGATGTTGTAGCGACTTGTAAGCCAGATTTCTCATCCCACTCTTCCGCACGACGCGTAATGCGTAAGAGCGAGATGAGAAATCTCGCTCGCGAATCGCTACAGAATCACATAGCGTTCCCGAATAGAGGCGCTGATCCATCGGATCGGACCTGATAGTGGAGTTCACAAAAGAACACCTTAATGGTCAATAGTCCTTGCATTCTGAGAGCAATATTTTACAAATATCATCTTCATAAAAAGGCAGTTGATTATTTATTTACTCCAAAAACCCTTTGAAAGGAAGAAATAATGACTGGCTTATGTTTCTGTATGATTCTTAGTACATGATTCTTTAACTAGATCATCAAATTTATCATTAACTAATAAAGTATTAAATACATCGAAGACGGTGATAAGTAACTTAGGTATATCACTCAATACTGTGTGTTCATTTACTTGACGCCTAATTTGATGAATTTAATGTACTTATCACCTAATTAACGATATATCATAATTTTATAGTTAATAAAGAAGGTCAGTCATTATTTCTTACGTACCGATTGAAATGTTCGGAGTCAGTATTGTTTATTGCTATTTTGCATATTTAGAGAATATGATTATACCTACGGCTATACGAGATACTCAGAACCTTCAAGCAAGTCAGTTGTTATTTCTATCGCTTAGCTGGCCGAATAAGATTTCGCGTTTAGTCACCGACTTGTACAACCTACGCAGCAAGTACCATTATATTATATAATGTTACAAAGCAATGAGGCTACGCGAACTGAGTAGAAAGCAACTAATTACTATACAAGTCTATGTATTTGCTCACATACGTGCATACTTACATTGCTTCATTAGTTTTTAGGGTTCCGTACCCAATACATTGCTTCATTAGTTTTTAGGGTTCCGTACCCAAAGGGTAAAAACGGGACCCTATTACTAAGGCTCCGCTGTCCGTCTGTCCGTCTGTCCGTCTGTCTCCAGGCTGTATCTCATGAACCGTGATAGTTAGTTGAAATTTTCACAGGTGATGTATTTCTGTTGCCGCTATAACAACAAATACTAAAAAATACAATAAAATAAATATTTAAGGGGGCTCCCATACAACAAACATGTTTTTTTGCCGTTTTTATGGATAATGGTACGGAACCCTTCGTGCGCGTGTATGACTCGCACTTGGCCGGTTTTTAGTTTATAAGCACGTCCAGAAACAACCTTGGTCACGGTTACCACTCCCCGCACCCAGTAAAATGGTTAAAATGACTAGAAAACCTAGGTGTATTTCCCAAACTAATGCAGGCGGTAAAATAAAATAGGTTTCAAAATTGTATCAAACGGGCAATTCATTATTAAAGTCTTAAATCAGTCAATTACATAGGAACGCGCTGTTAAAAATTTGCTCAGTAACTTTATTGGGCGAGTACAGAAAGGGAATGCCTCTTTTTCATTCACTTTATTTGGGAAAATAAACCGACACACAGAAAAGTTTACGCAGGACGCAGTGTTATCTCGTTTGGCCCTGTTCATCTGAAAGTTTTCTTAAAAAAATGTTATAAGTAGTTTAGTATTTCTTTCATAAGAGAGAATGTCTTATTTTAACAAACCCTTTTACTTTGTACGTACTTAATTATTCTTTTGAATAGCACCCATATCACCTAGCGGTATGAAATATACTTTATGACCTATAAATATATACATTAAAAAAATCATATTAATCGGGAAAGCAGTTTCTGAGGAGTGCGACCACAAACGCCGTGATACGAGATTTTTATAAATACAGATAATATTTAATTGATACTAAACAGGTCATGGAAAGTTCATTTCCTACTACAGTATACTAACATACACTAATGTAAAACTAAATCTACACATAAAACATTGTATACCTACATGGAATATATATCAACAACACACATGCATAAAATGTTATCTATTAATTAATCTCTCACAGCATTGAAACGTATAAAAATATTTCAGCATTGGCAATAAATTAAAAACATTTTCGTCATATATTTTTATCGTTATCAATACTTTGATTTATTTAACAGTTTACATTACGGGTAGGGGGACAAACAGAGTACGTACCTACTCATCCGCTTCAGCGGCCCTAGCATGCCAGACACGAAGATAAATTAAGGCGCTGACAAGACCTAAATCGGCTTTACTTAAACACTTTTTTAACAAACACTATTTGATTTATCAAAGCAAAAAAATATACGTTCATATTAGTCAAATTAAAACTTTCGTGAGACATTATTAATACTTGAAAAACACACAGCTTAACTCACGATTTATTGTCAACCCTGAAGAAGGACTCCAATCGAGTTTGAAACATGTCGGACTATTTCTACCAATAAATCGTGAATAAAGCCGTGTGTTTTTCAAGTATACGTTCATATTATTATATTATTGAAAAAATGACTATTTTCAAAACACGATTTGATGAAATCAATACGATAGAAATACAACGTCAAGTTACAATTACGACTGAAATAATCTTTAAACAGTTCTATGTCTTATTTTTTTTAACTTTTGGGTCTATAATTGATAACACTATTACAACACGTCCATACTAAAAAAAATACTAATTTGTATGTTACGTTTAGTGTGTACTTACTTATATAATTCATCCGTTTTTGATTTTCCCTATACAAAAAACCACACAGTGCTTCTCGTTCACTCCGATGCAAACAGACAGTGACTGATCACTCAAGGTCATTGGGTCTTGTCAGCGTCTTAAACCCGTTTATCTCTTCCGTCGGCACTAGTGTGAGAGGGCGCACTTAGAGATAAGACGGTGTAACTTATCCTTGTGTCAACCTTGCTAGGTCCGCTGTGACGTAAATGTTTAATTTTCTCTGCTGAATTCGATTGCAATACTAAACTGCAAGTACCTCGTTGAATTTGGCACTTTGCCTACTGCATATAAAATTAGAAAGCATAAGTACTTTCTTCGTCTTTTCCATTGCTTTATATTTCAATACCTTCATGATTAATGACTTGTGTCAATAATATCAAGCCCGGATATGCACGAGCATCTGAATTTCGGTATTGAGAAGTTTAAACTTTGAATAGATAGGTACTGAACTGAGTTGATACGAAAACAAAACCAGACATATAAGTCGGACTCGCCTGCCATATCTACCTTTGAAATTAAAATATCCCATTTCAAAGGTATCCTTTCAAAGGTACCTTGTATCGCTTTGCGTAACTTCGAGTGAGAGCTGAGCTTGCAAAGTGAATCCCGTTATAATTATCTTGATATATATTTATATTTCTCAATATTAGGAACTTCGTTTTATTTTTCCTGTAAAATATACCCAATTTGTTATGTACTATTTGAGATTTTAAAGCTATCGAGTTTTGGAAATAAAGGGGAACGATCATTAAAAATCTACATAATGTATAAAGTTATGATTTCTGTTGAATAATTAAATTTTTAAATACTTATTGAAAGCCAATTCATTATCCATCATTTTCTACTGCTATGCCAAATTTCAAGTTTAGTATTTATATTAACCATCACAGACAGACAGACGTACAGATAGACAATTGATGTCTCACCATAAGGTTTCCTTTTACATCTTTTAGGTATTCAATAAAAGGTCCCATGCTCATAAAACTGTACTTAGATGGTAGACGGTAAAACGAATTCGGTTATGGTACTTAACTAATTCCATTGCTCTTTGATTAGGTTAAAGTACAGTTACACGAACAACCGCTTCACGGCAATATGTGGCCGGCAACTATAGGCGTCATCCTCTTACGCACGAAGTTAGAGTAAGACAGTGTGCTAGTTTATCGGCAATTTATTGCGGCAATGGGCAATTTATTGCTGCAATGGGGTATTTTTTCATCTTTAATTGAAAAGTGTGGTGTAATAGAAACCGATCTGTGTACGCAAAACATTTTTATTTTGATTATTTTATGAGTTATATATATATATATATATAGGCTTTGAAAAGTCATTATTCATACCACTCGCAAAAACACTCCATACAAAATAGACAACAGCTATCACATCACAGCTCAGCACAGCATATCGCAGCACAGTCGTTAGACTGTACAAAATGTAAGTCGTTTAAACAAAATCCACAATGCTTTCCGCAAATACTGTTTTTTGACCAACATCGTAGAAACTAAACATGACTAATTTGATGAGGTGTCCAAAATCCTAAAATCAGAACTAAAAAACTAATATATTTTTTCACAAATTTTGACCCTTAACCAAATAAACATGAAAAGTGAAACCTCATTTTGATTTTCATACAACTTCCCCATTGGTATCCTGAAAAGTTTACATGAAAGGTTTTTATTCCCATTATCGATGTAGGTAATATGTAATATTTTTGAGGATACCCCGAATTGCAGCAATAAATTCCGGAAAAACTAGTCCGTTTACGAGCGCCTTTAGGAATACTAATTGCAGATATTTTTATAAAATGTTAGATAGTTTAGGTATAGGTAGGTACTTGAATTAATACAGCAGAAACAGAAACTGTTCTGGATGGCGTTACCATTGATCAATCCGACACAATGACTCATTTCTTTGTTGGTCTAAAATAAGGAATGACGTATAAATATAATGCGGGACGGGAGCATAACTTAACGAAACCACAAAAGGACAAAATAGTTTTAATGAAATAGTATAGTGATTAGTAACCATATTGAACGGTACGAGTATTCGGGCGAGCAGACAATCGGATCGGCTGAAGTATATATGTAAGGCTTCTGGTGCCCGTGTAACACGACGCCTTCCTGGCTTCCACTTTCTCCATCACTGGCCGCGCAGCGCATCACATATCGTATTCATTATAACATATACAAAGGTATTGGAGTTTACTCCTTAAGAATCGAATTTCATATATAAGCCCGGGGTATGAAAAATTATGGGGAGTAAAATCAAACTACGATGTCACACTGTCACACGGTACGGAGTCACACAAAGTCACACGATATTAGCCGAAGATGCGTCGGTCGCTTCGCATTGCATACAGATAATAATATAGTGAATAATATGTTCCCATCGGTAAAACTCGGAACTCAATCGGAAGACGACGGGAGCCGAAGTGTCAATTAATTATTGTATTCAATGAGTGACATGTTAATATTCATTAATATGAAACTTTATTATTTACTGTCAAATGTCTAAATGAATGATAACAGCATGGTATGATGGGTACTGGTTTATTTTATAATCGTTCGTAAGGAGTAAACTCCTGTCGTGCATCGGAGCTGACACACACACACTTTTTTTTATTTTCACAGTTCTGTTTTTAAAACCCTTACTGACGTGGAAGATCTACAGTTTTCTTTAGTTACACCGGCGCGCGTGCGCAACCTGAAACTTATTTCAACCTTATCATTCTGATCTCGGCTTTCTGTCGGCTTGCACACCTCGTCAAATTTATGTTCCGTTCAACAATACAATACAACACAATACTTTTTATAGCGCGTCTAAATAAAATAATAAATTATTTACTTACATAATAACAATTTACACACAAGATACCATTGGGTCGAAGTGTATCCGTAAGGATTATAGCCTTTCGCACTTGAAACTGTTTTCTGGAAATTATTTTTACAAATACATTAAGGCCAATTCGAAAGTGTGTTCGCTTTTATAAGTCACTAAACTTAAAATAAGAAACGTCAAACTTGATCTTGACAGCTTCGTGCTATACAAAATCGAGTTTGACGTTTCTTATTTTAATTCTAGGCAGTTTTTAATTAAGAAGACAACTTTCCGAATTGGACCCATTGTTTCAATTAAAATTAGGGATAATATGACGGTTTGAAGCAGGTACTAAAATAAGGTAATGCGGTCGTTGATATCCGTAAAATGATTTCATATATGCGATTCAATTCAAACTAATGTTATTTGCTATAAATATCAAATTAGTTAGAGCAACAATCACTCACTATTGTCGACATTTCCATACTAATTTCCAACAATATATCCCATTGTAGCGCTTGGCACGCGTGTGATATGGAGCAAGCGAGGAAATGCTTCAGCAGAAAACGGCATTCACATTTGGCCAAATGTTACTTTAAGCCAAACTTCATTTGGTCAAAATAATATTTGATTGAGTTCCTATCCTTGCCTCATATCTCTAGCGGCGCTTCGGTCCAAAAATGGCACATGCTTGACATATTGTTCGCCGATTAAACGAAAAAACGATAAACTTGACATCATTACCGATGTAATGAATGATTACCACACCAATTTACATGTGTAATAAGGATGTGGCTGTAGTTTGTGCGCGTGCGCATGTTTTTCAACAACGCATGACATATCGTTTAGCAGGCTTATCCATGTTTGCGCTTAGCACATAGAAATCATCTTTGTAATACTTACCTAGAATCCCTAAAAGCGAGATCATCATATTTTAGTTCATCATTTTACATATACGGAGAGTATTATAGGTATATAGGTACATGGACATGTACCTAAAATGCGCAATACGCTTTATGGGTTAGCCCATACGAGTATGAGAAAGTCGTAATGAATATGACACTTCACATTCTCTGTCCGCTTATCTATTTAGATCCAACATAATTAATGTGTAATGTGAATTTCAAGCGTTTACAGAAAGATTAAGACTTGTCTACTGTAACCTGTATTCTGCTCTTTTTGATTAACTAATGGCCGTGCTCCCATATTCAATCCGCCGATAGATTTGGTTACATCGGGTTACAATTTAACAAATATCCAATCCACGAATAAATTTGGTTACTACGCGTTAAAAACATGTCATTTTTTAATGGTAGTTAAAAAATGTATACACGAATTAAATATTGGGAACGGGCGTTAGAATATAGGTTAAGGCGATGGTAGAGTCTACAACAGAGCAAATGAATAAAACAGAATTCTTCAAGGGCAAAGTGGTGAGTACCTAAAGGATCGTCATAAGACAGTGACTGCTGATAATCTAGCCATCCAATGCTTCCAACCATTACGCTAATCGATACAATTGATAAGCGAAAGCATCATAATACTATCAATATTTAAAAATGATCCATTATGCAGTATCACAAAGCCCGCGTCCAGTAAAGTGCCTCTTTAACGTGTGTGGCCCTTTTGTTTTATCAACGCTTGCTCATTATAATTAAGCAAGAGATAAAGAACAAGCGCTTACTTTGCTGGGCATCGTGTCGAATAAGTCATTTATTAGAGTAAACGGGTATTGTTGAACAATCGATCGATTTAATTAGGCGAGTGTACGACGCGGCGGCTTGTAGCACTAACACCTACTGACCTACTTAAAGCTGGGGCGCCGAAGAACGTATGGAATCTGTTAGTACTTTTAGACCAGCCTGTACCGTTATCATTCCTACTGTTGAAAGGTGCTTGTAAACGAGCAATTTTCTTGGCAACTTATTGCTGCAATTCAAGCTATAGCTCAAAAGACACTTAAACTTTATGTTCCCAATTGTGAAACATTTAAGTAATCTTTTAGGGAAAAGCCCAAATTGCAGCAATTAATTGCGAAAAAACAAACCCGTTTACAACCCCTTAAAATAGTAAGTAGAATAGATCCTAGCGTGTCATTATCCATCCCAATCAAAGGTAAAATTAAGTTACGTATAATAAATACATTTTATAATGAAACGTCATGTCATGGGACATTTTAATATAGAAGAGCCTTTTTATAGTACAAATGAAGATTAAATATGAATTAGGACTTGCACCAAAATTTTAAACAAGTATGTTTAAATTTTTAAATGCATTTAAGACTTGTCAAAATGTATAGAACTATTAAATCTTAGACGTATTAACCTAATGCAATGATCAAATTGGTTTTATGATTGTGGTGCAACCCGCTCCAAGTCGTCACCATAATAATATAACCGAAGTATTTGGCCTGAGAGAATTACTCTCTATCATACTATTAACCCAGCGTCAGCCATTGATCTTATAGATTCCAAAATTGTTGCGGAAGACACAAATGTAACCTGTAATTACCTACAGATGTATGCAGGTTTCGTCACGATGTCTTACTTTACTGAAATGCTTGTCTTAAATATTCAAAATTCAATATAATAGGTATACGTAGTATTACCATGGTCGAAAAATACCATAAGATAAATAGCCATTTACCTTATTGTATTTTTTTGGTTACGAACGATAACGGCCTGGTTACACGAGCAACTTTGTACGGCAATTTATAGCTGGCAACTCTAGCTGTCTTGCTCTAATTTTGTACGTTAGAGGAAGATGCCTATAGTTGCCGGCAACATTGCCGTGAGAATGTTGCTTGTGTAACTGCACTTTAAAGCATTTCTGTTGAAAGATAAAGCAATTTGGTCAGTTTTGCTATTTCGTTATTTTTATTATGTATGTGTATGTACTTGCTATATCATGGTCAACTATATTATCGTTTGTTTTGTTCACGATAAGGAGTTTTTCAGGCGCGATATCTCTGTAAAAACGCAACCACATAGCGGTGGCTGACCGACGTTTTATTATATATCGACTTTCTGATATACCAGTATAAGAGCCTTATAATGACTCCTGTAGTTCAGTAGAGCAACATACCACAATGAAGTGCTGAAATTATAACCCGCGTGTCGACGTGTCATAAAAAAGAACTAGTTAAGTAATAGTAACAGTATTCCAATTAAAAGGTCACAAAGCATACGTTTATAAGTCCGTTCAAGAAATCTATTCTCTAGGGCGTAGACGGGCTAGTTTTTTAGCAATTTATTGCTGCGATTTGGGTTATTCTCAAATAGATTTCATATTTCCCCAGTCACTACTGGGGAAAAAAGTTTAAGTGTAAGCTTTTAGGGATAGCTCGAATTGCAGCAATAAACTGCCAGAAAAATTGCTGTGCTTCTTTTTAAGCTTAAGGCGAACGCTCATATTTTAAGACCTGTCATTAATGTCATTATGTGCCAGTTACACAAATTACCTACTTACTATTACTATCATTCATTTCTTTTCGATAGCGAGCTATTTATGTAAAAAAAGATATGCATATTACAGATAGTCGCATAGAGTGTAATATATATGTAGTTATCTATAGTGACATTCATTCCATACAAAGGTCGCGCCAGCATCGACAAATATTGAACATATGTTAATGTTGTATGTTGTTGAACATGTGGCTGGATGTACCTACCACTACGTGCTATTGTTTCTGCTAATGGCATTAAGTATTAAAAGCACAGACAATGATTTTAATTATTAACGTCATAAGCAACTGACCAGTATCGGAAGAAACCAATCAATAGATTGAAACTTTATCAACGTGTATTAAGGGGCTCGTAAACGAGTTATTCAGCAATTTATTGCTGCAATTCGGGTTATCCTAAAAAGTTTACATTCAAACTTTTTGTCCCCATTACTGATGTAATATGTAAACTTTTTGGGGATAGCCCGAATTGCAGCAATACATTGCTGAAAAACTAGCCCGTTTACAGCCCCTTTAGAGTCAAAGTAGTTAGAATTAACAAAAGGAGATAAGTGCATTGTTGAATAATACTTACATAATTCTAAGAGGTAATTACACGAAATTCCCCTATTTATAAGTGAGTGAGTCGTAAGTTTTAGGTATTTATATTGAAACCTTCGGCTAGCAACCAAATAAACCCATGTTCGACTGTACTATTTCGGCGTTTAGCTTCTTAGAACTATGTATTGGTTCGCGATTTAAATTGGCAATACGGACGCACCTCATTTACCCAAGTACAAAAAACATTTCTGTGTTACCCTACTCTCTTGATCAGACCGACACGAAATCGCTTAGAAGTATAATATACGTGCTTTTAAAACGTGTTGCATTGTATCTTTTTGCGTTAGTAATTGTACTTGTAGCCCGAAACTCGATCAGAAAAAGAGTTTTCTTTCTGTTGAAACCGAGCAATGGCGAAAGTACTTTTTATCAGAAAGCCTTTAGCTTTTATCAGAGCGTAAAATGCATCAAACGGAGTTTAGGAAAAGTTAATCAAATTAGAAAGCCTTGTAAATCGAATTCTTAAATTTGTTTGTCAGCTTGGGCGCAGTATACATATGCAGGCCCAAGCCCAAACAATTATTGTTTTTCACGAACCTATTGAAAATGTGGTAGTTTTCCTTCCTAGACTTGTCGGTTCAAGGAAACATTGGAAACATGATGTCCGATCGATGACCTACTATCAACTTTAGCGATCGCAAACAAATGTTCGCAGCTAGAATTACAAAACATTACTTACCTACGGTTCAAATGAGGTGAAATGGCATGCATTTACTGCTATTGACGCACGACATTTCTCAATTCTCTTCAACTTAACTAAAATATTTATCCAACATCACGACCTACGCATTAATACCGCTTTTTTCAACGTTTTATTACTACTTACGATTCCCATTCCCTTCTACAAATTTGCCGTGTTCGTTCGGCTGTTCCGCTGTATGTTATAGCTTCTCTTTATCGAAGGCTAACAAACGACTTAAAACTCGCAGCTACAAAACTGATAGATGAAGAACAACGGAAAAGAATACCTATTTTCGTTTATCTTCGGAAATACGAACACACCATAATGATATTTATCTAGAACTGTTACAACATTACATTATGTACTGCAGCATTACAGGCTTAATCCTGCAAATTTACTAGCAGTTTACGATAAAACTTTTTTGCATGTTAAACCTTTTTGTAGTTTTCTGTTGGCCGCATACATACTAGTAAGGTCCGACCGAGATCTCGGTCTCGGTCTCGGTCTCGGCAAATCTCGGCCAAAAATCGGGCCGAGATCTCGGTCTCGGTCTCGGCCCAATATGGCCGAGATTCTCGGCCGCGGCCGAGACTCCGCAGCAATCAATTTAAAAATGCTTTTCGGTCGTATAATATTGCTATTTTCCATTTTTGACTATTAAGATTGTTTGTAGTACACGGCAGAACGTTTAAACCGTAATAAACCCTTTTTTTATCATAACGGATGTATTTTTTTTAGTTATAAAACAGGACAAGTGCGAGTTGAACTCGCGTGAACAGGGTTCCGTTCCGTATATGTTTATCTGGAACCTTTCCTTTAAATACCACAGACTTCTTATAAGTTTTCTTGTAATCTATGGTTAAATAAGTCCTGTTTTTTTATTTATTTCGCGGCCCAATATTTTCGGAAACAGGGGGCGGGGGGCGATTGTAAATTTTTGCCTATTTCGATTATTATCCTAAATAACTTCCAAAGTATTTTAAATACATACTTATATATTTTTGGAATTTTAAAATGAATAGATTTTAAAATTCCAAAAATATATAAGTATGTATTTAAAATACTCACAATAAGCCCTTTCATTTCATGTCACATGATATAGCTTACATAACTTTTTTTTTTAATTTTCTAATTTACCTACCGGCCAAATGTGGTCCACATATTTAAAATTCATTTATTTACGTTACGCGTCCGTGTTGTGGTCACCGACTTACTGTTTCGGAGCAAATTGGCTGTGCCAGATGGACAGATGGACAGAGGGACAGACAGACAGCCAGACAGACGGACACACTATAAGGGTTCCGTTTTTTCCTTTTGAGGTAAGGAACCATAAAAAACGCAAATGTAGAAAAAAAATATACAATTTTTCCGTGTCTCGGTCTCGGTCTCGGTCTCGGCCGAGAATTTATTTTATTCTCGTTCTCGGTCTCGGCCGGGATTAAAAAAGCAGTCTCGGTCGGACCTTACATACTAGTGTCACCACTATCCCTTTGTTTGAATTTAAAATTTGACTATTCGACTTGAAGTGTCTTGTTTTCACGAATCGCTTTTCATTTGACCCCTGAAGTTCTAGTTGGAAACAGCCCTGCTAAACCCATTCCTAAGGGAGGCAAATTTTGCTTAAAAAGCACCCCAATCATTACGGCGAGAAGCACTGTTTAATTTGGAGTATTCCGCGTTCAATCCCATCGATTAGATGTAGCCGCCGTCTATCTAAATAAGAAGTGTTCTAAAGAAGTGTTAACAAAAGGACATCAGGTTTTATTTATTATCAGGATTTATTGCGGATTTTGGACACCAACATTGTCGGGTAAGTCGGGGGCCGTGTTATATTTCTAACGTAGTATCAAGATTGGTATAGTTCCGGCGCTGACCCTAATCATACCGTTTCAGTCCGACCCACGGGATAAAGGCTCAAGACGCCGCCGCTATCGCCGTCGTTTTGCCTGCGTAATTTAAGATTCATCTTCATACGTCCCGTCTTCTCTGCAGCGAGTCGTCCTAAACCGTCCGGAAACCTACGTTGTTCATGGTCGTACATGCGCTTAGCAGGAGTTTTGTTGTGAAAGGCGTATAAAGTATGAGCATTTGACAGTACCCAGATCCTTATCATAAAATGTCGTAAAATGTCGCAATGTGAGACTCAATAGCTTTGTAGTTATTATTACCAATAGCGTGACTTAGGCATACTTAAGCGTCAATAACACACGCGCACGGCACACGCTAGTGCGGAGTGCAAGGGTGATAATGATAACTTTATCTCGCTTATCCTGCCGTTATCGCGATGCAAACTAGCACGTCATCTAACCGGCAGGCAAAATTTTTTTAAAAATGGGACCTTCTCAAACTGTGTATTTTTATTCAGCACTAAGAACAAATTTGAACCAACGATTCGTTGCTTTGCTAAAGGCTGGGCCAGCTTATAAACAGGATTGTCTGGCCGAAAATACTAGGAGTACAGCAGAGTACAGGAGCACAATAACACTTTCGTTTGATTTTAGTAAATCCTAGAATATCTGATATGACTCGTGCTTGTCATATTATTATTGTAATGTAAACAAGAGCAGCTCCGGACGTACAAGATACATAAAACATTATCGGTGTTGATCTCGGCGATATCTAACTAAATATTCTGCTTATTTATCTACAAATGCTGGAGTCAAAGTGTTAGGTCGTTTCTGCAATAAGTACAAAGATTAGAGTTCAAAACGATCAGAGTCGATATATTATTTTCTTTATCAATGGAAACAAACGGCCTTTATTCGACATTGATCTAAGTAATACCGAATCCGATCGTTACTATGGTAACGAAATTTCGAATTAACTTCGCAAAGTAAGATAAAGACAAAGCAAAGCGATATCGATATATCATATCACTTAGGCAACTTCGAATAGAGCCCGAGCTTGATTAATCTAACATCAATTAAGGATAGAGTACATAACTTACCGGTTTCCACAAATTAATCTTTGTATAGAAATTATCCGGGTGACATGTTGCTGTACGGGAAATTCCTAAACGAATAGTGAGGCGCAGTGTAGGTACTTGCGGCATGCCTGGGCTTTAAAAATGGCTTTCAAACTTTCAGGCATAACTTTCGGGCGCTAAAAACTCCATAATCAGTCTCTTCTAAAATTGATCATGTTCTCTGCATCAGTAGTTCTGGCTCTGCGTTGACTACTTTGCACCTGCCCGCGTTAAGGGCTTATAATAAACGACTAAATAATATAAGTTATGTTTCTTTTACAGGTCTTGGCAGTTTTCACCAAGTCTGGTCACAAATCTGCATAATGGGAACCGTAAGTACTTCATCCCATCAAACCTACCTATCGGTGTAAAATTTATACTGAGATTGATCAATAGTAATTTGGTTGATCGGGCCTTAAATGTTTATTTAATGTAAATTTTCAGAAACAGGAAACCAATGGCAGTATGCCGCCCCCACCACATGAATTGGAAAATTTAATGCCAGAGGATGAAAAGAACAAGGAGAAAATCGTCAGCAAGTGAGTGTTAGAAAGTAATAGGAATAACATATCAATGATTGAACCTATTTTATCTGTAACTTTATTTACTTTTCTAGCTACAAAAAATATTTCAACTCGCACTGTTTTGTTTTCACATTGTATAAAAGAAATATTTCTCTTTAGATACAATATCGCCAAAGATGTCGAGTCAGCGGGCGATTTTGATCCATTTGCTGAAAGAAAAGTCGACAACCCTACATCGTAAGTAATCGTGTCGAAACCGTTTAAAACAGGCGTAGGCGGTAATCTACAATAGCCACATACTGCCCTGCTAAGCCGAAAAGCGCTATCTCAATCAGACTAAGTTTTGAGTAATCGACTTTATGACAATTTACAAAAGGTCGATTTCCTCAAACATTCTCTGATTGACATATGGCTTTTCGGCTTAGCACGGCAGCATAAGCCTTGTGATTCTGTGACGCGCGCAGCGGCTGATCAGCCGTGACGTGCACATTCAAATTTAGACCGAATGACTTTGTTCTTATAATCTAAACTAGTGGACCCGCCACAGCTTCGCCTGCAGTATTTTCCATACAAACTTTAACATCCCTTTTCACCCCTTTAGGGATGGAATTTCAAAAAATCCCTCCTCTTGGGAACTCGAGGAATGTCTCCTCCAAATTTCAACCCTCTAGGACCACCCGTTTAGGCTGTGCGTTGTCTAGAAGTGAGTCACGGTACTGTTTTATATGTATTGATTAATGATTAATAGTTTCGTTTATTCACTGATCACCCGCTGCAAACGTTAGAGAATCACTCCCCAGCGGCGGCGTCGAGTTACACCGTCTCGTGGAAACGGATCGAACATGTATCGGTATCAGTTACCTGATTACTGCTTTTTAGGACCACCACAAGCATGTTTTACGTTACCTGCATAGAACGCATGACGATTTACCAACTTAAGGACCAACTTCATCTGGAAGGTACGACCTTACCTGCGTGCGGTCTTAAATAAAGCCTTTCATATGACACTCCTCTGAAACCTATTGCTTGGGTTTCTTATACGAGTATATAATAATGACGATGACTTTCACGATTTTCACTTTTGGTCTTAAAACGCGACTGTGACACCTTGGAACACTCTGTTAATATTGCTGACTTCGGAGTTCTTATTACATTGAATAAAGGTCTATTATTGGTTGATTCATGCGTTTTGTTTTCGTAGCTCCTAGCGAGCAATGAAAGAACGTATGAATCAGGCGAAATAAGATTCTGTGTAAATGTCATAAGAACTAAGATTTGGGCAATATAGAGCATCGTAGTTTATAAACCTGAAGATGGCGTTACCATACCGCACTAAGTGACTCGTTGATATCGTTGGTAAACCGTCATCTTTTGTAAAGGACGTGCCCTCAAGCCTCAGACTCCTGTCAAGTTTAATATTTCTGAGAAACGACAGAATACACCGACATACCTATATTTCAACGTAATCTTATTACCTCCTAGGAGTACGGATACCCTGACGCATTTGCTGAAAGCGTCCCTGGGTACCGGTATCCTGGCCATGCCTAAAGCCTTCAAGAGTGCTGGTCTCATCACCGGAGTCTTCTTCACGCTCCTCGTTGCCGTCGTCTGCACCCATTGCGCTTATGTTCTTGTAAGTAACAATATCCACTTATGGTATGATATGTCCATTACATTCTCCAATTTTATATGCAGGTACTTAATCGTTAAATACAGTAATAACCAACTTATGGCCGAATTCAGAAACGCCATTTAAGCATTTGACAAGATATTGATTACAGAAACGTCACTTTAATTAAAGCTCAATTTGAGTGGCCTTTCTGAATTGAGCCAAGTGTATTTAAGGATTAAGTGCCTGCACAATTGGAGGATGTTTGTTATTTTGCATTTAAATAGCATTATGGCATTGCGAAAACACTAATAACCTTTTGTACGCCACAGTCCGCTGTAGCCGACAGCAGATTTCCGCGCCCCTGACGCCACGGCATCGGCATGCCGTTTTCCATACATTTTGTCGTCACTCGGCGTCCGGGGCACGCTTTCTTGCACTCAGCCGTGGCGTTCAAAAGATTAACCAAAACCCGCTTCCGACCCGCTGCGCTTCCGTTCCGGAGTTTTTATTAATAGTGTTCACGTTTTCATCAAAAAGGCCAAAACCATACCTACCTACCTCGTTTCCTACATGCGTATATAGTACAAACAAAAAATCTGAAATCAGAGTGTCCTTTGTCCTTTCGGATTTAGATCTGAATCTAACAGTGTGTATGACCCAAATAGGATGCTTTGCGACTTTGTTGCCAAAAGCGAATGCATTGTATACATACGAGTACATTAATAAAACTGAAATATGCTATCGAATGTAATAAAATATATTTTATCTACACTACACCCATATCATAAAACCTCCAAAGTGTAATCAAAAATCGTAGGAAATGACCACCATTTTGACAACCAATTAGGTAAAACGAGTGCTGCAATGTTATTCCCGTATCGTTTTTAGTATAGAAATGAGATTAAATTTGGAACAGATGTCAAAACTCAAGTGGGTCTCTATTCTAGTATCCATAGATATTAAAACAGTTATTGATACGAAACGTCAATTCAGTATGTTTTTTTATTATAAACTGCACAACATTTGATCTCGAGTGACATGAGAATAGAGACTTCATTCGTTTGTCTATGATTTAAAAAAAAATGGTCTTGACGGAGGATCGAATTGCCGCCATTATGTTGACGTTTTGCTGAACAAAAGTAGAATTTTGTTGAATTGAATAGAAAACCTTGTTTGTAATTTACATTTTAGTTGAAAATATGAATAGTAAGTAGTCTTCTCGGAGTGTGTGTGATGTGAAAATGCGCCGGATTTCGGAAATATGCAGCCACGATTTCAACAAATAACTTGCTGCCAGAAAATATTGTTTCTGACTGAACCCATCATGGAGGATTTATAATGTGTGTAGATAAAGATATGTATGCAACTCTGCATAATTTGGCCTTAAAACACACGTGCGATCTTATTATGAAACTCGCTAAAAGCTCGTTTCATAAAACCGCACTAGTGTTTTAAGGCCTATCATTATGCAACCGTTGCATAAACTACTATTATGAAATGATCAGTAACAGTAACTTTTATTTTAGATTAAATGCGCCCACGTTCTGTACAAGAAAACGAGACGGACCACGATGAGTTTCCCGGAGGTGGGACAGGCGGCGCTGGAGAACGGCCCTCAAGCCCTGCGCGGCTGGGGAAACGCTTTCAGGTGAGACTTCTTCAACATAATAATAAACCATGGACCACCGACCAATATAACCAGAGGACTACCTACAATCACACAGGCACGGGTTTCGTAACGCCATCAATTTCCGAAATTGCTGCTGTAATGCGTGCAAACTATTACAGTTCCTTCCAATAGATGGTACTTTAAAAAAAAAACCCGATCTTTGCCAAATTCCTGAATATAAAATGCTTTGTCCTGAATGAATGACTGACTGACTGATTGACGGATCAACGCACATCCTAAACCGCTGATCGTAGAGACCTGCAACTTGGAGGGTGTGTTCTTTGTATAATGTAGGCATCGGATAAGAAAGGATTTTCCGAAATTTCCAATTTTCCTGGGCAAATTTTGTATGGGACAACGTGATTCCATTTTGGGGGTGATTTGCTTCGAAGTTGATATCAATAATCCTTCATCATCATCATCATCAGCTATAAAAAATCCACTGCAAGAGATAGGGCTTCCCCAAAAATGGGGGGATTTGCCATAGTCGCCACGCTTGGCAGGCGGGTTGGCGACCGCAGTTGGTCGTGATAGTGCTCGAAGGACGCTGGTGCTCATCCTTCGGTTGGTCCCTCTGGCGCCTGTTACGACACCCGCGGGAAGAGATGGGGTGATGCTATTCTTAGCAGCACCACACGGGCCTCCTATTGCAATACTCCTTAGTGCTTTTGATTTAAATTACATCACAGATATCATAAAGAACACATATTAAGCAAAAATTAGGCCTTTTTTACATGTAGCCAATCTCTTTAGTCTTTTCCCGGAAGACTCAAGGTTTCTGGTAATCACTATAACCTAATTCCACGCGGACTAAGTCGCGGACAGAAGCTAGTTATATGATATAATACCCGCATGCCAGTGCCCTCCTTACCGAACCGACATATGCATAA
The DNA here is from genome assembly GCA_947859335.1 of Tortricodes alternella. Taxonomy (NCBI): domain Eukaryota; kingdom Metazoa; phylum Arthropoda; class Insecta; order Lepidoptera; family Tortricidae; genus Tortricodes; species Tortricodes alternella. The sequence goes on from OX401970.1 coordinate 11,274,564, forward strand.
TGAAACATAGGACATAGAGTGTACTTTTTATCCCGGAAAATTCAAAAGTTCCTCAGTGAATAACTATAACTGAATTCTACGTGGACGAAGTCACGGGCAAAAGCTAGTAATACATAAAATAATGTAGAAACATGCCCTTGGTCGATCGTAATATGAATCCAAAAAATTGTTAAGTACATTACTATATGTATGTGTCATAGACAGTCATCAGTTGAGATGGGGCACGTTCAGTCAAACAACCTCGTTTACGTTATGTATGGAATTCCTTTATCCTTTTGTAATGCCACGGCTGAGTGCGACAAAGCGTGCCCCGGACGCCGAGTGACGGCTGAAGCCGACAAAATGTATAGAAAACGGCATGCTGTGGACACTGTGCACTGTGGATGCTGTGTGTGTGGGTTAAGGGACACGAAAATCTGCTGCACAGCCGACTGTGGCATTCAAAAGGTTGACACAAGCACCTTTCGTCCATGTACTTAAAAAGATACGATTCAATTACATTATTTAAACACTTATTAACATTATTGTTTCAGAATTTTTATCCTCGTCAGTCTTTTCCTGACATACTTCGGAACTTGCTCCGTCTACACCGTTATAATAGCGAGAAACATTTTACAAGTAAGTATTGCTGTCTCTATTCTGCGCAGCCGCCTCTTTTAATACCTACATGTTAACTATAATTAACGTATCAGTTGATTGGATCTTAAAGGAATGCGAGTAGTATCTACTGCCGGCCTCACTCTCACGCTTACAGTAGGCGCAAGCGCAAGTGCAAGCGACATGTGTGGCAGAGGGACATTCCCCTATTCTAATAAACCTACGTACTGTATTTTTAGGGTTCCGTACCTCAGAAGGAATACCCCCCCCCCCCCTATAGGAACCCCTATAGGATCACTCTTGTGTCCGTCTGTCCCGTCACAGTCAATTTGCTCTGAATCGCAAACTGTATGACGGGCGTCGCTTATCACCGCGCACACTGATTTTCATGGTACGAGGGACGCAGTTGTTGTCAAAGGCGGCGCCGCGCCGGGCGAGCGAGCGCCATAATTGCCATTCCGTTCTGGAATACGCTTCAAGTGTGTCGTTTGGGTGTGGGGTTTCAGACGAAGCAATTTAACGTTTCATAATAAACGTCACCGACCCTGATTCTTCCTCTGACTCTGAGACTTCGTCATGGTCGTCGTCCGATGATATGCCATCAATGGGACATACACGTTATTCAATAATAATATAGTATGAAAAAATATAGTTTTTCCCTTTAATTTTTTATTATCATCGGTAAAAATAATTAGCGGGCCGCTATTTGTAATGAGAAGAATGTTTGTTTTTATTTTTATCAACTCTCGGCGAACAGCCTTTGGATATCAAATAAAAGGGATCATTGTAGATTCTTAAATATTTTTATTTTATAATTTCATGATTAATATCGATGGCGAAAAGTACTGGAACTAAAATTTTGAAAAAATACAGAAAATAGTTCGTTTTTCCTGTAATCTACCTATAGATTACAGGAAAACCTATAAGAAATCTATGGTAACCATTTAAACCGAACTTGTCCGATGTTTATTATTGAAAAAACGCTGAGTGTAAACGGGATAGGAGGACAAAACTCTTAACGTGTCTGAATACTATAGTTGTTAAACTGTGCTTGGGAAATGGCGTGGTGGAGGAAGGGCTAATATTTAATGTTTTAATAGATTCTTATTTTCAGGTAGTAGCCCATCACATGGGTATAAAAGAAAAAGATGAAGATGACCACATAAGGATTTTCATAATTGCCCTTCTGCTGCCTCTTATATTCATGGCATGGGTGCGAAACCTGAAGTACCTAGCGCCTGTGTCTATGATCGCTAATGCTTTCATGGGTGTTGGCTTGGGCATCACTTTCTACTACTTAGTCGGTACAGGAGGCATTAGTGTCAAAAACATACAATGGGTAGCTCCAGCGGTAAACTGGCCGGAGTTCTTCTCGTTGACAATCTTCGCCATGGAAGCCATAGGCGTGGTGATGCCTCTTGAGAACGCTATGAAGACGCCGCGTTCCATGCTCGGCTTCTGCGGAGTCCTCAATAAGGGCATGTCCGGTGTTACCATTATTTACATCCTGCTCGGTGTCCTCGGATACCTGCGGTACGGCGACCTTGTTGACGCCTCCATTACTCTTAACCTGGACAAAACACAAATGTAAGTAAAAAATAAGTAGCTGGCTTTTGTAATCGTTCCTTTGACCAGTACCTTGATAAATTGTTATTGTTTCAGTCCGGCTCAGATAGTAAAGATTTCGATAGCTGTGGCGGTGTACTGCACGTTCGGGCTGCAGTTCTTCGTGTGCGTGGACATCATGTGGAGCTGCATCAAGGACAAGTTCACGAAGCGGCCAGACTTGGCCGACTATGTGATGCGCACGATCATGGTGACCTTGTGCGTGATGCTGGCCGTGGCTGTGCCCACCATCGGGCCCTTCATGAGCGTCATAGGTGCCTTCTGCTTTTCTATCCTCGGCCTAATAGCGCCCGCGTTCATTGAAGTCATCACGTACTGGAACATTGGGTTCGGTCCTGGCAAAATATTAATCTGGAAAAATGTCCTTGTTCTCATATTCGGATTGTTTGCACTAGTTTTTGGTACAAAGGATGCAGTAGCCAGTATAATAAAGGTATATACTGCGTAGGCCTTCGCAGTATACACATTTATTATCATTTGTATACGCAGTATACATATTTTTGTATGTTAGTCGCTAAAGCAAGGCGTGTTAATTGTACCTACCAAAGTATTCAAATTACCTAACTGGTCTGGTCATAGAAGGGGATACGGGATAGGGGACGGAAATCATAACCTATTTGGCTATTCATGTCACAAACTCGCACTCGTGTCTTAAAGGCCTTTAGGTATTATGTGCCAGTTGTAAATAACTATTTGTTGTTTCCATATATTATGTACCTAGGTGTTCAAATGACAAATAAGAGTGTTGGAGTATAAAACAAAACTAAAGTAATGAATTTAAATGCGGGAGGTCTTATCATTACGTAAACAACTTTTATAAATAAAAGAGATATAAAATAGCATTTCCGTCAAGATTCCCTATGAAAGCGCCTATGACTAGGCTTAAGCCGCATTTACTTACACAAGCAATGGCCATGGCCGCCTGAATTAGTGTGCTAAGTAGATTGAGCGAGAGCAACGCGCAAATAAAACTCTTGTATGTATGTATATGAGTGCATCGAGAGAAGTTTTTGCGAGTTGCTGTCTGACAAGATCGGTGTTATTACTTGCGCTATCTCTCGCGGCTATCCTGGCAGGTAAACTCGTACATGCGCCCTAAAATTATCCAGTAATAAAAGCCAAGCGTCTAGCTAAGCGATCTGTTTGACAAATAAGTTACAGAAAAAAGGCTAAAGTACGCCAGTTATAAGGAATTGGTATAAAATGTGCTATTTCAAAGCTCGTTTTCTAGCTGTTAAGGTTACTCCACTTTATCGAAGTAAGCTTACAGAGCTTATTACTAAATATATATTTTGATTGCAAACTCGTTGGTTTAAAGGATTTTATTTTATGCTCAATTTACTGTGTCAATACACATATAGTACATTGTGCATCTAGGGCCGTAAGAAGGGGATAACTAACGAGAGTCTGTTAGAAGCCCGACGCCGACAGGCGAGGGCTTTTATGACTCGAGTTTGTTATCCCCTTACTGCCCGTGATACACACAATGTTTTTCATCACATTTGCGAGGAAATGAAATAAAAATTAGACAAAAAAAAGTATATATATTAATTTTATTTCCATTTTACATCGTAAATTAGCATCAGGTGGGTGTTCATAAACTGGGCGATCATTGCGATCAGCGCGGGGCAGCTCCGCCGGCTTGCGGTCACGCGCGCCGCCGGCTGCGGCTCCCGAGCAGCTCCGCCGACCTGGCGCACTTAACTGCCCGCGGGAGTTCGAAACCATACAAAATCCATAACTCCCTGGGGAGTTATGGATTTTGTATGGTTTATAACTCCCGCTGACGGCGGGGCGTATAGAGGAGCTAAATCGGCTATAGCTGCTCTATACGCGTGCGTATAATAACACCCTTTCCGAGCAAGTGTGATGAAAAGGATTTTATTTTATGCTCAATTTACTGTGTCAATACACATAAAGTAAATTGTGTCATCGTATGATGGATGTTTTAAGAGGCATTTAATTTAATTGACCGCTTGCGCTTTGCTTCTTAAACATAATATTAGAAGACCGTGGACGGTCTTATAAGGCCCGGGCACACTGCGGGCGCGGCAGCCATTGCTATTATGTTGTATGGCGTTAAGGCCGGGGCAAACCAAACGCGCCGTTGTAGAACGGCGCGGGCGGATTGACCATGCCACACCGCGGCGGCGCGGGACCGCGTTCGCGCCGCAACCGCGTTTGGTTTGCCCGGGCCTTTAGTGTGAGCAAGATAGATCACGCCGCGCCCAAAGTGAAACCGGGATTTAAAGTGATCGGGGAGTAACAATCAATACATATATAATTTCTATTGCATTCCCAAGTAAGGTTTGAAAAGAGTAGGTATAAAGTGAGTGTAAATGTAGAATGACTTATGTTGATACGTATTGTAATTTTTTTCAGTGGGGTACCTAGGGGAAAATATAACAAATCATATTAAGAGTTTGCCTCACGTAGGTATTGCAATGGTTACGAGGGTAGATTATAGCAGAATATAGTTTTAACTACCTACCAAATAAGCGCTATCAAAGGTTTTCGAACCATATTAGGCCAATTGTTTTTGATGTAATTTACTTAAAAGTAGGTAATTATTTGAAACAATTACATTTATGTAAGTCGATATAGAAATAAATTATTTCTCTTGTACGGATTTTCAATGAATAGTGTTATTGTAAACATTTATCGAGAATCTAGTAGCTTTCTTGTTTTACTCTACTATACACATGTAAAATAAAATAATTACTTTTATGCACCTTTAGAAATATTTGAGTGGGTTATGAGCATTTTACTAAGATGGATTATGACAAACGCCCAAGGCTGATGTTGCATTTACTAAGCGTTTGTGTTGTATTAGGTACCTAATGATTGTGTCACTCTATTGCCGGTAGTATCGTTTATCGAGGCTGTGCTAAGCCGCGGCTAAGTTTGTACAGTAAAATCCATTGTTACGCCGGTCGAAGTTGATGCTATGGACCCATTAAAAAACAAAACTTTACAGATTCTATGCGCATTAATCAGTGTGGGTGAGCGTACGCGCGCCAGGCATTCACTTGTGATTGTTGCTCGTGGCACATTTATTTCATTGTACCTATGTCAGTATCGTTCCCCTACTTTTGTTAATTAAATCATTAGCACCTGCGATAGTTAACGACCTCAATGCTTTCAGAATCTTTGTCATTTTTATTTCTAAATTAAATTTTCTGAGGATTAGTTTTAAATACCATATAGATAGAAATCAACGCATTTTAATATTACTCACTCTCATAGAAGGTGATAATTTAATTATCAAAGGTCGCGAAACGACACTTGAAATGTTTTATTTAAAATTAATTCAATGACAAAGGCCTGGTCACATTGCGTGCACTCCAGGAGCACGGCGCGATAGCCGCTTGACGCCATCTGTTGTCTTCTATTTGAAGAGAACAACTGACCTCGGGCCTCGGCCTGACGCGGTACGCGACACACGCTCGAGTTGTGAGCGGGCAGGTTATAATGAAGACGTCAGAATACGCGAGCAATGCGAGCACGGCGTGATAGGAGCGCGCCGCGATAGAGACAAAGTGACAAAGGGAGTGCGCGCTTACACAAACATGCGGTCGCGGCGGCCCTGCCACGTTCGTAATGTGACCGGGTCTTCAGTACTAACCTATGCAACATAGAAAGGGTTACGCGCAAGATGGTATTCAAGCCCCAAGACATGATCTGAAGAAGATCAATCTACCAACTGAGCAACAGGAAAAACCAGCCCGAATGTTGTAAGTTGTTGATAAATTTGTGGATAACGCTATCGGCATCGGCATAGAGCGATTCTTCCGGTGACCAAATTGGTTGAGGATTCAAATCCCAGCGTGGGCAATGACTGCAACTAAATAAAAATAGAAATAATTAATGAAATAAGTAATAAATAAATAATCATTAAATTTATTACAATTGTAAATTTTATATTTGAGTGAGAGTTAGTCGATTCCATTGAAGATCTGATTAAATTGTAAACTCATGTTAGGTAAGCTAACAACGAATCGGCCTTATTTATAATCGGTCATGTAAAGGACTGCTAACGAACTATATACGCTTCTTATTTCTAACGCCTACACTAGGTAGTAATTAAGTGCCTTTTATAGCCCCATGTGTAGGTAAGCGACTGGCTTTAAAGCCTTTCTCAAAAATTCTCGACATGATAAAGAAAACCGCATAAAAGATGTAAGCGCGTGTGCTATGAAAAAAAAGATGGCACCAAGATTGGTGTCATAGCGAATATTTAGTTGAGATTGTCAATTCGTTTTCGTTAAACTAAAATCTTAAACTCGTCAGGAATTTAAATCTATTTTAATCTAAATTCAAAAACTCAAATGTTATTTATGAAATTTTTCGTTTTCGTTTTTGCTAAATTTGACTTAAGCCAGCATCACTAAAATTCTAAAATTTTTAATTATTGAACTCTATAGAACTATCTGGATTATTGTGAATGTGTCGTTGATACATCACAAAAAATCGGATCGCACAAACTTTAGTCGCCGCTAGGTATGCTCTTTACCAATGCAAATGCAACATACTTATATATGTTGTAAAGTGCATACAAGAAATGCCCGTAGTCCATTTAGATTATTAATAAATTGATGCACATAATACTTTAGACACCGAAATAAAAAAATGTGCCGCAGTTCAGTTAGCTACTTCGGAGTATTCACTTTACATATGAACAAAACGAAATGATTTCCGATTTGGTATTAGCTACTTTTAAGCCCGAAACTGTGGGTGGTGCATAATGTCAATGCCACGGCGCTAAATATTGTTAAGCGGTTTAATTATGAAGAAGTTAAAACGCAAGTTTTGACCACGGGAAAGTGTACTCTATAAATCTACTACCTACTTATAAGTCAGTTTGTTGGTTTCATCATGATAACATAGGCGCATACCGATACCTGTCGTATAATAAATGCAACTAAGGATAAAATTCCCAATTGAAACACTTGGGGGTTCATACAGGGTTTAATGTAACCATACGAAAATTGTGTGACGGATGTTTCAGCCACAGTTAGTATAAGTCAGTATAAGCAAGAAGGGAAGGGGATTTTGTTCAACGTACCTAATTAATATTCCCAGAAGTGTACTTAGATACATATTGCTCCAATTTTTTAATTCGTCCGTATTTCCCCAAAAAATACATCTCAGTTTGTAATATTAAAGTGTGTAAACAAATATGTACGCTAGAATCATGCAACTAAGTATAATACAATAATACGTTAAGTCGAAAATATACTGATTTTCACAACAATTTGGACTACTGTTGCAAGATTTTGGTAACTCTATGACCCTTAAATTTTGCACTAGTGATGTATTTCGGTCTGATAGTTATAGGACAACGGCTGAATACACACAGACGCATGTTCTAACTCCGGGATGCAATAACATATCGACGATGACGTACCATAAATACCCCATATTTTAAATGTAGTGGGTATGTATTTACAGCAAATTTAGAAGATAGATAGGAGGTATTGGTACTTCATTGTGAATATACAAACAATATTTTTAAATAGTTTTACAACCAGATCTTAATACACTTTAAGAAACTAGGAAACCTACTAACTTGAAATTGAGTAGGTAGGTTTTTTGTAGGATGTGGACATCCGCTAAGAAATTATGTAATGAAATTCCTACCCTATGCGGGTGAAAAGGTGGTTAAATGTTTGTATGGATGGACCGCGGGCGAAGTTTCGGCGGGGCTGCTCGTAGGTATTTTAATAAAGTTCCTATTTGGCCTTTCATAACAATTTATGAAATGAATAATTATGGTTAACATTTAACCCTAACAGGGGCCATTATAATTATTATTATGAATTTTATCAGTTTCAAAATGTTATTATTATGAAAAATAAATCGTACAATTTAACAGGATCTGTTTCATTTCAATACATTTCCGAAAAATCATGTCGAGGGGCTCCGACTTCAAAGAAAAAAGGAGGAGGTTCTCAATTCGGTTGTATTATTGTTTTACGTTTGTTACTTCAGAACTCGGTCATTTATAAACCGATTTGGAATAGCAGTTTATGCAACGGTTGCATAATGATAGGCCTTAAAACACTAGTGCGGTTTTATGAAACGAGCTTTTAGCGAGTTTCATAATAAGATCGCACGTGTGTTTTAAGGCCAAATTATGCAGAGTTGCATACATAACTTTATCTACACACATATTATAAATCCTCCATGATGGGTTCAGAAACAATATTTTCTGGCAACAAGTTATTTGTTGCAATCGTGGCTGCATATTTCCGATATCCGGCGCATTTTCACATCACACACACACTATTCATATTTTCAACTAAAATGTAAATTAGAAACAACTTTTTCTATTCAATTCAACAAAATTCTACTTTCGTTCAGCAAAACGTCAACATAATGGCGGCCGTACGTCAAGACCATTTTTTTTAAAATCATAGACAAACGGATGAAGTCTCTATTCTCACGTCACTCGAGATCAAATATTGAGCAGTTTATATTAAAAAAACATACTGAATTGACGTTTCGTATCAATAACTGTTTTAATATCTATGGATACTAGAATAGAGACCCACTTGAGTTTGACAGCTGTTCCAAATTTAATCTCATTTCTTTACTAAAAACGATAAAGAAGTCATGTTATTTCTTCATCGCAGCACTGGTTTTTCCTAATTGGTTGTCAAAATGGTGGTCATTTCCTACGGTTTTAATATATCTCCCATTTCTAGGTAAATGACTTACGAAAGCCAATTATTATTTCTTACATTTCAGAGACGGTTTTTTTATTTGTTAAATTATTATCGTAGCAAGACGTTACACTTACCTACTGCGAAATTTAATGTAATTAATTTACCAATAGCATTTCTGTGAAGGGAAATATCGTAAGGAAACCTGCAACACATCTGCGAAGTAATTACAAGATGTTTATGTAGTCCCCAATCCGCATTGGGCTCGCTTGGGGACTAATACAAAAATTGAAAAGTTTGTTTTCACGCTATAAATCGACGGTAGTGCTTATGATACTACCCACACCACACCTTAACGGACTTCAAAAAAAAGGAGGAGGTTCTCAATTCGGTTGTATTTTATTTTTTTAATGTTTGTTACTTCAGAACTCCGTCATTTATAAACCGATTTTGAAAATTATTTTTTTAATTGGTAGGGTATACCTCCAGGTTGATCCCGTTGTAGTCAAAGTTGAGATATGATGAGAGGATCTATGAGGAATCAATGGAACTCTTCAAATATTATAGGCAAGCATAGAGCAATTTTAGTATTTTCTGTAATAACTCAAGCAGTTACGTTCCAAAAGCATTATTTGGTGAAGTGGAACTGTTGATGAAGACCACAGATGATCACCGGAACTCCTAAATGTTGGCGAGGTTCAAGGATGGCGATTAAATTGCTGTATAAAGTTCTGAAGCAACATATGTCCATGAAAATTGATGTAGTAAAATTGAAGAACCAGGAGAACTCCTCAACAATTGACATCCTTGCACCGGGGATAGCAACAGTTTGTAAATGGTGATGAGCAATTGGCATTATGCTATTGTTACTTGATGTAGTAAATGCGTGTCGTTAAATGACAGGATAATAAATAAAATGTGAAAAATAAAAACTTACTTTTCAAAGGCCATTTGAAGTCGGTTTTTTTATTTTATAAATTATATATTATTATTTTAATAGTCTACGGTTTGCAGACGCCGTTTTTAACCAAGAGGTGCCAAGAGCAAGCCAACGTCCAAGAAGACCGACGGAAACGAGATTCTCATTTCGACGCGTATATTGTTTTTTTTATATGTTTGATCACCGATAACTCGGATATGGCTGGATCGATTTGGATAATTCATTTTAATCGATATCATACTTCCAAGTGGTAATCATCAAGGTAGCGTTCACCAACAAGATATCGATGATTTGATGATGCCAAAAAAGAATACCGAATTAGTACCTATTTAAAAAAAAAGTAGCCTTGTAGTTTTCGAGATATAAGGGGCAATAGATAGGTAGGTACGCTACCTTGACGGCAAGGTACCGTACACCGAGTGGATCTCTGGATTGACAGCTTTCCCGGAAATTCTTTGAGCCAAAAAATAGTACCCAAATAGTACCCTGGCCCTCCAAATCTCATCTGCATAGCTACTGTAGAAGCTGAAATATTTGACTATTTAACTGTTAAATATAAGCGCACCGTCAAGGTGACGTACACATGTTTTACAGCGAGATTTCAGCCAGAAAGCCCTCGATTTTTCATCACATATATCCTAAAAAATAGTACCCAAAATAGTATCATTATTACTATTTGGGTACTATTTTTTGGCTCATAAAGAATTTCCGGGAACACTGCCAATCCAGAGATCCACTCGGTAAGCTACTTTGACGTCAAGGTAGCATACCTACCTACTGGTCCTTATGTCTCGTAAACAAGAAGGGTGGTATTTTTTTTAATAAGTAGGTAGGTACTGTTTCGGTACTATTTGGGTATTCTTTTTTGGCATCATCAAATCCCCGATATCTTAAAGGTGAACGGATACCTTGGCGATCTCCAAGTTGGTCCCGTTGTGGCCAAACTAGAGGCCTGATGAGAGGATCCATGAGGAATGGGTGGAACTCCTCAAATATTACTTTTGATATTTTCTGTAATAACTCAAACAGTTGCGTTCCGAAAGCATTATTTAGTGAAGAGGAACTGATGATGAAGACCACAGATGATCACCGGAACAACCCAATGATAAGTATTTCACAGGTGGCAATTAGATTTAGACTTTAGACTCCTCAACGATAAACTTACCACCACACCACACCTTGCACCTTAGGTGCAAAATTTTGTAAAGGGTGATGAGCAATTAGCTTAGGCTATTTGTTACTTAATGTACTGACTGTGTGGAGTACGTATCATCAAATCACATACGATAAACACTAAAAAGTGAAGAAGAAATAACAATAGAAACAGACTTCAAAAACCCCTTCGTTGGTGGCAAGTAAATTAGACATCCTACATCCCTCATACTTTGTTCATTAATTTGACACCGATTTCGATTAGGTACTTATTTGATTTACTTATTCTAGGCAATTGACTAACGAAGGCCATTTCATACCTTTCAAAGGGTTTTTGAAGTCGGTTTCTTTTATTTCTGTAGATTTTGGTCATATATGGCATATACACACTTTCTATGTCATTATCCTATCAGTAATATAACTCATTTTGTATACAATGCCAGGCACCATCACCACGCATCATACAAATCTAATTAAAGAGGGTTAGTTAAATCTCGATCAACTTTTATTCATAAAATAAGTCGGTAACGTAATATAACTGGTTTTATACATAGTTTTTGTTGAGAATTGATTCAATTATTTAGACTTTATATTGACATATCACTGTAAACTTAAAATATTTAAAATTTACAATTAATTCATTTTGTTTTTTTTTTTAATCTTACAATAAGGAATAAGGAGAATGTAGACTTATATTACATACAATTTCGTAAGGTGCTTAACCTACTCAAATACCTACTGGGCATGCTTATACAAAATTATTAAAATACAACAATACTATAAATATAACCAATTACCAATCATCCTTAATTTAGAAATGGCACAGATATTTTTGAACAGAAATTGGACGTCTGAGTCTTTATTTCATATAATTTGACAGAGCGTTACATTACATAATAAATAGATACCGAAACGCATATCGTCTGTGCTAATATAACGCGCTCATTTATCGCATATCCGGGTACAGTTAAAATTTGGCTTCCTGTGCACTAACATTAACGATAACTGAGATTTAAATGCACGTTTTCCTTATATGTATAGGCCATAACTGCTGACGCCCTAGAGGATGCTCAAATCACAAAATCCGGCATCAAAGTCCTCAACTTTTAAGAACAGCCGGTCTAGCCAGGTTGACACGGGGATAGCTTAACACCATCATATCTTTCTGACTATTATGTACCTATTATACTTAACATAATTTTACCGTGCCGTTTAGAAATTTGATAACCGCAATAACAGAAAAATCCAAGAAATTGACATCTTAAAAATACTTCTTTATCTACTTTATAATTATAATGCATTTTTATCTTCCTATGACTGATAATTTCTCACGAGACATAGGTACGTACACACTTGCCTAGCGTAGACTTTTTTATTAAACATACACATTATGAAGGCGTTCATGCTATTTAATACATAACACAGGGGCTGGAAACATTTTTAAATGAGTTATAAGTTCTTTGCAAACATTAATACTACTAATTATAAATACACCGGCATCGGTGCAATATATATAAACGTCACATCTAGATCCGATCTGTTCGAAGAGTTCATTTATTACTAATTTTTAACCGCCTCTTATGGTAGGTATGGTTTATATTATTTATATACAATCGTTGACTAACTACATACGAATAAACCAATATACTTAATCTAATCTAAGTTATATTAGTCGGATCTGATATAGCAACTGGTATTTAACATTACATAAGGCTTTACGGAATTATTAATGAAACATCGTGTAAATGTAAGGAAAGTACACTAAACTTGCACCCTCTAACGAGATCTAAACGCAGCCATCCTAATACGCACGCGCTGCCGGCCCACCAACTAGGTGATCATACATAACTTTATTTATCTAAGTATATATCCAGTTATTTGTCGCGGCATCAAATCCGACCATTAAATTCATTTTGAACGGCAGTTTCACTGACATTATTGCAATTCTCACTGTACGTTAATAATTACTATAGCAAATTTAATCATATCTTTATACGTAGGCAGACTACATTTCGACACAGATTCTAGTACCTCTATTCTAATCAATACATTATTATAATAAACGGGGTTCATGAAGGAATATCTGATTTCTTCTAATCTAATTACAAACATGGCCAAGTTGTGATTATGAAATCCTAACCAAGATTAAAAATCAAGCCATATTTGAGGCACCTACGCAGATAAATACTAGAGCTAAGGGACGAATGTGTGTCGTGAATTAGTGTACACGTGTATAGTGTGTGTAAAGCGTGTTTTGAGCCGTTAGATCAAACACGGATATGCGAACTTTAATCCTTTCGCTACTATGTCATTTCCAGAGCGCAGTGCCACCAACGCAACGCCTCATAAAGTGTACCAAACTATCCAGTTATGTAGGACCTTCAAGAAAGAGGTCAATCATCGAATCCGACTCGACTCTGTCTTCGAATTATTATTTCGATTTCTTTAACCTTTGATAACTTCTAAAGTATTTATTTAAATTATTAGTGTAAAGTACAATTTTAATCTACATTCAATGCCCAAGGTCACGAACGTATTTGTTTAGATAAGGATTAATACTGAATAGGAGCAAATAGCTTCGCAAATAACTATATATTTTATATTTTCAATTAATATTTTAAAGATAAAAATGGGTACATGCCATTATAGGCCATTGCAGACTTTTTAAAGAACTACAATTTTTGAGTCCATTATTTTGATGTATCTCTTAATGTTTAGCCTGCGTAAGCCATGTAAACGACCAAACATTGATTTTTTTGATAAACAAAAAACTAGGTTTTTGAAAAACATTGAAGTCTCTACTATATTAAAACTTATTTAGAATGTTATGCACAATAACCTACTGCTAAACCTTCCTGATCAACCACGTCGTCCATTGGTGAAAACCGCATCAAAATCCGTTGCGTGGTTTAGGAGTTAGCGGATATACAGACAGACAGACGCGGAAAGAGACTTTGAAGAGAAGAGCTAATCAACGATGTATAAATATGTCATCTTAGCCATATACCTAAACAGGTTAACTATATGGATAAAAAGCGGCCAAAGAATCTTGTACTATAAATATTTATATAAATTATAATTAGGTAAAGACTACCCTGAAGCGCAAATAAATCGTAAGGTTTTCTATCTATTAATATTGTAACCTTTTTAGGGTTCCGTACCTCAAAAGGAAAAAACGGTACCCTTATAGGATCACTCGTGTGTGTCTGTCCTCTGTCACAGAAGGGCTCGCTATGAGGACCTTAATTTTTTTTCATATTTTTAAGATAAATGGTTTTGAAGTTATTCAGGAAAATAGGCGAAAATTTACCATTCCCCTTCACTTATCTCCGAAATTACTGGGCCTAAAATTTTGAAAAAGATTCAATAAATAATTATTTACCTAACCTATAAGAAGTCTATGGTGTTTAAAGTAACAGGAAATTTCTCAATATTTTAAAGTATGAACGCAATTACCTTTACAAGGTCGAATCACACACGACAGTTGCACAGAGACAGGAAATAACGTTATTAACCGACTTCAAAAATTCCGAAGGAGGTTCTCAATTCGACGCGTATATATGTTTTTTTTTTGTTTTTTTTTTCATTGTTAGGTTGTAAATGGTTACCCGGTTGTTAAAAGATTTTTTTTGCTTTTTTAGTGTTTCCTACCTGCAAGGTACCGTCTGTTTTTCATAGGTAAGTACGGGACCTTCGGCGAGTCAGACTCGCACTTGACCGTTTTTTAATGTTGAATAGACGATTGAATACATAGATATTACATTATAAACTAGAATTCATTATACGGCGAACTAAATTGACAGCACAAAATGCACAAATGTTGCCACAGTGAGGGTAATGCTGTTCGTATCAATATTAAGAAAAGTTTACGGCTAAGGATAACAGTTATATTTAAGGCTAATTTATTAATTAGACAGATTAGGTAGAACATGCAAAATATAATTCGTAACCCCGATTTTAATTTACCTTTTGAACGCCACGGCTGAATGCGAGAAAGCGTGTCCCGGACGCCCAGTTACGGATGTAGCCGACAAAATGTATGGAAAACGTCATGCCGTGGCGTTAGAGGCACGGAAATCTGCTTTCGACTATAGCCGACTGAGTTGTTCAAAAGGTTAAATAGTAAGATTATATAGATAGTTCGATACTGAAACTTCGATTTTAACCACATTGTCATCCAAACCTGGCAACACTTTCTTCTGTCAATTTAATTTGCCAAATTATGGATTCTAGATATTTTCATATCTACTTATCGACTCATTCGCAAATTAATCTCTCATCTGCACGTCTAGCACGACCTGCCCGCGAGCCGTTTGTCGCTCAGTGCATCCCTTACATACTTCACTAGTTTGACAGAGACGCACTGAGCGACAAACGACTCGCGGGCGTGTCGTGCTAGCCCCCCTGATTGGGTACCTAAAGTGGAACCCTGATAGAATAATTTCACTTTGTACACTTCTGATCAAGGTATAATTAAAATTATAAAAATTTGAGAAGGTACCTACTACTTATATAAATACAAAATAAATCAAATTATTTTTCATTTTAGAAAATCGAGTGACTTTTATATATTATAAGCGAATGGACCACAGACGCAATTCATAGTCTTTGTGAACGCTTTTCTTGGAAAATTGTGACGTTAATTTGTATTGTACGCAATAAATTGTAGGTATAAATATTAACATGGCGAAAAACACTGTTGAGTATTAAATAATTATACCTAGTTAAAATGACTATCCATTTTGTGGGGAAAACGTTAAATTAGTACCTAGATGATAATACTAAACTAGAATCCATAATTCGGTGCACTAAATTGACAGTTGAGCGGTTATTCGCTCAATGAAGACAAACGAGCGAATAAAACATAATTCCAAAATCTTCCAACACATTATTTCATTGCCCTATATTCCGTACACAGATCATATCTCCTAAACCCCGCATAGCCAGGCGACCCCCGGCCCCGCTACCAACTAGAGTCTATAAAACTATAAACGGCGGGGCTTCACGCAGGCGGACGCATCCCCTTGAACGCACCAATCACAGCGCTTTCACCTTTTGACCGCCACAGTCGGCTGCAGCCGTCAGCGGGGTAAAAAGTCCTTCATTACCTTGACTTAAAGTTGAAATCCGTGTTACTTCTGAGACATGTTTGGTGGTCAAAAGGTTAAAGGCCCTCCGCGCTCCGCTAGATTGGCAGCTGTATTTGGTAGTAAAACTTAGACAAAGCGGTGTCTATAATTCCTTACTATATACCATATTCTGATGAAAATTGAGATTCCCTATTATTTTATTACCGGTAGTACAGGATTTACGCAGGCATGCTAGATACAACGACATGTGGATTATTAGTATGGAACAGTTCCTAAACCTTATTCACAACGACGGAAAGTGCCTAGTACCTAATGTAAATAAATTATATGTACAAACGAGATACGAGGTTAAAGTTCACTTTAATGAACCACATACAAATTATCATAAATATTGCTGGGGCGTCATTCCCTTAAATAACATTTTGTCATCGAGCTCACCCACCAGCCTAACTTGACCCGTCAGTGAAAAAGATCAGAGCTCATATTATGTTACACAGGCAACCACTTCGAAACCGGTATACACCGGTCTCTCTCACACTAGTGCCGACGCAAGAGATAGTCATAGATATAAACGGTTCTAATTTATCTTTGTGGCATGCATGTTAGGGCCGCTGACCCTTTACAAATTAACTCATACATAAAATAAAAGTGAAAATTATCATTTATGATTCACACATTCAGATTCTAAATATTCCCACCCGTGTATTCTCTCATTTTAGTAAAATAAATATTTAACAACATTTAGCTAGCCGTTGACTACATTTGTATAGAAGAAGTCTTACAGGTAAGGCATTTGAACTACAGAAAATACTGAAAAATAAAGGCAACATAACAATAGCGTTAATAAAAATGGGTTCTTTCTAATATCTTTTTTTGCATAATCGCTTTACGAAATCCTAGCTTATGAGTCATTCAAGACTGTCTTTTCAGACTAGGTACGCCAACTGGACGTCAAGTTTGCTTACACGGTGGAGATACCAGAAGATTCCAGATCTTGATTTCAAAAAATTGTACCTAAATAGTAGCTTGTCCAAAAAAATGGTATCTTTATAATTTCAGAGATATGAGCCGTGTTTCACGTGTACCACTAACTTGACGTCAAGCTGAAGTACCTAGTCTTGATCTCCAGAATTTTGCGGCGCCCAAATTCTGTATATCCCAAAAAAAGTGCCAAATAAGTGAGCGACAAGTTAGCGTACCCGTCGAGGATCAGATGATTCCAAAAAAGAGTACCCAAATAGTACTCAATCAGTACATAGTTTAAAAAAATAGCACCTTTGTAATTACGGAGATCGAGTTTTGTTTAACGGGTACGCTAAACAAGACTCGTATCACCGTCTACATCAAGCTGGCGTACCAAGTCTGGATCTCCAGAATGGTACAGCTCCCAAAAATGCTGTATATCCCAAAAAATAGTACCACTGGCTAACGAAGTCTCAACTTCGTAGCTCTAATAGAAAATGAGATATTTCATACCAACCACGGGTAAAATATTGTGCAGCGTCACGCTGGCGTACCCGGCCGAAATCTTTTACGACTAAAACAAAAGAAAAGCTAAGTGGAACATTGGGGTATTATTTGGGTACTATTTTTTGGGATATATATACAGCATTTTTGGGTGCTGCTCCCAAAAATGCTGTATATATATCCCAAAAAATTCTCAAAAAGTTCTGGAGATCCAGACTTGGTACGCTAGCTTGACGTCAAGTTAGCGTACCCGTTGAACAAGACTCATAACTCCTACTAATTATAAAGGTACATTTTTTTTAACTAAGTACTAGGTACTATTTTTTGGAATTATCAGATCCTGGATATCTTCGACGGCTACGCTTACTTGACGCTTACCCAAATAGTGCCTCTGGCTCGTGAAGCCTCAACTTCGTAGCTCTAATAAGACCTGGGATATTTCATAACCAAACACGGGTAAAATATCGTGCGCTGCACGGGTAAAACAGGCGAACCCGGCGTAGATCACACACAAACCATTTTATTAATACAATTAAATGGGTACTCTTTAAGTACTATTTTTGGAATCATCTAATGCTGGATATATTCGTCGGGTACGCTCACTTGACGTTCATCTTTAGTGAGATTCATATGATCACAATTTATATGGAAACGATCGAATAAATGTTTATCTTTGCTCTTATAAAATATTACTATCTATCTTCGGGTAAGATATATAATTTGATTAATATTATTGCTTATCATATTACTGAATAAAAAAATAAATACAAAAAAATGCTGTTTGTACACAAGTATCTACGGTCATATTTGTTAATAGTTAGTTACACATAGGAAGGTGACAATGGTTTCATTTAAAGATTATTTATTCGGAACCTCCTGGTTCTGCCCGCGCTCGGACACTCCAGTTTCTAAGACCCTAATGGCCCTTTAAAATTGATCTTTGATTAAAGTGACGTTTATGTAAACGTTGACGCTGTTTGACGTAGACCTCACTATTTAATGTCTGATCCAGTTCCATAAGCATTTAACTAACGGTATAAACCGCTATTATTCCAATACATGCGACATTCATTAAATTGTCTGAGATTCCCCAAACACATGATTGATGTTACAACCCAAGAAGCACACAAGCTGTATAAGAGCTTAAGACGGACACTCACGATCAGTTTCAACTAAACAGTTTAAACTGACAGTTAACACTGATCACTTTTAACAGAACTGTCAGTAAAAACTGTTCAGTGAAAACTGACAGTTAAAAGTGAACAGGTGTACCCACCATTATACAGCCATTATAACACAACGCTAAAACATAATGGCTGTATAACCTCTTATAACTTGTCTGCTGCTTAGAAATGAATTACTATCATCAAACATCGATTCTAATGAGCATTATTCACTGTTAATTATTATTTGGTTTAATCTTTGATTCATTTCAACATCAAGATTCATTTATTGTCTAGAGAGATTATTAATGTTGAGTGGCGATTTAAAGTTAAGCGTAGGTACACATCACAAATCAACAGTATCAACTTCGACGTTGTGACTACTTTAAATCGTACAATTCAGAACGCGTTTCGATATAGCGTTGCGTAAGGATCCTTCCTGAATCGACTACGGGTGTTAACAGCTCCTCGGACGGCACTTGTATCCTGATTCTATTGTCGGATGGCATGTTGTTGGCTCCATTGGCCGTGTAGAACCCGAGTGAGACAGGCTTGTGGTGATCTTCCGAGTAGGCCTTGTATTTGGAGGGGATGACGGGAAGTAGGTGGGAGGGGCTCGCCGCGAGGGGGTTGTAGGTGACGTGGATGCGGACGACGTCGTCGGAGAGCGGCGAGGCGGACGGCGGGTGCGGCGTGGCGCGCGGCGTCGAGTGCGCCGTCGACGGTGCACGCTGGATGCTCATCCCGCATATACCAGACCTGCGATGTTGAAACACCGCGCCGTTAATATCACAATAAATGCAAGCCTTTTCTACGGGATTATTTTATATTCTATATAAACCGTCAGAGGCAAGCTTCTGGGTCCCTCTAATACAATATTTTTTGATACTACATCGCATTTAAAATATAATCGAGATGAATAAAAGAACGTCAAAAACCAAGGAGACACCGCTAAATAACGATAAATTTAAACAACGCCCGCCATATATAGAAGATAACAGTAAGAAGTTTTGCATAATGTGCCAAATGCATAAATTATAGGTGCATGTATTATTTACTACGCACCAGACGCTTCAAATTATGCCTACCGTCTATGATGTCCACTTTCCCCACCACAAGTTGTTTTTCGCACGCTACGCGCTAAAATAGATCTACTCACATAATTGTAAGGTGTTATTTTTATTGACGGCCCTTGACACAATTAAATTAGGTCTTTCAATAGCGCTAGCTGCTCAATATTATTATGACAGCTAAAACTATTGTGTAGTAATTTTTGTAAATTACGTCTGACTCAAAAGGACTCTGATTCCAGAGCAGTAAACCCATGTTAGCAAAATACAGACTCGATGGCCAATGGTGAATCAAACTGTCATTGGCAAAAGCCTTGGGCCGCCGTTATAAAGGAAAGAGAATGGATGACATATCATTTGTTTACTTTTTCACACTCGTGTCTGACTCGAACCAGAAATTACAAAAACAACCTTCATATCGTTGCAATAGGGTTCTCATTTCGTAACACAGCGTTTGAGACAGTATCAGTCTGTAAGTATAGGCTCTAGACGTTTAACCCGTCGTTAGAGGTTGAATACGTGTTAAATAGGCCAGCCGACAAAAACAATACAAATAGTAAATTGTTGACCGAATTCATTAAGTATTTGATTAAATTGTAATTTTTCGAAAGGTTGACATCTGGTTGACGGAGACGACTTAACTATTTAATCTAAATATAAATAATAAAAATCTTAAATATGATTTAAGTCGTTAATTATTATTGTGTTTAGCGACTATCTTTTTCGTTTTGACATTGTCAGACCTAAAGTCGAGAGTTCATAAAAAAAGTAAAAGATCAGGGCTTCTTAACTCAAGTAGCGGCCCGCTAATTATTGTTACCGATGATAATAAAAAATTAAAGGGAAAGGCTATATTTTTTTCATAGAATATTAGTATTGAATAGCCTGTATATGTCCCATTGCTGGCAAATCATCGGACGATGACCATGACGAAGTCTCAGAGCCGGAGGAAGAATCAGAGTCGGTGACGTTTATTATGAAACGTTCAATTGTTTCATCTAAGACCACACACGAATATCCAAACGACACACTCGAAGCGTATTCCAGAACAGAATGGCAATATGGCCGCCGCTTGTGCGCGCTGCACCGCCCCGCGCAGCACCGCGCTTGACAACAACTGCGTGCCTCGTACCACGAAACTCAGTACGGACAGCGATAAGCGACGCCCGTCATACAATTGGCGATAGGAATAGCTACGGTTTCCTAGAATAGCGGTGCCGTAATTTAGCGGCCGTCATATAGCGTCGAGTGACGTCACTTTTCCTAAACCCAAGCTTAAGCGACAGTCGATATTTTAAGACGATATCATAACATTTATCAACTCTCGACGAACAGATTTTAAACGCGTTTAACGGTTTAAATATGTTTAAGATTTTGGTGCAAGACGCGGATGAAATGCTTAAGACACGCATATTATGAATTCGGTTATGTATTTCATGGAAGCAAAGTGGCATACTTAGAGCGAGAGGAGGATATTGAATATTAGAGCGCATAGAAACAAACGTATTTTTATTTGATTCTCTTGTGAGGAAAATATATTCATATGTTTTGGTGGCAAGGGCGTGCAGTCCATATAGGCATTTAGGCAGTGCCTTACCTGGAAAAATGACCCTGTGTCCGATTTTATTAATAAAATTCATTAATAATAAATATTTTAGGTATTTTGAATCGTAGAAATAATTTAATTCGAATTACGAGTTATAAATCGGACACAGGGTCATTTTGCCGGGTAGGCACTGCCTAAATGCCTATATAGACTGTACGCCTATGCGTGGCTGATAATTTATAACATTTCTATATACCTACTATGTTTTTATGTTCACCAAAAAAACAAGAAAAAATATTCTATTTAGCAGAATTATGCTACTTTAATTCTCTGACGGAAAAATTATATACATGATTTTCGAATAGATGAAGTAATAAACATATAGCAATAATTGGCTGAATGTGTAATAACTACTCAAGCGCAAATCAAAAGGCGAAGGTAGACATGGCCGAAGCGTTTTCACACCGGGAACTTGCTTACCCCTTAATTTCCAAGCCAATGTTGAAAACGCTTGGACATACGACCCACTTTTACGAACCAGCGATGCAAATATCCTGCAAAATGGACGCATAACCTTTTGACCGCCACAGTCGGCTGCAGCCGTCAGCAGATACAGGCTAAAAAAGTCATTCATTACCTTGTAAAGTTGAAATTCGTGTTACTTCTCAGACATGCTTGGCGGTCAAAAGGTTACTTAGTACTCGTCGGTCGTAAAAGTGTTAAGAGGCGTATTACAAGACTGAGCAGGCAACGCCGCGTTAATCGCGTTTTTTCTCGATCATTTAGGTGAAACTGAGTGAAATTCAAAAATGTTATCAATGCACATTGTTCATCTGATGTATTTATATAATAATATGTGCAATATTTTGTCATTAGAAGGCATGTAATTATGTGTTTATTTACATATATATCTTTATATATACATATAATTCTACTTTACGTGTGTATACCACTGAACTTCTCCTAAACAGCTGGACCGATTTGAATGAATTTTTTTGTATGTGGTTGGGTGGCGCCCTGGATGGTTTAGATTCACAAATCAGCCCGGCAGGTGGCGCTGGCGCTGGCGTATCTGCCGGGCTAATTTGTGTATCTAAACCATCCAGGGCGCCACCCAAACACATACAAAAAAATCATTCAAATCGGTCCAGCCGTTAAGGAGGAGTTCAGTGACATACACACGTACAGTAGAATTATATATATATGATATACACACATTTTTGCATAAATACACAATTGCATGACAAATAAATTATCTAATCTTATCTTATTATGCCTGAGCATGACAAAATATTGCTTTGCACACGAAAAATGCGAAGTTCCCAGCTCAGCTTTATAATGCGCCTCTAAATGAAGGGAGTCTACATCTACAAAACCATCTCACCCATCTGACCCAGTGCCGTCGTCGCTGACGTTGCTGTGCGTGTCGAGCGAGTTGTCGGGCGCGTGCGAGCGGCCGCTCGAGAACACGCTGAGGTCGGCCGTGCTGGTGACGCTCGTGTCGGCCAGCGAGCGCCGCGACCCCAGCGCCGACACGGAGTCGTCGCAGCGCGCGCCGCCCGCCGCGCCGCTGTGCTCTGCAACCGACCCGCACGCCCCCTCGCATAACAACAACGGTCACTCAAACACCACGCCCGCACGCGACGTCTCTACATACGTAACAATTCTAACCGACCATCCAAATCTCAAGCACATTCAAATAGACAACATCACATGCAAAATAATAATCAATGACCAACTTACCTTCTGCAATGGCACAACACATTCTCAAGCAAACCAATCTGTGCCGATGCACATGCAAATCTAATGACGGTGAAATGAAAAAATCTCTGCTCAATTAATAGCTTAATATGGAAAACACATTTTATTGCATTATAAACTTATTTATTGTATACATTATGTACAGTTAGTAACTAAAATTAATTAAGGCGATTTATGGCCTCTTATGTTTTTTACTCGTAATAATCAAATAGCTGGGTGATCGGGGGTAGGCATTTGCGATGCCCGGGATGGGAGAAGGCGACTCCAGGTGAATATCGACCGAGGCCTGGGAAGTACGGAGGGGGACGCCGTACCGGGGCTGATTGTCTGAAGGGAAAAAGCAATTCCATTATGAACGCTAAATAACAATTGAAAATGTGTATTTCACGTATTCTTCTTATGTTTTTTTTAGTGCATATTGTTTAAATAAAAAACAACATTGAAAAGAAAGAAAAGTTCTTTCTCAAAACTTCATAATTGTTCAAATACTATGAGTATCACATAAATTAATGTTTAAAGTTATGTAAAAAAATAAACAATTTTATCTAAAAGCGACAAAATAAATGTGTGCTAGCTACATATTTGAATGTGATATCTAATAAAATGTATAATATCACGTACCATTCAAATATTTGATATCGTAATGTTTTTGTATATCTACTTTTATTGTATTCCTCAGACCACCACGGGCGGCAAGACTAAAAATAAAACGAATATATGAACTATGGATATTTTAAATAACATTTATATCCAGCAACGAAGCGAACCGGCTGGCTGGAGGAGTTCAAGGAAAAGCAATAATAACATTCGGATCGATTTCAATTACATACATTTATTATTAATTATTTCTTCGTGACGACTTTCCAAATGTATGATCATTTTCTCCATTATGCTCTTAAAATTAAACTAAATTAAATTATAATTGCTACGATCGTATGCGCGTTGTAGAAACAGATCAGATGATAGGGGTGGGTTTATGTAAACAGTGAGCGGTCGCGGAAAGTAAGTCGTGAGCAGAGACTTCTTCACAGCAACACCACTAATATGATACTCATTTTATTTAACTTGTTCCGGCGCGATTTATCTAAATGCGTGTATTAAGCGATATGCGTTATATGCTCAATGAAGCAAAGTTTCATTTATAAACAAACCAAATTTGGGATGAATGATAATAGATCATGTTAAGTTAGCGTTATGAGATAGCACAAAGAACAATGCGAATACTAGGGGATTAATTAAGATTTGAGGAGGGAAGTCGTCGCAGCAAACGTATTGAACATTAGCATTGTGATACTCTGGTTTACTTATTAAGAAAATAACATCATATTTTTCTCCTCATATCTTAAAACAGCTTGTTAAAAGCAAAAAAAATCCAATAAGCGTTAATCACAACATAAACCCACCGCCATACCACCAAAATAACCTTTTATCTACACCCATATCATAAAACCTCCATAATGTAATCAAAAACCGTAGGAAATGACCAGTATTATGACAACCAATTAGGTAAAACTAGTACTGTAATGTTATTACATTATCGATTTTAGTATCGTAATGAGATTAAATTTGCGGCTGTCAAAACTCATGAGGGTCTCTATTCTAGTATTCATAGATATTAAAACAGTTATTGATACGAAACATCAATTCAGTATGTTTTTTTAATATAAACCGCACGACATTTGATCTCGAGTGACATGAGAATAGAGACTTCATTAGTTTGTCTATGATTTTTTTTAAATGGTCTTGATGGAGGATCGAATTGCCGCCGTTTGTAATTTACATTTTAGTTGAAAATATGAATAGTAGACTTCTCGGAGTGACTATGTGATGTGAAAGTGCGCAGGGTATCGTAAATGCAGCCACGATTGCAACAAATAACTTGTTGCCAGAAAATATTGTTTCTGAACACATCATGGAGGATTTATAATATGTGTGTAGATAAAGTTATGTATGCAACTCTACATAATTTGGCCTTAAAACACACGTGCGATCTTATTATAAAACACGCTAAAAGCTCGTTTCATAAAACCGCACTAGTGTTTTAAGGCCTATCATTATGCAACCGTTGCATAAACTACTATTAGTGCAGTGCTTAGATTACATCTTAACGCATCATTGGGAACACTCACTCTGCTCCTGACTTACGAGGTAAGCATAGATTGAAATCGTTAGATTAGTCTTTACAGCAATAATCTGTAGCAATATTCATGAATGCAATATTCATGAATGTGTGCGTGAACCGACAGAAATAGTGTCATCTTCTTTTCTCCTACTGTGAAGCTGCCTTTCCATTGAAGCGGAGCGGAGATTAGCCGAGCTAACCAATCAGATTGCTTTATCGTATTTCATTTAAATATTTGACATACGATAATGCAATCTGATTCGTCAGCTCGGTACATCTCCGCTCTGCTTCAATGGAAAGGCACCCTATTTTGTTAAAAAATTATACTTACGAATTAAATTTTACGCTAACGCTTTAATAGTGTTTTTTTAATTGTTCCTGCATCTTTAAACGAGCAACACGGTATAAGGAAAATTCTATACGCTGATTGTGAAACGTGGACTCATTCGCTACCGCTTTTGGTTGAGCACTAATTGCAGCTTTGCGAATTTCGCCAACCTCACGAATGACGTATTCCAACGCGGTCACTGTATAGCATGTTTTATCTAACGATTTAAATCTATGGAGGTAAGAGTATAATGAAATAAATAACATTTTTTGCGAGCAGTAACCCTTCTCGCTCGCGTTGTATAATATTTTAATGATTAAACAATTGGTATGGAAAACATTTATCATTTATTTATAATACTTAATGAATAATATTTGTGTACCTAGGTCATTTGTGTACCCTATACCTATGTTGTTTGAAATTCCCAACCTACTAGTAAAATATTAATTTGTGACCTAGTTACAGGTGTGGATTGAAACTTTCATCACGTCTAAAAAAATCATTTAGCATGTTACGAACACTACACAACACACTTAAGTTGTTGACGATAAGTTTAAATCGAGAAAATATCAAAAAGAAACTGAGCATGCATTGATAACAGTACATTATTAGCAGCTCGCGTACTTCCAGTGAATGTTTTTATTGCTTTTAGTGCTACTTTTGCAAAAATGGAGAAATAAATATACAACTTGTATTGAAAAGTGATTTGTACGTGACGTGATGTTCATTTCTGAAAAATACGATGCCCTTACAATAACGGAACCGAACGAATATAAATGGGTTCTGTGCGAA
Source organism: Tortricodes alternella (assembly GCA_947859335.1). Classification (NCBI taxonomy): domain Eukaryota; kingdom Metazoa; phylum Arthropoda; class Insecta; order Lepidoptera; family Tortricidae; genus Tortricodes; species Tortricodes alternella. The sequence goes on from OX401970.1 coordinate 11,300,883, forward strand.
ATACTTGTTGAACTCCTACTTTATTTATAAATATTTATATCCGGGCTACCTATGTCAACTATTGATGCATGAAGGACAGTCACAAACTTAATAAAATATCAACAGAGTTAAGCTTAACTGAAGAAAAAAAACAGGATCTACAAAATGATAATTATAAAGGTAAGCATGCAGTGCGCAATATTTCTTTTCTTAACACTAGAAATAAACACGGCGTTACTTAAGAATTATTGTCAGAAATAGTCCATGTTTCGGACTATTTCTGACCACAATTTGTGAGTAATGCCGTGTTTATTTATAATGTCTCAGGTAAGCTTTATTTTTTTTTATCAATTGCTATCATTCTTGGTTGTCGTTGGTGGTGTCAGTAGGTGGGTTACTAGCTTAACTTTTTATACATACCTATTTGTGCAATTGCAACTATTCTTCAACTTATTCTGGCAAGTAGGTACTAAATGAATTCTAATCTTATCCACTTTCGATATAAATGTTGCTATTAATCAAAAATATTCATCCCTGATAATTTTAGTCTTTTCATAATATTATTATTATAGTTTATAATCAACTCATTTTTATAACCTTACTTGAGCAAGAGTCGAGTTTTATTCGTTACTGAACGTTTAAATCTAGCAACAATATTATACGTCATCGAAAACGGGTGAGTCATACCAAAAATGTAATGACGTCACTGTCATAGATGCGTGAAATGGTCGGAGCCCAGACTCTCCTCTGAGGACGTGCGCGAGGAGGGCGGGGAGCACTCCAAATTACCTGACACGGTGTCACTCTGCGACACCCGCAGCTCCTGCAGCTCCAGCGCGGCCTTCTCCCGCCTGCACCAAACAAAAAAAACACTTAAACCTATAGGCAATGGGGTAAGCCTACAGGTAATGACTTTGACCCTGGCACTAACTCCTCCGTTCATGAAATTTTGCAGAATGATTAAGGAGTGTGTTAATTGGCACATTTGGATTATTTGATAAACATATTACGTATACCCTGCCTAGTCATACTGCAAAATTGCACGGACGGACGAATTTGTGTCAAGGACTGTGAAAAAATCAACCTTCGAAGCCACCGCAATCAAAAGGCCGGCCGTTTATGTCACATATTTTGATACTTTCAAGGGAATCCAAAGGGAATCAAACCCTAATACTTCCCGTTGACTTATCATCATGAAGTTTGGCAAGGAGCAGTGTCTTACAGCACAAATAAAGGAAAGAGTCCGAAAACCGTAAAGAGTCCGAAAACAGTAAAGAAACCGAGTCAGACTCGCACTTGACCGGTTTTTTTTTATTAAGTACCGTCTACGACGTATGTAATTTTTGCTTAACATATTCGTTGCGGTTACTACTATATTTCTGTTTTTAATATCGTGTTTATTGTATCAAAACTACTAGGCCGCATTAGTACTTTTTTCCTCGAATTCATTACTTTTAAGTATACAGTTCGACTGAGAAAAAACTTTTTATGAATGCATACAAATGTCATCTTTGCCGAAATGGGTTTTCGCCACTTTATCCTAAAGGTATCGATATTGGTATATACTTATACAAAACATATTTTTGCATGCATCCAAACGCGACTTCTATCGGCTAGCCTTTCATTAACATATTTTAATAACACAATATAGAAGACACACACAACACAACATAGAAGTCAGAGGCGAAGCGTGAGGGTAAGCCGGTGTATCATTTCTATTTTTGAACATTATATTATTACCCATTAAATATTGTATTTACATTTAAAAAAATGTTAAATGCAATTTTTATAAGTAATTAGTAATATTATAATGTTTGAGTTAAGAAATTGTGCACCGGCTTACCCTCAAACGCCGTCAGTGATAGAAGTAATGAATATATTCATAATAAAATGAAATATTCTTTTTCAACGTCTCCTAGACTACATAAGCAAGGAAACATACAGGAAAGTATTAGTAGGGTATCGGATGAAGGCACACCTCAATATCACAGTGGCTCTGGCTTGCTTCTCCGTCTCGGAGAAGTTCTCGGCGCGCTGGCCGATCTTGGACTTGTCGTCGGGCTCGACGAACGCGCCGAGCAGCCGCCGCGGCAGCTCGTCCGGCGGCGGCGGGCCCGCGTACTCCAACTTCGCGCGCCGCAGCTCCTCCATCGAACGCTCCAACTGATATATCACAATGTCATCCTCGTACCCAAAGTCTTTATGTAGTTTAACCTTCAAACAAAAACAACGATACAGCACACAACAAACATTTAAACCGACACGCAAATTCAATAAACAAATGCGTACCTGAATATAATTAACAATAAGATCCATATCATTCAACTTCATAATGGCTTTTTTATGAAGTTTGAGTATCGTATACGCCATAGCAGTGACCACTCTCTCACCGTCGAGCAGATATATATCCCATACTCTCAAGCACAAGCTGAATGGCACACGTTCAACGAAACACACAAAGAACCATTTAAGAGAGTACAGTATAGCATCCAATCCGTACTTGTCGAAGTGAAGTTTTAACTTGGGCATGAACTTGGTGAGTATCTTGTCGTGGTGCGCGAGGAAGCGCGTGAGCTTGGGGAACCCCTCGATGTACAGGCCGTGCATGTTGTACTTGGGGTCGGCGAGCAGGGCGGCTAGCGCCCAGAAGGCGTCCTCCTCGTCCATGTACATGAGCAACACGCCCGCCAGCCCCGACATGCCCTGGCAGTACCCCACCTCAGAGTTGTACATGCTGTACGCACACAGCACGTTGAACAGGGAACACTGCTTCTCCGAGTACCTCTTCCTATAAAATTGGTGTTCTCGAAATTGACGATTCACATCAGAGTCTATTTGCCTCACGTCTGTCGACCAGAGCTTAGCTAACCTTAACATTTCCTGGTATTTACCGAGCTTCTCAGATTTTATTCGATTAATTTCAAGTAATTTACACCATAAATTAGTTCGCAGCGAATTTGGAATGCCTTTGTATATACGCCGGTGGAGTTTTTCTTTAGTAGTAGGTGAATCCCAGGTTCCCAGCATTTTAACCCATTTCTTCTCTCTTTCGACTTCGATGTTGATCTTTTGCGGCGCCGTTTTTTGCGGCAACCGCTCGTCGTGGATGAACCCATATCTGAAACGATTTATGTATCCATTCTAAAATTGTATGTACAGAAAATTACCAAAAACGGGCATAGCAATGCAAAGATTTGTATACATACACTAAGTTTAGCACTTAACAATCATCGCTCTGTACACTACCACCTGAATCGGTTAAACTATAAAGGCCGGGGCAAACCAAACGCGGTTGCGGCGCGTTTACGGCGCGAACGCGGGCCCGCGCCGTTGTAGAACAGCGCGGGCGGATTTACCATGCCACACCGCGGCCGCAAACGCGCCGCAACCGCGTTTGGTTTGCCCGAGCCTTTAAAGAGCACTCAAAAAAAATAGCTCAATGAGTTAAAGATCAAATGCGGCAAAGATTTAACTTATGAATTGATTTAATTTATGTATTTTGGTTTTTTGAGTGAGTAATTCGCATAGCATTTACACATTACTAATAATTGAAAATAGGCATTTTAAATAACAGTAAGCGACATAAGCATTCGCAATAGCTATAAAAATATGACTGATATCATTGTTTGCAACCAACATCCTCAACCGTATTAGCTTATCAACCAGTTAGTTACCACAAAATTTAATAAAGCAGGCCACGGTATAGGGATCTTTCATGGGTAAAAAAATATATTAAAATTAGTCCGTCAGTTAGGTAGATTATCAAAAAATATTGAACACTTATTTTTTGCATCATGACAAAGATAACGCGCATCAAATTTCGGGAGTGAGGGCTCATTTATGACGTCACTTAATGGTAAAAACGTCACGCGGAACTTCAACGCACTAATATCGTCGTCATTTTTTGTTTAATTGGCAAAAAAAATATTTGTTCAATATTTTTGAATAATGTAAATTACTGACAAATTAGAATTTTTTCAGGAGACACGCTTATTACAGCACTATCGTCATACTGACTTTCATTACGACAAAGTTTATAAAACACTGGCGTTAGCAGCAATATCTACGTTCATATTCTATCACAGGTGATCAATCATTGACCATCTATCATTGTATACGTCGCGACCTATGCAGGCTGTCCCAGGAAATAGTATCTAGCGGAGGTCCTAGGGTAGAGCACCTCAAGGGGTATCAGATTCACACCAATGTACGTTTGACGCTTATTTTTAGTTTAGGAGTTATGGGATTTTTTCAAATTCAATCTCCATAAAGTGCGAGAAGATGAAATAACAATAAGATGTATAACAATTTAAAAACAATATATTTTTTTTTTTGGTTAATGTGTTGGCGGGCCTAGCAAGGATAACTTAAACCGATGAAAGAGATAGAGAGATAAACGGGTTATCCCCGTGTCTGGCATGCGAGGGCTGCCAGGTGCTCTAACTCTGGACCTCCACACTATTTCCTGGGACAACGTGATGAAGCATTCAACATCCAGGATGGCTTGCTTGGTCTCGAATCAAATAGCATGCACACAATTGTTATACTAAGTTCAACTCATCTTTGCGCGCGGCGCTGTGTGCTTGAGCTTTCGTCGACTACGTACGCCTGCCGCGTCACCGCCACACAAATCAAAGCTGCATACATACAATATACATACACGCTCACGCACACATAGCGCCGCGCGCAAAAAATAGATGCTTCAACTCAGCAGTGTATAGACACTGCAAACATTTTGTTGATAAACCCCTCGTATGCGGGAGCTAAACAAAAATCGGCATTCGCGTCTCATTGGATTCATGGAGTACCTACCAAAAAAATTATGGTCAAAAAAAATGCAAAAAGTATATGTAAGAAAAAGCACGGATCCGTGCCTAAGCATCAGATGGGTTAAAGCTACTTTCCATCAGGTTCTGTCTAATGGAATTCATTTAACTGAAATAAAGTAATAGGGGAGACCTATATCCAGCAGTGGACATCCCCAGATTAAATGTTGTTGAAATGATGTGATGATCCAAAGTTATACTCCTCAGTGGGGTAGCTATTGAAGCTTATTTTTTAAGCTTAATTCTAAGGCTGTATTTGTTACTCATTCATTTGTGTTATTCTAATTTATTGTTTCTAATAATTTATTGCTGTATTTTGTGTTTACCGTGCCTGAGTGCCTGTTGATTTGGTGGAATAACAGCTTTCCAATAATATCATATGGTTCCTAATTTAGGAATATAAGTGGAGAGCCTACGATGTGTGAAATAAAATCCTTAAGTTTATTTATTTCTTACAAGGACAACCATGCCCAATTTAGGGCTTGGCCACAACACCACGGCACGACGTCGCGAACGTGAAACGACGCGGCGCCCCACCGTGCATCTCCACGACGTGGCGCCGCGTCGTTCCACTGCGCGTTGCCGTGAAACATTCCGTTGCACGTCGCCCTTATTTCTATACGTATAGAGGTGATGTACAACGGACTTTTACACGGCACCTTGGAACGACGTGGCGCCGTTTCAAGTTCACGACGTCGTGCCTTAGTGTTGTGGCCAAGCCCTAAATTGGGCATGGGCGTCCTTGTAAGAAATAAATAAACTTAAGGATTTTATTTCACACATCGTAGGCTCTCCACTTATATTCCTAAAATAGGAACCATATGATAGTACCATACCGTATCATATTTTATAGTGAGTTAAACAAGAAACAACTGTTCTTAATCTTGTGAGACAAGTAAGGCCAATGCAGACTTTAGTTCCTGTAAAATGTTGAATGTGTTATATTTATATAAGCTTTAATTAAACTTGCAAAATTTGTATGTAAGTGTCTCATTCTGGTTCAAATCTTGTAATTGATGTTACATCACTACTCAATGAGCAATAGAAATGAATTATTGCAAGCACATGTAATTCCAGATGATTCATGATTCTTGATACTAATAATTTCCTCAAAAAATGGCTGCTTAATTTTATCTGTAGTATTTTAAACTTGAAGAAAATTATTTAATTAACCGATAACAAATCTGGGAAAACACTTCTTATAGCTTAACATTAACAACTGTATGAATCTTAGGGTAAACAGAAACATTCTCTTTCTGGTTAATGCACAGATTTTGTCACACATTCCAAATGCATATACAGAATAAGGGTAAGTTACGAATTAATTATCTTGTGCCTAGCAATCCCACTAATGCAGCCCAGGCATTAATGGAGAAAACCTATGTCTTGCGGATCAGACAGTTTTTCTCGGGCTAACTCTTGACTGCAATTTACAATGGGGTCCTCACATATCTGTTCTTGCAGACAAACTGAGCTCCGCTGCATATGCTCTAAGAAGAATCTGACAATTTACATTTTACAATAAAGTTCCCCTGGAAGCATGGGAATTGTCAGGAAATCCATTTAAATGGTACTTTATTAAGTTGAAAATTATTTAAAAAATGAAGAAGCTTGGCCAGCTCTAAGGGCAAGTAACACAACTGTGTAACCTCGTAGTGTCCGGGAGTGTGTTTCATTTCCTGGTGCTGTTGCCTTTGCCCGTTGTGTTTCCTTAATTACCTATTATTGACTTTTTCTTTTTGGCTTAATGTTAACAGGGTCTGTAAATTATTCTTAAAGTAACGCAAGTGAGTTATCAACATAATAATAATATTATTAATCACTTAGTATTAATGAGTACTAAGCATTTTAATGTAAATTTACTCATAATCATTAATAAAAAAAATAAGAATATGAATTATGATGTATTAGTCTCTAAGGGTCAGACATAAATATAAAAAATAAAAACACGTATTCAGCATAAAATCATACAACAGTAATTTCAATTTAATTTGTTACTGTACAGAAGCATGGCATAAACAAATATGTGTATGAATGAATATTTTTGCTTAACTCAGCATGTATTAGGATGACACAGCAGTCATTCTGCCTTACTAAAGATTTTAATTATTTAATAGCATTATATATATATAATATTATACCTTCATCTCAGGGTTTTAGAACTTTTAAAAGTAAGTATCTAAAACAATTTGAAAATATGTATGGGCAAGGAATTTACAGAAGTTGCAACCAGTATGCAAATTTTTATAAATTTTTATGAGAAGCAGACTAAAATATATGTCAAAATAAACGCATTAGGGTCAACTAGAATCACTGAGTGTGCTCCTTGGGGGTTACTTAGCAAATAACTTCCAATACTAAACTTACCTGTCAGTTTTGTGGTACTCTTCGAATTCTGGATCCTCCCAGGGGTCTATCTGGCCGGTGAGATTTTCTCGACCCCTTTCATACCGTTGAAAGATTCGCTCCCGCTCCTCACAGGCTCGTGCCAACAAAGATTCCTTATTCATAACACGGCCTGACTGTGCCACATACCGAAACACCTATGCTGCCCAAAATATAGCTATCTGACATACAACTTTTCACATTTAACCCAGAATATAAATTCACCATCACCCCATCCGCCTCTTCAACATCACGGTCTGCAACTTTTTCCTAATCGACACGATACTACATTATGTGACGTATGTCATACTAACTTATTTTTTTCCAATATTATATCTAGCTTTATCTCCTTCACAAGGCAGCGTCAGGATCGAAAAAAATAAAGTGGCCCTATTTACGGAAACTGTTAAAGCAGAACAGATTTTTGCGCCTTGATTGACTTGACGCCCTTTTTTCAGTTTGGAAGTGGTGGTTGGGCTGGTTTGGTTGGCAATGAAAGACGTTTTTCCCCCGTTAACTACTGTAGGGCTTTTTGCTTTTATCAACCCCTTACATAGAATAGGTTAATCTTGTCCACAAATAGAAATGTAAAAGTACGATTGTATATATATGCACAAAAAGATTTAAATCACATAGATTACATGAATGCTAAAATAAGAAATACAAACTCGGTTACCCATTACGTACGTTCATGAGCGTTTTTTCATTAAATGATGGAAATAGGTATGGTAACATTTCACGCTCAACGAGTGCAAGCGAGTGCCGGCTGGTGAGCGCGATTATAAAATTCACTCGGATCGACTCGTACATGCGTATGCTTCTCGCCTCGCCAGTCGCCTTGTCTGCGCTCGCTCGCTTTCGTTCGTAGATACCTACCGGTTTTTGAAATGCTCGTACCACACGATCATCCAACACCCAAACTTATTGTGCAACCGTCGATTGTGTAAGAGTTGTTCGGACACGTTGGCGCGAGTTCGTCTGGGCTGGCTTGATATTAGTGATTTTATTCTCTTTGGATATCGCGCCCGGAGCGGTAAACCGACTCCGAATCAAACGATTTCGGACAGGTTCGCAAACTCATACAAAACCGTCTCTCAACACATCGTCCACACTAGCTTTTATCGCGCTCATAAAGAATCTGTCTCTTTTTAACGAATATGCTGGCCCCCAATTCTCGGTGCATTCGAGATAATCTCACAATCGAGATTAAACGTCAGTGCATACAGTCATTTGACACAACTGTATGAATCTGACGTTTAATCTCGCAATCGACATTATCTCCAATGCATCGAGAATTGGGGGCCAGCATATTCGTTAAAAAGAGACAGATTCTTTATGAGCGCGATAAAAGCTATTGTGGACGATGTGTTGAGAGACGGTTTTGTATGAGTTTGCGAACCTGTCCGAAATCGTTTGATTCGGAGTCGGTTTACCGCTCCGGGCGCGATATCCAAAGAGAATATAATCACTAATATCAAGCCAGCCCAGACGAACTCGAACATCGAGAATTGGGGGCCTGACCCGGGGCTGGGGTGACGACGCATAAAGCATTTCCACCTCGTCAAAAAAAGAAAAAAAAAGATATGTACATTGTGGGAGCCTGTAAATAAATGGTGGTTAGGTGGTTTAGAGGTTTTTAGGGCTTTTTCGATTTGATTTTAAGGGTAAACCTCTTTGAAGAGTTGGCAACTCTGTCTTAACTTCGTTCATTCGTTTATGTATGATTATTTATTTTTATTACTCCTATACGTGTGTCGTCGTTGATCACACGTCACTTAGATTCTTAAATGTGTTGCTGAACCTGCAGCACCACAGTTCAAAGTCCAGATTTTTTTTGAAAGTTTTTATTTAGTCAAGTAATAGTTGTATTCAGTAAAATGAAGCCCTTGACCCAAGTAAGTTAACTAAAAACTCTTTTTTATAGTTCAACTAACTGTTGTATTATTTTTATACCTATGTTAAGTATTTGGAATCTTTGCCACAAATTACATTCTGAAAATCTAACAAGTAGTTTATTATTACCTTAAACAGTTTTGTAGCTAACATCCATCTAATATCGTTATCCTAAGTCCAAAGTTCATTCGTTGGTATCAATGCGTTTAATAAGGTACATTACGTGTAAGGTGTAGAACGTATTTCCTATTTGCTCATTATACCAGGTAGTGGAATCTGTCATTAATAAACATTTTCTCACAAATGAATATTTTCCTGTGAACAGGGTGGATGCTACTGAGAATGGCCCATAGAAATGGGATTTAGGTAACATTTGGACTATGAGTTTGTTCCCAATCAAATAGTGTATACAATTAGATGCATTAGTGAACCAATGGAACTTAGATGTAAAAGTATTATCTCAAATAACTACTACTACTTCTTCACTTATTTTTAGTTGTATATAAATCAACATTAATTTTAGTTTAATTTCAATTTATATACAACCAGCGTCCCGCCCCGGCTTCGCACGCGTGTAATTTAGAATGAAAAAAGTAAAAATGTGAAATTACTGCCTTTAATTATAGAATTTCTTTATATACCATGTTTGCAGCTGAATTTTTGTTACACAATATGAACAAATTTTGTCCATGGAAAAATCACTCAACGCGCAAGGCCTCTATTAGGGACTGCTAAGTCATTTACTATATAGTGGCTATAATCTCAAAACATTGAATGTGAACGTTGAACACATACAAAATAACCACACAACCGCGGTTTTGGCATTATAGTGACAATATAGTAAATACCATACCAACCACAGGTGCAAGTCTTAGCCCGCAATGTTGAATGTCTGATCTATCTGTGGCAGCCGAGCGCCTACAGTCCGTGAATTATTATTTTGGTTGCTTAAAATCTTTGATATCTTCTAAAGTATTGATTTAAGTGATATAGAGTAAATTTTAATCAACATTAAGACCTCACCGAATTTCTTGCCGGCGCTAAAAGCCTAAATTGAATAAAGATAGTTTGACTTTGACTTTGTCTTTGACTGAATTAAAGAAAATAGTATCGCAAGTAATCTAATATTGTTAATTAATATCTTTAAAAATAAAATGGTTATCATGAGGCAACCTTAGGAGATAGACGTGCCATCGCGGACTTTTCTCTAGGTTTTTGAAGTACTACAATTTTTTAGTACGTTATTTTGATGTAGAGATACATACAATATTAGATTACTTGCGAAACTATAAGGTTTAGCTAGTGTAAGCCATGTAAGTGCCAAAAATTTGTGTTTATGACGACCTTATTGAACAACATTGAATTTTCTCTACTATGTTAATGTACTTATTTAGAATGTTATGTACACATAAACCTACCTCATGTCATCTATTGGTGAAAACTGCATCAAAACATGTTGTGTGGTTTAGGAGGAGTTAGCGGATATACAGACAGATGTGTAAAGCGACTTTGATTTATACTATGTACGTAGAGATATGTTTATGAATAGGATAGGTAACTATTGGGTAATACCTTGCAATAATATTTTATTAACCCTCCAGTGTGTCAACAGAGATTACATTTTGCTCAATCAAAAACGCTTAAAATTTGTGTAAACATAAAATAAGTTAAAACTCAAATATTTAAGTTTCAAACACTTTAAAAAGAGTTTTGGAAAGTCTAGAAGCTCAGTTTGCGTACTTTTTAAAGTTTTTTTTAATGTTATAGATCGCCCGAGCTACCCGCCCACTGTACAGAAAGCTCTCGACGACAACTCCTGCAGCTTCTGCTCCAAAACCTGTCCCCACAACTGGCTTCTGCTTTGGTATTATAACAAATCATTATTATTTAAGTCTTTAATTGCCCTGTAGCGCCAGATTGGACTTAACAGAAGCAGCATTTTTCCTACATGTTTTTTTATTGCTTTGCGTACTATTCATTTTATATAATTTTATTTTTTTCTTATTTTGATGTGTAAAATAAAAACCATTTGTGCTGCTCTCTTAATACTACATCTGTGACACTACTACATGTTAAGCAATTTCTGAGAAAAAGAGTCCTGTCAGACAGACTGACAGACTGGTGGACAGACAGAAAATGAAAATGAATGAAAATGAAAATATTTATTTTGCAAGTAGGCCACCTGGGCTCTTTTACATGTCTGAATCTACCAGCGCTTCGAAAGGTGACATCTGCTGAGAAGAAACGTCGCAAGAAACTCAGCAGTAAGTCTTTTTTCAACTTTGGCAGTACAGTTTTATCTAAAAACTAAAACAATATGTGCAACAAAGAAACCTAACGGGTACAAATTAATTCTAATAAATAACTAATAAGGGAGATGTATAGTCTCCACGTCTGGAAAAGTTAAGTGACTTAGAGATGTAAAAAGTCTCTAAGGGTCATAATAATAAAATAAAAATTGAAGCAAAGAAACATCTAAATAGATTAATCTAGGTTAAATGGAGGTGTAGACAGTCTCCACGGTCAAGTATAAAGATGGAGATGTAAGGTCTCCAAATATCAAAGAAACAATTTGAAATATAACATTTCATGTCCTAACAATACAAATATACGAATATGAAAAAGTATCAAATATAGTATAGAGAACACTATGAAGTCTCTCTAGTCAGGTTCAGATATCGCACAAAACTAATAAATTAAACACTAACCAATTTAAATGGTCCTTGCGAGCATGAACCGTCCGGACCGAGGACAGAGAGATGGATAACAAAGGGATTGTATAACCATTAATTTAAATTAATAATTGGTATGGATCCCTAATGCCGAGGCTACACTGGTAAGGCGGCTGGCGTCGCGATGGAAACAAACGTATTGTTATGTGACAACTATATAAAATCACTATCGCATTGCAGTTGCCTTACCAGTGTAGCCTCGGCCTTAAAGTGTCATGATAATGATCCTTCACATTTATGACTAATTGGAGCATGATACGTTAAACAGATCCTGAAAAAAAGGATCCTGTCAGACAGACAGACCAATGAACAGGGTTTTGACGCTTTATGATAAAAACGCAGAATGTCAGATTAGCATAATGCCAGACATGCAGAATACCAGATTAGCAGAATAACAGCAGAATGCCAGATTAGCAGAATTGGACGAAACACTAATTAGACGAACTAATTTTAGTACTGACCAATTGCTGCATATACCAATTGCACCTTAGACGAAACGATACTAACCCGTTCTAGTACCATTTTAAAGCTATGATTTAAGATAGTTCTAAGGAACTTGGCTAGCGTTCGGATCTAACTCTTTTATCGGCGATATCCAATCCCCTGACGTTTTGTACTGAACGTGGCCCTTTTTTCACATTAATGTTTCTGATGGGTTGTATATTAATAATGTGAAACTTATTTTGTTAAGTTCATATTTTATTATTACCTACATCTAGTTAAGGTTCTTCCTTAATATGGTACAGCGTCCGAAACCTAACCGTTTTTTCTAACTCATTTGGTATTGGGTATTCAGTTTGTAAACGTACAGTTGATTAGAGGCCATGTACAATCTGGATCATGTTCAAACATGCATTTGGCATTCTGCTCATCTGGCATTCTGCTAATCAGGCATTCTGCTAATCTGGTATTCTGCTAATCTGGCGTTCTGCATGTCTTGCATTCTGCTAATCTGGCATTTCGCTAATCTGACATTCTGCGTTTTTTGCATAAAGTGTCAAAACAAACAGTGGCGGAGCATGAATACCTTCTCAGCAGGTCGTATCACATCCGATGTTGAATATAAAGGTGGTTGGCGGAATTTATCCCTGGTTTAGTTTTACCGCTCTTGGATTTTCTGTTAGGTACAGTTTTTGTAATTTATTATTTACTAAATATTATCAGGCAAGCAGTTGTAGCAACTGACAAATGCCTGTATCCAGACATTCTGTATTGAAGTGCTTCTTTTACGAATGATATAATTATCTAATCTAGTCTTTTTTTGAACTTATTGACATTCAGCGCTGAGCAGTGGCGAAGCGTCAAATATTTCCTATGGGAAGCCGGAAGAATTAGAACCGTACGTGCGAGCTTGACATTTAGTTAGCGTAACGTGGACTTCACTGAGAGCTAGCCGTAGCTTTCTAGCTTGGTAAAGCCGCGAGGAATCGGCTTGTAGGCAGGCTGCGCCACTGGTGCTGAGACCACTCTTTCTGGTAGTTGATTCCACGCTTTGACCTCTCTGTGTTGCTTTAGCATTTGTTTTATTACTTTAAGACGCTGACAAGACCTAAATCGGTTTACTTAAACAGTATTGTAACAAAAACTATTTGATTTGGCAAAGCGAATTATAATATGTTCATATTCTTTATATTATTGAAAATCTTGCTTTTCCAAAACACGATTTGATGAAAACTATAAGATTAAAAAAATCATGAAGTTACGCCTGAAATACTCTTTAAACAGTTCTATGTCTTAATTTTTTTAATTCATGGGTCTATAATTAATAACAGTATTAAATGACGTCTATACTAAAAAGTTTGCCGAGTTATTATAAGTATACGTGTAGCAGTAGCGCAGTCTGCCTACAGGCGGATTGCTGACGGTTTACCAAGCTAGAAAGCTACAGATAGCTGTCAGTGAAGTCCATGTTACTCTAACAAATGCTCGTACGATTCTGCCGGCTTCCCTTAGGAAATATTTGACGCTTCGCCACTGCCGCCGAGACAAAATACTGCTTACTTGATTATACTGTGACGCCGGCGCTCCCCTAAAGCAAAGGTCAATCATTATATTACATCATTTATGTAACGTTCGTACCAAATATTGCATGCAATCGTTCTCGATAAACACGATAAACATGGGCTTACCGAGCGCCTTTTGACAAAGATAATAAAAACGTAATCTATCCGATAGTAGATTCAATAAAAGTACCGGTAGGTCCGTATTCAATTACAAAAAATGATGAAAACATGTATTTATTTGATAAATACTCATAATCCCTACTTAGTCATCATTTATACTATCTATAGCAGTGCACGAGCGCCACCCCATTTTTTTTCTTATTTGATTATAATGAAGGAAATGAGTTCATGCTACATTCGATACTCGACACTTGTTAAAATCCCATAACAAATTCTTTAGTAGGTCTCCTGTTCTGTTCAGGCAAAGAAATCGCCACATTTACATCCAGCCACTGCTGCTGCTCGCGCTGCCTGAAATAATTTCCGAAAATACTTCGCTGTTTTCATGCTGCTCTTTAACTCACTGCGCGCTCGACTGCTGTTAATAGAAGACATCGAAATAGTAACAGATTTAGTGTTCTGCCTGCTAAGCTTCCAATTATGAGAGCGAGAGAGCATTGTGTGAAAACTCCTTGCTCCTGCCGCTATTCTACTCGTACTGTCCGCGCTTTGACTTACGTACGAAAAACCGCAAATGCTATGCGAGGAGAAGTGACCCGTTTACATAGGTACTCGCGCCGCCCACTTCCATGCCCACTTTCCTGCGCACTGCGTCTGTATAAAAATTAGGTAATACAGACAAACAACCATATTTTTGGATTCTATTACGTTTATTTTGTCCCCGTGTATACCTTATTTTTTGGTCATCCTTATTCTTACTATTATTAATATTATAAATGCGAAGGTGTGTTTGTTTGCACAGAGATAGTCGGGGACCCGGGCAATGACATAAGCCACTTTTATCTCGAAAATATTTACAGTTCCATTAGGAATAGTGATAGTGATAAACGAACTACACGCCAGTGGCGCGGCCTGCTTACAAGCCGATTCCTGATGGCTTTACCAAGCTAGAAAGCTACCGCTAGCTGTCAGTGAAGTCCATGTTACTCTAACAAAATAATTCTTCCGGCTTCCCTTAGGAAATATTTGACGCTTTGCCACTGCTACACGCGTACTAGAAAATGAGCCGCGAGCAAAAGATGTCAGGGTATATTTGCGAGAATATACTTGTTTTTACCGGACTACGCTAGAAATAGGGTAATGATTTCGAGTGTACGCGGGTGGTCCCAAAAATGTCCGACCTAACAGATAAATAATTTCTTTCTTTAAGGATATTGTTTTTATTTATCTGCAGTCGCCTTTTACCTCAATACACATTTGCCAAATGTGGATTGCTTATCTGATAATAATCTGAAGCGGCGGCGGGTTGACGATGTATTGAGGCTCGACTATGGATTGATGGATTGATTTATGGGTGCATCAACACCGTGACTTTTCCCACCCGCGGGCCTGGCCACATGACCACGGTACGACACCGTGCCGTGTAAAATTCCGTTGCATGTCGCCCTGATTTCTATACCTTTGAAGGTGAAGGAGGAAGCGAAACAGTAATAATTGGCAGTAAAACAAAGTTTAACTCAATCTGTCTTACGGTGTTTGTAAAACAGCACCAATTCATAGCCGGAAATTGTAGGCAGTCATACATACATACATACATATATATATATATATATATTTGTAGATCTCCCGTCAAAGTACTCAATTGAAAGCTGCGAGTCCATGTCCCTTATACAATCACTTTCTTGTCCGTCGGTCTATCATTTGTCTGTCAAGACCTTTTTCTATGGAACATGTTTTATCCCTTCGTTTAGATATTTATATTGTTCATACGTAACGTATACACAACATAACACTAATATTTGTGGCAACTAAATTAATTGTTAACGCTATTGCTACATTCGAATAATATGCATTTTTCAGAGCTCAACGAAGAGCAAAAGGCATTGCAAGAATTGGCCCGGAAATTTACTAAGGAAGAGATCATTCCTGTTGCGGCCCAGTATGACAAGTCCGGGGAATACCCGTGGCCCATCGTCAAGAAGGCTTGGGAGGTCGGCCTGATGAATGGACACATTCCAGAACATTGTGGTAAATTTATCTTTCTCTATTAACGTATAAAATGTCTTGAACACCATTACAGTTCACAGAAACCCTATAACCCAACATCAAGGTGGATATCCTCCTCATACGGAATAAGTTAATATTACAGGAGGAATGGAGATAGGTGTTTTAGATTCTTGTCTTGTGACAGAAGAAATTGCATTCGGATGTGCCGGCATTAAAGCTGCCTTGTTGACCTCCAACATAGGCGTAAGTAGTTGTCAGTTCCACTGACTTTGTTAGTGATGATAAGCCATGCATTTATATCAATATTTGACGATATCATATCCATACTATTCCGAAGTAAGCAACTTAAATAACCTTACTGGCTGGGCGATAAACTTAATCTTTTAAAGCTCTTAATCATAATATCAGTTGAGGCTTACTCGGATGATATATCTTCATGGAGTGAGCTAAACAGCTGATGAGTTGATAAAGTTTGAGGCGCATCCGGCAATATAAGACACCTAAAACTTATATTGTACCTTACTATAGATTTCGATGACGAGTCCTATATATAACAATCCCAATATACTCTCTACCATACTACTCCAGCGGCCCTGCCATGAATGTCCCAATTATATTAGCGTCTCTCATACTGGTATCGAAGAATGGGATGCACTGAGAGATAAGAGAGATTACTCTTATTTATCCTTATGTTGTGTCATTCATTGCTGGAGCCGCAGTCGTGTTAGAGGATAGGCCCTGTAACAGACATTTCCGGAGATCCCATAAGTAATATACCCACGAGTGGTGTCGTTGTAATCAGTGCATGTCCAATGCAATTCTATTATATCTACTTATACTAACTAACACCTTAAACTACAGAAAATAGGAAGCGAAACAGGAATAATCAGGTCTGTTCTATGTTTATGTTATTTTTTGTTATGAAATTATTCAGGACTCTACAGAATGGTGAAAACACGACGGTCAGAACCAGCCGCCCTTATTGTAATTTCTGTTAATTTTGCAGCGTAGAATGTAAAGATTTTGCGCTAATTTCTGATCGCCCAAGGACTAGTTGGCCTTAAGGCTGGTCCGCCACTGACTAAAAAATACGGGGAAGTAAATCATATAGAGCCCGATATTTTAGGACATTAAAAAAGTACCTACATGTTCCTTCGGTTAGACCACAATCGCGTATTAAACTATCTCTTATTCTCAATTTTGCTAATAAAACAGAAAAACACCAAGTCTTAATCTAATTATGATGGAGGTGTATAATTTTGGAAATTCCCTGTTCTTTGAAACCCATGGATAAGAAAGAAAAAAAGATTATTTAGCAATATTTACATTTTTTTTAAAAACAAATAGGTACTTAACTTGGATGGGTTTTGGAAGAGTTGTTTGCAGGCCTCCATGATGATTACATTTGTTCCGACGAGATATTTGCCATAAATTATTCAATTTTATTCTAGTTTAAAATAAACCCATACATTATTGGTAAGTATCTAATAAAGTATCAACATAGTATGTTGGTATAATGCTTCTTTAAAAATCTAAAGTTCCTTATTTTGGAAGGCTTTTTCGCTACTCCGACTGTTCATATCGAGCATCACACAATTCAAAGATCTATATGTACTTACCTAACTAAAATAAAAGCAAAAAGAATAAATAAAGAATATAAAAATCCCCACCCGAACTACTTTAAAAATTGGGATACAATAAATTTATTTGGCCGTGCCCATGGTTATCAATGTCGACCCCATGGTCGGCATCAAGTTAGTAATCTAGTGAAGAGGGCATTATTACTTACTTTTCAAACGGTTTGTTAATCAGTAGGCCACACTGAATACAACGACACCACTTCTCGTAATAATTCTTCTGAACCCTAAGACAACAGTTTTAAAGCTAGTTTCTTTAAATTGTCTTATGTAGATAAGACAGTTTAATTTTGTTAACAAAACCTTCGAGTAAGGAGCTAAATGCCTTTACAGAAAATGCCTAAGTACAATAATTGTACCGATGAAAAGATTATTTGGTGGTAAAAGTATTGCGTCAGATGGAGCCGTATTCCAGGAAGACAAAGTTTTAGATGATTGGAGCAAAATAAAAAGTCTTATTATAAAGTCCCGGAACTTATTTGATATAGTAACCTATTGTTTTATTTGTAGATTGCTATTGTTGCAAATTACTTATTAATTATTATTTATTGTTCATTATCAGGCGGCCTAGGACTAGGTGTGTTTGAGAATTGCATAGTCGCTGAGGAAATAGCCTTTGGCTGTTCTGGGATTATGGCAGCTATTTATATCACGGAAGTTGGAGTGAGCTCTCTAATAGTACATCGTGCATCTAGGGCCGTAAGAAGGGGATAACTAACGAGAGTCTGTTAGAAGCCCGATGCCGATAGGCGAGGGCTTTTATGACTCAAGTTTGTTATCTATCCCCTTACTGCCCGTGATACACACAATGTTTTTCATCACATTTGCGAGGAAATTAAATAAAAATTAGACAAAAAATTTATATATATTTAATTAATTTTATTCCCGTTTACTTGTACACCGTGAATTACCATCAGGTGGGTAGAACAAACGGTATGTCGCGATCAGCGCAGGGCGGCTCCGCCGGCTGCGGCACCCGCGCGCCCCCTCCGACCTGACGCATACATAACTGCCCGCGGGAATTCGAAACCAAACAAAATCCACAACTCCTTAGGGAGTTATGGATTTTGTATGGTTTATAACTCCCGCTGACGGCGGGGCCCATAGAGGAGTTAAATCGGCTATAGCTGCTTTATACGCCTGCGTATAATAACACCCTTTCCGAGCAAGTGTGATGAAAACGATTGTTATGCCGGTGACGGTGGACACCCGTTGTATTAAATCATCACTAACAGTGGGTCACGTTGGATAGCATATTTATTTTTATCATATTCTTGTTTAGTGAAATTATCAATTATTAGTCCTTTTAAGTATTATTTTATAAACAAAGTTGTAACTTTAATTCATCCAAGATGCAAATTAAGTATGTATTGTAATAGTTATCAGTCCATTGCTGAACATAGGCCTTTCTAATAGAAGTCACTTGACTTCTATTAAGGGCGCGCTGCACTGGATTAAATCTCTGCGAGCTACTTCTTGCCAATCGGTGTTCACCTAGCCAGAAGACGCTCGCACGTTTACCTTAACGGTTATCGATTCTGCTACAGATGTGATCATAGTGACTGCCTGCTCAGGGGTCGCGGGCGCAAACCAGGTTTTAAATAGCTCGTCGTTGAAACCACTGACATAGTATTAATACGGTCATGGGGGGTCGCCTGTTTTTTTGTTTTACTTGTAACGCGTTCACGTCCCAAAGAGGTTGACAAACACTGGACTAGGCTAACAGAATGAGTGGCAGAGTTAAACAGCTTCTGCAGTTCTTTAAGTATAGGACTTGTCTCATTTCATTTTTTATCTTCATTTTAACACGGGCCTTCTTAATTTATAACCGATATAAGAAAGATGGAGGATCTCAATTTGCCGCTTATGATTTTTTGTTACCTCAGAACTCCGACATAGTGAACCGATTTGGCCGATTCCTTTCTTAATCGATCGAGTTTAATCATACCTCCCCTCCAGCTTGCTCTTGTTAAGATCAAAGCTGGAGTCTGCTGTTGGGATCCATGAGAAATCAACTGAACTCCTCAAATGTTGAAAGCAAGCGTATGGCGTTTTTGTTGTATATTCTAAGATAACTGATGTGTTTGCTTTGCATTAGAGCAGCATCATTTGGTCAAGCGGGTGTGATGATGGAGTCCACGGATGGCAGAACTTCGACATTTGTAAACCGATTTGAACGATCATCGATTGGTCTTATATCTATAAGTCTCGGTAGCAATAAAATTAGTTACGTATATATCCTATACTTCATGTTCATTTACCGATGCCATGCCATGCCGATTTCGATATATTTAATGGATCACTTAATTAACGATGTATTGATATTTCCAGTTAATTTAATAAACAAAAGCAATCATTATTTCCTACTTTCCAAAGGGTTTTTGCAATCGGTATTTTTTTAGCTAAATACCGCTATTGGTTTATCATTGTACTTTTGTTGAAATTATATCGTCATTAAATTGAGAAGTCATTTGTTTCAATTCAACATTAGGACTAATAATGGGTTTGAATTATTGTTACATATATGCTATATTTATATATGATTTGAAATTATGATGATCAATAAATATTATGCTATCCAAAGAAAGACATTAAAAATATGTGAATTTTACGAGGTACACTTCAAGCGGTGTGGGGAGTATGGGGCGGGGGTTTGAAGAATGTTTGATTCTGTAAGAATTGGCGTTCGGTTGCACGGGTGGTGTATCCACAGCAATTGCTGTGACGGGCCTGGGAGTGAGTGAACTGAATACTGGAATGCTGCTAATTTTCTGCATTAGTTATTAAAATATACTTCAAAACTAATCTTATCTATTATATATATTACCTATACAGGACGGGCCATAAGTTTTTACACTTTTAGACGCATGATAGAGGCAAAAGTACAAATGCTATTTTATTAGGTATTTATTTTAGGTAATAAGAATGAAATACATTTTTAATTTGTGAAAACACTGTCGTTTAAATGGGCTTTGTCTTGTTGCTGGCACTCCTGCAACCGACTACGCAATTGTATGAAAAGATGCTCATAATCATCACTTCTGGAACGTAACCGCCCTGTTTGCTTAATATTCGTTGTTGAATCAGTTTCTTGAAACTTATTGACCACAACTTTGATTAAATTGATGCCGGGATACTAAATTATACGGCGTAATTCATATTCAATCCTAAAAAGGCATCGCATAGTAACGTAAGACTGGTTTTTTGGAACTTTTTTAAAACAATAACCACGTTGGTTGCTTTCCTGTGAAACGGTCCATCGTAATCAAAAATGTACAAAATTACGTTTAATTTCACATCGTCCTTTGAACCGCACAATTAATAGTTAATCTGTGTTGCTATTTGCAAAAACTTCTGGCCCAACCTGTATCTCTTTATTACACAAGATACAGTAACAATGAAGCCAATGGATCTCGTGGCCATAATAGGGAAGATGCATTTTTTTTCATGTTGTATTGGAAAGTGCTGCGAAATAGAAACCGATTTGTGTACGCAAAACATTATTATGTTGTTTATTTTATGAGTTATAAAGCTTTGAAAAGTCACTGTTCATACCACTCGCAAAAATACAAAATGGACGACAACTATGACGTCACAGCATTTCTTGACTGCACAAAATGTATGGCGTTTAAACGAAATCTGCAATTATTTCCGAAAATACTGATTTAGACCAACATCGTAGAAATAAAACGTACATAAATTTGATGAGGATGTCCAAAAAATTAAAATCAGAACTAAAAGTCATTATATATTTTTCACTAATTTTGACCCGTAATAAAATAAAAATGAATAGTCAAAATTATTATTTCTGTAATATGCTTTTGTTTGCGTTTACTTTCATAATAGTGATATATTATGAAAGTAAACCTCATTTTGATTTTTATGCATCTTTCCCATTGTGATACTTACCGGCCGCTCAATTACGCAACACCAAGTGGTATCGCTTTCGCGAAAAGTAAACCAATTGTGCCCTTATTTACACAGTGTTAAGACTAAATTGGTTTGCATTTCGAGCCAAACCGATACCAATTGTGCTGCGTAATTGAGCTGCGGGTGCTGGGCTTCGTAGTCTTATTTATTGACAGCTTATTGCTGAATAGTTGTGTTTTGATTGGCATTGCACTACTGTGGTTGAATTTTTCGCAATGCGACTTATCGGTGTGACATCATTCGCGCTAACGCCGCCATCTAATATAATTACTCTTGATGAGAACGAGTTTAAATAACCCAGGTAAGGTATTGTTACCAAAGATACGAATAAATGTTAAACTTCGAATGTTGGATGAGAAAAAAAACTAGGTTTCATTCATTATGATCCTCATCGTTAGTTCCAACGAGAATCAGAGCATGGTATTTAAAAAAAATTAAGAAAGTTTTTATGAAAGTATCGCTCTAATTTTGAAAATGCTTACTTTACTTAACAGCCATTTCGTATACTTAGACACTTAAGACACGAGAAGGTATAAGTATACAATTTTCTTACGAAAATTTAGGAAGTAGCGTCACTAAGTTAGTTTTAATCGCAAATTAATTCCCTCACAAAAGTTGTAAATCATTTGTAAATGTTACTAGATCTAATGACAGAGAAGGATGGCATTCCTTGGGGGAGGCTTTTACCCGAAAGGGGTCCATGCATTAAATAATTAGGTAGTTGATGATTAAAGTAAAATAATAATTAATTAAACTACTTAATTACAAAATAGAATTTATAATTAGAAATCAAATTCATCTAATGTGTATTAAATGTAATTGAATATTGTAGGTTATTAGGTTACCAATTGTTATCGTTTAATATGTACTATGCATGGAATCAAATAAAGCTCTAATATTATTATTACTAGATCTTCTGATCAAAATAAATGCTTTACTATATTCAGCATGCTGTCTTTAATGTACAGGTTAAGCAATCTAAACGACTTGGTATGGGGAAGTCCTTGATTAAAACAGATAGGTATATTTAAAAAAAAAGCAATGTTTTTGTTGATTTCTGTGGTATTAAAGCTGCATTCATTGATCTTCAACAAAATTCGCCTCGACTCGGGAATAGAATCCTGTGAGGTGTCAAAAAATAACCTTATTTTATTTCGAGAATATATAGTGTACGACAATAAATTATGCATATGGATCCCTGAGTCCATAATGAAAAAAATACTGCAGTTTAATTACTTCCGCGATTTTGGGGGTTTTATTATATTATCTATCTACCATATCAATTCATTATTTACCATAAAATCGATTATATTGAATGCAGTCGTTTTTCTTTTGCGTTTTTGCTATCTCTTAATATATTCAGACAACCATACCCAACCCATTTGGATTACCTTGCGCGTAGATTGCCACTCTCGACAGAGTCATAGATGTTGTTTGCGTATTAATTATATGCATGTAGAGCTTTTAATGAGAAAGGTATTTCAGGCGGTGTGGGCAATTTTGGAGTATTTGAAGAGTGTATGGTGGCTGAAGAATTTGCGTTCGGTTGCACCGGTATTACTACAGCAGTCGGCGGAACGACCTTGGGTGTGAGTTGGCGACAGCTCTGTATGCCACGGGATATTTGGATTATACAGTTTGCTTTTGCTTCATTCATATCCAGAGAGATGGGATCTCGACATTTTAACAGGCTGAATGTTATGTGTATTTGAGACCAACGGAAGTGGGCTTCGCTTACCTTTTAACGGAAATAATAATATTCGTCCAAACAGGCATGGACCCTAAAGGCGGGTCCAGACGGGTGTAACGTGTAATGTAATCTACCGTGTAATGTAACACGAATTCTGCGTTTGGAATGCACTACGAGCATTACATGTAACGCTCGCGCTGGCGCTCGCCGTGATCCATCGGTTGTAGGTTTTTAGTGCGATCACAAAGGCGCTCGCAGTGCTCGTTTGGACGGCGTTCGTGTGACGTCCACATTGTTGATGCTAAATTACACGTAATCTTACATTACACGTTACACCCGTCTGGACCCGCCCTAAAGCTCTTGACGCAAGTATGTCAAATGACGATTACCATCAGTTCATTAACGTGTATTGTACTGTACTTATACTGGTCATTTCTTAGGTTGTTTGCATTATCGATATGTCGGCCTATACTAGCTTGAGCTCGCTTGTATGTTGTGAAGTGTAGACAAGATTACCTTAATCAGCGTCCAGCTTGTGAGTTTTACGTGCACAACCCTTTGCTCTGCGTCGAGCTAGCTGCTCCCGCCGGCATACAATACCGACTTGTGCTGGAGTGAGACTCAAGGCGAGCGGATCGTTTGATTCGTGTTGACAGGGACTCTCTCTGGTCCTAGATGATATCCAGGGTCTGATGATGGAGCTGGAAGGTGGCACTGGGTCTTATAAAGTCCTATTAATAATACATGTGTAAATTAGATAGACATTACTAATACAGTTATTTAAAATTCTAAATAGCAAAAAGTAAAAATAAAACTTTATTAACAATATAAGACGCTTTTATTAGTTATTAATTAAAAGAAGATCTAAAAAGTTAAAAATAATCTTATTCCGAATGGAAATAAGCCGGCGTATACCTAGTTCTTAACGCTTACACGATGGGGAGTTTCCTTCGTCTATCTCGAAATCATTCTATATTATAATAATATATAAAAATATATGTATCTGCAAACCTTGAAACTACATACAATATAATATTTTTTTATTAACTTATCACAGTCTCAAGTTTTCGAATAAAAGCGTGTTACATTTTAACAGCAAAAGGAAAAGAATAACACGCTTTTATACTCGTAAATAGTTTTTCAGAGCGTGGACAGTTCGGGTAGCGTGTCATTGGTGCGTTCGAGTTTATGCGCATCACTAACCTGCATGTCGCCCCGCCATTATAGTTTTTATATTCTAATGTTTCAATTAAACAGCCAAAGCCGTCCTCACCCCCAGAACCCTTCTGCCCCACCCCAGAATTTAAATAGATCACTTGATTAAAACAAGGTACCTATTATTATATCGACTTCTTTTGCCTGAATCGATTATAACAAATTTAGTGTCAACATAGGGCATATACTTATGACACCTGAAATCTAATTAGGCGGATGTTAGAAGACATTTTGTTTTTTGATATTTATGGTTCTTGCTACTATTATATAGGTGTATAGAAACAACCATGAAATATAATATGTGCCTTCTGTAAGCCAGACTAATTCAACTTAGAACAATCAAGAGACCAAAAAGCCATTTCAGGTGGTGTCGGGAATTTGGGTGTTTTCGAAGAGTGCACGGTCGCTGAAGAGCTCGCATTTGGGTGCTCTGGCATCGGCACGGCCATTTTGGGCGGAAACATAGCCGTGAGTTCTTGCAAGTATGGGCGCTTGTTTTCTTTTATGTCCTGCGGTTACAAGTGGGTAATCAAATATCATTTTTCGATTTACTCTCCCGCATCCCGCGAACATCTGAAAAGAGATGTCTTGAGTTTATTTAAAACTTTGGTATCGTATGTTTGTAGAGTCAAAGTCAAAATAACTATCCAGTTTAGGCTTTTACAAGCTCTCATGAAGTTCAAAGAATTTACCATCGGTGAGGTATAATTTATTCAAAACAGTACACAATATAAGTTAACCTTTTGAACGCCACGGCTGAATGAGAGAAAGCGTGCCCGGACGCCGAGTGACGGCTGTAGCCGACAAAATCTATGGAAAACGGCAGGCCGTGGCGTCAGGGGCACGGAAATCTGCTTTCGGCTACAACCGACTGTGGCGTTCAAAAGGTT
This sequence comes from Tortricodes alternella, assembly GCA_947859335.1. Taxonomy (NCBI): domain Eukaryota; kingdom Metazoa; phylum Arthropoda; class Insecta; order Lepidoptera; family Tortricidae; genus Tortricodes; species Tortricodes alternella. Next base: position 11,326,190 of record OX401970.1, read on the forward strand.
AACAATTATGTCAGTACAGTTTTATAAGAATCTAAGTAAGGTACGCCCTACGAGACCCGGGGATCGCCGGTGCTGGTCAGGATTAATGCCAGTCATCATCATCAGCCTGTATACGTCCCACTGCTCGGCACAGGCCTCTCATAGTGAGGACTGGGCAACAGTCCCCGCGCGGGCCCAGTGCGGATTGGATACACACACATCGTTTAATTACTTCACAGAGGTGTGCTGGTATCCTCGCGCGTATTTTCCTTCACCAAAATCCTCGTGGTAAATATTAAGTTCAGACAAACTGAGAGGTGTTAAGGTCACAGCTTATTAGAGTCACCTGGCACCCGACTCGCAGCGCCTCGCCTCGTGCGGTTAGTATACTATATATGGACTTGTATGGATTGCGCTCACTACATTAACTCGGTAGCGTCACCGGATCGCCGCCGATGTACGAACCGCACGAGGCAAGGCGGTGCGGGTCGGGTGCCGGGTGGCTCTAATGTGTGAGCTTTGGCCGGGATTTAAGGCTGCGTGTCAGGTCACCAGGCTACCTACCGCTGCACTGCACTTGTAGCATCAGCGTCATAAAAATCTACACACATTTGTATCCAGTCTATTTAACATCACGTGTAAGCTAAGCTGAAATATAAAATAGAAATTGAAACTGTACGTACAATTTGTGTCATACACACGTTTAGGTTCAGAACTGTCCCCTCGTGTTCCCGAAAATTAAGGACCCCTGAGGCCTGATTTTGTTGCTTGTAGGACTATATCCGCATGTAGGACATTCGGCATAGTTTTGGTCGGTATGAAGAAAACGTACCTATAATTAAGCAGTCGTTGTCGTTAACTTTTGGTCAGGAGGGACAATTTTTGTTTCTTGAAGTGTGTATTACCCATTATAAGTACCTATTATTTATCAAAGGAGGTAAAATAACAACGACTAGAGGATGTAAATACTTATAAGACTGAGGCCGAGGATAACTGCCCGAGTGACACGGGCATACGATATATTATGTCACCTGAAATACAATATGGCGGATGCTAGAAGACATTTTGTATCTTGATATTTCTCTATCCATGCCATATTGGTATCAAATCAAAGGGCTTGACGAGAGCATTTCAAGAGTAGGTATTTTTGCTTTGTATTTATATGTACTTTCTATATACAAATATGTGAAATACTATCATCATTTGGAGTCATTTCTCGCTACCCGAACTGTCCATAAAGAACACACTCAAACGAAAAAGATGAAAATAAAACATCTTACTTTTAAATATAAAAAAAACTATGACTTAGTATTTAGTTATTATTGGAGTTTTTGGAGAGTCACCCGACTGCTATTTCCATATCGACCTAATGGCAAATTATTTTCTTGTTTCTCTTTTTTAAGTTTATGACGTCGGGGATTTTGTTTTTTATAATTAACGATTTTTAGTAGTGAGTCGATAACAGGGAAACCAAGATTCGGTGCTACCTGTGACCTTCTTAATGCTCCTGCTAAAATCCTATTAAAAACCCTTCAGTACTTTTCCTTAGGTACCTCTTCAAACAGACAGACATAGAAACAAACAAACAACTAAAAACGATATTATTTTAATTCTATTACGGTTATTTTGTCCCACTGTAACATTGCCTTGGCCTGGTCAAAACGAACATTCTTTATTCCTCATTTTATTGTTTGTGATTTCGTTCGCTTATCATTATTTCACCTCTTCATTTCCCTAGGTGGTATGGACATGGGGGTTTTTGATGGGTGCCTGGTAGCGGAAGAGTTGGCCTACGGCTGTACGGGTATCATGACCGCGATGGAAGCAAGCGGGCTTGGTGTGAGTGAACAGCAATTGCATCATCTGAACGGGCCCCACTTAGAGCGAAAACAATCGACAAACATGCGAACGCACTTCCCTCCATTTCCAACTTTGTGATGTGATTTGATGTGATGTCAATGCTCTCGGTGGAAATCGTTTTTTAAACACCTTACTTATGAAGTTTTGGGAAAAACCAATGGGGAATGCGGTTGCAACACTAATCGAAGTTTGTGTATTAATGAAGACTAACCATTCCGTACATTTAACTTGAAGGGATTTCAAGATATCAGAGGGCAACTTTTCCTTCCTTCCCGCATGCTGAGTGATCTCCAGGAGCGCACTTGAAGCGCACTTTCAGATAAGATTTATTATTGGTATTAGTTTCCGTACGGCTACTGGTAGTTAGTATTTCTACATTTAGTTAATTTGACAATTTAATTTGAAACACTCATAATTGACTGAACTAATAGTACGAGTAGAATCTTTAATTTTTGCTGCACCGGCGCGGTGAAATTCGTTGAATCGAAGAGTAAAGCATAGATCGAGCTTATATCACTCCATGAAGACTCATATCAAAAACTAACCTGTTTACGTTCAAATTGCACCGCTTGAGCTTAATCATGTTTTTTATGGGCTGATGCTTGATTTCTAAACTTGATTCGGGTGTTTGAAATTGATAATCGTCCACGAACTGCAACAATGATTCTCTATTTCAGCAAACACCGGTAATAATAGCTGGAAGCAAGGAACAGCAAAAGAAGTATTTGGGTAGACTAATCGACGAACCCCTTGTGGCTGTAAGTAGTTAACCTAATGAAATAGAAATACGATGGAAAACCAAATAGGAATAGCTCTGTGGTAGAATATAACTGACCTGTTCGTCGAATAGTTTTAAAATCTAATATGACTTTAGGCGTACGGTGTGACCGAGCCCGGCGCAGGATCCGATGTCGCTGGGATCAAGACCAAAGCCGAAAAGAAGGGCGACGAGTGGATCCTGAACGGACAGAAAATGTGGATCACCAACGGCGGCGTTGCTAATTGGTACAGAAGCGTACCCATAAATATATCAGATAGTCAACATGTGGCTACTCTCTAACTTGATCGTTCGTTTCAGGTACTTTGTCCTGGCACGTACCAACCCCGACCCGAAGTGTCCCGCGAGCAAAGCCTTCACCGGCTTTATCGTTGAGAGGGACTGGCCCGGAGTAACTCCAGGCCGCAAGGTACACACGTAAAATATAATTAATACGTTTAATTTTTGGTCGTACTGGCAACTTTGGTGCCTTATTCCTTCCTCTGAATTCTTATAAAATCACTCATGGTGCCCGTCCTCGCAGTCGATTTGTCTATATTATATTAATGACTGCATTGGACGTTTTTCAGCTAAAACTATGATGATAATGATGAACCCTTAAAAATTTGATACTCATTTGATTTCTGCCCATCTATAAACATTTTCAAATTGAGGGTTATAACACTAACGGCGCCTCCGCCACAGAAAAGCGTTGCCAGCGCTACTTACCTTACAAACAGTTTTGTACCCTCTTACAGTCGGAATTTACCCTGCCTTTGCGACCACCTATACCTACGAACAGTAACAAAAAACAAGCCTGCCAAAAAAAAATTTAATAGAAAAAGTTCAAGTTTATAGGTTTGGCAGTATTGGTAATTTTGCATTGGCTCAGTAGTATTTCGCTTGTACATTTAAGCTATTTATGTCGATTTCACGATCAATTGAACAAATAGTTAAATGATTAACCACTGATTAGCGTCCGTCTTGTGTACTGGTAAACAGTCTGGTAAAGGATGATGGGCAAAAATGTATGAAACCCAGCCCAATCACCAATAGAATTAGAACGTATGTAGGCTTATTGATCCCACTACTTGCTGTAATTGTTATTATGACGACTAGACTGTGAAGGCTGGGTAAAATATACGGGAAATAGCATTGCAACGCATGCGGGGCACAGCTAGTCTAGTAATAAACGTTGTGTGTGTGTGAATATTTGAAGCCTGATAACTATCTTCTCCGGGGCTTTTGAAGTTTTTCCTCGTATTAGAAAATGAAGCTTATGTAACTAGCTTTCACGTGGTATACATGAGATTTGTATTGGTTATATGGGCCAATTTTCCCATCATTCTTTGTTGATTAAATCGAGCCTTAGTGTGCATCATACACCAACAACGGGATCCTCGTGAGGCCCGAATGTCAATTGAGTTAATTCAATTTTGAACCCTGTCAAATTAAGAAATAGTCAAAAATTATTATAGGTTTTGTACTCAGCTTAAAATCGTAAACATCGCCTTTCCAGGAGCAAAACATGGGTCAGCGTGCGTCGGACACCCGCGGCATCACCTTCGAGGACGTGCGCATCCCGAAGGAGAACGTGCTCATCGGTGAGGGCGCCGGGTTCAAGATCGCCATGGGCGCCTTCGACAAGACCAGGCCTCCGGTAACACTCAACTCGCTCACTTCTTAAACCTGTTACCGCCAGAATCATGGTCTTTGTAGGATAGGATGACAACAAACGCAATAGATTGTTTTCAACTTTCGCGATTGAAACACATATTTGCATGTTAACGGGACATAATCGCGTAACTAACAAATACAATTGTTACTATTAACGTCGAGGTAAATAATAACAATTTTAAGTTAAGCTATTTGGCCGAATTCAGAAACGCCACTCAAGCATTTGACAAGATGTTAAGTAGTTAAATGTACCTCAACTAGTTGTCAACATATACAGAAACGTCACTTTAGTTAAAGGTCAATTTGAGTGGCCTTTCTGAATTCGGCCATAAGACCCGTTTACATGTAAACAAACGCAATGACAAAATTTTAATTACTTATTTAAACTGTGAACGTTTCATACCAAAATTTATCTAGCTCGTTTTATTACCGTTTTTCGATAATTTGTCGCGACTACTGTCAGTTCTCTAATGTGACAGCGGTTCCGTAGATATTATTGCAAAAAAACAAAATAACTCGAAACAAATTCTTAAGTTGTGCTACTGATAATAGTTGGCCCCACTAATATTATAAATGCGAAAGTGTACTTGGTGGTTTGTCCTACTTTCACGTAGTGACGGAGCATCATTTCGACGTGATTTTTTTGCATAAATATGGACCGGGGAGGGACATAGCCTACTTTTTGAAAAGAAAATCAACTCGTAAAAGAGTGAAATTTGGGCTGGAAAATTAATAGGCTAGTTTCCTGAAAAATTCAAATTAGTCCGTCATTTACATTATAAAATATATTGAACACATATTTTTTCTTTTGTCAATTAAACAAAAATGACGAAGATATAGTGCATTGAAGTTCCGCGTGACGTCACGACTTTGTACACTTTTTACCATTAAGTTACGTTTAGCCCCCACTCCCGAACTTTGATGCGCGTTATTTTGGTCAATTTTGATTGATTTGATAAAGCAAAAAATACGTGTTCAATATATTTTGATCATCTAACTGACGGACTAATTAGAATTTTACCCAGGAAACGTCCCTGCTTACGGCAGTTCGTGTGCGCCTGATGACAGCACGTTAATGTCTTTTCATGCATCTACGTCATTCATGGCTAAATCGCTGTAGCAAAACTCAAGTCTAAATAGAGAGACTAGCAATTAGTGTACATACATACACATACATAGCATCACGCCCGAAATCCCTAATGGGGTGGGCAGAGCCCCAAGACTACTTCTGGCCACGTTCGATTAATTAGTCCTAAGATGGTATGATGAACCGTATGGTGACAGGTGATCAGCCCATCGCCCATACAGATAGTCCACCATGTTGGCATGTCGTAAAAGTCGACTAAGGGACGGGTCCTCGTCCCTTAGTCGACTTTTACGACATGCCAGGATGATAAGCATCTGCACGCATTCTATGCTATTTCTTCACTCCCAGTGCAGCAGAGGAGTTACTATTACCCCATTTACTTAAATTACTATAGGTTAATTTAGTATAGGAGTTAATATTAGTGTAGCATGAGAAGTAATCCAGTAACTTCACGTACTTATATATTCCTTGTGAGTCATCTCTCAAGCCTGACGCGAATAATCTAACGCCTTCACGACTACCAACTCACTTGCCGGCCTAGACAATTATTTTTATATAACAGGTAGCGTCGGGTGCCACCGGTCTCGCTAACCGAGCTCTGTACGAAGCCACGAAGTACTCGCTGGAGCGCAAGACGTTCGGCGTGCCGATCGCGATGCACCAGGCCGTGTCCTTCATGCTCGCCGACATGGCCGTGGGTATCGAGACGTCTCGTCTCGCGTGGCAACGCGCCGCGTGGCTCGTGGACCACGGTAAGAGTCTTAGCAGTGCTGGGGGCTGGCCCACCAAGCACTGATGGAACGTACGTGAGCCGTACGTGACGAGTACGCAAACTTGACGCTCACGAACGTAGCTATGCGTAGTCCATTTTTTTTACTAAGATCCTTACTAACATTATAAATGCGAAAGTAACTCTGTCCGTCGCGCTTTCACGCCAAAATTACAGAACCGATTTAAATGAAATTTGGTACACACATAGTCTAGAGCCTGAGAAAGGACATAGGATACTTTTTAATGCGAAAAAAGGGTTGTAAGGCGTTGAAAGGGGGGGATGAAAAGTTGTATGGAAGTATCGTCATTTTTAGAGCTAGAAGCTTGAAACTTATTTTTTAGGCAGTTGATTCAATGTTTGTAAAAGTTTTACCCTCAAGAGCGTAAAATAACAATCATAGGGCATAGGGGATAAAAGTTTGTATGGAAATATGTAAGGTTTATGTGAATGTTTTATCTATTCCTCGGGGGCACAGCTAATAATTTATAATTTTCAATTAGGACTAAATAAATGTACTTACGTATTTCTACAGGTTTTAAGAACACCGTGATTGCCTCAGTCGCGAAGTTGCACGCTTCGGAAGTCGCCAACAAGGCTGCTTCGGATGCCGTCCAGATCTTCGGCGGCAATGGATTCAACACCGAGTACCCTGTCGAGAAACTAATGCGCGATGCCAAGATTTACCAGATCTACGAGGGCACATCCCAGATCCAAAGACTCATCATTTCCAGGGAGATCCTCAATGAAGCCAAGCAGAACTAAAGAGTTACGTACCAACACGATGTCAACCCGGCCTCCGAAAAATTTTTGAGAGAATCAGCAGTGTTTGCGAAATTGCTGTAACAATAAACCAGAAAATATAATAGGGGATTAGTCATAGATATATCTGTGGTTTTTACAAAAATATGGTGCATTGATTATTTAAAAATAAATTTTTATATAGCAAAAGACAATTTTGTTTAAATGTTATTTGAAAAGATACGGCGGTGTTTGCATGGTTATTTTAGTAGCGTACGTTACGTATTGAGTGGGTACCACTGCTGCGGCCCTAGCATGCCGCACACCAGGATAAGTTAACCCCGTTTATCTCTCTGACTATCTCTTTTGTCGGCGCTAGTGTGACAGAGACGCACTTAGAGATAATACGGTGTTAACTTACCCTTGTCCACCTTGCTAGGGCCGCTGGTTGGGCAAAATTCATTACGACATATATTTTTAACTTTTTACTGGTCTGACCATTTGGGGCGTCTAGTACAATGAGCTCCAGACCTATAAAGTACCTGCGTACTAGCGCTCGGTTGACCAAGGACGGTTTGCTTAAAATTATTCTTTTCACCGACATCAAGGAAGGAGGTCTTCTATTCGAACCGTATATACATATGTTAAGTAAAATATATGCATACATTTTTACCTCTTACACTTGAATTTCGAAGAATCTTATTTTTTTGAAACGGTCCCATAAAAGATTTGGCGTGATCTGGTGGTGATCCATGAGGAATCAAAAGAACTGTTAAAATTATGTACGCAAACATATACAGCTTTTTCCATTTTCTAAGATAACTGATGTTTTGCACTAGAGCAACATCAAGTAGGGAGATGACGGAATCCAGGGATGGCTACATGAAACTCGTAAATGATAGGCAGTTAACGGATAAGAATGACATTCGTTATCACTGTTGCTAAGCAACTTATTCTTGTTAAGGCGCATCTGGTGAATCAGAACAGACTGGGGTTCGCAAGAGAACTCCTTAAAAAAAATCAAAATGAAAATATTTATTTAGCAAGTAGGCCACATGGGCTTGTTTACATGTCTGAAGCTACCAGCTCTTCGAAAGGTGACATCTACTGAGAAGAAACGCCGCAAGAAACTCAGCGGTCGACAGTCCTTGCATTCTGGAAGCGATATTTGACATAATGCTATCGTCATCTCGTACTCGTGGATATAATGAAGCGATATTATTACGTCATATCATATTAGTTAAAAAAGTTACTTAGAAATAAAATTATTTCTAACAAAAACCGTGCCCAAACACCTTTTGAAAAATAAGCAATAATACTGGCCATTGTTAGTAAAGTAATTACCTACCTGCAACCTTAAATTACATTTGTTAATTATGTAATAATTGTTATATCGAAATCGCCGGCATGTAAATTGGTTATCCTCTAGTGAAAGAAACTTTATTTATTGTTATTCCCATATATCCATGCAATATTTTATTTAAAAAAGTATATTTATATTATAAAATTAAGACAAAAGAATGAGAAATGAGTAGTTTTACCTGGGCACCAGACCCAAAACATGTATTTGGTCTTGCCTTACAAGTAGGTATCAGCTGAAACTTGGTAGAGGGGATTTTCAACGTCTATACCTACTTAAAAGATTACCTCTGCCAAGTTTAAAGGTGACATTCGCAAGGCATAATATTATTAAATATTATCTGAACACTTACCTATAAACGTAGAACTTTTAACGTTTCACTGAACGGATTTGGAGGAAAATTGGTGTAAAGTAAGCAGGTAGGTACTTATACTTTTTATCCCGAGAAATTTAATAGGACTGTGAACCAAAGGCAAAAATCACCCTTTTCATACAAACGGCGATAACGATTTCCACCCCTTAAATGTTAAACAACTGACCAATTTTTGATAGGAACAAAATGTAGGTCTATACGTTTTTTTTTAATTTTGATTAAAGATCACGAAAGTCAAATAATGCCGAAATTAGTTTTGTATGAGAATACTAAAACCACAATAAAACTGAATTTATTGATTATAGTGAAACAATCAAAACATATAGACCTAGATTTTGTTCTGACTGACAACCTATACAAAAATTGGTGAACATCGGTTAATATTTAAGGGATGGAAATCCTTATCGCCTTTTGTATGAAAAACTGTAGGTTCACACTTCTCTTAACAGTTAACAAAAACAATTTCGTTATTCATCTGTTGATACTTTTAAAACGTACGTTTTTTGAATTGAATAAAAAGTATACTTAATAATACATACATACATACATAGCATCACGCCCGAAATCCCTAATGGGGTGGGCAGAGCCACAAGACTACTTGTGGCCACGTTCGATTAATTAATTAGTCCTAAGATGGTATGATGAACCGTATGGTGACAGGTGATCAGCCCATCGCCCATACAGATAGTCCACCATGTTGGAGAGGACCCGTCCCTTAGTCGACTTTTACGACATGCCAGGATGATAAGCATCTGCACGCATTCTATGCTTTTTCTTCACTCCCAGTGCAGCAAAAGAATAATGTTATATTGTTATATGTTATAATAATAAAATGATGTTCCAGAGAAGGTAATTAACGATGATACTCAAGCTGTATACGGATTAAATCGCGGGCATATCTATTATCCTTACTGTACTTAATACTATTATAAGCAGTGATCGGCAACACCCGTGCCATACCGCGGGATTCGAAGAGAAAATAATAATATGGACATGACATGATTCGCAAAAATTAAGAATTATGTTATATGTATTTGTAAATAGAAGTCAGAATATTTAATAAAATAAAAAAATGTATCATTTTTCATTAAAGAAAATATTGATAAACTTTGGTTTTATTTTATACTGCGTAAAATATTACGTGCACTCATATAAAATATGTAAGAGTTAAAATATAATCATTTGAAATGCATAAAACCCCTGTAAGTAGGGAACTTACTGAAATGAGAATATATTATTTTCCTTTACCGATTCGAATGCTGGAATCCTGGGGAATATCCATATTAACATAATGATTGAGGTCATTGACACCATATGGCACGGGTCTTGCCGATCATTGATTATAAGTGCAAGAGTGTGTTTGTTTGTTTGTTCCTCCCTACGGAGTGACGGGTCGGCTTGATTTTTGCAAAGCGATAGTTGTAAGGCCGGAGAAGGATATTATGCTACTTTTTATGCCGGAAAAAGGCACAGTTCCCTAGAAAGCAGCAATACCTACTCGAATGCGGGCAAAAGCTATTTCTCTATAAACTACCAGTTTTAATTGAAATAGTTCCAGTTTTTTTTACCTGACTAAAAATAGTACCTAAACTGTACCTACCTGATTATTACCTAGTACAAAAAATAGTATCTTTGTAATTTTTTTTTCTTTGAGCCCTATTTAACGGGTAGGTATGCTAAATTGACGTCAAGCTGGCGTATCAATTCAGGATCCAGAATGATGCTACTCGTAAAAATGTTGTAGGTACCTACCTATAACCCAAAAAAGAGTACCCCTGGCTCGTGAAGTCTCAACTTTGTAGCTCTAATAGAAACTGAGATATTACATGCCAAACACGAGTAAAATAATATTGTGCACCGTCAAGCTGGCGTACCCAGGCGAGTCCACACAGAAAACCATTGAATTCCTAATCCAGCCTAATCCTAAAAAATTGTTTGGTATGAAACATCTCAGTTTCTATTAGAGCTACAAAGTTGAGACTTCGCGAGCCAGGGGCACTATTTCGGTAGGTACTATTTTTTTGGGATATACAACATTTTTGGGAGTAGAACCATTCTGTTGATCCAGACTTGATACGCCAGCATGACGCCAAGTTAGCGTACCCATTAAACGGGGCTCATATCTCCGAAATTACAAAGGTAGGTACTATTTTTTTTACTAGGTGGGTACTAATTGGGTAGGGTCAGGATAGTGGATAGGTTTAGCTTTTACTTAACTTTTATGGCACTACTCAGAGGCAGGTAATGAACGATTAAGGCCCAATTTCCACTGAGCGGCTAGCCGCACGCGACTGCCTTATTCTACCTACGAAGTCGCGGCCGCGTCAATGGTTGGGTATGGCGGCCGCGACTCTGATGGAAACGACAGTCACGCGTGGCTAGCCGCTCAGTGAAAATTGGGCCTTAATCGTCTCTGTTCCCATAGATACTCCTTTCAAAACTTGAACGACTTGGAATAAGAGGAGCGGCCTTTGACTGCTTTAGTTCATACCTAAAGGAGCGGAAACAGTGCGTTCGTGTGTCGGTGATAGCAGGAAAACTGGTGTTGATTTTTAATTAATTAATTCAGCCTGCAAGATTTGACCCGCCCATACTTACATAGTTACATACAAACATTGCAAGTTATTAAAAAGCTTGTAAAAAGGAACGCTTTAGTGGTTCATGTTCACTTCCCTTCCCTTACCATTTATTGTTTTACATACATAGTACTTGCGGAATATGCTAAATAGTGAGAAAAGCGCCATCTAGTGAAATAAGCATGAACAATTACATCTTTATACAATGCGCGATATACTCTTAGCGCAATGCAGATGGCGGTAATAAAACCGGAAGTTCTTTTCTAAAAAGGTGTCTTTTATATCATAATCTCTTAACCACTTATTCAATCTACCTTATTATTTTCTTAAATATTATTATATAATCAAAACAAGAAAAATCACCTACAGTAAATCAAATAAATACATTATACGTTACTTTGCAATTGAACTCCTAAAGATTGACCTACATTCAGAGCCCTTGTGAAAGGATTGTGCAATAGAAACGGTCATTTATTACACAACGCAGCGTATTCATAAGCAAACTAAGTCATTTTGCTGAATTTATAAATATGTTTCTATGTTTTAGGGGCATTTAAAATATCTACTACATTCTACTAAGATTAGTTAACTTTAGAAAACATAAGCAACCCAGAGCAAATTACTTTATTAAACCATATATTTGACTGTTTTATTTTTCATTTCTTGACTATTTTTTTGATATATAGGTCATGACACACTTTTATTTCGAATTAGGTTAATTTCCTGCTGCCCTTTACCCATTTATTTCAATGTCAGTCATGAGTACGGAAGCTCCATTGAATCCTATATCAAGTTATGTCGGAATACCAAAGTGTAAGTGAAGTGGCCCAGAGACCTACATTTTGTTTAGAAGCTGTTTTAAAGATAAAATACCTTGTTTTATTTAGTGGGTGAAATAAACTGAAACCTCGGCTATATATCCGTCGCCTCGTTGTACATTCGTGTGCGATGCACGAAGACGCTCCGATAATGAATGTTACGCAGAGTCTGGCGGCCTCCACGAGCCAGCCCAAGAGCGAGCTCGTGACGGAAGTGCCTGTGCCAGTGAGCTACGACATCATGAGCTCCACAGACGCCAAACCATCGGATCATCTTGATATAGACGTCCAGGTCGCGTATGTAGACCCTTCCACAGGTAAGTTCATGATAATTTACCTACTTCGTTCACAATTCGTGATCATATACATTCAGCTAGTAAAAGTATTTTTCAACAAGGAAGCATTCGTTCGAACCGGATGTTATTAAACCATTTCTGTACATTTAAATCACAATACTGACAAACAAAATATCACTATCCAATTGTTGTTCATCGATTTTATTTAATGTATGTTTACCAATTAGAATCTGATCATGATTTGACGATAATTTTATGTATTTAGAGTTCAGTGTGACACATGTTTTGGGTACATGAGGCCTGAGGGAAATCTATATTATACATGACGGTCTTTATTCAAAGGAGACAAGTGTTGTATAATAAATACATACATCTACATAATGCTGTATGCAATATGGAGGCTACCTGCTCGTATACGCTCGGTCGCACGAAGCGGCAACGTCGCGCCGCCGTATTGTTTTTTCGCGCTATCCTGCCATGGAATTGGCCGACTGGCCGTGTGAAATAAATAGTATTATGAACTTAAATAGGTACGTAAGGAAAAGGCACGAATGTTTCGAGCAGTTTATTTGTTTAGGAGAATCTGGGTAAGTATATGCATTGAAAAAAAAAGACCTCTAGTAAAAGTATTTACAATGATGCGATATAGTTTATGATCATGACTAACACAGTGTTAGGAAGCCGGCAACAGCTTTTGATTTCATTCGGTGTCAGTAGGTTAGGTTTGCTCGCGTTTCAGACTATTGCATTTTGCATTGCATGCAGACGGGCGCGCTAACTGCTGGTCTCTTTACAAGGTGTGCAACCATCCTGCCTGACGTAAGAACTCTGAACAGTCTGAAGCGAGGCAGGGCCATAGAGATCGAAATCGTTTAGATTCGTTCGGTTCGGTAGGATATTACGCAGACTGCCTATGTCAATGACGCGTTGTTGCGAGTGATCACAAGTATTTTTGGAAGTAGGGCGAACGCTTATTCTGTTTGGATTCCGACAAGTGGGCTTTTGTATCTGTATTGGTTAATCCGTTTATTACTACGTCTTGTTAGTCTCATATTGGAGTAGGTAGGTAGGTACCTACTTATGTGGACCGACTTGGTCATTGGGCGGCATTAATAAAAGAAAAGTTGTTACCTATGAGAAATAAAAGCAGTTTTTTACATACATACATACATAGCTACACGCCCGAAATCCCCAATGGGGTGGGCAGAGCCACAAGACTACTTGTGGCCACGTTCGATTATTTAGTCCTAAGATGGTATGATGAACCGTATGGTGACAGGTGATCAGCCCATCGCCCATACAGATAGTCCACCATGTTGGAGAGGACCCGTCCCTTAGTCGACTTTTACGACATGCCAGGATGATAAGCAGCTGCACGCATTCTATGCTATTTCTTCACTCCCAGTGCAGCAGAGGAGTGAAGCCCTGTATATCCTGAGGGATATATCCGTTGTTGGCGCTGAAAAGGTTAATATAATAATTTGTTTATCTAAATATGACTGTGGCTGCTTCGAACCGCGAAGAAAAGGTTAACAGGCCTCAAGTGAGTATCCCTGCATGTTTAGTACAACCTGTCCGCGAGTCGTTTGTCGCTCAGTGCGTCTCTTTCCAACTTGTCAAATATGTAAGGGATGCACCGAGCGACAAATTACTCGCGGGCAGCTCGTGCTAGACGTGCTGGGATGTGATTCTCTTACGTGCGCAGCGGATGATCAGCGGATAAACGAAACTATTAATTTATACTGTAAGTTCAAAGTCGTTCGGTCTAAATTTGAATGTGTGCCTCAAGAGTCAGATGAATCGAGAAACAGAAGAGTAGTTTGCCGACCAAATCCGATCGTCTAATCAGACTGGAAACTAGAAACACCTATGTACCTAACATTCAGTTGATTAACAACGAGGGCAACGCACAGTTACGCTTGTCGGTAATCACACAATTTACAGATAAGATAAAAAGGTGACTATTTGGAATAGCACTAGGTAAGATGAGATGCTGAAGAAATTGTAAACTCTTTGGAATTTTATCCTAGGCCTAGGGTAGGTATGAAGGATTCTGTAATTTCGTGAACAATTTACAAGTATGTATTTTGGATCGCCCATCCCCGCCCAATGAGAAATGGCGACGATTAATATCTGTTTCCCGGGAATTAAAATAAAATACCTACCAACCGATTGCTGATCCCATGGTCTTTTATAAGTTTTTCTTAAAGATGAGTGAACTCCGCACCATTTGCCTGTACGGTATTATAATTATTATAGTTTTTACCCGCAAGTTCGTCTGCGTGGAATAGTAGTTTATGCAACGGTTGCATAATGATAGGCCTTAAAACACTAGTGCGGTTTTATGAAACAAGCTTTTAGCGAGTTTCATAATAAGATCGCACGTGTGTTTTAAGGTCAAATTATGCAGAGTTGCATACATAACTTTATCTACACACATAGGGGGTCTGGCCAAGCGTTACGGTCCTGTTACGTTGGGGGAGGGGGGGGGGGGGGGGTGCAAGGTTGGCGTTACGTCACGATTTTATAATATTGTACAATTAATGTAAACTCATGAAATTATAATATATTAGGCAAAAACTTTTTACAAAGGACCCGTTACGTAACAGAATGGGGAGGGGGGGGATAGTAGGAGGTCCCCCAAGGCTTAAACTATCTCTATACCTTTCATCAAAATCGGCAAATTTCGCAGTTGAGTGTTATCGCATAAAACATTATTGCATTAAACAAACACATAAACATTATTATACATTATTGATATTGTTTACTACTAAATTACTTTATACTTACGAAATCATACCTAGAAATTTCCTTGTAAAGTAAAAATGTAAGTCGATTGTAAGCATGAAGGCTGCATTTGTACTTTTTTATTTTAATTGTAATCTTGAATGTAGAGCAAGGTTGGTGCGTTCGACTAACATTAAGTAGGTAAAATAGAACAAATATCTTGAGGCACGCACACTCGTGTTGACTGAGCGCTCGCTTTGCCTCGCCGAGTGCTGTCTGTTGCCTTGTCTCGAGAAAGAGGCTTTATTTTTATTGTATTACATGTTTTTGGTATCTTGCATATAGCTCAGCTCAGAATGCTTAACTTATTTATAGTAATAATGAGGTGAAATACTCATAAACATGATAATCATATCAGGATTTTATGCGCGTTTTTAAAGAAAATTTCATTATTTCTGAATTTCATTCTAGGTTTGATGCTATAGGTATATCAACCGATATGTATCATAAACCATAAATAATATGATATTTATTTCATTGAGATGTATCAACTGATATTTAAATCATAAATATCAACCAACTGATTCCATCGACTTCATCAAATTATGATTTTGTAAGTTGTGAAAACATTTTTTCGCTGGAGGAGATTAGCGTCATATTTTCCCACACGATCTACTATATATCTCGAAATCTCTCCAATCGAATTCTTGAGCACAAAATAGGCTCAATAATATTTTTGATTAATATATCCTCATTTATTGTTGTAGGTCAATGGTTGGAAGTCGAATATATACAAGATACATCTTCCTTCATGTATAAGTGGGAATCTTTTCCTAGATATAATTAAGAATATAAGTTTAAATATAAAAATCAAGGAAGATGAAGTTGTGTCCATGGGTACATGTACAAGTTGTGGCATTACCAGTAACTTGGAAATTGATGATGATTTCAGCTGCCACAAAATGGAGTTGCAGTTATTTTGTCAAGTCCAGCGAAACGACGTTTTCACAACTTTCAAAAGCGAGATTTTTCTGTATTTTTCTTTTTATATGCAAGAAGCACAATGAGAATAGATTCAGGTTCGACATGTCTGCGGGATTTTCAGTGTTTTTTTATTCGCAATGAAGGTCAAAGTGGTGTTTCTTTCTCGATTTGTCAAAATTATGATTTCGAAAACGGTATTATGCACCAGGCCAGTATTTAATACTCATAGGCGAGGTTTTATAGGATGGATTTAATTACTTTCACTTTAATGCCTAGCCCCTCACTCTCTTTCACTTTAATCCTATTCCCTCATCCCTATCCCATCCCCATTCTCCATCCTCCCTAGACTGGCAATGCATTGGTAGCACGTCTGGTGTTGCAGATGTCCATCATGTTTCCATCAGGTGGGCCGTCAGCTCGTTTGTCAGTCAATTGACATAAATAAGAAAAAAACACAACGAGACTTTTTAAATAATTTCATCATGATGCACCATCGTTAAAAGCCTGAATATTTTTTTATAATATAGAATAGCTTTTAACGATTACAATATACATTACATATATTTATATGTAATAGCTCGTCAAGAGAGATATTATTAGCTGAAAAATTGAAGGTGTCTCTGTTTCAGAAGTTATAAATTGTCAAAATACGAAAAATTTGTCACATGTATTTTTTTTTTGTTTGGGTTATTAATCTTTCTACAATGTCGCATTATGGGTCTCAACTAAGTGTACTACGCGTGTAAGGCACGAAGCGATTCGTTAGATTAAAACGGAAATATTCATGAAAGTCATTTTATATATCTTTATTTTTTTGTTAAAAACTAAGCAGTGGTGTATGCTGAAATTTAGTATAGCACTTACTAATGCCTTGGCACATCATCAGAAATCTCAGGCCGAAAAACTATTAAGGCACAAGATGGTCCCTCATCCTGCCACGGCCTTTATAAAATTTTCTTTAGTTAACTCGAAAGACGTTAGTGCACCCTTGAATATAAAATTAAGTAGTCAAACATTGAATTTGTAAAGCCAACTGTTTTTCTAGGAGTAACACTTGACTCAAAACTGTAGTGGGGATCCCATATTACAGCAATATCGAGTAGGTTGAAGTCTGCTGCGTCTGCATTTGCAGTCAGACAGATCCCAACAAAAACATTCAAATGTAAAAAATGTGCCAAGGCTCGAATCTTCTATCCACCAACCCCTACGCCGTAAAAAGTTGTGAGATCCCATGGTAGAGTCAGGTCTGAGATGTTCTTGTAATTTTATTAAACTGAGAAGAATTATCTATTACACATTACAGCGTCATGTTTGTGCTGTGCAATGGCCCATGGCCGAGTCACGATATTCTTTTTATATTAAACGAAAGTGCAGTGGCGAAGCGTCAAATATTTCCTGAGGGAAGCCGCAAGAATTAAAACCGTACGTGCGAGTCTGACATTTAGTTAGAGTAACATGGACTCCACTGACAGCTAGCCGTAGCTTTCTAGCTTGGTAAAGCCGTCAGGAATCGGCTTGTAGGCGGGCTGCGCCATTGCGAAAGTGTATAATAATGATATAGGTCTAAAATATTGGTTATTAGATAAAAAATAAACTTAATTTAAAACGAAAACGAAAGCAATTCAACTAATTGCTGATAATATTATATGAACATCTCAGACTTGGCTCTACCATGGGATCTCGCAATTTTTTTACGGCGTAGGGGTTGGAGGATAGAGAACGCAAGGTATGGCACATTTTTTTACATTTGACTTTTTTAATTTCAGTTGAGTTCAGTTCTTTTTGTGAGTCCTCCCTTTTTTTCTTTCAGATATAATTTCTTGGACGTCAGCTACGGATTTTCTGTGTACGGGTGTAGGTTTTAGGTTTTAGGTGAGATACCTTATTTCTCATAATTGTATAAATGACGCTAGTAGCTAGTATTACTAGTGGCTCAGAAATTTAATAACTAAATCCGGAATTTTAATTTTTAATAATCTCTGCTAGAAGTAGAAGTACTTACCTATCTAAAGGCCCGGGCAAATCAAACGCGTCTGCGGCGCGTCGCGTTTCTCTGTGGTGTGCCATGTTGAATCCGCCCGCCGCCCCACAGATCGCGCGGGCCCGCGTTCGAAACGCGACGCGCCGCAAACGCGTTTGGTTTGCTCGGGCCATAAGAATCAGGTCAATTGAAACTCAACATAACTAGCATCAATAATAATCAAGCGCCTTTCCAAATGTACAAAGCAATTTTAATTATGCATACGTATTCAGTTCCTACCTACATGGTAAACTAAACGCAATCCTATATTTGAATAAACGTTAGTTAGTAGCAGATGGCGTATTAGTGGTCAGACACATACATTCTCTCTTATAGACTGACTAAAACTAAACAAACACAATGTTCAAATCTACTTACTGTAAGCGACTACTTATTTCTAGGGCATATTAGACAGCAAAAGATTACATCACGGACCGGAAAATTTGGAATGAATTCCGACCTGCACCGGTGATCCCTGGTCCGGGTCTAGACGGGCGCGCCTAGTGTGCTATATACCTACTTAGATTCGTATAAATCTGTAGGTATTGTTAACTTTGTATGTACTGTTTAAAAAAAATTAAACCTCATCGAGTTTCTTGCCGTCTCTCCTAAGGAAGATTAATTCATTGACCTTAATAAGGGCTTGTCAAGTGTAAATTGAATAAGGATATTTTGATTTTGATTGATTCTTCATCTGCAATGCAAGTGGTTCATTTTCCTTTCAGTTAACTAAGAAATGGACATGATCCTCCATCGATTTATATTATTTATATTTATTTACCATGTAAAATAGTAATATTGAAAAATATAGGTAGTTCGGGTAACGAGTACATACTCAGAGGCAGTACTATCAATGGTCCTCGCCTGTGACCCACTGACCTAGTTACGCGTCAGACGTATATCGCCGACAAGCGCATTTGCTAGCACACGCAGAAACTACGTGTAATAAATATTGTGTACAGAATCAGCAAAATTTGCCTTTAATAATATCATTTATACATTTTGGGCAGGCATTCTTAGTGATATTTATTTGCATGCGTACTTAATATGACACATGCCATATTAATTTTACTACTAGACGATTTT
The DNA here is from genome assembly GCA_947859335.1 of Tortricodes alternella. NCBI lineage: Eukaryota > Metazoa > Arthropoda > Insecta > Lepidoptera > Tortricidae > Tortricodes > Tortricodes alternella. Next base: position 11,345,300 of record OX401970.1, read on the forward strand.
TGTTGCTTATTATAGCAAATTAACTATACATGATTGATTTATTTGGTTTTGATTGAATATGGGCTCAGATTTAATTAAAGAAAACTCAATTTACTACGAGTATAGATTACAACATAAATTAAAGATGTATAATTAAATTAAATATAATAATTTGAAAAAAAAGAAGCACATGCCCCCTCTGCCTTTTTGAAATTTGAAAGAAGACCGATGACTGTTCGCCACTCTTTCTATCACATACATTATGTTAAAGTCATTATCGTTTCATTCCATAAAGCACAAACACATTTTAAAATATATAGCTTCTATCTGTTAGTATAAAACTGATGATATTAATAATGCAATACTATACACATTATAACCTATTATGTAAATGGGAATACCTATCAAAAATACTAAACTGCTGCATTGCGAAGAAATCTTTCCTATCCATCTTTCTAAAGGAAATATTAACTCATTCAAATCAATATTTCCAGCGGCCCTAACATGCCACAAAGATAAATTAGAACCGTTTATCTCTATGACTATCTCTTTCGTCGGCTCTAGTGTGAGAGAGGTGAGAGAGACGCACTTAGAGATCTAATTCTAATTTATCTTTGTGCCATGCATGTTAGGGCCGCTGTATGTCTCCAGCCGCGTCACACATTTTGTTATGATTATTGTTGACAGTTCTAATACTGATTAGGAAAAATAGTTTTCACTTGTCATGCTCTAAAAGTTTGGCATAATAGCTTCGCTTAAGCGGACTAAAGTGTATCATTTTATCTTTAGGGGCTAAAGTACGTTTTCTTTTTAATTTTCATTAGAATAGCACAAACTGACAGCTATACAAAAATATACTACATTTAAATATATCTGTATTCAAATTTACACAATAACTTATGTCTAATAGTAACGATTATTGTAAATACCCAATTGCTCTTAAGATGGGAAGATTACAAGCGTTAGTGACACGCTTCAAACCGTCCAGGGGCTGTTTAACGGTGGCATATCTTGACGTTCGTTTCGTTGGCTGAATGCGTCAGTGCATTTGTCAACAACACATTAGTATGCCGCGAGAACACTATTTAATATTGTTCTAGTTGAACTTTTAATTTCTTAAAAATATGCCCGTTTTGGAATAATGTATTTTTCTCGCAATTGAAGTGAAAATTAGAGTGTTTGACTAGGGAATAGTACCCATGATGATGATAATGATGAATGGTGGAGACGCCTGGCCGGTGACAGGCAGGCGGTCGATCTGCGTGTGCTGATCATTTAGCCCAGTTCCCCTAGGTTTGGAGTTTAAGGTTACTGCCCCGGCAGCGCTCCCATCCAACATGGATCCCATCTTCTCGTTCTCCTGCAGAACAAAAGAACATAACTCAGTTACATCTATTTAATCTACTCCGAAGATGTCGTATCTCAGTGACTTGGAATAGTACCCATTCACATTCGATTCATAGCCTCCTTCGCTGTCGTTCGGGAGTCTAAATCTCTCGTGTAGAGTGCCCCGCTTTAGTCCCTTGTTGAACAATCTATTACTGATAGAGTGAGCGTCAAGTTGGCGTACCCGTGGAAGATATCCAGGATCTGATGATTCCAAAAAATAGTGCCTAAATAGTACCGAGTTAAAAAAAATGTACATTCGTAATTTCGGAGATATGAGCCCTGTTTAACGGGTACGCTAACTTGACGTCAAGCTGGCGTACCAAGTTTGGATCTCGAGAATGATGCTGCTCCCAAAAATGCTGTATATCTCAAAAAATAGTGCCCAAATAGTACCCCTGGCTCCCGAAGTCTCAACTCCGTAGCTCTTATAGAAACTGAGATGTTTCATACCAATCACGGGTAAAATATTTTGCACCGTCAAGCTGGCGTACCCGACCGAGATCACACAGAAAGCCATTGAATTCCTAAGCCAGCTATATACCGAAAAATAGTGCCTGAAATAGTACCCCTTGTACGACAAAAGCATAACAGAAAAGCAGCATACGATTGAGTACGATATCAGTCTTGAGCATAGACAGGGGGGTATCACTCTGTAGTTCATGTACGCTCCGCCGTCGGGCAACTCGGAGCTGTAAATCACAGTAGGTTGCCGCTCGCGCGCTTGCTCGCCGATCCGCGCGTCATCATAGCGTATTACTTACTTATTATTTTATTTATTCTGTGAATTCCTGTGCGTTCGTCAATTGATAATGACTAATAATTATTATATAAAACACTGCTGTGCTGTGCATGAATCTATCTGTTTTCTTATTCAATTCACTAGGGGAAACACGCTTTTCAGTTATACTGCTCAATGCATAGTAGAATTACTTTTACTTTCTACCATAATACTTACAAACTTGACAAACTTAATATTAAAATAAAAGTAAGCTCTTAGACTACGTGGCGCCGCGTCGACGCGCGTGCTGCGGCGGCGGCAGTGTTGCCAATTTAGCAAATTTGTAGCTAAATTTAGCTTATTTTCAGCTGATTTAGCTACAAAAATTTCCATTTAGCATCTAGCACTTTTTCTAGCAACTTTTGTTATTCAGGCTTTTTGTTATGGCTCTTCTTCATATTCGCCCAAATGGGCGAATATAGGCACGCACGATTGTGTGAACAGTATATGGCCTGTATAGTTGAGATAGAGGTCAAATGCACATCTATCTTCTATAAAAAAAAAGTTGTTTTCTCGGCAAATGTATTACTTTTAAGATGTTTTTTTTTATCATAGACCAAATATCCTAAGACTCCGCTTAGCCTTACTTTTACTAGCAAAGAAAGCTGCCAAATTTATGGCGCGTGAGGTACAGGAATATTAGCAAGTCAGTCTACTCTATCTTTCTATTAATTATATGGAACTTAAAAAAATGTGAAACAATAATCTGATAGAATAGCAATGTCTCTAGAAATTGGGCCCAGCTGACGGAATTATCTCAATGTAGGGTAAATTAACGAGTATAATCCCTATTTTCAGGCGAGCTACATTCTGATGGGCTAATAAAAATAATTCAGATGACGCCCAGTCTCGGTGACCTGACACACATCGGTTGGCGTCAACAACTGCGGCATACTTTGAACGCTGAAAATTCCTAATTTACCCTGAGCATGGAATGTCCGAAGAGATACGTTGAACTATCACGCATATAGAGGACATGCTATTTAATTAATTATAAGCTTAACGACCAGTGAATAAATATACTTTCTACTCCACCAATTCAGAAATTATTTTTTGTATCCCTAAAAAGAGGGATCAAAGTAATCAATTTCTGTTTAACGGTTCAATGTCTCGAATTCTTTTCACAGTTGATTTCGCGCTTATTAATATGAATAGCATGCGTTCGAGACATAATTTTGTACTCACATAAGGTTTTAGTATGGGAAAATGCCTACTTGAGCAAGATAAGTAGCAGTGTCGAGCACACGACATAAGATATGTACTACACAATTTATATACTGGCTATTATATTTCACTTCCATCATTTGATGAAACATTCTCAATATGTATTGTCAGGCAATAGATAATTACAAGTTTATATAATCAATTATGACAACAATAATTAGTAATAAAGCTTGTCTTATAATATTAAAGGCATTTATTTTGCCTTTTCCTCAAAGGTGGCGTGAAAAGCAGTACGTGTCCATCGATAGCAAAATAATTTTCATCTTGGACGATAATGCTTGAAACCCTCGCTACGCCCGGTACCCTACTCCGACCCGGTTCACTTTACCGCACTCGATGTAAATATATGACATTTTTCTCCCTACTGACACAATCTGCTTATGCTCCAGTAAGTAAAACTACTATGTTTCATAAAGCCAGCCCCTTGCGTCGAAAAAAAATTAAATAAAACATGACCTAACCGTAGTTGCGTCTCGTATATTCCTCACTACGGGAAGGTTAAAAATCATGCCTCGCTACGCTCTGCTAACTTTGCAGCCTTGCATAGCAAATAATACGAGTATTGTCACCTCACATGCTTGAAATCTGCGTGCAAAACTGCACTTAAATTGCTAGGAAGGAAAAGTTCAGAGAGGCTCGAGGGAGGAAGGCGAATACAAAACTTGACCTGACCTTAGTTGTATCTTGTGTTTTCCTCGCTGCAGTGAGGTGAAAAATTACGTGTATTTTGGCACGGCAGCAAAGTTATTTATTTTGCACCTCGTCCTCGTCCCTCGTCACTACGTTCAGGAGTCAATATCAGAACCTGCGCCATATAAGGGGTCATCCATAAAGTACGTCACACGTTAAGGGGGAGGGAGGGGGTCGACGAAGTGTGACATTGTGTGACAGGGGGCGGGAGGAGTCCTAAGTTTCGTGACGTCACATTTTACACTAAATGACAAATTTGAACAATTAACGAAAAACTTAAAAATATTTCCAACTCCATCTGTATTGAATTTTTCATTTTCAGTTTTCAATTAATACTTTATTGCCTTGTTAATTATTTCAAATGTTTGATTTGATGTTGATAATATAAAATAATCATTTAAATGGAAATAAAACTAATCTCGGAACTGCTGTATTAATTTAATAATCCCTAGATGTAGAATTGCAAAATATGTGATGTGACACTAGGGAGGGGGTCTCACAAATGTGACCAACTGTGACAAGGACGGGGGAGGGGTCAGAAAATCACTAAATTAGTGTGACGTACTTTATGGATGACCCCTAATAAACTTTTTAACAACTATTTTATCACTCGGTTTACTCGTCATAAGGTTATTTCTGCAATTAATATAATAAAAATTTAACTATTTATTAGTCCAATCTGATTCCAAGATATTGTTGTCATAGTAGCTTTTGCTTTTCCTTCGCTTGTGCATAGGTTGGTATGTGGTATGTTGATGCCTGCCATATACTGTGCTAACTAGGTCTGCGTGTAAGCTCCGCGTTATGACTTAAAGGGCTTCCCACAATAATCGAGACCACGTCCTTGATATTTCGTAATCAGAAACGCTTGTGTCTTGTTTCTATTTTATTTAACATGGCCAACTATAGTAGGAGGCCTCAAACGAAAGCGTAAAACCTATTACTGTCTCCATAGTTTTAATTTGTATGCTCATTTAGTTAAAAAAAAGAAAGAGTTCAGTTGCGTTTTTCTGCTTAAAACGGCGTACCTTGTAATGGCTACCTTTGGTCACCTTTAAGTTAAAAAAGACTAAAGTCATCTATGATATTGACCAGCAGTGGTGTCTTTATCTTAGCCGTAAAATGTTTTCGCGGCTAGCATGCTAGCTTTTGTCGCGCACATCGATCAGCAGTCATTTTATGTACGTGTTAATAACTAAGTGTGCTTGGGGGGTAACAGTGTACAACCTTCAGGCGCGGGGATACATGTGTGTGTAAAATCACACAAAAATTCCCTCCCCTTTAATGAAATCCTGTATCCGTGCCTTACAACTTTTAAGGCCGGGGCGAACCAAACGCGGTTGCGGCGCGTTTGCGGCGCGAACGCGGGTCCGCGCCGTTGTCGAACGGCGCGGGCGAATATACCATGCTACACCGCGGCGGCGCGGGACCGCCGCGGTCCCGCGGCTACTTTGGTGTGGCATGGTAAATTCGCTCGCGCTGTTCGACAACGGCGCGGACCCGCGTTCGCGCCGCAAACGCGCGGCAACCGCGTTTGGTGTGCCCGGGCCTTTAACGTGTTAACAAATGTAACTGTCTCCTTTTGGCACACCTTATTCAAATAAGAGTAATGCGTTCAGCTATTCAAATGTCGGTTTTTATTTTATTACTCCTTCTATGCTTTAGTCATTGTTCTGAAGTCGAAGCACTAATGTGAATTTATTTGTTCGAATTGGTGGAGTGGAGTAAGAAGTTTAGAAAGCAAACCTAACTCTGTAATGGATATCTTCCTTTGCCATTATCAGCAGGGTTGCCTCAGGGGTTTTCCGCTAAATTTAGGGGCAAAAGAACTGGAGTGGGATTTTCTTAGGGGCAGAACATTCTTAAGGGGTTTTTTGGGGGTATAAAATTAGTGCAAATTTGATTATAAGCAAGAAAAATGACAGCATTAATTGCAGGTTTCGTGCGATCGTGAAGAAAACCGTGCTATTTTCATTTCAGAATATTTGTCGTCCGTGTTGGCTTATTATATATACTGATCACATTGATTATTGTATGGTATGGATTATCTGTCGGTGGTAAAGGACGCTTAAAAAAACGGTGGGCAGCGATTCAGGGGGTTATAGGGATTTTTCGACTTGCTTTTAGGGGTATACCTCTTTGAAGACTTGGCAACCCTGACGATCGGTTAATCTGGTTTCGCTATGCGAAGTTGCGAACGTACGATTTGCTCTGTCATGGATATCATCAGCCGAGTCGCGACGACGCACCGTCACCTAGCTCGAAAATCTCTGCACTCCACAGTCACTTACACATACACGGAACTTCCCACGCACACGCAACGCACGTAAACTCGCACATGAAAGTCTTGACGTGATGTCACGATAACACTCGGCACCACTGTCCTGAACAGTCTCACGCACTAAGTCGTTTGGCACTTGACTTGTTCACTTTACTTTCGTACATCCGATGAAAATACGGAACTCTTATGGCTGAATTCAGAAAGGCCACTCAAATTGATCTTTAATTAAAGTGATTTTTCTGTATAGGTTGACAACTAGTTGAGAGACATTTAACTATTTTATATCTAATGAAATGCTTAAGTAGCGTTTCTGAATTCGGCCATTATAGGATCACTCTCTTTTCAATTACAAAAACTCTATTAATATTTACTTATTATACAATTTTAAAGTAAGTATGTAAGCTATTTGTACGTCACGTACGTCAAAAAAAGCATAGTCTGTATGAGGGTGCGTTGCGAATAACACTCACAGTGTTCATACGATTAAGGTGGGTTGCGTGATTCGGAATGCAACCGACCTATGCAACGTCATACGTCGTGACTGGTGCTTAAAGTCACGTGACTTGGAAGTAAAAATTGTAGTTTTTTAAGTTATTAAATTCTAAATAATGTTGATTGCTACCGCTCCACAGAAATAATTTAATATTTGTTACTACAGTCAAGTAGCCAATTAACTACAATATTTTAGACTAATACTCGTTTTATCTTTTTGGTGCAAGCCAATCGTCCTGGTTACGAGTGTCTGCAACCATATGCATAATTATCCGTGAATATCTTTGACAGGCCAAATAGATGAAACAGGCATATGGTAGCGAGAAATAGCTAAAAGAGACTTAGGGCCACTAAGTCTCTTTTAGCTATTTCTCGCTACCATATGCCTGTTTCATCTATTTGGCCTGTCAAAGATATTCACGGATAATTATGCATATGGTTGCAGACACTCGTAACCAGGACGATTGGCAGATCCTCATTTTAAGTTATTAAGATTTCCATATTTTTGCAATTTTCACTAAAGTCCATTGAGTCAGTCTTGTGATTCATCATCAACCGAAGAAATGTCGAAATCACCTTGATCGAGTAGTATGGATCTGGCATTGAGGCCCCCCCCCCCCCCTATTAACCACGTAAAGATAAACGTTAAAAACAAAGCTATATGCGGGTACGCCATCGCCCGCCGGTGGTTTTACGCAACACGATACACGTGTGTTCACTTGTACGTGTGCCCTTTGTTCGGCCTCACAACCAAGTTTTCGACAGTTGCGAGATCTGAACAGCGCCAAAATACTTTACATATATTTAACGTCACACATAATAATTCAATACCTACAATTTATCAATATTCCGAATTCAAATATATAATGTTTTGTATTGTTTTCTTTCTTAGACGTCTTACATCAAAAACAGAATCAATAATTTAATAAATCATTGAATGTTCGGATGGTAATATCTTCGGGTGAAATACACATACTTACTAATTAAGACTATACTTAGTCCTTAAGGGAACTGCTTTTGAACGTATAAACGTGAGTATGAGTCAATTAAAAATAGTCGAGATGGCGTCCGGTTTTTGTGTATTCAAAACGACAGCAGCTCTATCTGTGTCAAGGTGCGGATCGACTCTTGCGCAAACGGTTTTAATACTCCGCCCGGTTGCGAGGTAATTAATTCGATTCGGAGTGTCGTAACTAACGATACTCGCTGTAGTTTCGTTTTATATATATTTTACATTTGAGATTTTTATAATGTTTTAAAGGATCATATTTTTTTATATTTGAATCGAAGTTTTTCCGTAAATCACGCAAGAGGTTATGATATGATTATGATTCATATTTTTAAGATATTTCCATGGGTCTACTCGAATAATGCTCACTAGGTTGTATCCACAAAACTATATCGATATAGAAGGAAAGAGTTCGTCGACTTGTATGGAAACTGAGCGTGTAACATTTATGCGTAGTCACTTTGATATCACGAGTGTAATTTAGTGACGGGAAGCGTAAGTCGCGCGAAAACGATTCAAAAGCATCGATTAGCACGCGGCTAACCGAGTCTAGGCACCGCCACTCGCACCGTTCAGCGCCGCGCCACTGCCGTTGTTAGATGCAAAGATGATCTCACGACATCTTTTTGGCACGCGGGAACATACTCTTTCTTTCCATCTCGATATAGTTCTGGATGTATAACTGTCATGATCGTAGCAGATTTTGACGATTTGTGGTAGGACACGATTCAAATCCAAAACTGGTGAAAGCTTTTGACTTTTAACATTTTTGGTCTCTTCATAGTCAACACACCAAACCAACTACCAGCGCAGAGGCTGGCCTCTGACATGATTTATTCTGATGAGATATGTACTTTTAAGTTCAAAAAAGTAAATACCTAAGCAACTTAAGGGTGCGTCGCGCGTCCAGTGGCACCCTCATCAGTGTTATTGTATGTTCTATTGAACTAAAGTATTTTATTAAAACCACAGCCACACAAGTTGTCGCACACTTAATACACCATTTATATGCTATATATTCATTACTTTTCGCCGTTTTAACGAAATGGCTGTTATTTCCCGTTAAAGTTATTATATGACAGTTATATTTTATATAGAGATTAGTTGAATAGCCTATACATTGTGGATTCAATTGTATGGCTTCGGTTTTAATAAACGCTTTATGTTTTATAGAAAATACAAATACACTGATGGGGGCGCCCCTAGACGCATGATATGGGCTTAATGTGAGATGTGGTACAACCCAGGGTTACCCTAAAATTGTAGTACCTAATTCATTACACCTGAAACGAAAAAAAACATTAACTGGACTAAAACCATAAGAATAAGGAATATCTATTCTTATGCCAAAATTACTTTTTAGGGTTCCGTACTTCAAAAGCAAAAAACGGAACCCTTATAGGATCACTCGTGTGTCCGTCTGTCTGTCTGTCATCACAAAAGGAAAGTAATATAATCCAAACACGTCGTTATTGAATGTTTGAACCAAACCGACATAACATAAGTGCGGGTAGTATGCATGTTTATGTTTAGGTGAACCGCTATCACAGGAGAACTATTGAAGGGATTTCGATGGGTTTGCGGTTTACGGAAGGTAGGATCAAAAAATTATATTTATTTTTGAAATGTAAGGTGACAGTAAAGACGGATGGTGCTCTGCGCGGTCACAGCTAGTTGTTCATATATATTTGAATAGCAGACACCTCTGACAGAGTGTAAAAAACATAATAGGGAGCAGTCAGTTTAGAACGTGAGCAATCACGACGCGTGGCGCCATTAAGCGTGTTTCCTGAAAAAATCAAATTAGTCCGTCATTTACATTATAAAAAAATATTGCACACATATTTTTTCTTTTGTCAATTAAACAAAAAATGACGAAGATATAGTGCGTTGAAGTTCCGCGTGACGTCACGACTGCACACTTTTTACCATTAAGTGACGTCATGAGCCCCCACTCCCGAACTTTGAAGCGCGTTAACTTTGTCTATTTTGATTGATTTGAAAAAGCAAAAAATACGTGTTCAATATTTTTTGATACCTCATCTAACTGACGGACTAATTAGAATTATTTATTTTTTACCCAGGAAACATCCCTATTATGGCGGCTGTTGCCGGTTATAACCCCAAGATTACCTCAGCGCGAATATGTTGAGGTACCGCTTCGGGGATTTATTAGCTGTTGATCCAATACGCAGTTCGTCCAATTGGTTTTTGAATCCTCATTTCGTCCAACGCATATTTCGTCCCGAATGGATTTCGTCCAACATATATTTTGTCCAACACGCGTTTCGTCCAACAGGCGTTTTGTCCAACACGCATTTCATCCAACAGGTATATTGTTTAATTAGTATTACGTCAACACGCATTTGATTAAACACGTATTTGGTCTAACCATCGATTTAAAATAAACTACATTAGATACACTATTGCCTACAAATAAGTAAAAAAACCAGGGGTAAGGCAAAAAAGGGTTCCGTACTACCGTTAAATTGACAACAGGCACGAAAATATTCATCGCCATAAGTGTGCCTATAAAATTTAAGGAGTTCCCTCGATTTCTATAGGATCCTATCATCTGATCATGACTTGGTGCTAATCGGACAAACTGAAAAGTATACTCTATCGAACTGCACGTCTAGCACGACCTGCCCGCGAGTCGTTTGTCGCTCAGTGCCTCGCTTACATATTTGAATAGTTGGACAGAGACGCACTGAGCGACAAACGACCCGCAGGAATGTCTTGCTAGCGCCCTGAGAAAAAAAAAAAAACAGTTCAGCCGTTTTCGAGTAATCAGGTAACATATGTAGGATTAACCCTTTTCGACGCTGTGTCTAAAATGACAAACTATGACTGATACGCCTTAATTTATGAAAAATTAAACCATATTGCAATGCGAGTAGGATTTTATTGTGCCGTACATTTTGACGGATACTTATAACCGTCGTTGGGGGGAAAAGGTTAATTCATAAATTCGTTTCAAAATTAGGCCCCTAACGGATTAATAAATAATGACGGATCTCGAAATGGATGAACTGCGTAATGACGAATCTCGAAAAATCAAATACCGATTCTTACAGCTGAAGCATCAATGTGAAACAAATCGTTGTTGATCTTATCTTATTATTCCATCTTAAGATAACGAATCACAAAGTGACCCGCTGTATGTTCAATGTGTGTTAAGTAGGTGACTGCTGTCGAGCAGCAAGAAGTTAAGTGTACATAACCACAGACCATAATATCCTAAAGACACCGCTCAGCCGTACTTTTACTAGCGAATAAAGCTGCGACAGTAGCGGGGTGCGGGGGTTTAGAGCGCTCTGATTGGTGCGTTTTAGGTTGTGCGGCCACTTGCTTGCCTGTAGCCCGGCCGCTTATAGTTTTTTGACTGCGGCCCTAACATGAATGACACAAAGATAAGATAAACCGTCTTATCTCTAAGTGCGTCTCTCTCACACTAGTGCCGACGAAAGAGACAAACGGGTTTAATTTATCTATCTGTCATTCTGATGTTGGCAGCGGGGGTCACCCGGCTGTGCGGAGTCTATAGGATATATAATAAAAATAATAATAATAATAATATTTTTTATTGTTCAGGCAGGCAATATGGGTATATTGAAATTACAAAAATTACAAAATATGGCTTGTAGATTTATCAACAAAGATATGTTACATTGCTAATTGTTGTCATCACCTCAGCAGTCTTTCTCTTTCTTGTACTGGTTTAACTGTAGATCGTGTTTATATCCCTCTCAAAAACTCTATGGAAAGCGAAATCTAAAGATAATTTTAAATACTCTCAGCCCGCTGCATCAAATTATTTCAGATCAGCTTTCCCGTCGCGTGTTTCAGTAGATGTTGCAAAAGATGCAATTCCTTCCTTATATACATTTATATTTATTTAAAAACATAAGTTCAAATAAGTTATCTTAAAAATGATTGCTATTGTATTATTTCTTTATCAAAGTTATGAGCCATAACTCAATTTTGTTAAAACTAACCGGCCAACAATGCACCTTAAGAACCTGGTGGCCATGCTCTCGATAGCTCTCCTTAGATGGCTCAGCAGTAGACTAGGTCGAGGAGAACCACTGCGATGTCAGTGTCATAACGTCATGCTCCGCGGCTCGAATTGACTCGATGTTTTAATATACATTGCTACTTATAAGTGAGCTGGAGTTATATCAAGCGAATAACAGCTGTATTGAAACACCGCATAAGAAAGTGTACACGGACTTGTGAATAGTTAACGCTGTATGGTAGCGGTCATGCTGTGTGGTCACCCGCACTGTTTGTTTGCAGTTAAACGATTACTTAAGGTCATGTAGGTATGTGTGTGTGTGAACGTGTTAAGCATAAACTTATCAATACTAACATTAACTAAGCCGGCCTATTACACTAAAACGGGTTTTTAACCCCTTATAGTTTTGCCATGTCCGTCTGTATGACATAGCCACTTCTTTTTTCGAAAAGTATTAAATTGACAAGGCTGAAATGTTGTAGGTACGACTATTGTAGTAGAATGGCCGCGCGCACACAGTCGGAAGTATAAAATTGGAAAACATTTTTACATTTGGAGGACCATTATGTCAATGTGTCATTTCTGTTGGAGTCACGTGTGTATCTCCCACAGTCGGTAGAACGGTAAATAAAAAAAAAGTTTATAACAAAGTAAAAAGGAAAATTATCACGACTAAGTAAGGTTTCATTGGTTCATGAGTTATAGGCGACTAACTTGTTTATATTAGGTCCTTACATATGAAATTAGTGTTTTGTACGGGAGGAATATAAGGTCATTTTTTTTTGTAAAATATATTTAATTAATCAAAGTATGCACCGTTGTCATCTATGCACTTTTGCCATCTCATAGGTAGTTCATTGATCCCTTTATTAAAAAACACATGGGGGCGAGAATCAATAAACTCTTTGAAGGCGGTTTGGACTGCCGCATCGGAGTTGAATTTTTTTCCTTGTAAGAAGTTGTCCAAGTTCCGGAAAAAATGGTAATCAGTTGGAGCAAGGTCCGGGGAGTACGGTGGATGTCGCAGAAATTCCATTTGTATTTCATCTAACTTAGTGGTTGCTTATTGTGCAGTGTGTGGTCTTGCGTTGTCGTGAAGCAGCAGTGGCCTAGAGCGATTGACCAATCTCGGTTGTTTAGCAGCTAGTTCTTCCTTTTGCTTCAAGTGGATTAATACAGTTTTATCACTTACCCCGAAGCCTGCAGCTATCTCTGAATTGCTTTGTGATGGATCCGCTTCCACAATAGCCTTTAATTCTTCATTTTCCACTTCGGTCTCCGGCCGTCTACGGGGTTGGTTCTAAAGGTCGAAATTTCCAGAACGAAAACTTTGAAACCAAAAACGTACCGTGCTTTCTTTTGCGGCACAAGCGCCGTACACATAATTAATCCTTCGAGCTGTTGTTGCAGCACTGGTGCCACGGTAGAACTCGTACTCGTAATAATATACCGATATTTCATGTTTTCCATTGTGCGGTAATAAGCGACGCCAAAGAAAAAATAATTTGGAAAAAACTAATGAATGACTGTTTTCAAAACTCAAATGTACCAGCTAAATGAATTTATAAATGTGAATTTGGAAATCTTACCCAAAGAGGAGATATTTCAGATCAAAGTGGTCAGTACGACAAAACGCTAATTTCATATGTAAGGACCTAATACGTAACTACTAAAACTTATCGACAATAACTTTGAATAGACAAATGGCCAAGGAACCCTACACTGAGCATGGCTGAACATACTCTTGACAGATTTTTTTAATACTATAAATGCGGTAGTTTTTTTTTTTTTTTCCTCTTACAGGTGAAAGCGGAGTAATGGATTGACTTGATATTTTGCATAGCGATAGTTGAAGGGCCGGAGAAGGACAAACTAAGGCAAATTTTCATCGCGGAAAAATGCAGTTCTCGAAGTAATAAAGATAACCGACAACGCCGAACCGAATGCCTAAACCCCTTATAAATTTTATTTAAAACGTTAATATTCATATATATTTAGAGTTCTGTATAAAAAAAAATTAAAATTAAAAACGTAACCCTTATACAACCGCTTTGTTGTCCGTCTATATGTCAAGACTCTTTGTCTCACTAACGGCTCAACGTATCGAGCTCAGATTTGGCACAGTTGTAGTGTTAACCCTTATCCGGGCAGAGGAGTTGCATCTACCAGATACATGTATTTAGAATTTCAACCTTAATACCTATATGGTATGATACAATTTCGATTGTATTTACAATTTTACGGATTTCAGATACTACAGTTTTTATTTGTATTTCATCCCCCTTTCTTCTAAGAGCGATCTAACCGGCGCGTAAGAAATAGGTATTCGGGCACTGAGTCTACTTCTTCTTCCAGTGCCTCTGCAACTAGTGAAGGTTGGCAGGCTGGCTGGGTCTAGTGCCATATATAGGCGTATCCAAATTCATATACTGCAGTTTTTAATCTCTGGCACGACGGACTATTTAAGGCTGATAAATAAAGTTGAAGGCAGACATAAATAGGGGTCGTCCACAAATTACGTAACGCAAAATTCTCAAATTTTTTACCCCTTCCTCCCCCCATGTAACAGGACCGTAACGCTTAGCTTCCCTCCCTATTCCGTTACGTAACAGGTTTTTGTAAAAAGTTTTTGCCTAATATATTATAATTTCATGAGTTTACATTAATTGTACAATATTATAAAATCGTGACGTAACGCCAACCTTGCACCCCCCTCCCCCCCACCCTCTCCCAACGTAACAGGACCATAACGCTTGGTCAGACCCCCCCCTCCCCCCCCTCTCCAAATTGCGTTACGTAATTTGTGGACGACCCCATAGCAGGATAATTCCAAAACGACAACAATATTTCATAAAAAAATTAATATCGCATTTAGTAATATTTTACATTAGTTTTACGGAATGTTAAAAGTGTATCTGAATTTAGATGTATATGTTTGCCGCCATGCCATCCCAACGACAATTTTATTGGAGATTTAATCTACTTGGCTCCTACTGCGATTTATTTAATTTATCATTCCGTTAATAAATTTTGAACTTAGTTTATTTTTAATGAAAAATTTTACTTACTAAAAATTTAAACGTTTTATGCCATGCAACTCATGATAATTTTATTGGAAATTTACTTTACTTCACACTGACTGCACGAAAAATTACAATGTTTTCCCAACGTCGAATGACTTATTATAACAACGTTTTAGTCAAGTAATTTCCGAAGGAGGTTCTTCATTATAGTTCTTTTAAAAAAAAAAACATTAACCGTATCATGCTATGCCTACCACTTTCCATCAGGTGGGCCGTCTGCCGGTTTGTCAGTCAATTGTCATTTAAAAAAAACCGGTGTTAACTTATCCGCGTGTCGAATGCTAGGGCCGCTGGACACTTAGTGGTCCCAACTTCAAAATCATTCGATTTCCTGGGGTGAGCCTAACTCGACCCGTCAGTCAGTCCGTATAAACTACATGTTCGTAGGTTTCTTAGAACTTGGAGGTATTGGTTGTATTTCGACGCAGCTCTGCCAATGTCGTGGGTACCTAACTGCGCATAATGCCTACAAGCGCGCGGGTCAATTTATGATGGTCGGTCAAAATGTGACACGAAATGAGCGGGGAAATTTGAAAAAATAACATAGGTGGAGACTTCAAATAGCTCTCCGAGAAGCAAGACTTTCGGTCTTCTGTTTACGGATATATAATCGCAACATTTATATGTGTTCTGTGTGTTTTTTTTGCCTTACAAAGACGATTACGTAATGTTTTACTAACTTTAATAGCGAGAACTTAACGAATCAACAAATCGAAAGTATTTCGCAAGAGCTACCTATATAAAAGCTTAATTCTGTAGGTAAGTCAGTATTGCTCAGTATTCACGCCGCCTACAATGGAGTTTGACCTTCACCCACTTATTCGCTCACTCGAAGCGAGTTACCTACGTAGTGAATCTTTTATGATTTAAAAGTGTATTATATTTTACAATAAACTTGGTATTTCGAGAAATCAAAAGCCTCTTTTAATATAACTGGAACGTATTATCACTTTTGAATACACATCTTAGTTATAGGTCACTCTAGAAATTTGTTCGATTGCATTTGAGACGTTAACCATACCTTCAAGTGTTGTTATCACCTATTGACGATAGGTAGATAAATCCTTAAAATAAGCAATTTTTTGTTTTAAGGCAAAATTGCCTTACCTGAATTAAAAAATACCTTAGTTATTTACGAGAGGAGTACAATTATGTTCTCTCCATCGATATATTACTAAAACCTCGTTTTAATACTGGTCGTATAGCGGGACTATTTGTATAAAAAAAAGAATGGAAGTATCACTACGAGGATCATAGCAAATTAACTATTTCTGCGATTGCAGAACTAAAGGGGCTTGTAAACGGGTTAGTCTTTGGCAATTTCATTCATCACTATTGAAAACAAAAAAATTAAGTGTAGACTTTTGGGAATAGCCCGAATTGTAGCAATTGCTCGTTTACAAACACCTGAATGTCATCAGTATGAGCAATTTTACGATGTTAAAAAAATTAAAGCATGGCCCCGTGCACAGTGACGAAGTTCGATGCAGCGAACAGTCCTGCGCATCCGCCCTCGTTATCGACGATTCAGAAGTGGTCTAGTGAGTTTAAACAAGGAAGGACGAGAATTGAAGGCGAGCCTCGACCAAGCCGGCTTGTTCTATGCCATTTCACATGAAAATGTCAAAAAAGTTGAGAACATTATTAGAGGATTGTCGAGGAAAACTTAACACTTTTGTAATCCTCATACTAATAATTTGTTCGAAGTCCTTCGTAATGCTTGTTTCCAAAAAAGTGTGTAGGTGTGGGACAAGTCATGTGGTTGCCGGAATAGTGAGGCTGGTCGACCGGGACCCGTTAAATCTATTGCTCAGAGAACCAGCCTCTCTGTAGATATATACCTACCATACACAATATTATTCATGACCAATAACGTAACAAAAGTTTGTGACAGATGGGTGCCGCGAATAGCACAGATGCGAGTTGCATGTTGTTCAGTCAAATTTTACGATTTTTTAATAAATCTTTACTCTTGGTAAAAAGTACTATATTCAGTAATGTAAAGGTGCTCCCTCATTTGGAGCATTCGCCTGTAATGCGACGTTTCAGATTCGATTTTGAGCATTACATTACATTACTGCCTCCCTGACCAATCAATGTAATGCTCGAATCTGTAACATTACAGATCGCGCACTGTAATGCTCGGTTCAACTAGCAATGACATGGCTAGAATGTTTGGGATTATAAGGTGGAGGGAATATTGCTCACATATTACAAAGCAACATTTTTATGGATTCATGTTCAGATCGGCCAAACCTATGTTTCTGCATTCTTTTTATGTATGATTTGGTAAACTATTTGATATAAAAAGATATACTTATTTTTCCGTTTTATTTCGTTTTCTCGAAAACCAGTAAATATTTGCGATTTTGTTTTATTTTTCCTGTAAAATATACCTGAGTTTCTCTCAGCATTCTTTATTTGACATTTTTAACCGACTTCAAAAAAAGGAGGTTCTCAATTCAGTTGTATTTTTTTTTATGTTTCTTACTTCAGAACTCCGTCATTTATAAACCGATTTTGAAAATTCTTTTTTTAATCGGTAGGGTATACCTCCAGTTTGGTCCCGTTGTAGTCAAAGTCGAGTTATGATAAGAGGATCCATGAGGAATCGATGGAACTCTTCAAATATTATAGGCAAGCATATAGCAATTTTAGTATTTTCTGTAATAACTCAAGCATTATTTGGTGAAGTGGAACTGTTGATGAAGACCATAGATGATCACCGGAACTCCTAAATGTTGAGTATTTCACGGTTGGCGATTAAATTGCTGTATCGAGTTCTGAAGCAACTTATGTCCATGAAAAATCATGTAGTAAAATTGAGGAACCAGGAGAACTCCTCAACGATTAACATCCTTGCACTGTGGATAGCATCAGTTTGTAAATGGTGATGAGCAATTGGCATTATGCTATTGTTACTTGATGTAGTAAATGTGTGTCGTTAAATCACAGGATAATAAATAAAATGTGAAAAAAAACTTACTTTTCAAAGGATATTTGAAGTCGGTTTTTTTATTTTATAAATTATATGATTATTGGTGTGGCAAATTTCGGAGATGGGAGAGGGCACGGTCATATTGTGCACATTTAAATTAATAAATAATAAAAAAAGTGCGAAGAAAAATAATTGACTTGAAATTTTTAATCTTTCATATACCTATTGCAACCTATTGATAACCCACTTTGACCCTATTGCTTGGCTTTCAAAATTTTAACCACTTCCTTAGCAACCATTTTCAGTAAAGTTTTAAATAAATTTGAAAATGTTATTCCTGTAATATATGGGGCACGTAAGTTCTATAACTGTCCCAAATTTCAAGTTCATAAATAACACTAGTAGTTACTGAGATAATGGGCTATGACATACACACAGACAATGAAGTCTCACCATAAAGGTTTCTTCTTTACTTTTAGGTACGGAACCCTAATAGGAGGCTGTGAATGAAAACCTTAAAGTTAGGTCTTAAGTTTTATAGATTTTAAGAAATTGGTAATTTAAAGCGATAATGTGAACTTTATTACACGAAACTTGTGTTCGGCTGCGTCAGTCATGATAAAAGCAAACACTTCCGTGAGTATACAAAACTTTTCTATTTCTTTTTCAATCAATTCATGGACTACTGCGTTCTGATTAATTTGACTAAAGACTAAATGTTTTGCATCTCTTGCCTTTGCTATAACCTAACATCTCAAATAACTTAACTTTTTCTTCTCATTGTTAAGATTGATGATTGTCGGCCGAAAATCACTTGTCTTATCACTGACTTACTTATCATAAACAGGTGTATAGACACTTGAAATTTGGCATAAGGACCGAGCCTCCATGATCCTATGATGGTGGATAGGTGGGATTGCTATCTCAAAGTCGTCGCTTTGTTCAGGAATCTTACGTTCTGAAAACGTGGTAAAATATGTGATAAGATTTTTTACTTAATACAGCATAGTTATTTTAAAATTTAAGACTCTTTTCATTTTCTAAAATAAAACAACAAAAAAAGCAAATATACGCTTTGAACCTCCTCCTCCTTCGGTTTTTTTGAAGTCGGTTAAAAATGAATAACTGTTAAAGAGTCTACTAGTTTTTTCGAAGCTGTAATTTAATATAACTTCGTTTATAACTGCAATATTGCTCAGTAATGAAAAAAATAAATACTAATCGCTTGATATGACATTCATATTTATTATATTATTATGCACAGTATAAGTACTGAGTATGTACATTTAAGTGGGTCAGACATATATGGCAACAACTGCAGATCTGTCGTTCTGTCCTGGTTGTTTGTAAACTTGACCTACTTGCCACCTACAATATATGGCCATACTCAATCGTCAGTACCTTGTGTACGCGTTGACAATGATTATCATTTTCTGCGGAAATAATAATATATGTAGTGTTATACTTTGGCCAAGATTATAGTTGCTCGATGTTCAAATTTAAATACGAAATGGGCATAAATTGCAGTGTAACCTAATAAGGATACGCCCTAAAATTTCGGAACCCTGAGATTTATTATTTAATTACGATTATTTGTATAACTATCCAATTTTTCGATTGAGATTTTGCTGTCTGAAAAAGATAATATATGTATATTGACATTATATAATTTATTTATTTTAAAATTATGCGGGGCGGGGTCATATCGAAACTTTCTTTTTATACTTGGTCTACTGTAATATTACAAAGAGAAAAATGTTGTTTATGTGTTTGTAAGTAGGTAGGGGAGTTCTCTCTAACTACTGCACCGATTCTAAAAAATGTTTCACTAAAGAAAGCTACACTATTCCTGTGTGGAAAAAATTGCGGTTCTCGAGGGAATAGTGATAACCAAAATCCACGCAGACGAATTCGCAGGCAAAAGGCTAGTAATATAATAATCCTGCAGTCCCTTGAACTAGATCTCCAAATATGGATTTTTAGTCGGTTAGCAAACTATAACATATTCTTATCAAACATTTAAATTAAAAGAAATTGGAACATCCATATTGACATGTGGTATATATATATATAGGAATAGTGTAGCTTTCTTTAGTGAAACATTTTTTAGAATCGGTGCAGTAGTTAGAGAGAACTCCCCTACCTACTTACAAACACACAAACAACATTTTTCTCTTTGTAATATTACAGTAGACCAAGTATAAAAAAAAAGTTTCGATATGACCCCGCCCCGCGTAATTTTAAAATAAATAAATTATATAATGTCAATATACATATATTAACTTTTTCAGACAGCAAAATCTCAATCGAAAAATTGGATAGTTATACAAATAATCGTAATTAAATAATAAATCTCAGGGTTCCGAAATTTTAGGGCGTATCCTTATTAGGTTTCACTGCAATTTATGCCCATTTCGTATTTAAATTTGAATTTATATATATATGTATATATATATATATCAATTCTCAACCTATTCCGATACCTACTCAATCTGGAAAAAAAAACAAGTCGTTTAAATATAAAAGCAAGTATTTTAAAGCTAAAACAGTTAAGTAAACATGATAAATAAACTTTGGAAAAATGTGCAAATGGCGAACGACGCTACGCGCCATGATGACAACTCGTACTTGACTATACTGGTTTGAATCACTTGCAAATTGTGCAGGTTGCTATAAAACTGCAATCGATTTAGCTTGCGATTGCTTTCATCGGTGAGCTTCAAATAACCGCACGTAAGCACCTGTCGATGGGGCAAGGACGTGGCAGTGAATCCTCCACCGCCCCAACCCACGTCCGAATGCTCGGGGTGGCGCGAGCGGATGCGACTTCACTGACCTATTTCCATGCTTGATCTTGACCTGACCTGGCCTAGATAACCACTCCTGAAACACTAAAAGGATTTAAAGTCCGCGCCTACTATTCTAGTTTTTAATAGGAATAATACCAACGCGCTCTCGACTCCTGCAAATTAAAATATGATCAAAATAATAACAACGTGGTAAAACCTGATTAAGATCGCTCTCGACAGCAAAGACATGAATTATCCCGAACTTTTCTGAGAATCAAGTGGCTACTAGTGTCGGACCGAAGTTTCGGTTTCGGCAGATTTCGGCAAAAAATCATGTTTCGGCCGAAGGTTCGGTTTCGGTCAAAAAAGTGCCGAACCTTTCGGTCGCGCCGAAACTTACCTACCCGTAAATTAAAACTCAGAATACATCTTTTTATAAGGGAACTTGTTTCATTTCATACCACCTACACGACTTGCAAATGTTTTATTGTTCATATGTCTAGAAATAACGGTCCATTGATATTTTTATTCGTAATATTCAGCGATTTTAACCCATCTATAAATGTTTCGTTTTCGCCAAAAAAAACATGTTTCGGTCGGACATATCACATTAGTGGCTACCTACTGTAAGGATACTGAAGACAGTGAGATCGGCCGTAGTGTTGGCGAGGCTCCATCCTGTCCACACTGCAATTTAATGTTTAAGTACCTATGTAAAATAACTCTGAAGCTTTTATGGAAGCGCTAGAAAATTAAGAAGTTGGAGTAAAAGTCACTGGAACGGACCTTAGCAAATTGAACTATGCAGATGGCCCTGTCCTTATCGCAGCCTCAGAAAGTGACTTACAGAGAATTATTACCACAAGCCAACCAAAGCAGTGAGAAAATAGGTTATATATCAACATTAAAAAGATGAGTGAGCGTGAGGGTAACTGGAAGGGAAAAGAAAATATCGTGTACTCATTATTTTTAGTGAACTTTGACACGGCGCGCCGTCGGCGGCGGCAGACTGAACATTTACTCATACACGCAAGTGTCCGACTGCATGTTAAAGTAATCACTAATTTGGAATTAACAGTATGATCTCTTCCCTACCAGTTAATCCCTCCTTATGATTGGGAGTGTCAGGTGGAAGGCGCATGATGTTCTATCCGAAAGTTATACATACCTAAGTCTGGTTTTCGTAAGTCGGTTCTTCTATTACATTAATTTTAAAGCTCATTATTTTGAGTGTGTACGCCTTTTACTCGTAAAAATCGCCTACTCTTTGTTATTGAACATATTTGTAACCGACTCAATTTGATTTTTGATTTGATACCTATATATTACGGACAAATAAAAAATTAGTAGCGGCGCGTATTGTCCGCCATTGTTGTTTTATGACATTGTAGTATCTCTAGATAATTGGTATATAGTGCTAAATATGTAAGCATCGAAACTAGATCAATTCAAACAGCTCCCTGTTGTTCAAATCCCCCTGACCCAGTTTCGTATGAACTTGACCCATATTTCACTCGACCCTAGAACATGCTGGCAACGCGGCAATGCATTCTTCTAGAAATCGCATAACAGCTTATATTTAGTTTTAACGTATACATTATTTCCTGTGTCTCTAATCCCTCCTCTGCTGCACTGGGAGTGAAGAAATAGCATAGAATGCGTGCAGATGCTTATAATCCTGGCATGTCGTAAAAGTCGACTAAGGGAAGGGTCCTCTCCAACATGGTGGACTATCTGTATGGGCGATGGGCTGATCACCTGTCACCATACGGTTCATCATACCATCTTAGGACTAATTAATCGAACGTGGCCACCAGTAGTCTTGTGGCTCTGCCCACCCCATTAGGGATTTCTGGCGTGATAATATGTATGTATGTATGTATGTCTCTAATTTTTACTTACAAGACGTGTAACGAATTATGAAAACAACCCTGTAATCATTGTTTTTTCTTCGAACTTACCACCAACCAACCTTTCGTAAAGTTCAGTAATAATAACTTAACAATGAATAAATTAATTTTACCTAGATTGAGTCTATTTAATTATTTGTTTCACGGTTATTTGAAGCATTGGTTTCGCCTTGACATAGTCTTAATGGATACAGATTACAGAATGCAAGGGAAGTACATACCGCTGCAAGGAAATTCTATTTTACCTACAATGGAAAAGTGAGATAACAAACAAACCTTGCTTTGTACCCATTGTGTGACTGAAGCCTTGGCTAAACGACTTATACAGGTAAATAAGTATCTTAATAAATAGGTGCTCAACTATTAAAACTATTGTTGTTTTGATGCGATAATAGTAGTTTATGCAACGTTTGCATAATGATTGGCCTTAAAACACTAGTGCGGTTTTATGAAACGAGCTTTTAGAGAGTTTCATAATAAGATCGCACG
This sequence comes from Tortricodes alternella, assembly GCA_947859335.1. Lineage (NCBI taxonomy): Eukaryota > Metazoa > Arthropoda > Insecta > Lepidoptera > Tortricidae > Tortricodes > Tortricodes alternella. Next base: position 11,368,369 of record OX401970.1, read on the forward strand.
TGTGTTTTAAGGCCAAATTATGCAGAGTTGCATACATAACTTTATCTACACACATATTATAAATCCTCCATGATGTGTTCAGAAACAATATTTTCTGGCAACAAGTTATTTGTTGCAATCGTGGCTGCATTTACGATATCCGGCGCATTTTCACATCACACAGTCACTCCGAGAAGACTATTATTCATATTTTCAACTAAAATGTAAATTACAAACAACTTTTTACAATTCTACTTTCGTTCAGCAAAAAACCAACATGAATCATGAGAGCAGTAATGGCGGCAATTCGATCCTCCGTCAACGCCATTTTTTTTTTAAATCATAGACAAACGAATGATGTCTCTATTCTCATGTCACTCGAGATCAAATGTCGTGCAGTTTATGTTAAAAAAAACATACTGAATTGATGTTTCGTATCAATAACTGTTTTAATATCTATGGATACTAGCATAGAGACCCACTTGAGTTTTGACAGCTGTTCCAAATTTAATCTCATTACGATACTAAAATCGATACTGTAATAACATTACAGAACTGGTTTTACCTAATTGGTTGTCATAATGATGGTAATTTCCTACGGTTTTTGATTACATTATGGAAGTTTTATGATATGGGTGTAGATAAATATGTTGATGATTATTTAAGTTGAAAACTGTCAGTTTCCAAAGGGAACTCGGGAATCGCCAATAAGCAGCGTCACACTATGAAGTGGGTTTCATGTGACACGCTCTTATTTTGTTGGTGTTTCACCTGTGGTAAAACTGATCGCCCTAGATACAGTGCCCTTGATGTCAGTTTAAGTCATAGCAAACGTTTCGAACGCGTTTGCGTAAAAGTCTCTATTTCCTTATGGACGACAGGATTGACGCGTTCGAGACGTTTTTATGATTCAAACTTACAATTAGGGCACTTTGCAAAACGAGGAATGGGCCAGTCATGCGCGCGTTTGGAAGTGTACTGTATTAATAAATAAAATTGTATAATTGTTTATACATAAAGTAAAGAAACTTACATACAAAAGACAGAAATTGGTGATATTTATTTTGTGGTCTTCCAATTACGCTATCACTTAGAACATTGTTAAATTTTTAATAATACGGGCTCGTTATGCGTCATCTGATCAAATCAACAGATCCATAATATCTTCTAGGGATACCCCAAAACCCAAGAAGATGAGAACAAATCTACTCGTAAGTGCTCAGATTTTAGTAATAATTTACTCCGTCATTTATCTGTGACTAACAAATTGTTGCATTGCTATTTGACGTCATTGGGACAATTTCTGAACTGCGAGATGACTACAGTTATCCTTTCACAACCAATCACGGAAGCGGATTCACTTATGGGATATTGCGTAGCGTGAGTCAACATTTAATTATAACATATACAACTCCCTGAAGGAGGTCCGGAAAATTGGTAAATTAAGGCGAAATTGTGAGCTATTGCTGTAATAAATCCCCTTATTTTTTCGATCAATACCAATCTATTCACTCTATAAGATACTTACACGATTTCTTTTGCTCGCCACAACATCCGTGAAGACATCGGGCCATAACTACCTTTTATTATAAACCAAAATAAATGTTTGTTGTAATGTTCTTGTGCTTAATGACTACTGAAATCCGTGAATGAGAGATAAGGATAAACGCACTTTCGAATTATTTAAATTGGTAGTGTTTGAGTAGATTTCACTCATTTAGGTTATAATTCATGAATATTGTATTTGATATCGTAAAATTTGAAGTTACTTGTTGTTTTTCCTTTAGCAGTAATAATATATATTTAACCTTGACACAAATCATTTGCAAGTTACGCGAATTGCCAGTAGTTTTGCCTCTGACTCATATTATCAATAGACAATATCAACAAACAGTTTCAAAGCAATTTCCCACAGGAGTAATGTTACTAATCTTGTTTATAAAAGAATCACATACTTACTCACGCTTCATATTTTGCACTAGTCGGTATTTTATACTTAAGAATCGTGAGAACTGCTTAAACGCGCAAAAGATACTTACTGAAAATGAAAATAGAGGAATTTAATTGGTTTATTAATGGGATTTAATTGGTTTATTATGAGAAATGTTCTCCGTGACACCACACTATTTATACCTAGTTATGTTCCAGAGAGTTTATCGTATGTATGTAAGTACATCATCCGTCGTACACGTAGTACGTACTGTGGCGACCTCGTCGAACCAAAAGCAGTACCACTGTCACTGGGTAAGTGTGTCAGTGTGCCAGTAGGGCGCGCGTCATCGACGACCATGCCTCCCTCCCCCGTCCACCCTCCCTCTCCCGCGACAAGGTCCCGAGACTGCAGTGGACTTTATTATGTAATTTACATTTCTGGGTAAGGACTAGGTTCAAATAAAAATTAACTCAATCCGCGCGTGTGACAATTGACCTCAATCATTTTGTGACTACGAGAATACTGCTTAAGGCGTTACGTAACCTTTTCTACGTGACAGTTATATAGTACATTACTACAGCTACTTACCAGTAGGTAAGACTACTTTCCTGGACGAGTTATTTACAAGTCCAAGCTCGTAGAGCGAGGACATATAAAATTAGGCCAGGATCGGACGGTAGAAACATCTATTTTAATTTGCTTAACAATTCAGAAACATGACCACATGGAACGATTCAAATGTTTAAATTATATTTAAACATTTGAAATTTTACAATAGCCATGGTCAGCATAAAAGGAATGATTTTATTTTCATTTTAAAGACCTTCATAATTGTAATAAAAAAAGTAAATATAAGCTTAGAAAAATTATGATATTTTACTGAATTAGGTACTCGTTATCTAACGTTAGTAGAAATAAGAATAAATAAATAAACAAGAAATAAGAATTCGCTTTACAGTAGATTTGAACATTGTGCTGTTTGTTCTATAATGTTTTTAGGTATTTTATTTTAAAAACGTGTAAAATTTCCTAGGAATATTTTTTGATACTACTCGTAAAGTAACAAAGCTGAAATGTATAAATATAGAAGACGCGCTCTTCGAAAAAATAGTAAAAAATAAAATGTTACGATATCTCTCATAATCCTAAAGCAAGGCTGATTATTTTTTTCTTATTCAGGCGACGTTATAACCCTTTAAAAAACGTTATAAGTACAACCAATTGGTACCGTTGGCTCGATTCGATACCCATGAGGATTTCGTCAATTCAATATGAGGATTTCGAATGTTTTATTATGATTGTAAAATCATAATGTATTTAACCTTTTGAATACCACAGTCGGCTGTAGCCGACAGCAGATTTTCGTGCCCCTGACGCCACGGTGGCATGCCGTTTCCCATACATTTTGTCGGCTACAGCCGTCACTCGGCGTCTGTAGCACGCTTACTCGCCAACAGCCGTGGCGAAAATTTAAAAGTTCCCGAGGCAATAATTATAACCGAATTCCACGCGAACGAAGTATATATGAAATAAATAAAATAAAGGTGGCTTCATGCTTCAACTGAAAATAATCTTTTTTATTTATATTCTGTAGACAATCTCATTATGCGTATACCAAAGCTACTGAATTATTATGCCTCAAATGATAGCTTATAGTTTCTACTTATTTAATCTGAAGTTGGTTTATTTCGCACGAATTTGCATCATGTTGTTTTCGCATCTTTCAAGAAGTAGGTATTATTGACATGTAGGCAATTTTTTTCATGTATTATTTCTTCTACGCGGTCCACCATTTTAGGAAATATTGTTTCTGCTTTTACTGGTACATTCAACCCATTTAAATTTATTCATGTGATGAGTAAAAGAGCCCACAGCTGGCCAATTTGCTGAATAAACATTTTGAGTTTGAGTTGTGAGTTACGTGTCCCCCACCCCCATAGCCAAACAGTAAATTCTAAAAATATAAATGGAAGCTTATATAACGATATTAAAAGAAAAAGAAAAAGTACAACCTAAGGAGGAGGAACCCATAAAGGAGTTTGTTTATAATTACTCAAAATCAATGTATAGCACTAAATAACTTTGAATGAGTTTTAATGGCTACAGAACTCTACACTGAGCATAGCCCGACGTGCTCTTGACCAGTATTTGTTTTTTTTTTAAATTATAAGCAGTGCATAATATTGTAAACCTCTTGAGCGCTGGTAATTTGATATACTCGTATGATCTTATAATGCCAACCTCTTTAGTGACTTAAAAATACTGTCACAGATTTTTCATACAACTTTCCTGGACATTATTGATTCCAAATTCAAACTCATTCGATTTACCGGGGACTTCAAATAGTTCTCCAGGATGCAGTATTTACGGGTTTCTCTTTACGGTGTAATGGCAACATTACAATGCAATTTTTAAGAATGTTTCATGTTTATAACATAAATCAATTTAATAATAATAATAATAATAATTTAATAATACACAATAATAATTACCTGGGTTCAAATCTAGGCTTTCATGTGCGGAATTGAATTTGACATATACCACTAGCATTTCGGGGATGGAAAAACGACGCTAGGAAACCTGCTGATCTATGAATTAATTAATTCAATGAAGTCCCAATATCCGCACTACTACCCAGTCCCTCTTACTATTACAGGAGGGCTGTGCCCAGCAGTGGTACGTATGTAGACTGATGATAATGATAGTGATGACCTGCGGTTTAGTTGTGTAACACGATTGTTATCGCTTTGACTCGCAAAGTAAACCAATTTGACCCTTGGATACATCGAGTGACGTCTGCATTGGTTTAAGCGATACTAATTGTGTTACACAATTGAGCTGCTGTATTGATAATAAACCGTCCAAGTGCGAGCCAGACTCGCGCACGAAGGGTTCCGTACCATTATCTTTAAAAACGGCAAAAAAAATCACGTTTGTTGTATGGGAGCCCCCTTAAATATTTATTTTATTATGTTTTTTAGTATTTGTTGTTATAACTAGTGGCAACAGAAATACATCATCTGTGAAAATTTCAACTGTCTAACCATTACGGCTCATGAGATACAGCCTGGAGACAGACGGACAGACGGACAGACGGACAGCGGAGCCTTAGTAATAGGGTCCCGTTTTTACCCTTTGGGTACGGAACCCTAAAAACATAACTTAGTTCTGATTTAAGTATGTTGTATAATGTGCCCTATTCTCTGAGTGAGCTAGGTTGTACTATTTTTAACTGACTTCAAAAAGGAGTAGGTAATCTATTCGATCCGTATATTTTTATATGTGTTCTCGCATAATTTTTAACCTCGTGGCTTTTGATGATTCTTTTTTTGTTGGGAAGGTCTTAGTTCTGAATTGGCGGGATCTGATCATGGGAGCCATGAGGAATCAACGGAAGTGGTCGTATTTATATTCTTTCGAAATATATAATATACAGTCGGTCAGGGCGAAACAGGATGCAAACGTAAACTAAATATATCTTCTGGTCTTGACAATAATTAAGGTGTGAAACATCGCGTTTCGAATACCCATCTTTTTTAAATTTTACATCAGGTAATTAAGTTGCTCTTAATTTGTTTCAATGATTCACTCACATGTGCCGAAGCCCTCGCAACAACATACATTTCGTTACTAAATGGGAATTTGGCGTCATCATATATCTATTCATGAATGAATGAATGATTTTCAATCGATTGCCCGTCAGCACAAGCAATAGGGTCCTACGAGAACCGTTTCGGTCGGTCGTCTTAAAAAAGGGTAATTGCCATCAATCACATGTATTTTTGCCTCAATAACTCAGTTCATTTTTAAGCTACAGTACCCAAAAATTTAACGCCGTAACGATATTTCTATAGTATAAAAAAACATCATAAAATAAAAATATTAAAAAAAACGCAGTACAATCGAACGCGGAGCAAGACCCAAGCGAACAACTATCACGAATAAGTAAAGTAGGCTTCATTGGGTCATGTTTATGTGTCATGTCTCGTATCCTGAAATCAGTTATAGATGACTAAATTATGAATACCCACTATTACAGAAATCTATGTACAAAATACGTCTAAAATCCACAGCATAGACTGTGACAAGTAATTTGTACAGAGATTATGGCTATTGATAGAAGATGGAACTCTACATCTTCCAAGGACCATAATGCACTTCGCCAGTTTAAAAAAAAAGCGGCCATGTGCGAGTCACACTCACGCACATGAAGGGTTCCGTGATTTATAACGTCTTAAAAAAAAACTACTTGCTAGATCTCGTTCAAACCAATTTTCGGTGGAAGTTTACATGGTAATGTACATCATATTTTTTTTTAGTTTTATCATTCTCGTATTTTAGAAGTTACAGGGGGGGGGGACACATTTTACCACTTTGGAAGTGTCTCTCGCGCAAACTATTCAGTTTAGAAAAAAATGATATTAGAAACCTCAATATCATTTTCGAAGACCTATCCATAGATACCCCACACGTATGGGTTGGATGAAAAAAAATTTTTGAGTTTCAGTTCTAAGTATGGGGAACCCCAAAAATTTATTCTTTTTTTTTCTATTTTTGTGTGAAAATCTTATTGCGGTTTACAGAATACATCTACTTACCAAGTTTCAACAGCGTAGTTCTTATAGTTTTGGAAAAAAGTGGCTGTGACATACGGACGGACAGACAGACGGACAGACAGACAGACAGACAGACAGACATGACGAATCTATAAGGGTTCCGTTTTTTGCCATTTGGCTACGGAACCCTAAAAACACCTCTTCACAAAAAAGGTGCAAGCTGTAGCGCTAACTCTTGTTTCCAATATGGCTGCCAGTGTAGGCGTGTATGCGTTTCTTTTAAATTTCGAAGGTTACATCAGTTGTGCAATATTTTACTCGACAACGCAACCAGTATAAATCAGGATAATGGCAAAATTCTTGAAACTTTAAATAATAAGACGAGAAATGGAAAAAAAGGAAAGGCAACCCTACAGAGCTTCCGAACCGTTTAACATTCAAACTTCATATTCAAACACAGCCTATATAAGAGACTGTTGCTCTTTGGCGAAATTGAATTTCAATGTAAGTTAGTAAGTGGGACATGACACAAGCGCTCGCTTATGTTGAAATACTGCGTACTAATGAATGTTAAAAGACAACACTGGGTTGACGTGAAAAATTGAAATGGCGTATGAGCTCGGAAAATGTTAATTTTATACCAGTTTTGAAATCCTTTCCTTTGTTTGATATATTGCGTCAAATAAAAACGGTTTTTGTGACTTTCGACCGAGGTTGGCATATTCTCGTGAATCTTAATGTTGCATAAGGTAAAATTGACACATTTTGCAAAGAATTGCACAACTTTTCTGAATGAACCATGCCATAAATATACACAGTACAGCCCAGCCAGTTGTTTAAAAATGTGTAAATAAATTTATTACCAAGGAAGCCTTATAGCGTTCAGATATTAAGCCTTGGAAATGTATAGATATCCGGCAATCCGACATTCTTTTTAATACTTATAAGTATAATTAATACAGAAGCTAAAACGTTTAGCGTTAACGCAATGTGTTAAATACAATTAAGTTCAGTCTGCAATTTGTTTCCTTATATAAGTCGGTTCTTTATTATTTAAAATATCAAGGTCTGCAATCCCTTGCAGCTGTGGAAAAATCAAACTTCTTAGTCAACGCAATCAAAAGATCCGTTTATGCCGCATAATTCGAAACTCGCAAGGGAATCAAAACGTATAGGATCCTAGCTTCATGAAATTTTGCAAGAAGCAAAGCACACGTAAGGGGTCGTCCACAAATTACGTAACGCAAAATTCTCAATTTTTTGTCGATTTATTTTTGCGATTATAATCTTATTTGCAGTTGGTCAACTGACCGCGACCTACGTCGATGTATAGGGACATTAGGGACAACAGTTTTCCAACGGCAAAGTTAAGTTTCTCCCTCAATCCAGTTTGTCTTTTCGATAGAGCAATGATCGGTGCTTTCATAGTTTATAAACTTCAGTAATGTTACCTAAACGGAACCCTCGGTGCGCGAGTCCGAGTCGCACTTGGCAGGTTTTATTTTAAAACAACCAAACACTAAAAAGGATAACGATACGAGCGATAAACGGGCTAAAAACATAATAAACAGTAACTTCGTGTATGCCCATGGAGAGCCCGTAATTTGTGGGAAAAAAGGCAAAATGTTAAAAACCACTAAATAAAAAAATTCGTACCATTTTAAACGAGCATTTCCACAGACGAAGTCGCGGGTAAAAGCTATTCAACAAAATTTAAAGCCTACGTTCATTGCTCAACCGCTGAGACCTCGCTTTGCTGAGTTAGGTAATTTTGTGAACCGATAGCAGCTTTGACATAGACTTTTTTTTTACACTGCTACTTTTGATATTAGAAACCGGATCGCATCTTTATATCTTAATGCACACACAATGGAAATAGTCATTTGAAGAATAAATAGAAACTTGCTTACTGCTTCATTTCTATTAAACAGCTCAACCTTGTGCTGCTTCCATTAATTGATGTATTAAACTTATTTGAAATTCAATCAATATATGTCTGATGGTCTACATCAGAACACTAGTCCAAGCTGGAACGGAATACAATTGTTCGCTAGTTGCGGGAATTCGTGCTCAGGCAGATACAGCGAGCAACCTTGCATTATAATAATTCTATGTACAGATAAATAAATAAATGGTTTTAGAGGAATTGAATGAAATAATAAAATGAATGCGCGTGATATGGCGTGTGCCGCGCATGCGCAGTCCCACCGCCCGCACTCCGGCAGCCACCCCACTCCATGCGTGGGCGCTACGCCGCATCATTCGGGTATTTTGTAATACTGCTAAAATCGTGGTAACGAGGCCAAGGCTCCGTTTATTTACATATGTACGTGAGAAATAGCATTCCCACTACGTAAATACGTACGTACCGCGAGCGGCGAGTTAGCGTACTAGTCGAATTCGTTTCGATCATTCCAAAAAGTGTAAAAAAATAGTACCCTCGTAATTTTGGAAATATGAGGCCTGTTTGATGGATACGCTACCTCAACATCAAGGTGGCCTATACGTTTTGGATCCCCGGAATGGTACTCTTCTTCTCTGATAGAAAGCTCGGATATTTCATAAATTATTAATTATAAAAAACGAAAAACCTGACAGCAAATTAATTATTATTCAAATGAAATAAGAATTTATTTCTTGTGAGTTAAGGTTTCTTTCGCATTTATCGTTATTCCCTCGGGAACATTAAATTTTCCGGGTCAAAAGTAACTTGTTTTGATCCGAGATAAAATCGATCGCCATCCTAATTTATATCAAAACCCTTCCAGTTTTGTGTTCTAAATAGTGCCTCAAGTATATTTTTTCCAAAATAAAAATGTACAAATACCCATTCACCAGTTTTATTTAAAAAAAAAAACACAGCTTCTTTGCAACATTACAAACCTTATTTATTTGCTGATATTACAAGGAAAATGATACTTCAGATTTGGAATTCCTGTCAAAAGATAAATACCACTACATACATAGGTATATAGGATTCCGCGGAGTCACTAATAATTTGTCAAATTCTATCCAGTAGTTTTAGCATGAGCTAAATCAACCGACACACAGACAGAACAAAATATAAAATGTGTTTTTATGAACCTAAATGCCAAATCTATAATTATTTTCAAAATATGACTGACTAGGATACTACAAAGTGTCTTTGTCAGCCTTTTATTATAAGAACACATGATGAACATGATGTCAAGCTAGATTCATTGGTCATCGCGAACTTATATACTGCCAATGACCTTGAGTGATCGGACATTGTCTGTTAGTATCGCGATGCATTCGGAGTGAACGAGAAGCAGCGGTGTGCTGCAATTTATATACAGAGAACTGATGAATTACTTATATAAGTAAACACCAGTGGCGAAGCCTGCCTACAAGCCGTTTTCTGACGGCTTTACCAAGCTAGAAAGCTACGACTAGCTGTCAGTGAAGTCCATGTTACTGTACCTAAATGTCCGACTCGCACGTACGGTTCTAATTCTTCCGGCTTCCCTTAGAAAATATTTCACGCTTCGCCACTGGTAAACACACTATAAATATATAAATCAGCAAACTAATGATAGACCCATAAGTTAAAAAATTAAGACAGAACTGTTTAAAGAGGATTTTAGATGTAACTTCAGGATTTTTTTTATCGAATCGATTTCATCAAATCGTGTTTTTGGAATAGCAAGTTTTTCAATAATATAATGAATATTAGCTTATATTTTATTCGCTTTGCCAAATCAAATATATATTATTTAAATAATGTTTAAGTAAGTCTTGTCAGCGGCTTAACGTATTAACACTGCGGAACATACAAGATTTTATAATGGAGTTGGTGGTAGAGCCGATAGTCGAGTCAATGGTAGAGTTTGTTGATGGTAGTAATTTTGGGAGGATGAAGGCTGAAGGTTGAAGTATTTTTTACAATCATTCAAATTGTATGTAAAACATCGCAAATAAGTTCAATTTATAACCATCGATGTTTGTTGGAAATGTTTATCTGTGTGCGCATGATAAAAATTACACAGGTGTGCTACTCGTACGTACATTGTACTGTGGCCGTGTGCTACGTGCGCCCGCGCCGCGTATCAACACGAGCTTTGATAAAAAAGTGGGTCACCGCCTAAATATGCTCAATGTTGTGCAAAGATATGCGTATCGGTTCTGATGGATTTATGCTAATGCATACTGCTGTGCATTTGTATTTAGACTCCTCTATTTTTTATACTTTGGGTACCACACTCGAACTAGGGACAGGAACGAATGTACGTCAATTAGTCCATAGTTATATCACTCTAAATCTGAAATCTGGTTCCTATGAATAATGCATAATAGATATCAGCAACGACTACAAAAGGAGAAAATAAAACATTTTTAGGGTAATAAAATAGGTACTAAGAAAATGGCATCCTCTACAGCGTCCAACGAATTCGACAAATTTGGCGACAAATAATTACCTACAGCGCCCCGTTTGACCCCTCTCTCGCCTGACGTCTCGTTTTATTGAATAAACTGAAAAAGTCGTCAAGTGCGAGTCTGACTCGCGTGCCGAGGGTCCCGTACTTCCCTATGAAAAACAGACAATACCTTGTAGGTACGGAATCCTAAAAAATATTTTAATTAATTATTAATTTAATTATTTGTGTTGTAACCACAATTTACAGTTTTCGGATTTTTCACTTTACTTGTGCTTTGTGCTATAAGACATTCTAGGTCAACGGGAGGGTACTTCCCGTTGACCTAGAATATGATAGATTTTTAATCTCTTGCAAGTATCAAAATATGCGGCATAAACGGCCGTATCTTTTGATTGCGTTGAGTTAGAAGTTTGATTTTTTCCAAGCTCTAAGGGTTGGCAGACCTGAGTATTTGATATTAATTTCAAGGCGATACCTCCTTGCATTCCAGACAGACAGACGGACAACGAAGCGATCCTAGTGTTCCTTTTGAGGTACGGGAGCCTCAAAATCGTTGCAGCTTCCAACTTCCAGATCCCATAAACAGATCCGACTGAAACTTTTACTATTTTTTTTGTATATCATTTGAAATAAGAAGCATTTGGCTGGTTCATAAATTTAAAAAGAATGTCTTATTATACGTCGATTGTGGGCTCAATTATTGTTTTCTTGATATATATACATTATATACCTTTTATGTATGATTCCTAATTCTGTCTTGATAATTATCATTTATTGCTTTATTACTTTATAATGATTCTATTTAATTTTAATTAAAAATATGACTTTCTGTCGAGTTTCTTGCGGCGCTTCTTCTCAGTAATGATGCTCCTGTCGCATGGACACTGATTTTTTTTCCTTGTCTATGCTCTGGAAGTACTTGCTATTTAATTCGAAACCCGCATTGTACTCGTAAATAGTTTTTACATCTCGTGGGATGTAAGTTTTGAAAATTTAATGAAGCTTCGACGTGTCTCTTCCATTCCTTCCATCCATCCATCCTTCCGATTCCTCTTCCACCTTTTTTTTCTTAAAGTCGTAATGCTAGATGTCAATGCAAAATCTGTAAGCAAATTGATATTTTAATGCTGGTATATAAAAATATTATTTCAATATATAAAATAATTAAATACTTGATTCGGTTAAACAAGAAGCAATAGTGATAGAAATTATATAAAAATAAAAGGGAAAAATTAAGTGCCTATCAAAGATTATTATAAAATGGAGCGCCATCGCGCATTATAAGAGTTATAAAACTAGCTGTTGCCCGTGATTTCGTCCGCGTGGAATTCGTTTATCGCGCGCAGCGCCATCTGCCGAGGAGGAGCATTTCTCATATTTCCAGTATTTATAAAGATTCATGAAAATCCTTCTAGTATATCGGAATAAAAAGAATCCTATGTCCTTCACTATATAACACGCTATATTTCTGCCAATTTTGATAGAATTCTGCTGAGCCGTTTGGCCGTCATAACTGAACGAACAAAGAAACAAATAAACACATTTTCGAATTTATAATAATATAATACATACATATGGATATCTGTCGAAAAATTTATTCAATGCATACATTAATGAATTGAAGAAAGCCTACGATCCTCTTCGCTGTGGAGTATTTATTATATGTTTAAGTCTGCACTTAAGGCCGGGGCAAACCAAACGCGGTTGCGGCACGTTTGCGGCGCGAACGCGGGCCCGCGCCGTTGTAGAACAGCGCGGGCGGATATGCCATGCCACACCGCGGCGGCGCGGGCCCGCCGCGGTCCCGCGCTACTTTGGTGTGGCATGGTAAATCCGCCCGCGCTGTTCTACAACAGGTTGGTTTGCCCGAGCCTTTAAGATGAATGAAACATTATGTCGACTTGAGAAAATACGTTAAAACCGATGAACTCATTTTTTAATTTAATTTCTCAATTATTATTATTTTTAATTTCCTCGCATTTATGGTGAAGGCAGGAGTGTCCAACTCGGATGTAAAGTATCATTGAACCTTCGAATCGAATGCACCCTTGCTCACTGCGTTTGCGTAAACATCTGAAAATGCAATTAAAAATCTCATTAAGTCTCCTGCCATTTTGTTTGACCTAGCCGAACGGCTGAATGTACTTAAATGAATGAGATACCTATCGTTAGATTCGTCTGATTGTGGTGAACCTCGTTGGGTATATAATCTAAGAAAAAAAGTTTATACATCCTTATATAATGTTAGTTTATATAGATAGTACTTCAATCACGCTAAAACTACATAACAGAAATTGATGATATTTAGTGGGGTACCTAATTGTTTATGCCTGGATATTCTTTATCCTACTATGGCGATATAAAAAGGATGGTTCTGTGCAAAACCTCTATTTTCACTTTTTCCTGCAAAGCGCGTAATCCATCCAATCCACCCTCTCAAATTGGATGTTGATAGATCCACCTTCATCATTCACTTATATAGTCACACTATATTTAAAATAGTGAGTATTTAAATATACCCCAAGAATTTGTCAAAATTAAGTATATTTTCTTAGTTTGGAAATTATGTACCCAAACTTTGAACTTAACAGAACCTATCTTACCAACATTTATAGGCGACTAACAAATACGTACTTACTTTTGTGTAAAACATGTACATTCAAAACCGTCCCACATCAACGGATAAATTGTGGCATATAGCTATACTTTCTTGAAAACATTTGCATTGAGTGCTTGGGGACCAGCCCCAGACCTGACTACGGAGCACGAAGCCCTGCCCAAGTCCGACATGCACTCTGCCATTTTACTTTTTAGATACGGAACCTACGCACGGACAGATCTAAAGACTCCAGTTTCCTGTGACATGAAAACATCGTATTGCGAAACGCTCGCTGCTACGCAATTGTGACCTGTTTGTGTGGACACAACACTATGCGCTTGCTTAAACTTAATTTCAAATTCAGAATAAGAACAAAGAATTCTGGACAGTTCCATGTCAACTTATACGGAATTTAAAAAATTTAAATATTTTCTGAAACGCAGGATATTTTCGTTGTCATTATGTAAGAGTGCGCGAAATCAGTGGACACGATCGCCAATTGCCTAATCGAAGAAGTTGACACTTCGGATGTGCTTGGCTGTGTGGAAATATGTATATCATAGTTACTCGTACAGCTAGCATCGTATTGTTGCTCGTATATTATTTATATCTGCATACAAATATTACTCAAAATCCTAGAAGGCCTTTAATTCTTTCAATGCCGCGAATCTCTACCTGATTCTGATTTGTAGCAAAAACTCGCTACGAACAGAGAACTGGGCTACCGGTTTTTTGGCAGCAAAAGTGTTAACGACCAATATACCAAGGCACGTCTAAAGGGAAGGTTGAGTCAATCATCAGCGTCTTGAGCGTCCTGGCTCCCTTTCCACTGTTAGGGATAATTCACACCGAGATGGGAGCGGCCGGCAGGAGACCGCGTAAAGGCTTCCACACATCGAAATGCGGAACGTCAGTTGACGTGTAAGCTTTCATTTTAGTTCCTGTGACACTGCTTACGCGGGCCTGTTCCGATCTGCGTTTCTGTGTGCCGCGCCTGTTTTTTAGGGTTCTGTACCCGAAGGGTTCAAAAGCCAAGGGCCTTCGACATCCATCTATCTGTCAGACGCCTCTAGCTCAGCACCGGTAAGAGGTAGGAAGTTGTAATATTCAAAGGTTATGTGTTATTATGGCATAGCTATCAAATTTGGCTTGAATAATACTTGTTTAGTAAAACAACAAATATCAATTAAATTGCATTTAGAGAGTTAAGTAATAGGTTTCTAGTTGTAACAAGTTACGTTTTGTGTTCTGCTATTTACAGATAGATCAAACCAATACCGCCTACAATTTAGAATCTGCCATCTCATTTGCAATCGACAAAACGATTATGCCATAAACATAATAGTAGATTGTTGCACCAAGCAGAAAGTGATGCATTATTGCGCCGAGTGTTAGTTTGGAGCCCTCTCTTACGCGTAAAAACACGAGCGCAATAATACATCACTTGATGCGAGGTGCATAATCTGCTTTTCTTTTAACTACTGCAAAAAGTTGGTAAAAAAAGTAAAAGTATAGTTTAACCCGACTAGCGACGTAAAAAGAATTTTTGCACCTGGTATGATGCACCCATCGAATTTTTATATAGTCTATAACACTCGCACGTTCTCCCCGAATCTTAAGATACCCTTTTTATTAAAATCGGTTCAGTGGTTCAGGAGCTAAAATAGAACATCCGAAAATTTGCACAGAAAATATTATGCCAAAAAAAATATTTGAATCTTTTAGTAACCGTTACTTTCTTATCAGCCAGTACTTTGAGCACAACATTTTAGACGGGGCAATCACAGTTCGATATGGCCGCCAACATTTGGACTGTTTTGGTAACAGCAAGTCCAGAGAAAAGTGGTCAGCTGTCCCGTCGGACTGTGACTGGGCGAATTGGGTGGCTGGTGGTGTAAACTTGATCTACTGACCAAATTATAAAAAATATACAAAACAGTGCAGTAATGAATTTTGTATGTAACTTTATTGCTCTAGAGCAAATAAGGGCTGCTTTGTGCTGAGTATTTAAGGGCATAATGATTTAATGATGAAATTAAAGCGTAGTTGGAAGAAAAGTTTACTATTAACTACTGGATAACTTAGTACACCATTAAAAGAAACTTTGTAATACGTAATTTTATAATGAATTTATAAAGAAGAAGCCGTGTGCCCAATAGGATTTGCTATCGGCAACCGCTCCCAGAAATGACGAACTTCCAGTCAAACTTTCCTACTTAACCTCCTTAGGGGATGAATTTTCAGCTACGTTATATAAGGAACTCTAGTGCAAAACTTCATGCTTCTAGGCCCACTGGCATAGGCTGTGCGTTATCCCTCAGTTAGTTTTAAGTAAATTATTACTCATAATAATGTACTGTATTACATTTGAGTCGAAAACTTATATCCGCAAATTTCATGTAAGCGCGCAATTGCATCTTAAGGTCACAGTCACATTTTAAAGGCAGATTGTTGACGAAAATGCCGACATGTTTTACGCCTGTTTTAAATTGGTGGCTTGCCTTTGTTTAACAGCAGAAGCAATTCAGCGGATTTAGTATTTTCTTAGTATTCATATTGATTTAAGTATTTCTTTTTCCTTTTATGTCACTGTAAACACAAGACACATACTTAACTAGAGTAGACTCTATCAACTTTTCCGTAGACTCAAACTCTTATTGCATTATAATAAAGAATTGTTGAACTTGGATAAGTAATTTGACAGTCCACTAGAACCTTGGAAGAGCTGTAACTTCGTTTGTAGTTACTGTCAAACGTTCACAGATGTAGATATTTTAAATCAAAACCAAAATAATAGGAAATAACGATTGTAATGGCGCCCGGACTGGTCATATATTAACTTAATAACAAGTAAATCGAAGTACCTGCCTAGGTACGAAAGTACCATTGTAGGTAAGGAAACCTTTGTGCGTAAGTCTAACTCATACTAGACTAGATTTTTTACAATTCAGATTGCGATCTCCGTTTAACATGATAACTCGAATGTGTAGTCGTCCAAGTATTCATAGTTTTGCTCTAAATAAATGAATATTTCATCGTTATTCACGGCTAATTATTTGTACCGTGTGTTGATTGGTGCACGGACGACGCAAGCAACTCAGAGAAGAATTGAATCGGCTTCCAGCCATTTGATCCTGTAACATGCGCAGCGGCTGATCAGCGATAAGGGACACATTCAAATTTAGACCGAATGACTTTGTCCTTACAGTCTAAATTAATACTTTCGTTCATCCGCTGATCAGATCACACCAGAAAAGCGGTGCCGCCTTGAACGGTCGCACAAGTGCCGCGGCGCGGTCGCGCTATCCCTTCGAGCCCCTGAAGCGATTGTATGTAGATATTACAGAAATGTAATTGTAGATAAAGTTTAAAATGCAACGCAGAGATTTAAGCATTTGAAACTGGTCGCCACTTCGCTGCCGGCCGTTGCCATCTCGGTGTAGTTTTCCCCAACTTTTTCCTGTAATCCCGATGTACTGTCGCACTTATTTTGTTTTCACCATTGTCACGACGTCATCGGATCATCAAGCTTTCAGCTACCTATTCAAAATCCATAAAAAAAAACACATAATTATATCGCCACGCACTCTGCATCATTTTCTGTGTTCCGCACCTAAAAGGTAAAAACGTAACACCTATTGTGCAATATATTTCTTTAAATGACTAAGATGTTGCTTGAATGAAGGATGCGGGAGCCATCTTGATTCTTAAGGTGGAAGGGATCTCAGCGGGGTTAATTTTATAACAAATAGCCACTATGGCTGGTATCCATTTCCGATGAACCAAACATCAGAGATACGAGTACATCATGGAATATTAAAGCTGCATTGTATTTTAAGCTTTAAAACAAAGAATTCCCGCGAAGTTTACATACAAGGTTTGATTATCCATTTTTACCATATTAAGGGTGGATTATTAAAAGAATGCTTTCACGACTATGAACAAGATTAGACCGAGCAGACCTCAATGCCTAAAAAAATATATGCGTCGCTCGAGTTTTTGGGTTAATAGTTCTCCGACTACTATTAGGGGCCCGCATCATGATATCACAAAATGCGTAAAAGCTAATTCTTTATTTGCAGAGTCGAAGGACTTAGTTCTCAAATGTTTGTTCTCAGCAGTGTCATCCGAAAGCAGTTATTGCCAATACGACTCCAATAAAGACATTATAACTCTACATTTAAAAAAATATTAAAAACGATGTGTCTTAATCTGTACTAGTCTAACTCGATTTTGTTTAGCACAAAGCTGTCAAATCCAGTTTGACGTTTCTTATTTTAAATTTAGTGACTTAAATTTAGCGAACAGACTTTCGAATTGGCCCCATTGTAGGATTTATTTTGTGTTCTATTCGTTTTATCACAATGGAACTGAAAAGTAGTGGATAATTCGGGAGTAGAACCCATGATGAACCACATGATGAACAATTTATGACTGTTTCTAACACAAAAAAAAATGTTTCATTGGTGCAGTCTTTAATGAGTTTCCAATGCAAATTGATGCGTAAGCAATACATGATCGGTTGCGACACTGTTCTGTTCAGCAATGAGGCTCTCTAACAGGGACACATTCAAATTTAGACAGAATGCCTTTAATCTTACAGTCTAAATTAATCGTTCCGTTATCCGCTGATCAGCCGCTTGCTCAAGAGAATCACATCCCTGAATAACTTGTAGGTTTTCCGGGATTTCGTATTCATGGTATTTAAAGGTGTTGGATAAGTGTTAGTTGCTTGGGTGTCTCTGCTTTATGTCTAAACAGTTGATTTCGAGACAAGTAGCGCTTAGCTCGTTTTAGATTACGTAAGGTAGATTTAAACTAGTGGTAAAGATCTAATTGTTTCGGTTAGAAAGGATCGTCAGACCGAAACTACCCGAAATTTAAATAAGCCCAAATAACTTGCCAAAATCGTCGAATTTTCATAGATTTCAGGTCATATGTAGTCGGTTGGTCCTTAAGATATAATTTCCAAAAACATAATTTGATTCTACGATCATTCCCGAACATTCGCCGGAGGCAGAATTTAGAAATAATTTATAGTTTAATTTTAAAGCTGCTTACCAAAAGGTTTAAAATTATTAAATTTTTCGTATATTTACAATTCTAAGTAGAAGCATATAAACGTAGAGCCAGTTTTTTTTTCAATTGCTATGTGGTCATTGGGAAATACGCTATTTATTCTTAACACGTTAAACGCCATGCTAAATGTTTGTATGGGGGTCACCAGTGACCCCCATGGCGTTTAACGTGTTAAGCTAATGGTATGTTTTATAAATAATATTATTTGTTTTTAAATGTCCAAGTAGCACTTTAATAACTAACTGGCGTCATTGCGGTGAGGGTCTGTTGGATCAAAGTCCAGGTTATTCGGAGCTGGTAGCCCCTTTATAAGTGTCACGGCAATTGGGAGCAGCTTTTCACCTACTCCTGAACATAGTGCTTAAGAAATAGCCCAGGTATAGTCGCGGCACGTAAGAAGAACTCTGACGGCTATACGATTTATATGGTCTACAGTCAGCGTTTGTTTCTTAAAACTCCGTTATTTATAAACCGATTTTGAAAAATCATTTTTTATAGGTAGGGTATACCTCCAGTTTGGTCCCGTTGTAGTTAAAGTTGAGTTATGATGAGAGGATCTATGAAGAATCGTCTCAAACTCTTCCAATGTTATAGGCAAGCATATAGCAATTTTAGTATTTTCTGTAATAACTCAAGCAGTTACGTTCCAAAAGCATTATTAGGTGAAGTGGAACTGTTGATGAAGACCATAGATTCCTAGAGAACTCCTAAATGATGAGTATTTCACGGTTGGCGATTAAATTGCTGTATAAAGTTCTGAAGCAATTATGTCCATGAAAATTCTTGTAGTAAAATTGAAGAACCAGGAGAACTCTTCAACGATTGACATCCTTGCCCCGGGGATAGCAACAGTTTTTAAATGTTGTTGAGCAATTGGCATTATGCTATTGTTATTTGATGTAGTAAATGTGTGTCGTTAAATCACAGGATAATAAATAAAATGTGAAAAAAAAACTTACTTTTCAAAGGCCATTTGAAGTCGGTTTTTCATTTTATAAATTATAGATTATTACGTGACGCAAACTATAGGAAGGGCCTGCCGCGGTCCAGAAAAGCTACCACCAATTCCTATTGTGTCATAGTCTGTATTCGTGATCGTGTGTCGATTGCTGGGTCTCCAAATTTACACGTCACGCCGAAAAATTTCTACCAATCGACAGCACGACTTCAAGTCAAATTATAAAAAGTGGCGTGTAATCATTAATTGTGATTCATTAAAAGAATTAAGTGGAGGTCGGTATGTAAACTATTATATTTATTATAGGCATTGCCCGCGACTTTTGCGTGCGATTGGAATGATTTTTCATACAAACAGCAGTATGTCATACATTCGAAATCCTTTGAGATACAAAAATTAAATAAATTGTATTATCAAAGTCAAACTACTATTAACTATCCCCGAAAGTTTCATTTAAATCCAATCAGCCGTTTCGGAGCCTTTTCGGAACAAAAATTCACAGAGACTGACACACAAAAAATCCTAAAAATCGTAATTTAAGCTTAGGCTTCTGCTAAATAGCATTTTCACTTAGATATTTGTTAGTAATTTTAAAACAACCGACAGACAGTTCAATTTAATTTATTTGTATAGGTAGATAGTAACATCGTCCTAGGGTGTGATTCTCTTAAATCAATCATCGTTCATGACCATGTTCGAGCCTAACTTGACCTGTCTGTGCGTATGAACTACATGTTCGTGCGTGTCTTGAAACTTGGTCGTATTTCGACGCATAGGGCCACGGACGTAGGTACCTCGCTCCGCATAATGCCTACGAGTGCGTCTGCCAATTTATAATTGTCGGAGAAATGAGAGACAAAATGAGCGACGAGACTTGTTAGTTAGAGAATAAAGGCTCGGGCTAACCAAGGGCGTGCGGCGCGGGCCCGCGCTCGTAACGCCGACGTGCCGCAGACGCGTTTGGTTTGCCCGAGCCTTAACATCGCAGAGCAGAAGGCTTTAACAACGTTCTTCTCATGTAGGTCAAGCTTGCGGCCCTTCAATTGGGTCATGCAGGGCTAAATTAGGACAGTCTAGTTGTTCTAACTTTATACGTGCCTATATCTTGGTCACTCGTTACCATTACATTTGTGTTTATTGGGCTTATTATCATAATTTCCAAGGCGTGGTTTAGAAACATAGTTAAATAAAGTTTTAACCTCCTAGGTTTATTTAATACAACATTAATGAGGAAGGGCAAACGAGCCTTTTGACGATAAGGGATCACCGCCGCCCAGAGACACCAACAGCCCATTTAATTACTAATTAATTCATGACAACATATCGTCGCTGCGTGTGCAATACCGCGCAAGAGCACTTTATAAATTGCGTTTTTTGCGATTTTACAGGAACAAGAAGAAACTGAATATATCAGTCATTTAAGTCAGTTTTTTCTTGTCCCTGTAAAATCGAAAAAAACGCAGGACCGCGGTTTTTACAAAGTGCTCTTCCGCGGTATTGCACGCGCAGGGACGATATAGCACCTTTAAGTCTATACAGACTCGATCTTGAATACGTCAATTTTAAAACTAAACCTGATTTTATTTAAATTAAGATTGTTTTTGAATTGATTTTATTTTGAATTGGGTCTGTATAGTCCTGAAGGTACGATGCAGTCAGCTACCTAATGATAGTTTTGTTTGGTTTGACATGCAGGCTCATATACATCGTAGGAATCAAGGTTGCAACCGTTTATAATCTGTAACCGTCAGAAATATAAATTATAGGCGGGTGTTTAGTGACCCACTGACCTATTGCACTTGAAATCTCAAAATCCACCCTCGCGCGAATTTCGCGGGCGAGTTCCGCAACGCTTTATTCTGCCGACGGCCCGCACCCTTCCATAACCTCACACAACTAAGTATACAAGTAACGTTTTTCTACTCCTGCACTATTGTAAACTGTGAATTTAATATTCTCAAACGTCAATTATCTAAAATCAGGCCAAATTCGATAGCTGAAACTAAGCCTTTTGGAAATACAGCTGGGACAAGATTAGTCTAAAATCAGCCAATTTTTGGGGTATCAATGTATGGGGAGCTTCCCAGGTTTAAAACTTTTTGATCATTTTAATATCTGTCATTATTTCAAAAAAATAAAAAAAAAACAAAAAAAAATTATTTTCTGTATCTTACTACTTATTACATGAGATTGTGGCCGGAGCCTCCTTTTAAGTATATCAATACTTGTGATAGGAGGTACCGCTCTTCCATACCGGGTGTCTTCAAAAATAAAAAGTAAAAATAGGATACAGAAAAGTTTCGAAAAATAATGATTGTAAGCAAAAGTGTGTTCGTGTGTGCGTGTGTCTGAGTGTCTGTGCGTGCAAGTGCGTGTGTGTGCGTGTGCGTGTGCGTGTTTTTTATTTTACTATAACAACAGTTAACAACACATATTCTGTGAAAATTATAACCTTCTACCTATTACTGTTGCCGAGCTATGGAGGCCTGTGACAGACGGACGGACGGACGGACGTTGTAGGCTCGGTAATAGGGCCCCGTTGATCCCTTCTGGTACGGAACCCTAAAAAAGATTTCATTTAGGCAAACGTTTTTATAAGTCTGTACAAGAAGAATCTTAATGGCTATAACTGTGACATTTTGTTAAAAGCATATCGTTCGAAATTCAAAGGACGTTGAAAAATAAAAATAAATATTTTTTATTTAAAACAAAAACTTCCGACTGCGTAAACTAAAAAAAAAAGAAAACGAGATTGATTCTACCGTGCCCAATGGGCGATGGGGTCGATATGGAAATAGGAGTCGGTGACTTCGAATAGCTATTATAGGATTTATAATTGTATTAGAACTATATAATAATTCAGACACTAACCCTATATTACTATTGATGATACTATATATGATTATAGTTTGTTCGTTCTTCAAAAGTACTGTCTATGCGCATGAGTACACCTATTACCCTCCTACTCTATTACGATGCATTACATCAACACGCGTCACAGCCGGGCGTGACGAAAGTGTGACGTCGAACCTGTGCGAGCGAAGAAAGTTGCGCGTGCGGCACCGAATACTCTTACTTTCAATAGAGGCCGCGGCGTCTGCGTCTGGCCGATAGCGAAAATGGCATACTTTGTGCATGTCGTCCGCTGTCTTTACTGCCGCTTTTGCATTAGATATTCAAGTCTGCGTGATGAAATCGAAACTTATTGAGTCATAACCGCTTTACACATAATACTTTCTTCCTTCCATGGCTTTCGCACAGTGATGTCATATGGATGGATATCTGTAGCAATTTTGTGATAAATAAATAATAAATTAATAATTTCAATGTTTTATGACGCAATTTTTTGGGGAAATACGTGTAATGTAATATTTTATTTTTCGTATTTACAAGGCTATCATAGACAGTCACTTTACTCGTTCGTGACCTCTTGACTAAATTTTAGTCGAAACCAGGTCAAGATCTTTGATTCATTTAATTTTTAGGGTTCCGCACCTAGGTAAAAAAGGAACCCTTTAAGTAATGTCACTTCAGTCACTTCATTGTCGGTCTGTTTGTCTGAAAATTGGCCTGCATTTTCAATACATTAAGTGGAGCAAATTTGTGTGTCAATTCAAAGGGGTGGCTGGCGGTGTGTCAAATTAAAGGGCTTTGTAAGAAAGCCCTATGAAAACATATAACTACTTATTTTGTGCAACAAAGATCGTTCCTCTGTGTCCGAAATTTCTAGTCTTAAAAAATACATACAATTAGACAGAAAAATAAAACAGCTTTCATATATTTCTATAAAACGTAAGATGCGTTCGACTAAGACTGAGAGCAAAGGTTTTCGACAATGTTTAAATGACGTTGCAATTGTATTATTTTCTCAACTTGCAAACACTCTTTCTCGCACATGAACATGTTTAAATGTCGTTGCAATTGATTTATTTTCTTAAATTCTCATCTTGTAAACACTTACAAGATGAGAATTTCTTTATTATTTATAACGTAATTTGATCAGAACACGAGACTTTTTAGCTGTAAATTATGTCATCTCCCTAATCGCCAAGGTTAATTTGTGATATGATGTGTTATCAAAGTAAGGCAAGAAATTGTTCGGGGCTCGGTAAAGATCGAACGTAGGTTGAAAACACAGACGACGTTGCATATAGACACGAATATTCGGAAATTATCGCTGGTTTTATTCCATGAGTAGGTGGGCAGGAACCCTCGGCGCACGAGTCCGACTCGCACTTGTCCGTTTATTTTAATAGAATGGACGCGTTACTTACTTAAGTTGCTTAGTTGACATGACAGTAAAAAGTTGGTTTGGGATATGTAGGTATTTCAAATTTTTTGGTAGGGTAGTGAATTCATACTATTTAATATAGTAAGTAGTAGGTTTGGGTATGGCTACCGAAGTAAGTGGGTCGTCTCCAGTCTTCTTCGAAATGGGTCATAGCCCAGAGGTTTCATGGTCTTAGTAACGAAAGTAGTAAAGAAATTTGGTCAAAGTTCGGTTGTCTCTCGAGTTTTCTTTATTGCTATTTTTTCCTCCCCATTATGCAGAACCTAATGTAAATACTAGATGTTCAATTAACATTTACTACTTTACTTAGCTAGTTGACCGAGGTACGCTCGTACTTTAAAGATTATCATAATCGTCTCGAACGCGCTTGCCTTTCACGCCTATAATAGGTATAATAAAAAATAGAGACTTTAACGCAAACGCGTTCCACACTACCTCAGTTTAAGTTACAGAGTAGGTCCCGATTTTTTTTTTTCTCTGTTCCTTAAAATATAATAGCTCCGAGTAAATAGAAAAAACAAAATAATTAAGTGATTGTTATATCCGCGTACCTATCTATTTAAAATAAGCTTTTCGATGTAATAAAGGCGGCAAATATTAGGCAGTCTGCGCCGGCGCTGGTGCGTTAGTGCTAGTTCTGCAAGCGAGCGAGCGATTACGAGGCGAACACATAAACACAAGCTCAGCGCTCGCAGCAACCCTGCCCTGCTGCGGCACTGCGCGCAACTGGGTCAGTGGGCCGCCCCCCGCGGCCCCTCTCCGCCCGCTCGGTGGCGCAACCGCGCGAACGCGCACTAACATAGACCTGGATCGCGGGAAAGTGGGTCACCGACTCACTTTCACTTATTACATGGGCTCCTAATCGTTTTCCATTGTGCGAGCGGGCGGGGGCTCGCGGGTAGCGGCGGGGCGCGCATGCGGGAGGCGCCGGCACGCGCGTCGTTGTCGCCGGCCGCCAGTCGATCGCGGAACGTCCTCTAAGAGGCACGTGTGCCGTCGCTTTTAACTGACACTTAGCGATCGTAATTGAACGCGCGCCTTCAAAGTTGTACGCACACCGGCGCCTAGCGCCAGTAACTCTCCTTTTTACCCGTAGGACAACATGTGCTGGATTAACGTGCCTCTTACTATAGTGCTTGAACAGGTGCAGCCCGCAAGCGGCAGATAGTGTTGCGGCTAGACCGCCAGTGAACTCGGTGACTGTGTAATCGTTGTTGCGGTTGAACGCCGGCGTAGGATTTGCAATAAGCAGCCGCCGCGTGCGGTCGAGCATGACGATGGACCAGCAGACAGGCCTCATGTCCCTCAACATGTCCCCATTCGATCTGAGCCCAGGCCCCGAAGGGTCGGGCTCGGGCGGGCCTTCTGGCACGTCCCAACAGTACGTGCCCCAAGGTGCCGCGTACCAATGCGGACCCGAACAGCAATCTTTCGGCTACGCCAGTCTGGATCCCTCGTATCTGTTTCCCACAGGCACCGGCGGCGAGGCGGGAGCGTACTTGCCGGCGACCGGTGCGGTCTGCGACCAGACCGACACGAAGGACGTTATCGAGGAACTGTGCCCCGTGTGCGGGGACAAAGTTAGTGGCTACCATTACGGGCTGCTCACTTGCGAGTCGTGCAAGGGCTTCTTCAAGAGGACCGTTCAAAACAAGAAGGTGTACACGTGCGTCGCGGAACGTGCCTGTCATATAGACAAAACACAAAGGAAACGCTGCCCCTTCTGCCGCTTCCAGAAGTGTCTGGATGTCGGTATGAAGCTCGAAGGTGAGTGCTGTACTTATTTAACTCATCTTGTTCTCTCATTCAACCGTCCCTACTGCACTAACTCACGTCTGTAACATGTCAGTGACTAAGTGAAGGAATTCAATGAGTTAGGGCAGGCAAAGGTACAGTCTCGTGTCATAGCCTCCTCGAAGAGGCTGGCCGAGGCACATGCAACGGTAAATTGAAGCAATCCACCCAGAGCAATTTTAATATTATATGTGGCGCATGGTGCTGTCTGCGCATCTTTTATCTTGCACCTTGACATCGGCAACCTGACCTTCACCTATTTACAATTTAACCGTCATTGACATTCACAACATCGACACTTACAACAATAAAACTGGGTACTCTAGCGCTAAACTCAGAATATGTCCCTCTCCCATCAGTCGCAACCAAGCCTAACAAAACCATAAATTCTTTAATATTTCTACATGAGCGTAATTACCAGTATGTTTCTACCTTTCATAACCACGAGCCAAAAGCATACTAACAGCGGCCCTAACATGCAAAACACAAGGATATGTTAAACCGTTTTATCTCTAAGTGCGTCTCTCTCACACCAGTGCCGACGAAAGAGATGGTCATAGAGATAAACGGGTTTAACTTATCTTTGTGTCTTGCATGTTAGGACCGCTGACGCCTTCTTTACAACACTTAGCAATGAGCCCCAAGAAAAAAGAAGTAAGATTGTCTTTTTCCTACTTTCCTTTACGATATTATTATTCGTATGTGCCTTTAATCATGAATAATACAACATAGGTATGACTCTTACCAGGTTATGCCCTATTAATTATTTCGCGTTGATCACAAATAAAAGAAAAAAAAACTGACTGCCTAAAAACTCGTTTAGTTCTTAGGTAGTATGGAAAAAGCAAATAAATTACTCAACTGACTTGGTAGGTATAGGTAGCATGATTTCAGAATTTGCATTTAGCGTGTTTGAGTGGCGGTATCGATATTCCATTAAAGTTAGTCTCCAACAAGCTGGAACAACTAGTACAAACGGAAAACTTCCTAAAAGGAACCTCTTCTCTTTCTATAATTTACTATTAAAGGTAATAAAACGTTATGAACCTAATATAATAAATAAAAGTCCCAAATGTCATTTCATTGTATTTACGATGTGAATGGTGATTAGCTTAAGGGCATTTAGTGATCTTTTTAAAGTTTAGTAAAGTAAGTATGATGGCTTAATACAAACTTGAAACAGGTTGAGCTGTTCGTTTTTAACGTCTAATTCCATTTTGCACGTTCTTGTTTCATTGCTTCATATCAAAATGCCGTGAAACGTATGTAGATACTTATGTCATAAGTAGGTAACGTGTCGGTAACATCATTCATAACATAACTCATCAAATAGACTCGAGCGCGCGGTCAATTAAACTAGGGCTGGCCGTATCCGCAATAAACAATGCTAATGTTTTCAGCTAAAAGTCACTTACTATATTCCGATTACAAAGATGCCCAGTACTAAACCAGGCCAGGACAGTAACCTTGCGGGCCTGTTTATTACAATGTGACGATCCTGAACGTCCACGGCCCTGACTAGGAACAAGGATCACGGTCAGGCTGAAGGGAAACGTGAAGTAGGTACCGAGGGCGTTCGTAAGACCAAAAAAAATACGTTAAATGTTTAATTTAGATAATCTCGCGGGGCGGGGCCTGAACCGCGGATCGTTCTAAATTTAAAACTCGCGCGGCCGCAGAGCGCCCTGACCTACATGCGAGCGGGGCCGCGATGCGGCGCGCGCGCTGCCCATTTGTGCGTGTATGTACACACATTGATTTCGCTGCTGTGTGCGTAACCTATTCGCCATTCCGCGTTTCGCCAGATGCTGTGCTGCGATGTTTGCAACATCTAGTTACAACTATGAACACAACTATTTCAATGTATAGTTAAAATATCTGCATATAGTCTGTATCTTATCTAATATGTCACACTTAATTTTAAAATTCTGTTTGATTTGACTTTATAACAATAATTGTCTCCTAGTACGGTGTTCCACTTTCGACATTAAAACGACGTGCCCAATACGATTTTCCTTAACATACATCGTTTAACGTAAGCATTAAGCATGTATCAGATGACACAATTCACACAAATCGTTGGTTGACCCGAATAGCGCGGTTGCGAGAGCCTCGCGCCGCCTGCCCGACCTGCACTGAGCCTTGTGCAATGCCACTGCGGTGCCGCTGCCCGCACCGACAGCCTCTAAACTTTATATTGAATATAAAAACAAAACAACCTAATAAACTCCTCATTGAAATAGTGCAACTAACTGTTTATACACCTGTACTCTTAACCGTATTTTATAGAGTCATGAACACTAATACAATGACATACATACATAATAAGTCTGTGAAATAAATCTGTACTCTATGACCCATTAAAGGCTTGGTTACACGAGCAACTTTTTACGGCAATTTATAGCCAGCAACTCTAGCGGTCTTACTCTAACTTCGTACGTTAGAGGATGACGTCTATAGTTGCCGGCCACATATTGCCGTGAAAAGCTTTGTTTAGCATCTGTTGGTTTAGCGTGTTTGGACATAAAAACACAATTTACCGCGTTCAAAAAACAAAGGAACATTCATTTGACACCAAGCCTTGTTTTAAAAAGCCTCGTAATTTTTTTTTTCAAAACCAGTGCTACCAAATTGGCAAGCAAATTGCTTAAGCGGGCATTACATTATCAAATTTGCAGAACGCTAGGTGAGCTAGCGTAGTATTGTATTATGTAAAGGCAATTTGCCAGTTAGTGATACAATCTAGTCGTACGGGCACTGCCACGCTCGGTCATCTGCTGCAGTAGCTAGTTGGCGCACTAATCTAGCGCTCTGCAAATCGAACAAAGTAATGCCCGCCTTAATACTAAAACATCATCCGTCGGACCAACAGTCAAATGTTTCATTTAAAAGTAGTTGTAGGTACTACGCAACGGTGTATTACTTGGTCTAAAAAAGCTCATGGCGTCTTCAGTTGCGATATTCGCCTTCGGCTCATATCGCAACCCACACTCCGATCGCCTTTTAGGGCCTCATTATATAACCGGTGCATACCTATAAAATACTAAAAAAATTACTTAACTTGGAGACAGATAAATAAAAGATAAAAACAGATAAATTTTGATTTTAAAGGGTGCTTCGCGTTTATCACAAGTCTTGTATGATTGTTGATTGCATCCTAATAAATAAAAATTTAAATAATTACAGAAGCAATATACCTCATTATGTTTTATAGAATTGAAAGTGATTTTTATCTTTATCTGAAAGTGGTCGTTACTACAATGATGTAAATTTGTAGCAGATTTGGGACTCTGCATTTTGTCAGTGTTAAGGTAAAGACATACAGCGGCCCTAACATGCAAGACACAAAGATAAGTTAAACCCGTTTATCTCTATGACTATCTCTTTCGTCGGCACTGGTGTGAGGGAGACGCACTTAGTGATAAGACGGTTTAACTTATCCTTGTGTCTTGCATGTTAGGGCCGCAGAGCACACGTACGCAACGCATTATGACATCTAGACTCTTGAATTTGGATGAAAACATGACAGAAACATGCATGCAGGTGACAGCGTTGTTTATGATAAGTATGATTCTAATGGCTGAATTCAGAAAGGCCACTCAAATTGAGCTAATTAAAGTGACTTTTCAGTAACATTTCTGTATAGGTTGACAACTAGTTGAGGCGTTTAACTATTTAATATCTAATCAAATGCTTAAGTGACGTTTCTGAATTTGGCCATCTGTTTTCATGCAAATTCAAGAGTCTAGATTCTAGGTGTCGTAATACGTTGCATACGTTGTTGCGTACGTGGTCTCAGTATGTCTTTACCTTTATAAGCGCTCAGGCAATAAACAGAAATTGAAAGGGTAAACATTGATTTGGCATCTTATTAAAATTTAATTCTGCCACTTCGATATTGATTGATTTATCCATTAATAGCCATTAAATAATCATAGCTGTGCCGGCAAACCTATAACCATCTTAGTTAACGCGTTGCAGAAACAACTTAATCCTGAATAATTGTGTGACTAGTGTATAATTGACACACTTAACGGAAGAAAATAAAACGAAATAAGTATTAATTATGATTTTTAAGTCAACGGTGTAATATGAATAGTAATGAATAAGGGTTAAGAGGCTGAAAATCATGGTAATAAGTCATGGTTAGGTAGTTGTTGAATGACGACATGAGAGACGCACGAGGCAGGCGGGGTTGTGGATCGGGCGCCGGCGCACGTCGGCGAATGTATCGTGTGTTTCAACACAATCGGCCGCCGCGCCGCTCGGTGGGGTGCGCTGCTGCGCAAGCGCTTGTTTCACAAGACATCTCGGGCGGACTGTCGCAATACACTACCCAAATGTGACCTGAACACGTATCACATTTACACACATCCACGGGTTTGCGTGCTGAAATTGCCACGGTGCCTGTCGACATCGTCTTTGCGTCGTCCGCATTATTCTTTTTGAAGAATCGCTCTAATCACAGTATTTTTTGTGTCATTTGGATCTCATTTTCAACTCACAAAATTCCTATTGGAATCTGTCAAAATAAAAATATTATGATTCTTATAATTTTGCAGTTATTTCGGTCTTTCTTATAAGCCTCTCCTAAGATTCAGTCATTTACTGACCAGCTCTAAAAACTATTTAAAATGGACAAAGAGCTTATTTATTTTCTAATTTCAAATTAGGGCTCTTGGTCGTGTCCGGGTTTTGTGTACACTTGCTGAGGATCCGTGTTCGTCCTACACTAACACGTGTTACTGGTCAGTTGGCACGTGTACTCGGGTACCCGTGTATTTGTAAGTGTAGGTATTAACACGTGCCCGTGTACACGCTTAGACGGGTTTGAAATACCCGCGGGTATTATACCCGTTTGTGAAAGCGAGATTCAGCCCGTTATTGTATTAACAGCTAAGTTCGGTGCTGTGGAAAATGTAGAGTTCTTACAAGATATAATTTGAAAAACATTATTGATAGAATAAAATAAAGCTAACTTTAAAATTTTCATATTTTTTACACATAAGTTCATATTAACGTCATTTCAAGAACGGAACAGGTAATACCCGCCTGCGTGAGCGGGTATTGAATACCCGTACCCGTGCACCCGGGTAATCGTGCGCACGTACGAGCTCTCAGTACCGCTGGGACTAAGAACACTGATACACGTGTAAGCATGTACACGTGTATTCGGGAGCTCTTATTTAAATAAGCAAATAAAACCGTATTGTTAACATCGTCAAATTATTGTACTGTTTGACATAAATAGGTAGTCAGTTCCAATACAATTATATACACAACATAATATTTTCGGTAGTCGTTTTTTTTTTTAACTAGCGATGTGTCTTTTTTGTTATTTATGGATAAATAGCAAAGTATTATAAACCGGCTTACCACCAAGAAAAATAATATATTTTGCTTCAGCTAAAGTTAGAGATTTTATTTGATTTTGCTTCTAACTGTTCTCTGTTACTTAAAAAAACAGTTTCTAGCTAGTATCATCTAGAGAGTATAAAGAGAGTACAGTATCAATAAAGTAAAGTTTTACAAATTTAACACTTAAGGCCCCAAAACTGAAGAAAATAAAAACCGGCCGGGTGCTTATCAGACCATGAGTACAATGTAGGGTTCCTTACTCCGCAGACACGCGTCATGCCCCAGGTTCCCAACATAATTTTTTGAACAAGGTATAGGCCCAGCGTAATCAGGTAAGCAGTGTTTTATCTCTACATCGGCAGTGTCCTCGAAATAATTACCTAAGGCCGCTCGATATGTAAACACGCAGTAGGGCTGCCCGCTGTCTTTCTTGGGTTATGTTTGATTATGCTATATTAAATTATCGTAGTATTTTTTCATGAAATATTACTGCAAATCTTGTAAGTATTAATATTAATTATTTCTAATTAGTTCTTAATCTTATTTCTAATTTCAAAAGTGACTGTAAGAGTACAGAATTAAAAAATACATTTTATTTATTTTGCTTTTTATATATCAAAACTCACACTGTCCGCGCGCTTAAACAACCCCGGCGCACTCGCGACTGTTGTGTACCGAAGTTTACCGAGATTTGGAAGCGCGTCGTTTCGGCCGTTTGTATGAAGATATAATACTGCTTACTTTATTATACTGTGGTATAGGTATATATGCCACAATTTTTGGGATGGCTTGGGCTTCCTACCTATGTTTAGATATATTACAGTATAGTAGATATTAACAAGGTATTCGCCTATTACCCATGAATCAATGCAGTCTACTTACTTAGTGGTGATATTTCCCTTTTAACTTTGTTATTATACGTTTTTGTTCAAGAAAACTTTCAGATTTGTAGAATTGGATGTATGGGGCAGGGTCACATTACACCAACCGAAAAGATTTGTTTTTTTTTTTAACATTGACAGTTATTTGTTTGACATTTGGTTTTCATTTTCCTATTGGAATGTATCATAGTAAAAATATGATTCTTATAGTTTTGAAACTTAGGAGCATATACGGGAACTACCGCACCTTTTTTAACAATTATATTCTTATCTTCCTGCAGATGACCAACATTAATAATCGTTCAATATTTCAACTTAAATAGTCTTAGAATATAAGTATTTACTATACGATTTAAATGACGATTTATACGGTAATAAAGATTTTGATCGCTCGTGTCATAGTTGATGTAAGTCATTGAAGTTTTTTTATTTTATTTGAGGGGAGCAGAGCGCCGTGCTGCGGCCGGTCCGCGGCGAGCTATTCGCAACGAATAATTATTGTTGTTACATGGTTGGCTGCACATAGAATGCACGCCACTTTACGTAACACTATGTTAAACTGAACTTTACTCTTATAGTACGACAATAAGGATGATGAAATTTCTATTGCTGCGCCGCTCAAACATCACCAAACCTGGCAACCCAATCGAAGTCCCTAAACTCTATCGGGGCTGAAGGTATATTTTTCAAATTATTAAATTAACGTCAAATATTTGCAAGTACTTAGCTAATTATGAAGAGTAATTATTGGGTCTGGTTTCGGTGCACAACAGACTGGTCCTTAGCCGAGACGACAGATGTTAAATAACAAAAAATGCGCGCCAGTCAACTATTTCGGCGCGCTGCCTTGACCTGAATCGAGTGTTTCGACAGAGCGGCCTCGCACACCGCCGGTCCTTTCTATTTTTTAGGCATTACCTGTCCTGTCATTATGACGATAGCTGCACGAGAGCCGCCATTTTGGATAGATTTTGGTGTAGAAGCGTCAGACGCAGTGCGGCGCGAAAACCGGTTCCTGTGCGTAAAATCTACTTAAGCATTACTTTATTAGGCGCTTGTAAGATGTACTTGGCGGCAAACATATGCCAAGGCATGCAGTAAAACAAAGATGCCCTTCTTGTTCTATACTTGTAATGTTTTTTTTAATGCTTATTACATGAATTTCTTATCAGAATCTAGTCGGTACTATGTTTGGAAAAGCTTTAGGATCTTGACACAGTTTGGTGGATCATCACGCACGGGTGATGATTTATCTTGGTTGTGTAACGATCCGGCTGCTGGTATCTGAGCGCACGATCGAGTGCGTGCGGGGCGGCCGGCTGTCGGCCGCGCTCGGGCGCCTCCGCGCGCACTCGGACCGGGGTGCAAGCAGCGGGGGGGCGCCACCAGCCTTGACCAAGTTTCACCGGCTCGTCGGTATAAGGAGTGATCCCCACCTCTTCCCGTCCTTTCGGTGCGAATGTACACTATAATTTATAATTTGAATAAATATCATTGTGAACGTGTTAGTCACTGGCTGCCACGAAGCCGAAAGTTTCGCTTTTAGGAGTAGAAATTAATATGACCGTACTGGCAGAAGTCTCCATCGATTTTATTATTTCGAATACAGTTGTTTCAGTGAATAAGCATAATATGGTACTGACAGTGCTTACATGGCCTCGCTGTCAAGGTCGACCTTGACCCATCTGAGAGAAGTGGGCCACAGCCACAAATAGCGTCAGAATGCGAGGTGAACTCTTACGTACGTGGTTATTTCTGCACGTCGGTCGCTTGTCACAGGGACGCGATTTTTGATTTGTAAAAGTGACCTTGACCTTGATCTAGTTTATTCGTTTAATAAACAGAGCTGACCTCGTTTACTGTATTATCCGCTACTATCGCGTACTCATTAGAGTTGGTTACATTAGATACACTACAAATGCATTCAATTCCAGATAGAAAATACCTATGACTAATTTATGTAGATGCAAAACAAGATGTTTCATTATACCTCCGGCGTGGTGTGGCGCTGGGTACAAAACAAAGTAACAAAAGTCAGTAGGTATCTGTTCCTGCTATTGTTAGACAATATGTCAGTCAGAGTTCTATCAGCATAGAAGAAAATCTGTTATTTTTGGAATAATCTTGAAACAAATACGTATTATAGGGCTTATCTCATAGTTTACTGGAAAACGAATATCCCAAGTCTTTGAATTACTAGAGGAAACGGAAAATATTGAAGAGTAAAACACTATAAGTGTGGCCATGTAGGTAGGTATTTTGTATTTTCTTCAAAATGTTAAACTCAGTATAGTAACTTCAGGTTCGGTGAAGGGGGGGGATGGTCGATCTTCGTATTTTTTGTAACTAAAAACTTAGAAATTAAGACAATTAGGAGTTAACGACCCAACGTGTCCTTCGAACGCTCATGGTCACCCAGAGTGGGTGATTAAAAGATAACTGGTGAGAAGGAAAAACTCCGAGGCCAATGCACGAATAAGTTCCGTACGGAACTTATAAAGTTTGAGATGTGTTTTCAGAAGGCTGGTAGACCCAACAGCCTGAAACTCAGCGTTGTGATGCAAAAGCTTCTAGAGTAGGGTAGAGTAGAAGACAAGCGACGACGGGCAGGCCCCAAATGAGACAGCTGGATGATATTATTAAAAAAGCGTATAAAAAATTATAAATAGGTAACCAGCAGTCTGAACGATGGGATTCCCATCGGCAACACATCTCAAAACTTCAAAAATAACCTTCCATGCAAACTTTTATCCCTACTAGTGGACCCGCCACAGCTTCGCCCGCGCTTTCCATACAAACTTTATCAATTATCACCCCTTTTTAGCCATTTAGGGATGATATTTCAAAAAATCCCTCCTTATTGCACCTAGGGTACTCGAGGAATGTCTCCTCCAAATTTCACACCTCTAGGACCACCCGTTTAGGCTGTGCGTTCTTTGTCTATAAGTGAGTCACGGTACTGTTTTATATGTATAGATTTAACCTAAGGTGACGAATTTTTCAAAAAATGCTTTCTTAGTGCTCGTACCTTCCTATATAGGGAACTCCCGTGCAAAATTTCATGCGTATAGACCAACCGGTTTAGGCTTGCGTTGTTCGTCCGTCAGTATAAAGAATTTTATTAAGTAGAATACGTACGTAGGTACGTACAAGTCTAAGAATAAATGGCACAAGTGTATTCAATGGATTGGAATTGGGAGGCCTACATCAAGTAGGTAGAGAAGGCTTAACGACGTTGAATTACCTACTTAACTATGTTTGTGTCAGATCTGATTCTTATTAACTTCCAATATGATAAATAGTTTTGTCAAAAATGTTTCTTCTTGGCTACGAAGCGCGGTTAAACCGGCGTAGCCTTAGTTAGGTATGGAGTTGTTTATTTAATATCCGCTATAAACTATAATATACCTATAAATTGTTAGCAGCTTTATTTATACTTAATATTCTTCGTTATTATAGAAAGGTACCTAGTTCAGACATTCAACGAACATAGAAAATGGCTATTTAGCTACATACATTTAGGAAAGAACTGGACATTCTTATTTTACTTATGGCGCATAACTGTCACTTGGTGCTAAAATCCCTTGTTGAAGTATAATCCAGTATGCAATACGAAACTGCACTCTGCGATGCTTGAATCCGTTACGCTCACTATCCTGCTCTATTCTTACCAAAGAGTGTATAACACTGTCCTTGTCGCACAGAAGCGCGTTGACTACAATAAAAACTGGTTGTTATTTTTAACTCGTGGGTTGGGCGAGCCGGCAACTCACTGAAACCCCCTTCCGTTCCAGCCTCAGTGTTATTTATTTGCAAAGCATTTAACATAGCGCTATATTGGAATACGTACGTATAATGAATTAGATTCAACTAGTAAATCTATTACCTACCTATATGGTGAAACGGTTTTTTGTAAACATTCCTTTTTGAATTTTTTGTATTTTTGCCAATAAATACATGTCTTAACTGATTTTTCAAAGAAACACCTGTTTGCTTCTAATCGGAAGAAAATAAAATTACAATTACCAAAAACCGAATTACACCTTTCTTTTAGAAGTTTTTATGACTAATTTCGTACATGACTGTGGCGTGACGCTTACGACATCATGGCCCTGTCATCTTATAATGATACTGGCATTGAAAGGGTTTAATTAAGCGGGTGGCGGGTTCACTCGACGGTTTTTACGACACAGGTGGTAAAATGCATACCAACCTTCGTTATTTCCTTATTCCTACTATTGCTAAATGCAACGGGTAAAGTAAAGTTTCATAATTATACCTAATACAGCTGTCGACTTTTCATTGAATGATTTTTCTAAGTAACAATGCTGAAATTTTGTACGATTTTATTATTGTCTCCCGCGCATGAAGATAAAAAATATACATTTGTTTTTATAGCAGCTCCCATACATGTAAAAAAAGGTAAAAAAAAAAAACGACCTAATAAGCGTTGGATAGCTCTTTGAAAACTATTACATGAGTAATAACTATGTTCTACATTTGGGGTACCGTTTTGGAAATATTCAGCACTAAACGTGTCATAGGTATCTGTTTACACCGCTGCAGCCAGGACTGTACATTCTAAATATTTGATAATTTTCTTAAATACTTAAAAGCTTAGGTATAAAACAAAGTCAAAAGAATAAGTATCACGACTAAGAAGGCTTCATTGGTTCATGAGTAAACATCGAAAATAGCACCAAATGTTTATGCACAGATAACTAGCTAAAACTTATTGTTTTCGGAATTAATTATATTGTTTAGTGTGACGAACATGGTGTGGGGAAATTGCAACTACGAAATAAACCGACTTTAACCACTGAATCACACAACTTGCACGAAATTTTGGGCGGTGTTACTCAAATAGAAAATGTTTTTGAAATTTCTCTTGTGTTGCCGAATCATTTACTCGCACTTTTAGCTATCACCATATTTTATACGTTCGATTATAATTATAATGCTGAGCCCAATTAAGCACCCTCTTTGAACTCTAAAAATGGTTTGAGTGTATAAAACCTGTTTGTACTTACATATATGGAACTTGACGTGAAAAATATCGTCAGTACATGAGATGATAGAATAATTTATGTTCTGCGGTTTGTATGAAAATATTTAATAGTTTATTAAAAAAACAACATTTAGTCGAAACGCAAATGTTTCCGAAATATATTCCCAGATTTGAATTTCTATACAGCCTTATTACTGTGTCTTTCGAGTTATAGTTGGCAAAATTAGGCAAATTTTCGCATGCGTGCTCGCTGTGTTGGCTACCTCCTATCGCGATCGGCGTTTTTATATGAAGTGTCACCCGCCTGCTTTAGCTTTCCTTACTCGCAGTAACGAATAATACACTCATCTATTTTACTTACTTTTCTATCTGATAATATCGTGTCAATAGTTACATCTAAATTCAAAATTGAATCCTCGTTTTTCGCATACTGGCTGTGCCCGGCGTGCAATGCTGCTTGTTTTTTTTGTCACAATCATTCCCGAGCCGCGCACTATAACAACCCAAGGTTTCATCGTAATCGGATGAATGGTATAGGGAGGCATAGGAGACGAACAAACAAACACAACAAACATTTATATACTAGATACAGGTCTGAATGCATAATTTGAAGAGTTAATTTGTTACCTTTTCCCATACTAACTTCAACCCCCACTTCCTTTTTTATTTCCAAAAGTTTCTATAGCCTTTGTCCTGCCTGAAGTTACCTCTAATATAACATCAAACAACGTATTGAAATCCGTCCAGTAGTTTATATGTTATCGCGCACATACAATCAGACAAACAGACATTAAATTCAAAAACCATTCGGATGTGTCGTGTTGCTCATTCTGTAGCCCCTCACAGCATTTTTTCATTGCTATCTGCAACGTACAGACTTTTTCCACTTTATAATTTTATTATATTTGGCATATTTCACGAGGAAAGAGTTATTATTGTCGCGAATATAGTATAGTATTTCTGCAATAGATACTGATATAAAGGCTAGTCTAAAGTGGCTCGAAGCAGTTCGTGTAAAGAATGCTCGGCGTGCGTACGGCCGGTGTCTTCAAACTTGGCCTTTGCGTTCTGTGTGTTGATGAAACTAAATCCACGGACCAAATATCCTAAAGACAACGCTTAGGCTAACTTTTACTCTCAAATAAAGCTGCCAAACTTGCGGGCGCGGGCTTCGAGCGCTGTGCTTGGTGCGTTCGCGGAAATGCGCTCCCCGCGCCTGCCTTTAGCCGCGCCACTTATGGCTCTTTGCCTCTAATGCTGGCAGCAGGGGCCGCCCAGCTATGCGTAGTCTATTGGATATATGGCCTGCGACTAAATCTAATGGACACATGGGCGTTGACATCGTGCAAGCGGAGTGAACTTTTGCACAGCACGGGCGGGCCTCTGAGCGCTGTACTGGCTCAGAAAGTAATGTTAAAAATAGTAGATTGTACAACAAGGAAATAAAATTGGTTTTACAACGGAGTTACAGTCACGCCTGGTAACTTTGAATACTCGGTTAACATTCGACGTCATTTCTACACACTATTTTTTTCATTGTGCATTGCGAGTAAACAACCAATAAAACAATACAATGAAATTATAGAAAAAAAAACCAAGGCAATCTAGACAAATGTATGGCTACTTCTTGTTTAGGTCTCCACGTCTCCAGTAAACTGTCAAAGCTCTTTATTATTGCAGTGGAATACAATATTAATAGTTCACAGAAAACCGGTCAAGCCATGGTGAGTGTAGGGTTCCGTTGCCTTTGCTAGAAACAATAAAAACGATTTCCCGCCCCTTTGAGGTTAACTCAAAAATGTTCGTGCAAGTCGGATTATTCCGTAATCGCAACTTCCTCGCACCCTGTTCATCACACTTATCAACCATTACTCCCAAAACCATAACTTCAGTAGGTATAAAAAAGTTAGTCGCATATATCTCTCTAAGGCACGACACCAGTCATTAGTGCATTGTTTGGTCCTAAACCGGCCCGCGGCAATAGACTTCTCTCGCCTTGGCATCGGGCCATGCAGAGAAAATAAATAATGTATAGAACAGTGTGGCCCTTTGCGGCAAAAAGTTTGCAGTTACATTACCATGAGTATATGCAAACCATTCTCGTAATAGAAAACTATCGCTCGGTCCCTTTTACTTTTATCGGCAACAGCAACATTTTCCGAATACAGATCCCTGCACGAGAATTTAGTCTCACAATAAGCATGAAGAATATTTACATTGCAAAATCAGAGAAGTGCTTTTTTTATTGCGCTCTTTCGGCGCCATGTGTTGTGCAAATGAACAATATCTGTATGTATTGGACCGGACGTTTCCATACATACAGTTTAGTTACAGAAGCGTATCACTGAAGAGTCAGGTCTTACTTGGGGCAGAGTATTCCGACCTACCTAT
Source organism: Tortricodes alternella (assembly GCA_947859335.1). NCBI lineage: Eukaryota > Metazoa > Arthropoda > Insecta > Lepidoptera > Tortricidae > Tortricodes > Tortricodes alternella. The sequence continues at coordinate 11,407,593 of OX401970.1, forward strand.
CATGCCCCACATATGTCCATAGCGATTTGTTAGTAGAAGATCACATACCCTAACCTTTTATCGGTTTACTGTCATTCGGTACAAATGGAAAATCGCCCATATGAACGTCCACGTCCATTATTAGTTAATTAATTAATTAATTTACAACTAAAATAAATTTGGTTATAAATTTCAGCATAATTACATTTCACTAAATTCACTTTGGATACCATTACTTTTGACCCAAGTTCAGAATGTTTATTTCACGTGGACGATTTTCCATTTGTACCTAATGATAGTAAACTTTTTTATCATTATCATTATTTTATCCAAATGACGTCCACTGCTGGACATAGGCCTCCCCCAATACATTTTTATTTTATTTTAGTGTCTCTTGAGTCCTTTTTAATTTTATACGCTAGCTGCGTATAAAATTAAATAATGGGTGTTGTGCCAGGGAGCTTTTCAAATTTGGGCGCACCGATAGCTTTTTATTTAGATATCCTTATTGCCAATGGGAAATTATGTTTTCACTCCACTATTCGGAAAAGATTATTTTGAGCCGTCTATAGCGGGATCAATGTAATGTTCTGGTTAACTGTTTCAATGCATCCAGTTCTTTTCACAGTTAATAAGAACTGCACTTATTAATATTAATATATTGCGTTCAAGCCTGATATTGTACTAAAGTTAGGCTTTGAGAATGGGAAAGCTACTTGAGCACGAACGCAGTCTTGAGCACAGACTATACGGGCACTAGAGATCTCTACAATTGATACACTGGCTGTTATATTTCATTTTCATTATTCGATGATACATTCTTATTATGTATTGTTATGTTGGTCAATATATTATTTTAATTACAAGTTAACGTAATTAATTGTTTGATAATAAAACTTATAATTTAAAAAGCATTCTATTCGTCTTTTCTTCATAGGTGAAGTGAAAAGCAATTTGAATTTGGAATTAATATTTCCAGGAAAGTTGTACGAAAATTCTTTTCATACGATTACATTTTCTTTTTAAACTATCTGTGGCAATATTTTTAAGTGTCCAGGTTTGTTAAAATAGACTCAATTATCAAATTACTAACGTTAAAGAGGTTGGAATGGCAATACTACACGCTGCTAATGATTATAAAAAATGCATAGATAAAAAACTAAAGAGATTACCACACCGTGCAAGTATACCGTGAAGATTTGTTCAAAGACAATTTTTATTTTAAAGCTGAAGGTTTATTTATTTTCTCGGTCAAGGTAACAAGTAATTGAGAACATAATAATAATTTTCTTAAGCTTAATTTTGTTTTTCAAGCAAATTGCATAATTAAAAGTATTACTTTTAAAAATTCTTTTGGTTAATACCGGTTGTTTGATAATGACCATGGCCATTGTATCATTTATAAATGTTTAAATTACTTGTCTAGGCTGGTCCACTTGCATGTCTCTTCAGTAATGTACCATTTCTTTTTAAATTCGAACATTTTAAAAATGGAAAGTCGAAAAGTCGAGTCGCTTGCAACTTCATTGCGGATCTCATTAATGTTCCTACAACATTACTGTTGATGAATTCCCTAGTCTTTTCACAAAGATAAAAGAACGTTGCTCTAGTGGCGTGTTGGTGTTGTGTCGCCGAATCAGCTCATAATAAATCAGCTATAAATTAAGACCTTACATTGTGTCGATTGGTTGACAACAGTTTATTTTGTATTGTTACAGCTGTGCGAGCGGATCGTATGCGGGGAGGTCGTAATAAATTTGGCCCAATGTACAAAAGAGATCGAGCACGTAAGCTTCAAATGATGCGACAAAGACAGATAGCAGTTCAAACGCTGCGAGGATCTCTCGGAGACGGCAGCCTCGTACTGGGCTTCGGATCTCCTTACGCCTCAGTGCCCGTCAAGCAGGAAATTCAAATACCCCAGGTGTCTTCGTTGACCTCGTCGCCGGAGTCGTCGCCGGGGCCGGCGCTGCTGGCGGCGCAGCCCCAGCCGCCGCAGCCGCCGCCGCCCCCGGCGCACGACAAGTGGGAAGCGCACTCGCCGCACTCCGCGTCGCCCGACGCGTTCGCCTTCGACGCGCCCGCCACGAACGCCGCCACGCCCTCCAGCACCGCCGAGCCCACTAGCACCGAAACCCTTCGAGTCTCGCCCATGATACGTGAATTCGTACAAACAATCGACGACCGCGAGTGGCAGAACTCGCTATTCGGACTCTTGCAGAGCCAAACTTATAACCAGTGCGAAGTTGATCTCTTCGAATTAATGTGTAAAGTGCTGGACCAAAACTTGTTCTCTCAAGTGGACTGGGCGCGAAACACCGTGTTCTTTAAGTATTTAAAGGTGAATTTCCAGATGAGTATGCGTGTCCTTTCCACATCCCTGTTCCACTCCTCGGTGTACACCAATTTTGCTTGCGAAAGTGTCGCATTGCGCTGCTTTGCGAATTATTAATTGTACCGTGTATTTAATTTCAGTGAAGCTTTGCGAAAGAATAATTCCAGTCATGATTAAGTGCGTTCAGCAGACCTTTGAGTAACTACGAAGGATTCGAGTGTGTGAGTTGAGGTTCATGTGACGCAGCGGCGCCGCGGGGCCGCTCTTTTAATCGATACCCGCGCGCCGCCCGTAACTAGGTCAAGATCCCACACGCGCGCCGCGCTCGCCTCTGCACTTACCCACCTGATCATCATCATCATGTACAGTCTATATGACTACATTCAAATGGCGTCACCTTATACGCTCGCTATAAAAATTTCCAGATATACTTCCAATTTTCAGTGCCATATTACCTACATAGTTAAATTAAAACTAGTCACAATGTCACAATAGTATTGTCGGTTTTAATTCTTAACCCTTAAAATATTAAACAGGCTCTTAAAGCAGTCGCGTTTTCCGGAAGTTCAAATCTAAGACGAAGTAGGTCATTGAATAATAAAATCCCAATGGCCCGGTATCCGTTACGACGTCTCGTTGATAACACGGACGAAGCAGGAGCACCAGCCCAGCGGTGGAAGCGGCGCCGTGGTTCAGTCGTCGCATGCTTACGCAAGAACCGCAGCCGGTCACGTGGGCGCGCGGCGTTGCCGTTCCGCGGATCTGGCTTTGTCTCCCTCCTGCAGTAAGCGTCAATTTTACAAATAGCGATTTTTGTTCTAGCGTGAACGGCGCGGCTTGTTTACGACCCGCTCTTAGAATCAGGACATCATCGATTGTCGATCGCGTACTATTAGGATACTGGCAACAGTTATATCGCTTCCGAGTAAAATACGAATAATATTTTAAAAACTGTAATTCCTCAATTCTTACTTTCTTTATTACCATCAGTCTCAAAATCATTATAATAAAGTCCGTTCGCCCATGATAGATTTAGTTAATAAAAACATCCAGTTATATGATGGCTTAATCAACTCTTTAGAGAGTTATCCGGGCGTAGATAATAAAACGAATAGCGCAGTACGTTGTCAAACCACGTTGACCAGCCGGCTTTCTTCCTCCAGACGCGTGTGACTGTGATGTAACGGTTACGGCGCGGCACGAGGCGGCAACGCTGCACTTTCCTCGGCGCACTTGACACACTGCCCCTGGCCGAGTTGCCGAGAAAGCACTTTTTACCGCGGCTGGCGCGTAACCACATCGGTAACGGGTGGAACGCATCGAGTTGCGCGGCCTTTCTTCGCTTTCTCTTACGTAATGTTACCAGTTACGATTAGTCGGTCGCATAACAGCACGATGAACTTGAGCCGCTTGAGCGGTCGGTCGATGACGTTGTTTTTTTTATTTAATAATGCATCACATACGTCGATTCAAAATTTAAATAGGTATCGTGTTTGTTTTCGGAGTTATACTGATAAGGCGCTTAATGTTTTGGCCGATCGACTCTCGTGTTAGATTCACACGTTAGGTACGGAAGGCTTCAATTCGTGTCACAGCAACGTGAAAGGAAACGCATCGAAAAGGAGGCGCACGAAGCCGCGGACTTATTTCTCCCGTTTAGATCGAATGATCTGTCTTGTATCCTCGCGGAGCCGATCGTCGGTCGGTTGCATCTTTGGGCATTCTCGCGGAGCCGGTCTGACGCATTTCTCCAGCGCTGGTTCGAACGATAGTAGGCTACGAACGCACGCGGTGGCATCCGGGCGCATGCGGCGATATTATATCGGTCGAAGTCGAAGGAATTCCCATAATGGTCATAAAGCCAGGCGTGAAATATGAACTTTAAATAAACGTTACATTGATTTGACTGCATTGTAAGTTACGCGTCGCTCAGGCCCGGAGCGGTCCGTAGGTCGTGAATTAGGTATCCTTTAGATTTCATCGCTTAATCCGCAATAAAGAAACTGACAATGCGAAGGTCACCATCCCAGTAGCCTCTTAAGTTCCATATCGTTTTGGAACGCATTACGTCACTTGATTTCTCATTATTTGAATTTTTTACTCTCTCTTTAGAAATAATAATACAATATTTCATTGATCATTTGTTACATCTAAACTTACAAACTTAAATTCTCAAATATTAGAAGAAAAATCAATGATTCCTACAGTAGTTAGGTACTAAGAAAATCGTGCCCAGACAAGCAGACAGATGTGCGTTATCCGCAAAACGTTACCATGACAAATTCAGTATACCTTACAAACTAAGAATTTACTTACTTTCGTCCGATGTTAATTATCTGCCTAGATTTTTCTGAAGATTACAAAATCCAGTTCCGACATTGCGATAAAGTAGGAATGGCAGTTGCTTAAACTTAACGGTCTACATAACTTTATACAGTAACATTTGATATTTCGTGTGCCCGACTTCTGCCACACTCGGGTCATTCGGCCTAGATGTCATGCTGTTATCTAACTTCAAGACATTGCACTGGTCCTTCTCTTGTTTTACGTAATTTTACCAACAGTGAAATCTTTACTATGAGATCTTCATTCACTTACCTATACGTATTCGTTCAAATTAGTGCTAGAAAACGTATTTCGCTACTGAAAAAAAAAAAACATTATAGTTATCTTTAAACAAAACTGTTTGGGGCTTCCTATATTTTGGATTTGCAGTTCGATTTTTCTCATAGGGTATTGTTATAAAGCTCCTCATTGTAGAAAAGTATAATAAATTTGACAGAGTTCTTTACACAAGTACCTTGTCATGATCTCTAAGTTTCGTCACGTAATCGGGCACGCGGCGACTCAGCGCGACTTTGACCCACTTCCCGCTGCCGAATGGCTACTATCAGCCAAGATGGCCGCTTCGAGGGAACTTACTTTATTCGGCTTCGCCGCGTGGGGAGCCCCTCCTGCTTTAACAAGGATAGCGCATGTTAGGCCCGGTTTGTGCGAAAACAGAATAGAGATACGTATTACGTATTTGGCACGGAAATAAAAATAGTAAATGTCAATTCCCTGTTTTCTTCACTACCTATCCATCATTGCGTAGATATTACCTCTTTCCAAAATTGTATACTAATCTATCATTTTATAAAGTAGGTCTTGTTTTAAAATTATTAATGCTGAGGTGTGATTTTAGTGGAGAAAACGGGTCAACTTCGCATTTATTTTTATCGAGAATTTTCTTTTCTTTGTAGGTTCGAAATTAAATGGACAAAAGAAAATATATAAAAAATATACATACGACATACAGGGCACGAGTATTAAAAAGATACGTCAAATCAAAACTAGCTTCGAAATTATTTTACCCGTCTTATTAACTGTTCATTTATCGCTTTAACATTCGTCATAACATTTTCCTGTTGAGAAATATATTTTTTACCGGTATATACAAAAAACATAGGCATGTTTTAATTAAAATTGAGACATTAAAATATACTTAGTTGAAAAAATATTGCAAATTAGTTATCAAACGTCTATAATAGTGTCGAAAGATCGATTGTAACGATTAATATTCCGATTTCAACGAGTTGAACTCAATTCATCGCGTTGAGCAAGACACCAGAGTGGCAAAAGCTCGGTGCTCTAAAATTCAGTTGTAACATTTCGTAAACGGCAAATTTAACGCGCTCGCGCGCCGCCTTGTGTTTTCTAATGCAATTCAAATCAAATGTGGGTCACAGTGACGCCGCGTGCCGCGCCAGCCGCAACTTGTTAGAGACTACTCCGGATTACTACATCACCTATAACCGCAATATTATTTTTACGGAGCACTTTCGATTATTTAGCATCACATGAACCTCAACTAATACGGATGTCCCAATTTTTGCCGTACATCAATATTGGTAATCTCAGATAATCTAGTACAATGTAAGTACTAAAGTGACGAGGCAGTTTTTTAATACAGTTTTAATATTAATGTTGCGAGCGTAAAACTACTAACCGAATTAAGTTTAAACTAAACTGTTTCGTTACTTGTTTTGTAAATGTCGGCAAAACAACTTCTCCTTTCGCGGGACATTGTTAGAATGGTAGATGGCATGCAGATATAGCAACGCGTCGGTCGTTTGTTGCAGGTTGACGATCAAATGAAGCTGCTGCAGGACTCGTGGTCGGACATGCTGGTGCTGGACCATCTGCACCAGCGCATGCACAACGGGCTGCCCGACGAGACCACGCTGCATAACGGACAGAAGTTCGACCTACTCTGCCTGGGCCTGCTCGGCGTGCCCTCGCTCGCCAACCACTTCAACGACCTGCAGAACAAACTGGCCGAGCTCAAATTCGACGTCTCCGATTACATCTGTGTTAAATTTTTACTTCTGCTTAATCCTGGTCAGTATTATCCATTTGTTATCAGCACTTCCCAATTCATATATGTCCGCCATCAAGCGAATGAGTTCTTTTTTTATCTTGTTTGATTTTAATTCTTATTGTTGTAATAACCGCATCGAAAAGCTTGTTGTGTGTCTTGAAGATTTTTCTTGGGATTTCAGAGGTGAGGGGCATCGTCAACGTGAAATGCGTTCGTGACGGGTACCAGACAGTGCAGGCTGCACTTCTAGATTACACGCTCACATGTTATCCAACAATACAGGTAACATTTTTTTACTCTAACAATACATTATAATAGGTACATTAAATCAAATATATTAGAAATACTCATTTAATGTACGCGTCAACAAAATTACAAGAAAACGCGTATGTTTGCTGCCCCATATTGGCCAGGTGACGTCATATGCCCAGTACCTTTAAAACAAATCAAAACCATTATATAATCACTTGCTTACCCTGTGGTCCGCCTGTACGATTAAAACAATTGAACAATTCGTACGCGAATTACATCGATTGATAACATTATTAAGCGGGGGCTTTCTTAAAGTTATGTACGAATGGTTCCAGGATAAATTTGGCAAGCTGGTGATGGTGGTCCCCGAGATCCACGCGCTGGCGTCGCGCGGCGAGGAGCACCTGTACCAGCGGCACTGCGCGGGGCAGGCGCCCACGCAGACGCTGCTCATGGAGATGCTGCATGCCAAGCGCAAGTGAGTGTTATGCATACGCACACACGCACACAGTCAGACACGCCACTATATCATGCCTATATAAACATTCTCCTAATATACTTTCAATATTTATGTATACGTTTAAGTATATCAGAAATGCAATATTGTGTCTCGTTCTAGGCCGAACGGAGGCGAAATGGTTAACCGGAGTGCCGAGCACACGTCGACCCTAGACCGATTGTACGTTACCCTATACTATATGCAATTCCAATAACTAAGTACGCATCACGAGGCGCGAGAGAGTTGTCAGATTCATGCCATTACCTGGGGCACTGCTCTTCAGAAACTTATTTGACTGAGAATCAATTGATAAAGATTGCATTAGTCACACTCTTGTGATTCTAATTAAATTTTTCATTAATAATTAATGCAATTTCGCCTACCATTTCTGGCAACTCTCTTATTCATTGCAAAGCTTCTGCAGCAGTTACATGTCATACAATGTACAAGTATATAATTTAGCTTTTTTTTATGTTTTGGGGTTAGATCGTAATTGTAAATTAGTATGGGGTCGCCAAAAAAAGATCTAAGTGGAAATGAGTTAACTAAAGGTCAAAATCAAATCTATAGCCAACAATGTATCTGGTTGCTCTTCTTGGTACACGTGCTACCATGTGTACCAAACACCCGTGCCTACCAAACATCATTAAGTAAATGTCCAAATTAGGACACTAAATCATGGTTTTTGAAAACGTTAACCCTTATAAATCGCCTTTTTGTGCCAAAATACCTATGGTCCGTGATTTTTATCAATTTCGTTTTGTGGATAGGAATCGTAATTATTAATAACCTAAGACCGTGTTATTTTATGGAACAATTTAGTTAATTAATTTGAAAATTCTTGCAATTCGCATGCCCGCCGATGTACGCTCGCTCTGTGGGTCGGAGCTTTAGAGAGGCGAAATACTAACTTAGTAATTATTTTCGAATTTCGCGCTAAAGATAGTTTTGCCAGCTAGAGCTAAAGATGTATTAGCGACTAACCGGGTGTTACGTTAGCATAAATGAGTTGTACTTAAACTTATGTGAAAAAAGGAAATAAATATTTATTTACTTCACGAATAGATCTAGTCAATCACTGTCACAATTTAAAACTTCTTTATCCGATATGTCACAAGTGTTGACGGCAACTGCAACATTCTAACTAAATATATAGCAACAAGAAAGCAAGAAATCCTTTTTTTAGTACTTATGTCATACTTATTGTTGTTTTTTATGCGTAACTTCTTTGAAATATGACCGCTAAGCGCGCAATACGATTTTTTGGTCGCGGCGACAGTCTGCCCTCTCACTTTATACGGCTTCGTTGGTGAGAGAGATTCTTGAGCCTTAACTACCTAAAAACCTTATTTTTTTGCTAGTTGTAGACATAAGGAAAACGTAATTTTAAATTTGGAATGTGAAAAAACCCAAATACGCATAATGCGGTACCGCGGTCTCGCTAATATTCCCCGAAGTAAAATACTTTTAAGGTAAATTAAATCTAGCGACCAAATTTATCGGTCCGAATAATTTAATTTATTTCCGTTCGCTTTAATTATGATATTTGTATATGAATAGTACAATCACTCATTAAAAGACCACACAGAACGTTGGAAAGATCTACAAAAAATAGGAATAAATGAAATTACAAATTACTTATACATGATCGAAAAATACAACGGTCTCTATAGCTTTTATGGTTTAAAATAAGTGTAGGTATATGTATTTGTAGTTGCTAAAATGCAATCCATTACTCCAAAATAGCATCTTAGATGGCGGTCATGAACAACCGGTTTTTATTTTATTTTACCAAAGGCGAACTAATTATTGAGAAGTTTCTTTAAATGTGACTAAATTAAATTAAACTCGACACTAAAATAGTACGATTGTTTTACAAACTTAATACGATTCTAAAAACGAAACATAAGTATTTAAAATTTTAAATTGATTGTTTGAATATTTGTAACTTATTCATCAATTATCACCTGTATGATCTGATCATACCAGTAAGGCTGTTTTTTATGATTAAAGTATGCGTATTAGACGGTCTCTTCGTATTATTTAAAAAACCTAGATAAAAATACAAATTGTAGTGTACTATGTACTATGCAAGATGCCTTATTTCTGGATCAAGGTACGAGAACCTCGACGCGCGATTTAGACTCGACTTGACAGTTTCTTTTTCCGATTCAGAGCAATTTTAGTTTGCTGTTAAGACTTGTAGATTTCTTTACTACTGTATTTATCAAAGACGCAAGATCCTTGGCAGGGAATAACATTTGTGGCACAAAGTATTGCATTGCACATGTAAATAAAAATATCAGTTTAACGGCCAACTTATAAGTGATCTGTTGCTCTGTGCCAGGTGCGGTTTCCTGCCGAGTGACACGATTGAGCCTCACTCGCCCATCTAGTAAGCATCCTCCGATCTTTGTTACCACCGCGCTCAATAGCTGCACTTTATCAACCAGATACTTAACGTGGTACTTTGTGCAAAGAATTTCACGTACCGACACCGCTTGCACGCTTCACTATGTAAACAATTAGTTATAAATTAATAAACAATTTACATGTATTAAGCTCACATTAATATTAACATACCGCGATCAAACGCCTAATTTAATAGATGGCGAGATTTTTTTACCCGATTGGGCGAGCCAGAAGGAGGATCATGAGTTTAACAGTCTGTGTATGTGTGTGACCAGAAATCGGATGTTCCACTTTAGTGCTGTGCTACTGGACTCATTTTAATAACTGGAGTATCACATGACTCGTGGATAACGTGCGAGTGTCATAGGCTATATAGGAATTCTAAGGGTGCGTCATACTAGGAACAAAAGTGCTTTGATGTCGGGTACACAGTATTGATGCGTAATTTAATTATACTTAGTTTTCATATGCTTTTTAACTTTTTCGGTGATGGTGTAAAACTATGGTGAAAAGCTTGTTTGACTGATTGTGTATTTATATTCCATAATATTATACTCTGATCAATTCGTTTGCGCCAAAATATCCTGCGAAAGAAATTTTCTTCTTTTTTTATACAAACCAATAATAGTTTAAATAATAAATTACGGATACTTCGAAAATACTCTAAGGCTTATAGAGTGTGGTAAACTCCGTCGACCACCAGAACTATCGTCTGACAGCACTGTCAGCGCTTCCTTGCACATCGATGCACAATTTGCATTCGCTATTTCTGAGCGTCGTAGTAGGTAGACATGGAAATGGTCGACAATGGTCGGCCTTGGGACTTTCTTCTTTAGGTATACATTAAATTAACATAATTAAGAAAGAGTGACACAATGGGCGACAAGTACATTTTGTTAAAAGTAGTGCCTGCTGCTATTTTTTTATGCAAGCAGTAATATGTCACATCACCGAAACCCTTTGATATATCAAAATAAAATTAATGCCATTATCTGAGGAAAAATACCCTTAGCTATCCCTGAATGTTTCAATTAAATCCATTCATCCGCTTCGGATTCTATTCGAAACAAACATTCAGCGATACGAAAACTCCAAAAACCGTAATTTAGACTTAGGCATTATGTAAAGAGCATTTTACATTTAGATATTTAAACTAATTTAGAAATCGCAAACAGACACTTTATTTTTGTTTATACAACAAATACAGATTAACGCAAGCTCAGAATTGACGACAGAAGAGTGCCATCAAATAAAAAAAGTTATGTGAATCTATTACATTACAAGTCAGTTATCCAGTCAAATATTATATTCCAATAAATCACTTGCCGAGCGAGGTACCGCTAGAACTGTATTAAGTTTGAAATGGACATAGTTAAAAAAAACATATAAACGCGTAGAATTGAGAACCTCCTCCTTCTTATTTTTTTTTAAGTGTGTTTAAAAGACTATCAACGAACGGGTATTTCTTCCTGTTCAAGGCATTTAAAAATTAAATATTGGGGCTAATTCGAAATGTGTTAGCTTAATTTAAATGGACTACACTTGAAATAAGAAACATCAAACTCGATTTTGACAGCTTGGTGCTATACAAAGTCGGGTATGACGTTTCATATTTTAAATTTAGGGATCTTTAAATTTAGGCGACACCGTTTCGAATTGGACCCAAATTAGCTACTTAAAATTATTCAGCATTCTATAAATTTCAAAAACATTCAGTCGTTCCTTTCTCTTATTTAATGTTTAGGCTTTTGCTGCTTATAGAAACTTATATCTATTTCCTGTATTTATATTTCCACTAGCTCTGTTACTAATCCATCTAATATTATAAATGCGAAAGTAACTCTGTCTGTCTGTTACATTTTCACGGCTAAACCGCCGAACCAAAGAATGATGGGCAAATTGGCCCATATAACCGATACAAATCTCATGTATACCACGTGAAAGCTAGTTACATAAGCTTCATTTTCTAATACGGGGACAAACTTCAAAACCCCGGAGAAGATAGTTATCAGCCTTCAAATATTCACACACACACACACACACACAACGTTTACTAGCTGTGCCCCGCATGCGTTGCAATGCTATTTCCTGTATATTTTACCCAGCCTTCACACTCTAGTCGTCATAATAAAAATTACAGCAAAAAGTGGGATTAATATGCCTACATACGTCATAATTATATACGTAATTGGGCTGGGTTCCATACATTTTTGCCCATCATTCTTTGATGAAATTTGTAACTATCTACGTATCAGCCTTGGGGAAGGGCATAGACTACTTTTTTAAGACAACCAAGCCCTAAAAGGAGGGTCTGGAAAATTAATGAACGCCCAGTTCGTGCGTGCCCGACGAGAGCCCGTTATTTGAGTGAAAAAATCTAAATTTAATAAGTCTGTAACGTTGAAATTCGTCGTATTTTATAGATACATTTCCACAACGATGTTGCGGGTAAAAACTAGTAATAAAATAAAATTCCCCCTACCATGTAATAAGAATATGAAGCACTTGGCTTTCAACTCATATATGTAGGGAGCGACATAGTAAATGTTAAAAACATGTTGAACATTTTACGATTTCTGTTTTCAGATCTTGAAGTCCCAGTGAGGGTAAGGTCATGACCGAAGATGCGCCAAGCGCTCCCGACACCACATCAAATATGACGTTATTAAACAAACTTTACTTATTAAATTAGCCCTAGTTGTAACTTTGTGTGTGATTTGATTAAATAAGTTATTGCGCCGAGCGCCGGCCGGGCGGCGCGGCGCGGCGCGGCGTGTGCCTAGTCCGAATACATAAAACAAATATTTATCTACTTACCTAATCTCTACATAAACCTAAATAACCTGACATATATTTATTTAACACTAAGTATGTCTTGTTCATTCAAAAGAGAATAAAAGGGGATAATCAGAAAAATGTATCTATGCTCGCATCACTTGGTAAAACAATTGTGAATCATGCTGAAGCCAAGCCTGCACGCACCTAGCAGTACTTTACCGATCGACTCGTGTGTTCTCAGATATATGGAAGTATAACTTCGTAATGGCCTAATTCCTACAGCCTTGGTTTAGGACAAAAACACTTATTGTTATTCGAGTACCAAATACATAGAATGCTTATCTGGATTTTCGAAGACTACCGCTGCCCTGATTGACCGGCAACTAATACCTAAGTATAAATAGTACATTTCGTTGCAAGGACAGTCGCGCGGGCGTTGTGTTAATGACGATAGCAGAAAGTTAAGATAAGCGTGCGTCAAGTATTCTAGTTAAACGATGGCTTGGCTTTTAAGTACATTCACTGAACGTATTTTTAGTTGTAAATACATTTTCTTTTAACTGTAGGTTTTTTTCGCCTTTGTTGCTTAATGAAGAGAAATATTACATACATATTTTAGGAAAGCGTCTGTGATTATAAACGAAGAAATTTGATGAAAAACCGTTTTTAATGTTAGTTGAGAAATATGTATAATTATTGTTAGTTTTATTACGGTAACTATTGTATTTGTAACGATAGTTTGCGTCACGTCGCACGCTATTGCATGCGATGCTCGCCTTCGAAGCGGCGTTTCTAGTATGGTATAACTACATATAAATACACAACTTCTTTTTCTAAATATTGAGGCACTTAAACATTAGTAAACTGTGTGTTCTACGGTGACACAACGTGTACAGCTTACATGGTAATGCGACCCGTTTGTTGTGTCATCGCGGTGTGACAAAGCCCAAAGTGGCGGCTTCTAATAATTGACTATTTCAGATTTTATTAAAGTTGGCATGTAAAATATTTAATTTCTATTTTAATTATAAGACCAAATTGTGCGGAATAAAATTCATGTTCATAATAAACATTATGCCCTCAAATGTTTAACTGTGTTGTAATATAATATCAAATTATGTTTATCGGCCATACCAGTACAAATTATAATCCTTGTTAATAACTAGAACATTTACAGTGATTAATATACTTATACTATTATGAATTACATATGTAAATTAACCCTCGACGTACCTACTTGCAAGCCTTAAAAATCATAGATTTTTAAAAGATAATATGGGTACTAGCGTCTACTGGCCAACGGCCAAGTAAAATGATGTATTTTTATAAAAAATATTGTTCTTTATTAACATATAAAATATGTTAAAATGAAAGTACATTATTTCGTATTTTTGTAACATATAGTAGTGTACGTAATGAAATTAAATGATCAATCACGTAAGTGGAAATGGTTTATATTATATATTGTTATCACTGTGTAGGTTATTGTGTATTGTGTAGGCGCTGCAATTTTTATTTTGGGATCTTTTATTTAATAAAATAATGTAAGGTGCGCGCCGTGGGCCCGGGGCCCGGGGCCCTGAGGCCGGAAGGCCGGGCCCCGGGCCGGCGGCGTGCGCGGTGGCGTTCATGTGTTATGTACCTAGTTCGGATGGTTTTAATTAATCGAAAATGTGATTCACGGTTCGTGTAAGTAAATGTTAATATTGTTAATTAAATACCTATCTCATAGTGTCATTGCACCAAGTGCGTAGACCGCATCAACGAGTAGGTTATATGATGGGTGATGTTGTTTTTTATTTGACTTTGCGGCTCTTATATAAAATTATGGCACCGTGTTTTATCTTTAATACCGTCCAGTGAACACCGTAAAATATTCTCATGACATATAATAGAGATTTGTTTGAGTTTAGTCATAGCGGAAACACCAAAACAGTGACTCCTGTTCTAAACAGATTGAAACAACTTAATGCTCAGTGTGAACCAGGAACATGCATTCGTGATCACACGGTTTGACAAACGGAGCCGGGGAACGTGGCGACGGATATTTGTTTTATAACCACAAGGACCATTTTATCATCCATATCTATTGTACTCATTCGGGTTTAAGCATAAAATATTAAGTTTACATTATTCCTTACATCTGAACAATAGTTACCACCTATCGTAATATATGATTAACATATATTTTCACAGTTGATCTAACAGTATGAAGAAGTAGTACTTGCTTTAAAATAACTGTAAAAGAGTTCCTTCTAGTGTTGTTTTAATATATTGCAGAAAACATGCTACTTTGAACGTATGAAATAAATTGTATAGTGCATAAAGTTTTTGCAAATATATCGGGTTTTTTGTACGCCTGTTTAGCCATTTACCCACGCTGTTGTTACCAAGTAGGTACCGTAAGGAAACTTTTTACTCACAAATAAACGAATTCTCGCAAATAATTCCTTACTTTTTAACATCTATAACTTGAGTGCGATTAATTTTTAGTGCTCATTCGCTACTCAAGTACTCATTATTTGTTTCTGTCGCTAATCTGAAGCCCTTTTTGCCACAATTTTGATTCCTTTTATTCGTTTTGTGTATTTTATTTTACCAATTGTTACCATTTTATACAGTATTTATACGTGATTGTATACTTTTATATTTAATAACAGTATTATTTAATATTTCGCAAGATTTGTGCACTTTATAAATACGAGGAATCGAGCATTGTTGCCACAGAAGCTGCTTTATTATCTGCAATCAAATTTTTTATTTTTGACTAAAGAATATTTCACCAGTATGACTCATTATAATTTTTAATCAGAACAAATTCAAATTTAATATGTCATGGTTGAATCTCTGTTGTAACGGAACATATTAAATATTTTCTAGTTAGAAGATCTCTATCAGAACAAGACACGTTTTTATTAATGGTTCCATAAACCGTTAATAATATCAGTTTTTGTTTTTACACTAGTTCGTTCGAGCGAGCCGGCGGTGCTGAGGACCGGTCACTTCTGCCTTTACCTTCTGTCCCAGAACATATTTTAATAGGATTCTATTCAAATCAAGGAAAGCATTACCATATCGCGGCGCACATTTACCGATTACTCACGCAGTTTATAGTGCGGCCAACAGAGACGGTCACCCGCTGCGAGTCCTCGCCCGGCCCTCTGCTCACAGTTCACTTCAGATACATATAATTAAATTATGTGATACCGCTATTGTAAAGGCATTTTATTGTCCAAAAGCGCGCGCCAACGCTCTGTTTCAAAATAATCATTTCACATCGGGCGTAACAATTTAAAATGCGCGTAATCGTGAGTAACAGCAAGTATAGTTAATAGTAATTAAATAATTTCGGTGAAGGTCCAAGGTAAAGAACGAGGTTACAGAATGGTGTGCCATTAGTTAAGCTATCGTACAGGGTCCGCAGTAGTCTCGTGGGGGGACCCGCCGTCCTCCCTTTAAAGTACAATGCTTCTATTTTCTCTCGATGCAACTATTAATTTAGACAATAAACGGTTCAAGAAGAAGGTGCCACTGTCCATAAATAACATTTTAGTTTCAGTTATTAAATTTTAATCGCTGTATTATTCTCTGTTATCTGCTCATTTTATTAAAAATCATTTAATATTTAATAAGATTTAATCTTTACACATAAACATTAAACCTACCCACTATTTACTTTTAACGTTAGGTTGTAATTAAATAGCTTATAAATGTATCTTAATGTCTATTTAAGGAATATCTATATTTATGAATTAAAATAAAATAATAAGTATTTTAAAATATACACAATGTCTGTTATATATATAAATGTACATTTTGAGTTCAATTTTGGCTAAGCTATGAGTAGAGGCGAGGCGAGGCGAGGCGCGCAGGCGGCTCTTCGCTCAGATTCGCAGCGCAGCGCGCGCGGCCCGCGCCCGGGGCGCGCGTGCGCGTCGCACACATTCCAAAATAACGCTAATGGTAACGCTACAAGAGGCGATACTATTTGTAAGTTAACCACTTTGTTGTTCATTAACGATAAGTTAGATGTAATCTCAGTCGATGTGTTGTTTAACTTTAATCTGTGTATAGTATTCTCTCGGTTAAGTTTTTGTGAGGGCGTGAATTTGAGCGAATCGACAAGCCTCAGCCTGAAGGGTTCATACTAGTTGTAAGTCGTTTAAGTACCTAAGCGTTAATTTCTGTTGCACCTAACTTTACTTTGCCGTGTAAGTTCTATTTCATCAATATATTGTAAATATAGTTAGGTCAAGGTGAACAGTTTCATTCGATTTAAAAGGTTATTGTTGAAAAATGGGGCTGACGAATACCAATGCAATTCGCATTTGCTGTTAATAAACAAGTTGTTGTATCTGATACGACAGTATTCGGCTATTTTGTGTAATCGATGACGAGCGCGGGCGGAACGGATCCCTCGCATCTCGGAGCGGCCGCGGCTGCTATCATAAATGTAATACATAAGTACACCCGATAAGTTGCGCCACCTAGGCTTGTTGTAAGGCTGCTCGCATTCTAACTGAACCCATTGACGCCAGCGTTGGCTTCGGCGGGTCTCTGGACTCTGGCGTCTATGCAACACGTAGCATCACAATTCATTCACTAAACATCACTCGTTGTTAATCAGTGTAAACGGATTGATTCAGTCACTATATTATTCGTTATTTGGCAATCCATAAGTTATAATGATTTCGCTTTGTAAGTACCTGAATGTCGGAGTATAAGAAGGAACTACAGGAAGGAGACTCATATTTTGCGACGGTCCGCGGGATGTTACCGACTTATTCCATTGTTTGCTCACATAAGCAGACAGCTCTCAAGTAGTCTTTTGAAATTGCTAAAAAAACTTGACTTAAGAGCATATTCAGCTTTGAGTGATTACTGCGCCACGGACCGACCGTAGTTAGCTGTTTGCGTAAGACTTGGGAAGAGGTGTAATTAATTGATCATGAATCAGCGACGCTCCTGTATGCCCTTTTTATTCTGCAGGCTAAGTTAGCAATTGTCTAGTTTTTATGTTACTTCGAAGAAGGGACCGGGCGCCCTCGCTCGTCAAGTTCAGTTAGAGTGGAGATGCCGGGATAAAGAACTATGGCCACGCTACACTGTGTCATTACCTCACGTTACGTCTTTTATACCATTATAAGGTAAATAGTTAATGTTGTCACTAAATCTTTAAACCTATTTTAATTGTAAATTTTGTTTAGAGATGTGTAAGTTTATAACTGTAAACACGATCTATTTTTAGACGGCAACATAGATACATGGATGGCGTTGTGGATGTCGCATGAGCATCGTCAGTGTATTTATTTCATGGTGATCGATAAACATTGTGAGACGCACGCGCGTCGGCGGCGGGGGCCACGCTCGCGCCGCCGCCCGTTACTCTAGAAATAAATGATATTTTCGTTTAAATATTTGGCCTCTTATTTCTGACGTTCTACAGTTACAGGATGCGTTTTGGTGCTCAGAAATACCTATCGCAGGATATGGTTCATAAAAAAAACCGGCCAAGTGCATTGTCGACCCGGGGCCTCGTAGGTACATTTCAGTCGTTCAAGAAAAATTAATTACTCATAAACTGATGACTACACTACACTACACATAAGTATGTCAGCGGTCAATTGTTAAGATTTAAATCTGTAGGTAAAAAGGTAGTTTTGATTACTTACTAGAAAGTTTGAACAATACATATAGGAAATTTTTTGTTCATAAAATGCACAAAGCAGATTGGTTCAGTTAATTAGAAAACTCGTAGGATAAGACATGTTACCTACATTACCACGAATTTGCTACAAAATACCGTTGTCTTTCTAGTTACTATTAATTAGTTACAACACGGGTTTGTATAAAAAAACTTAGTATTTTCTTATTCAATGAGCCTGTACACACAAACACACACTTTCATTCAGTCATTCATAGCATTCGTGCCAGCTCTTGTTAATCGACCACCTATAAGTTGGTATTAAGAGGAGTGTGAAACTACGACTTTTTTCATACAAAAGGCGAAACGATTTCCACCCCTTAAATCTTAACCGATGTTGACCAATTTTTGATCGGTTGTCAATCAATAATCTAGGTCTGTAAGTTTTGTTTTTATTTTCACTATAATTTCATTTTCAGTTTTATTATTGTTTTAGTATTCTCATACAAAGCATTTTTGTTGCGATTATTTGACTTTGTTGATATTTAATCGATATTCACAAAACGTATAGACCTAGATTTTGTTCTGACTGACAACCTATCAAAAGTTGATCAAAACCGGTTTTCATTTAAGGGGTGGGAATCCTTATCGCCTTTTGGATGAAAAGGGTGAATTGTGCCGTTGGTTCAAAGTCTCTTAAAATATTACTCATACTCACCTGCTTATTCATTATTAAACGACAGACTAAAACGCTAAGCGGATGGTTCTACTCACGAGAGACGAAAATGAAATTATTTTCGTCACAACGCTTTTTTGGCATCTAAGGTCAGAAAAGTGGCTGGAAGTCTAGCTTAGGTCGGATTACTAATGTATTGGTAAAAAATGTTTCCCCAAATATCAGATCCCAAACTATTTTACTCAAATTATCATTTGGCAAAAAATCATTAGGCAGCTTTTCGCAATTTTACAGTTAGCCAAAGTACTTTTTGACAAATAAGTAGGGCACCTACTTACGTAAGGGACACAAGTTATCCCTACCCTAACCTACTCACGCCAAAGCAAAATGATGCCAAATTATAATTTGACCAAATGAATAAAATGCGAAATGTAAATATGCTAAAGATTCGTTTGGGAAATCAACCTAGTGCGATAAGTTTTTTGGGAAGTGAAATTTGGCGAAAAATATTTTTCTCAAAGGGTAGAACCTACAGCGTTCTTTAAATAATGTACAAAGGGCCAGTAAAAATAATGATTGTTAAGTTTTTTTGGCCCTTTTTACAAATTAATGATTCCAGGAACAGACTGTGAACAAGAAACCTACGGAGTATTAAAACAAATAACATCTCATAACCCGCTGTGTTTAATCAAATTACGATTTATTCATTGAAATAAAAAATAAATATTTTGAAGGCCACAGTCGGCTGCGGCCGACAGCAGATTTACGTGCCCCTGAC
This sequence comes from Tortricodes alternella, assembly GCA_947859335.1. Lineage (NCBI taxonomy): Eukaryota > Metazoa > Arthropoda > Insecta > Lepidoptera > Tortricidae > Tortricodes > Tortricodes alternella. The sequence goes on from OX401970.1 coordinate 11,427,306, forward strand.
GCCACGGCATGCTGTTTCACATACATTTTGTCGGCTACAGCCGTCATTCGGCGTCAGAGGTTCAAAAGGTTCATGAAATGTTGTAAGTACCAGTGTCTTTCAAAGCATGTATTATCATTTGACTTAATTTTTAAATTTCGTATAACATCTACCTATCGTAAACCTTGAATTACAGAATAAACGTTCTTTTCAACTTGGACAGGCTTGGATTTTAATGAAATACTTTATCCGAAAATACAATTAACTGGTGAGGGCGCCACTGGACGCGCGATATGGGCTGGGAATTTATATCTTAAATTAAAAATGGGGTTGTGTGTAGGTAATTGTATTTTATCATCAGGAAATCAAACAATACCTACAGATACGTACTGAATATAAAATGGTATCTCCTATTCTTTGGTCAGCTGCCACTTATGCGAATTAGTTGGCAATTTTGGCGTCGGTAATGTATTAAAGAGGTGTCCTATTACAAAGGTGAGCTGGCAACTTCATTTTTAGCTATTTCTCGATTAGATAAGTATTTAAGTAAAATTGACTTAAAATCAAAAATATACCTGTTTTATCTCTCTGACTATCTCTTTTGTCGACACTAGTGTGAGAGAGACGCACACATGTGTGGGATTTGTCATCAGTGCTGTCAGTTTGCTTGTGAAATTGTAACTTGTAGCTTCTTGAAACGGGCCACAAATGGAGAACATTAATAGATTACAATTTTATTCCCACTCGATTTCACATGAAAATTCGAGAAAAATGAGACATTGCCTGCTCAGCTTTGTAATACGCCTCTTAAGAATTCAGCTCGTGACATTACGACTCCCGCAATGGTGGGTTTAGGGTTGCATTCTGATCGCGGCATCGAGCCGTATCGTCTCGCCGTTGAGCATGGGGTTGCGTATGATGGCGTCGACGAGCAGCGCGAACTCGGCGGGGCGGCCGAGCCGCGAGGGGAACGGCACCGACGCCTCCAGCTGCTTGATGGCCGGCTCCGGCAGCATCTCCATCATCGGGGTTCGGAACAGCCCTGCGCAACAATACCAGCTCAATGGGGTTTTTTATAGGCAACACGTTTATGACCGCATCTTCGTCTGCGTGGAAGTGTCTTTAAAATATAATAAATTTTCATATTACTGACTTCTTCAAATTTGTTTTTATTTCCCTCATATTACGGTCTCTCATCGGGCACGCACGAACTTGCCGTTAATTGTTTTTCCAGCCTCTATTTCACCCTTTAGGGATTGGTTGTCTTAAAAAAAAAACTAGCCTGTGTCCTTTCCCAGAGTTCAAACTATCTCCATACGAAATTTCATCAAAATCGGTTCAAAGGTTTAGCCGTGAAAACCTACACGACAGACAGACAGAATTAGGTACATTTGCATTTAGAATATGTGTGGACTTCAAACAAAATTTACCGTTAATAAATGTAGATGAAAATGGTCACCATCAGTGCAAAGAATGCATAATTGTATTGCAACTTCTTTGACCTTCTCCCCGCCAGGACATTTCCAGAGCGCGATGCCGTTTGCACAAATTATGGCATCTATAGACAACTGGGGCACTCGTGGAACTTTGAACGTTTTGCTTCTTGTATAAGTGTACCTGGAGCTATAGTGACGACCCTGATGCCCTGCTTGGCGAGGTCCCGCGCGAGAGGCAGCGTCATGCCCACCACTCCTGCCTTAGACGCCGAGTACGCCGCCTGTCCGATCTAAAAAACGATACACAACTTCGCAAAAAGTGCTTTTACTAAGATTCAATTGTCTTAGTTCATCTGCATTTGGGAAAATGTTGCCATAAAAGCAAAATAAACACACATGTTTTTCACTTTCATTGCCAAGCAAAGCTGCCAGTAGCCGATTCTGAGTGACAATGATCGTGTTAACTTTTAGGTAGGCGAATCAATCATACACCTACACTATTTTCGCGACAAAGATTAAACGAAGCAGGTATGTTTACTAAAACGACAACTAATACTTTTGTTGATTTCAAGTTATTTGTATCATTGTTACGTCTTCGAAAGTGCTGTCTGTCAGATGAATCCGATGATGCAGTGGTCTTTGTCCAATAAGGACCCTATAGTCTATTGGAATTAAAAATGTAAATAAAATATACTTAAGGTCTTACGTATAAAAATGACATATGTGCATAGGTATACTATTTATATGAAAAAACATAAATAATTGCAGTATTATGTATTTAATTTAACAGCATTCCTACCATTCAGCATACCCGACACCCGTCGAGGATATACAGAATTTGATGATTCCAAAATATTAGTAGGTAGTACCTCATAGTAACTAGTACCTACCTATAAAAAATAACTTTTGTAATTTCAGAGCTAAGAGCGTCTCCACCATACTAGTGTTGACGAAAGACATACCTAGTCAGAGAGACATCTCCCGTGTTTCTTATAACTATCTATGTCTTAACTGGTATAAAGCATATTTGCATGCGGCAGGCGACAGAGGCCTGTTTAAAGATTTGGCACCCCGGGCCACCCCATTAAGTAATAAAAAATATTGTAGACAGGTAGGTAAGCTTGACAATAAAAGGCGCCCAGAGAAGACCCCTCGCAGCCTGCCGCCCCGGGCCGTAGCCCCCTTGGCCCTAGGGTAAATACACCCGTGGCAGGCGAGTATTGTCACGCGTTAGAGAGCCCATGGTTGACTCACTTGTCCGTCGAAGGCGGCTACGCTGGCGGTGTTGACGATGACGCCGCGCTGCCCGTCGCCGTCCGGCGCGTTCTTGCCGATCATACCAGCCGCCAGCCGGATCACGTTGAACGTGCCCACCAGGTTCACCTGAAACCACAACAAATATCACCTTCAGCTGCACCTATTGTATGGAACTAGCAAAATGTCTTTCAAATATAAAATCGTTGCTTTCATACATACTTATACGCCGCATTCGTGACTGCGTGGTACTTAACTAAGGCTGGTTTTAATGTCACGCGGACCGTCAGTACGATGACACTAACACCAGCCTTAACCTCAGCCGATAATGATTATGTTCAAGTCCGGTTTTAAGTAACATTTTATTTAAATGTGTATATACTTCTCTCGGCAGCTGTGTATTGTTTCCATTATTCACACAGGGTTTGCTACCTAGACTATTGATTGCGTCCGACTCCGTATGTGACATACCTCAATGGTTTTTTGGAAAACTTTAAGGTCGAAGGGCTGTTCCTTCTTGAAGTTGTATACGCGCTGCGCAGAGGCCACCCCGGCGCAGTTGACGGCGACGTCGAGCCGCCCGAACCGGTCGCGCGTCGTCTGCAGCGCCGCTTTAACGTCTGCCTCCGACGTCACCTGCAACCCAAACACTTCAATCAAGTGATCCAGTGTACTTACCATAACTTCAATCAAAGTGCACTTACACTCACAAACTTTCGTAGGTATTTATAATATTAGTGTGATTAGTGTAGATATGTATTTGATTATTATTACTTTGTATAAATGTTTTTCTTATTTATTCAAAGTAAAGCCAATGCCAATGCGGGAACAAGAAATTGTGTTCAGGAAATATTTGATATACGATAAAACAATCTGATTGGTTAGCTCGGCTCATCTCCGCCCGCTCCGCAGGCACCCTAAAGGCTGGCGTCCACTAGACTCGCCGAGGCGAATCGAATCGAATCGCAATAATTCGCCTCCTATATTTTCGATTCGCCTCGGCGAGTCTAGTGGACGCCAGCCTTAATGGTAAGCGTGCGTGCGTGCGTGCGTGCTGCGTGTGTGTGTGTGTGTGTGTATGTGTGTGTGCGTGTGCGTGCGCGTGCGTGTGCGTGTGTGTGTGTGTGTGTGTTTGTTACTAAATACTATACTTTATTTAAAAATTATGAGGGCGCCACTGGAAACACGATACGGGCTTAATGACAGCAGTAGGTACACACTACGCACATGTCTAATTGTATACATACATCGACAGGAGCGAAGGCAGCATTCTCGCCGAGCTTCTTGGCGACATCGTGCCCGGCGCTGGAGGGCAAGTCGCAGATGACGACGCGGCCGCCCTGCCGCAGCAGTTGCTCGGCCGTCGCCAGTCCCAGCCCGGAGGCGCCGCCCGTCACCAGCCCGACCAGACCCTGCCAACGAGTGCCTCAATAACCGCACCCAACAACCATTGGGTAGATTTATCCTCCAAAAACCACCGAAAAATTACAAATTCCCAAATTATAATTTTACAATTAGTTAAGGAGGATAATATGTGGGTGTGAACTGATAGTCCTTTAGCGTCGTAATAACTAGAGCCAATAGAGCGGGGAGAAACATAAATTAAACCCGTTTATCTCTATGACTATCTCTTTCGTCGGCACTAGTGTGAGAGAGACGCACTTAAAGATAAGACGGTTTAAAATATCCTTGTGTTTTGCATGCTAGTACCGCTGTTTTAAAAAGAGAAGCGCTATTTAGGCTCCGTGTATGCGAAAGTTTTAAAACAGAAAAGGCATAGGTGCCTTCATACGTTGTAGTTAAAAATAAAAAGCAGTAAGCGCATAATCATATAGATTTTTCATCTTTCCAATATTCAGACCCACCTACCTACCATTACTGTTGAAGAAGAAATAAAGCTCTTGTTTTAACTACTAATACGAAGGAATAATTAACTCAATTAACCAATTTCAGTAGAAAAAACAGTGCAATCTTAGATTTTTTTCTATTAAGTATTTATGACATCGTGTTTTATAGTAAATAAAAAAGTAAATAAATGCATAACTAACTATCTATTCCAAGGTATTAAATAATTTAAAAGAGAAACATGAAATAAAAAAAATTATATTGTGCGATCAGCAAACCCGGAGTTTTTTCAACGTATAGGTAGGTACTCCTCTGAAATTATTTCTAAGTATGTTTAAAAAGTTATGTAAAAAACCATATTATCTTTACTTATTATGTTCCTACTGCCACCCAAGGTTAGTGACTTGGTATGTAGGTAATATGGAAATGATATGGAAAATGGTTTTTCTTTCACCTTGACTTCAGTGAGCCGTGAGCCCAATCTATGACATTTCTAACAGATAAACATATGTAAGTTTTAGGTTAGTTTACGGATAAAACAGATATCTAATAATTCGATAAACGTTTACACTTCTAAATCATGAACACCCTTCAACACTCATACAATAGCCATTTAAACGTTTACTTACCTTTAACATGTTTTAAAATGACGCCAGCGAAGCTGAAGACAAAAGTTGAAATAATTAATTCTCGTCAAAGTTGTAAACGCTCCGCCGCGAGCGTTCGGTGAACCAACCTTCGCTCTCTTTATCTATTTAGTGGATTTTACTGCGACGGACAATGTGCGGCTTGACTGCCGGCGTGGAGCCAGTAGCGTGGAATGGAACGTATCAAAAGTATACTTGTTTACCTACTTATTTATTACTGTTATCGGTCTGTAGTTATGAAGTAGTTATGTTGATAACGTAAGGTACACCCAGAATAAGTAGCTATGAACTTATAACCTATACGCATTTCATTTATTTACCATACAATCAAACTTCAGTGTGTTTAAGTAGGTACCTATATATTTTTGACTGCGATAAGACCGCTGGAATAAATGAATACTTAGAGATTTTTCTTACTTAATTACTTGTAAACATATTTTTGCTCAATAGGTATACATTGTATTAAGTATTGTTATTGTGTTTAACGACTGACAGATATACATTTTGACAGACAACGCGTTTAACGATTTAAATATGTTTAAGATTTTGGCGCAAGTGGGGCTTAATAAACTACTTTACTATGTGGGTTTTACTCCCATATTAGAACATTCAATCGTTAATTAGCCACCAAGATAAATACATCCGTACCGTAATCGACCGAGCGAGCGAAGCGGCTCCGTTTCAGCTAGGACAAAAATGTTTTCGTATGTCTGGTGTCTATCCATTTGTTCTCGACTACAGGCCGCAGTTCCCAACCGATTCTCGTGAAATTTAGAGAGCAGGTTCGAGAATTACATAGACTTTTTTTGACGATTCAGTTTTTTGTTTTTTTTTCAAAATGGCGGAAATGTGTGGGTTTTTGCGATTACAAACTTATTTGCGGTGTTGGTAAACTGACCATGACTTATGCATATAAATATATCAGTTTTTAACTGCAAAGTTAACTTTGTCTCGATGTCTACAGCTCACGGTCCTTGAATAATTTATTTCGAATTTATGTCTTCTAAAGTATTTATTTATTTAAATGATATCCCATCAAAAACATGCAAATGTAAAAAATGACCCAAGCCTCGCATAATCTATCCGGGTGGATTTCAAAAAAATTGTACCTAATTAAGGCGAAGTTAAGTTTTTCTTAAACTTTTTCTTAACTACGCCTTAATTACGTACATTTTTTTTGAAATTCACCCATCCTCCAACCCCTACGCCGTAACAACTTGTGAGATCCCATGGTAGAGCCAAGTCTGAGATGTTCTTATCATTTTATCGGCAATTCAACTTTTTCGTTTAGAATTATTTTTATTTTCTATCAAATAACCAATATTTTAAGCCCATATCATTACTATACATCTTCGTTAGATATTTAAAAAAAAAGTATCGTGACTCGGCAATCGTATACGTAACAAATTAATAATCATACTAAATAAACTAAGTTAAGTCTGGTTAAATCCAATAAATTAAACTAAATCTTAAAAATCCAGTTAAATTAATATAAGACCCCCGTGGCACAGTTTCTAAAATGTTGGGCGCATTTCCTCGATTTATCGCAATGCTGAACGTAGAGCGAGGAAGCTGCCAGCTCTGCTCTGTGGTCACCCGTGGAGTCGACCAGGCTCTTAGCTCTTTCACGAGGTTAAGGGCACCGGGACCTCACGGGCCGAGGGTCTCGACTCCAAATGCATCAAATTTATATTCAGAGCCTAGACCCTGATATTTTAGGCCTTTCCTGCTCTCGGTCGCCGCACCAGCATTGTTGGTAGTTCCCTGAAGATGCGACGGGGAAAATGTGTCGGCACATGTAGCGTCCCACACCAGTACACGTTCCAATTTCCAGGGAATCAAAGAATTTCCGTCCGGTCTTTTGCCATCGTCGTATTTTTCCCATTTTCGTATGGTTCCCATTAGATTCTGAAATTCCAGGAATATTGACGGTGGCAAGAGAGCGGTGGATGATGATGATGATTAAAGCGGCATGTCGGTAAAAACGCCTTGCATTTTTCAGGAAAGGCCAGGGTGACCCAAATTATCAACATTAGTGTCATAGGGACATTAGTGCTTATGAGGAGCGCAAAGCGCGACTCCCTACTTTCAAGGCTACTGATAGGCGCATGGTGTCGGATGGAAGAAAAGTTCCGGTACTGGCTGAAGTACTTAAGTATAAGCATGGAGCCAATGACCGAATTATTTTCTCACAATAGCCAAATACCTTGCGCACGTTGGACCAGACCAGAACTGGTATTAAGTAAAATTTAAAAAGTCAATATGTACAAAGGGTCTTCATCTCCGATAAAAACGACAATGTGAAGGAAATTTTTGACCCGGTCTATCCAAAAGCCAGGCGTTCCTAGCATCGACGAGTTTTTCGAACAAGTCCTCAGGATATAAGAATAGACTGTGCTGTGGACTGAAGAAAAGAAGGATGGCAAAGGGACCTCAGAAATTGTACAGATCTCTAACCCCCTAACCCTAAGGCTGGGTCCAAGGTTGCTCGCTTAACTGTATATTGAGAATGGAATCTAACCATATTTTCACAAGGGGGTCAACCAGTTTAAATAATGTTGGTTTCGCCAGAATGGATAGCAGCGCACAAGGTAGGTAAATTGAGGGACAAACAGAGCATTTTATTGTACTGCGACCGCTCGGGCAGAACTCTATCTATATATATCTCATGATTACAAATCTGCATCCCGGGCGAAAATAATTTCTGATGCTTCAGAGCATGTTTCAATTAAGTAGAAACATTTTCAATAAGGAAACATTCTTTCCATTGTCATCAGACGAAACAAAGGCGTAGTGCTCTGTGTTTTTATAATAAGTATCAAGTGTAACTTATGCTCGGAGGAGAGCATAAGTAAGTCATTGTAGCCCGCACGACCCTGCCAAGTGGCAGTTGCGACGACATGTTACTTACGAGATTGATTCTTATTTTCACCATCGCCGCCACTTCCGTTGGACGAGAAGAAATTTCCATAGCCAGTGATGAAAGCTCTGAAGAAGATGCAAGCGATATGAAGTTTTTAGGCAAGAAACCCAAATCAAAGAGCATGCCCACTACGACGAAACGACCGACGAAAGGTGAAATAGTTGTCGAGAAGTTTGTGGAAACCCTGATGGCCAGTGAAAAATATTTGAAAATGGTGGACAGTGTTGACAAGAAGGTCAACAATCTCGACATAGGCTTCCACGAAATTACAGACATCATTATTAAATATTTGAATGAGATTCAGAATCTTGTAAAAACAAATAGCGCGGGGGAGATGAAAGATGCTATCAAAATGATAAAGGTGGATTTAGCTTTCCTGAAGAATGAGTTTTCAGACAAAATGAATAAACCCGAAACGATGAGAGGTGAGTTACATGACATAAGTATAGATTGTAGTAATTGCGGATTGCGGCACAGTAAGTCTGTATTTTTGAATAGCTGAGCCCCGTTACAGCAACATGTCACAATTGTACATTATAATAATAATATAATAATAAATCACGGGACAATCTTTACACAAATCGATCTAGTCCCAAAGTAAGCTCTAAAGGCTTGTATTATGAGTACTAGACGACGATATAAATACTTATATAGAGAAATAAATACTTAAATACATAGGAAACATCCAAGACTCAGGAACAAACATTCGTGCTCATCACACAAATATTTTCCCTTACCGGGGATTGGACCCGGGACTCTTGCGTCGGAGGCAGGGTCACTACCAACTAGGCTATCCACGTCGTCAAATTCAAAAATTCGTCGTCAATTATAAAAACTGACACCCCTTATTTTTATAAAACAGCCCCCCTCCGGTAGAACTCTTCCAATATTATAGGCACGCATATAAGAATTTTTGTATTTTCTGTAATAATTCAAGCAGTTGCGTTCAAAAAGCATTATTTGGTCAACTGAAACTGATGATGAAGGTCATAGATAGTCACCGGAACTCCTCAATGATAAGAATATCACAGGTAGCAATTAGATTTCTGTATCAGGTTGAGAAGCAATTTATGCTCATGAAAATACATGTGGTATTTAAAATAGAACCGGGTTTGAAGGACCAGGAGAACTCCTCAAAGATTGATGTCCTTGCACCTTGAATAGCAATATTTTGTAAAGGGTTGATCAAATGGCATTATGATCATAATCACTAAAAATATAAAATAAAAAAAATATTTAATAAATAAAAAACCGTCTTCAGAACCCCTTTTCAAAAATAATAAATAATGATTGGCTTTCGTAAGTCAATTACCTAGAAAGGGCAGATTAGGCAGTAGGCAATACATATTATCCCTCATACCTACTGTGCCCATTTACTTGACACCGACTTCGATATATTTAATTTATCACTTAATCAATAAAATATATCGGCCGTTTCTAGGTTAATTGACTTACGAAAGCCAATAATTATTTCTTACTTTTCAAAGGGGCTTTGAAGTCGGTTTTTGATTTGTTAAATTATTATCTGCATATCTACATTCCTCATACTTACATCAACTTAACGCCGATTTCAATATAGGTATTTCATCATGTTTAACGATATATTTTATGTTTCTTGTTAATTTGTTACTTTTCTTTGTATAATAATGTTATGGGAAATGAATGTAATTTTAAGCGAACAAGTCGCGGGCACAGTTGGTTTATTTCAATTTTTATTGGCTTTGCAACTGGTTATAATAATAAAAATAGTGTACACCTAAAGACCTAAAAATGTGTGCTGTCTACACATTCTTAAGCCGATAAACAAAAACATCAATGCGTGTTTGTAAATACCCTGTGCATTTTGTCATAACTCGAGCGTACACGCTGAAGATATACTTTTTATGAAACTCATTCAAATTGATTTCTGATTAAAGTGAAGTTTGTGTATTGGTTCACGGCTGGTTAACGGAAACTTAAGTATAATATTGAACCCCGGATCAAATGCTAAAGCGGTGTTCATGAATTCGGCCTTAAGAGAGCGGGAAATTACTCAAAAGCTGGATTAAATATGTACGAGTATACATATGTTGCAGGGATATAATGAAAACGGGGATTCGGCGGAGCTCCCGTTTCCGCGTAGTTTGAGCCGTCGGCCCTGACGCAATACTAACCTGACCTGGCCTATTTTACCTAGATGTTGCAGACTTTTTGCAGGGATTTCATCAGAACCCCGAAGGGAGATGATCAATTGCAATTTTTTTTCATTGAAACCATTTAGACAAAAAATCTAATTAACAAATAACACAAACAATATATAAGTCAGATGACAACTTAGTATTATAGTGTATATTGAGCTGGTTTGGCATGGGCGTAGCGAGGTACGGACAGGGGGCGGGAGTCCGCTGCCCCCTGATGTAAATTTGTTATTAGTTTTTAACGTAACCTGTGCCATTGCTTGTGCAGCATGTACTTTAGGTATATTCCTGGTTTTTCTTCGCCTGCCCCCCCTCCTTAACAGAATCCTGGCTACCCCCTTGTGGTTTAGTGTCATAATAGACTATAGCTGTAAAGTGCCCATAGTTTCTTAGCTTCGGCGATAAATCGATTTATAATACAAAATTCTAATACGTATTTAGTAACAAAAAATTATCATCAACTGCTCATTGAGAGAGATTTAATCTTTGAACACGCATTCTTTCCACTTCCGTCGATGCTTCAGTATTGCAAAGAGTCTTTTCTGTGAGCTTTGAGTCGAGTTCCTCAATCTGAAGTCCACTTAACGATTTTACGGGACTCAAGTAAGCGTGTCCAGAAGCAGCAAGCAGTTCCCAAATAGACCACTGCATGATCCACCATAAAACCTTGCATCTTATATACCCTCGTCACCAAGTGTAATGTATTTAACTCGTCAAAAGAAACAAAACAGCTCAAACTCGAGGAATTTACTAGTAGCCACCAAAGAGTTCCACTGTCCACCTCCTGGCTCTATCATCATACCCTCGTCAACAAGTGTACTGTATTGGATTCTTCAAAACAAACAAAACAGCTCAAACTTGAGGAGTTTACTATAGTAGCTATTGAAGAGTTCCACTTTCCACCTCCCGGCGCCATCATCATACCCTCGTCAGCAAGTGTAATGTATTTGACTCGTCAAAAGAAACAAAACAGCCCAAACTCGAGGAGTTTACTAGTAGCCACCAAAGAGTTTCACTGTCCACCTCCTGGCTCTATCATCATACCCTCGTCAACAAGTGTACTGTATGGGATTCTTCAAAACAAACAAAACAGCTCAAACTTGAGGAATTTACTATAGTAGCCATTGAAGAGTTCCACTTTCCACCACCCGGCTCCATCATCATACCCTCGTCAGCAAGTGTAATGTATTTGACTCGTCAAAAGAAACAAAATAGCCCAAACTCGAGGAGTTCCACCAGCCACCTCCCGGCTCCATCATCATACCCTCGTCATCAAGTGTTATGTATTTGACTCGTCAAAAGAAACAAAAACGCCGAAACTCGAAGTGTTTACTTGTAGTAACCATTGAACAGTTCCACTGTCCACCTCCCGGGTCCATTATCATACCCTCGTCATCAAGCGTAATTTATTTGGCTCGTCAAAAGAAACAATACAGCCCAAACTCAAGGTGTTTACTAGTAGCCACTAAATAGTTCCACTTTCACCCTCTCGGCTCCATCATAATACTCTCTTCATCAAGCGTAATGTATTTGACTCTTCAAAAGAAACAGAACAGCCCAAACTCGAGGAGTTTACTAGTAGCTTCTAAAGAGTTACACTGTCTACCTACCGGCTCCATCATCATACCCTCGTCACCAAGTGTAATGTATTTGACTTGTCAAAAGAAACAAAACAGCCCAAACTCGAGGAGTTTACTAGAAGCCATTAACGAGTTCCACCAGCCACCTCCCGGATCCATCATCATAACCTCGTCATCAAGCGTAATGTATTTGACTCGTCAAAAGAAACAAAACAGCTCAAACTCGAGGAGTCTACTAGTAGCTATTGAAGAGTTCCACTGGCTAACTTGATGGTACCAAATTATTGTATTGTTCTCCCAACTACATATACATACAAAGTTTCATTTCGATACGACAATTAGAAGTAGGTTCAAATTGACTTCTAAAGATTTTATTACATTGTTTCTTTTCTTACTTAGTTCTAAAAATGCATTTATCTCGACAGTCTTACAATTTTTAGAATGAAAAACAGCGAATTATGGATTTTTTATCTAACTTAATTCATCTTGGTTAAAAAAAACGGTTTAACCAAAAAATACATACCTATACTAAAATATAAATACCCACTTTTATACCCACTGGGTAGGTAAATATCGGTATTTGTCGGGTATTTACCTGGGTAGATAGATGCAATCTCTATGCGTGGCCAATCTCAAAAACTTGTACACGCGCTGTGTGCATTGGTACGTCGCGCTGAATGGTCGTTTCACGAGGAATTAAAATGCATTCAGAACAATGTTTTTTGTCCTTGAAGGATAATGGTGGTTCTTCTCAAGAAAATTAGGATTGTTAGGCATACCAAAGACAGAAATCAACAGTAAAACTATTGTAATAAAAACACAAAGCAATTCGGAAGATTCAGATGACTAATATTATGTGTATTTTGATTTTCCTTAGTTAAATTATTAAATAATACATACATACATACATACATAGCATCACGCCCGAAATCCCTAATGGGGTGGGCAGAGCCACAAGACTACTTGTGGCCACGTTCGATTAATTAGTCCTAAGATGGTATGATGAACCGTATGGTAACAGGTGATCAGCCCATCGCCCATACAGATAGTCCACCATGTTGGAGAGGACCCGTCCCTTAGTCGACTTTTACGACATGCCAGGATGATAAGCATCTGCACGCATTCTATGCTATTTCTTCACTCCCAGTGCAGCAGAGGAGCACTGCATTACTTATTAATATATGTATTTATTATTAACTGACTTCAAATAAGGAGGATGCTATCTATTCGATCCAAATATATTTTTTATGTATGTTCACGCATAACTTTGTACCTGGTGAACCGATTTTGGATGATTATTTTTTGTTAGAAAGAAATGGTCCTATAGAAATTGGCGTGATCTGATGATGGGGATCTATGAGGAATTAAATGCACTCCTCAAATTTAGTAAGTAAACATAATACCGTTTTTGCCATTTTCTATGATAACTGATGTATTTACCTTACACTAGAGCATCATCATTTGGTTAAGCGGGGTGATGAAGGAGTCCACAGATTGCTACGCGGAACTCTTCAATGATAGACAGTTTACGGATAATGATATTTCCTTGTCACTGTTATTAAGCAACTTATTCTCATTAGAGCGCATCTGGTAAACCGGAACTGACAGTGGGGTTCGCAAACGAGCTCCTTAACGGTCAACAGTCTGTGCATTAGGAATTAGGATAGCAATATTTTTCATAAAGGTCGATAAACATTTGAAATAATGCTATCGTGAACTAGTGGATATAATAAAGCTATAGATTGTTACATTCTATTCACTCTAAAAATGTAAAAATAAATGTACGATGAACATTAAATTAGGCACCTATATATTTAATTGTACATCTCTCATACTCATTTACTTGAAGCCAGTTTCGATATATTTAATTTATTACTTAATTAAGAATTCTATCTGAAGTTTCCACGTAATTTACTATTAATTATTGCTTAATTTTCAAAGGGTTCTTGGGGTCGGTTTAATTTATAGTTAAAATAATTTTATTTTAAGGCATGTTATTATTTCTATGCGTCGTTCACTAACAACATCGCTCAAGTCGAAAATTTGCGGTTTTTACATTTGAATATCATTGGATAGAGCTACTCATTGCACGTCGATCTACCAATCACCTTCTAGACGTTTCGGCCAATAAGAGACCAGAATTTATAAAAATAGTGACAGTGCGCAAGTCGGTTGGCCTTCCAACACCGCTCGAGTCGTTGCTCGGCCATACTTTGACAACTTTGCGGTCCTTCTTTATTTATTGTTTTTCGTGAGTTTTGTGACTAAACTTGTGTAAAAAAAGTAATTTTATCAAAGATAAAGGTAAGCTAATGAAGTTATTATAAGAAATAATGATATGCGTATAATAATTAACCAAAAATTGAATGAGTTTATTGCCATGTACTTAGGCGGTGTTTACTACTGCTTGTTTTTTGAATTACAAAGGTAATGTTTTTTTTGTTCTCCTGTATGTTGTAAAGTTGGTCAAAATGACTTGTGCGGTGTTGTTAGATAAGCGACGTATGTATAGTACCTAACGTGTGGGTGTAGGTGTACTGCAACAGTACTTAAAATTTGAAATTTGAGGTATAAACTTAATTTTGCTTAGTCTAGTCTTGATATTTTCGCAGTTTTAACACGTAAAAATGCGACAACAGACATTTCAGTAGATAAAACAAACTTCATTTCAATATAAAACATGTTTTCGAAATTATACTTATATAAAATATACAAGGGAATTGAGATCTTCCTCATTTTTTTTAAGTCTGCAAAAAGGGTAAACATTGATGTTGAACACTGATGCTATAATTAATTTGTTCTGTTTCACTCAAATAAAATAAGCTCTTTATATTATAGTTTGACTGAATACAAAACACAATCGGGCGTCGTTGTTTCTCCCTGCGGTTGGCTCGCGGACGAAGGACGACGAATATCTTTAAAGAATAAAGAAAATGCTTGTTTCAATCTCTATACTTTTTTCCCCTTTTTCGTCACATTAAATATTATTATATTTGTTTGGACTCTACTCTTATTACTGTTTTGTTGTCTAAACATGTATTGTATATCGGCCATCGCGAGAATAAGCAAGTAATTCCGTGGGAATCATTGAGTTCCAGTTTCACTATAATGAAACATTCCGCGCGTAATGTTTTTATTGAATGGCTCCGGAGTTTGTAAACTGTGCGGGATTTAGACTTGTCAGTGTTCTCCGATCACAGCGCCGGTTCGCATCTCAAGATGCGCCTGAAATTTACATTGCTTCTGATCTCTTACATTGTCCTCGTGATAGCTACAAGCATAGTAGCCAAAGAAAATAAAGGAAGGCGGAAGAACGAATACGAGGATAAGTCTCTATGGAAGAAGGAATACGAGGCGGAATTGAACGACGCCATGCTCAACTCCAAGAAGCGAGAGAACGTGACCAGGGTGGCGCAGTCCGCGCACTCGGAGAACGAGGCGGTGCTCGATAAATTAATGGATACTTTAACGTCCAGTGAAAAGTATTTGAAGAAAGTTGACAGTATTGATTTTAGACTTAATCGGTTAGACATAGAGGTTCATGAAAAAACAAACAGCATTCAGAAGTATTTAACTGAAATAATGAAGACGATTCGAAGCCAAAGTGTCGGAGAGAAGCTGGGAACGGTACTGGACGACTTAAAAACGGATGTGTCCAACGTGAGGGCGCTAGTGGAGAAGCCGCACATCAGCGCCGACAATGAGCCGGGTCCGCACCAACCCTTTCCGTCTCTTCCGGCGCCGGCGCCCTGCTAGCCACGTTCAAAATGTTCATAGCGCACTGAGTTACTATACAATACCCCGTTCAGTTACTTACTTGGAATATTAAACGACCACTTTTTTCATTATAATAATATAAAAGGATGGTATACCGAATACTTTCCTTAACCGATTCTGATGATTTTTAACCGGTTTTAAAAAAAGGAGGAGGTTCTCAATTTGACTGTATGTTTATTTGTATGTTTGTTAGGTGATTACTCCGCCAATTTATGAATTGATTTTGATGATTCTTCTTTTGTTTGGTAAAAATACCTACTTCAGAGGTGGTCCCATATACATTTTATCGAAATTGATTCAGCGCTTTTAAACAAATCATAAAATCAAAATATATATAGGTTCAAGGCGGTAACAGTGGATATAGCGACAACAGTGGCGCACTGGCCGTTGTTTCAAAATTATTATAGATATAGCTTTCTATCTCTCACACTCTTCGGAAGGTCTCCCGATAGATACACGTCATACAGGTTACGATAAGTTCGCTTGCTTCAACCATGTAACGAACCCGTGTGAGGGCTTTTTTCTTTTGACGAAAGAAAAAGTGAATTTTAAGGTAAGGTGTACTTTATATTTTTTCACGAACCTTTTGTTTGACCAATGGATTAAAATTTTGGCTAAAGAATAAACTTATTTGAGGTAATTTTGGCGTATACTGCACTTCGACTTACGCAAAACCATCACGCGTGGTATAAGTTAAATCCAAAATGGCGGTTTAGTGGTTCATGATCCACTGTGTACTATAGGTACTGATAATGGTTACTCAGACATTAAATTAGAAAATTTTACAAGATGTAATAATTTTTTGTAATAAATAGGGAAACACAAAGATGATGACAAGAAAACGCTTTAATTTTTTTTTATAATGTTCTGAGCGTGAGAAAAGCTTCTAAAGTTTAAGACTGAAAAGTCACTTTGAGAATGAAGTGGTCAAATTTAAGTTACCTGATTATATATTTTATGAGGAGTGTAAACCTACGACTTTTCATACAAAAGGCGATAACGATTTCCACCCCTTAAATGTTAACCGATGTTGACCAATTTTTAATAGGTCTAGAATCTAGGGTTATAAGTTTTGTTTTTTTCACTATAATCATTAAATTCAGTTTTATTGTTGTTCATCGGACATCGACATGGTGTTCATAATATTTTTTTCATCTGGCTCATTGTTCTCCTTATAGTCAGGATTGGTGTAATATTGATTGATAAAGTATATTAGGTATTAAAAGCATGTCAATTGTACTCTCTCTATAGGTTTTCTTTACAGTGAACAAACACTGGAAACTTGTTCACGTGTTGGGAAGTAGCTGGGGTAGCTGGACAGCTATGAAGACGCCCATAAGATTAGTATCAATATTTATTTCGACATTACAACAAAAGGTGACCTGTTATGGTGTAGCATGATGCCGGAAGACAGCGTGAAGCTATAGTTTGACCACAAGCGCTGTACCGCGCCTTAGGTAGCTGCGGAAATTGGGGGGGGGCGTATTCCTTTCCATTTCCCTTCCCCTCTCACGTCCGGCGCCTATAGCTACAAACCGTTAGGTCAATTTTAATGTATTTGTGGCTAATCTTATGCTAGCTATATATAAAGTTAAATAATAATTGTGTTGTTTCCAAGAACATGAATATGACAAAACTTTATGGCCTGTAGGAGAAGGACGCGAACCTCACCTGGACGCGATGCTGGATACTCGCCTGACGTTCATGGAGGGCAACATCAAGACGATCTTGGCGGGAGTCGACACCATCGTCTCCACCATCGCCGAGGTTAAAAATCGCCAGCATGCCAGGACTAATGTCAGGTTAGTACTAGTACGGAATATTAAAATTTCGATGCCTGGCGCTGGTGGCACTGCGCTCTGAAAATGGCCTAGCGATAAAAAAGTTAGTGTGCCAAATGAGGGGAGTGGTTTCGTGCCTTGGAATTTAAACCGACGTTTTGTTTTAGATAGTAATTAGAGAAGAGATACCTATGTTGTTTTAAAAGATCCGTCAGTAGAACATCGGATCAAATATCAATACATAGTACAGGTTTTGTGAGTAGGTACATTAGGTACTTATTAAATTTTTATGTCGCCGAATAATTTTCTGCTGAACCAGTAGGTTTTCGGGACATTTTAAATATGTGTGCTATGCGTGCTCTATCATAGACATACTGTTAGAAATTAGTATTGAAATATCGACAATTTGTTAAACTGTTGCTCTAATTTAACAAATACTTAACCAAACAACAAAAGTAATTTACAATAGAAACGTTGAGACAATATTATTATTGATAGTTTCTCAAACTTTCCATGTAACCAACGGAATTTAGAATGAATCGTGTTTGAAGGCTTTGTTATAAATAATTCGGTATAAGTCTTTCACCACCACTGTATTAAAAATGAGCTTTTTGAAAAACTTCGGTTGAACATCTAAATATTAACAAATAAAGACTATTGCGAAATAAATTTAGTAAATTATTAGAACATGAAGATAATGAAAGAAAGTTAAAATATTTCCGATATTAGTTTCCAAGTTACTATTTCCCAGCGGGGGTGGTTTCCTTTTTAACGTTTATTAGGGCTCTGTGGTCAAATAAGGAACCCTTATAGTTTCGCTATGTCCGTCTGTCTGTGTGTCACAGACATTATTTACTCATAGACTATTAAAGTTATAAACCAGATTTTTCAGATTCAGAAGTTTTTCCCTCGTTAATTTATATAATAAAATTACAAAACTTCTACAGCCTCGAATGGAATGTTGCGAGGTCGTGAGATAGAGCTCTTTTGATTTATTGCAGAACCGACAGCTCTTCAGAAGCACTTAGCCTGATTAACGATTTTAGACGGACCTTGCAAGAACAGAAATCGCGAAAATGTGAATGCAAGTAAGTTAATCAGTTCTCATTGCATAACTTACATATCTTATACCCATTGAACGAACATACCATTGCAAGCAGAAGCGGCCGAGTGGACCGGTCGGAGCGCTACCCGACCGACTGCCTCGAGATCCAGATGCAGGGTTTCAACGTCTCCGGCATTTACAAGATCAAGCCTGACGACATGGAGCCATTCTACGTCCTCTGCGATCTCACCACGGCCGGCGGAGGCTGGACCGTAAGTCTGCCTCGCCAGTCACATAGTTAAAAACACTCTGATTACGTATTTCAACGTGATAATATTTTTAGGTTTTCCAAAACCGGTTTGATGGCTCTCAGGACTTCTATAAAAGTTGGTCTGAGTACAAATACGGGTTCGGTAACCTTGCCGGCGAGTTCTGGCTCGGGTTGGACAAGCTCCACTTCCTCACCAACCAGAAGCTGTACGAGATGCGGGTCGAGATGGAGACGCAGCTCGGCCAGGAGGCGTACGCCGGGTACTCCGTGTTCACGCTCGGCTCGGAGTACGAGAGCTACAGGATCAGCACGCTGGGGACGTTCTACGGGACAGCTGGTGCACACTTCAATTTTAATTATTTGTAAACAATATAGCTAGAAGACATCTATAAATGTAGACCCATGTTATTAAATTATTAAAAAATGATTATGATTAGATTCAACATTAATAGAAAGCTTATAAAGAGATTTGTCAGTCCGTTTGTTTTATTAGTCCAACATGTGAACTAACTTGGATAAATAGAAAATATGGCAAAATTATAAAACAAAAAACACATCTATTGACAGGTGACTCGTTGACATACCACGCCGGTCAGAAGTTTTCCTCCAAAGATGTGGATAATGACGACTGGAAGGAGGGCTCGTGCGCGGTGGAGCACGGCGGCGCCTGGTGGTACAAAGAGTGCGACAAGAGGTAAGCACGGCAGCGGTCACGGCGCGCCTGGCCAAACTAGTCGAACCCACACGAGAGTGGCAGCTCAATTACGTGACACAATTGGTATCGATTTTGCTCGAAAAGCAAACCAATTTAGTCATCATTCGATGTAAATAAGGGTATTGGTTTACTTTTCGCGAAAGCGATACCAATTGGTGTTACATAATTGAGCAGCAGGTTCAACTAGCTACCACGTTTGTCAATATTACAGTAATCTGAATGGAATATACTCCTTGAACGCTGACGATCATCGCGGTCGGACTATTTACTGGATCTCATTCAAAGGCCCCAACTTCCCGCTGACTAAAACCAAGATGATGATCCGCCCGCTACCGGCCAGCCGACCCATCGACTTCGGCGACCAGACCCGGGTAATGCAACTATCTAGGTATAGTACTGCTTTTGTAGATCGCTTTAATTTCATAGTACAGTGAATTTTAGGTTAACTTATGGAGGGGCGTTCAAGTTTACTTAATCTGAGTTTATTTCTTATCACGTGCTTTGTGGATGAGAATATTCTCGATTATTTAAGTGAAATTAAGTGAAATTCACCTACTTATGTAGTCTATTAACATTGTCCATCTGGTTGATCTAGCGTATCATTTGAGAATGTCACTCAATTTAATCAAAATTATAGAGAAAACTCAGCTTTGCCATACGCCAAGAAAAACATACTTCCAAGATCAAGGAAATCTATATATATAATAAAATCGTAAAGGGGAATAAGTCTGTACATTGAAGATAACAATGAAAAAATTCAAATTTAACAAGTAAATCAACCGACTTCAAAAACCCTTTGAAAAGTAAGAAATAATGCGCTTAAGTAAATTACCTAGAAACGTCAGATATATTGTTGATTAAGTACATCGAAATCGGTTTCAAGTAGGTAAATGAACACAGTATGAGGGATGGATTACCCAATTTACTTGCCACCGACTTCGATATATTTAATGTATCACTTAATCAACAATATATCTGACGTTTCTAGGTAATTTACTTAAGAAGGGCATTATTTCTTACTTTTCAAAGGGTTTTTGAAGTCGGTTTTTTTATTTATTAAATTTATATTTTTCACTTTTTTAGTGATTATCATGTGTGATTTAACGACACACGTTACTCCATCAAGTAACAACAGCTAAAACCAATTGCTCATCACCCTTTACAAAATGTTGCTATCCAAGGTGCAAGGACGTCAACCGTTGAGGAGTTCTCCTGGTTCTTCATCACCGGTTCTATTTTACCACATGAATTTTTATGAGCATAAGTTGCTTTCCAACCTTATACAGAAATCTAATCGCCACCTGTAAAATACTTATCATTGAGGAGTTCCGGTGGTCACCCGTGGTCTTCATCATCAGTTCCACTTCACCAAATAATGTTTTTGGAACGCAACTGCTTGAGTTATAAAAGAAAATATCAAAATTTCCATATGCGTGTCTATAATATTTGAGGAGTTCCTTCGATTCCTCATAGATCCTCTCATCAGATCTCGATTTCGATCACAACGGGATCAACTTTGAGAAATACCCTATCGTTTAAAAAAAGAATTAGGTAAATCGGTCCAGCCATCTCCGAGTAATCGGTGAACATACCTACATATAAAAAAAAAACGAATATATGCGTCGAATTGAGAACCTGCTCCTTCGGTTTTTTTGAAGTCAGTTAAAAAGGGATGTCTTAGGGTATTGAACTCTGTATTAGAAAAAACTGAGTCCATTTGTTTATCAACTTGAAACTTTATATAAATGCACTTCAAAACAAACAATTAGGTAGGCGATCGAGAAAAAACGAAACTACTCCTAATAAAAAAGGGATGTCTTAGGGTTTTGAACTCTGTATTGGAAAAACTGATTCCATTTGTTATTCAACTAGAAACTTGGTATAAATGCACCACAAAACAAACAATTAGGTAGGCGATCGAGAAAATACGGACCTTCTCCTAAAAAGGGATGTCTTAGGGTATTGAACTCTGTACGATTCTGGGCTTTTTCTGATGTTGTGGACTGTAGTTAATGATACACTGGTTCGTTTAAATTGCTTGTATTTACGAAAGAACTCAAGTTTCACAATAATAGAGAGCAGCGCGTGCGCGTTTTAGTAAAACAGACAAGTAAGTGGGGCCACAGACAACACAATATCTGTATTAAACTAAATGTTGGCAGGGTTGCCAACAAACTCTGCATTGGAACAACTGATTCCATTTGTTATTCAACTAGAAACTTGGTATAAATGCACCACAAAACAAACAATTAGGTAGGCGATCGAGAAAATACGGACCTTCTCCTAAAAAGGGATGTCTTAGGGTATTGATCTCTGCATTGGAAAAACTGATTCCATTTGCTTATCAACTTGAAACTTGGTATAAAAGCACTTCAAAATTACTGACTTGTAAATGTAACTTTTATATCTTACCAATAAATAAATACAAATACAAATTGTTAATCCAGCAAAAACATAAGTATACAGCTTATTTGTTGTTACAGAAAATTTTAGAAAATACGGAATTAAAGTTGTCTGATCACCAAATGAAGCCGAACCGCGCCAGGGAGTCGAAGAGCAAGCTGCGGCCCGAGACGTACCGCTTCAACGACCCGCAGCCGCCGCCCGTAGACGCGTTCTTCTCCAACTACGCGTAACGCCGCCGCCGACTCTGGTTCCTCTGAACCGGAACAACAGTCACAGTCCTCCACAACATGATCGGCTCTCCGTTCACGACTCGCCCACACCGTTAACCTTTTGTCAGCGCATACAGGGTAAAAAAGTCCTTCATGACCTTGACTTAAAGTTGAAATTCGTTACTTCTCAGACATAATTGGCGGTCAAAAGGTTAAATATGTGAGCCGACAGAATGCTCAATAATATCAGGACAACGTTTATTTTCCCTCTCTTGATTTGATATTTGTCACCTTGCTTGTTTCGACATATTTGATTCGTGTACACAGGGAAATCGTTTCAGTTCCACATTATTTTACTTAATCAGACATATCCCCGACGGAGGACTAGACCTGAAATGACAATGCATACTATATATATTTTTAGGGTTCCGTACCCAAATGGAAAAAGGGACCCTATTACTAAGACTTCGCTGTCCGTCCGTCCGTCTGTCCGTCTGTCACCAGGCTGTATCTCATGAACCGTGATAGTTAGACAGTTGAAACTTTCACAGATGATGTACCTATTTCTGTTGCCGCTATAACAACGAATACTAAAAAACAGAATGCAATAAATATTTAAGGGGGCTCCCATACAACAAACGTGATTTTTTTGCCGTTTTTATAGATAATGGTACGGAACCCTTTGTGCGCGAGTCCAACTCGCACTTGGCCGGTTTTAATTTATAAATATAATTTATTTTTAGACACCTATATTAAACCTTAATTTGAAACTACTAATTGTACTGCATTATCTATTCATCCATTAATAACGACAGCAATTATGGGGGTTTGATTTAATCTCACCAAATCTCATCAGCGAGGTGGGGGCAGTGTAAGACTACGTAACGTCAAAATTTTAAATTGTAACAAATAATTCAATATTTCTCAGTAGGTAGTTGAAACTGAATAGTGATGCAAGGATTTGGATGTACTATTCAATTTGTTAGATGGGTTCTGCAAACGCATTATTTTCGTTTTTCCGAGTCGCATTTTACCGCGATGGATTAATTTCTTTATCGAAATACTCGTAGCTTTCTTCCAAGGCGCATTTTTTCGCGACGTCCTCTGCACGTCTAGCACGACCTGCCCGCGAGTCGGTTGTCGCTCAGTGCATCCCTTACATACTTGACTAGTTTGACAGCGACGCACTGAGCGATAAACGACTCGCGGGCATGTCGTGCTAGCCCCCCAGGGTCGAAAGTCTAAAATCCATATAAGTCGGTTTTTTATAAGGAACTGCTAATTGATTTCGTTTTATGAGTTCACGAGAAAGTTTTTTACTATTTAGTAAGGATAGCAAGAAAAAGAAAATTGTGTAATTATTCTATTAAGTTTACAAGTAATAAAGCAAATAACACAAAACAAAACCTTTGAATTATTTGTATTTAGTTGATGCATTTTGTAAGACACCATACAAGTTGTGTAAGTACCATTTTGTCTACTAAATATGTAAGGTCACAAACGCTACGCCGTTTAGTGAACCGGTTTTGACACTGCTGCCGGTTACCACCGCGCAAATATTGTGGTGGTACCGTCCCGCAGGCAGAGCGGGCAGTGGGGCGCCAGCCTGCACCCCGCATGCCCGCACCATTCACGTTTTCCATACATTTGCGTCGGCTACAGCCGTCGTCGAGCGCTCGTGGCACGCTTTTTCGCCGTTAGCCGCGGCGTTCAAAAGGTTAATGTTGCTTATTACGAAGGTGGTATCATATGTGACTACTGTAAGGCGTGCTCGTTTTTTATTCACTTTGATTTATGTAAATATCTTCGAATATTTATCTGTAACGTCTGTGTAGGGTTACCACGATCTCTTTTTTTATATTAAAAAGTGGGCAAACGAGCAGACGAACCACTTGATGGGAGGTAGTCATCGTCGCCCATGGACATGTGCAACACCAATGCGAAGCTCTTAATGCGATGCGAATCTTTAGACCCTAAACTGAACTTGTCACTATTTCCTACCACAACATTGTATTTACATATGTAAAATATATGGTGAGGTATGAAACAGCGACACAGTTCAGCTTAGTAGGACCCAGAAAGAATCGCATTTAGAGATCGTGTTAATTCCCCTGTTTCATATCATGTTCAAGAATAGGTAGTTTCAGCACGCAAGATGCGCACGGAACTTCATGCGCGCTGAAGGATTAATAACTAACTCATTGTTAGTGGGTCTTAAGGAAGATCTTTAACCTTTTGACCGCCAAGCATGTCTGAGAAGTAACACGAATTAAACTTTAAGTCAAGGTAATGAAGGACTTTTTTACCCTGTATCCGCTGACGGCTGCAGCCGACTGTGGCGGTCAAAAGGTTAATTAGTTTATAGTGTGATTCCACGACGACATCCGATAAATTCCTTTTGGACTGGACTGGAATAAGATAAAATAAGTTTTATCAGTCTCATTTGATTTATTTTTTCTAATTTCGTCGTGAACAGATACTTGGCTTCAGTAATATTTTGAGCAATGATATTGTATAAAGGTCAGTTGTTTGTTTATTCGTTCCGCAACAATTTAGCCACGTCAGTGTTCCCTTAATGGTATACCTACGACACTTATTGAAAAACACAACATTACATTTGTAAAAGTGTAACTATCCTAGACGGTGACTTAAGAATGAAGACGCTTGACCCGTTGGCAGTGCTCCAGCCGTCATTACATTAATGACTATATACATTCGCGGCTGTGCCGCAACAGTAATAAACAATATTCATATATTCACACAAGCAAGCATATACAACCAACCAACCAAGGTGACAACTCGCGAGCAATGGCCCACTCGAGTCCACTTCGTGGGCAGGGCTGCTTGATCGCAAGAATGATAAGTAATTCTCAGTATTTACAGTTCACTTAAGTCTTTGAGGACCCGATTACAATAACAGACAAACATCCAAATACTACACATACAACACATTTGACTTGTTTTTGGTAAGAATTAATTGAATCCGCTGTATTTACATTATCCTTAATCATGTAAATTGCTATATTAAATAGTTATTGTGGAATCGACGAATATCGTTCGACTTGTATTATTAAACTGCAGGCGTTTGAGATTTCACCGCAAATATTTACTGGTACATCGATATTCCCCACCCAGAGTATTATTGTGACGCCAGTGCCCGCCGACTAGCTCGTTCACTCACACAAGTTGCACCCCGCACCGACGCAAAATCAAATAGCACCGTATAATTAAGTCGATTAGTGAGTAGGATGCTAAACTTAATCTAATCCGCATTCATAAATCAAAAATCGTATTTTTTTATCTATAAGACATTCATTCCAATTAAATATATCTATTGAACTTGCCCTTAATGTGTTCCCCTAATATACACTATAACAAGACTTAATAAATAAATCCACATTGTACATGCAAAATATATGAAAACTTAAGAAACCACTGATGAGGTCGCTCAACCCAGGTGCAGCCGCGGGCGCGGGCGCAGGCTGGGGCGCGGGCCGCACGTTACACCAAACAAATAAGAGTACAAAACATTTACAAACAGATAATCATTAAACGGTTAACACATTCTTTACGAGTTATTTACAATTTACACCGGCTTAAAGTGAAATGACAGTACGTAAAGTCAACGCGCTCGTATCAGGGCGGATATTTTTATTGTCATTTGTAACTTTTCCCGACTATTTTTATCTCTACACTCTGTTCGGATAGGTATTTAACTAAATATAAACAAACTAAGCGACGTGACTCGGCTAACCAGCCAATCAAGACATACCATATATAAAAAGGATTCACTGGATTGGTTGGTTAGCCGAGTTAAATGAAATTAAATTTTATAAGCTAATGGGCATTAGGGTTGTAATACATTTTTTTTTCAGCACAGGTCTTCAAACTTGGTCATCGAATTCGTCAGGTTCGAATTTTTTTATTTGATTTAGATTTATCAAATAAATTGTGGTTGATTTTGAAAAATTGTGATACACATCTTATAGCGCACTTAATCAGGAGTAACAATCATTAAGATTTTTATGATATTTCTTTTATCCTAGGAAATACCAAACGAAAAACTGAAATCAAATCGAAAAAGTTGATTTATTTTTAAATCGTGAATATCTCGAAAACCGTGATATTTTTACTAAACCAATTTTGGGTTATTTTAATAGCACGTGATTGTATCTTCATGGGGTTTTCATTTGGACCACTATTTACGGGACAGCCTGTATACAACGTGTCCCTGGCTATTGGATTTTTTTATTACAAAATGCTCAGTACTGCGTATTTGACCACTATGCAAATTATCAATACAGTCAGTCTAGTATTCACCCAAAAAAACACTGTTTATCACCTCCAAAAAAAGCTTTATATCGCACGAGAAGTACTATTTTACGGGTTTTTATTGAATATCCTACTGCCAGGGACACGTTGAATACATGTAAGTAAAAATGTGCATTTCTAGAATAGTCGGACATAAAATCGGGTAGGTGCGGTGGTAAAATGCGGCACTGATACGAGCGAATGGAATTTGACATTATTACAATTACCCTTACTTAAGTTAAAGTTATAAAATAATAATAATGCATACACGACTTTGAATCACCAAGTATAAACAATGCGCCACACCGTGCCGTGCCGGTTCCGTTGTAAACATTATATGCCAAATATTATTTGGCATTCCTAACTTTGCGTTAAATGTTTGTCCTTCCTCGGCGCTAGTTCAATTTAGGGTCTGCCTGTTTCTGTCATTCATTATATCGAGCGAGAGAGTGAATGGTTTTAACGCGCAAGGCATTAAGGTATTTTTAAAATATCAAACATAAAAAGTCCGGTAGAGCGTCGGTGGCCTAATGGCTAAGGATGTCGACTCGTGATCGTGAGGTCCGGGTTCGAATCCAAGCGGTTGCCATGTACCAATGAGTTTTTCTAACTTGTGTTAAACATTATCTGCGTGTGAATTGCGGTAACCGATGCTCTTACGGTAAGGGTCTGAGCACACGGTGGAAAGGGCCGCTAGCGGACCACCCCTGCCGAGGCCAGCGCTAGCCAAACCGAAGCGC
This sequence comes from Tortricodes alternella, assembly GCA_947859335.1. Lineage (NCBI taxonomy): Eukaryota > Metazoa > Arthropoda > Insecta > Lepidoptera > Tortricidae > Tortricodes > Tortricodes alternella. Next base: position 11,454,402 of record OX401970.1, read on the forward strand.
TGCCACAATAGATCAGTAATGGTCGACGCAGCACATATATGGCCCAATTAACCTCCAATAAAAATAATAAGTGTGGTATGTTATTCTCTGACAAATCTTGTCTCTCATTTCATCCGACAATCATAAATAGAGCCGCGCGCTTGTGGGCATTATGCGGAGTTAGCAGTGGCGCAGCCTGCCTACAAGCCGATTCCTGACGGCTTTACCAAGCTAGAAAGCTACGGCAAGCTGTCAGTGAAGTTCATGTTACTCTAATTAAATGTGAGACTTGCACGTACAGTTCTAATTCTTCCCGCTTCCCTTAGGAACTATTTGACGCTTCGCCACTGGGAGTTGCATGGCTGCGTGGCCGGCTGCATCGAAATACGACCAAGATTGATACACTCACGACCAAGGAGTTTATACGCACTGACGGGTAAACCTTTTGACCGCCCCAGTCGGCTGCAGCCGTCAGCGGATACAGGGTAAAAAGTCCTTCGTTACCTTGAGTTGAAATTCGTGTTACTTCTCAGACATGCTTGGCGGTCAAAAGGTTAATTTACGCTCGCCGGTGAGTTCATGTTAACGATGTCGTTTAATGTAATCGTGGAATAAGAGTGATTCAATGGAAAATTCGGATGCATTTTTGAATTTTATGGATTCGCGTTTTCGGAACATAAGACTTAGGATAAGGCCTCATATTTACCGTGTGTTTATTGCAAAATAAACGCTGCCGTATTGTAGATAAACACCGGCAATATCCAAAGCGTTGTGAGGTGTTATCGACCGTTAAAGATGATTTTTGTTATTCCATATTATTCAATGATAGTAGTCTACGAACCACACAGATAAATAAAAAACACGTGTAGGGTCCTTCGTTATCCGAGAAACGCACGAACTAAATAATTCTAATATGGCCTATTATGACACTTTAACAGTCTCTCCACGAGTCATATGATACCCTCATTGAGCAGCTAAAGTGGCACATCCAATTATTCATCATCATCATCAGCTGATGTACGTCCCACTGCTGGGCACAGGCCTCCTCTCATAGTGACGACTGGGCAGCAGTCCTCGCGCGGGTCCAGTGCTGGTTGGGGACTTCACACGCGTCTTTAAGACTTCGCAGTTGTATGTAGGTGTCCTCACGATGTCACGAGCATTTCGTTCAACGAAACGCGAACACACCGACCCGCGCGACCGATCACGCGTCAGACCACTAGGGTACAAATGCGCTCATCCAATCATTGGTTACATACAGACCCTGCATATCGGTGGCGAAGCGTGAAATATTTCCTAAGGGAAGCCGGAAGAATTAGAACCGTACGTGAGCGTCTGACATTTGTTTAGAGTAACATGGACTTCACTGACAGCTAGCCGTAGCTTTCTAGCTTGGTAAAACCGTCAGGAATTGGCTTGTAGGCAGGCTGCGCCACTGCTGCATATGCCCGTAATAAGGTATTTTCTCCTACAAAAAAGGCGTACTTGGGTAAGATGTGAAACTCGAGCACAGACTATTAATACTAGTAATAGACCTGCCCTTTTTTTGGCTTAAGGCCCGGTCACATTGCGATGGCATCGTATTGGGTGTGAGACCTTATATTGCATTGATGTGAGCGGAATAGTTGGCGCGCTGCCGCCGCGCCCGCAATCTTACCGGGCCTTTAAGGCAGCTGATGAAAACAAAAATCAACTGTAAATGTTGATACTTCGCACAGGGGTCGTGCTGGGCCGGCACGGAGCGGCGCGTTGTTCCTTAGCGGCTCGATAGCAGACACGTGTAGTGAGTGCGTTATTACGTACATCTGTTGCTTAATCCTAAGTAGGCGGAACTTTCGACATTTCGTCCTAGGGTACACCTTCACATAACACAAGTTAGGGCAACGTCTAAAACACTTCAACACGTCAAAATAAATTTATAAAACGAACAAACCCCATTCAGGTATCACTGAGCTGTTCAATTCATACAATAAAAACATTTATGCATACAATATTTCAACGATTATTTTTAGATTTGCCTTAATAAATAAAAAATGATTTATCGATATAGAAGTAATTCCTAAGTTATCTACGTAGGTTCTACTGTTAATTGTTTAATTATTACAAATAATAATAATTAATGTTATATACACGCATAATAATTAAATTATTAAAAGTCTAAAATATAAAACTGAACTTATCCTATAATGGTGCCAATGGCTGTGTATATAAACTAGATAGAACTTAGTGTACATCCAAAAATACATTAATAATGAGTAATACCAGTGGCTTCATTCAGTTCATACATTATTTAAAAACATAACGCTAAAGTATGTACATATTTTTTCACAACTCATTATTTATAAAACAAGAAAGCATGAACACTTTTTCTTAAATTCTAATTTTCTAAGACGGCTTTATATTGTTGCTCACCCTGCCCTGGATGCAGTGCTTAAAGCATTTCTGGAAGAGAAAATAATATTTTACTTAATATTTAAAGTTAAGTACGATCATGGATGAATCAAGCAAGAGGACTGTCAATCGGCCTACAAGCAAGCGCTCCTCGGACGTTGTGACGCCATCTATTGGTGAATTTCCTTAATCGCGGCCGCAATACCTACTACCACTAATCGTTTCCTTCGAAAGCTGGTAGTTTTCACAAAGATGTGTAAAGACCGACTAGGCGTGCCATAGTGCTCAATAAAGTGTTTAATTGTATTGTATTTTAATGAATACCGCTCTGGCTATGACTGTGGCGCCATCTAGTTTAACTGTAGTTTAGCAGTTCCGACCTATTTCCGAATACGATCGCCGTAAGACGCTGTCAAAATGACCCAACTTTTATAGTAGCTGACGCGATATCAACTTACTGACGGACAACGCCCAGTCAGTTTTAACAGGTGACTGAACCGGTGGGTCCAGAAGCATTCAAACATTGCACAGGAGTTCCTTATATAACTTAGGTGAGCACTAAAAAAGGATTATTGAAACTTCATCTCCCTGGGTTAAATTAATATGGAAAAGCTAGTGGATTTCCACTGTTTCACAAAGAAGCTTGAGGCGGAGGTGTTTCACTTCTCAGTATACGCTTTATTGACGCTTTTGCTTCTGCGAGAAGATGACAACCCTAGCGTTAAATATGGCGCGTTCGAAAGGGCACTAATTAAGCCCGCACACATTCTCGATAAAACTACACAAGACGCCGAATACGAGATACTCTGTCTCGCCGTGTCTTGGCAAATAACCCGGCGTGACCCCTTTCCCATTTTTGTCGAAAATGTGAAGCAGGCTTAATTATGCAATAGGAAACAGAGAGGACACATTTGGGCGTTTAAAAGTAAAAACCGATTATGTTAGATGTTGATTCTTCTATACGTCGTTGTATTATCTATTCCGTGCCTGAGGTCACATCTTCGATTCATGATAGAGCACCGACTCATAAGCTGACAACGTTGCAAATTAAACGCGAACCCGACTGGCGAGAGACCAAGTCGCAATGAGATCGCATAGATTATGCGTAACCATAGCATAGAAAAAAATAGTGTGTGTGTGTGTCAGCTCCGACGCACGACAGGAGTTTACTCCTTACGAACGATTATAAAATAAACCAGTACCCATCATACTATGCTGTCATTTTTCATTTTGACATTTGACAGTAAATACTAAAATTTCATATTAATGAATATAAACATGTCACTCATTGAATACAATAATTAATTGACACTTCGGGTCCCGTCGTACCGATGGAAACATATTATTCACTATATCTGTATGCAATGCGAAGCGACCGACGCATCTTCGGCTAACATCATGTGACTTCGTGTGACTCCGTACCGTGTGACAGTGTGACATCGTAGTTTGATTTTACTCCCCATAATTGTTCATACCACGGGCTTATATTTGAAAATCGATTCTTAAGGAGTAAACTCCAAAAAAGTTCATAACCTAGGAAGATATTCATACATCGATACAAACTAAAAATTTTATGATTTTAGATTATTTTTGTACTATTTTCAGCTGTATAATATGCCTAGTTTTAGATTAAACTTCGTATAGATGGGCTTCACAAGGACGAAGCGACTGGGCGGCCTTCAAGCGTGAGCCCTACTCGCACTTGACAAGGTTTTATATTAGGTCACATCATCAACATCTTGTGACAAGATTCTTGTCATTGCTTTCAGCACCCCGGTTAACTGCACGGATAAGTTGGGCAGAACTCTTTTAATGAACTAATATAACAATTTATTCTCAACAGCAGTAGGACACTTTTAACGCAAACAGTTAAAAAAATCCGATATTATAACAGTTCACAACCATTATTAGACTGTATACCTAAAGAGTTGTACCCGCTATTCTGTTTAGGTAAACTAGTTGAGTTGTGTGCTCACCTCAGTCGTGCTGCGGGTCGGGCTGGTGGTCGGGGCGCAGCGCGTCGATGCAGGCGACGATCTTGAGCGCGGGCCCCAGCTTCATGGAGAGCGCCATGACGAGGTGCTCGGGCCGGATGAGCAGCAGCGCCTCGCCGTCCACCTCCTGCATCAGGAACTCGTCCGCGTACCCGCCGCAGCCCGGGATGCTGCGGATGAACTCGCACACCTCCGCCACCTGCCGCACATAATAATCTCTGTGAGTACATTATTTTTAAAAAGATTCCTCATTCAATTTTAAGTGGGACATAGCTATAGAATATTTCAAATGACGTACACAAGCTGGCACTCATTAGAGTTAGAGAAAAGCCTTTAACTTTCCCGCCCACTGAATAATATAATAATTATAAAAGGTTACTCTTGATAAAATACATAAACTACCACAGAATTAATGTGGCCACATTGAAAGTCAAGGGGTTCGTAAACGGGCTAGTCTTTCATCAATTTATTGCTGCAATTCGGGCTATCCTCAAAAGTTTAGATTCAAATTTTTTGTCCCCATTAGTGATGTAATATGTAGTCTTTTTGGGGATGGCCCGAAATGCGGCAATAAATTTCCGAAAAACTAGCGTAATTGACTTGCCACGCACGCCGCATTACTCGTATGCAGCGGGCTCAGCCATTATTGGCGGTGATTCAGATCCGACTTTTAATTTTGTAATCTGTTTCTGTGGTCCTGGAGCTCAGGTGGCAAGAGTGATTCTTCCGGTGAAAATTATTGTTTCTGTGTGTAGGTCTGCCAACTTATTAAGTAAAAAGGCTACCATGGTTGGACGTAATTTAACCCTTACCCGGGTTTTAGGGGCTTTTATTGACCACATACTTCTAAATAGAATTTGAACCTTATTTACTACGAAGTATGGCTCAAATTCGATTGTATTTACGTAAAACATAATTGGCTTTTAAATAATTCCCTAGTAAGTGGCAAACATTAAACTGTTTTTTGAGAATTATTTAGCATATTTGTATGTAAGGAATAAGATCCAATCCACAATAAAAATAAATAGGATTTGAGACATTATATCGATGGCATAAAACTCAATTACTAATGGCATTTATTTTGGTTTATCCAAACCAAAATAAATGCCGTTTCGTTAAACTTCGTCCAGTTAAAGTCATTTATTTTTGACAGAAGTCTCAAAATCTAAAGTTTCCAATGTGTCCAAAGAGACTTTTTTCTAGTCCGAATGGTCGGTATTGGTTAATTTGTTTCAGTGTTACCGTCCATTTGTTGGCGTTAGGTATCTTGGGCTGCGCGGGGTCGTCTACGGCGGCGGCCGCGTCGTCGGCGCCCGCCGGCTCGGCCTTCACCCCCGCGCCCGCGCCGCCGCCCCCGCCCGCGCCCGTCTCGCCCTCGTTGCTCGAACTGATCCGCGGCAGGCTGCCGCCGCCCTCCAACATCTGCTTCTTTCCTATATACAACCAATTATATGTAAAATTATATTTGCTAAACCGAGGGCATGGTTTACGTGAATAGCGCGTTCAATTATGAAACAAATTACAGATATAGTGAATAATATGTTTCCATCGGTAAAACTCGGAAGACGACGGGACCCGAAGTGTCAATTAATTATTGTATTCAATGAGTGACATGTTTTTAATATGAAACTTTATTATTTAGTGTCAAATGTCAAAATGAAAAATGACAGCATGGTATAATGGGTACTGGCCCCCAATTCTCGATGCATTCGAGATAATATCGATTGCAAGATTAAACGACAGATTCATACAGTTGTGTCAAATTACTGTATGCACTAACGTTTAATCTCGATTGTGAGATTGTCTCGAATGCACCGAGCATCGGGGCCTGCTGAAGCTAATTGAGAGAGCACGATAAATACGAACTTTTCCGATAACACACGATGGAAACTAATTATGCACTACATCTGTAATATGAAAGAAACGGCGAGCTCTGAGAACCTAGAAATGCTAACGATGTTACGAATAAGAAAGTGTTTACATGTTACGTGTGATTCCCTACACTGCAGCCAAGCCAGATGAAAGCAGATTTTATGATAGTTGAAAGCGATAGGACAGAACGCAGCGAAATGAACGCTTCCCGGCTAATTGTTGCACTACTAACGTTTAAGTCCGGCGAGGACTACTGTATAATTTTCCTGGTCAGGCAGCAGTCTGATGATCTGCTTGCCTGATAAATAAAATTGAAACAGATAAACACAAAAGACTAGCCGAAAATAAGTTAGCAAACAAAGCGTGTATCAGGGGGGCTAGCACGATACGCCCGCGAGTCGTTTGTCGCTCAGTGCGTTACTGTCATGGTGGTGGATACACTGAGCGACAAATGACTCGCGGGCAGGTCGTGCTAGACGTGCAGGTGCAGTAAGGAGGAGTGTCAGGGCAGGCACTCACGCGGCGGCTCGTCGCTGGCGGGCAGCTTGTTCTCCTTGTCCTCCTTGTCGGCCCACTCGCGCAGCGGCCGGTTCACCTTCGGGTGGAAAACATTGTTCTATCACACCTCTAAATGTATACTCTGCTCGGCGATCACTACAGGGGCGCTCCGCCACACACGCGTGCCACTTACCGCGAACGGCTCGCCCGCCTCCTGGATCACGTAGCCCTCGATCACGTGCGTCAAGATGTTCGGCTTCACCATCGCCTTTGGTAATCCTTTGTCTGTCAATTAAGCGTTTAATAATAATAATTATACAATAATGTTTAATGTAATGCTTTATGAAACGATAGAAACGAGTGATATGGTAGTACCATGAGTGGTTGGTTGACTGATGTGGCGCGGCGCGCATTGGGCGCTCTTGAAGAGCGGCGCGCTTGGTGCGGGCGCGGGCGCAGGCGTGGGCGCCGTCGGAGCCACCTGGCACCAGAGAAAACTTATATTATAAAAAAATAAACTTAAACGTGCTAGTGCCATTATTTCACAGATAAGTTGGTAGTTTTAATGGTATACAGTGGCAGGTACCTGCGGGGCGACGGGCGCGGCTGCGGGTGCGGGAGCGGAGGCGGGCGCGGGCGAGGGCGCGGGCGCGGCGGGCGGCGCCTCCTCGGGTTTCGTCGGGCTCGGCTTCGTCTCGCTCGCCGTCGAAGCAACTGGCCAACAAAAGAGTTTCATAAGCTTTCTTCACATTTAGCTTGAAGCCATTGTTGAACTTGTAGATTGCGCAAATAAACGCTGATTACAGTTTCGACCCCTTGATTTGTCCCTGTTAATGCGGACTTTCGAAGACAAATGTTTTTAAGCTACCATAAACAGAAAAAACTCCTCAGAACTTCCGTACCAGGAGTAGAGTGACCAGTGGGTCCAACGGCCTCATCCAGGCTCCTTGAGCACTCTGTCACATTTGGCATTAGTACATTGGTAGCGCTTCCGTGAACGCTGGACGTCAACGCTTGACATCCTAAATACGCGACGTTTTTATCGCCTCGATGTACTTAGCGTACACGTTCTGTTTGGCCAGGCCTTTACAGTCCACCAATAAGCGAGCGAGGTTAGCAAAATGAACTGGTCTTTTCGTAGCTCAAATGTCCTCAGTTTTGCTTAGGTCGAGGCTACATTGGTAAGGCGATTAGCGACGCGACAGAAACAAACGTATTGTAATATATGGCGGTGGCCGCACTACTTATAAAATTGCTGTCGCGTCGCAGTCGCCTTATCACTGATAAGGTCGAGGCTTCACTGATAAGATATCAGTCCGGTGGACGACCGGCTGTCAAAATCGAGAGATCGACTAACCGACAGCGGTGGGTGTGGGCGCGGCGGGGGCGGCGGGCGGGGCGGGGGTGGCGGGCGCGGCGGGCGCGGCGGGCGGGGCCGGCGCGCTGAACGGGGCCGCCTCGGGCGCCGGCTCCGCGCCCTGCGGCGCGATCTGCTGCACCGGCACCTGCTACATTATACATGAAATCACACATATTTCTATATAAACGTTATATTTCAGATACTTCAGATCTTTGCGCACGGCACTGTGTGCGTGACCTTGTATGTACGCAGCTTCCATTTGTGTCGTAGTACGACCGACAAAAATAAGTTGAAGTAAGTAACACTGATAACAAACACTGTACAGTACAGTCGAACCATTCGAATTCCTATCCACCGTAGACACACACACACACACACCTTGACACCTTGTCGCTAAATGAAACGATGTTTTTAGAATATTACTAACTAGCTTTTTTGCCTTGTTATTTCCTCGGGAACAGTCCTGAAAAGCCGGAATAGCCTATGTCCTTCTCGAGCACTCCTACACCTACAATTCGTATTCTCTTTCTAGCGTCTAATCTTCAAAATCCAATAGGTCCCCACAACGCTCGAGTAATCCCCATTTAGCATCGTGGGCTCCCCTACTATTAAGTGATTCCGTTGTTCCATTTTGACGTGAAAGAAACAATCAAACACAATTTCTCATCTACACTAATTTTACAAAACCCTCAAACTCCTCTGCTGCACTGGGAGTGAAGAAATAGCATAGAATGCGTGCAGATGCTTATCATCCTGGCATGTCGTAAAAGTCGACTAAGGGACGGGTCCTCTCCAACATGGTGGACTATCTGTATGGGCGATGGGCTGATCACCTGTCACCATACGGTTCATCATACCATCTTAGGACTAATTCATCGAACGTGGCCACAAGTAGTCTTGTGGCTCTGCCCGCCCTATTAGGGATTTCGGGCGTGATGCTATGTATGTAATTTTACAAAGAGATAATTATTTTTTTCATAATTTACATTATTAGTAAAGAATATAGGTGGGTAAACGTCTGCTAAGCCTCAGAAAAAAACCAACGAAATATAGATATGTTCAGAATGACAGCGATTTGTGGCAAATTTTTTATTTATAGCTTTTTTTAAGTTTAGTTTTTGATTGATTAATATTTTTATACCCTGTTGAGAGTTAACCTTTACAAGCGCTAATCATATTTGTCTCTAGGTTTTTGTAGCGCGCGGCCAGACATGAGCGGCTCGCGGTGCGGGAAACGAGCAGTGGGGGGATATTAATTTCCATTCCCCAGAACACACCTGTCGCCACCCAAGGTAAACTACGCTACAGCGCTTATGGCCAAACTATAAGTACATATGTTACCGTGGGCGCGGGCGCGGGCGCGGGCTGCTTGTCGTCCTCGCACTTGACGTGCGCGGCGAGCGGCGCGGGCGGCGCGGGCGCGGGCGCGGGCGCCAGCAGCCCCGGCGCGCTCGCGCTGCCCCCGGACACCTGCCGACACCGACACATATAACACTCGTCCGAATAACTTTGCCTGCCGCGACTGAAGCACGCACATAAGTCACCTTTGTTATACCATGCAGTGTGTGGTTTAAGGGTTCAAGATAAAAAGAATGCCGTCTCTTTCAACACTACATAGGTAATTTAACCTTTTAACCGCCAAGCATGTCTGATAAGTAATACGAATTTCAACCTTAAGTCAAGGTATTGAAGGACTCTTTTACCCTGTATCCGCTGACGGCTGCAGCCGAATGTGGCGGTCAAAAGGTTAATAGTCAAATTGAAACTTTCGTGAGTGATTATGAAAACTTGAAATAGAAACGCTTTACTCACGATCGCGGTCAAAGCAACCCACGCAATGAATATACGCAACATGTCGGGCCGTTCCTGACGATACATCGTTAGTAAAGCCGTTTTTATTTTTTCAAGGTACTTGAAAGCGTTGTGATTAAAGGTAAATTCGTCATATTGTGATTTATCATGCAATAATAGTAGTTTATGCAACGGTTACATAATGATAGGCCTTAAAACACTAGTGCGGTTTTCATGAAACGAGCCGATACGCGAGTTTCATAATAAGATCGCACGTGTGTTTTAAGGCCAAATTATGCAGAGTTGCATACATAACTTTATCTACACACATATTATAAATCCTCCATGATGGGTTCAGAAACAATATTTTCTGGCAACAAGTTATTTGTTGCAATCGTGGCTGCATATTTCCGATATCCGGCGCATTTTCACATCACACACACTCCGAGAACACTACTTACTATTCATATTTTCAACTAAAATGTAAATTACAAACAACTTTTTCTATTCAATTCAACAACAATTCTACTTTCGTTCAGCAAAACGTCAACATGGCGGCAATTCGATCTTCCGTCAAGACCATTTTTCGGTCCAGTAGTTTCGGAGCAAATTGGCTGTGACAGACGGACAGACAGACAGACAGACACACGAGTGATCCTATAAGGGTTCCTTTTTTCCTTTTGAGGTACGGAACCCTAAAAACATACTGAATTGACGTTTCGTATCAATAACTGTTTTAATATCTATGGATACTAGAATAGAGACCCACTTGAGTTTTGACAGCTGTTCCAAATTTAATCTCATTTCTTTACTAAAAACGATAAAGAAGTCATGTTATTTCTTTATCGCAGCACTGGTTCTTCCTAATTGGTTGTCAAAATGGTGGTCATTTCATACGGTTTTTGATTAACCAATGGAGGTTTTATGATATGGGTGTAGATAAATATATTTTCTAACACTTTCCATGCCAAAAGACCGCCTAGCGGGCACTCCGAGACTTTGATCACTCAAACCCTTTGATGACTTAGATGCCGGGCAGCCCACTAGGCGGCCGCGTAATTTCATTTCATGAGCTAATAGGTAAACCTAGTTAATTTTGTAACTACTGAAAGAACAGATCGATAGATACAGTGTGCGGTTCAAGTGCCTTATTTATTCCCCTGTAGAAACTGTTACTGTTCATGTTAAAATACGCAGGAATGAGGGTGGTTTTGCCACCACCTGTAAAAAAGCAATCTAATACTCATACCGTGGCACCCATATTGGATGGAAAGCAAGTTAGCTAGTTAAGCTGCAGGGTAAATTAAATGTTTTGGAAAGTTTGCTATAGTCTATGGTATGGCATCGATAGGAACTAAGTCACTTCTGCCTTTTGGTAGATCGAAAATTTTCACAACTTTTAATAATATTTTGATATATGCTTGAGATGTGATTTACCTACAGGCTACCAGTCCGAATGATCTTGACTTGGATCAACGGACCGTCATTTTAATGACATCAGTTAGTTATTAAAGTAGCACTTGGACATTTAAAGACAAATAACAAACTCTATTTCCTACTAACTAAAACAGTTAAGACTCAAAATTATATTTATTCAGTATAAAAAACTAAACGAAAAAACGTAAGAAATCGACTCGTGACGACGCACTGCACAAAAAGGCACTGCCCAACAAAAGGAACCAACGGAGAAAAGAGAGCAGAATATCGATTTGCTTGCATTTCTCTGTTCATTGATTATCTATGGTCAGAGTGCAGTTAACTTTTACCCGTAAAGATCTTTTCATGAACATTTCCAAGCTATTCAGTACAAGAGTTTTCAAATTAGGATCTCTAGCGCAACCAGCAGATTTTTATTTTATCATCATAATTGAAGAACTGCCACTTTCTTTTTTCCGCCAACCTTTTCACTTCTCAATACGACGTGGCGTTGACTTTATTTTTAGGTCACAGTGACTAAGTCCAGATCAGATCTCCTTTCACCTCTCCTTCCTTCGACGTTGCCTCCGGAATGTTCGTAAACAAATTGTCAGGCCGATGGTTACTTAATTGTTATTAATAAGCTTACCGTTTGCATGGCAGCGGAGTGGTGCAAGGCAGCTTGCTGTTGGACCGCCATTCCCACTGACGTCTGCACTAACCCGCCGCCGACTAGAGTCTGCGTCATATCAATTTTGTGAGCGTCAAGTTGGCGTACCCGTGGAAGATATCTAGGATCTGATGATTCCAAAAAATATTGCCTAAATAGTACCGAATTAGTACCGAGTTCAAAACAATTTTACTTTCGTAATTTCGGAGATATGAGCCTTATTTAACGGGTACGCAAACTTGACGTCAAGCTGGCGTACCAAGTTTGGATCTCGAGAATGGTGCTGCTCCCAAAAATGCTGTATATGTCAAAAAATTGTGCCCAAATAGTACCCCAGGCTCCTGAAGTCTCAACTTTATAGCTCTAATAAAAACTGAGATATTTCATACCAAACACGGGTAAAACGGCACCGTCAAGCTGGCGTACCCGACTGAGATCAGACAGAAAGCCATTGAATTCCTAAGCCAGCTATATACCAAAAAATAGTGCCTGAAATAGTACCCCAAAGGACAAAAGCATAACAGAAAAGCTAAGTGGAACATTGAAAAAATAATGGATGAATATTCTTCATTGTCATAGTACTGTCACGTACAAAGGTCTTATTTCATTTATATTTATTATTTGTTATTTCAATCTTTTAAGCAGAATGTAAGTGAAAGATTTAATTTACTTAAAATTCATTACAATAGCCAGATGGGTTGGCATAACGCAGATTATAGCAAACTAGGTTTTATCCTTTTGCGGTACCTTCTTAGTATTAGGAGTTTTTCGGTCCTATAGCTACATCTGCGTACATTTACTCAGCACGTTAAACATGGTTAAAACATAACAGTAGCATCTGTTTACTTAAGTTTTCAACATAATCGTTTACTACCCGTTATAAAGTTCCTCTCTGTTTGCGTCTGTACCAAAATGAGTTTGTATGTAGAAGTTGGCATTCATTTTTTTGAATGTTCCACTTAGCTTTTCTTTTATGTTTTTGTCGTGAAAGGGGTACTATTTCAGGCACAATTTTTTGGTATATAGCTGGCTTAGGAATGTAATGGCTTTCTGTGTGATCTCGGTCGGGTACGCCAGCTTGACGGTGCAAAATATTTTACCCGTGTTTGGTATGAAATATCTCAGTTTCTAGTAGAGCTATGAAGTTGAGACTTCGGGAGCCTGGGGTACTATTTGGGCACATTTTTTTTTGATATACAGCATTTTTGGGAGCAGCACCATTCTCAAGATCCAAACTTGGTACGCCAGCTTGACGTAAAGTTAGCGTACCAGTTAAATAAGGCTCATATCTCCGAAATTACGAAGGTACAATTTTATTGAACTCGGTACTAAATCGGTACTGTTTAGGCACTATTTTTTGGAATCATCAGATCCTGGATATCTTCGACGGGTACGCCAACTTGCATCGCTTGACGCATATTGTGCACCGTCAGTGCACAATATTTTACCCGTGTTGTTATGAAATATCTCAGTTTCTATTAAAGCTACGAAGTTGAGACTTCACGTGCCAGGGGTACTATTTGTGCCCTATTTTTTGGGATATACAGTATATTTGGGAACAGCACCGTTCCCGAGATCCAAAACTGGTACGCCAACTTGACGTCAATTTAGCGTACCCGTTAAACAAGGCTCATATCTCCGAATTTACAAAGGTACTATATTTTCTAACTCGGTACTAATTGGGTACTATTTGGGCAATATTTTTTGGAATCATCAGATCCTGGATATCTTCGACGGGTACGCCAACTTGACGCTCACTTATAAGCTTATTGATCTTCTATACCTCGCCCAATGTTATAAGATCGCTGATAGCCATATAAAATGTATGACCGTCAGCGCTCTGTTTACATTCAATCAATCAATCGTTTATTGCAATTTCACATTACTTAGGTTAGGTATACTTAGAATTGTTACTTATATGTATATGTATATAAATGACTTAATAAAGGAGATACGAAAAATTTATTAACTTTATACCATTTTTTACGCATTTTAAAAAGTAAAAATTATATTAAAAATCTGCCTCTTAAGAGGACTTTGAACCAACGTCAAAAATCACCCTTGTCATACAAACAAAAGGCAAAAAATCTAGGTCTATAAGTTTTTGCTTATGTGTTTTTAGATATTGGTGTTCTCGATAGTATAATACTCGGTGGAAGTTTAAATACATTGAGACGAACTTATGCGACCGATTTTTAGACAGATTCATATGGAAAGTCGTGGGTGAAAGAGAGCATTGCAGGCGTAATTAAATCAGGCCCACTAAAACGCGGGAAAGACGGGCGCCCGCGCAAGTTGTGTAACAAAGAACTAAACTGGAAGCCTTCACATGAGTGACTGCGCGGCAGCAGCGCGGGCCCGCGCTCATTGATGTGTAAGGCTTCCAATATACAGGGCGTCCCACGGCTATTCCACATGGAGGGAAAATATTCTAGATATTGTAGATAGAACATTTTACTGAAAGAACACTTCATTTTGATTTTAAAAACAATTAGACAACTTAGACGTATTATTTTAAACATTCACCATGAAAGATAAATCAAAACAGGGAGCGCAATTGTTAAAAGAGTGAGAATGGGACACATTTTGAGCATTTGCTATATTAAATTAATTATAAGCAAAACGTAATTATTTTAAATAAATTGAAAATTACATGGTCTTTCTTTTGCTTAAGATGCTATGTTATTTAAAAAAAAAACCTTACGATTGAGCCTTTTGATCGGTATCGTAAAATTGCGATGGTTTTTTTTTCCATTTTGCGGATTCGATTTCCGGTTCAGACAGGCGATTATTCAATCTTTGAATGCTGTTTAAATTATTTTTAAAATGGAAATGAAGTCTTCTTTCGGTAAAATTTTCTGTTTACAATATTTAAGATACTTTCCCTCCATGTGGCATCGCCGTGGGACGCCCTGTATTTCCTTGTTTCAGTGTGTGGAAGGCTTCAGTGTATGAGGGAGAGCCGCGGAAACAAACCTGGGGCGCCTGCAGCGTCTGCACCTGCGCCTGCGCGGCGGCGCCCAGCCCGCCGACCAGCGCGCCGGCCTGCGACATGCTGGTCAGCTGCACGCCCTGTCACGTACAATAAAATTACATTTCCGCGAAGTTAATGTCCTTCACCACATTAACGAGAAAATAGAACAAACACGAGGTGTTTTCACGTAACCGATATGACAGCATCGTACAAATTGCGCGGTTGGATAAGGCAATTAGTGGTGCGGCATGTAGGACGACCGGGCGCTATATTCTATAGCAAATCCATAACGTCCACGAGTGTTATACAAGTCTCCATTCTATTATAGCATATTATTGTACTAACTACGAAATAGCGTGAAGCGCTATAAAATTTAGCTTTACTTTAGGTCACTGGTGGATGCGTGTGTATCTTGAATGCTGAATGAATGCATGACAGAACACCGACGGCATTTGTTTGTATTTGTGCATTAAAAATTGAGCCTTATTTTTACCTATCACTGCGTTCAGATTCAATGATCTTAGATAATCGACTTCGCTCATTTCACGAGTGACGTATTCCGGCGCGGCCACTGCGCATGTCTCATTCACGGACATAATTGTTTGAAATCAGCACTTTAACAGTGTCAACTACGATTACAATCGAAATATAAACGGTGTTAAGAGGAGTGTGAACCTACGGCTTTTCATACAAAAGGCGATAACGATTTCCACCCCTTACATCTTAACGGATGTTCACCAATTTTGATAGGTTGTAAGTCAGAACAAAATCTAGGTCCGTAAGTTTTGATTTTTTTCAAATCAAATCATTTATTGTGTGAGGAATTTAGGTCAAGTACATAGGTTAGAATTGCACAAAATTATGGAAACACCAAACCCTACCTTTTCAGGTGTCCACACATTTCTACTTACATTATAAATTTACAAAATTAAATTAAACTAATACACTAACAATAATAATCATAATTAAATGTCTGAATTAAATTGAGAACGTAAATAATTGAACTTAAATAACTAACGTAACTAACTAAAATAATTTTCACTATAATCTTTAAATTCAGTTTTATTGTGGTTTCAGTATTTTCATACAAAACTAATTTCGGTATAATTTGACTTTCTTGATCTTTAATCCAAATTCAAAAAACGTATAGACCTAGATTTTGTTCTGACTGACAACCTATCCAAAATTGGTCAAAATCGGTTAAAATTTAAGCGGTAAAATCGTTATCGCCTTTTGTATGAAAAGGGTGATTTTTGCCGTTGGTTCACAGTTCTCTTAATGATGCAAAAACTTGTGACGTCATTGAAGTTGTTACCGGATGTATCTGCTGCACCATGGAGATCGTCTGCGGGATGCCGGTCATGGGCAGGGTCTGCGCCACCGACCCGACGGGCAGGGACGCCTGCTGCATGCCCAATGTCATCCCTGCCGACAAAGACACACTTAGCACAAGGCGATGTAACACTGCATGTAGACCAATTAAGGCGCGGACGAGTATTACACTGCACGATACAACGGGTTCCTTAGTCCCGTTCCCGGTGGTGTAATACGAGAAAGGGAGTAAGAAACCCTTGCTAATTCTCTCATTACACTACGGAACGGGACTACGCGACCCGATGTATCGTGCAGTGTAATAAGCGCTTACTCAGCCATCATTTACGCAGAAGTAATAAATATAATAATATTTTTTAACACTTTCAGCGCCAAGAACCCGGCCCGGTGTTCTGAGAATCAGCTCACATGCCAAACAACGCACGACCCTATTCTGCGACCCTAGTATGCCAGACACAGGGATAAGGTAAACCCGTTTATCTCTCTGGCTATCTCTTTCGTCGGCACTAGTGTGAGAGAGACGCACGCGTTGAGATAAGACGGTTTAACTCATTTTAGGGCTAAGAGTCAAACTGAAGCAACATTAATCGAATTCACAAACTACCGAAGATCTAGCATTCTGAGGCCCTTGCAAAAAACGCCTACTTGAGACGGTTTTTGTAGATTAATACTTCGTTTTTAGGGTTCCGCACTGTACTATTTTTTCATAGGCAAGTACGGAACCCTCGGCGCGCGAGTTAAAATCGCACTTGACCGGTTTTTAACATTAAAAATAATGTAAACTATTTTGGCAAGTCTTTTTGGTGCTATGTGATATTTTTAAAAGCAAGCAAAGTTATTAAAATACCATTCATTTAATTTTAGTGTAACATATTATTTGATAAAAGACTGTTTGTTATTTGTTAATACATTATTATTATATAAAAAGCACTTTTTAATGAAACAGTTTATCAAGATTTTTAAGTTGTTGTTCGTTCTGTAGAGTTCATGCCAATGCTAAAAACGAAGTAATAAGTGTACATGCACTAAAACCGTCTTAAGAGTGAATCTACATATTCAAAAAGTCATTGAGATTGGAGATATAGTTTTTGAGATAATCGCGAAGATACAGCAACATATACATATTTAAATATGTATACAAGGGTCAAACAGAACGTTCTGTTTTTAAAGTCGGTTAAACATATTCACTACAAAGAACTAGAAAAATAATATGGTATTTATTCGATATGATATACCAATATAGTCTACCAATTTAGAAGACTCCTTCCTTACCTTGTTGCTGGTAATGCTGGACCATCTGCTGCGTCTGTTGCTGGTGTAACAGTTGTTGCTGCTGTTGGTGCTGAACACAAAAATACATTTTAACAACACAAAAACCTTCTGATAAACTTGAAGAGTCCACGGAAATATAGATATCACTTTTTTATGTTTTCTGGACGGCTAAATGAGTCTCGACTCGAAATAAGATAAAATATGTAAATAGTATCGCGTCCTAGAATCAAAAAGCGGTACCATTTGAACTTGGATAGAGACCTATATCGGCAGTAGACCTAGACTGCTGGAATATCTATTTTTTACGCGCTGGCTAGGACGCTCTGTTTAGATACTCGGGGATAGAGGTCCGAAATACGACGACATGCGAAAAAAGCCTGTGGTATCTGAAATCCGTAAAATTGCTATTGAAAGGCATAGTTTTATTCCCGTAGACAAAAAAATACCCGTGAACCCAAAAATACATTTCCCACGAATTTTTTAGGGAAGTGTGCATGTGCGAAATCAGACGACTCAAAATTATAACACTATGCTCCCTAAAAACTTCGTAAGTAAAAGTTGGTTTTTAGTGGAAATTTTAATGGTGCGAAAAGTCCGTTACCTGCAGCGCTTGCTGCTGTAAGATGGCCTGCTGCTGAATGGTTTTCGTCAGCGGTTGTTTGTCTTGTAGACTCGATATCTGTGTCATCTGACCGCTCGAATTCATCAGTAGCACCCTGAAGGAAAAAGTCTTGGTAAGTATTACATTTTAATATTGATCATCATCGTCGTTGGCTAAATGCGTGCAACTGCTGGGCGCAGACCTCTCATTATGAGGGACTGGACAGTAGTCCCGACGAAGTTTTTGAAACCCGCCCTATTGCCAGCAGTGAAGTTGCAGGGGCTGAACCCTTTTTTTAAAGTTACAATTTACAAGTAAAATCTAGCAACACCAATGAGAGATTCCATACATTAGCCCGGCAGTGTTGTAAATTGTTGCCTGTAAAATTGTATGTAATTTGTAGCTTTATGAAAAAGTGTTCTTCTGATAATGATGGTGGTGTACTGACTGTTGCTTCGGTTGCTGCATCTGATGCTGCATCTTGTTGGTCTGGTTGGCAGCATCCTGCTTGGCGGCCGGCGCCGGCGACCGCACGCCCAGCTTGCCGCGGTGCTTCGCCTGTCACAAACCACACAAAGTCGCATATTTTATCAACCTGACGTCACAATACTGAAATCTCTCGAAAGTCAGTCGAAACTGAGTTTGTCAACAAAGAAGACTTGTTATCCTTTGAAATATTTACTTTTGGTTGTAACCTAATAATATAATCAGAACGTCCAAAAATAAGTATATACTCTGTTATATTATTAACTGTGTAAACAGACTTTGACTGACTTGATTGAGCAGAGGTAGTGCAACTGGTAACTGTGCCAGAGGTACCGTGTTTTTATTTAATGTAAAACTGACCAGCGATTGACCTCAATCTCACTTTCTCTTTCTCATTCACTCTTGATTTGAAGAGAACTAAATATATATTATATTATTATTACTTACTGCATGTGCATTTGCGACGATGGAAATATAAGCAGTGCTTAGCCACGAATTGCTTGGCAGAGAAATTCGAAACGCGTCATAAATAGCAAGATATTATTTAACCCGCTCAGCGCAAACGACGGTATACCCGACGGCATGACGAAGATGCGGCTGTAATGGCACAGCGTTGACATAACTCGTTCGGGTTCTCTGTAGTCTTACTCATCAGATGTTTCGTAATTCGGTTGATGTAAGTAAGACTCAGTGGCGAAGCGTCAAATATTTCCTAAGGGAAGCCGGAAGAATTAGAACCATAGGTGCGAGTCTGACATTTAGTTAGAGTAACATGGATTTCACTGACAGCTAGCTGTAGCTTTCTAGCTTGGTAAAGTCTTCAGGAATCGGCTTGTACGCAGGCTGCGCCACTGGTAAGACTATTAAACTTTGCCAATATGTATCATATCCGGCTGTATAGTAAGATAGTTGTGTGGACCTGGTTCTGCGGCTGGTTGGCGCTGGTCTGCGTGGAGACGGAGGAGGCGGGCCGGATGCTGGCGGACGCCACCAGCGTCGAGAGCGGCCGCGGCGCCTTCGCCATGCCCTCCGTCGACGCGCGCGGTTTGGCCGCCGTCGACGACGCGCACGCCACCGAAGCGTCTGCAAGGAAACAAATACTGAAGCTATAATAATGCTTTGTCATAGTTATCAGAATTACGTGTAGCATGGAATTGAATCCAACTAGACTTGCAAGAGTTGAATGACTTGAAAAAGAAGTCAACAGTCAAGCCGCCTGACTGCAGCCTATATACTATTGCAAAGGGGTTATCAGCGTAAGACCCAAATCATCAGTCGCACCCGTATAATGGCTGTATATACAAGCTGCAAGTTCTCCATATGTGGCCTTCAATATTCCAGCTAATAACTATAAAGTAATTTTAATACTAATGCCATGTAATTAATTCAAAATTGTATCTTTGTTAAATGTAAAACTAAATTAAATATAAGATCTTATGCCTGAACTGAATTATATTTATTATATAGTATTTTATACGCAGCGTCAGATATGAATATCGAATGCTGGCATAAATCGCTCAAACAGTAGTCCTGGAAAGCTGACGTTGTCATTATATTTGTTGGTCGCCTCACGAATAGTACTTTCAAGCCTGAAAGCTTACTCGCAAACCGACGCCAGCGTTATTCACTCCAAACCTTACAGCCAATCGAGGCGTGTCTGTTGGTTTGTGACAACAAATATTCCCCAAATTATTTTAAACCAATAATAATCAACTAGAATATAAAATATTATTAATTAATTTCGCAGAAGCTTTTCTGTATGGGAGTTTATCCTCATGACAAGCTACGTCTCTATGCAAAATTTCATCGAAATTGATCCAGTAGCTTAGTCGTTAAGATAAACCAAAAAAGATACATACAGATAGATTCACTTTCGCACTTATACTACTAAGTAGGATGAGGACAGAACAATATTTAAAGTGCTAAATCAAACAAATTATTCGCGTCGCGCACTCGTTAAGTACATTCGCCATAAAGCACAATTCTTAATTTATTAAGTATAATAATGACTTTCTTATGGATCCGCTCATAGTAGATTGTTCAACGAGGAATTAAAACAAGCCATCTCCTTCGCGATGTTTATAAATTGAGTATGAATGGATTTTACTCCAGAGTTAAACAATCTACATGTCATTTCGACTGCGAGAAAACAAGAACAAACTTACAATAAACAATACAATGAATATACTACCATTCGCAGCAATGCTGTTAATAGTTTTTTTGTGATGTTGTCAAATGGAAGAGATTAGGTTTTTAATCATGTATAAGTTAGTTAAAAGAAAATTGATTAGATTTTACATAGCACAAAACGATCGTCAAAGTTCAACGACACCTGTTCTAAAGCTGCAGACGACTCGGCTTTTCCATTTTGTTTTTTTTTTCCCCCGACTGCTGCGAGGCAGTGGTAAGGGTAATGATTTGCCAGTATATATGCATGTCACCAAGTCACAAACGGAAAAGAGGTAGATCAATACAGAGATGACAAGACAAGCTGGACTAATTCAGCAGAGATTGGGCTCATGAGTCTCTAAACAGAGAATCTCGGAGAAATCAAAGGGAGGCCTTTGACCAGCATTGGGATAGTCATGGCTAAATAAGAAGTATGCATTTACCGAGAGCCTAAACTACTGAACCTATTTTAACAAATCTGGCGTCAAATGGTAAGGGAAAAAATGCCCGGGTGACAGACATGACAGACGCTAGAAGAAATTGTCTTTCTTGACATTCTTACACACATGAATATTGGTATCAAATAAAAGAGAAAAGCAACAAGAATTAAATTTTACCGTGTTCATAGGGTCTTCGATATGGAAAAAGCAGTCGATCCCTAGCTATTTCATAATTATTCCGAACACGGTGTGTTAGAAACAACAATGTTAAACTTAAGGGATATGAAAGTGTTGTACTCACTAGTATGTTGCATGGTGTTCTGCGGCGAGTGCTGTATGAACATGGAGGGTGGCGCGTCCGGCTGCGCGCCGCGCAGGAAGATCGGGTTGGAGGCGAGCAGCCCGCCCGCCGGCAGCGTCCCCGCCTGCAGCCCGCCCGTCCACACCTGCGGCAGGGCGCCGGATATCTGCCACGGCGCGAACTGCATCGTCTGCCCGCCCGTCTGAAACAATGCTCTCGTTAACATTCTGTTGGCCCCGTCAGTTGGGATCTCTGCTCGTAGCGGGGCAACGCTGCAACTGGCTACGGGCATAGCACTAAGAAAAGCGAGGCAATTAATGTGTTAATCACTGCACACCTATACTGTATAGTAAAGCTATAACGGAGCGATCAATGCAGTGCTATAATACTACAAAGCTTCATCGCGGATCTTACCCGACAAAAGCCAAATACTCGTCCCAAAGTACTTGATTAAGTTATAGAGGAGTGTAGGATTGATAGGAGTTTAATTAATAGAGCCAAGCCCCAAAAGTATAGGAACATTAATATTAATACGTTACATGTCATGTCGCAGTAAACCAAGACGTAACTGCTAATACGTTAAAGCAGCCATATGCTATATGATCGGGTCGATCGATCGTTTGAATGATTTTCATGGACCCAAATTATCCTGCTTTGAGCCGCTGAGTGTGACGTTGTTTATTTATTACTAGCTGTGCCCACGGCTACTAACGTAGTAGTAATAGTAACTTTTCACGGCACTTTGTCGGCAAGTAGCTCGTTTATCAATACCTTTAGAGCAGGGCACGAGGCGAGTAGCCCTTCTTACTTGTCACCTTAAATTTAAAATGGCTGTTTCTTTTTTAAAGTTAGCATATTACAATGAGACAATGATTTTATTCTACGTGGAACTTTTCTTAATCAACTTGTTGAAATATCATCAAAATCCCTTTAGTAATTTTCATGTGATACCTATTCAAACAAACAAACAGCAAATTACCAAAATAAATCAAATACTTACATTTATTTTTTGGGTTTTATTGATTTGTGTCCCTGTATCATTTCGTTGTAAATATTTTCAGTACAGACACGATATTTGAACAGATTTTACATACTAAAGTTTACATACATACATACTACCTTTTTGCCCGGGAATTCGCCTGCGTGGTATTCTGTAATCGCTGTTTCCTCGGGAATGGTGATAGTGATGTGAATTTTCCGAGATAAAAAGTAACCTATGACATTCATGTATCGTGTAACTTTCTATTAGTGAAAGATTTTTTAGGATCGGTTCTGTAGTGGCAGAGATATCACCCTACATACTAACTCACAAACAAATTGTACATTATAATACTATTAGTGTAGAAGTTAAATGTAGATACTGTAGATAAAATAAGCTTTCATCGACGTCGACGGCCCCAACTATGCTAACTCACTGATGACAAAATTAACATTTAGACCAAATAATAAAACGCTAATTTTAATCCAATACGCAGAGTATATATTCAAACCATGTACGAAATTGGAACGGTGTTCGCCCTTCTTGTCGGCACTGCAAATTGGATTGAAAAAGGCTTCACAAAACAATCAAGAGCGCATAAGATGTTTGAAGCTTAAGTATTGAACAAATTTTGACAGTAGTCAAGAATTGTCAAACTTGAACAAAAGGCATGGCACACGGCACATATGAGAAAACGCAGACGCTTCGCTTTTGCGCTGGCATTCATTAAATTAAAACTTGGATATCATTCGCTGCGAGCAGATTCATTAAAAAAAAAACATAACCAAAATATCAAAGGAAGTAAAAGAAAGTACATTTTAGTGTCGTTGTTGTACACAATGTTTTTTTTAAACATATTTAACCTTAGTGATATTACAATGTACAGCTAAGGTTATGTAGATAATCAAATCCGACAAATCCGACATCACACAGATTATCATGAGTACAAACAAAACGAATTAGTGTTTAGTGTATCCGGGACTTCTGGCCCAGTGAGTTTATTCATAGGCCATCACAACCAGTAGGTGACGTGATTGGACCCTCGTTACTCTAGTGAGAGTGCAACAACACTACTTTTAAACCGGGTACTGTTCGATTTATCGTAAAAGGTTCAGGCCCAGCGCGGATAGGCTATGAATGGTTTAACCCTTTACCACCCTTTACCTTTAAAGCGTGCAGTTCCACGAGCGCCAGCCACATAAAACATGTCGTTCTTTTAATTAACTAGGGAGTTGTTTATAAAAGAAAACAAATCTATACATATAATAAAATCGTATAGAGGAAAAAGTCTGTACATTGAAAGATAACAATGAAAAAATGCCATAGGGGACATGCTAACGTTTGAACTACTCGACTGATTTCAATGCGGTTTTCGATATTATATCGAGGGCAAGGCAGACTATACGCTATAGAAACCGTTAGAAATAAAACAGGAAAGTTAAAGTTAGGTTGAAGTTAGTATGTGAAAAAGAACCAAAATTCCCTAAACCCTAGAAATTATGCATTTAAAACTTTTATCTATTATATAAGTGTTTGTTTGGTTGTTTGTTTGTTTGTTCACCTCCTATGCCCTTCATACGATTACGACTAAACTTTGGTAAGCTGTGGAGCGCGCGCTGTGGGTTTTTTATGACCTAAAAAAACAGCATTGTAACGTATGCGTCCGCAAAAGAGTATTTGGTACAGTACCATTTAGAATAAAGTATTTTGAATATCCTGGTTTGATCAGGCCAGCCTCCCTAGGGATTTGCTTGTGACGGCGTAAGGTTTTAGGTCTCGTAACATTCCCTTAAAAAGGAATGTTGACCTGCCCATTGTCTAGTGATGTTGTTAAAAGTTATAAATTTGTGAGACGCTCCTTCATTGCCAAAGAATCAAGCTTTGGGGGAGAAATGTTCAATGTGTCAGTTCCCTGGAGACTTCCCATGAGGCTGGCATAGTCACATATGTGTTCTAAAGTTTCCACAACATAATAGATTTAAAAAAACTATTTGTTATGAATTTGTTATCTAGGTAATGATGACCTCAGTGCACTGATTACATTTTCGTGTCATGATTCTGACTGTGAAAGGTTTCCAAAGAGGGTATTGTAGTTTAAGTTCAAATTGAAGAAATAATGAATTGGCTATAAGCGTGTCTGGACACCCTAAACGATTAAAAAGGGTTATTATTGATTAAGGGGCTGGCACTGGTGCTTCCTGTTCAATCATGGTAATTATCAAATCAAAAGATACCAACATAGCCCAAAGAATTGATAAATTTAAGCGGGGCACATTGCTCATGGCCGGTGGGGTCGTACCCACCCATACGGTGGACTGACGACCTAGTAAAGATTGTCGGACTCCGCTGGATGCGAGCAGCACAGAATTGGTCGTTGTGGCGGTTATTCGGGGAGGCCTATGCCCAGTAGTGGACGTTTATCGGCTTAAATAATGATGAGGTGCAAGAGTAGGTACCTGCAGCGGGCTGATGATCTGCGCCTGCTGCGGCTGCGCCACCTGCACGCACTGCGCCGGCGCCGTTGCCGCGCCGCCCACCTTGCCGCTGCCCACCTTGCCGCCGCTCATCACCTGAACAAACCATTCATGACAAACACATGTTTCATCCTAACGCTGGCTACACACGGAGAAGCGGCCGGTGAGGCTTGGACTGCAGTGTTTGACCGGGCGGTGTGTTCGGGCCTTCACTCATACTTCACTGTCTTAGTTCACTCTGTTGATCGGAGGGACACAGATGCACAGTGGATATTTTCCTCGCTCAATAATGACGAACGAAGACGCTCTTACTCTATCTAATAGGACTGGCTTGGCCTGGGGCCCAACAGGCTATCGGCCGACGGATGATATTTCATTCGAAAAAAGGCCGCCTTCTGTTCGGGACTTTATGCTGCGAACGTGAGATTTGACCGAACGAATTTGGCCACACAATCCAAACCATCAGGCTGCCTCATCATATGCAGCCTGCTTAAAATTAATCAAAAGCAGGTCGTTCACCTGTCGCCGGCGTTCGCACAACTTGTGAAACCAACTTAATGGGAAGCTTCACATTAAGACCGCACTTGTTAATGTAAAGTTTGCAATGTAGTTCCTCGTAACAAACTGCGCGCGCACAACCCGCGTATGGTGTGTAAAAGGCTTGATTGATGTTAATCTTACGAAAAACCCATGGACACGACATTTGAGTTAACTATTCCGTTTACCTCTTTAACCTTTTGACCGCCCCAGTCGGCTGCAGCCGTCAGCGCATACAGAGTAGGAAATTCCTTCATTACCTTGACTTAAAGTTGAAATTCGTGTTACTTCTCAGACATACTTGGCGGTCAAAAGGTTAAAATGTCACCAGACAAGTTAAATAATGCACCATAACATTATTAATGCACACTAAAGTAGTCATTTAATATCAAAGAGAAGACATAAAAAGAATAGAAAAAGATCAATAGTACGGAATTGGGTCATATAAACGTAGAAAAACAAAAGTTGTCTTTCCTGTAGCCAAAGTTAACAAAACGACGGGTTTAATTCACTATTACATCATACAAGCCAAAACTAAATAAAAAAAAAATCAGGCCTCCTTCATCACGCCTTCCAGTTCGGAATCTAAATGCGTATATGACCCAAATAACGACAACAGCAGAAATTGTCCAAAAATGGACCAGGTCACCACACCAGTGTTGGCTCACCTTGTGCATCTCATTGTTCTTCTGTTGCTGGTTGATCCCGGAGCCGCCGGCCTGCGAGTGTGCGGGCAGCAGGCTCGGCTGCGAGTTGATCACGCCCAGCGGGCTGAACACGAACGTCTGGTTCTGCGTAGTGGGGATCGTCGGGATCGTCGTGTACCCCGGGAACCCACCTGGCGCACACCATATCTCAATTAATATTCACACAGACAAATAGAACACGTAAAAGCTCCTCACAGAGCATCAACATGTTTTAATATTAATGACACCTTTAAAATAACAGCCAATTGCTTTTCATTCTTTATTACCATTTTTTTATTGCATTATCACTATAGTGTAGCAATACCAAGCATGTGTGATGTGGAACAAACTTACTTATGTTGGATTTCACCAAGAATTGAACGGTACTGATGAATGAAAAGTGAACGGTACCTTGGATTTAACCGTCTGGTAAATTTGTTGGTGAAATCCAACCTTACAAGCATTAAATACTAGAATTAAATCGCTTATTGCAATAAGATCAAAATGAAATGGTCGTTATTCGAGTCATTAATCTAAAAATGCGTGGCAAGCTGAACCAAATATTAAGCTAATTATATTATCTACGATTGGACGAGAAACCAACAATCAACCTTTAAAAAGCGAACGCTCGAAACTAGAACCAACAAAATTAGAATGTATTGTTTTTAATAAAAGCTTTAAACAAAATTGAATTTAACTGCCAATCATTAAACCGAATATTAAATCATCAAACAAAATGATTAGTCGTAAATTAAAGACACTGTCCATCAATTACGAGACCGGAAAACATAGAGTAATTCAATTCCAAAAAAATTTATAAACCTTGTTCCTGATATGTAGTGAGACCTGCAAAATTTACTGAAACACTAAATAGTGTGGAAGTTCAGATTCCCATTGCGGTGGAAAATAAAAGAGGGGTTATTAAGTAGTATATTAGCCGCATTATCATCTGAGTCGTCGTGTCATAAAGAATTTATCTGTCTATCCTATCTCGCTCGCACTTACAGGTCCTATGGAGCGGCATAGTGATATACGTTAGAAAGACACTCGCTCAGTGTGTCTCTGTCAAACTACTCAAATATGTAAGGGATGCACTGAGCGACAAACGACTCGCGGGCAGGTCGTGCTAGACGTGCAGAGGTGCATATCGAAAATGTGATACGATATCATATATATTTTACATATTTTAATTTATAGCAAAAAACAACTCTTACGGCGCCGGCGTATCGTAACGACCAATCAGGAACCAGTGCTAATGAGGCTCACAACAACTCATCAACCGCGGGTGCAATTGCACATTCCTATCGCCATTGCCGTTATTGCTCGACAACTCAGATGATAATGCGACTACTATAGGTATGGTATGACATGTTAATGGGTCAATCGCTACGAGAGGAATTTCACCTAGCGCGGTACGGGCGGTGTACTACGGCAAGCCGGGGTTGTAACAGCACAGCATGACGCTATGGGCTTGTGTCTCAAAGCATTCGAGTTTAATAATATTTGCTTTTTCATCGTTAATTAAAAGAGAAACCGACTCCAAATAGCCTTTGAAAGTAAGTATTTTTTTTACTTTTTTGTTAATATAATGTGATTTAACGACACACCTATACTACATCAAGTAACAATAAGCATAATGCCAATTGCTCATCACTATTTACAAACTGTTGCTATCTGAGGTGCAAGGATGTCTATCGTTGAGTAGTTTGCCTGGTTCTTTCATTTTACCACATCGATTTTCCTAAACATAAGTTACTTCCGAACCTTATACTGAAATCGCCACCCGTGAAATACTTATC
The DNA here is from genome assembly GCA_947859335.1 of Tortricodes alternella. Classification (NCBI taxonomy): domain Eukaryota; kingdom Metazoa; phylum Arthropoda; class Insecta; order Lepidoptera; family Tortricidae; genus Tortricodes; species Tortricodes alternella. The sequence continues at coordinate 11,482,423 of OX401970.1, forward strand.
ATTTAGGAATTCCGGTGATCATCTATGGTCTTCACCAAATAATACTTTTCGAACGTAACTGTTTGAGTTATTACAGAAAATACTAAAATTGCTATATGCGTGCCTATAATATTTGAGGAGTTCCATGGATTCCTCATAGATCCTCTCATCACACCTCGACTTTGACTACATCGGGACCAAACTGGAGGTATACCCTACCGATTCAAACATATTTTTTTTTTCAGATCAGTTTATAAATGACGCAGTTCTCAGGTAACAAATATAAAAATACAAATATAATTGAATAGATAACCCCCTCCTTTTTGAAGTCGGTTGAAAATTAAACAAAACACTAATATTATTAGACTAGTAGACTTTGAGGAACGGGCCCCAGGTGGCTGTATGAGCTCGCTAACAAGCCACTATTTAGCCCACGACTCCATCTATTTCGTCCAACGAGATTGGTAATACGCAAGTGTTGGAAACTGGTGATTCAATAAGCAAGTGACACTTAGCCTCATTTATATTGAGCATGTGTAATGAATTAACTTCATTGCGATCAATGCACTTTTGTTCAAGCTTTAAATGGTTTTTTTCAAAATAATTTCTGAGGTGAAACTGATTTATTAAGATAGTGTTTGTAAATATATTAACTTTGACTGTTTTCGATATACTTTCTTTGTAAGCCACGTAGATAGTACATATACAAGTGAAAATAAAAACATAAGTACCAACCAGCTTGACCTTGTAAAACTTGTTTGCCCTGCGCAGTCAGCATGTGGGGCGCGAGTTGATTTCCTTGGAACGGCTTGCCTGCAGCTATGACCTAAAAACAATTTCAAAAACCTATTGTAACCACGTAAGTAATTACGAGATGTAACTTAGTCGCTAACGACAAGATTGGCGGTTGCCATATGTTGCGAGAACGGTTATTGCCAAAATAACTCAGTTCATGACATATCATCAACTATCCAGTCATTTTCACACAAAAACCACTTAACTAGTTTTTAATTTTACAAAAATAACATAAGTGACGCAGCTGTTCATTATTTGTTAAGATGAACATTATACATATAATAAAACTAGCTGGTGCCCGCGACTTCGTCTGCGAAGAATAATAATTTAAGTAACCTATGTACTTTTAAACCTTCCCTAGACTTCCACGAACATTTCAAGACTAAGATAAGATAAATCCGTTCAGCAGTTCTCGAGTTTTAGTGAGACTAACGAACAGCAATTCATTTTTGTATATATAGATTGTGAAGTGGAAAAGTCACATTACATTACATTGAGAATAACAATCAAAAAATGCTACGGGAGGCGGCTTCAGAATGAGCAACAACCAATGGTTTTTGAATTGAATGTTTGTGTGTCTTCGTATGTGCGCGATAAACTTAAACTACTGGACGGATGTCAATGCTTTCGATATTGTATTATGAGCAACTTCAGGCAGGATAGAGGCTATAGAAACTTTGAGAAATGAATCGGGAAAGAGGGGGTTGAAGTAATTATGGGAGAAAAGTAACGAATTTATCTAAACCCTTGAAATTATGCATTTAAACCCTTTATCTACTACTAGTGAACCCGCCACAGCTTCGCTTGCGGTATTTTAAATACAAACGTTGTCACCCCTTTAGAGATGGAAATCAAAAAATCCCTCCTTAGTGCACCTCTAGGGTACTCGAGGAATGTCTTTTCTAAATTTCAAACCTCTAGGACCACCCGTTTAGGCTGTGCGTTGTCTATAAGTAGGTCACGGTACTGTTTTATATGTGCATGCATGTGGTATATGCATGTGTTTGGTAGTTTGATTGTTTGTTTCCTATGCGTTCCTATACCATTCATCCATCCATCCAGGTGTTGGGCATGCTCTCGAGGATGTGCAAAACGCGAAAAATTAAAAAATATACAGAGCATTGCAAGGCAAGCCGAGCACAGCTACTCATAGAAATAAATTAAGATGTTGCTACTTTGTGACAGCTAATTTCTATGATAGATAGTTTCAGTACCTAATTAATACTTTAATGGCCGAATTCAGAAACGCCATTTAAGCATTTGACTAGATTTTAAGTAGTTAAATCGCACTCAACTAGTTGTCAACCCGTACAGAAACGTCGCCGAAACGTCACTTTAATTAAAGCTCAATTTGAGTGGCCTTTCTGAATTCGGCCATATAAGAAGTTAAGTTTTACGATTTCTAGTAAAACTATTTCAAATATAGTTATATCGTTTTTGTAAACATCCCTTCAATTAATGGTAACGCATTATAAGCTTTAAGATATAAGCGTGTCTGACTAGTTTCCTGAAAAATTCTAATTAGTCCGTCATTAACATTATAAAACAATATTGAACACATATTTTCTCTTTTGTCCATTAAACAAAAAATGACGAAGATATAGTGCGTTGAAGTTCTGCGTGACGTCACGACTTTGTACGATTAAGTGACGTCATTAGCCCCCACTCCTGAATTTTGATGCGTGTTATCTTTGTCAATATTGATTGATTTGATAAAGCAAAAAATACGTGTTCAATATTTTTTGATAATCTAACTGACGGACTAATTAGAATTACTATTTTTTTACCCAGGAAACATCCCAATTCTATTTTTACTTGACAAGTGAGTTGGTATAAGTGTTGGCACCTGTATCTGCTGCGAGTTGATCCCCGGGTGCAGCGCGATGTTGCCCGGCATCAGCAGCGGGCCCTGCGCGTTGTACAGCTGCTGCAAGTACGTGTTGTTCTGCAGCGGCTGCTGGATCACCTGCACGCGGCTGTGCCCCCACTCCGCGCTATAACAAACACCTCTTTCACACACTGTTTGCCCACTGATTCCTATGTAAAAACTTCCAAATTATTCTTTTAACCTTTTGGCCGCCAAGCATGTCTGAGAACTAACACGAATTTCAACTTTAAGTCAAGGTAGTGAAGGGCTTTTTAACCTGTTTACGCCTGTCACGCATAGTCGACAACGCCATATGCGCTATATGCTTAGGTTCTAAGAAGAATAATGATACGAAACTTTAAATACTTTCGTAATTTAACATTTACTGGCTGACTTTACTGGACAGAAGCTGGGAATTTCCCTACTGAGTGTTATCAAGGATGGTACGACTGACCTGATCTGCTGCGGGTGTTGGGCGTTCTGAGGCAAGCTCTGCAGGGGCGGCATAGTGGAGAGGCCTCCGCCCGCCTGCTGCTGCATGCCACCCGCCGTCTGCTGCTGCACCTGCATCACAATCCTTATTATTATCAGCATCATCATCAAAGACAACCACCGCTGGACACGATTCCCTCAAAATCGCCAGCGCGCTGCTCACACCCAGCAGATTCCCGTCTTCCCGGCCGCGGGGAACTTTACCTTGTCAACCCTCATCATATACACTTCATAAATACTAACATGAGGTTAAATATGTATGCTTATCTATTCCTACCGTGAAATGAAGACCTAGTACATAGATAGGCTACTTTTTATTAGGGTTCCGTACCCAAAGGGTAAAAACGGGAACCTATTACTAAGGCTCTGCTGTCCGTCTGTCACCAGGCTGTATCTCATGAACCGTGATAGTTAGACAATTGAAATTTTCACAGATGATGAATTTCTGTTGTCGGTATAACAACGAATACTAAAAAACAGAATAAAATAAATATTTAACGGGGCTCCCATACAACAAAGTTGATTTTTTTGCCGTTTTTATAGATAATGGTACGGAACCCTGCGTGCGCGAGTCCGACTCGCGCTTCACCGGGTTTTTATTATACAAGTATTTAATTCCCAAATTCATTTAAGGTATCTTCGGGAATAAAGCAATTGGAAATAGTAGAAATCTTTTTTTACTGCACTTTTTCTACTTCGTTTTTACTGGAATTTGGAAAAACAACAATGGCATATTTACAATTAACGTATGCCAATTGAATAGCGACAAATATATTTGAGTATATAATAAGAAATACATTATGATAAGTTCTGCCTCTTCCATACCTGGTGCGCGGCCATAGAGCTCGGCATGGACGACACGACCGTGACGGTCTGGTGGTGCTGCTGCGTCTGCTCGTGCTGCGCCATGCTCATCTGCTGCTGCACCACTTGTGCCTGCCCGTCCACTAGTTGCTGCAAACATCAACCTTCCGCGTCATACCCCACTCCTGTCCACTTGTGTTCATTGCACAAACAAAGCATTAGTCAGCGGAAATGTAATGCTTGGACGTGCAATGGAAATGTCATATTAACTCATGTCTAAGCTCCTCAACGTGCCTTTTAAGATTCTTTTGGCCGAATACAGTAACGCCACTTAAGCTTATTTGATTAGATATTAAATAGTTAAATGGCCCAAAACTCGTTGTCAATCTATACAGAAACGTCACTGAAAAGTCACTGTAATTAAAGCTCAATTTGAGTTGCCTTTCTGAATTCAGCCATTTATCTCACATGATACATTGCACTTTATTGTTCTAGCATCTTTGATAGTATCAAAATTAAATACACAACTAGCCTGACCCCGAGCATATTAATATTAAATGTGACTGGATAGGCTTTATACTGTAATGGCCATATTGGCCATTCCCAATATTAAGTCCCTTGATAGATTTGGTTACTATGGGTTAAGTGAGAGTGAGAGGGCGCCACTGCCACGGTTAACTTCAACTCCGTATATTAAATTACCGTAAAAATATTTTAACGCGATATTGAAGTGAAAAAACTAAACCAATGTGAAAAATAAAGTGTAATTACACGTGAAAAGTGTTATCTACTGTAAATATTCACTAACATAAAAACTAACGGCACATAATAATCAGTGACCCATTTTATTCTTTATTTTCTTTAAATATCCGTAATTCAAGCTAATTAGTTTGCTAGAATTGTGTAACCGGTAACCGACAATCAAGAACAAAGGACCCTAATTGGAAATATAGTGAGCGAAAGGTATTTGATTGAAAAAACACTTATCATTTTCCGTTGGACTATTCAAATAACTTAAAAATGTAAACAAAGCACAGCTGATTCATCGATTGCCACCTTGCGACATCCAACGTCAAAGACCTGAACTATTTACTCTGGCACAAGAAGTATCACCCAACTTGATAATACATTACGCTCGATATTGTACACCAATAGTTAGCGTTGTTGCGACATCTAGTAGCGAAGTTGCGAAACAACAGTATCATACTGCGCGCACGGTCACTGTAGTGATTTGCTGATTTGCCGATAATATCGTAAGATGGCACCAGTATGCGCTAAATGCAATGGGGCCCTGCATAATAAGGAAATACTTAAATGCTCCAAATGCAAAAAAGTATACGACGTACAATGCGCGGGAAGATCGACAAAGCTTTTTCTACTAATGTCCACTGTAAGCAAAGAAACGTGGGTGTGCCTAGTATGTCGCTCTAACTCAAGCACTCAAAGTCAAGTCTCATCTAAAAGATCTGTCTTGGTAAAAAACACTGACGAACAAAACGTCATGCTAAAAAATAAAATTAACAAGAGTCCGTCGTTCCTGTCTATTGCGGCGCAAGAGCCTGAAAGCAATTTTACACATCAGTACGACTCACAAACTAGAACAAGGTCCCCTGAATCAATATTGCGAACCGGTGATCTATCGACAAACCTAGAAAGGAAAAATATACCCAGTCCATCTAGTATCTTTCATAGTGCCAATAGTACTCCGTCACAGGAGAATATCACACTAAGAAAACCAATGCAAATCAGACAACAGCAAGTGCGAAAATCATTATCAAATACTGAATTTACTACAGACAAATCCTCGGACTCCCTTCAATCAAACGATTCCGACGACCTAGATGCTGAAACAATGTTGGAACCATTTCTCCACAACAGGAGTCTCCCCGACATGAGAACAAACACTGAAGAGACACTCAGAGAGTATAAAATGCTGATAAATAATTTGGAATTAAGATTGCAATCAGCAGAACATGAAATTCAAAATTTAGTACTGGAAAATGGTACTCTGAAAAAACATATACAAGAAAACGAGCAAACCATTAAAAAACTCACCTATATATGTACATCTACTACTAAGAAATTAAAAAATAAATTACCAACAAAAAGTATTAACAGAATACAATTTGATCTTAATCAATCACAGGAAAATGATCTTAGCAAGATTAACGCAACCCCCAATGATTCGGTGGCCAGCCACCATAACCAGACGCTGCGGAAGGAAGCTCCAGTGCAACAACATACCAGTACTCATCGACAGCATAATACAACCCCGGCCTTTACAGATGACAAGACCAAAATTCAATTGTGTATTCTAAGCAATCAACACAACAATGGCATTCTGAAAGCCATAGAATACACCTTAGAACGCGATGTTAAATACTGTCACTATGTTGTACCGAATGGTGGCATAAAAGAGCTGCTTACCAACTTGGAGAACAAATTGGAGAGCTTTACAATGAAAGACTATTGTGTAATTTTGATTGGTGAAAAGGACATAAATGAGACTGAAAATAGTATTCAATTAGTGAATTGTATTCGAGAATCGCTTCTGAAAATAACACACACTAACAAAATAATCTGCCTGCCCACGTATGTATGTGGTGCACTTATATATAACTATAAAGTTGAAATGTTTGGAAACTTGCTAGCAATGGACATGCAAAGTAATAATTACGCGTATTTATTTGACACCAACCGAGACCTAACTCTGGATATGTTCTCGTACTACTCTGGAAAGATAACCAAGTTTGGTATTCGAGCTGCATTTTTAAGTCTCAAAGAATTTATGTTACAGATTAAATATAATCCAACCAATGCAGAAACTATATCTCCGAGAGAAGTACGTGATAACAATGCTACTTATGTACCCGCTGACAAGTTTTTTCGTGAGCAATGAATCAAATGTAATGCGTGTCCAAAATCTGCGGCTGTTTCACCAAAACGTTGCGGGAATACTCAATAAAAATGAATTATTCGAAATAACTATCTGTGAGCTCTCTAAACAGATTGGTGAAATAGACTGCATCTGTCTTAGTGAAACATTTATGAAACTTGGGTCAGAATGCAATTTGAAAATGTCAAATTATAATCTTGCTACATATTTTTCAAGAAAACATCACCGGCGAGGTGGAACGTGTATACTGATAAGGCATGGATTGGAATATATACCCTTAAAAATCACTAGTGAATTGTGTACCCCACACTATTTTGAATGTTGTGGAGTTGAATTAACTAACTACAACTGCATAATAATATGTATCTATAGAATACCTAACCATAACATTGGGTTATTCATCCACAAGTTCACGACTTTGTTAAATAAATTAATGCCCAAAAAGAATAAAAAGGTAATTGTTTGCGGGGATTGGAACATCGACATATTAAAAAATAATAATCAAACCAAAGAATTAAAATCTCTACTATTAAACTTTGGCTTAACAATTCATGTAAATTCACCAACTCGAAAAAAGTCTTGTATTGACCTAATAGCTACTAATTTGGGTGTATCTAATGTAACCTGTAACACCCATGACCTAGCTTTGTCTGACCATGATACTGGGCAGACTATATCCTTTCAGATCCCAGAATGCTGTAAGCATAAACAACGGCCTAAGTTTTATACTGAAAAAAGAAGAGACTATTGTCCACAAAATATAGACACATTTTGTAAGCATTTGGCATGTTTAACTTTTAATCAAGTGTATGACGAAGTAGATTGCAATCATGCATTCGAAGTATTTCATGACCTGATAATTTTACTTTTCAATCTATGTTTTCCTATTATACGCGTCCAGGTGAAGAATAAACCTATAAAAAATAAATGGATTACGAAGGGGTTAAAACAGTCTTGTAAAAGGAAAAGATATTTATACTTTCAGTATCACAAAGGAAACACACACAAGAAGCATAACAAATGCACGTACATAGCATATTCGAAGCTTTTAAAGAAGTGTATTCATAAATCGCAACAATTAAATAATATTTTTTACATAAAAAACTCAAGACACAAGGGTAAAGCAGCGTGGAAAGTAATAAAAAATAATCTTAATTTGAATAACTTTAACAAAACAGATATTAATAACATAAAAAGTAATGGCGAAGTTTTTGATGAGCCCACAAAAATTTGTGAGTTATTTAATGATTTCTTTATTAATCAGTCACAAGTGAATACTGGAGGTAATAACCAAAACGCACACATCCAATCAGTAAATAGTAGCATTTTTCTTTCACCTTTAGATCAGTTTGATATTGTAAAAATAATAAAGTCCTTAAAGGACACTAACTCAACTGGTTATGACGAACTTCCGACCAAAATATTAAAACAATGTGCATCACAAATAGCAGCACCTCTCAGTTATCTGATTAATCTGTCATTTGAACAAGGCTGCTTTCCTGATCGCCTTAAGCTCACAATTGTTAAACCACTCTTCAAAAAGGGCGATACAAGTGTAATTAATAACTACCGCCCGATAGCATTGATACCCATACTTTCGAAAATATTTGAAAAATCTATGTATAATAAAATTAATAACTTTTTTAATAAAACAAATGTAATACATTCAAATCAATATGGCTTTAGAAAAGATAGTTCTACATCTCTTGCTTGTTTCTCTTTGGTTAAACATATCACCGAATCGCTCAACAATAAGCAGTCTATATTGGCAATTCTCTTAGATATGAGTAAAGCTTTTGACTGTGTTTGCCACAATATTCTACTTACTAAACTAGAAAAATATGGAATTAGGGGTAAAGCTAATGACTGGGTAAAAAGCTACCTGTCAGAGCGAAAACAGTATACAGAATTAACAAAAATAGTTAACAATAGGAAAAACACATATAAATCTACTACAAAAACTAATATTTGCGGTGTTCCACAAGGTAGCGTCCTAGGACCTCTCTTATTTTTAGCGTATATCAATGACATGCCAAATATCCTTAAACATACATGTATTTTGTTTGCGGATGATGCTACCCTAATTATAAAGAGTGACAATAAATGTAACCTAGAAATGGAAGCTACCAATGAACTACATAATACAATGGAATGGTTAGAAAATAACAGGCTAAAATTAAATTTTGAAAAAACTCAAATTGTCAACTTTCAGACTCGTAATTCTTCCCGGATTGCTATAAATATTAATTGTAATAATACTGCCATAGAACTTGTAGACACAGCCACTTTCCTTGGTATCACACTTGACGAACATCTCAATTGGAGGGCGCACATTGAAAACGTGTGTTCTAGACTAGATCGATTCGTGTTTGCATTGCGGCGCTTGAGATCTGTAGCTTCAAGAGAAGCTGCGTTGTCAGCATATCATGGGTATGTGTCTTCCATACTACGCTATGGGCTTATCATTTGGGGTAACTGTACCGATGCCCAAAGAGCATTTGTAACCCAAAAAAAATGTATCAGAGCTGTATATGGAGCCGAATATCTCGCTCATTGCAAACCATTATTTCAGGAACTTAACATTCTGCCATTACCGTGTCTTTACATATTGGAAATTATCAAATTTGTCAAAAAGCACCCACAGTTTTTTCCACGGCATGACAAGATCATTAATAAAACTAATAGGCCTAGTAGAAGACCCCTCAAGTTGTATCAACCTAGACAAAAACTAAAATTATTTGGCACGAATGTATATTGTATGGCTATAAAATTATATAACAAGATACCAGAAGATTACAAAATTCTACAAACACCTCAATTCGAAAAAAAAGTGTTCAAATGGTTGCTTGATAAATGTTTTTATTCTGTTGCGGAATTTTTAAATAGTAATTAGTTGTTGATATTTTTTGTTAAAACAATAGGTATAATAATGATAAGGTATAATAACAATAGGTGTAATTACTAACTACCATTTTCTAAAATATTTCTACGCCGATGCTGGCAGAATATGCTGAACTAATACTTTTACTAACCTATACTGTACCATATTCTGAGAAATAAATGATTGATTGATTGATTGATTGATTGATTAACATTTGACTTTTCTGGAATACAAAATATGTCAATTTTCAAACTGTTGGCAAGCACATCTATCCACAGTTGGTATATTGGGAACAGGCAAGTCAATTGATGAAGCCTTGAAAAACAAATAATGAATTAATACATACTTGCTGCTGCTTGATCTCGCTGCTCATGCCGGCTTTCTGGTTTTTGTCAAAGAGCAAGTTGACGTTGCTCTGCGGGGATGCTAAGAAACTTAAGTTGATCTCCCCGATGCCTGGCACATTAAACTGCTGAGTGTGTACTGGCTGGTTGTTAACCACCTAAAATTAAGAAATGAAAGTATAAAAAAAAATAACCTTTAGCTTTAGTTTTGTTTAGATGTATACCAACAAAAAAGTTTAATGTAAAAATGTAGCCAAGCCAAGAACTTTATTTGATCAAGATGTTGACTGGCACAGGACTTGATTCCACATGAGATCTAAACTTTTTAAAGATGGAAGGAAATTTGGAACTTTTCATAAGTTAGGTGAAGAGCTATCCTGAAAATTTGAGCTCTCTGATAGTTTTTAGATGAAATTATGAGGCTTCACATAAATACGCCGAATCGTTTTGAGGACAGGTACGGTAGTGCACTGCTTGTTAGGGGTTCTCGGATCGTCTTTACAAGGCCACCTCTGTGACCCCAGAAATTCGAAGGTTTGGCTAAAGTATATGAATGTAGATCTTACAAGCATTTTTATATCTACTCTTATAACGAAACTAAATGATACATAAAAAGAATACAATGCCAAAGGAAGCAAAGTATTATATATAGGTTATGAGTCACGTCATTCTTTACATTTCCTTATTATTTGGTATAATTTATGGCATTGAATGTATAAAAAACACAAACCTGAAGAAACTTCTGCTGTTGTAAATCTTGCTGCTGAGGAACTTGCTGAAGCTCAGACTTTTGCTGTTGTTGTTGCTGCTGCTGTTGTTGTTGCTGCTGCTGTTGTTGTTGCTGCTGCTGCTGTTGTTGCTGCTGCTGTTGTTGCTGCTGCTGCTGCTGTTGATGCTGCTGTTGAAACTGCTTCTGCAACTATTATCAATGTACCTTTAACTTATATACAGAGTTAGTGCTAATAAAACTCCTAAACAGAGCAGTTTACAATATTATGTACGTTTCCATTAAATTGTCCCTCTAATTTTGAAACGGTTTGGTACTGTCCTCGTTACACAACATACTTTATCTACACCCATATCATAAAACCTCCATTGGTTAATCAAAAACCGTAGGAAATGACCACCATTTTGACAACCAATTAGGAAAAACCAGTGCTGCGATAAAGAAATAACATGACTTCTTTATCGTTTTTAGTAAAGAAATGAGATTAAATTTGGAACACCTGTCAAAACTCAAGTGGGTCTCTATTCTAGTATCCATAGATATTAAAACAGTTATTGATACGAAACGTCAATTCAGTATGTTTTTTTAATATAAACTGCACAATATTTGATCTCGAGTGACGTGAGAATAGAGACTTCATCCGTTTGTCTATGATTTAAAAAAAAAATGGTCTTGACGGAGGACGCCGCCATGTTGGTGTTTTGCTGAACGAAAGTAGAATTGTTGTTGAATTGAATAGAAAAAGTTGTTTGTAATTTACATTTTAGTTGAAAATATGAATAGTAAGTAGTCTTCTCGGAGTGTGTGTGATGTGAAAATGCGCCGGATATCGGAAATATGCAGCCACGATTGCAACAAATAACTTGTTGCCAGAAAATATTGTTTCTGAACCCATCATGGAGGATTTATAATATGTGTGTAGATAAAGTTATGTATGCAACTCTGCATAATTTGGCCTTAAAACACACGTGCGATCTTATTATGAAACTCGCTAAAAGCTCGTTTCATAAAACCGCACTAGTGTTTTAAGGCCTATCATTATGCAACCGTTGCATAAACTACTATTGTTTAATAAAACGGCATAACGTTGTGAAAGCCAAATGACGACTCTCATTAAACCTTACAATAATGCCAAAAGCAAGCCAAACATAAGTATGTGAAAATATGAGTTTTGATGAAAAACTTACCAACTCTTGTTGGTCCTGCTGATTCTTAATATGTTGGTGTATTGCTTGGTGATGTCGCTGCAGTGCTTGCTGCTGCAACTGATGCAGTTGCTGATGTTGCTGTTGCAGCTGCTGTTGTTGCAATTGTTGCAGCTGTTGTAATTGCTGTTGTTGCTGCTGTTGTTGCTGTTGTTGTTGCTGTTGTTGTTGCTGCTGTATTATTTGCTGTTGAATCTATTAATAAAATTAAGAATTATAAAACAGAGATAAGGGGTCATCCATAAAGTATGTCACACTAATTTCGTGATTTTTTGACCCCTCCCCCGTCCTTGTCACAGTTGGTTACATTTGTGAGACCCCCCCCCCTCCCTAGTGTGACGTCACATATTTTGCAATTTTACATCTACAAATTATTAAACTAAAACAGCAGTTCCGAAATTAGTTTTATTTCCATTTAATTTTTTTTTTAATATAATCAACATGAAATGAAACTTTTGTAATAACGGGACCCGCGCGTTACACTTGTAGAGAGAGTGTGAACTCGCCAACAAAACAATTTAAACCTTATGTCCGTACAGATAGATTTGGAAATATTTTCAAGTTTTTCGTTCACATCACAAAACTTATTACCCCTCTTACCCTAATCACACTATGTCACACTTCGTCGACCCCCTACCCCCCATAAGGTGTGACGTACTTTATGGATGACCCCTAAGCTAATTTTATTTCTTTTGCTTGGGATTAAGAGGATTGATGGGAAATATGTTGAACAATCTCAAATAGAAATATTTTAAAATAAACCCTTTTAAAAAATACACAAATTTAAAAACTTTACTGACCTGTAATTTATCATCTTCTTCTTTTTGATTCCTATATCTGTACTCTTCTGCTTGGTTAAGATTATCTGGCTCCGTTTTGGGCTGTTTCAAATCTTGTGGCCTTCGAAAACTATTATTTGGCTTATCAAGAGCTAATAAAGTGTTAGCAGCCTCATATTTATCCTCAAAGGTGATTCCTGCCTTCTCGGCAAGGGTCTCTAAGCACTGCAGAGGTCTTTTCGGTGGCTTCTGCTGCCCTTTCAACTTGTCCTGACCAGGCGACTGTTTGGGTACAGTTCTTGTTATTGTAATACTGTTCTTGGTAGTGTCATCTTTCTTGTCATTCTTAGGTTCTAAAGTAAAGTAATTCTTAGGATAATTATTGTCTTTCTCCTTGTCACCATTGAGTGTTCCGTTCTCAATTAGTGTGATAGTGGTGGAGTTGGCAACTTTGAGTGTTTTGTCTTTGTCGTCCTTGGGCTGGAGGTGGTGCGGCGCGGGAGGGGGCGGGGAAAGCAGCTGCGCAGGCACATGCTGCGTTACCGCGGGGTTCGCATTCTGCGCCTCCGGCCCGACACCAGCCTTGTCACCTTTGGACGCCTGCGGGAAACTGGAACCTTGGCTCTGCTCTTTATCCTGCTCCTTCTTTTTCTGGATGTTATCTAGTATCTCTGATCTGAAAAACGATTTTCTGATTATTTTAATGTAATTTGCAGCTTCATATCAAGCATAGGTTGTTAATTTTTTTGACAACACTATAATGCCCTCTACACAGTTATATTGATGTAAGAGCGTATTTTGAGCGATTACCATGCGTTAATGTAAACGCTCGTAAATTATAGCTACCTATGAATAAGCTCTAAATTAACAGAGTACCTGTAATCATTTCACATTTTAGATAATTCTCAAAGAGCACATACATGAACATGTGAATGTCATGATCACAGCCCCGCTCTGTCATTAAATATACACTGCAGCATAGAAAAATCACGTGTATAAAGATAAGATGTGAATCGTTTCTAAACTGTTTTGATTATTAAATAATTCGATGCGATTCGACCTGTCATCTGTCAGTTGCACTGACATACCCCACGTTCCAAGACGCGCAGCACCGATAGCGTGCTACAGGCATTCTTACGGTTAATTCGGAACGGAAAAATATAGAGCGCGCTCAGTGCTGTGAGCCACTTTAAGCGCGTCTTGGAACATAGGGCAGGAGGATCGTTTCTCTATGTTCCACAGACTACATTAATAAAAAAGTTCAGACGAGTCACTTCCCACAATAACAATCGCTACAACAAAACCACAAAACCCACATAGGTACTACCTACTAAACATGAAAGAACATTTAAAAATAAATGCGGTTTGTCTCTGGTAAACATTGATCTCATACAACAAATAGACAGGTACATAATCAGCAGGAAAAATGCTCCTGTAACTAACTACTTGGGCATTCGTTTTGCGACAGGTCCTGTTTAATTGTCAATAGGCTACGACAAAATATATCGACAAATCCAATTTTTTAATTTTTTTCATAAAATAATCGAAGTTTGTCGTTGATATTTTTTATTTCGATATAACAAAAAAATAAAAAAAATATCGAGTACCAATTTAAGTAGCAAATTCGATATTTTTTGTTTGAACGCAGCTCAGTAATGTTATATCCTGACCCACATTGTACCTTCTGATTTGAACGCAGTTAACCTTTTGACTGCCACAGTCGGCTGCAGCCGTCAGCGGATACAGGGTAAAAAAGTCCTTCATCACCTTGACTTAAAAGTTGAAATTCGTGTTACTTCTCAGACATGCTTGGCGGCCTAAAGGTTAAAAACAAAATTTAATTTGGTATTGGTCTGTACTGTAGCTATATATTTTCTCGACATATATCGTACCCGTACTGATTGAACATATCGATATTTTTTTCCGTTTGCCCATCCCTAATGTCAACAATAACAACATTTTTGGTAATAAAAAAGCATAAACAAAAATAATAAAGTACAAAAGCTGATATATTTAACCTAAGTACTTCAAACTTATTCATAAATTAATGAATTAATATGAAACCATGCATTCGTACTATCATGATTTTAATCACTTATGTTGATACCTTAGTTGATTCGTAACTTCGCTTCGAAATAATGACAATATGGACATAAAAGAATAGTGATTCGGAATTTAAAAAATCGGTATCTGATAGCAACGGAATTTTAATATTCAGATATATACCTACTTAACTCGATTTTTTATTGCATCGGAATTGTAATATTAAAATTATATGTATATATAATTTTTTTTTTGTTTTTTTTGTGTATTTCAAATAATCAACTTATATAATATCACGTAAAATTAATTAAATCTAATAAAAACTAAATAATAACACTAAATAAAATTAATTAAATCTAAGTATTTCATTGAATTTTTCAATATTCTAAAATAGAGCAAGATTTTCATGATCCGTTGATCATTCGTGAATTTAAGATTCGGATTTTCGATGGATCAGATTTTTCGGACCGGATTATAATGTAATGAAATTCAGAAAAAAGAAAATTCGGAAGTAGGTAAGTAGTGTAATTTTTTATGTCATTGATGCTACTTTTTTGAGGGCTTGCGTAGACTATACGCAATCCCTTATAGTTTGAGCATAATAATTTTTGGACCAGTTCTGAAATATTTTCTATTATTATACTTTATTCTCTTTGTATTTAAGATATAACTAAGCAGGTATTTTAAATGACAAAAGACGACTGACGAATGCAAATTAGTAAAAAATCTACTTGGAAAACTCGAAGCACAATAGATTTTAAAGGCCAACTTCCGTTTTGAATGTAATATTATTATCCCTTGTATTTGTATGAGATGAGTGAGCCCAGCTAAAATCTTTAAGAGCCCACATATGACTAGATTAAGCACCTCATTTTGCATCAATCAGAACTGAACTCTATGACGTTGGGTTTCATTTTAAAATACGGCTCGCTCTCAGCCGTGGCTGTTACAACCACCGCGCGCGCACGCGTTCACGAAAATCTGACTTTATTGCTGTTTATTATAGAACCAAAACATCTATTAAAAAATCCTTTTTAGCGAATTGAGAAGTTGTTGTTACTCAACTATTTAACTAAAAATCATCGTTAAAGACCATAGGGTTTCGAAGATTGAACCAAAAACATGTTAAAAAAGCGTTATGTTTGAAAAATAAAAGTATCGAGGTTTTTATTACTAACCGTGTTTTCACGTTTAAGGATTTCAAGAACAAATGTTCAAGTTTAATATGTTCAAAGAACAAACAGGGACTACGTGTATTGTATCAGTATTGAAATCTAGATCGCCAAACGTCGCAACCTTAGCATATGTGGCCTCTTAAATGTTGCTATACTTGCCAATACAATTTTATAAAAAAAATACTGTAATTAAAACAGCACGTTTACCCTACATGTGGCTTATTATTTATTAACCGACTTCAAAAAAAGGAGGAGGTTCCCAATGCAGTTGTATTTTTTTTTCATACATACATACATATACATATTATCACGCCCGAAATCCCTAATGGGGTGGGCAGAGCCACAAGACTACTTGTGGCCACGTTCGATTAATTAGTCCTAAGATGGTATGATGAACCGTATGGTGACAGGTGATCAGCCCATCGCCCATACAGATAGTCCACCATGTTGGAGAGGACCCGTCCCTTAGTCGACTTTTACGACATGCCAGGATGATAAGCATCTGCACGCATTCTATGCTATTTCTTCACTCCCAGTGCAGCAGAGGAGTAAAATGCTGCTTTAAAATGAGCCCAACAGGAATGACGAATGAAAACGTATTCGAAAAGTACATTCAAAGCACATTCAGGGTTTCAGTAATTAATTATGCGAGTATTAATGTCGTGTCTTCTTAACTCTGGGTACTTATTTAACGGTGGTAACTTGTTAGCGGTTAACATTTAACGGCGTTAAAAAATTACTTTCGCAAAAGTTTTACCACAATGTATTTGTATTAATATGTTTATTTCCGCCAATAGGGAGGTTTCGGAGTAATGGATAACGATACTTGAAGGGCCGTAAACGTAATTAGACTACTTTTTATCCCGGAATATCGCAGTTCCTGAGGAAATAGCGATACTTATAAAAATTCCGCGCGGACGAATTCGCTGGCCAAAGCTAGTAATGACTAATGATTTTATAATAACGTATAAATAGGCTAGTTTCCTAAAAAATTCTAATAAGTCCGTATTTTAGATTATAAAAAAATATTGAACACATATTTTTTCTTTTGTCAAACAAAAAATGACGAAGATATAGTGCGTTGAGTTCCGCGTGACGTCACGACTTTGCACACTTTTTACCATTAAGTGACGTCATCAGCCCCCACTCCCGAACTTTGATGCGCGTTATCTTTGTCAATTTTGATTGATTTCATAAAGCAAAAAATAATAATCTAACTGACGGACTAATTAGAATTAATTTTTTTTCACCATGGAAACATCCCTGTTCTTATAAATCATGGTAATGAAATTAATCAATATCTACATACTACAGGAATGTGCACATTGCCTAAAAATCTGACCGAAAGAGATAATTGAACAAGTGAAAGTGTGTCTCGCTCTATGAAAGTGGCAATGGACATTTTTATCTTTATTTCTATAATAAACTGATTCGTTGGGGAGATTCTGTCAATAGAGTGACATATATATATTCTACCACAACTAAACGAAACTAATAACTGCTGTTCTTAGAATTCCGTACCCGAAAGTGACTACAGGAACTTTTTTGTGCAGCCGTCAGTATGACATCACCCGCAAGATTTTTAAAACACCCTTAGAGTATACAATCATAATAGAGTAAACGTTGATACCGTCAAGCCATGCCGCCTAAAACGTCAACTACAGGCCACACGGATCCATACAAAACAGATGCGCATTTGTTTGGCCTGTAAGGTTATGATACTAAATAATATTGGCCATTTAGTGTTTATTTGTGACAGCATTATAACAATCTTATTAATTTGGTCATACTGTCACTGGCTGACGTAAGGCGAAGAACCATATTTGAAACCGACGTTGGTAACTAATAAAATACAGGTATCTTATTTTTTCATTAGGGCGCTGATGTTGTTGTACAGTCGTAGGTTCAATTAATATACAGCGTATCTTTTACTCTATTCTATAATCTAAGAAAACACCAAATTCCAAGTCATTCATTTGCTAAAATGATGGTAATACATATGGATATTGTAAATATAGAACAGCATAATTATTCAATATATACTTCATACAAGATTATACATAATATTACATATATACTTCAGACAAGCTTATACGCACTACTAAGTACTTCTCAATTTTATAAATAACGGAATGGTAGATTTTCGAACACGACAATCTCGGCATGTCAACACCGTGGCAAAGTTATAACACTTAAATACTATCACTATATTATTAAATTATATATATATATATATATATATATATATATATATATATATATATATATATATATATATATATATATATATATTAAAGATACCCTTAGATATTTTGACTTCCTTTCCTACATACCTATAAAAAAGCGTTGCAAAAATTTCACAACCATTACCATTTTGAAAACAAGGTCATGGCAAAAGCTAGACAAATACCATAACAATAATGCACAAGGCTAATGAGCTAAAAAAACCCGTCTAGTGCAAGAATGACTCGCGCGCCGAGGGTCCCGTACTTACGTATGAAAAAAAGACAGTACCTTGCACGTACGGAACCCTAAAAATGAAAATATCTTTTAATAACCGGGTAATTACAACCTACGTAATAAATAAGACAAGAAATAAGTTTCGCAAGCTCCTATCTCTGTGCAACTTTCGAGTGTGATACGATACGACCTTTCCGCTTACCTTTTTTTGTGATGTAACTACAAATTCACGATATGTGGATATTTTCCTTTACTTGTGCTGTAAGACCTTGCTTCTTGGCAAATTTCAACCGGAAGTGCCCTATAGGTTTTGAGTCATATTGCATCATAAACGGCCGTATCTTTCGATTGCGTTGACTTAGAAGTTTGATTTTTTCACAGCTCCAAGGGATTCAAGACCTGAGTATTTGGTATTAATTTCAATTTCATAGCTGCACGCGTTCTTGAGAAAAAAAGGGCCTAGATAGACAGACAGACGCCCAGCGAAGTAATCCTATAAATCCTATAAGTAAAAGGGCTGAGGAGCTTTCCCTTCCGTTTTTTCCTTTTGAGGTAGGTGCGGAACCCTAAAAGGAAATATTTAAAATATGGGGAATATGACCAATGGTATACGAAATATGAATGAAAGCATTAAGAAAATACTCTCTTTGCTACTAAAGTTTCTGAACTGAATATATCGTTGACACTTTCAGTGCCGGCCCAAAAATCAAGTCCCATCCCAGGCGCCGAAAAATTGCCTCCATACAAAATTGCTATAGCTAGAACCCGACCATCGAGTCGTTCGGCGTGGCGACAAAGTCATAGAAAACCCAACCATCGGGTTTTCGGCACTGAATGTGTTAACCAATAATGAAGTAGTGAAAAATTAACAGTGCGGCAGACGCACCCAGCTAGCTAGTTACTGCCTTGACGGACCAACTTCGATTCATTTCAAAAAGGTTACTGTATTCAATGTTTTATTGAACATTAACATAGTAATGCACTGTTTTCAATATTTCATACCCAGAAGAAAGGACTACACACAAAACGAAGAGAATATAGTACATAATTTTACCATGTAAAATAATTAGTCTGATAAAAATCCTCCTTTTTGTTTCGCGCTGTTGTGTTTCTCTTTCTTTTTTCCTTTTACTACTGACAGGGCCCTCCTATAACAATAGCGTCGGTGGCCTAATGGCTAAGGATGTTGGCTCGTCATCGTGAGGTCCGAGTTCGAATCTAAGCGGTTGCCATGTACCAATGAGTTTTTCTAACTTATGTAGGTACATTATCTGCATGCGAATTGCGGTAACCGATGCTCTTACGGTGAGGGAAAACATCTTGAGGAAACCTGCACATTTGGGTAACGAACCGGACCAATTGGATCATGGTTACACAACCATGATCCAATTGGTCCGGTTCCCCTATTACAAGGGTTACGGAGGTCAGACGGCAGTCGCTCCACTGTAATAACCCGACCTGCCGAACCCGGGATCATGGTCAAAGCGTACCCCGTAGCGTAAGCGTAGACGGGAAAAAGCGCTAGGAAGAAGAAGAGGGCCCAACTATAACAATACAGATAAAAGCTGTGTGCGTGTGCATTTGTGGTGTGCTGGAAAGCCATAGACAAATATTTTTATGTTTACTATGTCAGTCCAGATAGACAGGTGGACATAGCACGGCAGGTTGTCTCTAATATAAAAAACATACCTACTCGCAATTTAGTCTATGGTACTTCTTGCAAATGATAACTTTGTCCCTATATCGCTATATCCAAAGATCTCAAAAGAAGGATATGCCCATCAGTACAATTTCGTGTAACAGGTCTCATAGCAGGTTGTCAAACGCCAGCGCCATGGCTTATAACCACACCCTATTGCTGATGTCTTAGTTTTTACGGCATACATACAAAAGTCTAATATTGCTTGATTCACACGCTACCATATCATTGTGGACGGTGGGGTCAGTGGTGCTACGGTCTCACACCGCACGATGCGGTGGGGCATTTTTTTTTTTTTCAATTATAACTGTCCCTTACACGGGTGTCATGGATGGTGGTTGCCATGCGACTGAACCTGCGGTGGTGTCAGATTTGCGTTCTACACCTCAAAAGTAAGCATCGCGCAAATTGCTTTGAACAGTTCCTTATTATTTATTTCAATGGCTATATCAAATATTTGCGGCGTGTTTATTATTCATGACAACTATAATAGTTGCAAAGTTGGTAGAGTGAAGCTTGGCGTTGATCAGTTTAGGTATGTAGCATAGAATTACAAACCAACCGTTGCGTTATTATTCCAAGTTATGTAGCTTATCCTCTCAATGTCGGAACCTGCACTCTTGCAATGTACAATAACTGCGGTGTCGTGAAAATAGAAAGGACAAAGAAAGTACTTAAACTTTTATAGCAAATACACAAGTGATGCAGGTTAGTCGTGTGAGATTGCGAATCTTGAGCGTCCATTTATTTTGAAATGAGTTTTCTAAAAATAAAACATAAAACCGTTCAGAAATAAAAGTTGTTTATTAATCATTTTCCCAATTTCTATTGTTTTGATATGGATACTAGGTTTTTGTTCAAAACATCAATTAAATTGGCAGGAATCGGTTAAGGCCCTCCAAGACGCTGATTACAACCATGCCGTTCCCCAAACAACAAACAACAAAAAACACCCCGACCCGCGCTTCAAAGTCAAAGTCAAAGTCAAACTATCTTTATTCAATTTAGGCTTTTACAAGCTCTTATGAAGGTCAAGGAATGAATCTACCACCGATAGTTCTACCAACTTTTCTGAGAACTGACAAAGTTTTCATCCCAGCGAAATCTTACTTTATTTTGACAGTTCTCTGGACCGTCTGAAGTCTGAAGCCCACAGAAAAGTTCACATCAAAGAAAGCCTTAAAAGCCTTTAGAAAATGTATCCCGCCGTATTTATTAACTCGCGGGCAATTCGTTTCTTTGAAAATTGTTATCTGTTAAACGCATGTTAAACGTGTGTATTGTGTGTTAACGTTTTCATCACATTAGGGAGGTTTTTTTTTATTTATATAGCAGTTTCAATATGGTGACGGCTAGGCGTCGGTAGGGCCGGGGGCGGCGTGCACATCTAGTACAACGTAATATACTAGAGCAAAATCCATTACGCCCACAGATCGTACGATCCGTTAATCTAGCATATAATTCTCATAATTACGAGCAACTGTGATGAAAAATCCTTTGCTGCGCTCGGGTTTTCAATCCCGTGTACTTGAAGCTACTAATAAACCGATCACTCACTTCACTACTCATCAAAACAAAAGGATTGGCTCTGGCTAAACATAAACTACAAGACAGAGAGATACTTGCGTAATAGTAGATAGTTCCTAGGTATATGTTTTAAAACAAACCAGATATTTTAGTCCTATCGCAACGTAAATATGTCGAGGTACTATAGCGGTAGGCTCACTACCAATAGTTGCTCGGCCGAGTGTCGAAATCGACATTATCTCGAATTTAGCGAGAATTGGGGCCCTGGCACCCAATTCTCGGTGCATTCGAGATAATCTCACAATCGAGATTAAACGTCAGTGCATACAGTCGTTTGACACAACTGTATGAATCTGACGTTTAATCTCGCAATCGACATTATCTCGAATGCACCGAGAATTGGGGGCCTGGGCGGAATCGGTGAGCGTTTTAACCGTTCCACCATCATTTTAACAGACTTTAAAAAGGCGGTGATTCTCAACTCGTCGGAACCTCTTTAGACGTTCGGTCAGACGATTAGGGTTGCCAACTATTTATGTGGCAAATATAGTATTTTCCAGTAAAAGGTATAAATAAAATAGTACACTGAAAGAAAATATAGTACTCTAAAGAAAAACCTCTTAAAAGAGTGTAAGATATGATTGATTAATTATAATACACAAAATTCGTCTAACTAACATTCAGATTGCGCATGTTGCGGCTATCAGAGCTGCGAAAATGCTAATTGAACTGGCCAACTCAAACGCCCATTTGTACTGACCGAAATATAGTATTTATGCGTACTATATATTTCTTCAACAGTATATAGTACACAGAGCCAAAATATAGTACAATACTATATATAATAGCACGGTTGGCAACCCTACAGACGATTGAGGGACGTTCAAAGAGGACTTGTTTAATGAAAAGTAGCTGATCCCAGACCAGAGACTTTCAAAGCCGCTGCTGGTAATTCATTTGTGAAATAACTGCAGGGGTGCGATTGTCTAACGTCCTGGCGAACCCTCGACGAGTTACTGGGAATAACCGGATTTCTATGCGGCTAATGAAGCGATTAGAGACTCGCACTGTACATTCGCTCGCCGACGCATAGAATGACAGAAAACCGTTAGGACTCTCCTCAACTTCATACAGGCAAATCAATTTTGTAAATGATTTTAGATTGTTTTGTGTCGGTCGGAAAGCTTTGTCGAGATGCCAATGACTATTTCATTCATGCATTAAGAGTACCTATTAATGTCAATATAATTGAGAACCTAGAATAGATTAGCCAGAAGAGTAACGTTTAACCTAGGGTTTGGCGTTGTTCCATCAACGAAATCATCTTAAACGTTTTAGACAGCGGCCCTAGAAAGGTTGACACGGGGACAAATTAACCTCATCTTATCGCTCTATCTTTTTCATCGGCAGTAGTGTAAGAGAGACGCATTTAGAGATAACACGGTGTTAACTTATCCTCGTGTCGACCTTGCTATGGGTAGCTGAAGGTCAGTGATGAAGAGGCCGAAGATGCAGCTCGCTGGTTCAGTAACTGGGAACTGGGATCAATCGCTGGTCAGTACCTATTACGTTTCTTTTTAAACTTTTCATAGTTAGGGTGAGGCATTAAGAGTGTGGCTGGCTGGCTGTATAAAGTGAGTGATCCATTGACTAGCCAACGAGCTAACGGTAAGTCCTTGGCTCGCCTGATCCATTGTAGAGCCAGATAGCTAACGGTATTCGTGATCCGCGAGCCAAACAGTCTACTCAGACTCTCGTTCGCGGCTTAGATATTTCTTTAGGTTGATTTTTAGAAGTTTCTTCAAGCACGTTTAAATCATTATTTTTAATCTTTGCTAGTATATAACTACAGGCATTAATGTTCCTTGCAGTTTATAAATTCGATCAGAAAATCCTGCCGATACGCACGCAAATTCATCCTGGATGACGTCACGCTTCAGGTGCTATCACCACCGCAGCCGCAAAGACAGTTTTTTAAACCGCGGTCTCAGGATTTCAAGCATCCATAATGAACCTGTGGTATAAATGACCTTGCGGTCTTGGGTCTTTTTTGGTGCTCCATTGACGGTATATACCGCTGGCTCGCTGGCGTACCTGCGGATTAACTCGCCAATTGATCAGCCACTTTAAAGAAAGTGAAGTCTTCTAAAATTTATTGCATATTTATTACTTTATTTATTACTTTTTTTAACAGACTCCAAAAAAAAGTGATTCTCAATTAGTCGCAAAGGTTTTTTATTTAATGTTTGTTACCACATCATAGCTCCCAAGATTTTTGGCCCGATTTGGTATTTTTGAAGCGAAAACTTCCATAGACGCGTTGAGCACTTTTTGGGTGAACAAAAATCATGGAACTCGCGTCATCGTCACCGAACGCTTTCCGAGTTGGGTTTTCACTTCTATCGGCAGTCCCTAAAGACAGCCCCGTTTTTTTTTGTGATGTGACTACTTATTTACAGTTTTCGGACTTTTTCCTTTACTTGTGCTGAAAGACACTGTTTCTCCTCAAATTTCATGATTCTAGGTCAACGGGAAGTACCCTATAGGTTTTGATTCCCTTTGGATTTCCTTGAAAGTATTTATCCACATATGTGGCATGAATGGCCGTATTCTTTTGATTGAGTTGACTTAGAAGGTTGATTTTTTCATAGCTCCAGCGGCCCTAACATGCATGCCACAAAGATAAATTAGAACCGTTTATCTCTATGACTATATTTTTGGTCGGCAGTAGTGTGAGAGAGACGCACTTAGAGATAAACGGTTCTAATTTATCTTGCCATGCATGTTTGGGCCGCTGGTGATTACAGACTTGAGTATTTGATAATTTTTATTCAGTAAAGTTTACTTCAAGATTGGTCCCGTCCCGTTAAGGTCGAAACTGGAGTCTGATGATAGGATCCATGAGGAATCAACGGAACTATTGAAATCTTGTGAGTACCAATAGCGACATATAGCGCTTTTGCCATTTTGTAAGATAACTGATGTACCTACTGCACTAGAGCGAGCAGCATCATTTGGTCAAGCGGGAGTGATGATGGAATCCATGGATGGCTATATGGAACTCTTCAATGTTTGGCAATTCATGGATAATGATGACATTGTCACTGTTGCTAAGCAACTTATTCTCGTTAGAACACATAAATTAAATTCGGAACTGATAGTGGGTGCAAAAGAATTCCTTAACGGTCAACAGACCTTGCATTCTGATGGCAATATTTTACAAAGGTCGACGAGCAGTTGACGTAATGCTATCGTCATTTGGTGCTAGTGGATACGATGAAGCCGAAGTTAAAATTTAATTATTACGATAGATAGATATTTGATATGATCTAAAAACACTGTAATTTAAGAAAAGCCCAATTATAATGAGTGGCCATTTCTTTCTTTCCAGAATATTTCGCGTTTGCTTTTGTTTTTTTAATTGGTAAGTTAGTATTACCTATAACTACTAATATTGATGTTTTAACGGCTGACTTTTGTTCTGTAGGTAGATACAAATTCTTATACCTACCAAGTACCAATAAGTACTTACCCTAGTAGCATTTTCCGTTGGCATCCATTGGCCAACAGTAGGGAATCCGTTGGGATATAGTTAGTAGTTTGGCCACATAAAACTAACATTAGACCAATATACCAAAAAGATTTTCATTACCCCAACCCATTAGCCCAACCACCAACCAATTACCAACGTTGGGCCATTGTGAATACCGCTATCGTTGTTTAAAACAGTTGGCATATCTGTATTGTATACAACGTTGGGCCAATGCGACTTTTGCTACCGTTGGTTTAAAACTGTTGGCATTTGTGCATTATATTGTATCAGTTGGAAATTCTACAATGGCCCTTGGTAGTAGGCCTTACGTCAAAATGACGGCCAAATCTAACCGTTAAGGGGCTCGTAAACAGGCTAGTTTTTCGGCAAATTATTGCCGCAATTCGGGCTATCCCCAAAAAGATTACATATTATTATTAGATTAATAATGTGGGCAAAAAGTTAGAATATAAACTTTTGAGGATAACCCGAATTGCAGTAAA
The DNA here is from genome assembly GCA_947859335.1 of Tortricodes alternella. Lineage (NCBI taxonomy): Eukaryota > Metazoa > Arthropoda > Insecta > Lepidoptera > Tortricidae > Tortricodes > Tortricodes alternella. The sequence goes on from OX401970.1 coordinate 11,508,131, forward strand.
ACTTGCCGCTCGTAAGGTAACGAGACTTATGTGGCCCGACCAAATGCCAACACTCAATGCTATTAGGGTAACCTAACCTATGAGCAATTAATCGCTCAAGACTTCGTTTGAAATTGGCTACTTGACTATAGTAACAAATATTAATATATTTCTGTGGAACGGTAGCTAAACATAAATAAATGCATGTCAAAGAAACAAAAAGATCATTTTGACTGTTACTTTTTTTCTATTAAGGGTCAAAAACTTTCAAAATAAGTGAAAAATAAATATTGCTTTTTAGTTCTGAATTACTAGTTTTTGACATCCTCATCAAATTTGTAATTTTTTAATTCTACGATATTGGCCTAAAAACAGTATTTTCGGAAATAATTGCGAATTTCATATATTTTGTATACGAAATCCAATGTAAAAAGAGCCCTGACGGCGATATAAAATGTATGACCGTCAGGGCTCTTTTTACATTGGTCTGGTATATTACTCTAACTGAACTGTGTCGTCATATTTCAGGGCCATTTTGTATGGAGCGTTTTTGTGAGTGGTATGAACTAGGACTTTTCAAAGCGTCGTATCTCGAAAAAAAAAAACAACACAATAATGTTTTGCGAACACAGTTGGGTTTCTATGACTCAGTATGTTCCAAAATAAAATGAAATGAAAATCATGCAAGTAGCCAATTGTATCGATACCACAAGGAACACTTCTACAGTCAACTTTTTAGTTTTGATGAACTTTAGTTTTTATGACATGCCTGCGGCCCTACTTTGCAAGACACAAAGATAAGTCAAACCCATTTATCTGTATGACTATCTCTTTCGTCGGCACTAGTGTGAGAGAGACGCACTTAGAGAAAGACGGTTTAACTTATCCTTGTGTCTTGCATGTTAGGGCCGCTGGATGGCAAGCGCGAGCGGATCCATCCTACTTGAGCAGACTTCGCTGGATCGTTATATTCACAGTACTCATTGAAAAATTCTAAGTTGACGATTTGATTAGCCGACTATTTAATTATCGTATGTAACATGCAAAAACCTCTTTCACCACTATTCTAAGTTAAGTATAAACAGAGCATGCTTAACCTAGCCCTTTACCTAATAAACTGATGGAACAGGAACAATTCAATATAGGTACCTAGTATGCTGGCTCCATTGTGTCAGGGGATAAACACAACTCAAATAATAATAAAGAAAAGAACGGCCCGTCTGGCATTATTCTACAAGGGGAAGCAAAAAATAATGAAAACGTGCGAGCGAGAGGGCGTGTTGTGCAGTCGTGTGGTGTGGGAAAGAGAGCAAGGCGAGGGGAGCCAAGCCCGAACCGGTTCGGCGGACCTCGCGCCCTCCCCCAGCTTACGGCTGCGCCGACGAGCGACGACCATTGTCAGCTTTTTCCCGTAGCTGTGCAATAATAATACCGAGTTGCTCCCCTACCTTCCACGACACCGACATTCTACCCTCGCATATCTCCGTTGGAGTGGATTAACGGTTAGGGAGATGACATCCACGTCAAACAAAACAGGGGTTTTAAGATTCCGTCCCTTCTCCTTCACTCATTATGTTAGTCCAGTCACACTATGCCAATACTGTGAGGTATTTACTATTTGTAGTCCACTGCTTGGACGACGAATAGCGCCACACGCAACGCACCCACACCAATTCGCAATCATAAAATAAAAAATAACATAAAATACCTTTTGGTGTAAAAACCATAAGAACAACGTTCCATCGTTTCAAAATAAAGGGTTAACTGAATCGTAAGAGCCGTCCCATGCGGCAATGATTAAAAGGCAAAACAAACAATAAGGTAAGGATTGAGACATTCGCACGGGTGAAAGTAAACACGGCACTTTAATATCGACGAAAACGACATACAAACACACTTTATCGAGAGTCCGGTGCCAGTCACATCGCAACGATAACCTTCTTTTCGACTAGCGAAACGAAACACAACTGCGCGCGCCACCAGACCGGTGCGGCGCGCTGCACCCCGGCCCCGCGCCGCGCGCTTCCCCCGCGCCGCTCTGTCACCCGTCGCCAACGCCAATAGAACGCCTGCTGTAAAGCCAGCCTAGCTATTGGTCGGCTCTCTTTACGACCGTTCCACAAACAAAACCGGTTACTCAGAACGGCACGAAAGGGCGCGAGCACGGGTGCGAGGGACGAAATTAGTTTGTGCGATTATTATTGCTACTATTCTCATCTCTCTCTCACGTGGCTGCATGAATGAGATGAAAAACTAAAATGTTAGCTCTTCGAAGCGCCACACGCGGCATGCTACCAACAACCGTTCCATCCATGACATGACTTCCATTTTCAATACAATAATAACTGTGATCGTATCATAACATTACGTTGACCAACGTCTCGCATAAACATGTTCGTAAAATATACAGGTGTAGTAAGTAGTATTTGGGAGAATTTAAAAAAAAAATTACGTAATTAAGGCGTTGTTAAGAAAAAGTTTAAAAAGTTCCTCTGTGTAGCGAAAATTAACCATACAATTATATACCTTATTAATTGTAGCCATAAGGCATATAACTGTATTGCTAATTTTCGTAATGCAGAGGAACTTTTTTAACTTTTTCTTAACTCTTACGCCTTAATTAGGTACGTACTAATTTTTTGAAATTCACACTTTTATTAATAAAAGAAAAGTTTTATTCAAAGTTGTTTTTGTAACGGTAAAATAATTAAAAAAACCTCAACATTTAAGATGCATTTTTTAAATCTTACAGCCACCTTTCTTTTCGCACTAGAGCAGGAAACGCCCGATACGAGAGGAAAGGAATGGTTGCTAAGCAATGCATTGAACGCCGCATGGTTTGGTAGGGAGCAGGGGGGCAGGGGCACATCACGTAACCCACGATGACTACACACACAGTCTTCCTATCCCACTCACTCTCGAGTCGTGCGGGTCAAAATGGTTTTAACAGTAGATAATTCCCCACAAATAATTGGAAAATGATAACATTTGTAGGGAAAAAAAACTAAATTATAAAATAAAAAACAATTAAAACTTAGGGAAGGTAAAACTAATCTTACACTACTAGAAATGACACCGGAAACTGCTAAGTTGTCAGCGCAGCGATATCAAATAAACCAAATTTGGGGCCGTCCATTAATCACGTGAGGCTTGAAAGGGGGGGGAGGGGTTTGACAAAAATCACGAAATGTCACAAGGGGGAGTGGGGGGTGTAGTAAGATATCACGTATTTATTTTTTCATTATTTATTCTAAAATATTCTAAAAAAAATTAAGATTTTTTGTAGATACTAAAAATACACGTGATGTTGGGTGGGGGGTTAGTCTTAAACCTCACCATGTATCACCAAGGGGGAGGAGGGGTTAAAAAATGCTTAAAAAAGCATCACGTGATTAATGGACGGCCCCTTTGACAAATAAAAAAAGAAAATAATTTTACCCAATAAATGTAAACCAATTTTAATCATTTTTACACGACTGAATCAAAGCAAAAAGGAGGGTTATGATTTTCGCGAGTATGACGGTATGATACACTGTATGTAATACCTACATACTGTATGTAATCCCTCGATATGTTATAATCTTAATATAACCTACCTAGAGCCTAAACTATAGAACCGATTTTAAAGCCGGCTCCAAATGTTGGGCAAACGTCGGCCAACGCGAGGGACGCGTCAGAAAGAGACAGAGATACATGTGTCTCATTCATGCGCATAATGCGACCCGCGAGTTGGCCGACGTTGGTCCAACGTGTGGAACAGGCTTTACAAATAGGTAATTGGGGTTATGTCAAATGATTTTGATAAAACGCCTAGGTGACATATGACGTCATATGAAATACATTATAGCGGATCGAGGGGACATTTTTTTTCTTAATTTTGCCACCCATGCATTACTGGTATCAAATGTATGAGGTACTATTTGAAACTAAATCTCCCCATACGAACTGTCCATATTTAATTATAGAGAATAACTCAACTCAAACGTGGATTCAACGTAGGTATAAGTATAATGGATATTTAAATCCATTCACCAAACGTATAATACCCAAATTAATAATTAGCTTCTGTAAATCAAAAGATCCGTATACGTTCCTTCTAACATCCCTCCTTCTGTATTCGTTGCAGTCGGTTAAAAAAAGAGAAAAAAAATTGATTAAGGTAGATATGGAAAAAGCTATTCAAATTAACTAACTGATTGAAAATTAGTGCAGCACAATCTTAGAGCCTAATACACTAAGACCCCAATTCTCGCTATACCTAGGTATGTGAGATGAAGTCACATGACATGAGAGATTAATGTCAGATTCACACCGGTGCGTCAAAGAAGTGCATGCATCACACGCGTAATCTCGCATGCACCGAGAATTGGGGTCCAATCCAGTGCGCATGTGCAAATGGGATCCGGCCATGTTGCCTCTGAATGAGGCGCTGGTAAAAAACACAAACAGCCAAAAGTTTTTATGGTTTTTATTTTACTAGTTAATTAACTGATGGAAACTGAAGTCTGAATTCGAAGTGTAACTTTCATTTTTACTCAGTACCTAACTATTTATGTATATTCGTAAAGGAAAATCTGTGACTGAACATTTTGATGACCTTTTAAATTATAAAACCTCTGCCTTTACACAATACAATTAAAAATAGCGTACTTAAAGTAAAAAGCACGTGTAATTTCAAACCAGTTTCCTACACAGCTTTGCGGCTTTGTATGAAAAATTTAACGAGTACATGCATTGTAAAAAATATAACCTAACCTAAGTATACATACCGTATTATTAAAAACAGTAGCGTAATTAAAAGTACATAAAGTTATTTTGCAACCCCAATGGTTCCACCCTTAATTCGAGGCAGCGTAGCCACAGTACAGTTAGGGTGGTTTACTTCACTCCCTCCATATAGGTTAAAGAACCCATCTATAAATCAAATGCGTTAGTGAATTATTTTGTAACATTCAAAAATAAAAGATTCCGATGAATTGAGATTCACTTCCTTTTTTGAAATTGGTTAAAAAACACGTTCTTATCATGCTCTTCATTATATCTGTAGCCTTTCAATAAATCTCGAGTAACAGATGCTGTTCGCTGCCCGCCAATTTGTGGAACCCAAATCAGTTTATCCCTCAATGTCAAGGCGTGAATACATACATACAAAAACATAGCATCACGCCCGAAATCCCTAATGGGGTAGGCAGAGCCACAAGACTACTCGTGGCCACGTTCGATTAATTAGTCCTAAGATGGTATGATGAACCGTACGGTGACAGGTGACCAGCCCATCGCCCATACAGATAGTCCACCATGTTGGAGAGGACCCGTCCCTTAGTCGACTTTTACGATATGCCAGGATTATAAGCATCTTCACGCATTCTATGTTATTTCTTCACTCCCAGTGCAGCAGAGAAGTAGACAGATAGTGAGGTAGAGGAGGAGAAGTATAGTGAAAGCCAAGCAATAGGGTGTCGTATTGGCGCTTTGCCAACCCAAAAAACTAAAATAGCACACCAAAAGAAAGTTTGGCATATTGTACCTACATGAAAAATTAATCGAACAAGTTCGTATCGTAAGTTATTTCTCGTTTCATTTCATAGATACGGAACCCGCGGCGAGCGAAGGCGCTCCCATTTTATTTCGTAAAATGTAAAATTGACATTTCACCTGCACCTTTGTAACGTGCTCCCTTGGGCTAGCCTTAAACGGAGGAGCTCAAGCACCCGTCCCCTTCGCACACGTCTCAGTCAAGGAGAGGAGTGTGAAAGTGACGATGATTTGTAAACGTTGGCAACACGACCATCGATAACAAAAAACAAAACCGACTCCAAGAACCCTTTGAAAGCTAAGAAATAATGACTAGCCGTTAGTAAATTAACCTACCTCCTCTGCTGCACTGGGAGTGAAAAAATAGCATAGAATGCGTGCAGATGCTTATCATCCTGGCATGTCGTAAAAGTCGACTAAGGGACGGGTCCTCTCCAACATGGTGGACTATCCGTATGGGCGATGGGCTGATCACCTGTCACCATACGGTTCATTATACCATCTTAGGACTAATTAATCGAACGTGGCCACAAGTAGTCTTGTGGCTCTGCCCACCCCATTAGGGATTTCGGGCGTGATGCTATGTATGTATGTATGTAAATTAAATACATCGAAATCGGTGTCAAGTAAAGAGCATGCCAGGCCCTCCAGCGGCCCTAACATGCATGGCACAAAGATAAATTAGAACCGTTTATCTCTAAGTGCGTCTCTCTCACACTAGTGCCGACGAAAGAGATAGTCATAGAGATAAACGGTTCAAATTTATCCTTGTGGCATGCATGTTAGCTAGCTATGCTATCTCCGTCGTCGGCACTAGTGTGAGAGAGACGCACTTAGAGATAAAACGGTTTAACTTATCCCTCTGTGTGAGAGATGTAGATATACTTAGGTAAATTACTTTTATTTTATATTAAGCACGACCTGTCCGCGAGTCTTTTGTCGCTCAGTACGTCCCTTACATATTTGACAAGTTTGACAGAGACGCACTGAGCGACAAACGACTCGCGGGCATGTCGTGCTAGCCCCCCTGCTGGCCCCCGGTTGAGCCGTGAATGTGAATTTGGCGTTTACCCGTGTTTGGTATGAAATATCTCAGTTTCTATTAGAACCATAGAACTACGAAGTTGAGACTGCGAGCCAGGGGTATACAGCAGTTTTGGGAGTTGCACCATTCTGGAGATCTAGACTAGGTAAGCCAGCTTGACGTCAAGTTAGCGTACCCGCTAAACAGGACTCATATTTCCGAAATTCCAAAGGTATTTTTTTTACTCGCACAGATCTGTCTTTTTCCTTTATGGTAATAGGTACTAATTGGGTACAATTAAGGTGTAAAAAATGGAATCATCAGTACCTGGATATCTTCGACGGGTATGCAAACTTAACGCTTAACGGTAACAATAGCTGTCCAAAGCACCTGCACAGCTAGCACGACCTGTCCGTGAGTCATTTGTCGCTCAGTGCGTCCCATGCTTGATTAGTCTGACAGTGTGACGCAGTAGGGCATGAATTCCGGAATTCCGGAATCTCGGATGATTTTTTCTAATATTACAGTTCCTGAATTGGCAAAGCCAATATCAAAATTACGGAATCGGTTTTCATATTGTTATCAAGTAAGTAATAATATTTGAATTAATGCAGCAAAAATTTATATTTAATGATTTCCATATGTAGAACAAACTTCGTAACATATATACCACTAGTAGATATTATATTAAATGCTCTCGCTGAAAAGATCTGAATCGGATCGAATTTACTTAAACACTTTTTTATCAAAAACTATTTTATTTGGCAAATCGAAAAAAATATACGTTTTTATTCAATATACTTATTATTGAAAAAATGACTATTTCCAAAACAAACATAGATGAAATCGATTCGATAGAAAAAAAAATATAGTGAAGTTACGTCTGAAATCCTCTTTAAACATTTTTAAGTCTTAATTTTCTTAACTTATGGGTCTATAATTAACAACACTATTACATCATGCCCATAATAAAAAAAACTAATTTATATTTTACGTGTAGTGTGTACTACTTTTATAATTTATCCGTTTTTGATTTTCCCGATACAAAAAACCGCACAGTGCTTCTCTTTCACTCCGGTGCGAACAAACAGTGACCAATCACTCAAGGTCATTAGCTTTTGTCAGCGTCTTAAGCAGTTTTTCGCAACACAACTTTATTCCAACTAAATGCCAACTAAAAATGAATTGACGCTTTCAAATTGTGTACAAAGTCGACGGATAAATATTGCCCTTGTACGTCGTCAAAAGTGCTTGACGCTTTTTTTAATAATGATAATTTCAGCAGGCTGAATGATGCTTAGTGCTATTGTTATCTACAAATGCCATACATTTAAAAGTAAAACGCAGCGGACATAAATGGATTTTCAGACAATATTACTGGCCTACCTATCTCCGGAAGTAATTTGTTTTGGAATAGCGAGAATTTAGTGCACCGTTTCACGAAGCTAAGAGTTACAATTTTACAGGCAAAAACTAGCAACACTGGAAGGCAGATGGGATCTGTCATCGGTGTTTCCAGTTTTTGTTTGTACTATTGTAACTTGGAGCTTCGTGAAACGGACTTCAGGTTTCGAAAATTTTAATGTAAACGCCATCTGTTTGTAAGTTAACTAACTAGTGATCCATGATACAGCGCCATCTGTACAAAAAGTTCAATACGACGTAAAGTTCAAGAGAGCCCTTATCATGCGCTTATCCTCGACAGTCTTTGTGTAGATTTATCGAGTCGCTAGTAGCGTAGCGTGGATTTGCCTTTCATTCATAAGTCGATTCACAAGGCAATTTGACCAACCGATGGTATGATATAAATAAAAATCCGGTCAAGTGCGAGTCTGACTCACGCGCCGAGGGTTCCGTACTTACCTATAAATAAAAATTTATCAAATAAAAAACCGACTTCAATATATGTATTTAATGTGATTTCAGTGATTATCATAACAATAGCATAATGCCAATTGCTCATCACCCTTTACAAAATGTTGCTATCCAAGGTGCAAGGACGTCAATCGTTGAGGAGTTCTCCTGGTTCTTCACCGCTGGTTCCATTTTACCACATGAATTTTCATGAGCATAGATACCTACGTTGCAAAAGGAGCACTCGTGCGGAATGAAATGTACCTATTGTATGAAAGGTGGTCTGGTCTCTAACAAATTGCTATGTAGGTCCACAGAGTGCAGGGGGGCTAACTAGGCTTTGGCTTGCTATTTTATGTACCTACGAGCAAACGACAAAATATTTTTATCGTGGTGATTTAGCACGGTAACTAACTAACAACTATGCAATAAATTGTACCTACGTCGTCTGTATCTCTACGCTTGACAATCTAGTAGACATTGTCTAATCTTAGCACAGTTCGTAAGATAATTTTATATAATTAGATGGCTTAGTGACCCCGACCAATACCTATCTATATAAGGGTCACTATTTTGAAGTGATATTGTCAATTAATCATTAAATGACGAAGATAATAGTGCGTTGGAGTTTCGCATGACGTCACGCCTTGGGCCCATGAGCCCAGTCCCAAACTTTGATCCGCGTTATCTTTGTCAATTTTGATTGATTGAAAGCAAAAATATGTGTTCAATATTTTTTGATAATCTAACTGGCGGACTAATTAGATTTTTTTTAAAACAGGAAACGTCTCTATTCTGACGAAAATCCCGTGTCACCTGGAATCCAATATGGCGGATGTTTCATCTTGTTGTTTTCTTTCCTCTTTTTTTTTCAACTATGCATTATTGGTAGGTATTTAAGTATTAAATGAAAGGACTCTATGAGAGAAATCCAAGAATATATGTAGTTACCTATGAGAAAACTTTTTTTTAAATGATTATTTGGACTTTTTTCGTTTCCGTACTGTACATATTAGCATCACATTAAGTCCCGTCTCCCGTGTAATACCTATAACTAACTTAAAAGACAAAAATAATAATTTTTACTTAATTAAAAAAGCCAAAATCAACTGCACATACATTTATTTCATTAATTATTCTGAATATAATTCGATCTTAATGTAAAACATGAAGGCAATATCGAATTTTCGTCACTGAATATAAGAACCTATGAAGTATAGGTACATTCTATGGCGAACATTTTTTCGCTCCTTTTCCCCATGCCCCCTCTTTTCCCTAGCCCTATGAATTTGTGTTTAACTATCTCTTTCCCACACGCGTGGGTGTGAGCCCATCGGCCAATGAACCTGACGTGCGCAGCTGTTTCTAGCAAAGAGTAATCTACGAAGACAGGTAACACTTTCGATGTTAAGGCCATTGTGCGAGTCCCCGACCTCGTTTCCACTGAGTACTAAAAATAACCAACCTCCTTCTCTACAAAAAAGTAGGTAATTATTTACTAATTAACTGTTCATGTTGATATGTCTTAAGATCAATTTTATGAAAACTAATTCGAAGACGTAAGTTCTACTTAGTGCAACACTCATTCACAATAATCCGGACTAATTTGAAATTAAATGCGAAGTGTGTTTGTTAATTTTGACCTGCAGAGACAAGACGGTTTTTTCATGTGTTTAGGAAATTTAACATGTTCATGATGTAGAACGGCTCATTATAAATTTGAGTATTTAAAAAATCATAATTTAATATAAAAAAAATTGAACTTTTCAGGCGAAGTTAAGCGTATATATAAGTATTAAGGTAGTTACAGGATTTGACGTTGATTTGACGGTAGGCGTCTGACACGGCTCCACTACGTTTCTTTATTTAAAAAAAAAGCAGCTTACGACAAAACAATAAAAACTACATTAAAACAAAATTGAATATTTTTTAAAAAGTTTGAGCATAGCTTTGTTTGCTTATGTCGGAAACTTTTAAGTTTACCATTTAGTTACGATTTTGTCAACAGAGTTTTTAACAATTTTACATAAATTTCTTCTGTAACTGGGGTAATTAAGAAAGTAAACGAATTTATACTCCTTAATTATAAAAAAAAACTATAATACGATTGGAAAATCTGTTAACAAAATGTTAACGAAATAGTAACAATGAAAATAACTGACGTTCCCACGTTGGCTATGTACAAACTATTTGAGAAATACTTAATTACAGTGCAAGCCCTAACAAATCCAACCAAGAGATAATTGTTACAAATACTTTGGTGTTTTGGGAAGGAAATAAGTATACAATTGCATAGAACCCAAGAAGAGTAAACAGATACTGAAAATAAAGTACTTAACTGCAATCCGGAAAAGCGTCACAAAAAGCGAAAGCTGAAAACATAGCCGGTGGCGATCTAACATACTTTGGTTAAAGTGGTCGAAATGTCCCTGCATGCATGTACATAAATATATTGCTTCAATGTCTGCCTTGTATCACCAACACACAGCATGCTTTTAAGGGTTCCGTGGTCAAACTAGGAACACTTATAGTTGCACCATATCTGTCTGTCTGTATATCATAGCCCCTTTTTCTCGAAGACTATTTAAGTGACATTAATGAACTTTTGTACGATTATTTTATTACCTACTGTTTGTCCCGCGCACAAAGATAAATAATTAAATTGTTATTTTGTTACGAAATATCAAAATCCCAAAACGGAAAACTAAAGTTAGTAGGTAAACATGTTTATCTACACCCATATCATAAAACCTCCATAATGTAGTCAAAAACCGTAGGAAATGACCAGCATTATGACAAACTGTACTGTAATTTTATTACTTTATCGATTTTAGTATCGTAATGGTCATAACGATACAGATATGAGCTACAGGCGCGCTGCCGTCGCCGCAGCCGGAGGGGCCCCATCGGCGCCGTGTCGCCGTTTATAATATGTGTGTAGATAAAGTTATGTATGCAACTCTGCATAATTTCGCCTTAAAACACACGTGCGATCTTATTATGAAACTCGAAAAGCGCGTTTCATAAAACCGCACTAGTGTTTTAAGGCCTATCATTATGCAACCGTTGCATAAACTACTATTGCCCTTGAATCGGTCTTACAGAATAAGTTTGTTAAGTATGTTATGCAAATTTTTAGATTTGGGAGACCGATTAGGAAATATTGAGCTCTAATCTAACGGTGTCTTTTCTGTCGGAGTTACGTGTACTTTACTACACTCAAAACTGTAACTATCTTAACTGAATGCTTATATAACGAAGTTAAAAGGAAATCTTGTCACGACTTCATTGGTTCATGCGTTGTATACCTCGCCGCATGTAAAAAGAGCGGGAGCCATATATTTATATGGTCGCCGTTTATAGTTACGTCCACGGAACCCTACACTGAGCATGACCCCAAATGCTCTTGACCCATTTTTCTACCTAAGTGCTCGGTTAATACTATCACCGTTGTCAATATAATGTTGCAGCAAAAAGACAAAAAGTACCGAATAAATGTACAGACTTCCAAAAAGCATGTGATAGAGTGGATAAAGATAACTAATATCGGCCCAGCGGCCTTAACATGCATGCCACAAAGATAAATTAATCCCGTTTATCTCTATGACTATCTCATTCGTCGGCACTAGTGTAGTGTGAGAGAGACGCACTTAGAGATACGACGGTCTATCTTATCTTTGTGTCCTGCATGCTAGGGCCGCAGGGCCTAGAGATTCAACATTGGTCTAAGTCATACAGAAACCAATCGTTATCAATGTCAACAGTCAATTGGTCAAGGTCAAGTAAGTGAGGTAAATGGAGTGCAAATGTTAGAAATACATTTTTTGTATTGTTAAAAAAATCGTACTTCATCCAGCGGCCCTAACATGCATGGCACAAATATAAAATAGAATCGTTTATCTCTATGACTATCTCTTTCGTCGGCACTAGTGTGAGAGAGACGCACTTAGAGATAAACGGTTCTAATTTATCTTTGTGCCATGCATGTTAGGGCCGCAGAGTGCTTAATATGAATTGCATAAAGTGTGACCATAGCTACGAGTAAATTTATTTAATTGCAGCTGCAATTCGTTTAAAATTGTTTCCATTTCTGTAGTTTTATTGTTCCATGGTTTGGGTCGTTTAATGAAATTTTTAAGTACATATTGGGGAGAGAGGAAAGGCTTTTATTGCAGTTTTTGAACGTTGATGTATTTTATTTTGTTTTGTGATATAATTTTATTTATTTAATTGTTAGCCCTCTAAAAATTCTAAATCAAATTCGATTACAACAATTACGTAAAAAGGATCTAATTTTTTTGTTTCCTCGCGTGGAGAGGGTTCCGTTCAGTACATGATTATCTGAAATTTCCTATTTTACGTTAGATACCATAGACTTCTTATAGGTTTTCCTGTAATCTATAGCTAAATATCTATTTTCTGTATTTTTTTTCAAAATGTTTGGGCCAGTAGTTAAAGATATATATATATATATATATATATATATATATATATAGTTGTGGTTAATTATCGTCTATATTCCTTAATAACTACCAATCCAAACTATTTATTTTAAATTTCTAAAAAAACATTTAATATTCTCAAAATGAGTCCTTTCATTTGAAATGTCACACTATATAGTTAGCAAAACTATTTTTTGAATTTTCTATGTTGCCACCCTAAAGTGGACCTCTTGTTTAAAATTCATTTATTTATGTTACACGTCCGTGTTGCAGTCACAGACTTACATTATGTGTACCAAATTACACCTCAATCCGTCCAGTACTTTCGGAGCAATTGGCCGTGTTGCGGACATACAGACAGACACACGAGTGTTCCTATAAGGGTTCCCTTTCTTCCTTTTGAAGTGCGGAACCCTAAAAAATAAAAAAACAAAAATTGAAAATATTATGCTGATTGCGTAAACGTCCTAGTTTCCTATTAGTCTATTCTTTAATGCATGCTATTTATTCTTTGCCAGCAACCAGCTATAGATATTTATAGGTGTAGCTTTCCTCTTAAATCATGTTGAACAATCCGAATTATTTTAATCCTTACTGCGGAGAGACTAAAATAGATATGTCGGTGGAGTGGAGCAGTAGGGAGAAGGGCCAGAATCGATCGAAGGGTGGCTGTCTCCGGGCGCCGTCCCGGGCGGTGCGGTGGAGCCGGCGCTCGTCCAACCCAGATACACAACTCCCATGCCACTCGCTATACCACCATAGCAGGACATTGACCGTGGTTATCAGACGACTTTGAAAGTTTCGCCGAAACGTTTAATATGCGTTTGTTTTCGTCGGCTGCGATTGTTGTGGTTGTGTGAGTCAAATGCCCATAATAGGAGCGGTTTTCATTTAGGGATTGTTATGAATTCGCGATCATCGAGATCTATAACAGGAGTTCGATCAGTCACCTATTTCTTTCTATTGACCGATGCAGCTAAAATCGCGATTCTTTAATATATTGATTAAGTAGATTTATTATACCTTACCTTTGGCTTTAATGTATAATAATAGTCGATTACGTAGCTAATTCAATATTCTGAACGTGACCACAGAATACAGAATAGTACCTTCCTACTTACAAAAAAAATATTCCGGTCATCTTCTTACGGTTAGGTACCATGTGAGGACCATAAGACGATAAAGCAGCGCTATTTTCATACAAATGGACTCGCCAGGTGGCGGCAGTATTAAATTTGCGTGAATGTATGAATGATCTGGCCCCCAATTCTCGGTGCTTTCGAGATAATCTCACAATCGAGGTTAAAAGTCAGTGCATACAGTCGTTTGTCACAACTGTATGAATCTGACGTTTAATGTCGATTGTGAGATTATCTCGAAAGCACCGAGAATTGGGGGCCTGGGCCTGTATTCGGGATTGATAGTTTGACTTTGACTTGAGGTTATATTACACGAACCATTTCGAGCCATTTTCGACCCCCCATAACTTAAAATCTAATTGACCGACATACTTGCAATTTTGTGTGTCTAGTAAACCGGTCTTCTAATTGCTAAATCCCAAATATTCAATAAATAAATCTTACCATTCACGAGATAATGACGTCCGAAAATCACTATTTTTATCACTGACTGACTGACATATAGATCAAAAGTTAAGACTACTTCCAGGTGACCTAGGAAGTTGAAACTAGGTGTGGAGCTAGGTTATTGGACGTATCCATAGGAAAAAAAAAACCGGACAAGTGCGAGTTAAACTCGCGTGGAGAGGGTTCCGTTCCGTACATGATTATCTGAAATTTACTAGGTTACCTTAAATACCATAGACTTATTATAGGTTTTCCTGTAATCTATAGGCAAAGATCTATTTTCTGTATTTTTTTCAAAATGTTAGCCCCAGTAGTTTCGGAAATGAGGGGGGGGAATGGTCATTTTTCGCCTATTTTCCTGAATAACTTCTAAACTATTTTACTTAAAAATCAAAAGAAAATATATTTAAGATCCTCACAATAAGCCCTTTCATTTGATATGTCACACGATATAGGTGGCATAACTTTTTTTTTTAATTTTCTAGATTACCCCCAAAAAGTGGCCCCTATGTTTAAAATTCATATATTTACGTCACGCGTCCGTGTTGCGGTCACCAACTTACATACGAATACCAAATTTCAACTCAATCGGTCCAGTAGTTTCGGAGCAAATTGGCTGTGACAGACGGACAGACAGACAGACAGACAGACAGACAGACAGACAGACACACGAGTGATCCTATAAGGGTTCCTTTTTTCCTAAAAACAGAAATCATCACATTAAGGGTTGGTATAGAAGACAAAGTTATTAATGCGGCCAGTTTCAAAGATTATATACGGAACTGGTCGATTAGATAACTTTGTTTTGTTATTGTTGAACGATTTTACTTTAACTTAAATTAGATTAGATATTTAGAGTAATTTAATGACGTTATATTTAAATAATGAGAAGAGATAAGTATATCTTTACAAAAAATTCTGATATCATATCAAAACATTAATGTGAAAAAGGGCCAAGTTCGGTACAAAAACGTTAAAGATCAGAATGGGTGCGCAGTTCCTTAGAGCTTTCTTAAATTATACCTTTAAAAAAGTACTACAACGTTTTTAAATTAATTCAAAGAAAATTTGTTATTTTCACTGATATTTAATTACTAACTTGGTAAGTTTTAATCTGGCTTCGAATACTTCGAAAGCCTTTTATGGCATAAAGTAATTACTTATTGTTAATCGGTAAAATTTACAAGTTTGGATGAATATAAAACTTGCCAAGTTATTAATTAAATATCAGTGAAAATAACAAATATTCTTTGATTTAATTTAAAAACGTTGTAGTACTATTTTAAAGGTATACCTTTGTACCGAACTTGGCCCTTTTTCACATTTATGTTTTGATGTGATTGACTATATCTATCGCCACTAAAACCGTGAATGTGAACGTCAAACACTTACAAAACAATGACACGTTCGCGATTTTGGCATTTTAGTTGACGATATACCTATCTAGGTAGTTTTCAATCACTTAGCAGTACCGAACAGAGGCACTGATTTAAGGTCCGGGCACACCAAACGCGGTTGCGCTGCGTTTGCGGCGCGAACGCGGGCGGCGGTGTCAACGCGTTTCGAACGCGGGCCCGCGTTGCTCATGCCCCGCGCCGCCGCCGCTTCGCGCACGCCCCGCGCCGCTTTCGTGACGCGTTCGGTGAGCCTCTGGACATGGCGGCGCGGCCGTATTAAATACAACTTCGCGTGCCCGCGTTCGCGCCGCAAACGCGCCGCAACCGCGTTTGGTGTGCCCGGGCTTTAATATAATCCTTACTTCCTTACTTAATAATAATAATTAGCCACCGATCGCCGGTACTCCGTTTTTTATGTTTTATTTTATTTTATAATGTTATTTTATTAAATTAAAAAAATGTAAAAAATGAGAAAATGAAAGAAAATAAAGGGAAATAATAATAATAATAATATTTAATATTATAAATGCGAAAGTTACTCTGTCTGTCTGTCTGTCGCGCTTTCACGCCAAATCTACTGAACCGATTTAAATGAAATTCGGTACACAGATAGTCTAGACCCTGAGAAAGGACATAAGCCACTTTTTAATGCGAAAATAGGGTAGTATGGGGTTGAAAGGAGGGATGAAAAGTTGAATGGAAGTATCGTTATTTTTAGAGCTAAAGCTTGAAACTTATTTTGTAGGCTGTTGATTCTATATAAATAAATATGGCATTCGAAGTTTGTAAAAGTTTTACCCTCAAGGGTGTAAAATAACAATAGGCAATAGGGGATGAATGAAAGTTGTATGGAAATATGTAAGGTTTATGTGAATGTTTTATCTATTCCACGCGGACGAAGTCGCGGGCACAGCCAGTTCCTTATAAATCTGTTATTAAATCCACGGAGCACAACGACCATAAAAAGTACGACTTTGGCCTAACAATAGGCAGGAGCAGGTAAAAAAGGGACGTCCCAATTCTAAGTTGGCCACAAAATTTGTTCTACGACTTGGCAACGTCGCTCCGCTAGGCCGCCGGAGGGGCTCAGCTGGCAACGTCGCTGGGCAACACGCTTTAAGTTTTTGGGGAAAAATGCATGCACGCATTCACTGCCGGCAACGCATATATGCGTTTTCGTTACTTCCATCCAGTGCCTTGAACGCGTCTGTGAGTTCACATATTCGATTAAGATAGATTTCTGTTGATTCCTCATGGATCCCATCATCAGATCTCGTAAATTTTTCTAGGGGACCATTTCTGGACTATGACCATCCCAACAAAAAAAAGAATTATTGAAATCAGTTCACGGCGTAAAAAGTTATGCGACATGAACATAAAAAAATATACGGGTCGAATAGTAAACCTCCTTTTTTGAAGTTGGTTAACCCTTCGTATGCGAGAGCTAAAAAAAACCGGCATTTGAGTATCATTGGATTCATGGAGTTCCAAACAAAAAAAAATTGTGGTCAAAAAAATCACGGATCCATGCCTAAGCATCCGATGGGTTTAATAACCACATCTTCGAAAAAAATTAAAAAAGATAATGGTACGAAACCCTTCGTGCGCGAGTCCGAGTCGCACTTGGCCGGTTTTTATAGATAATAATGGTACGAAACCCTTCGTGCGCGAGTCCGAGTCGCACTTGGCCGGTTTTTATAGATAATGGTACGGAACCCTTCGTGCGCGAGTCCGAGTCGCACTTGGCCGGTTTTTATAGATAATGGTACGAAACCCTTCGTGCGCGAGTCCGAGTCGCACTTGGCCGGTTTTTATAGATAATGGTACGAAACCCTTCGTGCGCGAGTCCGAGTCGCACTTGGCCGGTTTTTATAGATAATGGTACGAAACCCTTCGTGCGCGAGTCCGAGTCGCACTTGGCCGGTTTTTATAGATAATGGTACGAAACCCTTCGTGCGCGAGTCCGAGTCGCACTTGGCCGGTTTTTATAGATAATGGTACGGAACCCTTCGTGCGCGAGTCCGACTCGCACTTGTCCGGTTTCATTACAAACTGCTCATACCTACCTACACGGCACGGTTCTGAACTATCACCGACGTTATTGGATTGATGTAGAAATAGCAGTCGGTGACATTAAATACGCAGCTATTATAGGATTTTATGTACCTAGTCACCGAGAGCTATTTCCACATCGACCCCATGGGCACGGCGGCGGAATCAATATCAGATTTCTCTTTTTTTCGAGGGTGTGCAATCGTTTTTAGGGTTCCGTACCTCAAAAGGAAAAAAAAGAAACCCTTATAGGATCACTTGTGTGTCCGTCTGTCTGTCTGTCTGTCTGTTGATCTGTCACAGCCAATTTGCTCCGAAACTACTGGACCGATTGAGTTGAAATTTGGTATACATATGTAAGTCGGTGACCGCAACACGAACGCGTGACGTAAATATATGAATTTTAAACATGGAGGCCACTTTTGGGGGGTAAATTAGAAAATTAAAAAAAAAGTTATGCAACCTATATCGTGTGACATATCAAATGAAAGGGCTTATAGTGAGGATCTTAAATATATATTTTTTAGAATTTCAAGTAATATAGTTTAGTAGTTATGTAGGAAAATAGGCGAAAATTGACCATTCCTCCCCCTTATTTCCATATATAGATTACAGGAAAACCTATAAGAAGTCTATGGTATTTAAAGTAACGTAGTAAATTTCAGATAATCATGTACGGAACGGAACCCTCTCCACGCGAGTTTAACTCGCACTTGTCCGGTTTTTTTATACTTAATTAATTAGACCAAATGTGTTGCGATATAACCTTAGCCTTGATTTAAGCACGGTGCAGCGAAAATTAAACCAGACTCGATTGAACACTACGAAAAGTTCAATGTATTATTATATTTATACTTAATTGCACAGTACTTAAAAGCAAAAGGATCCCAGGTGCCTTTGCAGTTACGACGAAACCGTGTCAAATATTTGTACAAGTTAACACCTCGAACACAGTCAAGGTCCCTTGAAAAACTAACAAGATTCAAGCCAGACGCACATTAGAATGCTTCTGGCTTGTCCACCTTACATAGCTGTGAACGCACATATTGAATCGTCTTATTAGGGCGCTTAAATATTTCGCGTTGAGTTAACTATTCCGTCTGCCGTCAAGATATTAAGCCACTTTACTCCTAACGTAAACTTTAATCAATGCAATAACCCCTCATAACTCAAGTGAACAAAAACAAACGCTGCTTTGATAAACACGTACAACCGTACACCCTGGCCCGGTTCAACGACCCGGTGCGGGTTAACCAACGTAGCACTTAGCGCCATCTATTAGCGCGCCATGAAAACAATAATTAATATTAGACACTCTACTCACGTGAAAACTCAAAAATTGCCACGTCCTTATTTTTCTTGTTCGCACAAACACATTAAAAAGTTTTGTTGACAAACAGATGGCAGTACACGCGAGTAGCGTGCACACGTAATCCTATCCTACACAAGGACACAGGATGGACTGTCTATCCGCTCCGCTCGGCGGCGCCGTCCTGCGGTCCCTTTCGTGCTTAGGGCACGCGTTCGGGCAATTCCGCCATTGGTTAGGCCGCAGACCAATCGCGTGTCTCGCAGCGCCACCTCGCCACTGGTTGCTGTGGCGCGCCGGAGGGGAAAACTACTGACGTCAGCCTCGGGCTGCGACCCGCCATTCGTTTCAGCTGCATCGCTTCCTGAGGCCCTATCAAGGTTCACACGAGGATAAGTTATCCCTATCTTATCCCTCAGTGCATCTCTTTCTTCGATACTAGTATGAGAGAGACGCACTAAGAGATAAGATGTGGGGATAACTTATCATCATGTTAACCTTGCTCGGGCCGCAGGGGTTGCTCCGGAGGTACTCGCGAGGTCGCGCTCGCCACGGCGGCGACCGTCGCAGATCGAAAGTAAACCTTATTAACATATCAATCAACATACGAGTAGTAGAACAAACATCTCATCAACAAAAAAAAACTATACCTGACAAAGTTCACACTCGATTTTGACAGCTTCGTGCTATAAGTAGAGGTACAAAATTGAGTTTGACGTTTCTTATTTTATTAACCGACTTCATGTTTAGGAAATTTTAAATTAAGAAGACACGGTTTCGAATTGGGCTCTGACTACGAGCGCGGCCGCTAGTGTGAAAGGAAATTACAAGTCTGTGTTTGAAATTGGAATTAAATTAGATTTTTAACGGACATTGCTTTATTCGAGGATCCTGGCAAAATAAAATAGTGAATATTTTTTCCTCGCTCACCGCTTATTTTCTTTTCTTATAGTGCGTAGTAATATAACGCATGTGTATCAATCGCTCGTAATATATGCAGCTTTTTAACTTAAAGCCGATCGGCTCAAATTTTACATTTTTGATTACAAGGTTTCAGTTTCAATTCCCAACAAGGACTCTTTGAGTATCCTCAGGTTAAACCAAGCGAAATTACGCAACCGAAATTCAGCGTTGGATGGCTTATGTTTGAAGACATGTTCTCCTGTTTTACATTCTTCGATGTCGCATAAAACCCACCATCCATGTACTTAGTCTACAGTGCAAGGTTTAACTGTGGCAGCATCACGAACAGTGTCAAATAACCCGTTAGGTTCCCATCAACAAACGCAATCGTAAGCCGAACTCGACACTGGCTTCTTATAATCCATATCGCTTGGTGGCCCGCACACGCGCTGCTCAATGCCACGTCAGGATTATTCATTATCTCGCAGCAATGTTCTGAACAATAACAATTTTGCGTTTATTTCCTCAATATAACAAGCTCATTGCGTAATTTGAGCACTATTTGATGACGTGACGTACCTATGATACGACTGGTACGATGACTATGTCCCCTGTCTGTATACAAACCACGTTCACACAGTTCCGAAAGATACCGTCGACAGTGAATGTCTAAACGTGATCAAATTGTTGAGCATCCTATCCCAGAATACATGTCTAATCGATCTCAGGCTAAATAAATTAAATAAAGTCGTAATTATAACATAACTTTAATCATCTTCTAAAAATCAAATTATAACAAGAAAGACGTCATAGTTCTAATGGTATCATCACTTGTCATTTTTTTTTTCTATAATCTATATCTATCTCACCAATGTTTTGTAACACACATGCACTTGGTCGTATTTTTATTGTTTGCTTTATATTGCCATAACGGATTGAATCAGAATGGTCTTTCCTGTGTCAGAAAGTTTACTATAACGGGTATATAAGGTTTTCTTTATATAGGCCCAAGCTATGCCTGATGTCCTCGGATAAAGCTCAAAAGAAAAGGCCTCAAAGCCCTAAACTTTAGGAACTCTAGACACTTAGAATAATAACATATTATTCTAAGACTAGACAATTTTGATCTTACATTTCGCTGCTTTAGTTGGACAGTGGCACAACTCGAAATGAAAGTATTCTTTTAAAAGTCTTAATACTATGCAATTAAAGTCTCTAATCGGAGATTTTATTTTGAGTTGTGCCGCTAAAGCACCGATTTGTGTATGAATCATCTTGATGTTGTCACGGACCATTTTTGTGGAGTGTCATTATTTAACACGCCACCGCTCCGCTCGACACTACTGGGTATGAGCCAAACCTGTTTCCTACGCGTCAGCGGGTGGCATGAAGACCATCTCATCTTCGGCGAGAGGCTTGTCTGCGCAAACACACTTCATCTTGCGTCGCTCGGCGGTGGTGACGGCGTCGCCGGCGGCGTTGTTCATCTCCCACCAGATGGCGCCGCCGAGCACGTTGCGGTAGTACGGCGGCACACTGCCCTCGCGCAGGAGGTGTCTGCACACAGGAAAGCGCTGTTCAACCTTTGAAATCCATCATAGCGGCCCTAAAGCGGCCCTAGCGGCTCAAAAATAAATTAGAACCCTTTATCTCTAAGTGCGTCTCTCTCACACTAGTGCGGACGAAAGAGATAGTCATAGAGATAAACGGTTCTAATTTATGTTTGTGCCATGCATGTTAGGGCCGCAGATATCGATATCGTAGGCGCTTTTTCCCAATTCCGATAAAAAATTGTAAATGATCTATTTATTAGAATTTGTGATAATGTTAATTGATGAATAAGTTAAGTACAGATGTGAAAACCAACCGATATTAAACAGCTTGAACATACTTAAGATCGTTATAGATGATACTTTATAACATTATAAAAACGAAACATCCAGGTACTTAAATTAAACTTCTTAATGACTTAGATATTAGTTTTCCATTATCAAAGTTGATCCGTTCATGACCACTGCTAATGCTATTGTAACTATTGGATTGTAATTTGCAACACAAAGTCACAAATAACAAACTTACTTTGCAATGGAATTTTTATTTTCTCTTAAATTAAAGTATATTTAAAACCTATAGGACCGTTGTATTTTTCCCATCAAGTATAAGTAGATATCTTAATATTCCTATTATTTAATACGCGCGATAACGACGTCCAGTTACGGAAACCTAACTCGCGTGAAACTGTACCTAACTACCTATATTTAAATTTTTCCTACATATTGTTTCTGAGATAAATACCTCATACATGCAGCCACTGCCACTGCTGCTTGCGCTGCCAGAAGTAATTCCCGCATACACTACTTTCGAAGGCAGTGGGTGTTTACATGCTGCTTCCCGACTCACTATAACGCGACAGGTAACGCCAGTAGGTATAGCAGCGGCAGGAGCAGGAGAAGTGACCCATTTACATACTCGCGCTGCCTACTTCCATGCCCACTGCTCTGCTCATTTTGGCTGCATGTAAATGAGGCAAAAGGGGCTGGGGGACAGACGTATTTTTTTCACCGTTTCTCAAACGATGAAATGTAAAAAATCAAAAACATTACCTTTTATTCTACCTAATTTTATATCTTTCACATGACATACTTACCACATGTTGTCGTTACAGATTTATTTTTATAAGTTGATATTTTTTCTGCGTTGTACTTGTTTTACTTTTTTTAAGCTCATTTTATTATAGGTGCCAGATTTGAGGTCGATACGTTAAGCCGTTCGTGAGAGTTTTGATAGACAAACGGGTAGACAGATAAAAAGCGATCGCACGAAACGTTTTTAAAAATTGGTGCGGAACCCTAAAAAATATTAATGTGATTGTGTTTGTCTGTGTGTGTGACACTTCAGGGCTTCACGTTGGATCTAGTACGATCGGCACACATGACCCTGATTATAAGGTACGGTACGGTGGTGGTCAAGCAAAAAACCACAGCATAATAAATAGTAACCGTATTTTTACCATAAAATCTAGTAACCAAATACGTTTCCTTGGTCCTGTTTCTCAAACAAAGTGTAGTACTACGACTGTTTTGTTTCGTAACTTAAAAGATATGAAACAAAATCTAGCATTACTAGACAGCACGCTTTAAGAAACGGGGCCCATGGGATGGCTCTAATGACATACAAGTAGAACTGCTCCTCCTTGAGCTCCTCGGCGCGGCGGCGCCAGTAGCGCTGCAGGTTGGAGCTCATGGTCACGATCCCCGCCTCCCGTGTCGTGCTCTCGCGCTCCTCTTCCGACAACCTCAAATTCTCCAATGACTCTGCGTCAAACGTTAGGCATGAGGAATCACAAACATTCAATATCTGGCTCGTTTGCTTCGCATGCGTACGGAGGAATGCCCTACTTATTCGATACAGATTCGGCCATTGCAAGTAACGACGAATAGAAAAATTACACGGGGATCCAAACTATTAAAAGTAGTTACAGATGTAGTGCATAATTAGTTTCCATCGTGTTTTATCGGAAAAGTTCGTATTTATCGTGCTCTCTCAATTAGCTTCAGCAGGCCCCCAATTCTCGGCGCATTCGAGATAATGTCACAATCGAAATTAAACGTCAGTGCATACAGTAATTTGACACAACTGTATGAATCTGACGTTTAATCTCGCAATTGACATTATCTCGAATGCATCGAGAATTGGGCACCAGTACCCATCATACCATGCTGTCATTTTTCATTTTGACATTTGACAGTAAATAATAAAGTTTCATATTAATGAATATAAACATGTCACTCACTTAATACAATAATTAATTGACACTTCGGGTCCCGTCGTCTTCCGACTGAGATCCGAGTTTTACCGATGGAAACATATTATTCACTATATCTGTACTCGATAGTTCCCGAGCGGAACGATTAATCAGCAACCTATTGCAGTCACTTAGTTACCATCAAATTAGTGAAGCAGTTATACCATTATCCATCTCCCCTTCCACGGAGAGCTCCTCGGATAGCGGTCTGGTGGTGATGTCGGGTTTGGCGTTACTTTGCACGTCTTCGGCCAACTTCGTCTTCAGATCTTTGTATAACCTACACCGATAAACCATACATAATTAATGATTAAATTACGTGATGACGACGCGGTTAGCCTAGTTGGTAGTGACACCCTGCCTTCGAAGCAAGCGTCCCGGGTTCGATCCCCGGTAAGGGCAAATATTTGTGTGATGAGCACGAATGTTTGTTCCCGTGTCTTGGATGTTTTCTATGTATTTAAGTATTTATTTCTCTATATAAGTATGTATATCGTCGTCTAGTACCATTAACACAAGCCTTTAAAGCTTACTTTGGGAGTAGACCGATTTGTGTAAAGATTGTTCCCTGATTTATTTATTTATTAAATTAGGTAGATTTTTTACGAGCTAGCCAAAATGTATACCTACTAGTAAATCCTACACACGAGAGAAACATGCCACTGCCTACAGTCCGGATTCAGAACTTTTCAGACACCATTGAATTACTTTGCCGATCTACGGCAGATTTCCTCATCGAAAACATGGTTAGAAATATCAAAATAAATTCCGATATAAACTAAAAACTCATAAGTGCGCGCCGTGATTTCTATCCATGACCTCTTTATTTGGGAGGCACAAGTCCTAAGTACCGAGTATCGCTAAGATACTAGCTTCAGCCTATTTTGTAAGTGTTAAGCAGTGGCGATTCCTTGAATAAAATCAATCCTTGGGTTACGAAAGTCTCTGCAGGGGCCCTAAATACAAGACACAGGGATAAGTTAAACCGTCTTATCTCTGTGCGTCCCTCTCATACTAGTGCCGACAAAAGAGATAGTCATAGAGATAAATGGGTTTGACTTATCTTTGTGTCTTGCAAAGTAGGGCCGCAGTGTTATATTGTTAGGTACTTGCCAAATCTGCGATCATTGAAGGCAATGGAGCGACTTTCGTAATTATTGAATTATCATTATATTTATAGATCATCGAGGAATCCAGCCAATGTTATTTACATACAAAATTTAGTCACAATATGCGATAATCTTCGTTGCATGTTTACTGACGGCGAAACTGTGAGATTGTGATGATGCAATTAGTACATCACTTTGAGGGGCTAGTTTTCTACGTTCGATACTGTGATGTGACAAACGTCTAGTTCTGTTGGTTGATTGTCAATAGGCAATCAAACATTGTTTACAACAACGATAACGCCGGTACGAGTGTGGATCTCAGCAGCTTGCTGGCGCGCCGTCGCTTCTCTCGTCTTTGATGGTGAGGTACTGTCGAGCTGTAGCTCGACGGTAAGCAGAGAAGACGGGGATATATTACTGACGATTTTCAGAATTAAAACGCTTTCGTGGCGAACTGTGTTATATTTGCTATCAGAATCACATAGGAGAAGCCTCTTCGACGGCACGAATTGGAATGAGCATCTGGACAATCGCATCCGATGTTCTAATAATATTTATCTACACCCATATCATAAAACCTCCATTGGTTAATCAAAAACCGTATGAAATGACCACCATTTTGACAACCAATTAGGAAAAACCAGTGCTGCGATAAAGAAATAACATGACTTCTTTATCGTTTTTAGTAAAGAAATGAGATTAAATTTGGAACAGCTGTCAAAACTCAAGTGGGTCTCTATTCTAGTATCCATAGATATTAAAACAGTTATTGATACGAAACGTCAATTCAGTATGTTTTTTTAATATAAACTGCACAATATTTGATCTCGAGTGGCGTGAGAATAGAGACATCATCCGTTTGTCTATGATTAAAAAAAAATATATTCTTGACGGAGCATCGAATTGCCGCCATGTTGACGTTTTGCTGAACGAAAGTAGAATTGTTGTTGAATTGAATAGAAAAAGTTGTTTGTAATTTACATTTTAGTTGAAAATATGAATAGTAAGTAGTCTTCTCGGAGTGTGTGTGATGTGAAAATGCGCCGGATATCGGAAATATGCAGCCACGATTGCCACAAATAACTTGTTGCCAGAAAATATTGTTTCTGAACCCATCATGGAGGATTTATAATATGTGTGTAGATAAAGTTATGTATGCAACTGCATAATTTGGCCTTAAAACACACGTGCAATCTTAATATGAAACTCGCCTATCGGCTCGTTTCATGAAAATCGCACTAGTGTTTTAAGGCCTATCATTATGCAACCGTTGCATAAACTACTATTGAATTTAAAAATATGAATAACAAATACATCGGTGATGCGCCTGTCCAGTTACAATAAAATACTAGAGCAAAAAGAGGTTGCTCTACAGTACCTGTGCGCCAGCGCCTGGATGATGTCGTCGATGCGGCGCTCGTCCTCGGGCCGCGGGTCCAGGATCGGCACGTGCAGCAGCGTCTCGCTGTCGGACTCCATCAGTCGCCGGTACCGCAGTATGGCGTTCAGCAGCTCTTTGCCGCCTTTTAGCTCGTTCCTGTCCTGTTCCTTCCATTGTTTCTCTAAAGTTCTAACAATAGTCGAGACTCAATAATGTTAGTTCTAAGACTAAATAAACTTTTTTTTAAATTATTTTATAGAGAGATAGATACTACTTACAGTAACGCACGGGCACAGGGTGTTAAAAATATCTGTCTATAAATAATTGCATCCTGCCGCCCGTCTAATTATTCGGAGATGCATTCGGATTATGTTACTCGCAAAGGGAATTAAGGTAGATTATGATGTGAAATGGGGGCAAAGCCATACCTATAAATATTTAGGGCGAGGGCAAAATATTAAATCCAGAATGTAGCACTGATTTTTTATGTACTTAAGCTATTTGCCGCTAGATACTCTAAAATCTCAGTAAGGGAAATTGAATCGTTTACCAAGCTATTATAGTCGAAACTAATTTACACAGCCAAAACACTAAGATAATCAGGAATTATCTCAGTGTATTGGCTGCGTAAATTAGTTCTGGATCAATAGGCAATTAGTAATCTTGAAATAAAACAAAGGATACTTTTCGTCCCAATCGCACGCGAACAACGTTAAAGCACAGTATAATATTTGATTGTACTGTGTTTTCGTTTTACATTGAATATACGAATTTACACACAGGTTGGGCCAGAAGTTTTTGCAAATAGCAACACAGATTTTTTTCTAAACTATTAATTGTGCTGTACAAAGGATGATGGGAAATTAAACGCCATTTTGTATATTTTTGACTACGATGGACCGTTTCACAGGAAAGCAACGTGGTTATTGTGATAAACCCTTACCAAAAAAAACCGGAAAAGTGCGAACTAAACTCCAGTGGAGAGGGTTCCGTGATTATATGAAATTTACTATGTTACTTTAAATACGATAACCTTTGAAGATTTTCCGGTAATCTTTAGGTAAAGAACTATTTTTGGTATATTTTTCAAAATTTTAGGTCTAGTAGTTTCGGTGATAAGGAGGGGGAGGGAGGGAATGGTAAATTTTTGCCTATTTTCCTAAATACCTTCAAAACCGTTTATTTTAAAATTATAAAAAAAAATCCTCATAACGAGCCCTTTCATTTGATATGTTACACGCCATATTATGCAAATCGTACGCACGAGAAGTGATGATTGATGAAAAGATACTGATATTTTCATACAATTCCGTAGTCGGTTGCAGGAGTGCCGGCAACAAGACGGAACTCATTTAGGCGACAGTGTTCATACAAAAAAAAAATATTTTATGCTTATTGCTTATAATAAGTACATTACGTAATAAAATAGCATTTGTAGTTTTGCCTCTATCATGTTTTTAAAAGTGCAAAAACTTATGGCCCAACCTGTATATTATACTTAGTGGAAAAGCAGGATTATAGCTCAGGTGGCTAAATATTTCTACCTTAAATTGGATCGATCCATGGCCTTTTTGCACAATCGGTTAGTAAATTAAGTAAGTACCTAAGTAATATTTTTTTGCACCTGTAAGCAAATAGTTAATGTTTTTATTACTTTTATGAAATTTCTTTACCAAACCATTACCTATTTATTTCCGTACCCACTAACTTTAATAATATGCTTAGATAAGATGAATGTAGGTGGGTCGGACACACATTTAGGTTTACAACTGTCCCTCCTGTTCCCGAAATTTGGACCCGGAGGCATGACCTTTTTTTCAACTATATAGGGCATGTAGGGCACCAAGGATAGTCCTAGCCCGTATGAAGAAAACGTGGATTTAACCCGTCGTATTTGTTAATTTTTAGCCGCAGGAGGGACAAATTTTGATTCTTTACATGTGCATAACCCAAGTACCTCAATATGAACGCTCTGGGCAGTCTCGGTGGCAGTACGGTGTTCGGTTTCATCGGCTTCGTCTCGAATCTCTCGTACGGCCGCATCCAGTGGTAAAACCCTTTCCCGACATCTTTCTTCAGATCCTTGTACGCCAGGTGCGTAGGCTTGTCAGCCAGCTTTGAGTTCATTAGCCATTTCTAAAGAACATGGAGCAGTTTCCTAGTTAAAGAAAACAACCCTCCTACCTACTGTTTAGTCTTTGTGAGAAACATCGAACAACACGACTGCCCGTTCTTGCCAAAAACCCACGCGTTTTAGATAAAGATCACTCTAGCTAGGATATTCCTTCATTGTAACTACAGGTAGGAACCTGACAGGATAAAACATACTCTTTTATGTGCAGCCGTATAGAAACGACCTTTATGGCCACTTAATGGGTGCACTCCACTTTATATTACGAACATATGATATAATTTTTCAAATTCATAACGTTCACAAGGTATCGCAAAAAGATAAAATTAACAAAATGTTTTATTATTATTATAATAACAAGAATCATATACATAATTTCATTAAATAGGTATAACGTTTAATTAGTAGGTATAACATTTAAACATATCGATACTAATATAAAAAAATAGTGACTCTGTCTGTCCGTCTGTTATGTTTTCACGGATAGTTTGAGCCATGGAAAAGGACAGGCTACTTTTTCAAAGAAAATCAAACCCTTAAAGGGAGAAATCGGGTATGGAAAATTGATTCACGGGAAGTTCGTGCGTGCTCATGAGAGCCCGTTGATGTCTTTTTATGTAGATATCTGCGCGATTTACTAATTTTGAGCCCTAGGGAAGGACATAGGCTACTTTTATGACTTACCAGCTTTTGCCCGCAACTTTGTCCGCGTAGAATTCATTTATCGCGCGCAGCGTCATCTACCGAGGAGTAGTAGTTATTTCTCATATTTCCTGTATTTATAAAGATCCCCGAAATTCAAGGATACCTATCGGGATAAAAAGTAGGTATCCTGTATGTTATCTACATATAACAGGCTATATTTGTAAATTTTTATGGAATTCTGTTAAGCCTTTCGCCCGTTAAAATGGACAACATAAATATTAGTTTGTATATTTGTACAAGTTTCCGAATATACGCTCTTTCGAGGACAGACTACTGGCAGCAAAAACGTTTTGCTCACTTTAAATGTTAAGTAACCGATTTTGTAAATTTTACAATATGATGATATTGATGATAGCTTTTGCCCGCCACTTCGTCCGCTTAGAATTCGTTTATCGTCGTTCCTCCGGGAACTGTGTAATATTCCGGGATAGTAAATATCCTATCAGATACATTCGATTCCGTACATTAGGTAATTTCGCAAGAATTTTGCAATTTCATCGAGGGTGGAAATTTCTGGAACGTAGCATCTACAGTTCCCGGTTCCATAACATTCTACAACATTGGTATTTTATAAGAACAAACCTCAGTTTCAGTAAGGTGAACAGGCGTCAACACGGAGATTAGGCTGCGATGGTCGCCGAAGGTATCGTGCTCACTGATGGAGCACCACGGCTGCCACCGACACGTCTTCTTGTACTGTTCCAGCAGGGCGCGATGCACGAGTTCCGAACAGGTCAGCTCGCTGTTACGAACCAACTCAAAAATAACTCGCCACAATCCCAAGCATAACTGCTAACCCAAGCAATTTTTTTTCGTAGGCACTTACCGATTAAGGACGAAGAACCTCATAGTCCTTGCTTGATACATCTCTCTACATTTTCCGTGCACAGTAATAGAGCATTCTGATTTAGCATCAGGTCCACGATCTTCCTCAACGTGTTCAGGCTCCTCAACGTGCACGGTGGAGTCCAGATTAGTTTCCTCCGTATTATGCATTATATTTTCGTCTGAGTAATCATTGATGTCTTCCAATAAATTTATACAACCTTCTTCGTCCACAACAATTTTTTTGCAAAACGAATCCTTTAGTTTCAACCAATTTTGATGTAGTTTCGTAACGGAACAAATTTTATTTTGACGTATTTTAATTTTACAAGTCGTATTTGATCCACATTCGGGACATGCCTCATAGTCTATAAGTAAATTTTCACCATCAAATTTTGCAAGTGTGACTTCATCTAGACGAATTTCGTAGTGGTTAAAAATGTCCAAAGTTACACTGGTATCATTAGGAGAGTCTACGGTAAGTTTACCATCAGCCTTATTTATGGTTATAGAAGCAAAATTTTCATGTTCAATGGTATAGCTGATTTGTACTGAAACATATCCATCGTTTCGAAATTGTGCCCTGAATTCTTCTTCCTCAATATTTTTTCTAGACATAGAGCTTCGAGAAATGGTACCACTATAGCTGGTACCTATGTAGCTTCTTTGAGATGCAGAAGCTTTAGATTTAATTGTACCTGTATCAATATTTTCTGAACTAAATAAATCAAGGTATTCTATTTCTTCTTCTGTCCATTCCGGATATACTTCTTCGTCCTCTACGAAAAAGTTTGTGATAATTCTTGTACGATTAGGAAAAGAAACCACTTGAACTCCATTTTTATTCAATAAAATATGCGTTCCATCCATTCTTCGAGAAAATACCTCTCCTAAGCAATAATCTGTAGCAGTTCTAATGAGCAACTTCTCTAAATCGAAAGAACAATCTTCAATCCATTTTTGTCGTAGTCCACTCGTTTCAATAATCTCAAATTCTTTAATAAACAACTCGTATTCAGGTGATGAAACATCGTCTTCAATAAAACCATTTTTAGATAACTTTGGAGAAATCTTATTAACCTTTTCTTTTCCTTTATCTTTGTCTTTTACTTTTTTACTTTTTTCCGAATTTGTCTCGCTTTGGATTTCTTCTTTTTTGTCAGGGATAATAATCCTTTTATCATATTTCGTTATTTTTATATAAGTACCGTCTGGACGAAGAACCTCTATGTCACCCGAATCTTTGAATATAATTACTTCACCGTTCAAACTAATACAGCGCATTTCTTCATCGAGGTGGGGCGTTGGCACTGCAAAATGTTGCTTTACATGAGACAGAGTAGGGGAATTGTCTTCGTGTATCGTCTCTGTTATTAAACCATTAGGCCAAGTAACATAAAGAGAATGGTAAGTCTTAGATTCCAATACAAGTGGTAGTACATTTAGACAGGGCGCTTTAGATGAATCTTCTTTCAACTTCTGGCTATCAACTACAGATGCTGTTGCTATCGTAATAGGTACTCGATAAGTTTGCTTTTTAATATTAAGCATCGCTCGATCCTTGCTTGTTATTCTAAAGGATTCACAGGAATCCAATATTTCCGTTGACAAAGACTCTCCTAAAGCTTTGTGAATCCAAAATTCATTCTTACCATTACCCGGCACCACGTTAAGAATAACGTATTCCAAATTCATAGGTATAGTAAGGGTGTACTTAGTCGAAACGCGAGTTCCGTCTTTGGAATAAAAAACCCCATTTTTACCAAAAATTTCGACCCTTCTGACACCCAAATCATAACCTTTAAATGGTTTACTTGGAACTTGGATCGAATAGTCTGAACCAGTTGGCGATGCGATGTACAATGCGGCCTGCCTGGTTTTCGGAGTTGAAGTTGCCGGAGATTTAGTCTTTTTACTACTTTTAGAATCTATGTCCGTTGAAGCTGGTGACACAAAGTTTTTCTTGTTTGGTGAGCCATCATCTACCTCTGTATCGTTGGGTTCTTCCATTTGAGCGATTTCTTGAAATTTAAGGGAACCTTCCATCAGAAGATCCATTTCTACTCCTTGGTTTTCTATGCATGATTTTAAAGAATTTGGATCGACAGCATCTTTGGATTGCGACATAGAATTAATTGCAAGATTTTCGTCGTATAGTTTTTCTTCATTTTTTATCCAATTATAATGCTCCTCTAAAATAAAATCAAAAAAATCTTGTAAACAAAGTGGTGTTGCCAAGTGACAACGCCATTCTTCTCGAGCTATGCCGTCTTTATCGTGACTATTAAAAAACATTAAAAGGAAGCAATCGGTTACTTCACAATATTTATAATCAACGCAATTAAAATGGTTAAAAGCGTCGCGTAAGACTTGCAAGGCACATGTTCCTGTATAATCTTCAAAGTATTCGAAATCATCGATTATATGGCCTATTGGTCCATTGTTGGCTATTTCAGCAGCAGAAACTAATTCACTTAAGTCCGGGCAGTCAAATAGAAATCTAATTCGTCTCGCCTCGGAATCATCTCCGCTTGAATAATCTGAAGCATTTTCACTTTTTGTCATTGATGGAAATGAAGGACTTGTTGTGCTACTTGTCATAAGTAAGGATGGGCATTGAGGAAGCGGTTCTGCAAGTATGCTGCGTTTTAAGTAATACTTTTTGAATTCTGCAATAGTTGACGACGCGAGGTGATGCTTTTTGAGCGAGCTCCTATTGTTATATAATTTTCTACACGCTAGAATGTGTAGAAGTCTATTCAGTTCTGCAGTCTCAACATCTGGTCTATCAAAACAGGACAAGAGCACATTTACATGAAAGTTAACTTTAGCTTCGAGTTCACCTTCTGGACGATATTGATTTAGCCACAAATTATTGACTGGCATGCCTAGTAACATTGAATAAACAATATTATCCAAATTGATATTACCTAAATGAAATGTTGGGTACTTGGCATAGTCTCCGTGTTTGATAACAATGGGATCCCTGTGATTTTCATATTCACTACCATAAGTTAGGCGATAAGCCTTTTTATTCGAATCAGTCATGCAAAGTGCATTAAAGACATCGTTTACGAGGGTTTTTGCTTTATTCATTTTATCCCCTTGACTTGTGGCTGGCTGATTGAAAGTAAAAGCTGATGAAAGGGATGACCTACTGGATTCTTCGTCCAGTTTCTGACTCTCGCAAACCGTTTGAATGATACCATCTAAGACAGAATACATAGTGACACACTCAAGAGGCAAACCATCGACTTGTTCATAATAGTACTTTATGTAACGGTCTTCAATCATTTCTTGAGGAATATTGCAAATATCCATGTTTTCCAGGTAATGATAATGCTGTCGAGTCAAGTCTTGCACATCGTACATAAGATAACATAACTCATCATATATTTTCTCAGGATCTCCAGATAAATTTTCTGAATCCCAGTAAGGAGGCGAAAAAATGATAAAAGCTGTATTTTTAAAATCATCTGTAGATTCTCTGCTTATACGTAAGTGTTGTAAATCTTCCCAGAACTTGAGCGACTTTTCAGTAAGTATATCCGTCTGACTTTGTCCTCTTTTTGTACCTCGAAGCAATGTTGATGGCAATTTTGTTAAGGTTGGGTCTATTCTGATCTGTACAACAGCATTCACGAGAACCCCGATTTTGACAAGGCATCCCGCCAGCAGCGGCTCCACAAACCCTGTCACTGCGACGTAAATATTTGGGCCGTCTGTTGGAAAATCGTCGACATATACTTTGTCTCTCCACTCCTCGCCCCTTACTCTTAATGAAGTATTATACTTTTTTCCTTCATCCGGTTCGGGAATTAAATTGTCTGGTTCTAATTCACCTTTTTTACCTTTTGTTTTTGGTGGAGGAGTAACAGGTTCAGTTGGCTCGGGAAGCTTAACGTTGACCGTGCCTCTAACTTCAGCCCTATCGAGCATAGTCGCAGATTCCCTGCGCATCCCCTCCCGCACTTGAAGTCTTTGCCTTTTTATAAATAGATATTCATCTTTCATCTTCAAAATAAGGTGCTTAACTATCACAGCCTGTAAATCTGGAGGAATATCTTTCTTTTCTTTTAAGTATGCATTCCCTTCTTCAAATACACGAAGGTTATCATCTTTAACTTTTTTTTCGCCGCCAAGTTGATTAACCATAAATATAGTCTCGGTTTTGCAAATATTTTTTACAACAAATCTTTTTTCTTGTGCTGCAAAAACCTCAAATTTGTTTAAGTATATCCGATCTTGATCACTTCCAGCGGCTTCCATTATTATGACCTTGACCGACCACGATGGATCATCCAAAGGGGCGTCCTCAATGGATGTGCGCCAGAAGTTTTCGTTTAATGTTAAATCTTTTCCTTTCTTAGGGCCCATTGTACTTTAATATGATCAGACTTTACACACTCAAAATATTTAACGTAGGGTCTCTGTATCTTGAAATCTCCCAATCGAAATTATTTACGAGTAAATAATTAACTGTAAGTGACTGACATCTATCAATAAGTCAAAAAAAATATTTATAGCCAGCGCAAGAAAAATAAACCTCGTCGAGATGGAAGTGACTTTTTTAAATTGAAATACAATTGTTTTTTTGGACTATACCTACTTCAGGACTAGGCATAGGCAACGACGCCATAAATTCGCTCAGAAACCAGTTAGTCAAAATGTGGGGGTGGGTAAGCCCACACTTATGAAACACTCTCACTTATTTAAATGTCCACTGCAAAGTGACGATTTCGAATCAGATCACATCAGATTTACTTTGAATTTGTTTGAATTGATTTCGTGACATTGTAATTTGTAATTATGTTTTGGTCGGAGCAGTTTCGATAATTCCATCAGAATATTGAAGTAGTGGTCAAGAGGATGTGTATGTATATGTATTAATAAAGTATAGTGATAGTGTACCTACCTACTAGGACAATTGACAATATTGTGAAAATTTTCAACGTATCATTTTTTATTTTGGGTATATCTGGTTTCGTATAGGTATCTATACACCGATTGAATATTGCGAACTATATTATTTAATGGAATATTATTTTTCGTCAGTCTGTGGATAGCTTTCGGCATTGCACAAAAATCTTTCGCAGCAATTCAGTTTGCACTTGGTTATACCTACCACTTTAATAGGGAATATGCATGGTTTTCTTTTCCCACTTTTATTAGAAAGTACTGAGTAATAGCAACCAAACTGTACGCAGTACATTATTGTGTTGTTTATTTTTTAAGATACGAAGCTTTGACAAGTCATCGTTTATACCACTCGTAAAAACGCTCCATACAAAAGGACCTGAACTATGACGTCACAGCACGGTTAGCGTGTATACGACCAATGTCAAAAAAGCTCATTTTAAATGGCCGTTAGCACTCTTTTTACATTGTATACAAAATATATTATGGCGTTTAAACGAAATTTGCAATTGTTTTCGAAAATACTGCTTTTAGGCCATTAACGTACAAATAAAAAATGAATGGTTGTCAAAAACTCGTAATTCATAACTATATAAAAAAACAATATCTATTGTAGACAGTACCTACCTTCTAGTTTTAACTTGTGTAACCATTTACAACCTACCTACGAAATAAGACAAAAAATAACTTTCACATGCTCCTATCTCCGTGCAATCGTAGTGTGATGCGACCTTGCAAAGGTTATTCCGTTTACCTATTTTTTTTATGTGATGTAATTACAAATTTACGGTTTCGGACTTTTTCCTTTACTTGTGCTGTAAGACACTGCTTCTTGCCAAATTTCATGATTCTAGGTCAACGGGAAGTACCCTATCTACTGGTTTTGATTCCGTTTGGATTCCCTAGAAAGTATCAAAATATGTGACATAAACGGCCGTAGCTTTTGTTTGATTTTTTCACAGCGCCAAGAGATTGCAGACTTGAGTATTTGATATTAATTTCGATTTGATACCGCGACGCGTTCTTGAGAAAAAGATCTTGACAGACAGACAGACAGA
Organism: Tortricodes alternella; assembly: GCA_947859335.1. Taxonomy (NCBI): domain Eukaryota; kingdom Metazoa; phylum Arthropoda; class Insecta; order Lepidoptera; family Tortricidae; genus Tortricodes; species Tortricodes alternella. Next base: position 11,544,143 of record OX401970.1, read on the forward strand.
TAGAAAGACAGACAGACAGACGGACAAACAAGTGATCCTATAAGGGTTCCTTTTTTTCTTTTGAGGTACGGAACCCTAAAAAGGAGCAGTCAAAATGATTTTTTTTTTCTCTTTTATATACATGTATTTACAAATTTTTTTCATAATATATAATTTAAACCTCATTTTGATTTTTATGCATATTGGGTACATTTTTTTTAAACAAATGTAAATAAAAAGTCAATTTTTAAAAGATTTTTTATTTTTGTAATTTTTTCTATTATTACTACGGCTTCTCATATACATCACGTTATAAAATGTTAAATACACTTTATTAACCTTTTGAGCGACACGGCTAACGGCGAAGAAGCGTGCCACGAGCGCTCGACGACGGCTGTAGCCGACGCAAATGTATGGGAAACGGCATTCCGTGGCGTCAGGGGCACGGAAATCAGCTGACGGCCACGGCCGACTGTGGCGGTCAAAGGGTTAGGCCATAGGTTTAAACACCATCCGAACCCGACTCATAGTTCCCAAACATGTATAACAAGAATATATATTGTAACGTACATGTACAACAAAATAATTGATTCTCATACATTCCATAACAAATAACACTTATATTTAACATACATACATAGCATCACGCCCAAAATCCCTAATGGGGTGGGCAGAGCCACAAGCCCACAAGACTACTTGTGGCCACGTTCGATTAATTAGTCCTAAGATGGTATGATTTAAGGGTCGCAAAAAACAAATATTAGCTGGAGCGGCAAAATATTTGCTGTATAGCGATATACAATTCGAAATTTATTACACGACGTAATCGTGACAGATTTTATTGCAACTGTTTCAACAAACCACAACAAAGTAACGTCAAGTAGCATTGACCACCTGCGGCCCTAACATGCATGCCACAAAGATAAATTAGAACCGTTTATTTCTATGACTATCACTTTCGTCGGCACTAGTGTGAGAGAGACGCACTAAGAGATAAGACGGTCTATCTTATCTTGCATGCATGTTAGGGCCACGCACGTGCCGCCAAACAGCGGCTCTACTAAACGCTTAGGCGTCTTTCACGTTAACACGCGGGCGCGGTCACGACATATCAAACATATGGCGTTGTATGCAAGTGTTCACGTACGAAACGCACGTGCGCGTCAAGACAAGTCAGCGTGCCCGCCACCGCGCCCGCGGCCGCTTGTTGTACGTGAAAGACGCCTTAACCTTTTGACCCGTACAGTCGGCTGCAGCCGTCAGCGGCTACAGGGTAAAAAAATGTCCTTCATTACGTTAAGTTGAAATCTAAGTTCTTCTTCTTCTTCATTAAGTTGAAATTCGTATTACTTCTCAGACATGCTTGGCGGCCAAAAGGTTAATCTAGCGTCCACCACGAATAAGTAACGTAAGCGATTTCAATGAATAGGTAAAAAACTTTTAAAAATATTCCTCTGCATTGGACTTCAAATGTCAATGAGCATACCTTTTCACGATAGGCGTTGCCTATTATACCTAGTTATAAAACACTTATCGGTCATAGAGGTCAAAAGGTCAAGGCATTTTCAAACGTCAGGCAAATACTTTTCAATAAAGTCTTTTATCGCGTGCATTCCCCGTCTATTGATTTGATGCCCCAACCTCTCCAAAACGAGAAATTGGCCTTGGATTCCAAATGCTGTCAATTCGGTGAATGTTGTTTGGGCCCACTGCAAGTCTACAACCATATCATTGTCCCCATGGCACTGGAGTAAAGGTGGCACTGAAATATTTATTCGTGTTATTTAATTCATGTTAATACTTTGTTCATTATTTAGTATAATTATATAATAGTAGTTTATGCAACGGTTGCATAATGATAGGCCTTAAAACACTAGTGCGGTTTTCATGAAACGAGCTTTAGCGAGTTTCATAATAAGATCGCACGTGTGTTTTAAGGCCACGGCTGACGGCTGAAAAGTTATCTACCTAGCCTATATGTTATGCGAAAATAATACTGGCCACTATGAGGTCGTGTTCACTGGTTATTCTTTTTTCAAAATCACCAACATTAATTTGTTTCTTGCTTCCCGCTTTTTTTGGGACTGGATTGTTTTCAAAATCTCGCAAGAAAAAAATAATCTGATTAAAATTGAGCAGCGTGCAGTGATAAAATTTCTCACTAAAGAAGGAAATACACCCTCGCAGATTAGACTGCGTATGTTACCTGTTTTTGGTGGTTCGTGCTCTTCTGAATTTACAACAAAGTTCTGGTCGAAACAGTTTAAGCTTGGCCGTGAGAGCCTTGAAGATGATCCTCGTAGTGGGCGACCAGTTTCCGCTGTCACCGATGAAAATGTGGCCAAAGTGAGAAATTTTATTTTAGAAGACCGGCGAATTAAGCACTGGGAGTTAGCCAGGGATGTGGGCATTAGTAAAGAACGGGTTAATGAAATAATTCATGAACATTTGCACATGTCTACGGTTAGTGCACGCTGGGTCCCTAGAATGTTGACTCCGTTTGACAAGGACAGACGTGTTCAATGATGCGAGGAATTTTTAGACATGAGCCGTGGAAAAGAGGAGGAAATTATTTCTAGAATAGTAACCTGTGATGAGACTTGGATTCGGCAGTGGGATCCCGAAAGTAAACAGGAGTCATTACAAAGGAAATTCAAGGATGAAAAGCCTCCTCGGAAATTTAAGGTTCGCCCGTCAGCAGGCAAAGTAATGGCAACATTTTTTTGGGATGCGGAAGGAATTCTGCTTGTAGATTACTTGCCAAAAAAAAACTACAATGAATGCTGAATATTACGCAGATTTACTTGACCAGCTCAGAGAAGCCATAAAAGAAAAAAGAAGGGGCAAACTCAGTAAAGGGATTCTGCTTTTGCATGATAACGCACCTGTGCATACTGCTCGCTTAACGAAGCTAGCAATTAATGGAAATGGGTACGAAGTAATCAACCACCCTCCATATAGTCCAGATTTGGCCCCATCCGACTACTTCCTGTTCAGACTTTTGAAGAAAGAACTGAGGGGACGAAGATTCGTAACCGATAACGACATGAAGGCTGCTGTTAATGACTTTTTCGATGATAAACCTAAAGTTTTTTTTTTAACGGGTTAATGTCTTTAATTGATAAATGTAATAAGTGCATTTCCCTGTCAGGAGACTATTTGAAAAATAAAAAAAAACTAGCCATGATCGTCTTTTGTTTCATAGTTAGGTAGATAACTTTTCAGCCGCCCTTCGTAACTTTATCTACACACATATTATAAATCCTCCATGATGTGTTCAGAAACAATATTTTCTGGCAACAAGTTATTTGTTGCAATCGTGGCTGCATATTTCCGATATCCGGCGCATTTTCACATCACACAGTCACTCCGAGAAGACTACTATTCATATTTTCAACTAAAATGTAAATTACAAACAACTTTTTCTATTCAATTCAACAACAATTCTACTTTCCTTCAGCAAAAAACCAACATAATCGCGGCAATTCGATCCTCCGTCAAGACCATTTAAAAAAAAAACATAGACAAACGAATGAAGTCTCTATTCTCACGTCACTCGAGATCAAATGTCGTTCGGTTTATATTAAAAAAACATACTGAATTGATGTTTCGTATCAATAACTGTTCCAAATTTAATCTCATTTCGATACTAAAATCGATACTGTAATAACATTGCAGCACTGGTTTTACCTAATTGGTTGTCACAATGGTGATCATTTCCTACGGTTTTTGATTACACTATGGAGGTTTTATGATATGGGTGTAGATAAAAGTTTATTACATACTTAGTGATCATTAATTAATAGTTAGTAACAATGAATAATTTACTTTTGACACTAAGTTTAATGATTTTTGGTTCCTGTCAAGTTAGCTTGTCTGTTGGAAATATCTATAATCCGATGATTCCAAAAAATAGTATAAAAAATCTGGAGATATGAACCCTGTTTAGGAATTCAATGTTTTTCTGTTTGATCTTGGCCGGTTTCACCACCTTGATAATGCACAATATTGTGCTTATTAGAGCAACTATTTTGCAAATGGTATACATCATTCTTGGGAGCCGAACCATTCTCCAGTTTCAGACTAGCTATGACAGCTTGGTGTGAAGTTAGTGTACCCCTTAACAAGACTCATATCTCCAAAATTACAAAGATACAATTTTTTACTAGTTGGTTACTATTTAGGTTCTTTTTTTCGGAATCATCAGGTTCTGAAAATCTCTGAGGGGTACACTAACTTGTAGCAAATTCTTTAAGATCAGCCTATTAGATGAATTAAAAATAAATTACTTACGTTGAGCACTGGATATTCCTTTCAGTTCTTGGTATACGGCAGACCCATTATTAAGAAAGGAACTAAACACAAATGCTCCTGCTATGCTCCTATCCCATCTGTATGCAGCATGTAAAGATAGTGCACCTCCCATCGAAAAGCCACCTACAAAATAATACTCTGATTTGATACATATTGGTCTAAAGCAACTATTCGCCAAAATCTATTTATATTAAATGTTAAATAGACTGAATGACATGTGCACCTTAATTGCTGAAGCTAAGTATTTGTCTGCATATGTGATATGTGTTAGATATTTAATAATCCATGTTAGTGTTTTTCAACCGGTGGGTCGTGACCCCCTGGGGGTCGCAAAACCTTGCTAAGGGGTTGCGGGCGCCAGCCAGGTTTTTAAATACCTTTGAAACCACTGACATAGTATTAATACAGTCATGGAGGGGTCGCCAGATTTTTTTACTTGTAAAAGGGTTGACGTTCCTCAAAAAGGTTGAATATCACTGATCTATGTATTTCTTTATCAGTAGTTCAGAATGTATGTGGTCAATCAATAGACTGATAACTAAGCCTTTTTCAGATGAAAATTCAGAGCCCTACGATGATATTGCAAAATTAAAGTACAATGAGCAAAAAAAGATTGTCACAAAAATAGCATTTTTGGCAAATAAACAAGTATTTGTTTTAAATACAGTAACTTGTATGGGGCATCATGGTGTATAATTGTCCCTAAGTTTTTATGCCAATTCATTACTGAGCTGCAGCTGATAATCAGCTGTGATAGATGGACTGACAGACACACAAACAGACACACATGAGTGCTCTTATAGATGGTTCGTTTTTATTTTGAGGTAAGGAACCCTAAAAATGTATGAATCAGTCGATCTGACTGACTTTTCTTACCAACTATTATTCTGTTGCTTGGTATGCCAGATTTGTTTTCATTTTGAATAAGATTCTTTACTTCAACTTCTATTTTAGACAGTGACTCTAGTTTCTCCGGCACATCAGGTGAAATGCCAGCCCGGTCAAACCAGACATTGCTCATGGCCCCACCGTTAGGTGAGTAAGGCTGAAGGGGAGCTGTTGGAAACATCACTTTAATGTGTGGAAAAGAAAAAATTTTAGCCATTATTTGCACCCATTCCTTCATGTTTCCACCGGTATCTCCTGGAAATAATTAAACACAAATTAAAATTCAAAAACTCATACATTTTAATTTTTAAAATGTAAGCAAAATGTATGGAAGGTAAATATCATAAATGACTTATATATTATATTATTTAAGCAGAAAATTAATGACAACCAGGTTGCTCTAGATTGCTTTTTTGGGTAAAAAATTTATATTATTTTCAAAGTTGGTATGATGATAGAATATTCTTCTTTAATCTACGTTATCAAATTCTTACACTGACTGACAGAAAAGGCAACACAAAGCATAAAGTAGTGGCTCTGGAAGCATAAAGTTTTGCGATGGAGTTCCTTATAATGAAAGCGAGCAGTAAATAAATATTTCTAAAAAGTTTGATTGGAAGTCGGCGACTTCCTGAGATATTGTCGATAGGAAGTCCCATCGGGCACACGGCTAGTTTTAAATAACTCTTACCAGATCCATGGAAAAATATGACTGTAGCAGTATGCTTGGGGCCAGTAGGCTTGATCAAGTGTAAAGCACCAAGTCTAGACATTTTATAAGTAGATATCAAAGGGTATACGAATATTTGATACAAAAATTATGAATACCAATACATCCTTTCTAACCTCATTTACAAACTCAAATCGACTTCATAAGCTATAGAATGTATCTAGTTCAACGAGCAAATTTACTTTGAGTAAAATTATCTGCGGTATATTTCACAATACTCTATGATCTAAACGATAAAAAAAAACAGTATTTTGTTGGGCCTGTTCTGTTCTACGATAAGTTAAGTGCTTTTGAACCGACCCGTGGACCTGAGAGACTTATTTATATTGATATATTGACATTGACATTTGGCATTCACTTTTTTTTGTTTGTTTTTTCCTATTGGAAGGCTAAAGAAACTTTGCCCATACTTCCAGGTCTTGTAAGTACCACTTAGATGGGAGGCAAAAGCCAAAAGTTCTCTAAATATTTTCTTTAGTAGTAGGTATACTTAAAAACAGACTTGGCTCCGGTCTTTTGATAAATATATTCAAGAGAAATATAATAGAAAAGACTTGGATTCAGCCTTATCAATTAATTGTATTTGTTAACAAAAAAAGGCCAAAGCCGTCTTCTCTATTATTTTCCTAGGTTATACAATTGAGACGGCCGAAGCCAACACTGCTATTATTTTTCTCTACATTATATTGATCCAAAGGCCAGAATATAGGTTAGATCAACAATAAAGGTGTTCATTTCAAATATTGCTGTTTATTATTCTTTAAATTTATTAATTCTATTATATCAGGTCAGGGTCAGTTTCCCAACACTGCAAATAAGTTTGTAATTTCAAAAACCCCCATATTACCGCCATTTTGACAAATTTCGAAAAACTGAATAAAAAGAAATTCTATATAATTATAAAACCTACTCACAAAATTTCACGAGAATCGGTTGAGAACTGCGACCTGTAGACGAGAACAAATGGACAGACGCCGGACAGCCGACGGACATCCGCTGGACATACGAAAGCATTTTTGTCCAAGCTGAAACAGAGACTCTTCGCTTGCTCGGTCAACTAGGAAAGATAAGACGAACCCGTTACGGTTTAGCCATGTCCGCCTGTCTGTATGTCTTCATAGCCATTTCTCTGGAAGACTATACCGCAACTATAAGGCTGAAATTTCGGAACTACGGAAATCTAAAACGAATAATTTTATGCGGAGTTCAGTGGCGGCAAATGTCAGAGACGTGAATAATCTGTTTGGAGTCGGATCAGAGGTCGCTATGCAGTAACATACCATAACATGAAACAGACTTAACTTGGTTCGGTTGTGTGTGTACATACATGGAAATCGATGAATTTATTAGGAACATAACTATTAGGAACAGGGAGGTATTTGGTGTCTGTATAAAAAATAACGTAATAATTTCGATTTGTTTGCTTCTACTGGCTTCGAATTACTTCTCTCAACTTTTGGTTGTGAAATTATCGGCTCGTCGGGTTCCACTTCACATATTGTGATACATTTATTAAGAAGCAAAATTTCTTGTTCTTCGATAGTGAGTTTTCTTGGTGCAACAGGTGGTATCCAGTGAAATTTGTGTTTATTTTCTATATTATCCTTCAATCTTATATTATGAGTAGTTAATATTGTTTCAACTCCGCCCCCTACGTCATACTCATTTGGGGCCGGGGTTTGGAGTGAAGCTGGAGGGAAGCGTTGTGTCCGACTGAGTGGGCCGCGAGTCACAGCTGGAATACACTCTGGTTTAATTAAACTGTAAACGCCGGGACCAACTGTTGCAAACTTCCCAGCTACAGGTATCCAATTAAACCATGGTTGAAGCCGACCTTCTGATGAATGAAACGGTGCAATATATTGTAGTTCAAAGGATCTTTTTACGTTCAATTGTGGTTGGGCAAAATCGGCAGGACTTTGTTCATTCCATATTTTCTCTAAGGGTTTCATACGTACTGTCCTGGACTTAAATTCCCACGTGGGTGTAGCACACGGTTATTTAGTGACGGACTCCCCTCGAGGTTGATCAGAACTGATTACATCTTCTTCATCGCTTTCTTCAACTGGATCCGGCTTAAATCTATCTGCTGATGATCCAAAAGGTGTTGTTGGACATGTTATAAATTGACAAGGTTTATAATTTGTGCTGTAACTTGCTGGACTAGCGCCTTCTTCTTTGCGAGGCCTAAATCTTTGAGCTTTCATTCCAAAACAAGCGGGTTCAGGTAAAATAGCATGACATGGTTTCTCGGGTGGAGGAGGTGGATCGAAATCTCTCCTAAGTACATGATCTGCTGGTCCTGGGTGCACGTCATATTTCGACCTTGTGTCACACCTGTCTGCTTTCGAACCAAGTTGTTTCATGTCTGTGCCTTTTGGATATGTGGGGGAATATGTAGCTGGACCAGGTGCAGCATCTAAAATATTTCTACGTTGCACCATTTCAATGAATCTATATTGTTTCGATGTTTTGCGTTTGTAAGCCCTTACTCTTTCAGCGCATATTTCATTTTCGGTAGGCAGATTCTCAATTGTATAGTCTGCTGGACCAGGCCATTGCTCTAATGGCTTCGTTGCTCTACTACCAGTCCACTTGCTCCATTTACACCCTTGATAGAATGCAGTCGATTCGTGAACTCTAGCGTCGTAAAATGGCGGAGAATCATCAGTTACGTCCTTTATTCTCCTTTTTGTACCATCTGGAAGGACTTCAAATCCCCGGTCGCCTTTAGATGGAGCCGAGAGACCACTGTCCCCACGTCTGCCAGGTAAGCCTTTATAGATATATCTGGGCACTTTTCTTTGACAAACGACTTCCTCTTCTTGCTCTTCCTCGAGTGGACACTCGCAAGTTGACTGAATTCCACATCTGCAAAGGATTTCTTCAAGGTCTTCTTGACTTAAAGCTTCGTAAGGAAACCGGGGAATTTTAGACATCAATGAAGAGCAATTTGGGATTCTTCGTGGTATTTCTGCATCATATATAGCATGCGTCCATATAGTTCTAGCAGGGGTTGTGATGCGCGGTCTACTCGAAAGAAATGGGAATTTGCAAGTATTAGTTTTATTTTCATGTTCAGATTGGTACGACCCAGGATCATAAAATCTATAATATGGAGGATCTGGGGGGAATCTATTTCCTAGATTGTACGCCATTTATATCAATATGAATTGATTAATAAACAGAGTAGGTATATTTATATAAAAAAAATTAAAAACGCGCACATTGCGCATAAAAAGCTAAAATCCATTGACAGCTGAGATATATTTTGGCATAATTTTTGTCGTTTTAAAATCCAGGGAAAGTCAAGTTGGCTAAGGTGCAAAGAATATAAGTAAATATTTATTTAGAAGGCTTCTTATAGGTTCCAACAAAGAGTAAGTACTCGTATGTATAGTTAGTTACTATTTAGGGCCGGCGCTGGCGCCCACGGGCAACTTTAGTTCAAGTATCTCTAGCTCTTACGAAGAAAGTGCGAAAGTTCGATACCTAGGTTCGATTATCGCCAGGTACATTTGCTCTTGAAAGCCAGCCCATATAGGGAAAGAGAGCCAACTAATACCTCTATGGTGCCAACTCCAAGAATATTTGGTACCTACATACGCATAGTCATAAACATAACTTCTGAATAGTGTAGTATAAAATGGATATCAAACTTTTCAAAAATTCTATTTTGTCCTATTTATAGGGTTCGGTGCCTCACAAAAAAAAACCACGATTTTCTTTAATTTAATTACCTACTTATGTCTAAAAAATAGAGTGCCCTACTTATTAATATATTACCTGTGCGACCGAGCCCCACTCGGCGTCTTTCTTTCTGTCTTTCTTTCCCAGGGATGACATGACGCCTATGTAGATAAACTTGGAAAGTAAAACATTATTTGAAAACAAACAAAAGTACAAATCATTGGAGCCGTTTCCGATAAACCAATAACAATACCTATACAAGAACTTCTGCTCACGACATCGTTCGCGTGAAAGTCAGTTATAATTATAACTGACTTTCACTCTTTCTTTCGGGAACTTTTAAGTTTCCTGGGATAAAAAGTAGCCTATCTATTTGTCCAGGGTATAAGCTATCTCCATTCCAAATTTCATCCAAATACGTCCAGCCGTTGAAGCGTGAAGTAGGTAGTAACGAATATTCTAACTCACACGCACAAACTTTCGCATTTATACTAGGTTTTGCCCGCGACTTCATCCGCTTGTAATTAGGTTATCCTTCTTTGTGATTTGTTGTTCCTCTTTGGCGTGAAAACACAAAAGACATAAACTACCTATTATATCGAAAAAAAAAACAAGATTTCCGAGAGAACAGTTATAGACAAGTTTCATGCAGTCAATGACGCGGGCAAAAGCTCGTATCGCATAAATTGTATTGCAATTCCCTAAGAGCTAAGCCACGTAGTGATTATAATTACTCTTTGAGCTTAGCTAGAATGCACGCGCGCGTTCATCATTGCAACAGTCATTTTCGAAAGAGCGGCAAGCACTGTTTGTAATCTAGAATTATGAAGTCAAGCTGCAGCCCTAACATGCATGTCACAAAGATAAATTAGAACTGTTTATCTCTATGACTACCTCTTTCGTCGGCACTAATGTGAGAGAGACGCACTTAGAGATCAACGCTAAACGGTTCTAATGTGCCATGCATGTTAGGGCCGCTGCTGGGTGTCCAGAGTAGCTTTTGTCGCGAAAATACCGTACTCTATTCTGTTACCGTACATAAAGTATCTGTCACTGTTTAACTAATATGCGGGTGTAAAAGGGACAAATGCTTCATGTGAGAGATAAAAATAGTGTGCTCCGGGGGCTCGCTTTCACATTGTCCGATCCGATATCGTGTATCGGACCCGATACCGATATCTCGGCGGCCGTGTCGGGCCTCCTATCGATATCGGAGGATAATGCTTCTATGTGTGCTATATGCATATATTTGCTTTGGTGTGTACGTGACTGTGCCGGCGTGGCCAGCGGTAGCCAAATCAGAACGATATTATATCGGACATATGAGAAGACACAACACGATTTCGGATATCGGCTATCGGCGCCCGATACTGATATCGTATCGGGTGATTTCAAAACGCTCTTACTCCCACAGATTAGAGACTGCTTACTTCATGTCATAGTCATATCTGACTGACAGTTCAGTGAGTGATTATTTATTAGAGGGAAGAATAACAGTACAGTGAAATGGTAGTTATGATCATAAATTTTAAGAAGAAATCATTAATGCAGCAGTGCATTACGTACTTTTGAGTGGTTTTATCATATGAAATCTCCATTATTATCGGAGCGATTAGCTTGATTATTTCCTTTACTATACCACTACAAATGTAACCGCTTTTATTAAAACTTTACTTAAGTTATGAGGGGGATTAAATTAAACTTGTGGTTGTGTTTGGCACTCGGATTTTACTCCATGTGTAGCAGTAAAGAAGCAGTCGATGCAGGCACATCGTGCAACGCGACAGGTTCATCTCGCGTCGACTATGAGTACAGCACGGGCGTCGTCGGCAGCGAACACATCATTACGTTCAAAGGCTATTTTCCAAGAAGCACCCGAGAGAACTACGTCACGGCAGCGTTAAGAAATGCTGGAGTAAGAATCACTTAAATACTCAATAACATGTTTTTTAGAAGAAAGACTAGAAATGGGCATAAATAATAACTCTATTTTGAACTATGTATTATGATCTTATAATTATACAGTTACTGGGCCACCAAGCGTCGCTCGGCGTCTTTCTTTTTTCTCAGTGATGAGACCTGTCTAGATAAACTTGGAAAGTAGAACAGCCAGAATCCAATTATGTATATATTTATTTATATATATATACCTGATGTATTTGGGTACACAGATTTTTTACATATATCTATCTGACTTACATACTTTCCATGCCGATAAGCAGTCATGAGGCCTTAGTTAAATCAATTAAATTTGACTCTTCAGGTTGTCTGGTTGGGGCGATGCCAATGGATACAGGTTTAACTTCTCTCAAGTCTAACTTTCACATGCACATGTTTAATATATGTAATTCTCCTCTAGTTATTACTGGATGTAAAATAATTCCCAATTTCAATTTTAATATCACCAGGTTTTGAATTGGACTATTGTGCAAAGGAACAATCCAGCCAAAGAGTATCCCAGTGATTTTGATGTGATATTACTAGAGGAAGAACGAGGGGACAATAGACGTGCTTTGGATGCCCTGCGTGATCACCCGGCTGTGAGGCGTGTTACAGCTCAGAGGCAGGTCCAGCGGACCATCAAATACGTACGAGAGGTATGGCATAATCTAAAAATCCTAAATATTAGCCTGCGAATAGTCTTATATTATGTGATCATCAATATCTCTTGGGCACTTAAGGTGGGCAAGTTATTAGGCCATTTCATTTATTGTTACTATGAATATATACCAGATTTCCACATATTTATTATGTTCTGGGTACAAAACTTACTAACGCAATATTATTCCGTTTTTGCTTATGTGTTATTTTTGATAATTTTTCCTGTTTTTGACCTTACCAGATGGTTCCAACGGAAGACCAGCGCTGGCCCCAGGGCCAGCATTATGCTGAGTTGGACCTTTTTGTAACAGTTGGCACTTTTCTACATTTTCTAGTTATTTCGTTTGTATTATTTTATTGTGCTCTGTTATGAATAAATGTTTTTTCTTTCTTTCTTTCTTTCTATACTTATTATCAGTGTTAACCGTATTATTGTTACAAGTTTGATCTCTTTTTTGTCTGTTTGTTTGTTGGTTATATAGCTCTTTAAGGGATAAACAGATTATAAAGCGGTTTCTTTCATGTGATAGATAGTTTTGTTGAGGTAGTTCCTGGCCTTTTTGTAACAGTTGGCACTGTTCTTTTTTTGTAGTTTTATTCGTGTATATTATTATTATTTTTGTGCTCTGTTATAAATAAATGTTTTCCTTCTTTCCTTCCTTCCTTCTTCCTTCTTCTTTTGTAAATTAACTAAAAATATCAAATACACAGTACTCCAAATAACAATAAGCGAATTTAACGCACTCCTCTGCTGCACTGGGAGTGAAGAAATAGCATAGAATGCGTGCAGATGCTTATCATCCTGGCATGTCGTAAAAGCCGACTAAGGGACGGGTCCTCTCCAACATGGTGGACTATCTGTATGGGCGATGGGCTGATCACCTGTCACCATACGGTTCATCATACCATCTTAGGACTAATTAATCGAACATGGCCACAAGTAGTCTTGTGGCTCTGCCCACCCCATTAGGAATTTCGGGCGTGACAATATGTATGTATGAATTTAACACAGATTAAGTCGCGATGATAAGCTGCGAAAATTTATTTTTTAGTTTGTTCCTTTTTCACTACAAAACCGAGCAACCGATTGATTTGGCTTTTTTGCATTGCGAATGATTGTGGAGCTGGAGACATGGGGTTCCTTTTTATCCCGTAAACATTGCGTAATTACAGAGGGTTACTTTAAATACAGGGCATCGCGAAATGGTTTTCAAAGCTGCCGGAATCTGACTAAGTATCGCCTACGAACATTTATATAAATTTCTCTTCTTACTTGGTTGTGTAATATAAATAACAAAAAAAAAATCTAAGTGCGTCTTTCTCACGAGACGCACTTAGAAATAAACGGTTCTAATCTATCTTTGTGCCATGCATGTTAGGGCCGCTGCTGTTTATTAGTTTACAAAACTTTAACCTTCCCTTTAAACCTTTAAATCATTTTTTTTTTTGTTTGTTTTATCTTGCTATCAGTCGATTGACTATGAGGAGATGCGTTGCATGTCCTTCAGGTGTGTAGAGTCGAAAGCCTCTCTATCGGTGGATTAATCATAATAAATGGGTGTAAAAAGCCCGAATGCTCTACATGCGCAAAAAACATTGTCTTATTAAATATACGTATTGAAATCATACATGATCTCACACATCACTTTATTACGAAAACGTTCTCTTCGACTTTAACGTCATTCAAATGAATAAAGGTTATCGCACACATATGAACCCGGCACCGGATCGGCATCGCTTCGCTTCGCCTCATCTATTCTCCGTCAGCCAGGCGCCAACCAAAGGCAAGCACGTAACGGAACCGGCTCGGCATCTCCGAGGTTACAGCGCGGCCACGGCGCGCTAAAGGCAACGCGGCGGCCGGTCAACGTCCGAATAAGAACCCGATATCAGAATCAGAAGAAATGGCGATTGGCAATACCGTCTTCACCATAAGGGCACACGGGGCCCGTGGCCAGGGCCCCCGTGCTCGGGGGGCCCCGAAGGACTGACAATTTCTCTAACACATTTATTTAATTCGCTTTTGTAACTTTCCAAACGGGCCCCAAATTCTTGTGTGCCCAAGGGCCCCAAATTCTTGTGTACCCAAGGGCCCCAGCCTAGTTTAAGACGGCCCTGGCGATTGGCCGTGCGATTTTGAAAGAAAACAGGAGTTCAAAATGGCGACCAAAGGCAAGGCAAAGGGCAAAACACGGTTTCGAGCATAATTTATTCTTCTATGAGATTCTCTTTTTGCATATTTAATGATTTAAATACACAAAAATCTAAATTCTAATCTTCCCTGCGCCGACGGCGTGGTGCAAGCGCGGTGGCCACCCGACGTTTAAGCGCGGTGACGTAGCATCGTAAGCATGCTGATAAGTGTGTAAAGCATACTGAACGGCTCAACTTCAGGCGGTGTCGATACGGTGCCTGATCGATAAGTGTGCGTTAACTTTAAGTTTAAAAGATGAGTGAACGAATGATCACGGGGTCAAACTACTAGATAAGAGATACACCGGGAGGAAATGTGGTTCCTTGCCATCGTTTTTTTCATCCCAGATCGTCAAATGTTAACTAAAATAAAAATTAAGTATAGAGATATGTTTTTATTTATCTTCTCTACGTGTAGCCGCCGGCTTTCAGAATCACTTTGTGACATCCTGCATATGTATATAAACACGGCGGTCGACGTCGGCTTCATGGAGTCCTTCTTCAAGAGTTTAGTGCAGTCGCGGTCAAAGCAACCCACGCACTGACGCGCACGCGTTCGCTGCACTCAATTCCTGAAAAAGGACTCTATATCAGTTCGAAACATGTCGGGCTGTTCCTGACAATAAATCTAGAGTGTAGCCGTTTTTATTTCAAGCGCTCATAAACACTAGCGAAAGTTTTATTTGACTACTTATAACTTTATTGTTAATTTCCTTGCGTTACTCGTAACAAGCACTATGAAATTATGCTGCATGCCTTGGCAGTAAGTAAAGGCAACTCGTTTATCTAACAAGTCGTCGATCGCCTCCGGCTCGTTCTGTAACTTACTAGTCCAAGAATTTGCTTATAACCATGTACTGGGTCCAATTCGAAACGGTGTTCGCTAAATTTAAAATTGTTCAAAATCGAGTCTGACGGTTCTTATTTCAAATTTAGCGAAAACACGTTCGAATTGGCCCCACTATCACAAAGCAAATAGGTAGATAATTTTGGGGACATTTCTCTTGTGTCTGTAATTTTAATGCACTTGGTAATTAATGCAAAGTGCATGCGTGCATTTCTTTTACTTTTGCCCCAAATTGAAATAAAGGAACTGTTTATATTACTTACAAGAATGTGTATGAAACAATGATTGTTCGCAGGACGATTGCGGGCCTGCTGGATGCTTGTACGATGGTTGGCGCAACCACCGCGCGCGCGCCCTCCGCTCGCTGAGGCAGCCGCGAGAGGTAAACTTTTAGTAGCATTCGAATATTTATACCGCTAAAGTCTTGAAGGAATCAAAATGTTGAAAATGCCCTGGGCACACAGTGGATTTTAGAAACCATTTCATTTCGAATTTACGACGAGAACTCCCATGTGCCAAATATGTTTAGTTTTAGTTTCTCGGGGATTGATAAAACTACTAATTTGATAAGCTTAATTGAGTGAAAAAGGTTTTTCCAATTTATGTGAACTATGGCATATTTATTGTATTTATGAAGACAGTACACGATGAACACGTAAGAAAAATAAAATTAGTCACGAACTAAAAAAATACATTTCTATGAACACATTTCTGTGCCCAAGATTTTGTTATTAGAGAGAGAACATGTTTTTTTTATTTCGGGTTTTTAATATTGAATCGTTTAGGAGATATTCGCGAAATAGTAGTGAAATAGTAAATCTTTATCTCTGAAACTATGGGTAACAAATACCGAAATATATATGTATAGACTATCGAAAAAATACGATGGACTCTCTAGCTTAGATAGTTCTAGAGAGAGTATGGATTTTTGAATAATTGCGCAGACATATATGAAGGCATCGACGTGCTCTCACCAGATACGGCATGGACTTGTTCGTAAGAGATGAAAAAGTTATTCTTCGGACAACCAGGGAAGATGCCTTTTATGATTGTAGTAACATGGTTAGTGTTTGTAGTTTTCGTGAAAATAAATTAAAATGGAATAACCTTTAAAAAATCGGAGCTTGCGAAACTTATGTGTAGAGTTTAATTTCATAGGTAGGTTTGGGACCCACGGCGTGCGACATACTCGCACTTGTCCAGTTCCCTAATGACGCCATTATTATTTCAAACTTTCACGTCATTTGAGTAATATGTTGCCTTCTGATATATATTCCTCCTCTGCGGCACTGGGAGTGAAGAAATAGCATAGAATGCGTGCAGATGCTTATCATCCTGGCATGTCGTAAAAGTCGACTAAGGGACGGGTCCTCTCCTACATGGTGGACCATCTGAATGAGTGATGGGCTGATCACTTGTCACCATACGGTTCATCATACCATCTTAGGACTAATTAATCGAACGTGGCCACAAGTAGTCTTGTGGCTCTGCCCACCCCATTAGGGATTTCGGGCGTGATGCTATGTATGTATGTATAGTAGTAATTCTTTCCCAAGTCCCGATACAAAATGTTCAACACCTGACATACCCTGTGTTTTAATGAGAACCTTCTTACCTTAGACATAAAGACCCTCTTTGTGTGAAATGGTTTTAGCAGTTAGTACCTGCTATTTCAAAGTAGCGCTTGGCGGTTACACTTCGCAATGAAAGACAATGGCTTTGTTCGTCGGATAAGGAGCTAATGCGATCGGGACTTGGGAAAGAATTACTACTATATGTATGATATATATTCAGAGTGGCTACACATCCCGGAAGCTGCTCAGAACGGTGCCGCGGCAGATAACGTCGGTGCTGAAGGCAGACGTGCTATGGTCCCTTGGTGTCACTGGTAAGTTTTATTCGTACGATAATTATATTACATTCTGAACAGCAGATTATCTAAGGGAAGAAACAGAGCCATTTCCCACGAGATATTTGTTTTGAAGCTGAACAATGTTTTACCCCCAAGTTGAACGATATTTTCACTTCGACTGCGAGAAAACAAAAAAGCACAAACTGACATTTTTTTATAAATAAATCAGGGGACAATCTTTACACAAATCGATCTAGTCCCAAAGTAAGCTCTAAAGGCTTGTGTTAAGGGTACTAGACGACGATATACATACTTATATAGAGAAATAAATACTTTAATACATAGGTAACATCCAAAACTCGGGAACAAACATTCGTGCTTATCATACAAATATTTGCCCTTACCGGGGATCGAACCCGGGACGCTAGCTTCGGAGGCAGGGTTACTACCAACTAGACTAACCGCGTCGTCTAAACATACACAACATAATAACATTCTACCAATTCACGGCTTTAAATAATGTTCATAGTATTTTTTATTTGATGCAATTCAAGAAGTTCATTCAAACTGTGAAATAGAATGGAATAATGGTAGTAGGTGGTAATGCTCGCTCCTAGCCGCCGCGAAAGAAATAGGTATCCGAATTCATTTACTACAGATTTTTACCTTTGGGACGACGGTACAGATCATGTTTTTTTTGTACGTTGACCTTTGAGTAATTATGTATACCTACTAGAGTGGACTCAATTTGTTTTTTTGTAAAGCCTATAGGCGTCGCCAAATGGCTCAAACGCCTATAAGAAAGCGATCACCGCCGGACGCGGCGCGCATGCCCGCTCCGTCATCAAGTGCTCGCTGTCATTTGTTTGAGACGTCTGTTCTAGTGTAACGTAATAGTTCGATGACGTTGACACTTGCAACGCGTGCAGGGGAGGGCATCAGGGTGGCGGTGTTCGACACGGGCCTCGCGCGCCACCACCCGCACTTCGGGCGCGTGCGCGAGCGCACCGACTGGACCGGCGAGAACTCGCTCGACGACGCGCTCGGCCACGGCACCTTCGTCGCCGGCGTCATCGCCAGCCGTGCCGACTGCCTCGGCTTCGCGCCCGACGCTGACCTGCACATATTCCGGGTGTTCACTGACAATCAGGTGCGTGCTACAACCAACCAACCATTGATGTAGGCCATACACGCATTAAGGGTTGCCCCTTCTGCGGCCCTGCATGCATGACACAAAGATAAATTAAGCCCGTTTATCTCTAAGTGCGTCTCTCTCACACTAGTGCCGACGAAAGGGATAGTCATAGACATAAACGGGTTTAATTTATTTTTGTGTCATGCATATTAGAGCCGCAGTTCCCGAAGGCCTTGTTTATACAATATCCGCATGTCGTTCATCAATCAATATGAACATAATGTGAATTTAATCCTTCATTATTGTAAATTTTCTAGGCAGCTCAGTTTACGGTGAAAGCTGCCTGGAATTAAAAGCCCATAATACGATGCCAGGAGAGACAAATTTTGCTTTCTACAGTGTGTATTTAGTGTATTTACCTATGTAGCCGTGTAGTCAAGTCTCTCCTGATTGGTAGTGGCTCAGTTCAAAAGGAGCGCGTGACAAATTTTGCACATGGATTCTCCGACTTGTATCGAACTGTAGTTTCCACTGGGAAACATATTTGACAGTTGGATAGATAAGGCAGGTCATCGCCTAAGAAAACACACCAGCGCAAATCCTTTGACTGATTCTTCCAATTACGTCACGTGTACTTCACATCCGTGACAACTCCAGTTGCCTGTTTACCTAATAAGTGGACCTAGGCAGGGCCGGATTAACGTCGGTGCCCTTACACAATACATTTCTCGGGATGCATTTTTCTACTCTTTTCGAACTTCTTAAAATTCATTTTTTTTTATCAAAATGCAGTTACTTTAATAATTATGCTATTTTTTACTACATTACGAAGGTATACTATCACCCTAAACAACAAAAATAATGGTGCGCGGTTGCCTACACTGCCTTATGGTTAATCCGGCCATGGACTCAGGGAAATTCTTTAGTTGTAAATACGAGTAAATAGTATATATTTAATTTTAATTTTTATTAATTAATCGAACGTGGCCACAAGTAGTCTTGTGGCTCTGCCCACCCCATTAGGGATTTCGGGCGTGATGCTATGTATGTATGTATGTATGTAGTATATATTTTGATATTTATACTCTCTTGTGTGTTATTTTTACCAAATCGTATGTTGCGGTGAATTCCATTCTTATACTGGTTCGTTTGAACACGTAGTGATGACGCACTTCCGAGACATTTTTTGTAGTTATACGAGTATCTCTAATTTGGCCTGCCTTCTAAGGCCATGAGGTAGGTACGGTGAGACTATCACTACTTTTATCATAACCTGTCAAAATTAAATATGAATAAATATTGAGCGTCACTATGGTAAGTGTTCTAATTAATTTTAATTTAGATTAATTTAAACTTTACTTCTTAGGTATCATACACATCTTGGTTTCTGGACGCCTTCAACTATGCGATTATGCGTAAAATCGACGTGTTAAACCTGAGCATTGGCGGGCCAGACTTCATGGATCACCCTTTTGTGGATAAAGTATGGGAGCTTAGCGCTAACAAAGTGAGTATATGTGGAGAAAGTTCATAATCGTTTTAACTCCCTGTGTATTATATTTATAGCTTAAATTATTCATTATGTATGTACCACAATTTCATGTGTCTTTTAACTGGTGTCTCGTTTATGGTGTTAAGGTATAGGTCAATTCACAAGAGCTGCACGTCTAGCACGACCTGCTCGCGAGTCATTTGTCGCTCAGGGCATCCCTTACATATTTGACTAGTTGGACAGAGACGCACTGAGCGACAAACGACTCGCGGGTATGTCGTGCTAGCCCCCCTGGCACGAATCGAATGTCATCCATCATTATGTGTGTTATAAAATCTGTGCATTTTACTACTTCAGGAAAAAAATCTTGCGGAGCAGTCTTTAGGGACTGCCGATAGAAGTGAAAACCCAACTCACCCAAAAAGTACACATATAAACACAGTATACATATATGTAGCTCATGGAAAGCGTTCGGTGACGATGACGCGAGTTCCATGACTTTTGTTCACCTAAAAATTGCTCAACGCGCCTAAAGAAGTTTTTCACTTTCAAAAAACCTCGTAAACTTCATATTTGTATGACTATTCACACATGTCAGCGGTTAAGATTAAAATGTGTCGGTAAAAAAAGTAGATTTGTCTACTAACTACAAAGTTGAGACAACAGAGTCAAATATCATGGAGTTTCCATTTCATTTATTATATTCATGAAGGAGAATTATTTCGTTCATAAAATGCACAAGGAAGGTTGTTTTAGACAGTAAGAAGATTCATAAAGAAGACATGATACCTACATTAAAACGAAGTTCTTACAAAATACCGTTCTCTTTGTACTTAAATCATTAATTAAGAGACTGGTTCCTGTCAAAAACACTATTACACTGGTCAGCAGTGATTTTATTGCCCTGTATGTTAAAATAATTTGAAGCCAACAATTAATGAAGCGAATGATTTTGGAATTTTGGCTCTGGTTTTCTTTAAATCAAAAGTCAGCTACGGAACAAAAATAGTTACACCAAAATCATGAAAAAAAAAATCATGAGCCAATTAAGTACTTTCATGAATATGTATATTCGTAAACTGTGTACTTGAAACTAGAAAAATCCGCAGAGATATCCAGGACCTGTGTTATTGGAGTTATTTCTTAAGAATCGATTTTCATATACAAGCCCGGGGTATGAAAAATTATCGGGAGTAAAATCAAACTACGATGTCACACTGTCACACGACGGAGTCACATGAAGTCACATGATGTTAGCCGAAGATGCGTCGGTCGCTTCGCATTGCATACAGATATTACAGATATAGTGAATAATATGTTTCCATCGGTAAAACTCTGATCTCAATCGGAAGACGACGGGACCGGAAGTGTCAATGAATTATTGTATTCAATGAGTGACATGTTTATATTCATTAATATGAAACTTAATAGTCAAATTAAAACTTTCGTGAGACATTATGAATACTTGAAAAACACACGGCTTTACTCACGATTTATTGTCAGAAATACCGGACCGCACTCAAACCCTGAAGAAGGACTCCAATCGAGTTCGAAACATGTCGGACTATTTCTGACAATAAATTGTGAGTAAAGCCGTGTGTTTTTCAAGTATTCAATATGAAACTTTATTATTTACTGTCAAATGTCAAAATGAAAAATGACAGCACAGTATGATGGGTACTGGTTTATTTTATAATCGTTCGTAAGGA
Organism: Tortricodes alternella; assembly: GCA_947859335.1. NCBI lineage: Eukaryota > Metazoa > Arthropoda > Insecta > Lepidoptera > Tortricidae > Tortricodes > Tortricodes alternella. The sequence continues at coordinate 11,565,573 of OX401970.1, forward strand.
GTAAACTCCTGTCGTGCGTCGGAGCTGACACACACACACTTTTTTTTATTTATTCAATCAAACTGATACCTTCATGGCCGAATTTAGAAAGGCTACTCAAATTGAGCTTTAATTGAAGTGACGTTTCTGTATAGGTTGACAACTAGTTGAGGGACATTTAACTACTTAATATCTTGTCAAATGCTTAAGAGAAGTGTGAACCTACGGCTTTTCATACAAAAAGCGATAACGATTTCCACCCTTTAAATGTTAACAGATGTTCACCAATTTTTAATAGGTTGTCAGTCAGAACAAAATCTAGGTCTATACGTTTTGATTTTTTCACTATAATTAATAAATTCAGTTTTATTGTGGTTTCAATATTCTCATACAAAACTAATTTCGGCATTATTTGACTTTCTTGACCTTTAATCAAAATTCAAAAAACATATAGACCTAGATTTTGTTTTGACTAACAACCTATCGAAAATTGGTCATAATCGGTTAACATTTAAGGGAAATCGTTATCGCCTTTTGTATGAAAAGGCTGATTACTGCCTTTGGTTCACAGTCCTCTTAAGGGGCGTTTCTGAATTCGGCCATCATTCAATCAATTCTCGCCAGCTCTTGAGAATCGACGCGTGCATTGTCAGCCGCTTTGTGTTGACGGCTGATGATTGTGTAGGTGGTAATGGTGTCGGCGATAGGCAACGACGGCCCGCTGTACGGCACGCTGAACAACCCGGCGGACCAGATGGACGTGATCGGCGTCGGCGGCATCGGCTTCGACGACCGCATCGCCAAGTTCTCCTCGCGCGGCATGACCACGTGGGAGCTGCCGCATGTAACCACACACACGCTGTCAGAAAAAATATATACAATTTTCCTACAAATGTAGATAAGCCAAAGGCTACTAGAAATACCGGAAAGCTTAAAGTACCAACTTATAGACTGGCTAAAATTAAAAAATCATTTCTAGGAAATTGTACACGTTTTTACAATAAAATACCTAAAAACATTATACAACAAACAGACACAATGTTCAAATCTACTGTAAAGCGAATTCTTATTTCTAGGGCATATTACTCAGTAAAAGACTACGTCATGGACAGGGACGTTTGGCTTAAATCGTGACCTGCACTGGCGATCCCTGGGTCTCGATGAGCGTACCTGCTGTGGTATATACTTAGATTTGTATAAAACTGTAGACATCATTGTTGACTTATATGTGTACTGATTTGAAAAAATGATACCTCACCGAGTTTCTTGCCGGCTCTTCTCAGTAGAGGATTTTTTTCCGAACCGGTGGTAGATTCATTCCTTGACCTTCATAAGAGCTTGTAAAAGCCTAAATTGAATAAAGATAGTTTGACTTTGACTTTGACACTTTTTACATCACCGGTTAACCGTCTTCAACGCCAAGCATGCCTGAGAAGTAGCACGAATTTCAACTTTACGTCAAAGTTATGAAGGGCTTTTGTACACTGTATACCCTGACGGATATATCCGTCGTTGGCGTTGTGGCCTATTGACCAATAAGGACAAGCGATATGTCACTAGATAGCTTATTCTAAGTTCTAAAACTTTTACTATGCCAGGTAATTCCAAATCTTTGAGTGAAAAAAGTAGAAAAATAATAGTCATTGTTTGATGGTATATCGATATTTAGTTGTTTTCTCATGTGTATTTATATGATAACACATTTAAAAACCGTTGTACAGAACTAAAACCCTATAACAGTAAAAAAATACTTATTGATGGAATGTTTTTATTTTGCCATAACTTGTTTCACACGGCGATTTAAGATTTCCCGCCATACAAAAAGTTGTAGAATATGAAAAAACCTTTCAAATGACATATGGCTTGTCATTATTGGTTGTTTGTTTGCTTGTTTTAGGTCAGTGTCCACACAAAACTGCCCAACATCCTTTTAAATAGATGTTCCATTACTCCCCTACATACCTAATCGTGACGTAATGGCGCGTTTTTAAACTCGTATCTCACTGAAACAAAGTAATGAAAACGACCTTGAAAACTTTACAATAAATTCCGCGACAGCGCAAGAGTTTAAGAAGGTTATCACTTTATCAGTTGATAAACCCGTTGGAACCTTACATGAACTTATTTAAGTCTGTTTTTTATTATGGTAAATAAGAACATTATTTAATAATTAGTATTAGTTGTAATTTTTTTTATAATTTACAATAATGAAACTACGGAAAATCAAAAGACACATATATTAGTCATCTGAATCCTCCCAATCACTGTGTGTTTATTACAATAGTTTCGCTATTGAGATCAATGTCTTAGTGTATACGGTAATATTTATTATTTTAATGGATTCTTCAATTCTTCTTCATTATTCTGAATGCACTTTTAATTCCTAGCGAAATAACCATTCAGCGCGACGTACCGATGTACACAGCGGGTGTACAGGTCTTTGAAGTAGCCAATGTCGCTTTCGGCTCGATACGGCGGTTTCTTTGTGGCGGCATGTCAAAGCCTGTACAGCCGATTGCGTTTAAAAAGCTTTCGATTATTCGTAACGCATCGTTAAGGGTATAGCCGCTATTTAACGCCGTTCAAAGGGATGGTACCACTTCTTCTTTGAAACAAAAAAATACTAAAGCTTCCTCTTAATGCAGATAAAGTCTCACCAGGGGAAGTAATATAACTTATGGATGGGCGGGTTTTTTAACCGACTTCAAAAAAACCGAAGGAGGAAGTTCTTAATTCAACGCGTATATTTTCTTTCTGTTTCCCATGTACAATTGTACATAATATGTACATAAGTTTTAATGTGTTTGATTTGAACTAAGTTTTTAAACAGGGTTACGGTCGCATGAAGCCCGATATCGTGACCTACGGCAGCGGAGTGCGCGGCTCCAGCGTCACAGGCGGCTGCCGCTCGCTGAGTGGTTAGTTTCCATCGCACGCACTTATAACCCCAATATGACTTCCTACTTCCTTATTATTTGTACAATATTTAATATCAATAAACTGTTAATTTATTTTATTTGGACATGCAATTTAAACTTTATAGTAACTAGCTTTTACCTGCAACTTCGTCTCTGTGGAAACATATTATTAAAATATTATAACGAATTTGCATATAATTACCTTTTTAAATTTAGATTATGGGCTCTCATCAGGTACGCACGAACTTGCCGTTTATTAATTTTCCAGCCCCTATTTACCGATATTAGGAGTTGATTGTTTAAAAAACAAGTAGCCCATGTCCTTCCTCAGCGCTCAAACTATCTCCATACTAAAATTGATCAAAATCGGTTCAGCGGCTTAGTAGTGAATCGTGTGTGAAAGAAATCAACGGGGTCCAAGAGGTCACGCACGAATTTCCCGTTAATAAATTTTGCCGCCCCAATTTCATCCAATTAGGGGTAGATTAAAACCGAATTTCATCAAAATCGGTTCAGCCGATTATTCGTGACAACGTAACGGACAGAGTTACTTCCGCATTTAAAATCGACCGAGCGAGCGAAGCCGTTTCAGCTTGGGCTAAAATGCTTGCGTATGTCCAGCGGATGTCCGTCGGCTGTCCGGCGTCTGTCCATTTGTTCTCGTCTAGTTCTCAACCGATTCTCGTGAAATTTTGTGAGCAGGTTCGATAATTATATAGATTTTTTTTGTCGATTCAGTTTTTCAAATTTTATCAAAATGGCGGAGATATGGGGATTTTTGTATGGCTGTGAGCTGGCATATGTCGATGTATGGGGATATCAGTTTTCCAACGGCAAAGTTAAGTTTGTCGCGAGGTATACATGTCACGGAGCCACTAGTATTCATCATCATCATCATCATCATCATCATCAGCCATAAAACATTCACTGCAGGACATAGGCCTCCCCCAAAACTGGGGGGATTTGCCATAGTCGCCACGCTTGGCAGGCGGGTTGGCGACCGCAGTTGGTCATGATAGTACTCGAAGGACGATGCTGCCCGTCCTTCGGTTGGTCCCTCTGTCGCCTTTCACGACACCCACGGGAGGAGATGGGGTGATACTATTCTTAGCCGGCACCACACGGACAACCACTACCACCAGTATTAGTACAGATAAATAAACCGTAGTAACGCAGGTACGTCGGTGGCGTCGCCGGTGGTGGCGGGCGCGATAGCGCTGCTCGCGAGCGGCGTGCCGCGGCAGCACCTGACGCCCGCGGCCGTGAAGCAGGCGCTGTGCGTGACCGCGCGCCGCCTGCCCGGCGCCAACATGTTCGAGCAGGGCCACGGGAAGCTCGACCTCATCAGCGCCTACCAGGTAACCTGCACACAAGTCTTCTTTTCTTTTTCGGCAAGTGGTCCAGGAGTGCCTGCGACAGGCGCTTAACCAAAATAATGTGTACCCAATATTTCAATTTGTATATTTTTCGCTAAAATTGAATAGTATGGTAATATTAGTCGTTTCGCATAAGTGTAATAAAAAGAAAACAACTTTACCGTTGTTTTAAAGGAGATAAATTACATTTAAGATTACATTCAGGCGTGTGTTATTTGTACCGGAAGTTCATTAAATTAAAAGAAAAAGCGAAAAATGTTTATATCCCATAGTACTTTTATAATCAGAAAATGTATTTTCTATAACTTTGTACTCTCCTCGATTTTTGATTTAAAAAAAATGACGTTACAGTTGTTCCCACGGAAATATTCTTGATTAGGCGAGTCCACACAGAGTGAGGAGCCTCGCCCGAGGCCCGCTGCGCGCGGCAAACGGCCTGCCTCGCGCGAAGCTTGCTCGGTCGGATAAATTTACTCAGCGAGGCTGCCGCGCGCGGCAAGACCGAGCCATATTGCATCCCATAGCCAGTTGTTTGCACCATACAGAGAGATCAATTTAATATGATGATGGATGACGCGCCTCGCGCGGAATACACGTGCGTCCAGAGTGCGCGCGGCAAACGACTGAGGCGCCTTTGAGCAAAACGAAAAACCGACACCGCGTGACTCGGTCGCGGCTGCGCTCGCCCGAGGCGGCGCGTGCGATTGCCTCGGGCGAGGCGCGAGGCACGTCCACACAGACCGAGCTGCTTCCCGCGGCAAATGCCTCGCGAGGCTGCTCGCTCTGTGTGGACCTGCCTATTGAATTTCCATGTGTCCGGACCGTTTCAATTACTGCATTTTGATTGATTATGACTCGAGTAGTCAAATCAGGTTCTGATTTTATTTCACATACTAATTAATTATTAATAATCACACAATTTGTATATTTTAAATCATTATTCGTACAAAATTACTCATTGCCGTTATTTGGTGCAAATGAAAAAAAAAACTAGTTATGGTAGATTAATTCCTTGACCTTCATAAGAGCTTGTAAAAGCCTAAATTTAATAAAGATAGTTTGATTTTGACTTTGACTTTGATTCATAGATAAGTAACCCTCGGCCCGCGAGTCAGACTAGCACTTAACCAGTTTGTTTACAATTGCGACGACGGACTAAACAGTTTGTTTGTCAGTTCCTGCGCGAGTACGAGCCCCAGGCGAGCCTGAGCCCGGCGTACATCGACCTCACCGAGTGCCAGTACATGTGGCCGTACTGCACGCAGCCGCTGTACTACAGCGCGCAGCCCACCATCGCCAACGTCACCGTCGTCAACGGGCTCGGCGTCTCCGGACACGTGGTATGTGCACTCGATGTAGATAAACAAATAAATACATAAATCAGGGGACAATTTTTACTACAATTTTACAATTTTAATTTTGCGATTAAATCCATAAGACGCGGCCGAAGATGCCCTTCTATTATAATTTATTCTTATTTTAAGAGGAAGGTGAACCAACGATCGATTTCCACCCCTTAAATTTTAACCGATTTTGACCAATTTTTGATAGGTTCTCAGTCAGAACCAAATCTAGGTCTATACGTTTTTTGACTATTGATTAAATATAGTCAAATAATCGCTGAAATTTGTTTTGTATGAGGATACTGAAACGGTAATAAAACTGAATTTATTGATTATAGTTAACAAAATCAAAACGTGCTATAGCACTAGATTTTGTTCTGACTGACAACATAACAAAAAATTGGTCAACATCGGTTAACATTTAACCTATTGGCCGCCAAGCATGTCTGAGAAGTAACACGAATTTCAACTTTAAGTTAAGGTCATGAAGTACTTGTATACGCTGTCACGCATAGTCGACAATGGCGGCCAAAAGGTTAAGGGGTGGAAATCGTTATCGCCTTTTATATGAAAATTTTGACACTCCTCTTAAGCCAGGTAATAACAGATGTGCGTTGCAGAAAGCTGTGAGCTGGCACCCGCACCTGCCGCACGGGCCGCTGCTGTCGGTGGCGGCGGAGCACAGTGCCATCCTGTGGCCGTGGTCCGGCTGGCTCGCGCTCAGCTTCACCGTCACGGAGAACGGCTCCGACTTCGACGGGATCCTCGAGGTACAAGGACGGGGCTCCATTACTCCATACAATCCACTTCCGCACGACAGTTGCTCGCGCGCTAAGCGCCAAAGTGTGCCTACTTGCGGGCGCGTAAGGTATTTATTTCTCTGATCATTGCCGGACCAGTGCCCCAGGCCAGTAAATGTTTCTACGCAAGGGCTGGTAGCTCCATATAAAATGTATGAGTATGAAAGCATAAATATGTATTTAACTAAACATGAGTCGACTGCTACCTAATCCTGAATGTCGCCCGGGTAGGTAGCGTCTGATGAACACAGATATGTACAAAATATTATCTAATTACAATCGAAATGCGTCTTAGTTAAGATTGTATTATTATTATATAAATAGCACTACAAGAATTACAATTAGTAAATTACACATACACTTCTGCATCGTTCGGTATCTAGTTAAGAAAAAGATATATGATTGCTGTTTTTTTAATTATACAAACATCGACGTCACAATGAGTCCTTTGAACATTTTGAAGAAATAAATGCACTCGATTCGATAGGTTCACGAAGTAGGTGCTCTCACTCTACATCCACGAATACGCACCCAACATCCGGTTAATGTCGGCTACCGTGAGTTTTATTTTTTTATTTTTTATTTACCGGTCGCCTAAATGATTTCAGTTTGTGTAAAACCGATGCATGAATAAACCGGTTAGTTGATGAACAAATTTAATCGAGTTAAGAACGCTATTAACCGCTATTTTAGAATCAGTACCGAGCCCTGGTGACGTTCCACCTTAGTACGAACTTGTACGTATGGGACATTTTTGTGAAGTTTGCATCGTGATATTAAAAAAAAATATAGATGATAGAAATATAGTAAATTCACAGTCTTTCTTATTTTGATATACCCTTTCAAGTCGGTATATAAATTTTAAAAAAATATTCTCTTAATTCACTTTCTTACATGTGCTTTAGCGACTTGGAATTTTGTTCGTACACATGTATATTTATTTGAATAATCTGTAAACTTGAGTTTGCACTTAAGGCTTGACTGTAAATGATAATTTTGTAATAAATAAATTAATATTGTGGTCTCCAGGGCCACGTGAACGTGACGATCGAGAGCCACGACGAATCGAGCGAGAACGCTGTGAGAAACGCCACCCTCATGCTGCCAATAAGGTACCTGGCCAGTGTACTAACTGAAATGCATGACGACTGAACCTAATTCCTCGCCGTTGATATTGGTGTTTGGTTATTCCCTATTAAATTGTTAGGTAGTATACATATAACTAACTTTGATGATTTATCTCATTAGAATGTTTTACTTTATTTAATTGGGGACAACAGAAACACGATTGGCAACCGAGACAAATCCACCTGTCATATTCCTGGATTCATGTCTCGTTCCTGGTATTCAAAGTTCCCGTTTAAATTAGGTACTACTGTAGTAATTTAATTTCACTATTTATATTGTTAAGAGAACTGTGAAGCAACGGCAAAAATTACCCTTTTCATACAAAAGACGATACCGATTTTCACCCCTTAAATGTTAACCGATTTTGACCAATTTTTGATAGGTTGTCAGTAAGAACAAAATTTAAGTCTATACGTTTTTGAATATTGATTAAAGATCAAGAAAGTTGAATAATGGCTGAAAATAGTTTTGTATGGTAATAACCTACTAATATTATAAATGCGAAAGTTTGTGTGTGTGTGTGTGTGTATGTTTGTTACCTCTTCCCGTTAAAACGGCTGGACGGATTTTGATGAAATTTGGAATGGAGATAGCTTATACCCTGGATTAACACATATGCTACTTTTTATCCCGGAAAATTGAAAAGTTCCCGAGGGAATAACGATAATTAAACTACGCGGACGAAGTCGCGGGCACAGCTAGTATAATATAAAGTTCTGACTGACAAGCTATCAAAAATTGGTCAACATTGGTTAACATTTCAGGGGTGGAAATCATTATGGCCTTTTGTATGAAAAGCCGTAGGTACACACTCCTCTTAAATACTTTATTACCGGTTTTATTTAGCTGGTATTTCGTTATCTTTGTTTTACTCTATAACTGTCTTACTCTAACTTCGTACGTTAGAGGAAGATGACTATAGTTGCCGGCCACACATTGCCGTAAAAAAATTGCTCGGATAGCTGGGGCTGTCAACTATTTATGGGGCAAATATAGTATTTTCCAGTCAAAGGTATAAATAAAATAGTACACTGAAAAAAAAAGATAGTACTTTAAAGAAAAAGCTTTTAAGAAGAGTGTAAGGTATGATTGATTAAATCTAATACACAAAATAGTCTTACTAACATTCAGATTGGGCATCTTGTGACTATCGGAGCTGCGAAAATGCCTATTGAACGTGCCAATTCAAAGCCCATTTGTAAGGACTGACCGAAATATAGTATTTTTGCGTACTATATATTTCTTCAACAGTATATAGTACACAAGGCCAAAATGTAGTACAAGACTATATATTATGTACGGTTGGCAACCCTACTTGTAGCTGCACTTTTTAAGTAGTGTGTGTGTCAGGGCGCGCGTGATCCCCGTGCCGGCGCGCGCGCGCCGCCTGCTCTGGGACCAGTTCCACAGCCTGCGGTACCCGGGCGGGTACTTCCCGCGCGACGACCTGCGCGCCAAGCACGACCCGCTCGACTGGCACGCGGACCACGTGCACACCAACTTCAGGGACATGTACCGCCGGCTGCGCGAGCACGGGTTCTACCTCGAGGTCATGGGTGAGACGGCTCTTTTTTTACATAATCTAAAATGACGTAATAAGCCGTCAATTGTTCAAAAAATGGTCCAAAACCGAATTTTGTGGTGTTAACCAGGGGTTGCCAATCTGTGCGCCACTTATAGTAAAGAGGGACGCGGTGAGGCGCTCCTCTTTACGACTCTCCGTAAAATGAACTTAAGTATTCGCGAGTAAAATATAATATTTCTACTAGTTAGGGCGCCGGTGAGACAAAATTCTAAACATGTAAGTGCACCGCGGACTGAAAAAGTTTGAGAACCACTGGTGTAAAAACACTTTTTGACTTTTTCATAGCCGCCAGCAACCACCTTGAACCCACAGTTAAGTCGGTAGATCTATATCGCTAAGGGCTACTCACGTACCTGCAGCGGAGTGATAAGGAGAAGTGGGGAGGACCCTAGATCGTCTTCTCGAATGTGATGTGTACGGGCACTTTCCGAGCCCCGCTGACCTACACACATTGTAGATAGGTATAGTAGTAATTCTTTTTCTTGTCCCGATCGCATTAGCTACTTATCTGGCAAACAAAGATATTGTCTTTCATTGTGAAGTGTAATCGCTGATCTCTACTTTGAAATAGCAGGTAGTACCTGCAAACACTATTTCACACAAAGGGCGCCTTTATGTCTAAGGTAAAAAGGTTCACATTAAAACACAGAGCATGTCAGGTGTTGAACATTTTGCATTTAAAACGCTTCCATGTGTACTTTACTGCTGTTTTAAATACAAAATGTTTTAATGTGAACCTTCTTAACATAGATATATAGATGCCGTTTGTGTGAAGTAGTGTTTACAGTTACGACGTTCTATTTCAAAGTACCGATTTGCGGTTACACTTCAGAATGAAAGACAATGGCTTTGTTTGCCAGATAAGTAGCTAATGCGATCGGGACAAGAAAAAGAATTACTACTATACCTTTTGTTTAAATTACTTTAAGAACCCGTGGCACAATCTCCGAAGCCTCTACTTACCTCCATACACAAGGGGGCAATCTAGGATTCTCCAGCAGCAGCCATGCCTGCCTGCGGACCTAGCAAGGTTGACACGGGAATAACTTACAAGGGGACGGCACGACCTTGGGGAAACGGATTTGGATGAAATTTCGTGTAGTGGTAGTATACCATGTGGGTATTACCACTGTAAAATATTTCCGTCCAATGCCCAGTAGGAGCTGAGAAAAACGTAAACAAAGATCAGTCAGTGATACAAACAAAAAATCACAAATGTAAATGAAGCTTGTTTTTGCGTTTGCAAACACATTGTAATTGTAAAAAAACAGCATTTATTTGTTGTTCTTGGTACAGAAAGAATTTTTGTTTTGAATGTTTCTAGCGCAATTATCATTCAGGGTCATGTACACCTGCCTGTTAAAAAAGTTTAATTATAGAATACTGTATTTATAATTGTAGTAACAAATTTAAAAGATTTACACGCATTTTATTTTGTACCGACTTATAATTTTTAATTTATACATATTTATATGATAAACTAGCAAACCCGGCGAACTCTGTTTCGCCACCAGATGGCTTCGTTTTATGTAACATTTCGTTTGGTGTAGCTATGTATCAGAGATGGCGCTGTATGTGAAAAAAGATTTTCCCGCTTTTCTGTTAAATTTTTCCTGAATTTTCTTTGCTGTAAACCTCACGGAGCCCGAGACCTTTCCAACGAATGCAAAACCGTGGAAATCGGTTCGTGCGTTCTGGAGTTATAGCGTCAGGCAGGAAAACCTGACTTATTTTTATATAGTGGATAATTTATATAGTTTATTTAATAAATTATTTATATAGTTTATATAATAAAAAAATAAAAAATAATAAGAAAAACAAAGTCCACGAGCTAGACTCGAACCAGCACAGGCGGGAGTACGAGTCTAGAGCATTACCGCTTACGCCACGGTACGCTCGACCGGAATAAAATGTAACTAATAGATAAAGTACGGGCTGAACTTTGTATGCTTTTTCCTCAGCTCCTACTGGGCATTGGACGGAAATATTTTACAGTGTTAGTAGCCACATGGTATACTACCACTACACGAAATTTCATCCAAATCCGTTTCCCCAAGGTCGTGCCGTCCCCTTGTTAGCCCTGTTTTATCTCTCTATCTCTTTCGTCGGCACTGGTGTGAGAGAGACGCACTTAGAGATAAGAAGGTTTTAACTTAACCTCGTGTCGACCTTGCTAGGGCCGCTGTTTGTGATGTTTTGCACTGCGATGTAATTTTCACAGTATTTGTAAATAAACAATTAAAGGCAAGGCGAAATTTATCCGCGCGTTCACATTCCAGAAATATATGACGTTGTATAAATCCTATCCTATCCTACTAATATTATAAATGCGATAGTTTGTATGTGTCCATACCGGTTTAACAGATTTTCATGAAACTTGGATATACTTAGGTCCTGGAAAAGCAAAAGGGATGTTTCCTGGGTAAAAACATTGTAATTCTAATTAGTCCGTCAGTTAGATTATCAAAAAATATTGGACACATATTTTTTGCTTTATCAAATCAATCAAAATTGACAAAGTTCGGGAGTGGAGACTAATGACGTCACTTAATCGTGAAAATTGTATAAAGTCGTGACGTCACACGGAACTTCAACGCACTATATCTTCGTAATTTTTTGTTTATTTGACAAAAGAAAAAATATGTGTTTAATATTTATTTATAATGTAAATGACGGACTAATTAGATTTTTTTAGGAAACTTGTCTATTATTACCTAACGCTCGTTATTCAATCCGTGGATATATTTGCTTACTGCCTGTTAAGAATTGACATACGAGTATTTTGTATGCGGCAAATGTAAAATTTTAACCCGTCACCTAAATCCAAAAGTAACTAAATCTATTCGCGGATTTATAATTGGGAATTGCCATAATTCTACTTCAACGCAAGGCGATAATGCATCATTTAATAGTTTTTTTTTCTTTTAAGAAAGACGCATTATATTACTAACAGAAATCTCTCTAGGCGATGTAATGTATGCCTGGGTCGCAAGGCTAACTGGTAGACGTTGAACCTTTAACCGCCACAGTCGGCTGCAGCCGTCAGCGGATATAGAGTAAAAAAGTCCTTCATCACCTTGACTTAAAGTTGAAATTCGTGTTACTTCTCAGACATGCTTGGCGGTCAAAAGGTTAATATGCTTTGAAAATGCGATAGTGAAAACAGTTTTGCTATTAAACAAACCACGCGCTCCTTGCTGGTCTTATTCGATGCAGGCTTACAATATAAATTAGAGAGAAGTCTATTGTAACATTTGTGTAGGTACCCCTTTGACCTGCGTGGATACGTCGCTGTACGGGGCGCTGCTACTGGTCGACCCCGAGGACGAGTACTTCCCCGAGGAGATGGCGGCGCTGAAGAAGGCGGTGGACGCCGGCCTCTCGCTCGTCGTGTTCGCCGACTGGTACAACGCCTCGCTGCTGCGACACGTCAAGTTCTACGACGAGAATACGCGCCAATGGTGAGCGAATGGAATCGGTTGATTACCAGGAGGCTAGGCTGGCTCAGGGAGAAGTCACTAAAAAGTGCTTTCATTCCATCGGATTAAATATTTATTAATAGCTTAATGGCCGAATTCGGAAAGGCCACTCAAATTGAGCTTTAATTAAAGTTACGTTTCTGTATAGGTTGACAACTAGTTGAGGGAAATTTAACTCCTTAATATCTAGTCAAATGCTTAAGTGGCGTTTCTGAATTCGGCTATAAGTGGCAGCGATGACTAACATACCAATTGTTTTTTACTTTACTTGAAAGAAGGCGGTCACTTAAATAATTAATTATTGTATTTTTTGTGATGTAAGTGACTGTGTGCTTTTTAGATGTAAAAAATATAAGTTGTTTATTTAAATTCAATTTTGTCTCTTCATTTAAAATATTCATATATCATCTGAAGGTATTTGGGTGAATGAGTATGTAATATATGAGGGCTGAGATTGAATAATGGTTTATTATTAACAAATACCTGCGACCTGTGCACTATTAATAGCAAATACGTTATAAGTGCTATAATCTGACATTATTACATACATACAGCATCACGCCCGAAATCCCTAATGGGGTGGGCAGAGCCACAAGACTACTTGTGGCCACGTTCGATTAATTAGTCCTAAGATTGTATGATGAACCGTATGGTGACAGGTGATCAGCCCATCGCCCATACAGATAGTCCACCATGTTGGAGAGGACCCGTCCCTTAGTCGACTTTTACGACATGCCAGGATGATAAGCATCTGCACGCATTCTATGCTATTTCTTCACTCCCAGTGCAGCAGAGGAGGACATTATTGCAGAAAAATTATATGGAAATGTCGGTTTTTTTTAAAGTATGGAGCGCTTTTATCGTTCGTGTCATAGGGCATTGATTTACTACTGTAGTTGCTAGTGCAAGCAAACAAAATCATTTAAAGTTACATATTATCTTAGGTAGACTAACGTGTGAGGTCTTTATTTGACCTGATTGTAAAATTGTCCTCAGGTGGATCCCTGAAACGGGCGGAGCTAATGTCCCCGCTTTAAACGACTTATTAAGCATGTATCAGGTAAGCTCACTTGGTTAGTCAGAAAACTCTAACTTAGAATATACCAACCAACAACAAATATGATTGGTCGGTAAGCCCTTTTCTTCTGTTTCTTCAAATTACTTGTGCATCTAATTAAATAAATTAAAAACCTAAGTTGGTTAATCGTGACATATCAACAATTTGGGTGGTGATGTTTATCTACTACTTATTAGAGCTTAATTTCGTATTGAAAAAGTTTAACAATATCACGAATAGGGCAAAATGGGGGAATTTATACTCAACAATGGGAAGTTTTGTTTAGAAGAGAGGTTTAGGATCCGCTCACCTAGACCGGCTTGGAGACAGAGCAAACTGTGATTGTATTTAAAATAGACTTTTGGGTCACTGGATTTAAGATGGATTATCAATTTCATATTTTTTGCGATACGAGGGATCCTCGAAAGCCAATTACTCGGTGTATAACAAACGTTTTACTATGTGAACGGTCCCTTAGAATGATCGTGGATTCAGTAGTTGATTGTATGCAGGTAGCGCTGGGCGACCGCGTGTTCGAGGGCTCGTTCAAGCTGGGCGGGCACCCGATGTACTACGCGAGCGGCACGCACATCCACAGCTTCCCGGAGCACGGCGTGCTCGTCACGGCGCGCCTGTCCGACCAGGGCCACCAGGTCAGTCCCCCACCCGGACTGACTGAACGTCACTTACTGCACTTGTATGAATCGCAGCCACCCGATGCTAGAGCACAGAGCATAATCCAAACTAAATCGAAGCACACGGCAAGGCCAAGCTCGAAGAACCTTACTAAGGAATATGATCAACAAGTCATAAGGCCTGGTGCAGTTAGTCGCCAAATGCGAAAGCGCTATTCCTTCATGCTATTTCAATAGGGAAGATGCATAATTTTTTTTTCACTTTGTATTGGAAAGTGCTGAGTTTTATTACTCAGCACCGATCTGTGTACGCGAAACATTTTTATGTTGATTATTTTATCAGTTATGAAGCTTTGAAAAGTCATTGTACATACCACTCGCAAAAACACTCCATACAAATGACGTCACAGCTGTCGTTAGACTGTACAAAATGTAGGGCGTTTAAATGAAATCTGCAATTATTTCCGAAAATACTGTGTTTAGACCAACATGGTAGAAATAAAACATGACATACTTTGATGAGGACGTCCAAAAAACTATGTCAGAATCAGAACTAAAAAACAATATACACTTTTCCACTATTTTTGATCCTTAATCAATTAAAAATGTATTTACATTTACTTTCATAATATATCATTTAAACATCATTTTGATTTTCATGCAACTTCCCCATTGTGTATGTTATAATGGTGGTTGCAGATAATGTCCGGGGAGAAACCTGGCGCGGTGAAGGAGCCGGACTTGCACGCGGTCGACGTGCCTATATTAGGGCTGCTGCAGACCGCCGGCGAAACCCGGGACTACACCAACGACACCATCAACAAACTGCCTAAGGTCACCCATTTAAATATTCACGTAACTTAATTAACAGAACATTATGTATGTTCATACACAATAGAGATGGTATAATAAGAAAAAATTTTTTTTAGACGAAGTTAAAGAATAATCTCCATTTTTTGAATATGCTTACATAGGTAATCATAATATATTTGGAATGTGCTCGTCAAGAACTTTCATTGGATACCTAATAATACATCTTTATTTTATTATTTCTGAGGGGTAAACTGAACTTATAAAATCCGCCTAATTGGATTTAATGAGATGACTTAAACCCCATTGACACGCGGAATGTCAAGATGCATCGGATGACACCTTTTCTGCCCAAATACGATAGATAGTTTAGGAGCTATGAGAAAACAGATGAACATACGCACATACATAAAATCATAACCCTCCTTTGGGTATACGTAGTCGGGTAATAAGACAGTGAAGTAGTAGTAATGTTGGGCACGGGAAAGAGTTCTTTGTTTGTGATCGTGCGTGTTGCGTGTGTTGTGCGCAGGCGGGGCGGCTGGTGGTGTACGGCGACTCGTCGTGCCTGGAGGGCGGCGCGGCGCGCGCGTGCCACTGGCTGCTGCTGGCCGCGCTGCAGTACGCGCTGGCCGGGCACGTGCCCGCCGCGCTGCGCGACGCCGCCGCGCCGCGCCCGCAGCGCGACGTGCACATCATCCCCTCAGGTCATTACCCTTGCACAAGCTGCAGAGGTCTTCAATGTTCTGGCAACCCTTAGTGTACTGATGAGTGTTTATTGAAGTACTATACCAATTCCATAGATTTTAACATTATATGTATTAGACTATCCAGCGACAATCAGTCTATAATTGTATGAATGTGTTCGTATCAGTAACTTTAACCTTTTCAACGTTTTACATCAAATGCAAATGTGTCACACGCCAAGCGTGTTTCATAAGCTATGCAAAAATCAACTTAATTTATACGAAACAAGGTCTCTTTTGAGTTGTATTTCCGACAACTATAAGTGTCGGTGGCGTGGTAGGCATGACAGCCCATGACGCTTTAAGCGTTCTTGGCGTTGAAAGGGTTAACAATGGTAGAAAATGTTAATCAATTATTTTGTATAGTACTTACGAATGAAATGATACGCCTTTCTTTTTATAAGTGTTATTTCTCTACCTTCACGAGTGATGTATTTAACTGTATAGACATGTCTTATTGAACGATGTATGAATAACTCTATATAATTATCTAATGGCCGAATTAGAAAACGCCACTGAAGCAGTTGAATAGAGATTAAATAATTGAATGTCTCTCAACTAGTCAACGTATACATAAACGTCACTTTAATTAACCTTTTGGCCGCCAAACATGTCTGAGAAGTAACACGAATTTCAACTTTGTATAGCCTGTCACGCGTAGTCAACAACGGCGGCCAAAAGGTAGATCAATTAGAGTGGCTTTTGTGAATTGGGCGATAAATGTTATGTTTTCATAATACTTGTGTTGGTGCAGAGTTGCCGCAGCGCGCGGAGGGCGGGCGGCTGCACGCGTACTCGCGCGTGCTCGCCGCGGACCAGAGCGGGCCGCGGCCGGCGCCGGCGTGCGCGCGCCGCGCCGCGCTGCCGCCGCGCGCCGTCCGCGCGCCGCCCGCCGCGCGCACGCTCGCGCCTCGCCACCCGCCCACCGACCCGCGCACCATAGGTAACCCACCCCACCCACCCCTAGTATTATTGTGTACGCGTACCCAAAAACAAGAGCAGGTATAGACTTGCTATTGTTTTTGTGTACCACCCCTTCAACCCACACCCAAGAACTGCGCCACCAGCACGTTACTAATTTTCAATCTGAGTATAGATTTGCTTACCCTTTAAAAACTTATGTATTTTCTATGCGACAATAGTAGATTGTACAACAAAAGCATAAAACGAGCCATTTTACCCGAGATGTGCTTATAGCCACCCGAGCCGTTACGGCGTGGGTGGATAGTCACGTCGAGGGTTTACCCTCGATGAGTTTTATGCTCGAGTTTTTCACTCTACTTCGATTGCAAGGAAATAAAACGCAACAAATTTAGCTAGTTTCTAGTTTTCTTTCACGAAGCTTCCCGTCACACAATTTTTCTTTTTTTTTTTAAAATTTTCATCTAGAATTGGCTTTCCACAATGGTCTGAGCCTTAATGCCAAGTTTCATTATAAACATTTGCGTTATATTGTTTTTATGTAAATGCACGCCCGTATTAATCGTAAAGTATTTAGATAGTAATACATATATCGTAATTAAATTAAGATATAATCTAAATCTCATAAAAACATATAAATTAAATGAAGGTGTATTGTATTGTGTCTAAGTCTTAAAAGAAGGAATTACTCTATGCACAAGAATTTAAAAACCCATTTTGTGCAGCCTTCTCTTGACATAAAGCGAAAATTTATTGCTGCAATTTGGGCTATCCGTTGGGGCTCCTTATCCATTATATAATCATTTGGGGAAAGCTCGAATTACAGCAATAAATTGCCGAAAAACTAGCCCGTTTACGGGCCCCTTAAAGGTAGGCTACGATATAGCGTGCCGCAGTTGTTTTCATAATGGACTTCTTCAGTGTGTATTTGAATGTTTGTTTGCAGTGGGCGGTCCGGAGGTGGAGGGCACGGAGCCGGCGGCGCGCGCGTGGCGCGGCGCGGTCGCGGCGGGCGCGCGGGGGGCCGGGGGGGCGGCGCCCGCCGCGCCCGGGCTCGCGAGCCGCGCGCTCACGCTGCTCGCCGTGGCCGCGCTGCTCTACTGCCTCACCGCCGCCTGGAAGCGCTGCGGCCGCAAGCTGCGCCGCCGGAGACTCATCGCGATAGCCACTTAGCACGACGCCGCGCGGACCACCGGATAAAGCGTGACGAAGCGAGCTGCCCGGTATAACGATGAGATGGATTTGTACATTATTTACGTATACTGTTTCACTCGCTCCTGCCGACGGGTATATATGTGACGGGACCAAAGACGATCTTCAGTCAGAAGCCAGTGTGCCAAGTCGTTATTTAATAGGCAACGGTCTGTGATCTATGAGTGTGTGTCAAACAAATGTGAGGATATAGATTTACGTGAAGTATTTTACCTGTGAAATGGATCATAATTTTCGAATACGTGGAAACAAAAAACGTTGTTGGTAGTGAAATGGACTTAGGTTAGGTATAGATTGAATTGAACTGTTATTAATTAAATTAACGACTATTAGTTATTATAACGCGTAAACAAAAAAAAAAACAATCAATTTTGATTTTCAAAAATGCATTTTATAGTATACAAGTTGAAAATTGAAGATGGGACTGTAATGATAATGATATGATATGATATGATGATATTTTTTTCACTATCCTACTAATCCTACTAATATTATAAATGCGAAAGTTTGTGTGTGTGTGTGTGTGTTTGTTACCTCTACCCGTTAAAACGGCCGGAAGGATTTTTGTAGAAATTTGTAATGGAGATAGCTTATACCCTGGATTAACTCATAGGCTACTTTTTATGCCGGAAAATTGAAAAGTTCCCAAAGGAATAACGATAATCAAACTCTACGCGGACAAAGTCGCGGGCACAGCTAGTAATCAATAAATTCAGTTTTATTGTGGTTTCAATATTCTCATACAAAACTAATTTCGGCATTATTTTACTTTCTTGATCTTTAATCAAAATTCAAAAAAGTATAGATCTAGATTTTGTTCTGACTGATAACCTATCAAAAATTGTCACAATCGGTTAAAATTTAAGAGGTGGAAATCGTTTTTGCCTTTAATATGAACAGGGTGATTTTTGCCGGGCAGGGTGACTTCATTTTATAAGAGCTATAGCTAACTAAAATATATGTTGTTATTATCTCTACTGTCACATCTCCAATTTCCCTCTTGTACTTATTTATAATCTATCATTTATTTTAATAGCATTTAGGTTTATGCGGAAGCTATTTTATTATTATTATTATTTATGTGACTACTATTTCGGTCTACTCGTTCTAATATTTATTATCAATTGAAGTAGGTATTGGTTTTAATTACTTAAGGGTCATCCATAAAGTACGTCACACATTATGGGGGGGAGGGGGTCGACGAAGTGTGACATTGTGTGACAAGGGGTAGGAGGGGTCATAAGTTTTGTGACGTCACATTTCAAAATCTAATACATCTAAGTGTTAAAATGCCAAAATTGAACTATTAACGAAAAACTTGAAAATATCTGTCTGTACTGACATAAGGTTTAAATTGTTTTGTTGGCGTGTTCACATTGTCTATACTAGTGTATCGCGCGGAGATAGTTTTTACAAATGGTATGTTGATTATATTAAAAAATAATTTCAATGGAAATAAAACTAATTTCGGAACTGCTGTTTTAGTTTCATAATTTGTAGATGTAAAATTGCAAAATATGTGACGTCACACTTCTCACAAAAGTGACCAACTCTGACATGGACGGGGGAGGGGTCAAAAAATAATGAAATTATTGTGACGTACTTTATGGATGACCCCTTACGTGAAATCTTAAAATGTACTTCGATTTCTGCCGAAGCTCACAAAAAATCAATGGCACAATGAACGTAACAATGCTTTGAAAAATCAATAGAGCAATTTTATTTATGAATTTTAGTATTTAGTATTTTTAATCTTGAAAAATTGTTTATCGACGGCTGCTATAGCCCTGTATTTATACGTACGAGTGATAGCATGTCTGATTAGGGAGTCGATTGTTCATTTACATCGTATAATGAATTAAACCGGTATATTCTATTCACACGTCTAAGTAACTCGTGTGGAACTAGTGTCTTTCATCCCTCGGTTAACAATCTACCATTGAAAACGGTGCTCAAAAAGGGGTTTTGATTATACCGGTGAAAAGTGCAAAAAGTTAAGGATCGTCCACACCGGTGCTTGAAATACGCTGACGCACCGTTTACGCAGTGACACGTTTCATGTGTCATAAGGTCATAACTTCCCCACCGAAGCGTTTTTGACGCGTACCTTCCAAACCGGTGTTTAAGCTACGCAGAGATATTGCATAACTCTCTCGATAATATCCGTGACCCCCCCTTTTCATGTATGGGATGCCCCACTTTTTTTTTAAAGTAATGTCACTACATATTAGTATAGCAGTACACAGAAGACATATACCAGTTAAATTTCAGCTTTGTAGCCCCAAGTGTCCGAGTAAAATGGCCGTGACATACGGACAGACAGGCAGACGGACATAATGAATCTATAAGGGTTCCGGTTTTGCCATTGGGCTATGGATGGAACTTAAAAACGCTGTATTTACGCGTCTTTTACGTCGACCGGTGTTGTCACTTCACGAGCAAATTTTTGTTGATTATTTATTACTATTTATAGGGTTTCGTACCCAAAGGGAAAACCGGGACCCTATTACTAAGACTCCGCTGTCCGTCCATCCGTCTGTCACCAGGCCGTATCTCATGAACCGTGATAGACAGTTGAAATTTTCACAGATGATGTATTTCTGTTGCCGCTATAACAACAAATACTAAAAAACTGAATATAATAAATATTTAAGGGGGCTCCCATACAACAAACATGTTTTTATAGAAAATGGTACAGAAGCCGTGCGCGTGCGCTTCGTGCGCGAGTCCGACTCGCACTTGGCCGGTTTTTTTATTTCATAAGAACAATGCTGCAGCTCCAGCATTGTACCGGTCATTGCGGCTATTTTTAGGGGAGATCAGACAGATTGACTTTTGATTGATTTTTGAAATGATCCTAAATCATGATGTTGTTAGACCATGATAAATCACGAAGTTCGTTTTACTCATGGTAATTGTAGTTAATGGTTTTTTGATAGCGAGTCATAATAACTAAATAAAGATATGAATATCTTTACTGGTTCTGGTACACTTAATAAATAGATTAAACTGTGGGATTTAAGGTGAAACCGCACTTTAGAGGTGCGGCGCAGCAATTCCTAATCGCATTAACCTTTTGACCGCCAAGGATGTCTGAGAAGTAACACGAATTTCAACTTTAAGTCAAGGTAACGAAGGACTTTTTTACGCTGTATTCGCTGACGGCTGTAGCCGACTGGAGCGGTTAAAAGGTTAAAGAGGCATGGAGCGGTGCTTCAGCGCAGCGGCGCAGAGTTCTGAGCAGTATCACGGTGGAGCGGCACGGTTCTTCCAACGGGAACTGTACCATTACCATGAGTTGCGCAGAACGTACTCGCTAGCGTAAACTATCGGAAATACTGCTTGTTGCCGATACAAGTAAAAGGGACCGAGCGATAGTTTAGGTACTGACCGCAGAATATGCCGCGCCGCGCCCCCGCTGCCGTTTGGTATCACGCACTGGCGGCAACGGAGCGGAGCCGAGCGCGCGGCTCGTCTGAATATTCTCCAAAGGCTACGCTGCTGTGCCGTTATAATAGTAGTTTATGCAACGGTTGCATAATGATAGGCCTTAAAACACTAGTGCGGTTTTATGAAACGAGCTTTTAAGCGAGTTTCATAATAAGATCGCACGTGTGTTTTAAGGCGAAATTATGCAGAGTTGCATACATAGCTTTATCTACATACATATTATAAACGGCGACACGGCGATCATGGGACCACGCAATGCTGCGGCGACGGCGGCGCGCCGGCCTGTAGCTCATATCTCTATCGTTATGACCATTACGATACTAAAATCGATACTGTAATAACATTACAGTACAGGTTGTTATAATGGTGGTCATTTCCTACGGTTTTTGATTACATTATGGAGGTTTTATGATATGGCAAATCAATAGCAATAATAGTTGCCGCTCCGCTGCATCGCCGCGCCGCGCCTCTTAAAGTGCGGTTTGGCCTTTATGTTTACTTTGCTGGCAAACTTTTTTATAGCCAGTCACAGTCAGGGCACCGATAGTGACAGGTGTGACAGGCTGACAGGAGGCTGATTAATGATAACTTGATATTCTAATTGGATTTTCTTTAATTTAATTTATATTGACATATTTGTAGCATTATTGTATATAAAGTATTTATTTTTCGATTTCTGATTTCATATTAACAGCTGGCTGATATTAACGATGCTAGGAGGAAAATATAGCACTAATAATTTAACAGTCAAGTCAATTTAGGCACTAATGAGTAAGTACCTTAAATCTCCTTAATATTATACAAGTTATAAATTATACATTTTTTACTTAAGAGGTTATGCCTTTGTTTTGGCAAATAATGAACTGAGATAAAGTTAAAACGATGACATAGCACAGTAAAGACTCTCTATGAAAGATGCAGACCCTATTTGTTATTTCAATAACAGATTTAAAATTGTAGGTTAATGTCAAGCTCCAAAGAATTATATTAATGACATAACATTAATCTGTCCAGCGAACTAGGCCAAACATTTAAAATGTAATAAACTGTAGGGTCAAATACATGCGTCCGCGTATTTTAAGCATCGATGTGATCGATCTTTTACTCCTTAACCTTTTGACCGCCAAGCATGTCACAGAAGTAACACGAATTTTAACTTTAATTTCGACTTTTTTACTCTGTATCCGCTGACGGCTGCAGCCGACTGCGGCGGTCAAAAGGTTAATCCTTATAAGGGTGCAATTGTAAAACTAATACTCCGCCCCGTTATTTCTTGCCATGTTCGTATGCATTTTTCCTGTGAGGTCGGTTTTCCCAACTAGTTGGTTATTTACTCGGCCCGTATTATTTATTCCCTTTGCTTTTCAAAATGTTAAGCTAGATTTATGACATTTAATATTTTGTGATTGGTTATTAAAGGAAAAGTTTTTTTGCTCATAATTACCAAACTATAAGCAAGATTTGGCAGAATAGAAAATTATATCTCATCTTTTGTAATTTCAACAAAGTATATTTAATTCAACCCTTAATGTGTTTTGTTTATTAATTGATGAGACCAATTATGACGACTTTATTAAAAGATAAAACCTTGTATTTATTTACAATGCAATTATGATCATTTAGTTAAGTTTAATTAGATAAATTGAATACACATTTGATTTTATTTGTTAGTTATTTTATTAAATCAATGTACCTACTTCTCGGGCATCAAACCGATATGGCCCTATAGAATACAACTTTGGTATTGTGCTGACTGAAGACCAAAGTTGTATAGTCCTATGAAAATGAAAAAACCTATCCAACATACTTTGTCTCTAAAGAGCACAAAACAACATTTTAACCTTTTGGCCGCCAATCATGCCTGAGAAGTAACACGAATTTCAACTTTAAGTCAAAGTATTGAAGGACTTTTTTGCCCTGTATACGCTGTCACGCATAGTCGATAACGGTGTCCAAAAGGTTAAAGGGTCACTTGTGTAGCGCCCTGGTTTACTCGTAACTCGGAAATTTATGGGGAAACGGTGAAGGGTGTAACTTTTCTATTCCACGCAGCAAACGTTTCAACGAATCAAATAGTACATTGTGTATTAAAGGCGATAAAAAAGCAATTACGAACGAAGGGATATTCAAAGCCCGAGTGAACAGCGAGTCCAGCCCGCGCTACACACATCATCACACTTGCGACGAAAATAAGTAAAAATAAGGTAAAGGTACCAAGGTTGACACAAGGATAAGTTTAACCGTCTTATCTCTAAGTGCGTCTCTCTCACACTAGTGCCGACGAAAGAGATAGTCATAGAGATAAATGGGTTTAACTTATCCCTGTGTCTGGCGTGCTACGGCCGCTGAGGTGGTATATGCACATGTAATATCTTATACAAAATACATTATAACGCCCGCGGATCGTATTTTAGCCGTAAGATGCGTTTTATTATTTCTATTATTTATTTCTTATGTATTTCTATTAGGCCTAGGCAAAAAACACGAACAGCCACTGATGAAAACTTTAATGGGAATTTTGATAGTAATTTTTATTTTAAATTAGTACCTATTTATGTAAATTCGTAAAGGAAAAATCTGTGGGTAATATTTTGTTGAACTTATTAAATTACAAATACTCTTTCCATTCGGGCTCTAACCGGCCGCTCAATTACGCAACACCAAGTGGTATCGCTTTCGCGAAAAGTAAACCAATTGTGCCCTTATTTACACAGAGTTAAGACTAAATTGGTTTGCATTTCGAGCCAAACCGATACCAATTGTGCTGCGTAATTGAGCTGCGGGCAAGCACGAACTTGCCGTTAATTAATTATCCAGCCCCCCAATTCTCGGTGCATTCGAGATAATCTCACAATCGAGATTAACTCGAATTCACCGGGAATTGGGGGCCAGCCCCTTTTACACCCTTTTAGGGTTTGGTTGTCTTAAAATCGGAGCCTGTAACTTTCCCCACTATCTCCCTACCAAATTACACAAAAATTGTGTCAGCGGTTTAGCTGTAAATCGCCATGATAGATTAAAAGACGTCACTGGGCTCTCATCGGGCCGCACGAACACCCGTAAAATTTTCATGAGATAACGAGGCTTTTCTTGGCGTTTCTCAAACGATGACTAATACCTCTGAAACCAAAAGAAAAACATATTTTTAACCGACTTCAAAAAAGGAAGCGGTTCTCAATTAGTCTGAGTCTTTTTTATTATTATGCTGTATTATTTGACATCTTTCACATGTCATACTAAATTTGGTTGTTTATTCATATATTTCCTATCGTTAACGTGTTTTTTAATTAATTTCATTGAGTGCGGGTATTTGAATAAACTGTGCCTTTGTGCTCGATACGTTAGCCGTTTGTGATAAAAAAAATCTTGACAGACAGACAGACACACGGACAACGAACCGATTGTCATTGACTTCTATTTTCTCAAAATTTTAACCGTCAAAAACCAATTGTATTCTTTACTTTTGTGTGCTGGGCGGGACAGACATTAATAATTTTAGAAAATTTCGTATTTGTGACTTAAACAGTCTTCGAGAAAAAGTGGCTGTGACATACAGACAGACAGACGGATATGGCGGTACTATAAGGGTTTCTAGTTTGACTACTGAACCCTTAACGCCGGCCAAGTGCATGTCGGTCCATGCACAATGTAGAGTTCCGTATTACGTAATCATCTCGACCCCCCGCATTTTTTGGAAATATTAAGCCGAATAGGTGTAATTTCTGATGTACTAGTAATGTGTTCCCCCCTAGAGCCAAAACAATACATATATTTTAAATATCTGAAAAATATCTTAAACGGAATCATATATGTATACTGAACTTAAAAGGAAAAACTAGGTACCAGGGGCGGCCTTAGGTAGTCGCGAGTGGGGCAACCGCCGGGGGCCTCGCTCTTGCAGGGACCTCGCGTATCGGCCCGCGCATCGGTACAATATGCGATGCTTTGAAGGACTTAGCAGAAAATACGACAGATTGTCTTTTGATTAGTGTGTAAATTTCTTTATTTCTAACTTTGCATTTCTCGTCAACCATCATCATTAAAACTAATTCCACAATGACAAGGGCCTCGCAAAGATCTCTTCGCCCAGGGGCCTCGCAATGGATAAGGCGGCCCCTGCTAGGTACCTACCTACTTATCATGACTAAGTAGGCTTCATTGGTTTATGACTATAGCCTATAGGCGAGTAACTGGTTAATTCCTACTATTTTGTTAAACGTTTATACATATAAAACCGTATCATTCCGACGTCCACAGCATCGATTATGGCTTATACACATTGTTCAAGAAAATAGCATTGGCTGTTGGGTAGTACAGAACCCTCATTGTGCACGGTCCGACATGCACTCGGCCGGGTTTTTATTTTTTTCCTTGTTTTTGATTAAATTAATATTGTTGTAATGTAACTAGTGAATGTCAAAGTTCGCGCGGGTTAGCTCGCGCGCATGCGCAATTCATGCAGACGTCACTCCGCGTTCGGCGAGTGTCACGAGTACAACCGAGTGCATGAGTGCCAAAGCAAACGTCAAAAACGGCCACTGCTAAGGTCGAGTCGCTGTCGCAGTAACCGCGAGTGCCCCGCCGCGTGTAAACGTGTGCTTTTTTTTGCGCGGCGATTACGAACACAATCAGCCGCGATGTCGCGTGTTTACCAACCATCGCATTACGTTGTCGAAAAGTCGCGTCTCTCGTCTTTTGATAAATATAAGGAGATGCATAAGCAGTCTTTGGAAGATCCTGACGCGTTTTGGTCTCAAATAGCAAACGAATTCCATTGGCAGACTCCGGCTCAGCCCGGCAATTTCGTTTCGTACAATTTCGATTTGAAGAAGGGAAACATTTTTGTCAAATGGATGGAAGGGGCGGTCACGAATATTTGCTTCAACCTATTAGATCGCAACGTGAGGAATGGCCACGGGGAAAAGATCGCATACTACTGGTGAGCTATAGCCATTATCATTCATATACAATCAATAGTCAGCTGAGCGAGTTAACCACGGAGACGGCGCGCGAAAATATTGATTTTCCCTCGCCTTACATCACTGCTCCTCTTGGCCCACTTGCTTACTTCACCACCACCCTCTCCACTATGGAACTTTTAAACCGCATATACCTATCTGTTTTTTATTTTATCTCGCCTATGCTAAGCGAAATATTCAACGCATAATGCATAAATCTCGACTTTTATTTTTATAACGCTGTTGAAAAAAACTTCAAATACTCCTGGTCTTGGGATTGGATGCAATCTCTTTTGTTGACTTGCCACTATAAACTGACGGTTTGCCTATAGTGCTTAATGCCCGTTTTCACGTGCAGCTAAGCTCTCTCGGGAATTGCTGTACCGATTTTCGTCCGGCGTTCATCCAGCGATCAATCATTGATTCTGAATATCGGCTACGTACCTAATACCTACCTATTAGAACTAACATTCATTTATCTAGCCCAAACCAGAACTCCCTTTACATAAATAAGTACCATACAACGACATGATTCATTTAATACATAAGTACAAAAATATAGCGATCATCATTCATCTTTGGGTTAAATTGGGATCTTATTAGTTGCAGTAAGCAGCACAATTTATACATTGTGTATTTGGATTAATGACATTGGGATTATTGATTATAGCTTAGCAGGATATACGTACCCACTGGGTGGTAGGTACCAGTAGCGAAGCGTCAAACATATCCTAAGGGAAGCCGGAAGAATTAGAACTGTACGTGCAAGTCTGACATTTAGTAAGAGTAACATGGACTTCACTGACAGCTTTCTAGCTTGGTAAAGCCGTCAGGAATCGGCTTGTAGGCAGGCTTCGCCACTGGTAGGTACCTATTCGCCGTTTTATTTGGACTACGTGGCACTAGATACCTAGTTTTCGCTGAAATAGTTCTGTTCTAGCTTTGCCGGAAATACGACGTCGAACGAAACTAAAATAAATCTAATTGAAAAGGTATAATATATGTTATAGGTATATATACCTACATATATTTTTATTTCTGGCTTATGTTTCATTCAATCATTTCATACGAATAAAGCTAACACTAACGTAGGTCGCAACTCGCATGGCATGACTAATTTTGATTAGTTAGGTATTTGCTTACATTGATGTTCTTACCTACATCTACACTTTTTTAATATTTAATGATACTGGAGCCAATTCCAACGTGTTTTCGTTAAATTTAGAAGTCGCTAAATTCGATTTTGAACCTTGCAGCTAAGTATACAAAATCGAGTTTGACGTTTCTTATTTTAAGTTTAGGCAATCTTAAATTTAGCGGACTCCGTTTCGAATTGGGCCCGCTGTTGTGCTAGTTTAAGAGTGGAGTAGAGCGGCTTTGTGCGGCCAATTAGCGCCTCTCACTCTTTAACTAATTACCCGGTGCAGCCCGGTGCAAAAGGTACCTAATAGTTAGTAAGTACTACCTTTCAACTTTTTTCGTATTACATATTTACTTTGTGTTTACTACATACTCAATTATTGTTATTTATTATTGTCTAGAACAACATTCCATACTTTGTTCAAATGTAGGTTAAGGTGCCGGTTACAATTTTATTAAGAGAATTACTGAAATTGTCATCAGAATCATATGTTATCAAGGAGATAGCGCGCAGATAAGTAGAGATGCTGTTTGCATATTGCTATCGCGCCGGGATGTAGGTACACAGGTAGGTACCTACGAGACGACAGTTATCAGTGCAGCTGAAACCTGACAGCTGAGACCTTAGAAATATAATATCTTCTCACGCTGCGCTCTCCAAATAAAAACGACCTGAGAATGGACGAAGCTTCACTGAGAAAAATGATTTTTTGAGATATTTAATGTAAACATTGGTAGGTATTTGTATATATGTATATACCTACTAACCTTTTAATTTGATCCTGTGAAAGTCTCAGGGTTATGAAACAATATAACATACATTCATTATTATAATTTATAACGAACACATTGGGTCCAATTCGCAGCGTTGTCTTCTTAATTAAACCGGAAAAGTGCGAGTTAAACTCGCGTGGAGAGGGTTCAATTTTCGCCTATTTTTCTAAATAACTTCCAAACTATTCATCTTACAATTCCAAAACAAATATATTTAAGATCCTCACTATAAGCCCTTTCATTTAATATGTCACACAATATAGTTTGCATAACTTTTTTTTTTGTTTTCTAATTTACCCCCTTAAAGTGGCCGCCATGTTTAAAATTCATTTATTTACGTTACGCGTCCGTGATGCGCACACCGACTTACAAAAATAAACAACACAATAAGTTAATGTTTTGCGTGCACAGTTTGTTTTCTATTATTCAGTGCTTTCCAATAAAAGATGGATAAAAAAATCATGCATATTCCCTATTATGTTAAATTATTGACGAATATTAATTCCATCGCTAAGTACTTATGTGATAAATTATAAGGCACCGGCCTGATGAAAAGTGTTATTATTTCGAATAATGTGTGTGATTATAATTACGTAAGTACCTACCATGATTGCTTCTTTAAAGTTGTAATTTCGGTCTTTCTTACTTTAACTGATAATAAAATGTGCGTAAGGAAGCCTAGTGTATTTTTAAAAGGCACTCTACTCATTATCATAACGAATGCAGAATTACGATTAAGTTTAGGGGTCAGGTTCTGTCAGCGTAGCATGGCGGAGCGCGGGTCAAGATCTCGCTGGTCCCGCGCACTTCATAATCATTTTATCTCTATCTGTTCGCACGGCGTTCATACACCAAATATACCTACCTACTCTTTTACTTGAAAATAAGAAGCAAGTCTATTCTTTCGATAGATTTGTTTTGCTCTAGTTTACCTAGGAAATACTTATCTGACTCCTGCATGTCTAGCACGACCTGCCTGCGAGTCGTTTGTCGCTCAGTGCATCCCTTACATACTTGACTAGTTCGACAGAGACGCACTGAGCGACAAACGACTTGCGGGCATGTCGTGCTAGCCCCCCTGTACCATTACCATGAGTTGCGCAAACCGCTCTCGCTAGCGTAAACTATCGCTCAGTCCCTTTGTCTTGTATCGGCAACAAGGAGCATATCTGATAGATTTCGATAGCGAGAACGGTTTGCACAAACTCATGGTAAGGGCTCTGCTTTGCAACTATTAAAACTAGGTAGGTAAGTTTTGTTGACCCGCTAAAGTCTTATGGTTAAAGTTAATCAGGCTAATTATCCGGAAACGACCCGTTCAGTATTTGCGAGGTTAGACCGGACACAGAGACGGACACATTATAAACTAGGATACCTACCTATGGTATTACGCCCACGAATAAATACAACGCAAGAACCTGTCTATTTTTTGAAATTAATGCAATCTAGCCACGCGCCCCGGCTTGGCCCAGTAAAGCTGTCGATGCACGTTTTTTTCGACTTGATCGACAAACATCATATTTCAGCCAATATGCACGAAATTTTGGACTATTCCCACCTGTTACCACCACTTAGTTACCAGTGTCCAAATAAAATGGTGGTACCAACTACTGGGATTTTTCTTTCCCACGTGTTACCAGTGGTAACTACTGAGAATTTTTAATTTCACTGGTTACCAGTGGTAACACGTGGCAAAAAAAACTCAGTAGTTAAAGCTTCTGGGTACTCTAATTATCTACTCGGCTAATTAGGCTCGCGCGCTGTTCTGCTGCGCTGGGTAGTTACCACGATCTCTTAATGCGATTATCTTTAGGTCCTAAACTTAACTGCGACGCTATTTCGTACCAAGACATTGTATTTACACGTGTAAAATATATGGTGAGGTATGAAATAGCGACATAGTTCAGCTTAAGGCGTCTTTCACGTACAACTAGCGGGCGCGGGCGCGCTGACTTTTCTTTGCGCGCACGTGCGTTTCGTACTTAAACACTTGCATACAACGCCATATGTTTGATATTTCGTGACCGCACCCCCGTGTTAATGTGAAAGACGCCTAAGGCCTTAAAATAATCGCATTTAGAGGTCGTGGTAACCCTCCTGCGGCCTTAACGTGCAAGACACAAGGATAAGTTAAAGCGTCTTATCTCTAAGTGCGTCTCTCTCACACTAGTGCCGACGAAAGAGATAGTCATAGAGAGAAACGGGTTTGACTTATCTTTGTGTCTTGCATGTTAGGGCCGCTGGTCACAGTTCTAACCTAACCTAGTGAGACAGGAGAGTAACTTAAAATGGGGCAAAGCGCAATTGTTGAGTTATGACGTTATGAGTCGCGTATTTTCAGTCGTGTAATTTATGCTGCATTCGGTTTAATATAACAGTCAGGTTGAGCCACGACGAAAACATGAGTTATGAAACCGAATTGAGCGATCATTGCGCGACTGAAACACGCGACTCGTAACTCGCAAAATTGCTTTCGTTTGGCCTCGCCCTAAGAGCGCGTAAATTCGGTCGGTAAGATTTGGTGATAATTTATCAAATTTGGTCTGCCCATACAATTTAAAACTTACAGACATTAAAACAAAACAGCTAGGACCATTGCAACTTTTAATATTTGATGTTATTTTTTGCTCACTATATTTTTAGATTTGAGCGTTGCATTTGCCTGTTACCTTACTTAAGTAGAATTCATGAAATTTTAGACCAGCGCCTCTATTCGCGAACGCTAAGTGATTCTGTAGCGACTCGTGAGCGAGATTTCTCATCCCACTCTTCCACACGACGCGTAATGCGTAAGAGCGAGATGAGAAATCTCGCTCACGAATCGCTACAGAATCACTTAGTTTTCCTGAATGGAGGCGCAGGTCATGTAATGATAGGTATACTGGAGTCAAAGTTACATTTTTCTTAGTGTAACAATAATCAACAAATAAACACAATGTAGGTATAGTGTAATTATATGTGCAGTGCTCTCCTTAATCTGAAACAGTGGCGGCGCCGGCATAGGGTACCTACATTCGCACCCTGGGCGGTTTTGTATAGAGCACCCCTACTAAAAACGAAACATGCTTATGGTGTCTGGTGTCATGTCTCGATGGTTATTTATTGATATGTCTTTAAAGAGGGAGATTTTGTGCGCCTTCTTTGGATGTACGAGTGAGTGGTCGTTGTCACCCCTTAGTGCTTGGTACCCGGGGCGGACCGCCCCCTCCGCCCCCCCTTTACGCCGCCACTGATCTGAAACTTAAATGAAGGCGGAGTTTTCAGCATAGCAGCAGCGAGCTGGCGAAATATTTTATTTATTTATCAGCCCATGACTAATTAATTACTAACAGTATTTCTCAACTATTTCGGCAACGGTTAGCCTAGTTACTTTCACCTGCTGAATTGTTTTAAAGTTAAGTACCTACTATATAAGTAGGTATTCATCCACGCAAATTGAAATCAAAGGGTATCTGTAACTTATAAAATTGGTCCCTGACACACGTCGAGTATCCAGTGGACTTGGTATAGAAAAGATTTAATTAACTAGCTATTGATACTAGAGACAGTTTCATGATACTGACCTTGAAATGTACGGCCTTAGCAAAAACAGGTACGAGTACCTACTGTCGGAAGGTAGCGAGTGTCGTGGTCACGGTCAGGCGATAGTTTCAACCTTAGGTATCTAACGTTGCGTACCGGAAACAACGAACTTGATTCATGTAGCTTTTACGCTTACGGTCTGTTTTTTTTCTCGTAGGGAAGGCAACCACCCCGATGACTACAGTCGCATCACATACAGAAAGCTAATGGACTTAGTATGCCAGTTTTCCAACGCATTGCGGGACAATGGAGTCGGTAAAGGAGACAGGGTCTCTATCTACATGCCCATGATCTTGGAAACGATCGTTTGTATGTTGGCTTGCGCGAGGATTGGCGCCATACATTCCGTAGTGGTGACTATATTATATTACTCCTTATTAATATCTTTCTCGGCTCGAAAGTGCTTATTGACGCGGGTTTCGTAGTTCGCAGGATTTTCTTCGGATTCGTTGTCGGAGCGTATGGCCAGCTGCAAGGCAAAGATATTGGTGACAGCTGACGGCGCGTGGCGCGGTGAGAAGCTGCTCGTGCTTAAGAACACGTGTGACGAGGCCTTGGAGAAGGCAAAAAGCAAGCACGGCCACACCGTGGACTCGTGCGTGGTCGTGTCCCACCTCGCGAGGGTCACTCCATGCGGGAAACTACCCGAAGACATCAAATCATTGGTAATTTAATGCTCTTTTTTTTTTGATCAAATTTACTAATTCCAGCTCGCTAAATTGAATATTTTCTTCAGTACAAATGGAACGAGGACAGAGACATATGGTGGCACGACTTGATGGACGGACAGTCGACGATCTGTCCACCCGAATGGATGGGCGCCGAGGAACCATTGTTCATGCTCTATACCAGGTCAGTATTGAAGAAATAGTTTTTACAAAATTAAAATTGCATGTATGTACTTCCTAGTGTTATCGCAACGAGATCGTAATCAATGTCCAATATCAGCTGTTACAATTGATTTAAATATTTTTAATTCTTTATGGATTTATTCAAAACGCGCTACGCTGTAATACCTTTCTTGCCCGGCTTGGCGCCAAAAGCTAATATCCATACTTAGGTGAATAGGTTAATTATTTAAATACTCTGCGGCCAGGTGTTTCGACAACGATGTCCGACATGTCGGACGACGAGGAATTTCCATGCCGGCAAACATTGAAATTACTGAAACATTAATTAATTTTGATTATTAATGTATCTATCTTATAGAGATATGTACGTAGTTGATTATAGAATAGCGACTCGCCCCGGCGTCCGCATGGATTAGACACCACGTTAACGTCTAATGCATTAACGGAGAAATGTTTGAATAATAGATACAAAACTGAGAAAGATATAAACCCCGGAACTCCCCCGAAAATAAGACTAAATACCGTAAGTCTTCACATCTCATGTATGTCTGCACAGTGGTTCCACCGGCAAGCCGAAAGGCGTCCTGCACACCACGGCCGGTTATCTCCTGTACGCCACGGCCACCTTCCGCTACGTGTTCGACTACCGGGAGAAGGACATTTACTGGTGCACGGCTGACGTCGGCTGGATCACCGGGCACACCTACGTGGTTTACGCGCCCCTCGCCAACGCCGCTACTTCGGTCCTGGTAAGCTTCTTGTTCGTGTTCCACTCCCAGGGCTATTTGTACTCTCGAGACCGCTGCGCGAAATAGGGAAGGTTCTTCAGCTAATTATGTCTCCGCTACTTTTCCCATTATTTTTCCCTGGATGGTGAGTTGAAGAACTTCGTACACTACATCGTGCAAAGAGAGATGTGTGTAGCTGCAGATGGTGCCTTACTTTTTCTGACTTGCTTTATAATAATGAGCTGGTTCTTGATTGAAATTTATTTATAAATACTCTGTATCATGCCGACGTTGGTCTACGACTGCCCTACATTCTTAAACATTAATCGAATGGCAGTCTAAATTCAAATCCATTTACAAATATTTAAACTAGACATAGAGATGCAGCAAGTACTTGTTTTTTTTTTTTTAGTCTTTATTTGGAAAAGGGGCTTTTGTCGCTAAGCAATAATGCCAGCCCTCAAGTACTTGATATTTATGATAAATAATAACTTCTTATATTACGGTATTGTTTAATTCACGTTAAAAACAATATCGATGCAAAATTTGTTAGTTTAATCTCAGTCGTGTTAAATAATATCCGCATGACCTTGATCCAACGGACCCTCACGGCAATGACAAAAGTTAGTAAAGTGCCACTGGGATATTTAAAAACAAAAATCATTATCTTATGAATAAATAGCATATTTCCGTAGCAATCATTGTTATGGAGATTGCAATATTTTTGGAATATCATGAATCTTAACGACCAATAAATTAAAACAATCCGGCTCTTACGTTTCTAGCCTAATTATTGGTCTTCTACTTACTTATAAGTATTATATACCTTCATCGATTTTATACCTTTTGAAGATTTTTCATCTAGTCTGTTGATTCTGAAGATATAATTTCCAATATAAGTAGTATATCTGACTCTTCGCTATTTCCATAACATTCATAAAAGCACACGAGCAACTTTTCACGGCAATTTACAGCTGGCAAATATAGCTGTCTTACTCTAACTTCCTACGTTAGAGGAAGACGCCTATAGCGGCCGCATATTGCCGTGAATATGTTGCTCGTGTAACTAACTGTGCTTTTATGAATGTTATGGAAATAGCGAAGAGTCTGATATATTACTTATATTGGTATTTATATCTTCAGAAACAACAGACTAGATAAAAATTCGTGAATTTTGGGATCTACATCCCAAAATTCCTCCCCCTCCTCTTATAAGTAAAACACTGGATCATTATGCAATTAACTTACCTACTTTATTCTAACTCTAAAAAAATTCTTAATTGACAATCAACATTAATATTGGAAGATGCGGTGGTCTAATCTACTGTTGGAACATCTATGTGGAAATTACATCTCTCCCTTCTAACTCCTCTTCGTAACCTTTACAATCTCGGTTTCACAGGAGAAGTTTACCTGATGCCTCTGATTTTGTGTTACCTTATTTATTTCCTAGATTAGATGCAAAAGTTGCCAGAACTCTGTGATCCTGCTGGAAACTCTTTCAATGAACACTCTAACGGATTTAATTGCCTATATGCTATTTCTCTCCAGAATTAAGTCGTATTTGGTAATAAAGTTTCTCTAGTTTTCGCGTTATATTTCCTAATTTTCATTTTTTATAACATGTTTAGCTTGTTCCTAGTAATTACCCTATTTCCTACGGTTATTTCCTAACAATTTTATTATTTCTTTTTTCTGTACCAATAACCTTTTGAACGCCACTGTCGGCTGTAGTTGACTGTAGATTTCCGTGCACCTGACGCCATGGCATGCTGTTTTCCATACATTTTGTCGGCTACAGCCGTCACTCGGCCTCCGAGGCACGCTTTCTCGCACTCAGCCGTGGCTTTCAAAAGGTTAAGAAATTTTTGACTTTACTGAGCATGAGAAAAACAGTTCAGCTGATGACTTACATGTTCCGTAATGTGGTGTAATCCCATGATATCACAAGATTCTCCTGTATATTAAATCTGTCAACGCTGGAACATCTTCATTAAATTTTAGGAATTTGTACCAGGCGTCCTCTTGGCCATTCGCGATGGGACTTAAATAGACAATGTTTTCTTTAAATTCTTCTTGTTAAGCTGGATCGTACATCTCGCTCTTCCTCTTCAGCTATCACTGTGTTTTATGGCTTCGATTTTAATGCTGTAATTTTTGGATGTTCCTTAATCTAATAATAAACTAAACTGAGCTCAATTAATGATCCTCTTTGAACTTCAGGTTTTAGTTACTATTGCTTATTCGAAAACGATGGTAAGCTAAATCTTTGAGAAAATCATTTTAATCGTTTGTAGTAACGGCTATGGAACCCTACATGAGCGGAGGATGGCGCGGAATGCTCTTGATTTTCACTAATTTCAATTCAAGGTTCAAGTCACAACAAAGATCGTCGACAAAATACTTAAACCCTTGAGAATGTTATGGTGTCGAGCAAGTGACTATGTACTACGCATGTCGCAACGAGGTCACGGTTACCTGACACGTCATTCATAACCGTAACAAAGTATTATTTACTTATTTTGTATGACATGAGGCAGTATCGGAAGAATTGCTATTAAATAGCACGATGAAATATCTTTCCGCTTAAATGTGATTGCATAAAATATGATGAGGTAGATAGGTACGTCGGCGCTCAACATACCGAGGACCGAAGGATACCAACACAACGGCAGGTTGGTATCCTTCGGGGCAAACCACGGGGAGGAGAAGGAGTTCGCGAAGTAAGTCATATACTTTGATGAATGAGCATTACCTACCAAATTTCATTAAGATCAAATTGATGGTTCAAATTGAAAAAATCATAAATATATGTATACTAGTGGACCCGCCGCAGCTTCACCCGCGGTATTTTCCATTCAAACTTTATCATCCATTTAGGAATGGAATTTAAAAAAATCCCTCCTTGGGGCACCTTTAGGGTACTGGGGGAATATCTCCTCCAAACTATAACTCTAGGACCACCCGTTTACGCTGTGCGTTGTCTATAAGTGAGTCACGGTGCTGTTTTATATGTATATTTTTTTCTTTTGAAATTACGTTTAAGAATCCTATTATGTTAAACATTGATGTTAGATCATTTACCTACAACTTAAATGGCCGTCAGTGGCGCAGCCTGCCTACAAGCCGATTCCTGACGGCTCTACCAAGGTAGAAAGCTACGGCTAGCTGTCAGTGAAGTCCATGTTGCACTATCTAAATGTCAGACACGTACCTACAGTTCTAATTATTCCGGCTTCCCCAAGGAAATATTTGACGCTTCGCCACTGATGGCCGTTCCCAATATTCAATTCGCGGATAGATTTGGTTACCCACGTGTTAAAATTTTACATTTGCCAAATACAAAATCTAAATTCTGTACTGTTAGTAAACAAATCTATCCATATTGGGAACGCGCGTAAGTCATCTACACCACAAGTTAAACTGGGTGGGTAGGGCCCCTAACACCGGGCTCTTTATATTAGATAAGTGAAATTGTCCCTTCGCTTCGGCTGACGGGACCCGTGGGCTATAACCTCGTATTCGAGTTGGCTCTCTACTTACGATCTGTAATCGCATTTGACAGGTTCTTAAACAATCATACTGCTGTCCTTGCATCTTACGAATGGTCACCTTGAGACATCGAACCTACAGTAGGTATACGCACCGGAAGTGTCTCTAAATATTTTAACATTGTACCTATATAAAAGACTGGATAAGTGCGAGTTCGACATAATAATAATAGCCATTTATTTCCGAAATTGGATGTTAGAAAGTTTGCCTATTGAATCTATTTCATTTTTCATACATACGCCCGTCAGCATCATGTCCGAAATCCCTAATGGGGTGGGCAGAACCACAAGATTACTTGTGGCCACGTTCGATTAATTAGTCCTAAAATGGTATGGTGAACCGTATGGTGACAGGTGATCAGCCCATCGCCCATACAGATAGTCCACCATGTTGGAGAGGACCCGTCCCTTAGTCGACTTTTACGACATGCCAGGATGATAAGCATCTGCACGCATTCTATGCTATTTCTTCACTCCCAGTGCAGCAGAGGACCATTCTATTAGAATAAAAAAATAATAGAAGAATGTGTTTTTTGTCTTTTTACAAAATGTTATGCAATAAAATTCGCCTTGCCTTTTGGCATAGGGTTGTCACTATTAAGCTCTGGCGTCTGTAAAACCTTGTCCAATATGGCCCAAAAGTCAGACGAATTTCGTCTTCCCATCTTATTCAACGACTATGTCTTCTGGTGTCATCTCTTAACTACTAGAGAGTGACTGGCTTGCTCCATTTATTTATTTTACAAAACAGCATGTCACTTGTCTGTCTAGGTCCCTCTTTGTCTGCGGTCCCGTACCTACCTATCTATAAAATTAAACGAGAAAATATGGCATCCGCGTACTCATGAGTATTCTCTGTATGCAAGCAACATCGAGTGTAATGCTTTGTTGTAAAGGTCTCAGTTTTATTTCATTTTCTCGAAAACCAAAAATAGTTGAAACTTCGTTTTATTGTAATATAACTACCTAACTTCCTCACAGCATGAAAAATGCTAGATTTTAGGGTTGGCATGTTTCGGAGACGAAATTTTTTGCACTTGTTTGGTAATAAATTGAAATTGTCGTTTTGAAATTGGAATTTGAAATTTGGAAACGAGGTAGTTAAAACTCGGAACTAAACAGGACATTAATAAATAGGTAACAATACAGCTAGAAAATTAAAACAAAGTTGAGGTTTGCTAAAATGGTCTCTCTTTATTTTGGACACCCGAGGGCGCCACGACGACGCTCATTTTCAGTGGATCCAAGGTTAAGTGAGATGACGCGTGAAACAGCAAGAGGTGTACCTAGTCATAATAATACTTAACAATAACGTGTATGTGTTAACTGTTATAGCGTTTGTGAGCGCTTCTTAATGTATACTTACATAATTTACATATCTATAAATAAGACAATGACGAAAAGCGTTTACTATTAAAATAAAATAAAAGACGATGTGACCAGCAGTTGTACCCTTACAGTAATAAGAGGATGAATATTCCTGCAAACGTATTAAATGTGCTTTGGGTTTATTATTAAAAGTAATTAGAGAAGTAGCATTTCTGATTGGGACATTATTTTAGCATTTCGTGGCAGCATATGTTAACAAATAACAAAGTAAATCTTTATTACCATCAAACTGACACTTTAAGTTTATCACGTACGTATATTTCTTTTAACCAACATAAAATATTATTTTCGTAAGTCTGACAACCCTTCCCAGGTTCAAACAAACGAGTTCGAACTCACTGTTAAGCGTCAAATTCTCACACCTTAGCTCTAACTATATACACAAAATAAATCACATTGCATTACATATTAAATGTATGTAAGCATTTATTAGAACACGCACAAAACAGCGTAGAATAGGGAAACAGAACCTTGCACAAGTCTGCACAACCATTTTGCAGACGTATTAGCCTCTAGAACAGCATATCAGGCATTAGGATATGAAATGTTATATTTCAAATTGTTTCTTTTGATATTTGGAGACCTTACATCTCCATCTTTATACTTGACCGTGGAGATTGTCTACACCTCCATTTAACCTAGATTAATCGATTTAGATGTTTCTTTGTTTCAATTTTTATTTTTATTATTATGACCCTTAGAGACTTTATACATCTCTAAGTTACTTAACTTGTCCCGACGCGGAGACTATACATCTCCCTTATTAGTTATTTATTAGAATTAATTTGTACCTATTAGGTTTTTATGTTGCACATTTTGTGTTAGTTTCTAGATAAAACTGTACTGCCAAAGTTGAAAAAAGACCTACTGCTGAGTTTCTTGCGGCGTTTCTTCTCAGCAGATGTCACCTTTAGAAGCGCTGGTAGATTCAGACATGTAAAAGAGCCCAGGTGGCCTACTTGCAAAATAAATATTTTCATTTTCATTTTCATTCGCCGAAGACTGTATCGGCCTACCTAAGTATAGTTTAATTTCAAGAGTATCAAGCTGTCACTCAACTTAACACGCATGTCGACCCCAAAGGTAATTTCGAGCTTTGTAAAATATCCGCAAAAAAAAGAAACAATTTTGCACCGTTTCAAGAACGTGTTTCTCAAAGTGGAGCATACCGCCCATAAGGATCCTAGGGGTATCGAGGCTCGATCGCGTGCATTATTCCAACATTCCTTAAGTCACGTGTTTAAAGATAAGATAGTTTTTGCAACATGTTCTGTAGTAGTCCCTAAGATCAAAGAGATTTAATTGGATTAAGGACCAAACAATTAATATCAGACCAATACCAGACCAGACCTGGACAATACGATCCAGTTCTTGATTAAGCCTTTCAACAGCTACGTGGGTGTCACTGGGTTTGCAAGAGATATACAGCTGTAGGTCTATTTATATATATATATATAAAACAAGATAAATCCTTAGTCCTTAGGGACAAAATGCGCATCATTGTAGTCCGTCTATGCTAAGATATATTTTGCTATGGTTTTGCTATTGTAAGTACCTAATATCATATAATGGTTAATAGGTGTTTCCTTTTACTGTTGCCGACATAGATAAAAAATATCTTTTTTAGGGTCAGATTTATCTCAGGTAACTTTTAGCTTTTTTGATATAAATTAAATGCCCTTATAATTAATTTCCACAGCGGCTAAAAAGCCTGCAAATAAAATTGTCAATTTAGTTGAGGATGCTTTCAGTTTGAAGGCACGCCATTCTACCCGGACAACGACCGCTACTGGTCACTGGTGGACAAGTACAAGGTGTCCCAGTTCTACACCGCGCCAACTGCCATCAGGACCCTCACTAAATTCGGCGATCACTATGTGCAAAGGTAACATCCACTCGCCATATCAGAGGTGTGATTTTCTAGCGTGCGCAGCGGCTGATCAGCGGATACATACATAGGTACATACATAACATCACGCCCGAAATCCCTAATGGGGTGGGCAGAGCCACAAGACTACTTGTGGCCACGTTCGATTAATTAATTAGTCGTAAGATGGTATGATGAACCGTACGGTGACAGGTGATCAGCCCATCGCCCATACAGATAGTCCACCATGTTGGAGAGGACTCGTCCCTTAGTCGACTTTTACGACATGCCAGGATGATAAGCATCTGCACGCATTCTATGCTATTTCTTCACTCCCAGTGCAGCAGAGGAGTACGATCAACGGATAAACGAAAATATTCATTTAGACTGTAAGAACAAAGTCATTCGGTCTAAATTTGAATGTCTTCCTCATCGCTGATCAGCCGCTGCGCACGTTTGAGAACCATATGGCAGATCTGGTCTTTGTTTACTTTCATTGATAAGGATCCACGCTTTTATATGCCATCTCTGGCTACGCTGATAGTGCTCACTTGATATGCTAGATGACTATATTTCTTGTTATTATATAACTGATTGAATGCCGTACCTACATTGTAAGTTTTGTTTCGATTTTCCGAGTCCTCAACATCGTCTTCTGTTAGGCATGACTTGAAAAGTCTCCGAGTACTCGGCAGCGTGGGCGAGCCCATCAACCCCGAGGCGTGGCTGTGGTACTACAACTTGGTGGGGGGCGAGCGCTGCTCTATTGTGGACACCTTCTGGCAGACGGAGACGGGCGGCCACGTGCTCACCAGCCTGCCTGGAGCCACGCCCATGAAGCCTGGCGCTGCGGTATTTATTAAAAAACAAACAATCATCATTCATCCACGTATACCTTTAGATATTCGTTCGACAGTTGAGCACAGGCCTTCTCTCATCATTTGGCGGTAAGCTCACGCGGGCCCATAACGATGTTTAACACTAATGCAAATTGTTTATAAGCGTAAGCTTGATCAGCGCTATTCCGCAACCTACCGCTAACGACACTCCTATATACTCGTATGCTTGTAGGCTGGTCTTTGTTACGCATTGCGGTTTAAATCTACCGATTTGCTGCCTCGAGCTGTGAAACATTACCTTGTCTAAGAACTTATGTAAAACATGATTCTTTCGAAATAAATTCCGCGCAAACGACCCACCGAAACGACATCCCCTCCCTCCTGTTAAAGAAATATACCTAAGTTACAAAGTAATTTGTTTTTTTAAGGGTTTCCCATTCTTCGGGGTGCAGCCGGCTCTCCTGGACGAGAACGGCGTGGAGATCGAAGGCCCCGGCGAGGGTTACCTGGTGTTCCCGCGCCCGTGGCCCGGCATCATGCGCTCGCTCTACGGCGACCACGATCGCTACGAACAGGTCTACTTCTCCAAGTTCCCCGGGTACTACTGCACTGGAGACGGTAAGATTTTGGCTGCTACCAACTAAAACGGAACATGCTTCAGAGATTCTCGGTGGGATAAACAAACAATCGTCCAAGCTTCAGTCGTCACAAGTTAATTCAGTGTTTTGCAGGTGACACACCGCACCGAACTTGTTACAGGAAATCTTAATTATTTGGGAATGTAAATACCTACCACATATCCGCTTTGAGAATATTGCATAACTCCTTTCACACAGGGATTATATTAATACCGACTTTCGCTCGGCGTCTTTTTTCCTTTCTTTCTGAAGGATGGCACCTATCTAGATAAACTGGAAAGTAAAACCTAAATACAAAATTTCATCCATATGGTTTGAGCCATTTCCGACCGAAACCAATTAGATATTTATATGTGCATATATACAAGAATCGCTTAAAGTAATATAATAAAACATCACTGCAACAAGGCGCTTTAGAGTAAGACCAATAATATATAAACGATTTGTGCTCCCGCATTATTGCGTCATCGGTGAGTGGCGGTGAGTAGACGAGTCAATGTAGAACATCGATTTCTGAACAAATTGGACAATGTTTTCTTTTTTAAAGACCTAATTTGTAAGCTAACGGAAGCGCGGTAGTTGTGTTTTTTTTTTGTGTAACTATTTGCCTAGATACTTCGATATGTAAATAGTAAGCGGTTACAAACGGATTTTCAGCGATGTCATGAAATCGATTCTTTTAAATATTATGACAAGGAACTGGGGAGAGCGACCGTTTAACTTTACGTCATATGTAGTAGATACTATTGTTTTAATTAGTATTTGTTATACAATTAAGTAGGCGCTGAGTTGTCATTTATAAAAAATGACATGGTACAGTCACGCTATGCTATACTGTTACACGATTATCAAAGTTGAGAGGTAATACTCACGTCACTGTTACTGTGTATCCCTTTGTTTAGATAGGAACAGGCCTCTAATTCTCGATGCATTCGAGATAATCTCACAATCGAGATTCAGAATCACCCGGGTCGAAGAGAGAAATGAACCCCCCCCCCCCCCCCCCCCCCGTGTCTTACCTCTTTATTCTCTTTTCCTCTCAATGTTTTCTGATATCCCTTTGGTACGATTCCCTTTAATGAAGCTATTATCATTTTAAAGTTGAATTCACGTAAAAAAAGGATTATTTTTGTATGATTCCCTAATCCTAGTCATACAAATTCGTTCAGAAAAAATTGGCTTTGACACGTATTACCACTTATATTTATATAATTTAATCGCTTAAACTTAAATGAATGTAGTTCATTACTAAATTACTATCAGCCGCGTATTGTATTCACTCAGCGACAAATCATCCACGATGTTTTGTGCACACGTCGCATTAAATATAGACAAGAAAAAACAAAAAAAACGTGTACTTAGATTAGAAGCCAAGACTTAACGATTTACATTATTAAGTGGGTGACCCATTAACAATGCAGTTAGCACGTCGTGGTTATTTACGTGTAGTAAACGTTAATTTAGCGTAGCGGCGTCGACCGAACCGCTGCTCTATTCGTGTGACACAAAACAACGAACCCTTCTTCGCCATCGACTGTTAACCATCAAATTTATCTACTTTTATTTAAACTAAAACACATTGCAACAACCCTTGGTTATAACAGTTGGGTTTATATTTGGCAGGCGCGAAACGGGACGAGGACGGGTTCCTGTGGGTGACGGGGCGCGTGGACGACATGCTGAACGTGTCGGGGCACCTCATGTCCACGGCCGAGGTGGAAGGCGTGCTGACCGAGGAGCCGCGCGTCACCGAGGCCGCCGTCGTCTCAAAGCCGCACCCCATCAAGGGCGAGTCGCTTTACTGCTTCGTCATCCTCCAAGACGGCGCCGAATTCAACGCCGAGCTCCTCGACGCGTTGAAGAAGCTGGTGCGTGCCCGCATCGGCGCGTTCGCCGTGCCCGACGTCATCCAGCACGCGCCCGCGCTCCCCAAGACGCGCTCCGGCAAGATCATGCGTCGGATACTGCGCAAGGTCGCGATCGGCGACGAGGACGTCGGCGACATCTCCACGCTCGCCGAGCCCGCCGTCGTCGAACAACTCTTCAAAAACAGGCCCTAGGCTGCCATTTGCGCCGTCTCTGGGTTCCTGCGCTCTCAGCTTTCCCGTGAGTCAAGAAATGCTCCGTCTGCTTCCATCTTTGTTTACGGTAGGCACTAGTCGGCTCGGGTTAGGTTAACGAGTTACATTGGGGCTCTTTTTCCGTGGTGTCGATATTATATAAAAGTATAAAGGGCGAAAGCCTCCGCGGCGCACGCTGTGCCCGAACACGTAGTTTTGAGTGATTTCACCAGTTTACGCACATAGAATTAGCTTCAATTTGTATCAAAATGTAGGTGACGCCAGACAGCTGCGCGCGCGGCGTGCACAGCTTGCGCCGCAGTGGGTTCCGGATTTTAAAAGACGGTACGTTATATATAATGTAACTTTTGTACCTACTTGTATTTAAGAATAATGGTGATACTTACTACCAAATTATGACACCTTAAAACCATATTTATACCTAAAAGCTTGTTATTTATAAGACATTGTTTAATATTCTATGAACGTTGAAAAGAAATATCATTGGTTAAATCACCATGTAGGGAAATCTTGTTCTATAAGATAAGATTTGCTCAGGAAATGTGTGTTTGTTTATATAATTAAGTATCTTAATATGGCTTCAATTAATTCACCTGTCTATCTAGTACTTTTGATGGAGGACTACTACTAAGCAGATACTTTTATCAGATTATAAACGTGTTTGTGTGTTGCTCACGGCGCCACGGTATCTACAGGTAATCCTAGTTAACTTTAGTAATAGCTAGGGAGCTGGCTGCCAAAATTTCTATATGATTTGTTCGCTTGGCAGACTTGAATTGTTCGATTAACGACAATGTAAAGAACCACAGGAAAATAGTCTGCCACCACGGTAGCGCTGCGTTTTCGTTTGACAGCGTTTCAAAACTTGCTGATTTTTTATGTACGGGTTTTTAAAGTTGTACCTAATTCAAAAACGCAGGGACATACGACTTTCAT
The DNA here is from genome assembly GCA_947859335.1 of Tortricodes alternella. NCBI lineage: Eukaryota > Metazoa > Arthropoda > Insecta > Lepidoptera > Tortricidae > Tortricodes > Tortricodes alternella. Next base: position 11,610,346 of record OX401970.1, read on the forward strand.
TTACTGGACCAAATCGATTTGTATTGACATAAACTTTCATCCCTATCAATATGAAAGACAAACAAGTCATATACCAAAAAGGCAACCAGCTCCCTAACTATAAGTGAGGCTGTCACCGTCGTTAGTTATTCGAGGTGACAAAACTAGCCACACTTGACTAAGAGATACTGACCTTGCTTTAGTATCAATAACTACTGCCACGGGGTTACCACGATCTTATTTTCCGATCCTAACTCGTAAACTGAACGGAGTCGCTATTTCGTACTACATGTATGTTTTGTATGGCTATGTTATACTTTAGCCGTGATCTGTCTTAGTTATATCTATCGATGAACAAAAGGATACTTTTGCTCGTGGTTGCCCTCCAGAAAAAGTGATGATTAGGTAATAAAGACAGCACCCATGATTCTGTGCGCACGATTATACCTTAAGAGGAGTGTGAACCTACGGCTTTTCATACAAACGGCGATAACGATTTTCACCCCTTAAATGTTAACCGATGTTCACCAGTTTTTGATAAGTTGTCAATCAGAACAAAATGTAGGCTATACGTTTTGGTTTTTTCACTATAATAAATTCAGTTTTATTGTTGTTTTAGTATTCTCATACAAAACGAATTTCGGCGATTATTTGACTTTATTGATCTTTAATTAATATTCAAAAAACCGTATAGACCCAGATTTTGTTCTGACTGACAACCTATTAAAAATTCGTCAAAATCAGTTAACATTTAAGGGGTGAAAATCTTTATCGCCTTTTGTATGAAAAGGGTGATTTTTGCCGTTGCTTCACAGTCTTCTTAAACATGTAACATGCTAGCTCTTTCCGGCAATTTACTGGTTTGTTAAACCATAGATCAAAATATAAAAGTTGACTAACGATTCATAGATTTTAAGATATAATAAAAAGCATAACCTAGAGGTTGAGCCAATCAATGCGATTGAATTGGCTCATCTTCTGACTCAGTGAATATAAATAAACCATTGGTTAAGTGAGTGTTGTAAGATTGTCTAAGATACGAGCCATTCCAGTGTATATTTTGTGTCTATTACGATCAAGAATCGATTACGATTCACTTATCGTTAAATCTGTCGCGTGAACGCGTCGCCGTAATGTTACCAGTAATGTTTGCTGACTCACCATGATACGGAAACGATAGTTCGCACTTTGTAATGTCATATCACTAATAGCTAAACAAAAACATAATATGACATCAGGCGATAAATTTTACAACAGATTTACAAACGTTACATACACACTTGCTACAAATTCAAAAATGCTAATAAGTAGGTACATTTTATAACCGTCTCAGCCCGATACCGTGGGTTAGCCCGGCCTATTCATATCGTTAAGACTAGGTCCTCGCTGCAAAGGTTTTCCCGGACTTGTATGAACTGGGCACACCCGTGAAGTCCGTGTTACTCTAACTAAATGTCAGACTGGCACGTACGGTTCCAATTCTTCCGGCTTCCCCTAGGAAATATTTGACGCTTCGCCACAGCCGGGCAATCACTTTCCACCTCGGGCCACTTCGTCGTCGTTACTTTCCATCTTCACGGCTAACACGACCTGCCCGCGAGTCACTTCTCGCTCAATGCGTCCCTTACATATCTGACTAGTTTGACAGAGACGCAGTGAGTGACAAACGACTCGCGGGCATGTCATGCTAGCTCCCGGTCAACATGATCAATCTCTTTTGTTTTTAAGCCCGATTGATAATCCTAAAGCTACTTCAGGACTTATCTTCTCACATGACTGAAGCTTATACGTTACAGAGCTTCATAAAAAGGGTTTACGAAAGAAATTGATTAATTAGATACTTAACACTTTATTCACCTCGTGCAGAGAGTTCAGACACCTCGCACTTCTTCAGTTTTTTGGAACTTATTTGAAATTGAATTTGATATTTATTTCGTGTATTTTGGTGAACGAAAACATCGTGAGGAAACTCTGCATACGTCTCAGAAGTAATACAATCAGGAGCGGCTTTAACCATCAAGGCGCCCCGGGCGAGTCATGTATTTCACGCCCTTTTATATCGATAAATATAGATATCAAAATTAAGTGGTGAAGTTATGCCGGGCCGCGTGCCGCCCTCTAGATCCCGGCGGCCCCACGCATCCCACGAATCTTGGTATTATACAAAGATGCGTGGGACTACTGCCCTCTCGTGGGACGTACATAGGCCGGTGATACTCGTAATGATGATTGTTTATAACGGGTTCTTATCACGGTGAAGATTTTTAACGACTGGGGTGTTTGTGCGATTCGGACTGATTCTTCTGAATAGAGGAAATGCGATTTGTAATAAGGGTAGGGCGGTGTGTTAGGGGGCGCCGAGCGCCACTCGCCGCGCTCGCTGGCGCCGGCCGCGCCACTCCCAATGAACCTGCACCCATGCTATACGTGGGGCGCAATCATTGCACACGCAAGTAGGGCTAGAGACATTGCAACCGACAATTGAAGTCGTCCACTGAAAAAACGGCAAAAGACAACTGATTTTTTGGACCCTAAATTAATCTTAAACACTTAATACAAAATATATTATTGTAAGTACTGAAAAATCTATAGATTTTCACCGTTTTTTCCGTGGACTCGTCAATTGTAATAGAAGCTCCTCGTACAATTTGTACGCGTATCATAGCGGCTCGAAATGGAACGGTTCGGGTGCTTTAGATGTTTGCTTAGCGACGTCCCGACCGCCTATTTTGTAGGTCCACAGGTAAAGCACAAACGCCTCTTAGCAAATCATCCTAAAGGTACATTTTTTCTAATTTGATTTGCCTTATTATTAGATAAGTACCAAAACTGGTATATTCTACGATTATGCGAAGAAGAATAGCGAATGTGGTAAAATGCAGTTGTGTAGAATTCACATTGTGCAGTTTTACGAATAGGAAGAAACAATAATGGGATAAACGTAGAATAATCCCCAAAATTAATCTTTATAGGAGTTAATTTCTTCTTTCCGCTTACCATACCATAGCATATCGCTTATAAAATCGTTGTGTAACTTTTTAATTATTCTTGCTTAGGTACTGTTATTTATGGGTTGTGATAGTTTTATTGATTTGTTAAATATATTTTTCGCGGTTACTCAATTGTGCACAAAGTATATCATGTAAGTACATAACATAGCCCGTAGCCCCGAGTCACCTTGTGCGAAAAGGTTATGGCTAAGTTAGGCTTGTAGTGCCGGGTTTTAAAAAGGGTGAATTTAAAAAAAAATGTTCGTAATTAAGGCGTTGTTAAGAAGTTCCTCTGTGTTAGGAAAATAAGCCGTATTATACCTTATTAATTGTAGCCATAAGCCATGTAATTGTATTGCTAATTTTCGTAACACAGAGGAACTTTTAAAACTTTTTCTTAACTACGCCTTAATTACGTACAATTTTTTTGAAATTGACACAAAAGTCCGGTTGTAAGAATATCTGGGTCTGTAAACGATATCGCAAACCAATTTGCCACGATCTTATTAACTTGACAGCAAAGGCCGCATTGTAAAACCATTGTGATATGTATGTCGACCTTGACGATGTTACCTGATGCCTCCGAAGTTAGCGTCCCGGGTTCGATCCCTGGTAAGGGCAAATATTTGTGTGATAAGCACGAATGTTTGTTCCTGAGTCTTGGATGTTTCCTATGTATTTAAGTATTTATTTCTCTATATAAGTATGTATATCGTCCTCTAGTACCCATAACACAAGCCTTTAGAGCTTACTTTGGGACTAGAGCGATTTGTGTAATTTGTCCCCTGATTTATTATTATTATTATTATATCGAATAGAGGCCCTCGGCCTCTAGCGAGAGCGAGACTCGCATCCCACTCTTATGCATTACGCATCGTGCGGAAGAGTGGGATGAGAATCTCGCTAGCGCGTCGCTACAGTAGGTATCGCTTGGAAGTTCCCGAATAGAGGCACTGATCAGTGATCAAAGCTTGCGATGGACATATAAACCCATCTTTAGTCACTCACTGAAAGTCGTTACTGTAAAGATATACATGTATACGTACTGTTAACTTTAATATAGCCGTATGTACTTACTTGCATACTTATCGCGGGCCACTTGTGATCTACATTCGCATAATTGCATAGTGAGGCCAATTCGAAAATGCATTCGCTAAATTTAAAGGTCACCAAACTAAAATGAGAAACGCCAATCTTGATTTTGACAGCTCGGTGCATACAAAATCGAGTTTGACGTTTCTTGTTTTAAGTTTTGGAAATTTTTAATTAGGTTTACACCAAGACTAGAAATAAGCACGGCTTTACTCACGATTTATTGTCGGAAGTCACCAGTGTGCATGGGCTGCAGTGAGCGCGACCGTACTCAACCCCTGAAGAAGGACTCCATATGAGTCCGAAACATGTCGGACTATTTCTGACAATAAATCGTGAGTAAAGCCGTGCTTATTTCTAGTCTTAGTAATGCTTCACGAAAGTTTTAATCTGATTAAGCATACACCGTTTCGAATTGGCCCCATACCGTCCAATTCGAAAGTGTATTCGCTAAATTTAAGTTACTAAACGTAAAAAATCTTCAAACTGGATTTTGACAGCTTTGTGTGATCCAAAATCTGGTTTGAAGGTTCTTGTTTTAAGTTTACGAAAGCTTTTATTAAGAAAGGTACTGAATCGAATTGGACCCCGTGTCGCGGTACATTTATTTGTTTACATCTCGCTACATTTAAAACTTTTCAGATCCGAAAATTTGTTGCAAACGAACTGAAAATGTCACTGTATTTATGCTTATTGCCAGTTTCATTAAAAACAGGTATAAGAACTGAAGTTATATATCAGTAAGGGGTGTAAGCGTTAAACCAATATATTTATTATGTCGTGTCGTGAAACGTGTCTAGGTAACAAACCTTAGAAGGTGTAATTGCGTCTAGCAAATGATATATTTTAAGATTATATTTAGTGTTTCCTATACCAAATAGCAGATAAAAAGAGATAAAAACGCGTAATCAGCAATACATATGTACATAGATGTTTGTATTATTATAAGTTCTTTAATACACATCTAATAGGGAGTATTATGACTATTTTGCAGATTAAGGGTTTTAATTCTATACTTATTCGAAAACATATTGGTAGATAGTTATACTTAAATGTGTCGTTCCTATTTCCGGCAATATTGCTACTTGGAATTATTCCGGGAATATTCCCAATTCTGCCGGCATTTTATCTATATGCCCGTCGTCATAATGGCGTCTATAGAACTATTCCGGAAATATTGCCGGTAATGTTACCATTTCTGTCAATATTAGCGGGAACAGCACATTACTAATTTTACTCGCTTCTTCATTTTGTATCGGATTGTTATGGAGCTTTTGTTAATTCGTTATGCGTACAGTGCGAGTGATTTAAGGATGAGGTACCCCTATGATCTCACGTACTGTACTTGTCGCCGGTCGTTGTTCCAGTTCACTGCATTGTTTTGTACGTGAGTCTGTAATAAATTAAGCTGTTTTGTATGTTTGTAAATGTTTCGCGTCGGGTGCAGTCGGTTGTATAGAAATTACTTAATTTACAATATATTATTCAAATGTTAATGTATTCAGGCTCACATAAGGGTGTGTCATATAAAATCCGGTCTTTAGTACCTACATCCTGGATAAGAAAAAATAATGGCAGCACCCAGGGCCGTCTTAAACTAGGCTGGGGCCCTTGGGCACACAAGAATTTGGGGCCCTTTTAGAAAGTAAAAAAAAGCGAATTATGTAAGAGAAATTGTCGGTCCTTCGGGGCCCCCTGAGAATGGGGGCCCTGGGCACGGGCCCCGTGTGCCCTTATGGTGAAGACGGTATTGGCAGCAACGCGGACCGTAGACCGCGCATATAATTGGCGACGAAGAGTAAACAGTTATTCGAGGGCAAAATTAAAAAAGCTGTTTAATTTGTCAGTATTTTTTATCTGACAACTTAGGTACAAACATTTTGAAATGAGTTAGGTAATAATAATAGTTACATTCCTTCTCACGACCGAATGCGTCGCAGGAAAACATAGGAGTAGTGTTAGAGAGTGACTAGCTCACATTGTAATATGCTCACATCCACTTAGTCCAATAAATAATGATTGATCACAATTGACAATGAAATAACATTAAAAACTTAACCAAAATTTTCTAACGAAGAAATTTGTTAAACTGACTTAATAAATGAAAATGATAAATGAATCTGAATGTTGTGTTGTTTCTATGTATAAATCTTAAATGTGATACCCGCGAATAGCTAAAATGGGTATAAGTAGGTAAGTATTTATAAACATATAATGTGTGCTTAACATACTTATTAATTATTCATTTCAGGGATCGAAATATACCGTTTTAAATTCAACTCCAAAGTAATGCGAAAGAAGTGTCCCATAAGATAACATTATGATTATAAGAGTGTTAATGAATTGTTGAAATTCCTTAGTTATCAATAACAGTGTTGATAAAATATTGTAATTAAATCGTTTATAGTGTTATAGACAAATATTAAGTGCAATATGATCGCATACCTTGGAGTAAGATGAAAATCAGATTTTAATATTGAGCTCGACAACTCATCCACCCTCGACTCTGCATCCTAGTAAGGTTGGACGATATCCAAATGTTGCGTCATGGCCACCTTTACCAGGCGCCTGTGCTGCATGCTGAGACTCCGGTGGGTGGATTGCTGGACTTAATAAAATCCCTTCTAAAACCGATTAACAGCTTGGCAGCCTAGTTGATTGGCACTAAAATTTACGTACGTAGAAAAATATATAAGAAATGTTATTGTGATTGCATGTCGAAACGAACATATCATTAAAAGTGATTAAATAGTGATACGCTATTAAAGTTGGCTGGTCATTGAAACCTTAAAGTAACGTTTTTAACCCTTTTCCAGGCCCCGTTAACACAAAGGTTACACATTGTATTTATTTATCACACTACCCTTATTTTAACCTAAAGAATGTATTTCTAATGTTTATTTGTAATAAATATAAAATAATACAAAAAAAATGATGTGGTCATTATATGCCCTGTGCCTGTTAGTGCAGATGTGTAGCGATATGTTACTGTTTCCATTAAACCTATTTATTGTGTGATTTATATTGCAAAATATGTGGACTTATTCACCAGAGCTACAGAATTGTATTAAATAGATAGCGTTTTTAAGAAGTACAATTAGAATGATTTTTTTTTAGCTGGAGAAGAATTTTTCAACACATGTTTTAGTTGGCAATTTATGTTATTTTTTTCATAATTTTAACCATGCAATGTCATAGTGTCACATGACAGTTATATGCTTTTACATGTTTTTAAAATATCTGTACTAATGGAGCATTGAAAAAGGGTTAATGGAAACAGTTCCCATATCTTATCAGCCCCAGCCGGGCGTAGGGCATTATAATGAACACATACCTACTTTGAATACGGTTTTTATAAAAAGGTGAAATATTTATTTATAAAGTAAAGCTTATAATAAGAGCTACACAAATAGGTAATAAAATAGAGTGAACGTTAATTTAAAAAATGCCCAGCACCTCTAATAAACTATAAAAATTCATGTGGTCGATGAAACGTACTATGCCTGGAAAAGGGTTAACCCTTTCGGCGCGCATGATGCACATGTGCATCATGGGATTGCAGCCTCGCGCACGCGCATGATGCACATGTGCATCATGGGATTGCAGCCCCGCGCACGCGCATGATGCACATGTGCTTCATGGGATTGCAGCCCCTTGGGCGCGCATGATGCACATGTGCTTCATGACAAAGATTGATGACAACATAGTATTTTGTCCAAATTGGAACAGTTTTTAGGTTGATTAAGATTATTGAGACTATAAATAATTGAGTGTCATATATATAATTTTTTCTTCCTTTGTATTTTCAGAGAAAAATTACTTTGAACTTTAACAATCGATATTACTCGTATTAAGTAAGAAATTTTTCTTATTTATTTGATAAACCGTTAGCGTAGTCATCATTGTACATTTTAATTTAATTTAATCATCTATATATTTAGATTTTCACTTAAAAATGTCATGATAACCACGGTGCATCATTGCGCCAGAGCGTACCGCATTTATTACCATGCAATTTTAAAATGCAACAAGTACCGTATTTGTCGTATAATATTAGACTTTATTGCGCATGAACGAAAGTACATTTTTCTTAAGTAAGCAACAGAGAATCACATTGGACGGTGTCATGCGGCGTTGACGTTAGTCATTCATTTGTAATTTTTTAAAGTAATGTATATAAACATTCAATATTTCGGCGATAAATACAATAGTAGATACAAATATTACTCAGCGAATAAATTTAGCAAATAGTCGTTTTTGTATAGTCTAGAAAGTGGCGGTACACTTGACTTGACTAAGAAATGGTTTATCACGCTACTTATCTCGTTCAGCTACCTGGCGGCGACCTGTCATGTCCCGTGACCTTGCATTCCTTAGAGACATACGCTAATTATTATTTTCTTATCTTTTCTATTGTTAAGAAAACTTTCACGAAATGCAGGCGACCAATCACGAATGTCGCCGTGCTGAGCTGGGAAGACAAAGGGTGGGTAATTCATATTAAATACGTACAGTCTTAGTTTATGCCTGTGACTGTGCGTTTGTCTCCTTGCGTCTTGTGAGTGATAATCGATTGTGATTGTGAATCTTTAACCACTGACCCGGCTATCTTTATGGACCCGAATACTGTACGTAGAACGATGGACCCGGCTTTCTCTATGTACTCGAACTCTGCTAACTCTACGATTGACCCGGCTTTCATAATGGAGTCCGATTATGCGCCTTCCACCACGGATGACCCTGCTCACCTCATGGACCTGATAGTTGCCGTTTTATCAAATGGTCAACTGCCGACCGATATCAGCGATATACCAATGCCGCTAGGTAACTACTTGGATTAATTAATTAAATTTTCCAATGTTATTGTCAAATTAATTCAATTAGACTGTTTACCCATTGTTTTTTATTTCATCCAAAATAAACATTTTGTACCTAACTGGTTATTATAAATTGCGCATGACACCATTCATTCTCTTGTTGCTCGCGGCAGCGAAATGCGTGCGGTACCGTAGCGCGCAATGATGCACAGGGTGCATCATGGCTTTTAGAACAGAAAATTATGTATGTGCGCGCGGGCACGTTGCACCGCGCTGGAAGTCGTTCGCGCAGGTGCATCGCAGCGCGCTATGAGGCGGTCGCGCGGGTGGATTGCAGCGCGCTATCACATGCTCGCGCCGAAAGGGTACATTCGTGAGCGTCAAGTTGGCGTACCCGTGGAAGATATCCAGGATCTGATGATTCCTAAAAATAGTGCCTAATTAGTACCGAGTTAGTACCGAGTTCAAAAAAATAGTACCTTCGTAATTTCGGAGATATGAGCCCTGTTTAACGAGTACGCTAACTTGACGTCAAGCTGGCGTACCCGTTTTGGTTCTCGAGTACGGTGCTGTTCCCAAATATGCTCCATATCCCAAAAAATAGTGCACAATTAGTGCCCCTGGCTCCCGAAGTCACAACTTCGTAGCTCTTATAGAAACTGAGATATTTCATACCAAACACGGGTAAAATATTTTGCACCGTCAAGCTGCCGTACCCGACCGAGATCACACAGAAAGCCATTGAATTCCTAAGCCAGCTATATACCAAAAAATAGTGCCTGAAATAGTACCCCTTTTACGACAAAAACATAAAAGAAAAGCTAAGTGGAACATTGAAAAAAATGAATGCCAACTTCTACATACAAACTCATTTTGGTACAGACGCAAACAGAGAGGAACTTTATAACGGTTAGTAAACGATTATGTTGAAAACTTAAGTAAACAGATGCCGTTACTGTTATGTTTTAACTATATTTAACGTGCTGAGTAAATGTACGCAGATGTAGCTATAGGACCGAAAAACTCCTAATACTAAAGTATCGCAAAAGGATAAAACCTAGTTTGCTATAATCTGCGTTATGCCAACCCATCTGGCTATTGCAATGAATATTAAGTAAATTAAAACTTTCACTTACATTCTGCTTAAAAGATTGAAAGAACAAATAATAAATATAAATAAAATAAGACTTTTGTACGTGACAGTACTATGACAATGAAGAATATTCATCCATTATATTTTCAATGTTCTACTTAGCTTTTCTGTTATGTTTTTGTCGTAAAAGGGGTACTATTTCAGGCACTATTTTTTGGTATATAGCTGGCTTAGGAATTCAATGGCTTTCTGTGTGATCTCAGTCGGGTACGCCAGCTTGACGGTGCAAAATATTTTACCCGTGTTTGGTATGAAATATCTCAGTTTCTATAAGAGCTACGAAGTTGTGACTTCGGGAGCCAGGGGTACTAATTGTGCACTATTTTTTGGGATATAGAGCATATTTGGGAACAGCACCGTACTCGAGAACCAAAACGGGTACGCCAGCTTGACGTCAAGTTAGCGTACCCGTTAAACAGGGCTCATATCCCCGAAATTACGAAGGTACTATTTTTTTGAACTCGGTACTAATTAGGCACTATTTTTTGGAATCATCAGATCCTGGATATCTTCGAAGGGTACGCCAACTTGACGCTAACATACATTCGAGTAATTATTTGGACTTGAGTTTCTTGTTTTGCGGGGCCGCTGCGTGCACGGTCTTGAAGTAGAGGCCGTAGAAGACGGTGGCCGCCACCAGCAGGATGGTCGACACCACGGTCACGTACTCGGCGCGGTTCCTGCAACGCGACAACACCGCTTTACACCAACGGCAAAATGTGCGCAATATTGACACGAGGATAAGTTAACACCGTCGTATTTAAGAGCGTCTCTCTCACACTAGTGCCGATGAGAGGTAGAGAAATAAGATGGGGTTAAGTTATCCCCGTGTCAATCTTGCTAGGGCCTCTGCGGACTAACCAGCACAGCGAGCGTGCTAATTTACATAACATCCTACTGCGGCCCTAACATGCATGGCACAAAGATAAGATGGACCGTTTTATGTCTAAGTGCGTCTCTCTCACACTAGTGCCGACGAAAGAGATATTCATAGAGATAAACGGGTCTAATTTACCTTTGTGCCACGCATGTTAGGGCCGCTGGTAATATCGCAATATGAACAAAATCCTATGTCCCATCCGGGAACTGAAACATGGTTGAAACCTTCCATTGCCTATTAACACTCAAGCAACAGCCGGATACTGTCTGTGTGTTTATACTATAAACGTCACAGCGGCCCCAGAAAAGTGGAAACGCGGATAAGTTAAGCCCATCTTACGCGTCTTACGCCCGTTCCCAATATTCAATCCGTGGATAGATTGCTTACTACCAGTTAAAAAATTCTACAGATTGAATATTGGCAATGGCCATTAGTCCGTCACTCTTATACTAGTATAGAAGAAAGAGATGCACTGAGGGATAAGATAGGGATAACTTATCCTCGTGTCGAACTTGCTATGGCCGCTGGTAAATGGTGGTGGCTTTAAATAACTAAACATTGAATTTTAAAATGAATGAATCCATATAGCGGATAGCACTTTCATATTTGTATTTGCGATTTATGCAGAATCTGTTAATTTTGAGCTGTCTCGTAATCGGCTGTCTGACGCTCATCTAAAAAATGACGATGTCGAAATAATTAATTTTAAAACCGATTTTTTTATTTTTATGGCTAAACGAAAGAAAGATGTAGATATCATTTTAATATACTCAACTTAACCATAACTCTGAGTGAAAGTTTGCGCTTCGTTACGCGTCATACATAGTAATACATTAATTCTTAAGTATTGGGTTGCCCCAAGCAAAGCAATAAATATTGATTATAATTTGAAATACTCACTGGAAGGGTGTGCCGCAGATGACGTACCACCAGGAGCCGGCCTGCGGCTTCTGTCCGCCCACGCAGTGGAAGTCGAAGTAGCCTTCGTCGTAGTTCTCGGCGCACAAGTATTTACGCTTCTGCAGGGTCTGTACCAAACGAATGAGCTTCCGTCACATATATACCTTATATATCAAGTGTAAATGTTACAGAAACCACAAGTAAACATTACAGGGATCCTATAAACGGTTCCTAATGTATCTAAGGCCTAAGAGTTAAGATTGTTCAAAGCGTCCAGAACCAATTTAGCAAAATACATACATACATACATACATATCATCACGCCCGAAATCCCTAATGGGGTGGGCAGAGCCACAAGACTACTTGTGGCCACGTTCGATTAATTAGTCCTAAGATGGTATGATGAACCGTATGGTGACAGGTGATCAGCCCATCGCCCATACAGATAGTCCACCATGTTGGAGAGGACCCGTCCCTTAGTCGACTTTTACGACATGCCAGGATGATAAGCATCTGCACGCATTCTATGCTATTTCTTCACTCCCAGTGCAGCAGAGGAGTAATTTAGCAAAATAGCAAGAGGTTTACCTGTCCGAAGGGCGTAGTGAGCGTGGCGACCTCGTTGCAGGGCCCGACGGGCTCGTGCAGCCCGAGGGACCACTCGCGCTCCGGGTGGAAGAACACCACGAACACCCAGTAGGTCAGGTAATGCAGCGCCAGGGTCGCGATCAGCACGTAGTCGATGATTGACAGCCTGTTCAACGATAGTTTCAGTTAAATTTAGATTTTTTACTTACAAACCTTCACTAATAGAAGTTATTATTAAATTTATTAGGAACCTATCAGAATTTAATGGACATTATTAATTTTCACAAAGGGCGTTCAAACCGCACAGTTGTTTTTGCTGGAATAATTCTACAGTAAGTAGAAACCCTCAAAATACGTGTCTACCCACAAAAGAGAAAAGAAAATGTATAGGAGGTTCATGAAGTAGGACTTTATCTTGTACCTACTTAATGTGTTTATAGCTACATTTATCGTCTCGTATTTTAATTCTATGAAACTGCGTGTCATTTATAAAGGCTCGGACACATTGCGAGCGCGGCAGTAGCACGCGCATAATGGCGTTGCCGAAAGGAGCTAAAAATTACTCTGTCCTGGTGAAGGTATTACGTATATATACCGATTGACCCAGCTCACCTCTCCTTGGTCTTCTCCCTGTCACTGAGCAGCCCGTGCAGCACAAAGCAACCGAAGAACGCGAACAGCAGGAAGAACGTCACCTCCGAGTGGATGTGGAGCATGTCGTGCAGCGGGTGGTAGAGCGGCACGAACATCAGCACGCCGCCGGGCATGCCCAGCAGCGTGGCGAGCACCAGCGTCTTCCACTCGGTCTTCTTACTGGAAATTACAAAACGAATTAGGTACTGTTGCGGCTTCTGTCTATGTATCAAGTGCTTCAAGATTCAATTTTAATCAAGTGCCTGCGCACGCCTCGAAATTCTTCACGCGGTCAACGCGCGTTTCGTGTGTTTGCCTACTTGTAACACAGGGCCTGGCACGCTCCTTTTTATCGCGCATCTAAAGCATCTGTAATCCGTAAGTTACGTAAAAGGTAAACCAAGTACCCTTATGGTGAGACTTCACTGTCTGCCTGCCTGTCCGTCTCTATGCATCACCCGTTTATCGCAGCAACAACTGATGTTATGAATTTGAAATAGACATTAGATATTATGTGTCCCCATTTATTGGTCTAGTTTTTTTATACATTTTACTGCATTTGGGGACCAAAGAAGCGAGATGAATTATGACAGCCAAGAAATAGCGTCAACATGTGTTTTATATCAAAGGGGCTTAAGTATTTCAAAACCTTTATTGTTTTGTGGGTGTATTTTAGGTGGAGTTTATATTATTTATTAACAAAAATGCGTAAACGACCGTTTCTGTTCCCTCATCTTCAAAAATGCCAACCCCAAAAACTCTAATTATTCATACTGAGAGGAAGTAGGTAAACATATTTTTCAGGAAAAGGTTATGGAAGTAGAACTACCTCTAATAAATAACACAGATCGATGTACGAAAATACTTATCGAAAATATTGACTTACCCGGCAGAATCCCATTGAGCAACCTTTGGTGCGAACCATTTCCTAACAGCGTGGAAGAAGAAGACCAAACTGGCAGCGAAAGTAGCGTGGAAGTAGTAAGAGTTCCAAGGGACCCAGTAGTGGCGGTCGAAGATGTTGGGGTCGGTGTCATGCCACGTCCAGTGCACGAACTTGACGGCCACGATGTCGTAGGGGATGTCGATGAGCACGGTCACCAGGCCGACGGCGAACGGCTCCGCGTAACGCGGCAGGTTCAGCTTAGACACGGCGTAAGCGGCTTGGTATATGAATGCCGGATCTGAAAGGAGTTCAGCAGGTTAGCTGAGCAAACTTGAACTGAATAGACCTACGCCCTTGGATGATCTCCAGTCGAATGCTGGGTAGTCACTTTACTAATGCGCTTTGGGGAATTGGTTCATTTATTTACCTATTCGAATCACCAACGGAAGATACAATAGATACAATAACACAAATTAATACACTGCGTGGAAATCTCGACTCACATTTTAGTTATGAAATAGAATTTTTGATATCAAGCAAAAATACACCCGAGACGCAACAGTTAAGTAGGTCAATATTACTTTTAACTCTATAAAGCTAGCCAAAATTTTATATTTAATAGCGGTACTTACACACAAAGAGAATATGCAGCGGCGTTCTGGCGCCAAGAAGAACAACTGGAGTCTGCGAGTGCCAGAAGTTGTCAAACTCGGGGACGACGAAGTGCCAGAAGTTGTCAGCGTATATTCCGTGGAGCACGGTCACCAGCCAGAAGTACGGCCAGCGCCCGCCTTTGCGGAAAGCTATCGAAATATTTTAGAATAAGAACCCAGTAGATATGTCTGTTACTACAGAAACGCAAAATGTCTTTACAAAGTAGATGTGTTAGCCAAATCTTTATTACCACACTTTATTATCATAGCGACGCGCAAAATGCATGTACTACCGCAACTGCGAACACTGGAACTACGTACAACAGGAAATATCTTTTCGTAGTTAGCCGACTGCAGCAATTAACCTTTTGAACGCCCCAGTCGGCTGTAGCCGACAGCAGATTTCCGTGCCGTTTTCCTTGAGCGTCAAGTTGGCGTACCCGTCGAAGATATCCAGGATCTGATGATTCCAAAAAATTGTGCCCATATAGTACCCAATTAGTACCGAGTTATTACAAAGGTACTATTTTTTTGAACTCGGTACTATAGTACCGTACTAGTAGTACTAATTGGGTACTATTACGCCAACTTGACGCTCACCGTTTTCCATACATTTGCGTCGGCTCCAGCCGTCGTCGAGCGCTCGTGGCACGCTTGTTCGCCGGTAGCCGTGATCGCGAAAGTGATCGTAGGCAATAAAGCATATCCTCTACTCAAATCTGCGGCAGTTAGTGCACTTAGAAGAGATATAAGACTTCACTTCCTAAAGCGTCTGCAAATTCCTAGTGACCTAAGTAGTGAATTCTTAATACCTAAATATAATAATAGGCAATAAAGAGGTGTCTGTTAAAGTGCAGTTAAAGTACAGTTACACGAGCAACATTTCGACGGCAATATGTGGCTGGCAACTATAGGCGTTGTTTCCAAACGTATTATTTAACTAGTTTTTAGACGTAAGTGAAGTGTCAGAAGAGATAAAAAGCTATGTTTGTCTATGTCACTTTAAGATGCTATGAGATAGAGGTTCTGAGTATTAAATAAAACGCCTAGTGCTATTTTCACAAATTGAGTTTATTTTCTAATGAAAACATGGTGTAAGAAGTGGTTTAAAGAAGATGTCCACGGAAGAATATAAAACGCTGGTAGAACAGCAGACTAAACTGCTGTCTGCAATGCAAACTCAAATGTCGCTTCTTCAAAGTCAAATGAGCAGCATGGCGGCGGCTTCTTCGTCATCGGGAACCGACATGATTAAAAGTACTGTTAGCGTCCCCTGGCCACAGCCTTTAGAGATCGAAATAGGAGATCCCTTTGATAATCTACAATTTTTCCGTAATCGATGGGAAAACTATTGCGCATGTGCGCGACGGGCATGACAAAATGGGGCCCCGAAAAACAAGAAGCCAAAGCAAGTCTACTACTGAATGCAATCGGCAACGGAGCGATGAAAAAGTATATGGATTTTGGCCTAACGGCTGAAGATAAAGTAACTGAGGGAGCAATATTTAAGAAAATGGAGCAGACCATTATAAAAAAATCAAATGTCATTTACTCAAGATATTTGTTTAATATAAGAAGGCAACTCAGTGAGGAGTCATTTGATGACTACTTTTTAGCACTGAAGAAACTAATGAGGCCCTGCAACTATGGCTCGGTGGAAGAGGAACTCCTACGAGATCACATTGTTGTAAGTGTTAAGGATAGCAATGTAATAAAAGAACTCTTGAGAATGGAGAATCTGACATTAGACCTAGCACTTAGTGTCTGCCGAGCAGCGGAAAGAGCTTCTGTTCAAGTTGCCGATTTGCAAAAAAGAAGAAACTATAAATAAAATAACTAATAATACAAATTCAAAGAAGCAATATAGGGATTACAAAGAGAGTAGTGGTAAAAAAAATCCAAGAAAATGCAAGTTCTGTGGGGATTCTCATATTTTCGATAAAAATCTTTGCCCCGCTTATGGTAAACGCTGTGAGGAGTGCAATGGCCGAAATCATTTTAGAAAAGTGTGCAAGAAGAGGCAGTCTCTATCTGTAAATGAAATTAATGATGTAGAGGATTCTTCAGATGGCAGTACTGTTATAGCTGAAGTCAGGACAAACAAAACTACTGGGCATGTGGAAGCACCGCTATTATTTCGCCTACAGAACACATGGAAGAAAGTATACTGTACTTTAGACACAGGTGCTCAAGTGTGCGTTATGGGTGCAGATTATTACAAAAAAATCACAAAGTCTGAAAATTTGTCAAAACTAGCTCCAACTCCTATTACTTTGAAGAGTTTCAATGGGTCATCGATAACTCAATATGGAACAGCAATTTTTAAATGCTTAAATAAAGGGAACATATTTAATATAAAGTTTCATATAGTGAATGTGCAGCATGAACCATTGCTTTCAGAAAAAGCTTGTGTGGCCCTTGGTTTCATTCGATATTGTGATGCAGTGACGTCTGAAATTGATCGCACTGAAGTAGAGAAGATCATGAAAAATTACACAGATATATTTGAGGGCTATGGCAATCTGCCAGGAGAAGTGAGTTTAGAAATTGATGAAACAGATCCCGCTCGCATTCAACCAGCCCGACGCATTCCTGTGTGCCTTAGAGATAAACTCCGGGTAGAACTGGACAAATTAGAAGAGGATGGAATTATTCAGAAAGAAACTCAAAATACAGAATGGGTAAGCAACATCTTAATAGTCAGCAGAGATTCTAAATTCAGAATATGTTTAGATCCCATTCCATTAAACAAAGCCTTAAAGAGGCCTAATCTCCAGTTCACAACTTTAGATGAGATGTTGCCAGAGCTGAGTAAAGCCAAAGTTTTTAGTACAGTAGATGCAAAGAAAGGCTTTTGGCAATGTCGTTTATCAGAAAGCAGTAGCAAATTGACCACATTTTGGACTCCATTTGGTCGTTACAGATGGCTGAGGCTACCCTTTGGACTGAGCTCGTCTCCAGAGATATTTCAGCAACAACTCACCAGCCTGCTGAAAGATCTAAGAGGCATTGAAATAATAGCAGATGATATACTGATCTATGGAGTGGGTGAAACTATTGAAGAAGCTGTCATTGATCATAATGCAAAATTTGAAAAATTATTGCTAAGACTACGAGAAGTTAATTGTAAATTAAATAAAGATAAAGTTAACCTTTTGCAAACATCTGTTAAGTTCTATGGTCACGTTCTTTCAAATGATGGTCTGAAGGTGGATGAATCAAAAGTTGATGCAATAAGAAATATGCCTACGCGAACTTCAGGCAAAGACGTGCTTCGTTTCCTTGGCATGGTGAGCTACCTTAGTAAATTTATAAATAATCTCAGTGCTCAAGCATCTCATCTTAGAAAGCTGACTAGAAAGGATGTAGAATTTGTGTGGTCAAAGGCAGAAGAAAAAGAATTTAATAATTTAAAGAACATTATCAGCAATTTACCAACATTAAAATATTTTGATGTTAACAAGGAAGTAACTATTGAATGTGATGCTAGTGAGTACGGGCTAGGAGCTGCATTATACCAGGACAAACAAGTTATATGCTTTGCATCCAGATGTCTGACTCCCACAGAAAAAAAATATGCCCAGATAGAAAAAGAAATGCTTGCAGTCGTATTTGCTTGCAAACGATTCAATCAATATGTTGCTGGTAACAGTAAAATAGTTGTTAAAACAGATCACAGACCCTTAATTAATATTGTTAGGAAACCGTTAATTGAAGCCCCAAAGAGACATGCAGACAGAGCAGATGATGCTACTAACATTGCAGAAATATAATGTTCAGCTGGAATTTATTCAAGGTAGAGAAAATATTGTAGCAGATACGTTATCAAGAGCTCCAATAAGTGAAAGAGATGACACATTTGATTTAGAAGAAAAAATTAAGGAAAGAAAAGTATTTAAAATAATAAGTAAAATATCTAGCATCAGATATTTAAAAATAGCTGATAAACTTTTGGACAGAATCAAAGGATTGACAGTTAAGGATCAAAACATGATGCTGCTTGTTGACTATATCGTTAATGGGTTTCCCAAATACATCTCTAACTTGCCAGAAGCGCTCAAAATGTATTACAGGTTTAAGCACGAATTGTCAACTGCAGATGGATTGGTATTCAGAAATAATCAGCTAGTAATTCCGGAGGCCATCAGAAACGAAATGTTGCAGAAGGTTCACAGTAGTCACAATGGAGTTGATAGTACATTGAGATTGGCAAGACAGAACATTTTTTGGCCCCATATGTCAGAAGATATAAAGGAATATGTTGAGAATTGTTTATTCTGTGCAACTCACTCACCTTCACAGCAAAAGCTTCCCTTAATCTGTCATGAGGTAGCGCTGTATCCATTTCAGTACATTTCTATGGATGTGTTTTCAGTTTACGACGTGAAATATCTTGTTATGGTGGATCATTATTCTGACTACTTTGAATTAGATATGTTGTCTACTTTATCTGCGAAAGAAATAATTGCAATATGCAAGAGAAATTTTGCTCGGCATGGAGTGCCTCAAAGAGTTTGCACGGACAATGCAACTAATTTTGCTAATGAGCATTTTAAAAATTTTGCAGAACAATGGAATTTTGAGCACGTAACTTCTTCACCTCACCACCCCGAGTCTAATGGCAAAGCTGAAGCAGCTGTTAAGATCGCCAAGAGGTTGGTGATCCAGAGCCAGGAAACGAAGCAAGATCTGTGGTACTGCCTGCTCCATCATCGCAATATTCCTATTCAGATGGATAATACAAGTCCTTCACAGAAGTTATTTTCCAGAAGAACCAGAACTGGTCTGCCGTGTCTTTTGAAGCATCTTAAGCCACAGGTCGCCCCATGTGTTTCATCTCATATTAAAGAAAGAAAGGAGAAGATCAAGGATGCCTATGACAAAAGAAGTAGGGATCTACCAGATTTATATATAGGACAGAAAATAGTAACTCAACTGAAACCTGAGAGTGATAAGAAATGGAGTTGCGGTACTATTGTAGATAGACTGGATAAAAGGTCATATCTGGTTCTGGTGGGAAATAAAAAGTATAGAAGGACTAGATGCCATATTAAGCCATATTCCGGAAAAGGTGAGAATCAGTCAGTAAGCCACTCAACGAATGCTCCAGTACCAGTTAATCACTCTGACTTTTCAGGCTTTCATATCACTCCTCAGAAGTCAATACCGATTTGCGGAAGTCCTACGTCCCATGCAGCGAGTGAGAGACCAGAGTCAAGTCCTGCTATACCTGTGCGAAGCAGTGGTCGCCTCAGAACGAGGCCACACTATTTAAGAGACTATGATACTGAATTTTAATTAAAAGGAAAGAGGATGTTTCCAAACGTATTATTTAACTAGTTTTTAGACGTAAGTGAAGTGTCAGAAGAGATAAAAAGCTATGTTTGTCTATGTCACTTTAAGATGCTATGAGATAGAGGTTCTGAGTATTAAATAAAACGCCTAGTGCTATTTTCACAAATTGAGTTTATTTTCTAATGAAAACAGGCGTCTTCCAAGTTAGAGTAAGTCAGCTATAGTTGCCGGCTATAAAATGCCATGAAAAGCTGCTCGTGTACCCAGGCCTTTAATGTAGGTTGTACTTGCCATGTATGAAGGTGACAAGACCAGCGAGGAGATAGACGGCCTGCGAGATGAGGTAGGTCGGTTGCGCTGCCCACAACTTTTGCACGTCGTTCGTGTGGACCAGCCATTGCCACCACTGAAACAGATTTACCACTTTAGGCCCGTAGACAGAGAGGGGGTTTAGTGGGTCCAATCCAAACCCACCCAAATCTCTAGTTTTAAAGACGTTTTAAGACTGCAAAACTATTTCCATTGAATTAACCCCCCTCAAAAGCCATCGGTCATTATTATATTACGTACCTATTTATTTCTACCTACGCGAATTTGAATAATTGAATAAGGACTCATTTAAATTAAGCTTCCAGTTCCTAACAGCCCCAAAGAAATCTTTTTAATACAAATTAAAAAGAATCCTTTACAAGAAAATATTTTGTCTGTTTATAGCGAACCAATAAATACTAGTTTCTTTGCAAAATTGTGTCCAGCATTTCTTTCAAGATAGAGCAAGCCTCGTTATATATAGAAATTGGAATTCCTACATAGAGTAGGTACTAACACTTTGTCGGGGTAATGCCCTTAGGCGTCAAGATTAATGTTAATCATGCGTGCATGGAGCATGCGAATCAAATCGGTTCTACGCTTTACTTACTGCTTATAAGTAAATAGAATCAATGTTTTTTTGTTACTTACCTACGCAATTCTTTCTATATAACATGTTTTCTTTTCACTTTATACACATCCATCGCTTTTCATTGAACAGCGTACGTCTGTACTTTTCTCTCTATTAATACATTTTTAAAGTCAAACGAAGAAATTAAATTTGAAATGTACCTACCTATACGATTTTCCTTGTGTAAACCAAGCCCTTTCATATGACACACATCTTCTCGATGCTTTTGCTCGGTTTTCAAAATTCGACCCGTTTCCTTGGCCGCAAGGGGTTGCGATAAAATTATGACATTAATCTAAGTACCTACCTACTAGGTGTCCCAAAAAATACAAGTTATTTTTTTTTCGACGCTTACCCTCTAATTTTGTTTGAATGATGTCAAAATAATTGTAAATAAAGTTTCATGTATTTAGAACCACGGCAACCCGTGCTGACTTGCATCGAAACATATTGCTACTTGCAAACGAAGGCGCGCGGGAGCTAACGTATCGATGTGCTTGTATAACTTGTATTGCTCGTTTGTTTTATTAGTAAACGCATTATTTTCGTTCAGTCAACATGTCAGTGGAGTTACCAGTAAAAAACAAAGAATATTTTTAATAGAGAACGTAAAACAGCAAATACCGGAAAATACAGAACTATACAGAAAATCTATCATGTTTCAGAAATTGACAAATGGCTACAATTTTACCGAATTGATTTGACTAAAAAAATTGCTAGAGATGACTATCCAAAATTAATAAAGGTTTCAATAGTATTTCTTGTCGGAGGAGATACAGAGGTGAAATTTAAGATTTGGCCTCCAAGCGCCATGCTCTAATCTCGATGAATGGCGAGAGCAAAATTTATTCATTCAAAATATAATTAGGTACTTAGCTCTCGATTCCGAATTTCAAACAAGGATAAAGCAGCTCTGTTAAACATGTGCCTGCCTGTTCATCGTGACAGCCTTTTTTGCAATGCACTTTAGCGATAAATGCACCTGACCAGAATGGCAGTAGTTCTGCCAGCATTTATGGTAGGTATTTGATAGGTGAAGTGTACGTCTTGTCTCTATTTGACGATTATGTAAACCAAGGAATAAAAGTAAAAATCGTTGACTACGTTAAAAAAAACCCATCAGCCCACAGTAAACGCTACACTACACCCCATCGAAAGAAGAACTTTGTGGCTCACTTTACGGTTAGTCTGACAAGTAAAAATTTAGTTTACCTTGGTTTTATTTTATTACTCTAATATATGATAACTGTACTCTTTTTTAATTTCAGAGAAATACATTAAAGACTTTGTTTCAATCAAAAGCAAGTTCTTGTTCACTTGACTCAAAATTAATGATAGTTTTCTCAAAGAGTATGCTACTTCATGGTCAAACAATGCTTCATTTCGATACGCTAAAACAAAAGTGCTGATGCTATGATCAGTTAACTATACGGCTGAAAGGGCGGTTAAGTTAATGCAAGACTTTCATGGCTTAATCACTGTTGAAGAGGAACAAAAGCAATCTTTATTACGTTTTATTTACAAGAACACAGACAGGTATATCCTGCGGCCCTAACATGCATGGCACAAAAATAAATTAGAACCGTTTATCTCTAAGTGCGTCTCTCTCACACTAGTGCCGACGAAAGAGATATTCATAGAGATAAACGGTTCTAATTTATCTTTGTGGCATGCATGTTAGGGCCGCTGACTGTATAAATCAAACTTTGACGGGAAAATGTATTAAATAATGCGCTTCTCAAGATGAATAGTTAATAAATATAAGGTACAGGTAAAACAGTGTTTAATTTACTGAATAAACATTAAGTTCTAAAATCCTTGTATGGCGTCCATACTAACTTTAATGTTAATTTTTTATATCAAGTCGGCACGGGTTATCATCATCCGATAGCAATAATATTAATTATTTATGTTATTATGGTCAAATAGAAAAAAAAAGAGGGTATGCGTCAACCAATTCGGAAAAAAAAAATCGCCCCTATAGCCTGGGACACCCTACTACCTACCCATCTTTGGCCTCGAATTCCAAAATTGTTTTTGCTTGCACATCGTGTTGAATGCTTATTTTATCTACACCCATATCATAAAACCTCCATTGGTTAATCAAAAACCGTATGAAATGACCACCATTTTGACAACCAATTAGGAATAACCAGTGCTGTGATAAAGAAATAACATGACTTCTTTATCGTTTTTAGTAAAGAAATGAGATTAAATTTGGAACAGCTGTCAAAACTCAAGTGGGTCTTTATTCTAGTATCCATAGATATTAAACGAAAGTAGAATTGTTGTTGAATTGAATAGAAAAAGTTGTTTGTAATTTACATTTTAGTTGAAAATATGAATAGTAAGTAGTCTTCTCGGAGTGTGTGTGATGTGAAAATGCGCCGGATATCGGAAATATGCAGCCACGATTGCAACAAATAACTTGTTGCCAGAAAATATTGTTTCTGAACCCATCATGGAGGATTTACAATATGTGTGTAGATAAAGTTATGTATGCAACTCTGCATAATTTGGCCTTAAAACACACGTGCGATCTTATTATGAAACTCGCCTATCGGCTCGTTTCATGAAAACCGCACTAGTGTTTTAAGGCCTATCATTATGCAACCGTTGCATAAACTACTATTGTATCATCAACCCTGTTCCAACCCCCGTTGGAAATAAATATATATATATTAGACTTTCTTCATATGATAGGTAAGTAGTTTTTAGAGTTCGCAACAGCACTGTTTATTCGCTAGCAAAAAAACAACGTACAACTGGCTCATATCAATCATTCCGGACTGACACTTTTTATCGTACCGATTAAGTTATTCAGTTATGAATAGACAACATTATAAATATAATAATTATTTGAAGTGGCTTACCGTGATGGTGTTAGCCGAAGTCATAGTGACTGCTTCACTCGCGTCGTGCTTCTGGAGAATGATAAAAAAATAATTAATAACCG
This sequence comes from Tortricodes alternella, assembly GCA_947859335.1. Taxonomy (NCBI): domain Eukaryota; kingdom Metazoa; phylum Arthropoda; class Insecta; order Lepidoptera; family Tortricidae; genus Tortricodes; species Tortricodes alternella. The sequence continues at coordinate 11,634,108 of OX401970.1, forward strand.
CGCGGTGTGCGCTAAACGTCAATAGTGTCGACGAAATGGAAGTGAAAACTTATCGATAAAGATTATAACACTATTTGATATCAATGATAACTTTTTCTGAAATCAATTATCAATGAAATCAAATGAATAAAACAAAATCTTATGCATTTTGATAATTGATACAACGAAGCTACTTAATTCGTTATTTCAAATTTTCAATTTTCTTTTCATACGTATATAGGGACGCAGGCTGTTACAAAAGTACCTACATGACTTACCAGTTCTAGGTATACACTCTCCCTCACCACAGGAAAGGGATAGGCAGATTTTCCCACCGGGTACGACCGCGAGAAGGCAAAAAAATAACGAGTTGTACCTACTACATTAACTACTACTGCATATTCGTGACATCATTACGATGGCGTCACGATGCGGTCGAGCCGCGTTCTTGCCGCGCTGGCATTGTGACTGGGCCTTTACAGTAAAAAAAAATCCTAAGCTCCTAAATAAAAAAATATTTAGAGCAGACATGGCCCCATGAACCTAATACCATTTAAGGTGATCTTGACACTATTTCCTGGGACAGCCAGTATACTATAGAACATGATCAAAAAAAATCAACTGCATAACCTCTCTTGAAATTTTCTCATACAATACCACCTGTCAAAAGTCGATAAAATGGCAACAGTGGATAACATGACATTAGCTGACTGATCGATATTCTACTACATCGATTAATCGGCAACTCTATCTCCTTATCAATGTTACTTTGCCTGCTACGTGTCTCCAAATGTATGCCAACACGAGTGCCACATGTTTGGTACCTGTATCTTCAGCGCGGACACCCGGCTGCTGTGTAAACATTAATGGTCTATTGTCTAAAAAATTTAACTAATGAATAACTAGTGAATATGTATTGTTGCCCCAAAATATCTTGCGTAATAAGACCGACAGACGGACATTAATACCATTTAAGGTGATCTTGACACTATTTCCTGGGACAGCCAGTATACTATAGAACATGATCAAAAAAAATCAACTGCATAACCTCTCTTGAAATTTTCTCATACAATACCACCTGTCAAAAGTCGATAAAATGGCAACAGTGGATAACATGACATTAGCTGACTGATCGATATTCTACTACATCGATTAATCGGCAACTCTATCTCCTTATCAATGTTACTTTGCCTGCTACGTGTCTCCAAATGTATGCCAACACGAGTGCCACATGTTTGGTACCTGTATCTTCAGCGCGGACACCCGGCTGCTGTGTAAACATTAATGGTCTATTGTCTAAAAAATTTAACTAATGAATAACTAGTGAATATGTATTGTTGCCCCAAAATATCTTGCGTAATAAGACCGACAGACGGACATTATGGCAAAACTATAAGCGTTTGGTGCCGACGGGGCGTTTCAACCGCTGTCCTTACCGTCGCCCATAGGGTTCGAAAGGGACGACGATTATTGACTATACTAAGAAAAACACTATTCCAGGATCAGTAAGTAAGCAAATACTCGTCACAGTACAGGTTTAATTTTAGTCAAAAATAACTTAAGATAACTAAGAATGGGGTGACGGTAAGGACAGTAAGGACGATAAACGACGTGGTTTAAACTTTTCAATGCCATAATCCGCACCACTGGTTCACCGCAAACGACGAATATAATATATCCGTCCGGGCATACAGGGTAAAAGAGCCCTACAGAAGTATGACGTAAGGTTGAAATTCGAGTTACTTCTTAGACATGCTTGGCGTGTGAGTGAAGAGATTAAACGCCCCGTTGAAATCACCCGGTTCCTAGTTTGGCTACGAAACTTTAAAGAAACGATTATTTTTACAATAGGTCCAGCGGCCCTAGCAAGGTTGACACGTGCGTCTCATATCTCTAAGTACGTCTCCCTCACACTAGTACGGACGAAAGAGATAAGAGAAGAAGCGCTGTACCGCGCCTTAGGTAGCTGCGCGGCGAGACGCGGGGTGCTCGCGGCGCGGAAATTGGGGGGGGGGCGGCAGTATTCCTTTCCATTTCCCTTCCCCTCTCATGTCCAGCGCCACCCAAGGCGCTAGCGCAGCGGCGGGGAAAACATAACCCCATCTTATATCTCTATCTCTTTCGCGTGAGAGAGACACACTTTAAGTTAAGAGGGTGTTAATTTAAACTCGTGTCCTAACCTTAGCAGGGCTGCTGTGGAAAGCCAGCCTTAGATATATTGTTCATCAAGCGGATGGGTAGATTTTCAAGGTGACACACCTTCTAATTTCGTCTTAGGCTAGCCACTGACCTACAATATAACTGTGCAATATCACTGGTTGCACAATTATATTGATCGTTAGAAGTTGATATTGACCATCAATATTATGGTCTTAGGCTCATTCAGATGAAGGTTTTAATTTTATATGCGCTTCTTTTAAGTATCTACATTTTGCATGCGATCATCACACGTTCTTGAGAAAAAAATCTTTGACTTGCAGTTGATTTAGTGTTGATTTCGCAACATTTAAGAACACCGTCAATCTGGATTCGTCCGTGAACATAGTCTAGTCTATTTCCACGCATTATGCATGACATGTTCGCGGGCCTCAGTTTTGAGTGCTTATCGATGGTTTCCGTAGAGTTAGGGCCACTTGGGGGACCTGTGTGCCTAAGTATGCTTTAAGACTATGTTACAGTTATTTCTAATTTATTGCTGACGATCTCAAACTAAATTCTTGTACCTTGACATGCGCAATTTATAATGTGATTCTATTTTGAGAAATAAATAACATAACATAACATAATTACCAAAAATTATCCGTACTTTTCTAAGGCATAGCAAAATATAGATAATAGGCTGTATATTTTCTTTAACAAATTTGTGACGATATCTGGTCCAGAGTGTTCTAGCACACTAGCTTTTATCGCGCACATAAAGCATCTGTCACTTTTTAACTAATTTGCGGGTGCGAAAGGGACGAATGCTTTATTTGTGCGATAAAAATTAATGTGCTGGGCCCTCTGTAGTAGATAGTCAGCGGTGTCCTATTTTGTGCTGCCACCACATATTTCGTTATATACTGGCAACTATTTATAACTGGCAAAAGCACAAAAAAAAAACAAAAGATGTTAAAAAGTTTGTACAAAGTAGCTAGGGATTTTACTTATCTTAGGAGTAAATACCCTAAAAATGTCTTTACAAGATCGAATACAACATATACAAATGCTTTTATTAGACACAAGAAAGAACCTGTGGAAGTTGTGAAATGGGTTTTATTGGTAAGGTTATAATAACATCTTGGTATTTATTTTACGTTAAACGTTATTACCTTACTTCACATCAAACTTGTCACATTGTCTTTAATTTGAAGTGTTAGTATTTCCTTGATTGTTATGATAAAATCACTAATTCAGGAATATTTCAATTCTTGTATTTTTACCAATAAGTAACTATTCAAAATATAGTCATGTAATTGTTAGGTGCTGTTAGCCAGCGATTACGCAAACGAAATTAGGTTCAAAAGGCACCAGATCATGCGGGATCATTGTGGCCATATATATATAAACAAATGAAACCTTACATACAAATAATGTGGATTCTCTATATATATTCTGCTGCTGTAACTATTACTAGTTACATCTCCTGACTAACAAAGTATTTCTTGTAGATATTTCATTAATTGAAATTGTAGTTGATAAGGAATGAACAAAACCTAAATTGTTTCCTGAAAGGTGAGGTACATATGTCAGTGCCTGTTGAATATTATAATTGTTATTTATAGGTTATTCCAGTAAGTTCATTTGGCCTTGGCTGCTGGCAAGTGTACCGTTTACAATGGAAACTGGAGCTAATAGACATTCTGCAATCAAAATCAAATTCAAATCCCGTCCCAATGCCAAAAGAGTGAGTAGAACAAAATTTCCACATTGTTTTTCATTCAATAAGAATAAATTATAACAGTCAAACCAATTTATTGTTGTGGTTAAAGAGGCACATTAAAGTCAAGTCAACATACATAGATTTTACTAACAACCATTTCAGGGGCGTATTTACCTTAGGGCTAAGGGGGCCATGGCCCGGGGTGGCAGGGCACCGAAGCCTCGGGCCTTTTATTGTCAAGCTTACCTACAATATTTTTTATTACTTAATGGGGCGGCAAAGCTAACTGGCCCAGGGCACCAAATCTTTAAATGTCTCTGAACCATTTACAATACCGGCCAGTATACATCAATAACTCTGTGATACCATATGAAAATACAGCCAAATTGTGGGCATGACATTATTAGACATAACGCTTCACTTGAAAGATCATGTCAGAAAGAAACATTATTAATTAGAACATCATTGTAGGAAGATTTAGTGGCAAATCGGAAAATATTCTTCATTGTCAATGCACAACAAAATCTTGTTTTACGAACAAGTCAGAGAGAAGACTCAAAAAACCAAAACCTCTGGAGTTGGTTTAGTGTATTAACTGAAATTTTTTGTGCAGTAAGTATTGTTAATAAGGAACACAAAAACAAAGTGTCTTCCCCTTAATGGAGACAATAAGAAAAGTATTAATGGCCACATTGGCCGCATTCTTAATATAAGCTGTAAGCTAGACTGTATTTCAATGTTTTAACTGTTTAGGTGAGATGTATGGAAAATAAACATCATATGTGTTTAATAGTTATTTATCTATTTATTGAAACAATCAGCACTAACAGTGTGTTCTGATAGTGTAGGTCGCACATATATACATATTAACTTAGTCATGGTCTAATGGCTGAATTCAGAAACGCCACTTAAGCATTTGATTAGAGATTAAATAGTTAAATGTCTGTGAACTATGTGTCAGCCTATACAAAAACGTCACTTTAATTAAAGTGGCCTTTCTTAATTATGCTATAAGATGCCTAATCATTTCTTTATTGTGACTATTTGTTAATCCAAATAAATAAATAAAATGCTTTTATAATAGCTGATGTAGCTTTTCAGAATTGGATAAGATGGAGTATCTGCCTGTTAAGGTCCGAGGAGAATTCCTTCATGATAAAGAGATACTTATTGGACCGAGAGCACTCATTGACAATGAACATCAAAGGTTCGGATCTTTGGTCTCTGATCCAAAAAAGAACCAAGGGTGGTTAGTCGTCACGCCATTTAAATTATCCGAAACCCAGTAAGTTGTACTAAATAATTAAAGTACCTAATTCAGCGCTTCCCAATGTATGGCCCCAAAAAACACATAGCTTTTGTAAACTTAAGCATGTTGCAGCACTATCAATGCTTTTTTTAAGTAACCTTCCAAGTCTTAGGGCAGGCAATAAGTACTAATGCCTTAAAAAAAATCCTTAACTAAAACAGATACTACCTTGTAACCACCATTAACACATTCAGTGCTGAGAACTCGATAGTTGGGTTGACCGTTCGTAGCGCATTTTTGCTACAAAGCGGAAAACTCTGCTACGCGCCTAGGCCAGTACCTTAAATTCAACTCTAGCGATGGGCCTGTCTTAGGGTTAATATTTGTTTTTAAGTTATTGTTACTCTATGTGGATAGTAACAGCATTTGTGTCTCATTGATTTCTGTAGTACTAAAAAAATACTTGAAAAATATATGTCAAAATGCACTCCAGATAAAGCATGGATTCATCAACCGTAAGAGGAGTTAACATATTTGTAAATGTTTGTGTGTGTGTTTCTCTTGTTGCGTGAAATGAAATATTATTATTATAGGGAAGCTCCTAATTTATCTTTTTAGTGAATCGCAATCTAAATGACTGGGAACCACTGACTTTTATTTTTATGCAGGGACATTATCCTAATTAACCGAGGTTGGATACACCAGAGTATGCGTCCGAAAGAAAAGCGAGAAGCATCAATGGTCAAAGGGGAAGTCGAATTGACGGGTGTTGTGAGGCTAACTGAGAAGCGAGCACCGTTCATGCCCAAGAACAACCCAGAAAAGGGCTCATGGTTCTCTAGGTAAGACATAGTTACTTGAGTTTTGCGGAAAAAAAATGCATCACACAACATATTCATTGTATAACTTACTTAATATACTACAGTAGTAGTACGAAAATAACTTTCAGGACCTGGTGAAAAAAAGTAATGAACTTCTGTAATGCTTATCTGAAGCCTAAATAATAAAAACAATAATAATAATAATATAGGCATTAATTATCAGCGACAACAATATTATTTAGCAGTGGCTTTAAACAATGTTATGGATTAAAATCAATCTTGGGGTATTAGTAAGGCCGGCCACACACATTCGTTTTCCTGATTCGAAAACCGTATACGGAAACCGTATTCGTAATTCCGTGCAATCACCACACACATTCGATTTTTCTATACGGAATTCCGGGCGCTTGATCACGTGATGCGACGTGACTGAGCGCGTTCCGTTCGGAAATTTCCGAATGTGTGTGACGAGCCCTAGTAAAAGTATGCAGGCCTTGCATCCGTTTCGTTTTTTCCGTTCGGAATTCCGAACGCAAGCGCTAGCATTCGGAACGAATGGACGGAAAAATTTCGAACGGAGAAAATTCGAATATGTGTGACAAGCCCTGATGTTGTATGGATTTGCTGCGTTCGGAGAGCCCGATTCGAAAAACGAATTCGGAAATCGAATCAGGAAAACGAATGTGTGTGACGGCCCTAGCAGCTAATTACTCCTTTGTTTTTTTTTTAAATCAAAAATGGGTTTTGCGTTTGATCTCGATCTCAGGTCGAAGGTGCTACACGCTCACCCAGAAAATGCGTTTTCACTCTTGCCTTGAAAACACCAAGGTTATACGATTGATTGCCTCACCTTAGTTACACACAATATTTGTTGCAGAGATTTGGATGCGATGAGTGAATATTTAGGTTGCGCTCCGGTGTGGCTGGACGCGAGGGGCATCGCCGACCCGCCGGACGGCTGGCCCATACCCAACCAGACGCGGGTCACCTTGAGGAACGAGCATTTTTCATACGCGGTTACCTGGTACATGCTATCAGCTTTCACAGCTCTTATGTGGCATCGCTCTTTCATACGGAAACTACCTCTGCTTTAAATTAGAATGTTAAACATACATCCCTCAAACAAATAGTCTTTTAGCAATAATATCTGTGTATTTTTAAGTATTTGTACTTCTAAGGCTTATTTATGATGAAATGAAGTGTTCTAAACTGTAGTAAGGGTAAGGCTTCTAAAAGTCATAATCAGTGACAATTTTTTTATTTTATTTGTCATCTTAATTATTATTGTCGTCGAGTAAATTATTAATTTTAGTACTGAGAACACGAAGCTGCATACATTTGGAAAAAACATTTAATTTTATTAGTTTCGCAATAAAACGTGTAATCGATGAAGGTTTTTTTTTAATGATTGTGCATAGGTTCTGGCAATTGTCTTTCAAGCAGGCGTAGGTAAAACACGATCGATTGCTTTTTCGCCATATTCCTGATTGGACGGATTCCGTTTTGTCCATGTTCTTGTTTGGACACAGTTTCGCCAGAATGTTAAATTATAGTACACAATACGTACGAGCTGGCTTGCATCATAAAAACGAAGATTTACTTATTAGACTAATTTAATTTTTCTATATACATTTATGGCGCAGATGAATGTGTCTAACCAAGAACATGGCCAAAACGGAATCCGTGCAAGCAGCGGCCCTAACATGCATGGCACAAAGATAAATTAGAACCGTTTATCTCTAAGTGCGTCTCTCCCACACTAGTGCCGACGAAAGAGATAGTCATAGAGATAAACGGTTATAATTTATCTTTGTGGCATGCATGTTAGGGCCGCAGTAATCTGTCCAGACACGAATACGGCGAAAAGAGAGATAAACCCCTTTGACTTAGTATGTATATACTTACCGAATGGCCCAGTGACGTTAAAAATGAAAATCGACCTCATGCACCATTCCCCATGCCTGAAACACCCCCACCGCCATGTATGTCCAGCGATTTTAATATTTGCTTAAATTTTTGTGAAGTCACAGAGAAATATTATTTCTTTACAAGCTGCGCGAAGTCAAAATTAGGATAGAGTTTAACCGCGGCATCCACTGAAATCACCCGAGTGGATCACCCATACACGTTCGTCCAATATAATCATAACCACCTGGGTGATTTTAGTCGATGCCACGAGTTTAACAGTTCGATATTTTCCTGTACAGCAGTGTTTTTAAACCTGTGGGTCGCGATCCCCAGAGGATGTTACAAACCCTTGCTCAGGGGGTCGCGGTCGCATGACATTGTATTAATACGGTCATGGGGGTTGCCAGATATTTTTACTTGGATTGAGTGAAAAACACTGCTGTACAGTACAAAAATTATAAATAATCGTATAAGTGCTACGCAACAAATAAAAAAGATATTCTTTTTCTTTAATTCTTTATTATCGTCACGCCATCTAACACATTGATAACAGATAAATTCCGATGATAACATGCACAACATTGATCAGAACAACAGCTGTAACAAAAGTCAAAGTGTCGTCAAAGCATCGGTTTGCAGTCATGATCATATAGATTCGCCATTCGCTTATTCTTCTGCAGTACCTCTTGCCTACGAGGTATTTAATAAAGTTATCGCTTGGCTTAGTAATAGACTTTATAAGACATACTGCATGGTAGCCATCAATAATTACTTTCTATGCATATTATACTCTGTAATGCAGTAATGTTGGTCTATGGGGATTTATTTTGTACAGAGACCCTGACACTAATTCCTGCTTCCGTGAAACTTTACGGCATGACAGTGGTAGGGCATACACTCAGTATAGCTATCAAACGTGCCAATTGGTACTGGTTTTACGACATAGTTGAGCCAAATGCCAAGAGCTATAGCCAACCTTTTGAACGCCACAGTCGGCTGTAGCCGACAGCAGATTTCCGTGCCCCTGAAGACACGGCATGCCGTTTTGCATACATTTTGTCTCGGCTACAGCCTTCACTCGGCGTCAGAGGCACGCTTTCTCGCGCTCAGCCGTGGCGTTCAAAAGATTAATGCGATGCTGGTAAAGCGTGACAATCGTTATCGACTGCTTAAGGGATAAAAACATTTATTATTACATTTTATAACTTACATAATTAAAGGAATAATTAAATATAAATTAATGAGATCACTATTCTTAAAAGTAAAAACATACTTTTGCTAAATTGAAAGCAAGAAGCATTTAACTTTCACTAGAATTATACACATTTAATTTGTGTAATATGAATGTTCTTTTTTATACATAGAATCTAAGTTTTCCACTTTAACTATAGGTATATTTCATTTCGTTTCGAATGTCTGAGAAATTCTGTTTTTCTAGCGTTATAATTAACGAGATAGCTTGCTTTTTCAAATTCATGTTTTAAATAAATAAAAACATAAGTACTTACATATTAAAAAAAACAATTCGAAAATTCACCTTGGAAAACGTACAAGTGATTTTTTTGCATGCGACAAGAGTACATCAATTACTAACACTCAAATAACTATAACACAATAACGAACGTGCGTGCCGAAGATCAGGAGGCCTTAAAATTTGGGTAAAACTGGCTCTTTTTGCCCTTGTTCTACAATCTACTATTTTTGTACATGGCCATCGGAAGTAAAAATGTAAATGTATGGACGTATCTTCATTTTTAGAGCTAGAAGCTTGAAACTTATTTTTCAGGCTGTTGATTCGATATAAATAAATATGACATTCAAAGTTTGTAACAGTTTTACCCTCTAGGGTGTAAAATAACAATTGGGAATAGGGAGTGAAAGTTTGTATGGAAATATGTAAGGTTTATGCGAATGTTTGCGACAAGAGACAAAATATTAAAGCTATTCTGATGTAACATTTACGGAGAACTCATATTAATACTTTATATCTTATGTACTTATATACTTAAATTATTTAATAAGCTCTTTGCAGTGAAACACTGCAAATAGCTCATTAAAGTATTAATCCGTATGTCTTATTCGTAAAATAATTAGCCTAAATAATTAAAAATGCTACCCAAAGACACTATTACACGCGGAGGAAGTCGCGGGCACAGCTAATCGGTTATAAAAGAAAACGATCGTCGGCACTTGTGCTCTATTGAATAATTTTAACTCTCTTCACTCGGTATTTTAAATTGTTTACTGGAACTGTCATAAAATGAGTATTGATACTTCAAACGTGGCAAAAAAACATAATTTATACCTTTAGCTAAAGCAACATATCAGTTTTGCTGCATCAAGTACTATTACCGTGGGCAAAAAAAAGTAAATGCACTTGTATGTTTTCCAAAAGTATTGGTCAAATTTAGGCCATCCCGTACCCATTTATCTATTCAACCCTATACAGGTGCCATACACGATGTCATCACTTCTACATATATGCTCAGTGGCATTGTAAATAAACTAAATATAACATTATTTTTAACTTATAATACTAATATATTTTATCTACACCCATATCATAAAACCTCCAAAGTGTAATCAAAAATCGTAGGAAATGACCACCATTTTGACAACCAATTAGGTAAAACGAGTGCTGCAATGTTATTCCCGTATCGTTTTTAGTATAGAAATGAGATTAAATTTGGAACAGCTGTCAAAACTCAAGTGGGTCTCTATTCTAGTATCCATAGATATTAAAACAGTTATTGATACGAAACGTCAATTCAGTATGTTTTTTTTTTTAATATAAACTGCACAACATTTGATCTCGAGTGACATGAGAATAGAGACTTCATGCGTTTGTCTATGATTTAAAAAAAATGGTCTTGACGGAGTATCGAATTGCCGCCATTATGTTGGTGTTTTGCTGAACGAAAGTAGAATTGTTGTTGAATTGAATAGAAAAAGTTGTTTATAATTTATATTTTAGTTGAAAATATGAATAGTAGTCTTCTCGGAGTGTGTGTGATGTGAAAATGCGCCGGATATCGGAAATATGCAGCCACGATTGCAACAAATAACTTGTTGCCAGAAAATATTGTTTCTGAACCCATCATGGAGAATTCATAATATGTGTGTAGATAAAGTTATGTATGCAACTCTGCATAATTTGGCCTTAAAACACTCGTGCGATCTTATTATGAAACTCGCCTATCGGCTCGTTTCATGAAAACCGCACTAGTGTTTTAAGGCCTATCATTATGCAACCGTTGCATAAACTACTATTACGTTACTAGAATCTTTTACAACAAACATCATTTAATATATGCCTTAATGGTTATTTATACACAATTCTGCATGTATAAAAATATACTAACTGACATTATTTGACGTGTTGGTTGTCATGTAATATTTTGATTTTATATAAGAGCATGCATTTGCATATCATCTTAGCTCTACCCCTTGGGATAAGGCCGGCCTTATGTGGAGTTAAACAATGGGATGTGAATATTCAGGCGGGCAAGTCAAAATTAAAGACATTAATTTGGGGCACGTGCGCCGGGTCGATGGTAGGGGTGGTCTTGTGGTCGCAGATGCCCAGCTCCTTCAGCTTCCACTCCCAGCCCATCTTTTGTACCGCGTGCAGAGTTTCCGCTTCCGTGTTCTGTCGGCGAAGCATACCCTCCTGTAACAAAAATATCAATGTTAAATGACTAGACCATGTCAAAACGGAAACGCCTAACTATGGAGTTGGAACCGCCCCATACAAGTCAACAATACACAAGACAGCGATCATAACACACAATCAAACGAAAATGACTCCCTTTGCCAATATGGCGATGCCCAAAAGGAAATTAGTCTACATATTGAAATGATTCAAGAAATAATGCATCAGTAGCCATGACGAATATCATAATGGAGTTCACGTCTAGGCTACAGCTTACCAGAATTATAGTACTCCAATGGGCTGGCGCACAACACCCTCGAGGTGACAATAAACCAAAACCGTCAAATTATTGTCCTAATTTTGGAAACACAATTAACAAATAAGTCACTTTAGGATATGACAATATAAATTCTACCACAAAATGCACTCGGATAGTTCAACGCAGCTATACTTATAACAAACAAAGCCAAACACTACATAACTGGGTCTTATTGCACAGAAATTAAGCTACCGATGTAATTACACTATATTCAAAAGGCTAGTCTCTGCTTTTTAGTCCTCCCAAACATCAAATCAAAAGTACAGATTAACAAGACTTCTTCAAAACATTAACTATACTATACTAACTTATAAAGGTGGTAGGAGGTGATTATAGATAAACCTTAGAGGTTCTGGTTTAAAACGACCATAAAAGGTCGTCAACTATTTGATTCCATTCAGGCTTAGCAGTTGAATGTTTCCACAACCGGACAGGTTGCTACAATTTAAAAAGGTATGATTACCTTAATTTTCTCCCACTTGTCATCCACTTCCTGCAGCCATGAGTTGATTTGTCGGCTATTACATCGCGAGCGCTGCGCGTTGCGCTTCTCCTCCTGCTCCGGAGCGGGCACGTTGTACACTTCTTTGTCTCGCAGCATAGTGCACACCGAGTACGGAAGAGACTGTTGATAAAATAAATATTAGAACAACTATTTGCTGGATTTAGTTGGTGGGAAAATGTAATCGCGGGTAGATCAGAGATTAAATAGTTAAGTCTCCGTCAACCAGCTGACAACTAATAAATAAACGTCAGTTTAATCAAAGATCAATTTGAGTGACCTGTGTGAATTCGTCCACAAGTGTTTACCTGATTAATGACAGCGCGTTCGGCGCGCCCGTGCACTCTGAGGATTTCTTGTTCAACAGCTAGAACCAGTTTTTCTTTTTCAACCAGATGTTGGATACGCATTCGGGTTCTGTGAAAAACAATATACATTAAATTTGAATAAAATAGATAAAATTTGAAAATATATTTCTAGTGTTCAGCAGCGTGGCGTTTGTATGATGCTTGTAGAGTACCTACAGTTCTTAGCCAAATACATTTCGGTAACCTTCGATCGAAGCTAGTAACCGTTGTTCTTGCAAGTATTTGTGGGAAATTACTATCTTCTTCAATTTATAAAATATTTATGATATATTTTTTAATGCTATTTGAAAAAGTTTACGAATGAAAATGGGAATGGGCGTTAGGAATTAAAGGTCTACTAACGTGTACTCGTAACGTATACTCTGTATTGCACATACATAATAAATAAAGTAACCTTACGAATGGTCTAAGCAACGGAAAATTTTCCACTATGACGAACACTTATAATAATGATAATAAGCGTTATTGTGTACAAATAAATAATTCTAAGCTAAATATCAGTTGTAGTGAGAAAACGTTTTTCTTTAAAATACATTGCGTAGGGATTGATCAGCATGCATGCGGTATATAGTGAGTAAACATCAAACGAACATCTTTATTTAAGGTTTAGCTAGCATAAGCCATGTCAGCGCCCAAAAATTTTTTTTTTCTTTATAAAAACATTGAATATGCTATATTAAAACTTATTCAAAGATAAAGAAGTAGGGATTTAGCCAATCAACTACTTTTATCGTTGCGACATGCACATTGCGTGTGTGCGCTATGCGTGTATGCGGTAGCTAGGGAACAATAAACACCTTTCTTTCTCCTGATCAGTGAATTCGCTGACCATCTGGGAGGGTAGATTATGCGGAATCTCCACTTGGGGCTCTGGGTTGACATTGCTCTGCAAAGTGTAGGTGCAGCGGTTCATCAAGTACTTGTTGAAATCTTTTGGTGGCTTCGGTTTCACAGGAAACAAGCTCCTTTGTCGATTCTCAATCTGTCAGAAAAAAGATACGTTTTTGTATTGTATTATTCATACCGATATCAGTTGATTCAATATGATAATTAAGGATGTGTACCACGTCAAATCCGCAGTACATCAATTTTATTTTTCAAGTTCTGTTTCATTGGTGCAAATGAAACAAAACTTGAAAAAATAACAATGAGTAATTTTGTACGAATAATGATTTAAAATGTACAAATTGTGTGATTATTAATAATTATTTAGTATGTGAAATAAAATCAAAACCTGATTTGACTACTCGAGTCATAACCAATCAATATCCAGTATTTGAAACGGTCTGGACATATGGAATTTCAATCAAGAATATTTCCGTGGGAACAACGCTAACGATTTTTTTTTGTCATCAAAAAATCGAGGAGAGTATAAAGTTATAGAAAATACATTTTCTGATTATAATAGTACTATGGGACAGAAACATTTTTCGCTTTTTCTTGTAATTTAATCCACTTCCGGTACAAATAACACGGGCACAGCACATAACACATGTAATCTTAAATGTCATTTATCTCCTTTAAAAGAACGGTAAAGTGGTTTTATTTTTTATTACACTTATGCGAAACGACTAATAATACCATACTATTCAATTTCACCTAAAAATATACAAATCGATATATTGGGTATACATCCTTAAACACGCTTACCTGTTTACGAATGTGTATGTACATTTGATACGGATTCGAATGAGTGACATTGTGCGATAGAGAACTGTCCGGAGCGGGCTCGGTCTTGATCGGCTCGCGCGAGTCTTTGGATGCTTTGAGCTTGCGTTTTCTGGGATGCAGCTCAACAGAAGTACCAGGAGTGTTGCCTAAAACGCAATTATACAATTAACTATTAAATTTATGACGCCAGTTAAAAAGAATGCGCGGTCTGGTTTTTGATTGATTATTGTTGGACTCTCCTCACACGCAGGACTGAACAGAAATAAATTACCGGTGTCCGGCCTGCCCCCGGCTGCGCCTGTCGACGTGGAGGGCGCATGCTCGCTATCCTGACCCTATAACAATACAAAGAAAACACTTATCATGCTGAAATGACGGATTCAGCCGCAGCCAACAGCCAGATGGATCATAATTCGTACCCCACATATACCTTTCTCGGTAAATTTTGCGCATCCTTTGCAAGAATGTAAGAATTATAAACCTTCTAGAATCGAAGCCAACAACTACATATCGCTAAAACAGTAAGAAACTAAAGGTACACATAAATTCATGCCATAAATATTCTAAATACATAAATAAGTCAATCTGCTAGTTGGAGCTGCGGTCCGTCCCAGCGGCATGCTGCGCCGGCGGCCGCTCTTGGGCGTGCCGCGTGTTCTATCTTATCGTAATACATGATACAGAACACTTACAGAGCCCGAGGGCGGGGGGCTCTTGTTGGAACTCAATGTCGACTGAGTGGGCCCCGGCCCGGAGCGACTCTCGCCCCCCGTCTGAGGGGAAGTCCTCTCCTTGTCCTTCTCTCTCTCTCCATCGTTCGTCCTGTGCGAACGGAGGACTCTTTGTCCAGCCTTGGGAGGAAAAATATTTTTTGAGTAAACTTGTCAAAGGAATACTGGGTTCGCTAGCAGATTTTAACTTCACAAAAGTTTCTTCTTTGGCTTACTGGCTAAATCATACATGAAGAGCGCGTTGGTTTGCCAAGAATGTGCAACTTACTGTCGTTCGCGGATAGGCCCTGAAGTGAATACAGATTAGTAAGCTTGTACCTTGCCGCCGTCTCCGGGTCGCTTGTCGTCGGAGTTCCCGTCCGAGCTGTCGGAGGTCTGGCCGGCGTCGGCGCTGGTACTCGGGATCACGTAAGGCAGCGTCGCCGCGCCGCCGCGCCCCTTGCCGCCGCCGCGCTGCCCCGCGCCACCTACACTCACACTTTTATAGTATTCCGGATATTGTCTGACCCGATCCAGTCGACCGGGGCGAAGGTCTTTCCTTGCACATTTTGTTAAGAAATAATAAAAATATGGCGATAATCTTTTTTTTTTGAAATGTTGAGTTTCAAAATTCGTCCTATTTCCTTGGCCCCATTTTTCAGCAAAATTTTACATATATTAAAACTTTTGTTGCTGCCTTATACGGGGGGCACGCAAGAACTATAACTATTCCTAAATTCAAGTTCATAACATTAGAAGTTGCTGAAATAAATGGCTGTGACATACAGACAGACAATAAAGTCTCACTGTAAAGGGTTCCTTTTTTACCTATTAGTACGGAACCCTAAAAATGGCTCATCTCCCTACCACAGTTTTAATAAATATATAGGAAATATAAATATATATATTTTTGTAGTGGTAGAGCCAAACAGTAATCCTCACTAGATGATTACTGTTCGAATAGGCCGGCTCGACCGGGGTAGTACCACACTCTCACAAAATATCGGCGTAAAGTAATAGCTTGCTATTGCGTTTCGTACAGTGAGTGACGAGATCCGGAGGCCTGTTGGCAACGCATTGGCAGCACCTCTGGTGTTGCAGATGTCCATGGGCGGCGGTGACCACTTTCCATCAGGTGGGCCGTCAGCTCGTTTGTCAGTCAATTGGAATAAAAAAAAGGACCAACTTTTTGTCCGTCCGAAATACAGGTTTTTGCATAGTTCCCCAGCATTGGTTAAATTACGTAATGATGTTCTTTTACTAGCCTTATGCCTATATAAGTCAGTAATTATTGCGGATAAACACGTGTTTTGAGGAATAAAGAATGTTATTATTTGCCTAAATATATTATTATTATAGGTAAATCAGATGAGGGAGTCGTTTTTGAATGTGTGAGTGAAGTATAAGCATATGCGTGCTTTTTTTATGTGTTTTCAATATGGAACACTAAACGAGCACATACACAAACGACTCCGTGATCTGGGGCCCATTTCATAACTACTTGTAACTTGTAATACAAGCGGAAGTCTCTTTCTATTAAAAGAAGTTGAAAAGAGGCTTCCGCTTGTATTACAAGTAGTTATGCAATGAGGCCCTGATTAACCGTTGGATAATGAAGACTTTTAGAACATTTACCTTCACCTTCTTGCTCGTCCCGCTTCGAGGAGCCGCCCGCGCCGCCGGGGATGACAATTTTCAACGGTGGCACCTTAGGTGCTACGGCCTCTTGGTTCTTCTGCTCCTCAGAGTCTGCATCGCCCGTGTCTTTGGTTTGGTTCGGCTTGGGACTTGCGACAGGGCTCTTCCGTTCCTGTTTATTCGGCTGTGTGTTTGATACACCCTTGGCGTTCCCAGATGACTTGCCCTATTTCATGCAACAAAAAAATAAGATTTCTGTTGTGACTTCTCATGTACAATCGAGCTCAAAAATATCTATGCGGATTAAGTGGTCAAAATATATTAACATGACTTTATTGTCAAGGGCGTAAGAGCGATCAGATATTTTTCCCCCTTGACCCCCTGACCTAGATTGTACAGATTTTATTTTAAACTAGCTTCTGCCTGCGACCTCGTCAGCGTGTAATTCGGTTATAGTGGTTATAAAAAAATCCGGGATAAAAGTATAGCTACATAGAGCTTTTGAACGCCCCAGTCGGCTGTAGCCGACAGCAGATTTCCGTGCCCCTGACGCCACGATATGCCGTTTTCCATACATTTGCGTCGGCTACAGCCGTCGTCGAGCGCTCGTGGCACGCTTTTTCGCCGTTAGCCGCGGCGTTCAAAAGGTTAATCCAGGGTATAAACTATTTCCATTCCAAATTACATTTCAATCCGTCTAGCTATTTCTGTGAGGAGTAACAAACCTACTAACTCACACGCACACGCATACACTCACAAACTTTCGCATTTATAATATTAGTCAGCCAACTTCAAAGGCCGTGCGGCATTGTTGGCATCCACTGTGTGAGTAAACTTGACATTTACTTCTATTCTTCTATTCATTTATTCTATTGACAGTATTGATTTGACACAATTATTCAATAACTAACCCCATCACAGCTTCGCCCGCGGTATTTCCCATACCCGCTTTTCAATAGCTGGAGCCACCGTTGCTGGAGCTCCCCTTGCTTATAACGTTCGAAAAAGCCGATGATTTTAAGTTATATATTAAATTTCTGATAACAATCAATAGTATTGACTCAAGAAGGCTTATTTCTGACGTACAAATTTATCGGGAAGAGAACAGAAAGAAATGCTTGCATATCTTTTGTTGATGAACATCATCACTTCAGGTTTGTTCCGTCTAATACTATGTGGAATAAAGTATAGTAAGCCTAAATTGAGTAAGTGTCAAAGCGAGTAGAATGTACCTGGTGGGAGTTCTGTACTGCGAGTTTGCCCGCGGCGCCGACCTTGCCCAGAGCCTGCGCGCCGCCCTTCCCTGAGGCGGCTCCTGCCGCGCCGCCCTTCCCGCCGCCCTGGGAGTTGGCATTCTTGCCCAGTGGCGCCGCGCCCGTCTTACTGGCCGGACCCGGAAGCTTTGTGCCGGTTAGTATGCTGTTCCACATAAAGTACAGCTTTATTGTATTGCTGATATCAATGAAATGTAATTGGAAATGGTACGTCATCTCGAGAATTTATTTAGATTTACTGATGCCTGTCGAATTGTAAGTCACTTCCGATTATCCGAGCTGAAATTTGGTACACTCATGTACAAACCTAATGAATATTATGACTTTACAATAGTAGATTATCACAAGGGAGCAAAATAACATATTTAAGCCGAGTTCAGTATATTGAATCCAGAGCAAAGAGAGGATTTTAAGCAATATCGCCCAAGATGTAAATTATTTTGATGCCAAGTGAAAAATATTTGTTTCACTTGATGTCAAAATATTTTTAGTTTTAAAATCATATGATAGGTTTTATTCTGAATTATTATTTACAATTAATTATGTTATTTACTTGTTGCAGATTATTAATATTTCTGAATAGGTATAGTGAAAAAACTTTTGTATTGCCCTTTATGATAAAAATAATCACATGTCTGGCACAAAGCAAAATATAATTAATATTATATTCACAATGTTGTGATGCCTACAAATATAATAATAAACTTGCATTCAACTCTAGTGTAATCAGATGGAGTAGTCAGGATCTGGTAAGCTGCTAAAAGAAAATTCCTATTGACTGAAATAAAAAACCTAAGGTATTATGGTACCAATTAGATTGATGCTCAAACATGGTAATAAAAAAGATATTAAAAACGGCTTCATTACCGTCCTGGGCCACTGCGAGCAACTGGTGCTGGTTTAGCCATAAGCTCTTTCTCATCATTCTCTTTTCTCTTCTTGCGTTTGGCTACTTCGTCTTCTAGTGCTTCTGCCTCATGGCCCTCATCTGTGAAGGGCCTCTTTGGGCCTCCAGCTAAATCATCTTGTGAGGAAGACACTACTCCACTACTAAGCTGATTGCCTTCTAAAACAAAAACAAAAAGTATGATATGACTAATAAATCCTTTTTTAAATATTTAGTTATATTTTCTATTATTGAGTGTCACAGTTCCCTTTCCTTATAAAATACAATACCTATTAAAACTAGAGATGCAACGGATAGTGGTTTGGATGGATACCAGATTGGCCGGATAGCTGGATACCTGGCTGCACTTGAGCTATCTCTATAGTCGCGTTAGCTTGCATGGCCTTCACGTGGCTAGCAACATTCAACTTTTTACGAATTATAAATGCGCGGGGAAGCCCTTTGAGGTTCAATACGCGCTTTATTAAGTCATTTGGGATGTGATGTTAAAAGAAATTTTATGTTTAAGTAAAAAGAAACTAAACTTTAATTTACTAACTGACATTGGATCATTTCTTTCTGATGACTTTTTAATTGTTTATTGTCTTTCTGATCCAAGCTTTTACTATCCCGAATCCGGCTGGATACTGACTCACTATCCAGTATTTGGCCACATAGTAAAATCATTGCCGGATAGTCCAGATACTGGATAGCCAGATATTCATTGCATCTCTAATTAAAACCTTATTTATTAAAGTTCTTGATATTATTATGATTTCAACTGGTCAATTGCACATTTCAGCATTAACACATTCATCACCTGCCCTGTTTGACTAATACCTTGCGCTATGCTGGCCAAGATCCAAAATAAAAAGGCACAAGTATGAAAATATGCAGGATGTGTCACAGAATAGGAGTATGAAATTTGAGATCAAGCCAGGCGTGTCACCAGGACCCAATGCATACTTCATAATTACCAGTTGCATGACTGACCCAATGACACCATAAAAATATAAAAACTTAAATAAATAACATTTCAATAGATGTTATTTTGTATTGAATGAATCCAAACTACAAGTTTCTCTTTAAACAAAACATGAATGAGGACAGGCTACTTTGATCAGCTACCAATTTAATTTGGTAACTTCTATAGTTACTGGGGATTGCAATATGTTATACAACCTTTCACAGGTACCATTTTAAATAATAACCTAGATGCATTCACTTTTTTATGAATCTATATAATTAAGTATTTATTTATGTAAATTCATAGTAAACAAGTTTTTAAAATTGTTTGCAACCTATCCATTTAGTATTTACTAATATTAATAAACACACCATCTTTATTATCTACTGTGCCTTTATCCTGTGCAGCTGCATCGTTGCACTCAAAGTGCTCTCCCTGTGCTAGGCTCTCCATGTTGCGCTTGCCAACCTCACTAGAAGTACTTGCATTGCCAAATTTCTTGCTACTGTCATCCCTCACCCGACCTGTGTGTGCAGCTCTCACGTTATTATCTGTGAACATAATACTAATGTTCTGAGCTTGCCTATCCTGACAAAATATGAAAGCATTCCCTAACCAGCTGAACTTGTCTTAACATCAACCATGAACACACGAAAATAACCATAGGAGTGTAAGATCTTGTCACCCATGTAAGCATGGAGCTTCAGGACTATGTAAAAATTACTAAAAGCTTAAAAAATCTTAATACACGAAGCCCAATCTGTTATACATACTGTAAGGTACGCGATATTGCATAGTAATGCACGGGATGCAGGCTTTACACACACTTAGCTACATACATACAGACATACTGAACAGAATTACCGTGATCATCAACGACTATAGGGCAAAACATCAGTACACTGCACTCTACAAAAATATTACATTGTCAAAGATGGTACAGCCAACTACACGTAAAATTAGGTACTGTATAATCACTTTGTCACGTCAGTCAGATCTTTAACATTTTGATTTATACATCGGGGGCACCGCGAATGACAGCGGCAAGAGAGTTAGTTATACCAGGCAAAGTCAAGTACAAAATAATACTCCCCTTTGATATTCGAGAGCGTCTTTCTTTGCATCTCACGTCCTCGAGCACTATTTATACTTTTTTACTTACTTCACACGATATTTTTACAATTTTTATGCTAAATCTGTCTTCGAGACCATCACGAAGTTGGCAGCGCACGCGGCCATCACCGCGATGGATGAATGGATTGCAGTTTTTTCAATAGTTACAATAATGGCGACCCAGGCAGTAATGTACGATTTTTTGAAGTATCGTGACAAGTGTTGCTAGATTAAAAAAGAAACCTTGGTGTGGTTCCATAGAAAGCTGTTTTTTCACATAACATGTCAGGTTAGGAATTCGAAAGTTATGAATGGAACGTAACAAGAAATTCTTAATTTTTGTACTAGTTAATAGTTAGAGTAACTAACTGGTTATAATGGCCGAATTCTTATAAGCGAATTAAGGATTCGACGCGCTGTCAAACTATACATAAATAAACGTCACTTTGGGCCTTTGTGAACTCTGCCAATAGGTACTTACTCAAGTATCAACAGTACTCATGCGCGGTCCCAGGGGGGGTCACAGGGGACATGACCCCCCCCCCCCCCAAAATCGTACACGTCAAATAGAAAAATCAAGTCTAAAAATAAAGTTTAATTTATCTACTCGACATATTTTATTATTAGTGACCCCCCCCCCAAAATTTCAGGCCGCGACCGCGCCTGACAGTACTTATGGTTTCGAATTGAAACATTACAATGGGGACCATTCGAATGAATGTTCGCTAAATTGAAGTCATTGAAATTAAAATAAGAAGCGTCAAACTTGATATTGACAGCACTTTGTGTTATTTATTTATATACAAAATCGAGGCGTTTCTTATTTTAACAACAAACGAATTTCTAATATCACAGATCAATAATTGAAGAAGAATGACTAATGCGTTGGGGATATTCCCATATGTCCCCGGCGGGGACTAGTGGGAAAAAACATTCCCATTAGCCCCCTCGTTTGACCCTATAAAATGTTGCTAATACTTGATATAGTGCCTTTTTATTAAGGAACTAGGTACCTATATAGGATTAAAGTCCAAAATAATTTCGTTCATAATTAAATGTGTTCGCACTTGTTTCCGACATAGAAGTGCATTGATTAGATTTTCGCAGAAGTTTTGGGCAGGTACATATTTATTTGTTTGACATGAGGATCCTTACTTTTATACTGACCGACATATTCGATGCCGAATCAATCGCATAAAAACGTGCGAAAAGACATTTATTATATATATTTGATAATTTCAATACGTAATTTAAGATTAGTGAACATAATATCATAGCGGTAGATTATTAAAATAATCTTTTTTATCTTCAGGTATGTTTTTTGTACTTCAATCCTATATACATCCTTAATAAACATGCACTAAATCAAGTACGAGGGGCACAATGCAATGATCGGGAATAAGAAAGACCACGTGCAGAGTATAGCTAAATTGTATTTTATTGTTGTTTCAAGTATTTTCCGTTCAATTTAATGCACTTTTCCGTTCGTGCCAATCATTAAAACAGTAATTCCAGTCTGAAGTTGATGTTGACAAAATGGCTGATTTGTACCCTTCCACGGCTGCTTCGGGGTCTTCAAACCTTTGACCGCGTAATAAATCGTTCGGACTTAGATACGGGCTCGGACTCAACATTTTCCTGCTTCAAAAAATCATTTGTCTTCCAAGCCGTATGGGAGCTCCCATTATCGTGATGTAAGATTATGCGACGTTTCGGGTTATTTTTTCGAAGTTCGGACATCATTTCTGGCACACAAACCGTAACATACCAATCAGTGGTAACCGTTCTGCGTTCCTGTACAGGAATTGTGGCAACATGCCCCTTTTTCGAGACAAATGTAGCGATCATTCTTTTTGACAAGGTCGGGAGCGAACCAGTTTCATTGTTTTGACCTCATCTTCGAAGACCCAAACTATTAACTAATGTTTCGGTTCGTATGAATAAATCCATGATTCGTCACCTGAGATGATATTATAAACGTCATTTGACTTCCCTCCTTCTTTCCTCCATTGAAGCGTTGCAGAGTATCCCGGCACCAACCAACACGATCCGCCTTTTGCTCTTGTGAAAAATTGTGGGGAACCCAGATTTCTTACACACAAAATAGACTGAATTGCAGTCATTCCAATACTGATAACTGCACGTATGTCACATGACGGTCATCTAATATAACACACACAGCTGCGATATTTACTGGCGCGGTTCTTGCCCGACCTGCAGAAGGAACGGTGCTGAGCGACACACGACCGCGTCGGAACTTGGTATACCAGCGGTATATTGTCGTTTGGCTTGGTGCTTCAACATCATAATCGAAACAAGTTCGCTGAGACATTCGTCTTGAGATAAGAAGCGACGAAAATTGTGATAAATTATGACACGGAAATTTTCACGAGTGAGCTTCATTTCTGTTAACGACGTGTCAACTTTAAACCAACATAGATTTTTTGAAACAATATTTTATATTTTAGTTTTGTGTATGTCATGAAGATTCCAATAAAGGCTTTATTGAATCAATTCGATATATTCTATTCGCGATCATTTCAGTGTACAAGTTATTTTAGTAAATGGGAAAAATGGTACATACGTAGGATGTTCCATAAGTGTTGCAATAGAAATAATGTAACAAGTTTGGACATGTATGACTGAGAGTTGTATTAGACAAGCAGAAGACGGTCAATGCTACCTGGTACACTGATGTTGGTTTGCCGCATAGCCGTAGCAAGTTATCCGCGAGCTGAAGAAACTGCGACCAAACTCACGTCTGGGCAGTTGGCACTTGCACCATGATAACGCTCCTGCTCATCGAGCGACCATTACTCAGGAGTTTTTGAAGCAATCTGGGCTTACTGTGCTGGACCACCCTCCTTATAGCCCCAACCTCGCGCCATGTGATTTTAGTCTCTTCCCGCTGATCAAGAGCCAGTTGAAAGGACGACGATTTGCAACTGAGGACGAATTAATACGTGCGTGGGATGAGGCCTGTGCCAGTGTCACAAAGGATCAGTGGAAGATTATGTTTAATACGTGGTTTGAACGCATGCATAAGTGTATTAACAGTGATGGTTCTTATTTTGAAAAAGTTTAATAAATAGTTAGTATTTTGCAAGACTTATGGAACATCCTACGTATATGTCTGCTTACAAAATTTGAGAAGTTCTTTTGATACCTCATGGATACCATCATCAGATCAAGCCATTTTTTCTATGCGATCATTTCTGAAGAATGTACGACCTTTACAATATATACATAGATATTGTAAAGGTCGTAAAAATGTACACGTTTAGTTTAGTACAACCAACAAAAAGTAATGAAATCCCACCAAAAACATATGTGCTTAAAATTATAAAATCTTTTATTTTATACTTTTCAGATTTTCCTAAGTAAGCCGTTTTTTATTTAGCATTCTCATACTAGCACATGAAAATCAGCCAAATTTAAATTATAATTTTAAATACGGTGATGAAGTAGTATTATTGACTACTGACTACTAGTCTTAGGTATCAATATACCAAATAGTGTTTTAAAACCTGGCATCTATATAGATTTCAACTCTTTTTCTCGCCCTACAGTTAGAAGAACTTGGCCTTGTTTTAAAAATGTATACTTTTGGTAGCTTATTTTATGTATTTAGTTACATATTGACAGAAGGTTGTAAATTATTTATTTGCTATTTCTGTTTAAAATCGAGTTACAAACTTATAAGGTTTTAACAGAGCTATGGGCACTGTAAAGTTTGACGGAAAAGTAACCCGTTTCAAATTGCGGTAAGTGCGCCATTAATTGAGTGCCAATTTCAGAATTTTATTATTTATCGTAGTAGCACTGTGTAGCAAAGTAATTCGCTTATGAAAGTTGGGGATTTTGGTTTATCAACATACAAGCATTCAGTATCTTACCTCTTCACTTAATCCTTACATACCTTTAAATAAATCTATAGAAGCGACGAGTTAATTAAGGATTTTTACAAATAAAAAATACCGGCGGACAAAAACACGTAAGAGAATCCAATAAAGTATTTTTAAATTTTTTGGCTTATAGTTTGAACAGGCATGATAGGAGAACTACTGGACGGATTTTGAAAAGATTCTTACAATTCGGTTTTCTACAAAAGAGCGGGCGTTTCCAAAGCACTATGAGAATTATCCGCTCTGCGCGTACGAAGTTTTAACGTCCAAAATCACTATGAACGAAATTGACTTCGTGTGAAGTTAATTGAAATATTATTGCGCAAGTAATTACTAGTGTATCAAAACCTTAATAAAACGATAAGGAAGTTGGCGAGCCCTTATTTTCCCACTTTATTACCCACCTCAGCATGCTTGCTGGCGAATTTAGTGGTATCAATGTAAGTGTCAAAAATCGAATTAACATACCCTTTAAAGATTCCAGGAATTCGTAAATATGGGGTGCTGCATAGTCTATGGGCATTTTGGACTTTGCATTCTTGACAAACGGATCAGCACCGTGCTCAACAAGGAACTTCACCATTTTAAGGTTCCCTGAAGTGGTGGCGTCGTGGAGAGGGGTGTCGTCGTCTAAACCCTTAGCATTGACATTAGCGCCGCCCTTCACGAGGACAATCACGACCTGGTACCAACCATAGATGCAGGCCTCGTGGAGAGGAGTCCAACCTACGACATATAACATTACAAGTTACACAAAATATCTGATAACTAATAAAGAATAAGGCTCCAATATTGTAACTGTACGTAACTTTTAAAGTCAGCATAGTTTAAACACCAATAATACACATATACATTGTACACAACGCATTATATATATACAGTTGATCAATTTGACTTTTAGGTCACCGTATAAGTAAATCTAGAATATAATTAAGTCTCAACAATTATTAGAAGAGATGACTCGTCGCGACAAGATTTTGCAGTAGCCAAGAAGTCAAATCGCCGAAATAAAGTAGAAAAAAAAACACCCAGACTAATAAATAAATTTGTCTAAAATCACAAGCCAAAATGTTGATTTTGAATGGAACTGCGTATTAATCAATGGTACTTTCTTTCTTTCTAATGAGATTTCCTACCGAAGTATAACTAACCCAAAGTTTTGTTGTAAGTAATACACATGCATATTTCCGTTTAGTTTGAATCTAAATAACACTTGGTTTTCGTAAAGGCTACCTTTATTTCAAACATTTATATATAAATATACCCTAAGTAAGCATCCCTAGATTGAAGTCTACACAAAAAATGGCAGAAAGCAGATAAAAAATTTACTAGAAAATGGATTGGCATTCCATATAGTTTTACATTTCCTACTGGAGTAATCATGGTATAGACAATTTAACCATCTTGTCCAGAATAAGTAAATGAATCCTAACACATAATGAAACTAGAACTAGAGTAGAGATGTACCGGTCTTGGAAACTTTCGGAATCTTTCCTCATTTTGTATTAGTAATATTTCCGGTCCAGAATATTCCCATTTCCGAGGACGGCACATCTCTACCCTAGAGTAATATAAAGTGGAAAACTAAGTTAGACATTTAACATTGTCAAGATATCTTTTAAATGATGGCAGTTTTGTTTTTGCGTTAACTTCTTGCCTCAATGTCCCGCTTGTTTCAACTTGTCTAAACACCAACATGAAAAGCAGCATGGACAGAAATAGCTTGGATAGGCAGCTAGCATATAAAGGATACTCCTTAGATAAAAATAATTTTGAATAGCCTACAACCTAATGCTGCAAGAATATTCATTAGGAATATATTTGTATACCTACTGATGGATTTAACAACGAATATGGAATCATACAATATGCGGAATGAAACACGGAATGAAATTCGGACAAAATTCGCACCCTCATTTTACATATAGAACCGAGCAGAATTAGACTTCTGTGATTGTCCTTTGTTTTATGTGATATTATATCAGTAATTTGCCTAAATTTCGTGGTTATAGGTTACTCTTTGTAATCATTATGGCAAATCGAGAAGTAGGCGTCGGGAAATTGGGGTAAAGGGTCTGAGAAAATAATTCCCACTTGTTCCATGACGTCACAGGACAAATGGGAATGACCCCAACTTTCACGATACACACCCGGACTGACCGAAATCGAAGGTCGTGGAACATTATACCATCCATTGCCATCTTATTCCTTTCGAAAAACTATTGCGAGAAAACCCGACTCAGGTAAATAACGTAGCTACGGACTTCTGTCAGAGAGATTATATATTTTATCTACACCCATATCATAAAACCTCCATTGGTTAATCAAAAACCGTAAGAAATGACCACCATTTTGACAACCAATTAGGAAAAACCAGTGCTGCGATAAAGAAATAACATGACTTCTTTATCGTTTCTAGTAAAGAAATGAGATTAAATTTGGAACAGCTGTCAAAACTCAAGTGGGTCTCTATTCTAGTATCCATAGATATTAAAACAGTTATTGATACGAAACGTCAATTCAGTATGTTTTTTTAATATAAACTGCACAATATTTGATCTCAAGTGACGTGATAATAGAGACTTCAAGCGTTTGTCTATGATTTAAAAAAAAATGGTCTTGACGGAGGATCGCCATGTTGGTGTTTTGCTGAACGAAAGTATAATTGTTTTTGAATTGAATAGAAAAAGTTGTTTGTAATTTACATTTTAGTTGAAAATATGAATAGTAAGTAGTCTTCTCGGAGTGTGTGTCATGTGAAAATGCGCCGGATATCGGAAATATGCAGCCACGATTGCAACAAATAACTTGTTGCCAGAAAATATTGTTTCTGAACCCATCATGGAGGATTTATAATATGTGTGTAGATAAAGTTATGTATGCAACTCTGCATAATTTGGCCTTAAAACACACGTGCGATCTTATTATGAAACTCGCCTATCGGCTCGTTTCATGAAAACCGCACTAGTGTTTTAAGGCCTATCATTATGCAACCGTTGCATAAACTATTATTATAAAAGCATTTTTGAACAAAAAGGCGTATCAAGATTGTTTACATTATTTCTAATTCTAAAGAAAACGAGTACCTATTAGTCGATCTGATATACCTACACATGAATGACAGTACCTATCTGAATATATAATATTTGATTTGATTTGATACACAACCAACACCAACTGTATTTTTGCAAAATGAAATGTCGTCATGTACCAAAGTTGATAAATAAATAAATATTTAGTAATTGTGTTAAGTAAATACCTACATGTAACACATATTTCATTTTAATAATTTCATTAAACATCGTATTGAATTGTGTCCAAATTTTCTTCCGCATATGTTAAAACAAATTAATAAAATGAACAATATTTACCTCCGCATTATACACGTGTGTCAATTAAATAATAAACAAAGGAACAGTAGGTAAGTGTTTTTGCACAGTATTGACTGAAAGGTGAAAGCGTCATGGGACCAAATCTGATATGACGGTTACCCATATTTTACCCGACTGCGCGAAGCCAAAAGGCCGGTACTGAGTTTAACAGTATATAGTTACACGTATGCATGTGAGCAAAAATTTCTCTTTAGCTCG
The DNA here is from genome assembly GCA_947859335.1 of Tortricodes alternella. Lineage (NCBI taxonomy): Eukaryota > Metazoa > Arthropoda > Insecta > Lepidoptera > Tortricidae > Tortricodes > Tortricodes alternella. The sequence goes on from OX401970.1 coordinate 11,662,522, forward strand.
TGAACTACTCGATAGATTTAAGAGGGTGCCGACCGTCCAGTGGCGCCCTCATCACTGTTATTGTGTTTTCTATTAAAGGAAAGTATTTTATTAAAATTGAAGCCGTATAAGTTGTTACGCAACTTAATACACAACGTTTATGCTATGTAATATAGCTTTGCAAAGTATAACCATCATCTAATCAATTTAATAGAAAATAGTGGGCTTTTTTCTGTTAAATTGATTAGACGATGGTTGTGTATTAAGTTGCGTAACAACTTATACGGCTTCAATTTTAATAAAATACTTTCCTTTAATAGAAAACACAATAACAGTGATGAGGGCGCCACTGGACGGTCGGCGCCCTCTTAAATAAAAGGAGAAGATGCGAGTGTCATAGGCTATACAAAAGAATTGTAAGGGTTCGTCATACTAGGAGCAAAAATGCTTTTATGTCGCCAGTCGGGTTTTAGTTTTCAACTTTTTTAGGGATTAAGGGATAAGTAAATAATCTTCTTTTGCAATCACAAACAACATCCAATATTTATAAGCCGACATTGATCTTGTTTAATGCAGTCACGAGCATTCAGTAGTAGGCTAATGAATCATCTAATTTCTGAACAAATGCCTGAAATCAGATAGACATATAGTTTAATAAGCCAATTGTAAAAGTATAGTTTAACACAATAGTGACCGTGGTGCTTTTGCTATGTTGTTGGCCAAGGAATATCTTTTATCAAAACACGAGACAAATAAATAGACCACATGGATGAAAGCCTTCAAAGATATCTGTGATAGTAACATTTATAGAGAACAGCAAATTAACTATCACAGGAGGTTAATTATCTAATTTTTTTTCACCTACCTTATCATGAGGCGCTCATAATGTATGCTTTGACAGAAAAAACAACAGAAGGAGAATTTGTCATGTCATGGATTTTTGGCGGTCTACATTACTATCATCATGGGTAAATCAAAATTAAAAAATTAGTTAGTTCTAAACTAACGACTTAAAAACACGCTTTAATAGAAACGATTCTTTAAAAAGCATGAAATAAAATAACGTTGTTACTTACCAAATTACATTCAGCTTTAATAAATTGCTGCAGAACAATGCTTCAGTTTCATAAGTAAGATTTTTTATTTATCTTCAAAACAATTATTTTCTTAATGGTCATACTGTACGGGCGGTTTTCCCGCCGCGGGAATCAGCTTCTGAACCGCACTAGTCACAATTTAATATGAAAGTTGTATGCTGCATACTACACTGCGCGGTTTCCCGTCGCCATATTAAATTGGTTCAGAAGCGGATTCCCGCGGCGGGAAAACCGCCCGTATAGTATGGACCCTAAGAGACAATTAATTAGAAATTCTCCGGGGGGCCGCTTCCTACCAAATGTTTCAGCGATCCCGACGAATTTTTTATTAATTGTCTCTTAACAACAACAGGTCTAAGATAAATTACAAATCTTAGGTAAGTATGGAAAAACATAAAGAAAACTGACTGCCGATTGGTTCAGCAGCAATTTGTTAAAGCTAAATATAGATTGGCAAGTGACAATGATATTTTATATCGTACTTTTTAAGGGATCGTTTCTAATTAAGCTCCCAGTCAAGTCGGGGGTTTTTAAATAAAAAATATAGTAACCTTAAACGAATTCAAATACAATCAATCAATCAATCGTGATCCGTTAAGTATCACTTTCATTTAATATACTGTTATCTGGATCGGTCCAACCGATTTTCATCAAACTCGTTTCATCATCGTTAACAACCACCTCGGCAGGGCCGTCTTAAACTAGGCTAGGGCCCTTTTGGAAAGTAAAAAAAGCGAATTATGTGAGAGAAATTGTCGGTCCTTCGGGGCCCCCTGAGAATGGGGGCCCTGGGCACGGGCCACGTGTGCCCTTATGGTGAAGACGGTATTGCAAACTTTTACTACAACTATTCTGTAATGATGATTGAAGAAGTGATGAAGATTACATTTTGGAAAGAATCAACCAAATAGATGGAAACGTTTTTGAGATAATTGCGAAGACACAGATACACATTACATGCTCTCAATGAAATCCCTACATCATCTTGGAAAAGAGCTAATAATCTTCAAACGGCTAATCAGATTTTCGTCAAACAAAGCGAAGGACCACAATCTTTCAAATAAAAATAAAAACATTCAAATCAGTCCACCAGCGTCAGCGCTATCTTATAATACCCCTCTATTTGCGTCGGGGGTTAAAAATTAGAATATGAGAATAAAGAAAATGGTTTGAAAACAATTATTAACAATTTCATAAACAGAAAATATATTTCTTGACTTTTTGTGCAAATACACCGATAAATTAAGGAAATTTCATATGAAGCACTTATTTAGAGCCCACATATGCTATGCGTCGCAACGTTTGGTGATCTAGATTTCAATACCAACAGGGGCAGCATTTCTTCTTGAAAACATGATTTTTAATAAAAACTCGATACTTTTATTTTACAAACATGACGCTTTTTTAACGTCCTTATGGTTGAATCTTGGAAACCCTGTGGTCTTTAACGATGATTTTTGGTTAAATAGTTGAGTAAGAATAACTTCCCGATTCGTAAAAACGGATTTTTTAAATAGATGTTGTGGTTCTCTAGTAAACAGCGAAACACTCAGTTTTTCGTAAACGCGTGCGCGCGTGGTTGTTGTAATAAGTCCTGGTTGTTAATTTGCTATGTAGAAAGTTGTCAAATAATATTTTTTAGGGATTACTAGCAAACCCGGCGAACTCCGTTTCGCCACCAGATGGCTTCGTTTTATGTAACATTTCGTTTGGTGTAGCTATGTATCAGAGATGGCGCTGTATGTGAAAAAAGATTTTCCCGCTTTTCTGTTGAATTTTTTCCTGAATTTTCTTTGCTATAAACCTCACGGAGCCCGAGACCTTTCCAACGAATGCAAAACCGTGGAAATCGGTTCGTGCGTTCTGGAGTTATAGCGTCAGGAAGGAAAACCCGACTTATTTTTATATAGTAGATTATGCGGTGCTGTTGTCATCAGTGACTACGGCACGCCAATTTAAAAACTATAGATGTTATCCTTAATTAGTAAATATGAATATGCAAGCTAATTGAAGCATTCTTTTAAAGTGCATTTTGAATAGAGCCTTGTTTTACCAGTACTGCCGCAAATGAAAATTGACTTAAAATGTCTTCCTGCTGCTGAATTCAGAAACGCCACTTAGGCATTTGACTAGATATTAAGTAGTTAAATGTCCCTCAACTAATTGTCAACCTTGTTTCTGTGTTTCTGTATGAAACGTCGCTTTAATTAAAGCTCAATTTGAGTAGCCTTTCTGAATTCGTCCATTAGTGTGTCACCTTCCAAGGATGTCATTTAATGAATACTTATTTGAAAGCCTCTTTGCTTCAAACATTGTAAGTAGATCAAAGTCGATCCACTTCATGGTATCCAAGTGAATTAAAATTAGGTATATACGCGCTATTTGGATGACAATCCAATCTATACTAATATGATAATGTCAAAGTAACTCTGTCTGTCTGTCTGTCTGTCTGTTACGTTTTCATAACCAAACCGCTGAATTGATTTGGATGAAATTTGTCAAGGGTCTACTTCAGCACAGGATACTTCTTATCCCGGAAAACTGCACAGTTTCCAAGGAAATCGTGATAAACGTATTTTATGCAGGCAAGTTGATGGTAAAAGCTAGTATACTATAGATGGCAAAAGAGTTTGTGTTAATAGATTGTTTTAAGCTTTCGCGATTTAAACATATTTACATATAAGTAAATGAGACTTATCGCGTAACTAAAAATAACGATAATGATTTACATGCCTTAAATGGTAACCGATTATGACCAATTTTTTGTAGGTTGTCAGTCGAAATCTATATGTTTTCGTTTTTTCACAAATCAATCTCAAATCAAATCAATTTCATCAATAAATTCAGTTTTATTGCTGATTCAGTATTCTCAAACTTATTGCAGCCATTATTTGACTTTGTTGATCTTTAATCAATATTCAAAAAACTAATAGACCTTGATTTGGTTCAACTGACAATCTATCAAAAATTGGTCAAAATCGAATAATATTTAAGGGGTGGCAATTGTTGTCGCTTTTTGTATGAAAAGGGTGATTTTTGCCATTGTTACAGTCCTCTTAAGCATGGATGGATTGGCTTAATCTAAGTATATACAGAAACACAATGGCTCTTTTGAAATTCAAAGCAAAACGAAAATGATAATGTTCAGCAATTCTAACATTTGCACCATTGTAACGCATTGTATAAATAATGTAATATTGTATGTTTCATTTTAATGTCACTTTACTAAATAACCACAACTGTCTTAAACTCTCACTTAACTCAACAAAAAGTTCAGATAAAAAAATATGATTAAGGATAGATGTACCAATCTTCAACGATGTGTTCTATAAGCCATGCTTAGGGTATAGCAACTTTAGAAATGTACACAAATGATAGTAGCATCAATAGTGATGCATTAAATATCTGTACAATGGTGAAGTTTTTTGGGATAAATAACAACAGTTTCGCTTCCCCAACCACACAATTTACCTACAGCTTACATAATTCATACTTCTATCACATTAAGCAACTGAGAGTCACCATGACCATCGCTATTGCAATATGGTTGAAATCACTAAAGTAAAGAACAATGTATTAAATCACGGAGCAGTACTACTTTAGCTTTAATTTATTGTAATTGTACGCTACTTTGCCTATTTCATGTAATCAGATCAACCATATTTTATGCTCCCTTTTAAACAGATGAGAAGTCTACAAATGATGGATTCTTACAAACACTAATTCTCAAGAGATTATAAAAACTTATTATCTTAAAAATCTTAAAAAGCATTAACCCTATCCCCTGGACCCAGAAGTTTGTCGGAAACCTGACCTACACCGTCATTTAATGCTGACGTACAGGTAGGTCAAGCTCACCGACGCACCACTATGGTCAATAGGATGGGACAGGTTAATGAAATGCTATCAAATAATGCTAACATGTACAGAAACTTAGAGCTGAAACCTATTACCACAATAAGTTATGTAGTAGGCACTGTCAATTGCCAAATTAACACTATCGCAATGAGGTAGTTAACTGTTTAGTAAACTCTTACATACCAGCAAAATCTGGGACATCTGGATCCTGCCCTTGGTCGAGAAGCTTTTTAACTTGATCATGGTCTCCCCTAATCGCAGCCACGTGCAACGGCGTCTCACCGCGCTCGTTGCGCTGCTGTCTGGTGCGCTTTCTTTCTTCAGCAGTCGTTGGAGCGGCTGAATACAAAAATGGGGGGAAATAACATAATACATTTTTACATATGCAATGGTGCACGGTAGAGAAGTAAGATAGCAGACCCGGTGGCAGGTCCTGCGACGATATTTGCATAACCAAGGCCAGCTGCTGCCGTTCCGACATAGGAGCTATGACCGGAGGCCGGGGCGCCCCGTCTGGGCCGCGTCCGGAGCCCCGCGTCCGCGACGTCGACGGCATACTTCGAGCATAACCACTCTCCTGCACACGAAATATCACAAGTAATGCCACACAGAACTATCACAACAAAATATTCGAAAACTCCGCCAATTAACAAGATGTGCATCTCTGTGTACCTTTCAGGTGCCGAAAACAACTTCTTCAATAGAAAACCAGTAACTTAATTAATAAGCACATTCACAGAGCGGCATACAGTATGGTATTTGTGTGAATATTTGTAACAAACAGCATATAAATATGCCAGATTCAGTTTACTTCCATAATATTACCACGAACGACAAACGAACAATCAAAGCAAAAAAGAAAGATGTTTCTATACATAATTTTTGTCTATGGTATCGCTAGAGAGAAATGAAATGTACCGAGTTTTTTTTTGTTTCAACAATTACAACAGTCAGTTATCTAATGGAAAAAATTTAGTGATATATGTTAGAGGAAGGAAGAAGAACAAATTAATGGACTTTGAGTTTATCTCAAAACCCTACTCAATTATAAAGATTGTATATTAAAAAAGTGGCTTAAAGATGACGAATCCAGGCCATAAATGTAAAAAAGGCAGTTACCGAAAGTCAAAAAAATTATAGATGTCAAATTCTTGGGTTTTTGCGTATTTGAGATGATTGCGAGTTTGATGGGTTAAGTACTAAGTTTTCAATCTAAAATGTGGCGTCCGACCTTTACTATATTTCGTAAAGTAATCATACCCTCTATGAAAGAGAATGCTAATTTAGCTAAAATATATTATTCCACCAAAGGCCGGCTCCCAAGGTCGACGGCAAAGCTTAGCCTGATCAGTGCAAGTGTTGGTGTCTTGGTCGGCGCTGGTTACGGGGGCTACACACATTACAAGATTAATAACAAGAAACAAGTAGGTCTTATAGAAAATCAAGAATACGCGTTGCTCCCGGAAGTACCAGTATTCACGCCACAGTACAGAGTAAGCATAATTAAATATTGAATACACTGTTACGCTATTCAAATTGTGACATTATTTCAATTTATGCATTGTCTTTTTTTCCTGTTTTTAGATAATCAATGAGTCCGACACTAGTAATTTGCAGCTAGTCCTGTTTCAATACCGCACCTGTCCCTTTTGCTGCAAGGTGCGTGCCTACCTGGACTCGCGCGGCATCAGTTATGACGTTGTGGAGGTGGATGCAGTGCTCCGTCAGGCAATTAAGTGGTCTGAATACAAAAAAGTCCCTATTTTGCTAGCAAAGGTTGATGGAGGATATCAGGTATGAATATTAATTATTGGTCCACTTCGAGGACTATTTATCTTCAATATTTGATGCCGCAATATTTTGTATATATTTCAGCAACTTATGGATAGCTCAGCAATAATTTCAGTTCTTGAAACATTTTTAAGAGACAAAAGTTCCCAGCTGCAGGATATTGTGAAGTTCTATCCTATAACAAGATTTCATAATGAACAAGGCAAGGAAGTTACTGACTTAACCAACAAATACTTTATCATGCATAATGCAGTGGTGCCTGACCTGCATGAAAGAGCAGCAGAAGCGTGAGTATTACCTTAATAATGGAAAAATAATAGTAATTTACTTGACTAATAATTGTCATCCACTTGTCATGACTTCCACACATTATTTGTTTATTGCAGTTTGTCCAGGAACTGTGTAATTTTCTGGGATAATAGGTATCCTATCAGATACATTTAATTTTGAATATTAGGCATTGGCTTTTGAGAACAGTCTGAAACATTACAATATTTTGGAACTGGAAATTCTGAACAATTCAAGAAGCTTTTAAAAAGTCTCAAAATTTTCTGTGGGTGTGTTTAATTCTGTCCGCCAACGGACAGAATTTAAAAAATGAAATTATTACATATTTTTCATTTCAACTGGTTCCGAATAGTCCCCCAAATATATTTTTCCAATACTAATTCAATGCACTAAAAAACAAAATTAGAAAATACTATTTAGGTATAAATTCTAATTTGTATCCAAAGTAGTAGAATTTGTTATTTTCAGGGAAGAGCGTGAATGGCGTCAATGGGCTGACCGAGTGCTGGTTCACACACTATCACCAAATGTGTATCGAACTGCTGGGGAAGCCCTGGAAACCTTCAAGTGGTTTGAGCAAGTTGGCAGGTGGCGAGAGTCATTTCCGAGCTGGGAATGTGCCCTGATGGTCTACGGAGGGGCTGCAGCTATGTGGGTTATAGCTAAGAGACTCAAAGCTAGGTAAGATTATTGTACAGTGAGTGCTATAAAAAATTGCCCAGTTTTCTACAAACCCTTGCATCTTTGACCATGTTTCTTATCAAAAAACTTTTCCCAAAGTATCAGATCCCAAACTATTTTACTCAAATTATTATTTTGCAAAAAATCATTAGTCAAATCAGCTTAATCGCAATTTTACAGTTAGCAAAAGAATTTTTTGACAAATAAGTACTTACATAAGGGACACAAGTTAACCCTAACCTAACTTATCCCTGACAAAGCAAAATGATACCAAATGATAATTTTACCAAATGATAAAATGCAAAATGGAAATATGCTAAAGATTCGTTTGGGAAATGAAACTACTGCAATAAGTTTGTTGGGACATGAAATTTGGCAAAAAATATTTTGCTCAAAGGGCAGTACACCCTATTTATTGTTTGCGTGTAGAACTGACAGTGATACTTGGAGTTAAATATGTGGTTTTGTTTGGCAGACATCACATAAAGGATGATGTTCGTCAGTCACTCTATGATGCTGCTAATGAATGGACAGCAGCAGTCAAAAAGAAAGGGACCAAGTTCCTGGGTGGTGGACAGCCGAATCTGGCAGATATTGCTGTGTATGGAGTTTTGAGCAGCATTGAAGGATGCCAAGCCTTCCAGGACCTCAGGAGTAACACAGATATAGGAGTCTGGTATGATGATATCAAGAATACCATAGACAAAAGACAAGGGAAAGTTGTTGCTACACACTTGTGAGGAGCCACTCCGACTTCTGAGGAGCGTAGACCTTGCATGTATTGTTTCTAGTTTTATTAAGTGGTGAAGATTTGATGAATTTGTTCTGATAACATCACTTAAACCATACCTTTTCAAAATTTTTGGTTAATGCAATTCTGTTATTATTAATATCATATATTTCAGCAATATGTTGATGATAGACATACAATTTATTTCTTAGAGATACCTCCATTTAAATAAGCATTGCCGCTGCATTGCGAAGCTTTTTAATTTCTTTGGCTCTGCATTTTGTATTTTAGTTGTGTGATACACTCTTTGTTCTAGAACTGAATGATACATAGTTGTGAAGTTTTCTTGCTTTAGCGCTAGTGTCGTGTCCAGACACGAGCCAAGGAATAGTCAGTAAAATGTCCTAAACATAAATTCAATTTGCCCAGCACTCATCCCAGCACTAAAGCTGTTTTGAAAAGTACATACTATTTATTAAATTAGTTACATTAATAGTCATAATAGAGTATTAATCTTGTAGTTTTCTCGTTAATTAATAATAAAAACTATAGTTTCAAAAAATATTTTATTATTAACTGCTTAAACCTTAGCTGAAGTATAATTGAGTTTTACTTAATACTAAATATAGTTGCTTTGAGGCGGATAGATACGCCATAGGCCTTGGGCATCCAGAGGGCCTAGCACACTAGTTTTTATCGCGCACATAAAGCATCTTTCACTTTTTAACCGACTTCAAAAAACGCGACGCGAATATTTGCATTTTTTTAATTTTTTTTATTTGTTTGTTCATTAACTAATATGCGGGAGCGTAAGGGACGAATGCTTTATGTGCGCGATAAAAAATAGTGTGCTAAGCCCTCAGGCCCCTTGTGCCCCACCACAGACCATATATCCAATAGACTCCCGATCCCGACGACTCAAAAAGCCATAAGCGGCGGGGCTAGAGGTAGGCGCAGGGGGCGCATAACCTCTCATCGAATCATGGCGCTTTAAAACGCGCGCGCGCCGCAAGTTTGGCAGCGTTATTTGTAAAAGTTAGGCTATGCGGTGTCTTTAGGATATTTGGTCTGTGTGCCACCACCACCACCTGCGCCAGAAGATCGCTTCCGCGACGTGCCGACTTCGTCGTTTGAAATACCCATTAAACGGTCACCTTGCAGTTGCGTTCTCTCAGAATAGGCTAGTTTCTTGAAAAATACCAATTAGTCCCTCATTTACGTTATAAAAAAATATTAGACATATTTTTTCTTTTGTGAATTAAACATAAAATGACTAAGATATAGTGCGTTGAAGTTCTGAGTGACGTCACGACTTTGTACACTTTTTACCATTAAGTGACGTCATTAGCCCCCACTCCGGAACTCTGATGATGGCGTTATCTTTGTCAATTTTGATTGATTTGATAAAGCAAAAATACGTGGTCAATATTTTTTGATAATTTAACTGACAGACTAATTAGAATTACTATTCTTTAACCAAGGAAACATCCCTATTAGAACACGCACTCAAAAGATATTTTGTTTGTATAATGACCACATAAAATAAATCGTTTATTAATTTTGCTTAAGAGATGAACGAAATTTTGCTTAAGTACCTATTTATTTCATGGCTGATTATTGGTGTGCGATTGTCTAAATAAATAATGACTGAAAAATGGAATGTAACGTTTGTAGATTAACGTATTTAAAAAAAATCCTATAAGAATGGTAAAGATACATATTTCAATTTACAACAAGTAGCAATTTGAATGTCAAAAGAGTGTTCATGTGATATTAAAATCTTGTATGTAGGATTCAAGGTGAAAAAATATGAATATATATTTTTCTGCAATTTTATAACTTAAAACCTAATGAATACGACTAAAATTTCCAATTTCGCGTATCTAGAAACCACCACCTTATGAACGCCACGGCTGAGTGCGAGAAAGCGTGCCTCGGAGGCCGAGTGACGGCTGTAGCCGACTAAAAGTATGGAAAACGGCATGCCGTGGCGTCAGGGGCACGGAAATCTGCTGTCGGCTACTGTAGCGTTCAAAAGGTTAAAAAGAAAATTATAACTAGGATTAAACAAAAAAGCCCTTAAGGTAGGTATACCTTGAAACTTATACCTACTACTGCTAGCAGTCTTTTTAATGGAGGGATTCTCCCTGATGGCTTTTATTTGTTACGATACATACTTATAATAGATTGGCTGTATTTAGAACAACATAGGTACAGGTAGCGGTACGAAAGTCTAGCGGGGAACGAAACGTGGGCATGGGTACGACTGGTCGCGCTCCCGTCACCGTCCCGCTCACTCTTCCACGATATCCAATTTTCGACTTGTGCGCGGTCACCGCTGGACTTTCGTGCCACTACCTGTAATTCCGTAAAACGGCGCCGCGGCCATAGCAACGTTGACACACAAGGATAAGTTAAATCTCTAAGTGCGTCTCTCTCACACTAGTGTCGACGAAAGAGATAGTCAGACAGATAAACGGGTGTAACTTTTCCCCGTATCTGGCACGCTAGGGCTGCAATACAACTTGGTTTTATTACGATCTAGACTGGCCGACGGCTTAGCTCCACATGAGATCTCATATCTATTTAAGAGTGAAAACCCTCTTGGCCACATGGCGTTGACGTGCGCCACCACACATTTTTTTAGAGATGGGACGACTAATAACCGACTAGTCTGCGTATTTTCTAGTCGCCGATGAGTCGATTACTATTGGGCAATAATTGACGTCTAATATATTTAAATTTAAGAGGACCGTGAACCAATGGCAAAAATCACCCTTTTCATAAAACAGGCGATAACGATTTCTACCCCTTAAATGTTAACCGATTTTAACCACTTTGTGATAGGTTGTCAGACAGAACAAAATCTAGGTCTATTCGTTAACAAACTATGATGGTAGCTAGCATGGTGCACCAATCAAAAGCCGCCGAATTTATGGAAATGACTGCAAAAGTAAATGTATTTTTAATAGTCTGCAATGTCGACTAATCTGCCGACTAGTCGGCATTTTCAACACCGACAATAGCCTTAGTCGGCCCATCTCTACATTTTTGTTTACATTTATGACAAATTGGATTAAACGGACATTAGAACAGGAACGCAGCGAAACTGTCTATACAATTGCACCCATGCGTACAATAGTAGTTTATGCAACGGTTGCATAATGATAGGCATTAAAACACTAGTGCGGTTTTCATGGAACGAGCTTTAGCGAGTTTCATAATAAGATCGCACGTGTGTTTTAAGGCCAAATTATGCAGAGTTGCATACATAACTTTATCTACACACATATTATAAATCCTCCATGATGGGTTCAGAAACAATATTTTCTGGCAACAAGTTATTTGTTGCAATCGTGGCTGCATATTTTCGATATCCGGCGCATTTTCACATCACACACTCCGAGAAGTCTACTATTCATATTTTCAACTAAAATGTAAATTACAAACTACTTTTTCTATTCAATTCAACAACAATTCTACTTTCGTTCAGCAAAACACCAACATAATTGCGGCAATTCTATCCTCCGTCAAGACCATTTTTTTTTAAATCATAGGCAAACGAATGAAGTCTCTATTCTCATGTCACTCGAGATCAAATGTTGTGCAGTTTATATTAAAAAAACATACTGAATTGACGTTTCGTATCAATAACTGTTTTAATATCTATGGATACTAGAATAGAGACCCACTTGAGTTTTGACAGCTGTTCCAAATTTAATCTCATTTCTATACTAAAAACGATACGGGAATAACATTGCAGCACTCGTTTTACCTAATTGGTTGTCAAAATGGTGGTCATTTCCTACGGTTTTTGATTACATGATTGGAGGTTTTATGATATGGGTGTAGATAAACTATTTTGCTAACGTTACTTTCTATTTCTTTTCTCATCGCGGACTGATTATTTATATTGCCATACATAGCCTTCATACTAGGGCCGTCAAAGTCCATCCATTGTCTCAAAAAAGAGTAGGAGCAAAAAACATACCGCAATAAATTTTTCAACATTAGTTAGGTATACATTTTACAGACAGTTATCGATTGAGTTTCAACTGCATTTGAAAGGCAGCGAAATAACTAGTTACACACCCGATTCCGTTCGCGTCGAACGTAAGTTCCACGAGCAACATTTACACGGCAATTTGTGGCCGGCAACTATAGGCGTATTTTTCTACGACAGCGACATTTGCCGGATATAAATTGCCGTAAAAAGTTGCCGGTGTAACCAGATCTTAAGGCTGACATGTTTTTTGTGGATGGAAATCTCGATGCTGACGCGTTGGTCGGGACGGTGTTTAGCAGGCGACTTGTGTGTACGCGAGCGAGAACCCTCGGTTGGCGACATCTGGCGGGGTCGTGGCCGTAGCACCTTCGTCGGCATTCGTGACTACATACAATACGAACGGCTTAGCACCCGCTGGAAATAATTAAATAATTAAATACTTCGTGAAGCTAGCTATTAAGGAATTATCTCAAGAATCAATAGAATGAGAGTCTTTGCCGTTGGGATAACTGAACTAGCTAGGGGTGGGTGGATCCCAGAAATGATATGTATGAGATTAGCTTACAAAAATCCAGGATAAGGGGTCATCCATAAAGTACGTCACACGTTAAGGGGGTGGAGGGGGTCGACGAAGTTCGACATTGTGTGACAAGGTTGGGAGGGGGTCCTAAGTTTCGTGACGCCACATTTCCAAATCTAATTCATCTAAGTGTTAAAATTCCTTTGAACTATTAACGAAAAACTTCATTCTGTATCGACCTAAGGTTTAAATTGTTTTGTTGGCGAGTTCACACTCGCTCTACTAGTCACATGTTTAATTTGATGTTGATCATATAAAAAAATAATTTAAATGAAAATAAAATTTATTTCGGAACTGCTGTTTTCATTTAATAATTTCTAGATGTAAAATTGCAAAATATGTGACGTCACACTAGGGAGCTCACAAATGTGACCAACTGTGACAAGGACAGGGGAGGGGTCAAAAAAATCACGAAATTAGTGTGACATACTTTTTTTTTTTTTTTAGAATGGACATATGCTGTTAGTCTCTGACGACTTCGACAACTTCACCGGAAAGATGCGAGCAGCCTGAATGGCGCTCAACAAGGGGAATTTTACTTAACATGCCTAAGGGCGCTCCTATTGAGCCGACCTCGGACTTAGGACGTTAAGCGGGGGTATAAACAATCGGATTTTTGTGCTACAGTGCTTCGGAAAGGCTACGTTAAATCTGACTGAGAAGGTTAAGCGGGGGTATAAACAATCGGATTTTTGTGCTACAGTGCTTCGGAAAGGCTACGTTAAGTGTGACATACTTTATGGATCACTCCTTATAACTCGACTCGCTTTATTTTTAACTACAACATTCAAATCAACCGGTTAATTTAGTAATACAGAAAATAATTTTGTAAAATTAATCCGGTTTTGGAGCCCTGTTTATTAATTATTAGAAAGTAATTATAAAGTTTCGATTAGACCGAGATGGCAGCGTCAGAACCCTATTTAAAAGTACCTGCAGTTACACGAGCAACATTTTCTCGACAATATGTGGACGGCAACTATAGGCGTCTTACGTACGAAGTTAGAGAAAACCCGCACGAAATCACCTAGCTAATGCCGAATAGACGCCCTGGCAAAGTCATTGTAAGTAACAGAAATTAACTTAATACGTTTCTATTAAAAAAATAAAAACATTTTTAAGACCTGCAGCTCAATTACGCAGCACAATTGGTATCGGTTTGGCTCGAAATGCAAACCAATTTAGTCTTAACTCTGTGTAAATAAGGGCACAATTGGTTTACTTTTCGCGAAAGCGATACCACTTGGTGTTGCGTAATTGAGCGGCTGCTTTTTGACCATGTACCTACATGTCAACTGGTCTTTAGGTGGCTTTGACCTTCGATTAAATTTAAATGGCAGTCATGTACCGTTTTAATGTCTTTAGAGTTTATGTGAAGATCAAGTAAAGTACTTACATTGAACGGTAACGAAACCCAGCCCGCAGAACCGGTCCGTGCCGGACGCGACCCCCGTGGCCACGACGACCGGGTTCGGTATGACCACGAAGTCGGTGGTGCAGGCGGCGCCATCTACCACGCCCACGGCGGTGCCCAGCACGGTGTTGTCTGCGCCTTCCACGTCACCCGTCACCGTGAAAGAGTATATGTCGTTGGCAGTCTGTTTATTAAATAATGAGTGGATTAAAAAGTAACACGTTGAAAACGAACATCCGAAGTTTAACCGTTTTTGCTCCTAGTGTGACGCATCCTTAACCTTTTGAACGCCACAGTCGCTACAGCTGATAGCAGATTTCCGTGCCCTTGACTCCACGACATGCCGTTTTCCATACATTTTGTCGGCTACAGTCGCATAGAGCCGTGGCGTTCAAAAGGTTAAAGTGAAGTTACACGAGCAACATTTTCACGGCAATATGTGGCCGCCAACTATAGACGTCTTCCTCTAACGTACGAAGTTAGAGTAAGACAGATAGAGTTGCCGGCTATAAACTGCCGGGAAAAGTTGCTCGTGTAAACAATTCTTATATAGCCTATGACACTTGGACGTTCTTTGAATCATATGATACCCCATTTATTAAAGTTGGTCCAGTAGTTCAAGAGCCAAAGTGGAACATCCGATTTTTGATAACAAACACACATACCCTTGTCCGTTATAAAATTTCACGTGTAGCACAAAATTCAATCTGTTACAATGTGGTAACTATTTTGCTTCTTAAAAGTAAGAAGTTAGTTATGCCTTATAGTCGAGTGCCAGATCGTGACAAAGCAGCGTAGTCACCGAGTATGTCTAAGAGTGCAAGAGCTACCTGCGCATACTGTATCCCGCAGTAACCAGCTTCCATCCTGATGCATATCCCGTAGTTTAGGTTAGCGATTTGCCGTGTGCCGGTGACGAGCGACGCGCTCAGCGCTTGGTTGGCGGCCGTGCCGTAGTTGAAGCTTGTGATGGTGCCAGAGGTGCCCGTGTAGTACTGCAGGCAGCCGTTGGGAGCTGCAATAGTCCAATAGGGAAGATGCATTTTTTTTTCATGTTGAATTGCAAAGTGCTGCGAAATAGATACCGATCTGTGTACGCAAAACATTATTATGTTGTTTATTTTATGATTAGTCACTGTTCATACCACTCGCCAAAACGCCTCACACTACACTACAAAATGGACGACAACTATGACGTCACAGCATTAGTTGACTGTAATGTATGGCGTTTAAACGAAGTCTGCAATTATTTCCGACAATACTGTTTTTACACCAACATCGTAGAAATAAAACATGCAACTTGATGAGGATGTCCAAAAAACTAAAATCAGAACTTAAAGCCAATATATATATTTCACTAATTTTGACCAGTAATAAAATAAAAATGAATGATCAAAATGATTTGCTTTTTTCTGTAATATGCTTTTGTTTACCTCCTCAAAAACCTCATTTTGATATTTATGCATCTTCCCCATTGTAACTTTGTAACAAACATATTAACCTTTATAGTATAGGAAGATTTTTAATTTGTAGGTGAGCAAGTCTTGAAGAAGTATTGTATGAGTTAGGATAGGTTCCGTCGACTGACCTAATCCAGGACAATCGCAGCTGAGCTGGGTGAGGCGCAGGTTCCAGCGCCTGGAGAAAGTGGTGGCCAGCGTGGCGGTGATGGTGATCGTGATGGCGGTGTCCCCGTTGAAGTCGACGAAGATGCTCTGACCGGTGTTGTCCCCACAGATGAGCGGCACGATCGTGTTGCCGCCCGTCACGGCGACGGAATCCGTTACACAGTTGCCGTCGCCATCCGGTTGGGCTAGCACCATGTCAAGGAAGTCTATGCGGAGCTGAAATATCGGACGGAGTCTTATCACCTATTTTGCACTAATTGTGGTCTCTAGATCCCACTATCAATTATATTGTAATTCCGGTTTGAAGGGTAGTGTAGGGTATGTTTACCCAGTAATATCTATCGAAAGACCCAACGAAAAACGGGAATTTACACGGGCATGCCAAGGGAGATTATCAGTTTACACAGAAGTTATATAATTAGGTATATTGACAACGCACAGCCTAAACTAGAGGTTTGAAATTTGGAGGAGATATTCATAGAGTACCCTAGAGATGCACTAAGGAGGGATTTTTGAAATTCCATCCCTAAAGGGGTGAAAAGAGGTGATAAAGATTGTATGGTTACAGAGATAAACGGGTTTAACTTTTCCCAGTGTCTGTCATGCTAGGGCCGCTGAGTTCTTACGTACTTAGTGGGCTAACATGCTGATGAAGGGTACCTGGCAAATGTTGCTGTTGCAGCGGTTGACGATGATGCTGCAAGCCGAGCCGCCGGCGTAGGCGGCGGGGTAGCCGGGGCTCGTGAAGTACGTGCTGTTCACGTTTGTCGTGCCGCCGCACGTGCGGGACACTGGAACACCGTGACTTTATACCACCCACTTTGTTTTGGTATTATATGGTCTATCATCAATCTAGCATTTTACTGCCGACAGATCAGACCATCACCACGTTGGATGCGGCCATTGGATCTATAAAAGCCTTGTAATAGGGGAACCAGCTCTTTCATTATGGTAAATTACATATAGGTAAGGAAGCGGTACGAAAGTCTAGTGGTGGTGGTGGTAGCGGTCGTGTGGGAGTGAGCGGGAGCAGTCGCACCCATGTGCAGTATCCCCATCACATTTCGTTCACCGCTAGACTTTCGTGCCACTACCCGCTGCTCAATTACGTAACACCAAGTGGTATCGCCTTCGCGAAAAGTAAACCAATTGTGCCCTTATTTAGACAGAGTTAAGACTAAATTGGTTTGCATTTCGAGCCAAACCGATATCAATTGAGCAGCTGTATGCGCAATTGATATAAGAGGGTAGGTATATTTTATTTTATTTTAAAATCATGTATTCTTAAAAATATGATATTCGGCGTAAATCCGTAGATTATAATGTTTTCATAAGCACCGTAAACGTTGTTCATGTTGTTATTCGCTATTTCGCTATGGTCATGATAGGATAAGATGACAACGCTAACTGTGCCGCGGGCTTCACAGTCGTCTGTAAATTTAAACATTGAAATCAAAGTTAATAAATTACCTTTATGCTACAAGCGTGTCGGAACAATAGTCGACTAAAAGGAGGGTGTTCTTTAGTGAATGCTTGGTTTTGCTCGATTGTTACACATAACCATTTTTTTTGACTAACCCGCGTTGTACCTAATAATATTTAGAATAATATTTCCCGACGCTTCGGACATAGTATAAAGAGAAGGAAGTAGGGTATCTTCATACAAGCGCACCGCGCGCGGCTTGTATGTGTGCGCTAAAGTATCTATGCGTCGCCGCACGTGGCCGCACGCACACTTAAACAAATCTCGACCCGCTTAAATGAGCGTAGTAGCGTAGATGAAGGGGACGGGTCGTGGTCGTGTTTAAGTGTGCGTGCGCCGCGCGCGGTGCGCTTGCATGAAGATACCCTACTTCCTTCTCTTTATACCATGCTTCGGAGGCTTTTGGGTCAGGTTGGTCCCGGGAATGCGTATATTTTAAACAGCTTGGCGCCGGACGCACTTCACGCTGGAAAAAACCTAATAGCGAAAAGGTTAACTATTCACAAAGGTTAAAATTCATACTTTGGTTCTGGATTACGAAGCTAACACAGCATGTGAAAGGCTCCACACACCGAAACGCGCGCGTCGTGCGCAGAGTACGTAAAGTGAATTCATCCTTACTTGTATATTTTGGTAAACAAGTTAGAAATCTCAAAATGCAACTTTTTTGGCTAAAACAGCAGATAATATTTTAGAAATCACTTCGCCAATTTTTCACCTAAGATTGCTTTACTTGGGATAAAATAGCTGTTGTAAAAAAGATACATTTTGAGGTTATAAACTTGTTTACCAAATAAGACAAGTAAAGATAAATTCACTTTAGTAAGTGAAGGCTTCCATTTTAGTTCCAACGACAGTGCTTACGCGGGCCCGCCTCCGACTCGCTCCGCGTCCCACGTTACGTCGTGTGCGTTTGAAGGGTTAAGAAGTAACTCACCTATACAGCATCTGCCGCGCCTTGAGGCGCAGGTGCCGGCGATGGTGCCGTTAAGGTTGTTGCATTCCCTGCGCGCCAGACACGTGCCATTCATGGTGTTGGCATTCGAACACTCCGTGTTTGCGAACCGGACGATGCTCACGAACGGGAACACTGGAGTTTTCATCAAAATAAAGATCCAATTTACTGTTTCGCTATAAACGCTGTACCGCGCCTTGGGTAGTGACGGATGTGCGGGGGGAAGGGACATGTAAAGGAAAATCCCCCCACTTCCCCTTTCCTACGCCGCGGAGCTGCCTAAAGTACTTGTGTCCACACTATAACAAATACATACAAGACTAGGCCATAATTTTACGGCGCTAAGTTACGTTAGGTACCGCATAATGTGTAGAGTTTATAGTGCTCTACCGTGAGCGTCGCTGTTGTTATTAAATTTATATGTCACTTGTTCTCTCGTGGCAGTGGCACTTATGGTCCACGCTATTAAATTACTGGCATTTTAATTTAATGGCATTCCATGATATCTCTTCATCAGCCATCGTGAATTGGTAGGTACTTAGTTTGAGGCCTGCTATCGTTATCTCTAAAGCATCAATATTTCATGAACCGCTTCTAATATTATAAAAGTGCAAGTGTTTGTTGGTTCGTCCTTCTGTCACGCACAACGGAGCAACAGATTGACGTGATTTGGCGAATAACGAAAAATGCTCGATTCAGAGTTAATAGAGATAACCAAATTCAACGCGGACGAAGTCGCGGGCAAAAGCTAGTACTATAAATAAACTGTAGGACAGTTTATACATTCAATTTCATTTGGTAAAATATTTGGGGGACTAAAAATGCTATTCGCCGCTAAGTAAGTGGCCGAATAATCTTAGTAAGGGAAATTGAATATATCGCGTTATTGCGTTGCGCAAAGTTATTCGCTCAAGGACTCTCTGTTGAAGATTCCAGGATAAAAGTATTCTATATCCAGGACCTAAGGTAACAATAAACCAAGTTTCATGAAAATCTGTTCAGTCGTTACGGAGCTGAGTAGTAACAAGTATACACACAAACAAACTTTCGCATTAATTATATTAGTAGGATAAAGCTGAGTTAAGCAGGCTGCATAACATTAATGTAAAACCTATTTTTGGAGTCTTCACATCTCGATTACAGACTGAAGTCATTAAAAAGGTACTTACAAATCTTTCCTTTCCTCTGCCCGTATTCTTCCATTTCTGTATCTTCCAAGTCCTCTTCATCGTACACGGAAATTGCCAGGGCTACAACGAGGAACGTCAGAAAAACGACACCGAAAATTGAGTAGCCCATATTTGGACTTTATAGGCGTTTCTAAACGCCTTCACTTCTAAAATGAAAGACGTAGACTGGCTCTGCTGGCCTGTTGTAGATTATCCGATATAGTTAATCTACAGCTGAAGTAATACAATACTCGATGCTTATTGTCACGAAATGGAGGAGGAGATGTCAATCGTGTACTTATAATGTGGGTGCTAACGGTACTCTGTTTGAGCAAGTCGTTAGGGTTGATACCGTTTTCATTTAGCACCCGGCAGCGACCCGAAGAACTCATCACGATTACTAGTAACTAGTAAAGGTGCCACGCTAAATACTTTCCTAGCGTGAATATACAATTGTGTTGTATCTGTATCTCCTTTGCTGCACTGGGAGTGAAGAAATAGCATAGAATGCGTGCAGGTGCTTATCATCCTGGCATGTCGTAAAAGCCGACTAAGGGACGGGTCCTCTCCAACATGGTGGACTATCTGTATAGGCGATGGGCTGACCTGTCACCATACGGTTCATCATACCATCTTAGGACTAATTAATCGAACGTGGCCACAAGTAGTCTTGTGGCTCTGCCCACCCCATTAGGGATTTCGGGCGTGATGCTATGTATCAGTGGCGAAGCGTCAAATATTTCCTAAGGGAAGCCGGAAGAATTAAAACCGTACGTGCGGGTCTGACATTTAGTTAGAGTAACATGGACTTCACTGACAGCTAACCGTAGCTTTCTAGCTTGGTAAAGCCTTCAGGAATCGGCTTGTAGGCAGGCTTCGCCACTGCTATGTATCGCTGCTGCTGTATATGTATCTGTATAATTGTAGTGTAAATGTTCACTACATCACGCATATCGTTCTGATCGGGGGATCAGGCAGGACGGACTTTAACGGAGGATTAATAAATAATACAAAATTCAATGTGACTAAATTTAATTTGTTTTTAAATGTGAAATTACAATAATAATTTACTTTTAACAATTATTGGTTGCAATACTTAGCTTTAAGTGTTACGTCTGTTTTAATTTGAAGGTTTCTGATATGTTGCACAGTCTATTAAAATATTACCTATGTCTGCTCTTCCCGAACAATATACGATTTATTTGATCACTTTACTAGGTACCCCATTTTAACTGGGGACATTTTCAACAGTAATGCATAGAATTATTATTATTATAAACACTTTTTTATTAAAACCAACAAAATAAGAGAATACGAGGTACCTATTTCCTAAAGTGGCAGCACATGCTGGTGACGTCTTATATGTATATCAAATTATATATACTTTAATAAAAGTGCAGTTACACGAGCAACTTTTTTTGTGTGGCCGGTGACTATAGGCATCTTTCTCTAACTTACGAGGTTAGTGTAAGACAGTTATAGTTGCCGGCTTTAAATTGCCGTGAAAAGTTGCTCATGTAACTGCACTTTAAGATAGTGAAAAGATATGTGTAAATTTGTTCAAAAACAAATAAATCTCCTGTGTACTAAAGTGAAACATTTGTACCGTCAAGTTCGTAGTCTTCGACATAAGGACAGATTGGTTCTCACCACTCCAGCTAAACTTAACATGCTCCTAAAGACCCACATGCTTTGTAAAATTTATAAAAAATTACCAAAAGGCATAAGCGACGAGCCAGTGTATATAAAAAATAAAGAATCTATATTTTTTATAAAAAGTAAAAAATATATCTATTGGAAAAATACCAATAATTATTAAACTCTGAACGAATAATTAGAAGAAATAATTTATTTCAGGTAATCTAAAAGTGCAGTTACACGAGCAACTTTTCACGGCAATTTATAGCGGGCAACTATAGCTGTCTTACTCTAACTTTGAACGGTAGAGGAAGAAGACATTGCCGTAAAAAGGTTGCCCGTGTAACTGCACTTTAAGGATGTTTAATCATTTGTTAAATTTGCAAAATAAATATTTAAATAAACGTACTTAGTTTGCTACTATAAAAAATACAAATGGCAGTGTCTTTTCAACTTTTTCTATTCGAGACTGCCTAAGCGATATATCGCGACGGTTTCACAATGCGTCCACCTTTGACGTCAGGTTTATAACAGCTACTAGGTATGGTAGCAAAATAATTTGCGATATCGTTTTGGCAATGTCGAATACAGGCCCTGGGCTTATATCGGGACGATATTATCGTTTTACGACAACACAATGAATGAATATGAATAATAACTATCGAAGCTTTCCTTTTTAGGGTTCCGAACATGGGATGAAAAACGAAACCTTTATAGTATCACTCTCATGCCTGTTTGTCCGTCTGTCATAGCCTGTTTGCTCCGAATCTACTGGATAAAACAAGTTGAAATTTGGTACAAACCCAAACAAAGACCCAAACACGGATAGTGTTAACCTTTTGACCGCCACAGTCGGCTGCAGCCGTCAGCGTATACAGGGTAAAAAAGTCCTTATAGTTGAAATTCGTGTTACTTCTCTGACATGCTTGGCGGTCAAAAGGTTAATAAACAAATTCTGATTTTGAGGGCCAATTTTGGGGTAAATTAGAAAAAAAAGGCTATCATTGATTTATAGTACGAAACCCTCTCCACGAGAGTCCGGTTACCTGTATTTGATAATTTCAAACGTCGTGTTACGCCAATTGTTACATTTTTATTACGGATGGATTAAGTTATATAATTACTTTCAGAAATGATAAAGAATCGTTAAAATAATTATACTTCCGTAATTTGATAGGATATTCAGACGTCGCAAGCATGTGTTGTCACCGGAATATATCCTCTTAACAGAACCGTACCAATGAGTCGTTTATAGATTTGTTTCATATAATAACTATCGTAAGTAATTAAATGAGTTTTGTTCGGGGATTTGAACTCGTACAGCCCGTGACGTAGTCGTGATTAACTCACGGGAAGAATAAAGCAGGCGCAGTTGGATAATTAGAAGTCATTTCAACAAGTAATTATTTCACATGATTATCTGGCAAGTAGGGCTATACTTATATTCATAGTGTCGATAGACTGTCGACATAGCCGGGTCTGTGTAATAAATAGCATCGCTTTTGTAAGTCCAACACTGCTGCTGCTTTTGAGGAGACATGTTTGGTTATAGCCACAGTTTGATTAAAACTGAGATATCGAAATGCAGGCGCACACGGGTTGGATCACAGTAAATAATAAATAAACCCCTTTCCAACTGGGTCTTTTTTAGTGGTCATTTATGTGGACATGATCAGCTAGTTTTCGCGTGAAAAATAATAATAAAAAAAAACTTTTTTGACCCAACTCAGTCGGTGTTTTGTAATAAATAAACGGCGCAACAGGCGCGGCACTCTCCTCCGTTCCATTAGTTACAAATTCAGAGGCGTCTCTAGCCCATGTAGCGCCCGGGTGTAATCATTACCCTAGCGCCCTCTAGTAAGCGCGCGGTCAAAATGGGATGGCGGCTTGGCGCCCCCTAGACCGCTGCGCCCGGGTGCCCCGCACCCCCTGCACCATAGGTAAAGCCGCCTCTGTACAAATTTGTGCACTCACGTAATAGTTAACTTAGGTATGGTAGGGTAACATCCAATAAATGAATTAGGTATGGCACAGTGACAGTTTTATGAACGTAAGTTCGAAATATTGAAAAATGCATCAATTAATATTTATTAAGTGCTAATTATCTATTTGATCAGTTTAATTCATTAATATAGAAGTAAGGTTCATCCCATCTCACTGGACTTACGTAAAAACCTTTTTATGGAATATGGGTCTTACAACATGTTTAAAGAAATAGGAGGCGGTAGTGTGGTAATAAAAATCACTTAATTTTAAAACATGGATGAAAATAAATCTGTATATCTACGAATTAAGGCACGTAAGTAATCAGACTTTGTATACACGTGGCGGATTAAATACAAACAAACGTTAGTAAATCACACTTCCGGCAACTTTATACAATTATACAAAAACATTAAAATCTATCGCTCATCAAAATATATATCTCAACTTTTTACACTTAACATTAAAAAAATATATAAAAAAGAATTCAAAAACATGTCATTGGTAATAAATTATCATGTGACTTAGTCATTATACTTAAATATTTAAGTACTTAACATCTAAAAAATACAAGTACAATTACAAGAAAAGTAAAATAATACTCTACATACATAAGTACATTTTAAAACGAGGCAAACTTAAATTATAAGGAATAGGCTAGAACAGAAAATAGTGAGGTACAATATTTATTTCATAGAGAAAAAAAGTCGATCTTATTCGGCTAGGGTTTCTCCTATAAACTAACGTCATAAAATATGTGTTCATTTAAATATGGCATCTATAGACACGTATATGGCAAAAAATCAAGTTATAATACACACAATACCTATGATCTACTAAATATCTTGACATGACTTGATTAGCTGCATATTTCCAATCGCTATTTGCTTAAGCTTTTACTAGGTAATGTTCTTAGCAGCAGGAAGCTAGAAAATCATACACGAACAAAGTTCCTGCCCCTCGTACACTTTTTTTTCTAACCATCTATTTACCTACGTAGCTGAAAAGTAACAGATGTTATAAAATCCGCAATATACTCGTAAGGTAGCTAGTGAAATCAGAATTAGCGCGTCGGTTCATAGAATGCCAAATAACAAAATAACATTTAACTACCAACGTTTGGTAAAGTATTTAAGAGGGCACCGACCGTCCAGTGGCGCCCTCATCACTGTTATTGTGTTTTCTATTAAAGGAAAGTATTTTATTAAAATTGAAGCCGTATAAGTTGTTACGCAACTTAATACACAACGTATATGCTATGTAATATAGCTTTGCAAAGTATAACCATCATCTAATCAATTTAATAGAAAATAGTGGCCGCTTTTTTCTGTTAAATTGACTAAATGATGGTTATACTTTGCAAAGCTATATTACATAGCATATACGTTGTGTATTAAGTTGCGTAACAACTTATACGGCTTCAATTTTAATAAAATACTTTCCTTTAATAGAAAACACAATAACAGTGATGAGGGCGCCACTGGACGGTCGGCGCCCTCTTAAAGAAACAAAATATATAGGTACCAAAATAGCTACCTATTTTGGTAGGGTTTGAAAGTAATCGATTTTTTTTAATATTTTTTATTACCTAAGTCAAATCTCTTTCGTCACGTCACGCATAGTAGACGATTCTGGTCGTGGATATAGGTATATACGATTGTCTGAGGATAACATTCGAACCGTTGATCTTGATAAAATTTGGTAGGTGAATCTAAAATGTATGTGTCTTAATGAAGATTGTTGAGATATTAGGAGCCGAAGTGGGGGTAGTAGGAAAAAATTACCATCAGTGCCAATGGGCTGTCACATACAATAAAAAAATCTTGTTTATTGACTTAAGTAGTATTCTACTTATGCACAAAAATATTAAAAAAACAAAGCTTCCCAGTTGCCTAGCAAAATAATCTGAAATAAGTCGCAATAAGGTTTGATATTTGTTACAGTAGAAATAATGTTTTTACCTCCGACAGTTTTTGAGATATCAACAAAGAAACAGATACAAACGAATTTACGAGTAATTTTGCGATCCAAGAAATATTCTTTATTGTTTAGGTTTTACTACTTCGCAATGTCTTAGTTCGGGGTTAACCACTGGTTTGTCTCTTGTTGCGGGGACGTTAGGTCCATATTGATGAGAGTTTTCTTAATTCCACTGCGGCCCTAGCAAGGATGTCACGAGGATAAGACAAGTTAGCCCTATCTTATCCCGCAGTGCGCCTCTCTCATACTAGTATCGAAGAAAGAAATGCACTGAGAGATAAGACGGGGATAACTTATCCTTGTGTTAACCTTGCTAGGGCCGTAGTGCGTTTCTCTTGTTCTAGGGCCAACGATACTAGGGCCATTGGTTTGTTCCCTAAGGTGCATGACTTTTAATCTTGTACGGATAGGAATTCTGAGGTCATAAATAGGATGTTAAATTGTGACTAATAGAATTTATTTTCAAGTTACTTTCTGCTAAGTCCATTTATATAGTCCAGTCCACTGTACTTATCCATGTTTTGAATTTTAATTATTTCTAGTGAAATTTCCTAATTGTTGTCAGTACTTTTTCTCCTACGTGTTTCTTATGAGCGTCAAGTTGGTATATAGCTGGCTTAGGAATTCAATGGCTTTCTGTGTGATCTCGGTCGGGTACGCCAGCTTGACGGTGCAAAATATTTTACCCGTGATTGGTATGAAATATCTCAGTTTCTATAAGAGCTACGAAGTTGAGACTTCGGAAGCCAGTACTATTTGTGCACTATTTTTTGGGAACAGCACCGTTCTCGAGATCCAAAACTGGTACACCAGTTTGACGTCAATTTAGCGTACTCGTTAAACAAGGCTCATATCTCCGAAATTACAAAGGTACTATTTTTTTAACTCAGTACTAATTGGGTACTATTTAGGCACTATTTTTTGGAATCATCAGATCCTGGATATCTTCGAAGGGTACGCCAACTTGACGCTCACTTTTTTATTACAAAATCTGTGTCAATTCACTGATCATAATTAATAATGACAATCATTTTGAGTCGCTGTTCAAGATTCTTGTATTTGATTGGCATAAGTTGGCAAGAAATGGCACGTAGAATTTGTTTTGGCTATAGATCGATGAAAGAGGGTTTTTCTACGAAGAGCATTTGCGGGATTCGAGTGTTGTGAAGGATTCGCCTGTAGCATCACCTCGCTTTATTGCGTAGGTACGTAAATATTCGGCCCTGCTAAGTGATTTGCCATTCGGTAACGCTAAAACCACGAATGTGTCGTTGTTATGTACGTGTGTACACATTCGTGGTATTGGCATTTTAGTTTTGGCATAATAGTATATTTTTAATTTAAATATATCCTTAATCGGTAACTTTTTCGAGAATAAATTTAAGTATCAAATTCGATACTTCGATACCAGAAGTGTCAGTTTAATTGATTTATAACTTAATTTCTGGATTCAAAGATAAAAGTATAAATTAGTGTAGGTACATTTTGCTGATAATTAATTTTACATCGTCGCCCTAAACCCGGAAACTTTTAATTAATTTTCGGAAAAACAACCCTTATTATTCATACTTCTGGTAATGATTTTTGGTTAGCACGAATCTCAGTATCCAATTAAGTACAGATCCCGACCTACCTTGTACCTTCTGATCTGAACGAGTCCCAAAAAAGAGTAAACTTTGTCTATGGTCTTGATCTGTATATTGTTTGTTTGATTTTGTGTTGTGTTTCTTTTTTTAATATTTTGAATTTTGCTTTAAATATTTGTATGTCGATACTAGTTGAAATCATCGATAAGTATATTTTTTCATTTGCCCATCCCTATTTTAGTGACGATATAGTAAATTACTTAGCGGTACTGAATAGTTGCCCTGTAATAGATTTGCGGTGGTGGTTGGCAACATTGCAATATCGCGTTAGCAACAATTTCAGTAACTTGTTAGATATATTTAATAATGTTACACATATGCGGCATGCCAGTATCATTTGATTGCTTGACACTTACCTACTCGTAATTGTCAGTAACAGTACGAAAATAAGGCAAGATATTATAGAAACTTCGGATAATGTAGCTATTCCTATGCTGGATAGGTACGGACGTACAATAGACGATATGAGGCACATTGGTGATTGCCATTCCTGACTCTTATCAATAAAAATATTTTCATGCAGCTACAAAAGAAAAAGTAAAGATATACTTAAATGTACCTAAACAAATTTTACTTAGATTATAAAAAACAAAACACTAGTGACTATAAACGATGGCAATCGAGTTCATTACGTAAGATATGAATGGTGATCATATTTGATATTTATATTTTTTTTTAGAATATTTGATTGGACGGAGGCAATAAGGCTGTTATTGTTATATTACATCATTTTCTAAAATATGTTACGTATATTCAATAGTTCAGTAAGTTGTATACATGAAAGGCATATTTATACAAATTGTGCAAAGTTATGGCTTTAGATAGGTGTAAAGTTATTTTATTAAGTATTTTAAAGCGGTAAGTTTTATTACGGGAAGGATGTCATCTTTGTGGTGTACATCTGATTTAATGTCTTTAATAAATCGAGACTAGAAAGTGTAAAAATGCGTATTCGAATAAAACGACCTGAATTCAAGCTCTTTCTTACTGGGTATTCGACTTTTAAAACTGTGGTTAGTTAAGTTTGTATTTAGAAATCGTAGGTGCGTCAACAAGCGTAGTGTAGTAAAAATTATAATCTAAAAAATCACAACCCAGGTCGTAAGATCCGAAAACGCGACTATGTATACTACGATTATAACTAGTACCTATACGAACTAACTGATACTTTAATATTATAAAGATAACTGTAATATCTTGGATATTTCTTGCTCTCTTAGTTTAACCTACTGTACCTATAATTTAACTAACCAATAATCATATCTAAAGAATACTTAGAGCTTTTAAGTTTAGAGACTTGAATTTGGACACCGTTGCTATTGCAGTGAGCAATTCTTGTAACGAGTGGGTAATTTAGAAATAAGTACTACTTAACAAGGTCATTCAAAGTCATCATACCTAAAAAAATAGCATTTTTACCTCAACGGATTAAATTTATACTTTTTACGACAGTATTTCAAGTATGTATAGAACAGTGGCGAAGCGTCACATATTTCCTATGGGAAGCCGGAAGAATTGGAACCGTACGTGCGAGTCTGACATTTAGTTAGAGTAACATGGGAATCACTGACAGCTAACCGTAGCTTTCTAGCTTAGGAAAGCCGTCAGGAATCGGATTGTAGGCAGGCTTCGCCACTGGTATAGAACTAAACCAAACATCGCCATGTCACACATGCAATATTATTTATGAGGCTTAGTGATGTTTTTTTTACGTGTGAAGTTGAACGTTTTTGTAAAAAAATTAGGCAAATGATGAATCCTAAATTCTTAGCAACGATGTCGCAAATTTCTCCTTTTACTAAAATATATTCACTTAACGATTTAGGTACATGATTGATTGATTGATGGATTTTACTACAACGGAGCAATCACCATCATGCACTAAATTATTATGCAAATGGAGTGTGTTTTAGGTAATGTTTTTGTTGGCAGCTCTTGAATTCTATCCTCCTTTTGATACATTAATTTATTCTGTAAAGCCATATCCTTGGTATTGCTGTTGATGTACATTTTCAGCGCTTATCACAATGCAATCAGTAGCTAAAGAATGTATATGGTTAATACGAAGCGCTTGGCGTAATAAATCTCTTTGTTTATAAATGGATATATGCATTGATACTTTGCTGACTGGTAAAATGATTCTGATGACTGGACTTCCGATTGTAATTGCGTATATGTTGCAATAATCAATTGATAGTTTGGTAGGTGATTATAAATAAGGGGAGAGCTGGGCACGATGACACTTGACCGGGCTTGTCACAGCACGCCGTAGAACGTATCCATCAGGCTTGTGTCCAGGTCGCACTCCAAGAAGATGCTGTCACTGCATTCCTCCTAAAAAATGGATAAAGGTCTAAAGGTGCATGAGTAAAATGATTGAGAGAAGCATAAACTACGTACTGAGTAAGTAATTATGAACTCCACGAGTGCTTAATGTACTCGTGTAGCGCGAAAAGTTCTGATTATCCCAAAAGCAGCTGCAGCTTTTTCGACCGCGCGAGTGAAGCGAGCGAAGCGTCTCCGTTTGTTTCAGCTTGGGCAAAAATGCTTTCGTATGCCCAGCGGACGTCCGTCGGCTGTCCATTTGTTCTCGTCTACAGGTCGCAGTTCTCAACCCATTCTCGTGAAATTTTGTGAGCAGGTTCCATAATTTTTTATTTTTTGTTGATTCAGATTTTACAAAATTATGGGGGTTTTTGTAATTACAACAACATTTGCGTTGTTGGTAAACTGACCCGCCCTATGTCGATGTATTGGAATATCAGTTTTCCAACGGCAAAGTTAAGTTTGACGCGAGGTCTACAGCTCACGGAGCCACTAGTAGTATATTTAGAAGACTTTACTCTTTATATTTAACTACAAACTAAAAGTGCAGTTATACGAGCAAAATTTTCACGGCAATGTGTGGCAGGCAACTGAAGATCTCTTCCTCTAACGTACGGAGTTAGAGTAAGACAGCTATAGTCGCCGGCTATAAATTGCCGTGAAAAGTTGCTCGTGTAACTGCACTTTAAGACTATTTAATATCGAACCATGTCTGTACCGTCACGTCCAAACGGTGGAAAGAAAATATAAGTGCAATTACCGGCGTAGGTTGAGGCGCGGGCGGCTGGTCCCCGCCTCTCCTCGTGTGTCATTTGGAAGTTTTGGGCAGGTGCCGCTTCATGTGCAGCGCGAGGTGGTCGGATCGAGCGAACGAGCGCTCGCACACGGCGCACTTGAACGGCTTCGCGCCGGTGTGCTTGCGGTAGTGCCGCGTCAGCTCATCGGATCGCGCAAACCTCCACTCGCACTCTGGCCATTGGCAAGTGTAAGGTTTCTCTCCTACGCGAACGATATCACTTCAGTTACAAATCCGCAGGTCCTAAGCCGGAGCTCGGGTTATTCACAAAACTGCTCTCAAATACCGTAAATTCGGCAGGTATCAAAACGTGAGTTCAAGAGTAGTTTTGTGTTACCGATTGAATGATTTCAATTTACACTTTACTAAACATATTACGCTAATGCGATAGATTTATATAGCGACGCGTGAATGGCAAAATTAATGAGCTACCATTTACAATTATTCATTAAATTTTCTTTGGTTTCTATTTTGAACGTCGAGGACCAAGGTTTTGAAGAGGTTCACTCATTTTAATTTTGCATTTCGAGTGTCGGTAGGTAAATCTTAGTTTTGCTCTAAATATAGTTCGGACAAATATCGAATAGCGTTAGCAATGCAAAACTGATTAGAATATGATGAGTATGCACTACAGGATATCTAAAATTATAACTATTCACCAAATTATGTGTAAAGGGTACCCTTATTTTAACATTACAAATTTCATCACTCTCGCTCTGGTCAGAATTCGCTTTGGCTCAGTAGCTGGCTGATTTTAGAGAATATTAATAAAATACCTGTATGTATTCGCTGGTGTGCTTTGAGATGTGAACTCTTCGTGTATACCTTGGTGCAACCTGAAAATAACATATACAAATTGTTGTAATATTAATTGCTAACCTGAAGGTAAAGTCTGTTCGGCGAGAGTTGATAAATATTATGATATCGTTTCGAAATAGCGACCGTCGCCTAATTATCGCAAACTGTATGACGGGCGTTGCTTATCGCCACGCGCACTGAGTGTCGTAGTACGAGGGACGCAGATGTTGTCAAGCGCGGTGTCGCGCCGGGCGGACGGCGGCGAAAAAAAAAAATTTATTTTTGTCATAAACATAATCGCCATATTGCAAATTAATGTCTTATATGTGCGTGTCAAATGTCGCATAAATTCAATAATCTGCACTGGCTTCGGCCAAACAAAAGAAAAAGATTTTTTTATCTATTACACATGTTTAAAACGTGTTGAGTTTGGGTATGACGTGTCTTGTGTCTTTCTATAATATGTCATTAGCTTCGAGTGTGTCGTTCGAGTGCTATACAGTTAGGCTATTCAATAATTATATTCTATGAAAAAAATATTACATTTCCCTTTAATTTTTATTATAATCGGTAAAAATAATTAGCGGGCCGCTATTTGCAATGAGTTAAGAAGCCCTGACTTTTTACTTTTTTTTATCAACTCTCGACGAACAGACCTTAGATCGTTGTAATGTATATATTCCCACATATTGCATGCTAAAGGAAATACAGTTAGTTGCATTTGGAACGTCATGATTTAATGACGTGCTCCCCATCCCGAATTACTTCAAGGTGGTCGAGGTCAAGGATTTCAGTGATACAATTGTAAAGTGGACGAGTGTGAAGATGGGAAAGGAAAAAGTTACGAAAGATACGCCTCCTCCAGTGTAGCAATGTAGTGCGATGTTTACGTTGCAACCAGCGCCATTGCCGAGCGACGGCTATGGCTGCCAATTGGAAAGAATGGATTATACAGGGTGGGCCCTGTAACTGGAGCAAATAATTATAATGGAGATACTTGGTGCAATTAATTTAGTTAGAAAAAAATTGTATTTTTAATTATAATTTCAATTGATTCAACACGATTACTGATAGCCTAAAATGCCTATAATTATTTCAATTATTTGCTCCGGTTACAGGGCTCACCCTTTATAAATATAATTGTTATTTTCACCACATACATCTTTTCAAGATTATCATTGACAAACCCATAAAGTCGCAGTGGTGTACTCTTCTTTTCTCTAGTTCGGGGTTGTTCCGCCTGTTATATTTGACGGAGTTATGGCCCAGCCTGGAGTGGGGCATGGGCGCGTGGTGCTGCGCGGGCGCCGGCAGCTGCGTCTGCATCGGCGGTGGCTGCGACATTGCCTTATACATATGTACATCGAGTTAATTTGTAATAGTTTTAAAAAACCTGTTTAAACTACGTGTATGTTTAGAACGATCAATGCTGTTATTAATTACTATTTATTCTTAAATCTGTAATTATCAGCATTAGATTAAATAAATCATTCGACTTTAAGAATACCTCTAGCATCGCTAGGTAGGCTTACTTTGGG
The DNA here is from genome assembly GCA_947859335.1 of Tortricodes alternella. NCBI lineage: Eukaryota > Metazoa > Arthropoda > Insecta > Lepidoptera > Tortricidae > Tortricodes > Tortricodes alternella. Next base: position 11,694,885 of record OX401970.1, read on the forward strand.
ATTAGACCGATTTGTGTAAAAGATTGTCCCCTGATTTATTTATTATTATTATTATTTATTTTCTGACGCATATTGCTTATGACACGCAATGGCATCTTCCTTAAAACTAAAATGAGTTGCTGCAGAGTTGTTCCGACCAGAGTTTCTGATGGTTACCTACCTGTTGGTGATGGTGGTGGTGGTGCACGCCGGGGTGCGGCGGCGCCGGCGGCGCCCGCAGCAGTGGCGGCGGGTGGTAGGGCGGCGGCGGCGTGCGGCGCAGCCCGCTCTGCAACAATACAACAGTATCTGGCGTCTGCTTTTTGCGTAATCTTTTTTTATGTAAATATTGATGTTTCATGAGCTCCTTCACTATAACTTGTTTTACATTTAATTATTTATTCTACGTTGGTAGTTTTATAGAATTTTTAAGTTTACAGAGGCTTTATTTGGGACATACATGCTTAAAGCCGTTTTGATACTAAAATGTGAACACTTTTTATCTTACGAAGACGGATTGCGCAGCATTAAAACAAATTAATATCGCTGAGCAAAAAGTGGCACTATCAAACGTTGCATGGCGGGCATTCGCAAAGCATGTTTAGTTGAGCTAGGAAGTTTACCTGCATCGAGTTCCCCGGGCTGCCCTGGTCGGAGCCGGGCGGCGTCAGCGGGGACATGTAGACAAGGCGCGAGGGCGGGTACTTCGCGAAGGAGGTCGCGGGCTGCGCCGTGTGCTGCGGGTGCTGCACCGGCGGCTGCGGCTGCGCGTACGCCGGCGGCGCGCAAAGCCTCTCCGTCTTGATCTCGAGAGGACTGAGAAGCGGCGTAGCGCATTCTTCAAGGAGCGGGTCGTCTGCCTCGAGTTTGACATGGGTGGCTCCGAGTGGAGCGAGCATGTTCGCATTTTCGGGGTCGATGTTCCTGATGGAGGAAGCGATGTCCTCCCACAGGGCGGGGCGCAGGAACGGATCATCGCGAGAGGAAGTCCCGCCATCGAAAAGGTCCATGTGGGCAGGCGCTAGCGAGGCACCCTCCTGCTTGCACAGCAGCGACTCGAGCTCAGATGTCTGAAATCCAATCATGTCATTGTGTCATTTACTTGATATTTATTGCGCGACATGGGTTAAAAATGCAGTTACACGAGCAACTTTTCATGGCTATTTATAGTTGGCAACTATAACTGTTTTAATCTAACTTCCTACGTTAGAGAAAGATGCCTATGGTTGCTCGTGTATCTGCATTTTAACTGACTTTGTTACGGTTTTAGAACTTGAAATTATTTGGTAATTATTAATAGTAGACTATGTCACAAGGGAGCAAAATGATATATTTACGGCAAGGGCGATAATTTGGAAAAAAATGTCTCATCGAAATATAATAGCGAGTGTATCAATTGTGTAGTAGAGATTTCTAGATCACGTATTAATAGTCAATGCTCAAGACTGCTTCCGTGCTCAAGTAGGTGTTTTCCCATACTAAAGCCTCAGTTGAGTAACAATAATATCAGTCTTAATCGTAGTCTATTAATATTATTAAGAGCGTAAATCAACTATGAAACGAACTGGAGACATTGTCATGGTTAAACAGGAATTTATTACTTAGATCTTTTCATAATACGTGAAGTGAAAAATAATTAGTTGTCGCTCGTATTACTTTAGTTCAATTTATTTCTTTTTCACTGCCATTGGCGCCGGCGCCGCCTGTCAGGTGTATACACAAAAACATATCATGGTTTTGTTTTATTACGTCCAAATTCGGTCATCACCTTGTAAATGAATTTAGTGTCCTCATCTACTCTCTTTCTTTGAAAACTGAGCAGTTGTAAGCTTTTGCACAAAATACGTCTTATAAATTTGAACAAGGATCCTTACGTACGTTCCACACCCTAGATTAACAGCAGCGTGTACTGATGCTTTATTTTATTAGTTAATAGTATAGTGTGTAGATGCAGATGCACGTCCCTCAAAGTAATCCTGGTGGCGCCCATGATCACTGCTATATTGCTCTATATTTAAATGAGAAAATTATGCAAAAATCAATGTTCAACTCTTTAAGACTCTACTAACACACCACTAAAATATTAAAATCCTCTGAGCACAACGACCAATCCCGTGGGTCAGAAAACTTCAACGATCACTACACTGGCTTTGACAAAATCTTATAATACAATGATTGTCAGAAATTGAATGCAATACTATTTAAGACTTAAATCCTTACGTATAAGAACGACTGTTGCTTGTGCTGTATGTTATCCTCTTGGTCTCTAAGGATGATTATGAGAAACGTTCGTGGAGAATAGATAAATCAAAGTAGAGGCTGGGTCGACAACTGCGTGGTATAGCAATTATCTACACTGTTGTGTTTTTATTTCAACCGTATGTATTAGCTATTTGGTACCAAAGTTTCATTCAAGCTCGTTTTACTTAACATTTTATTAAATTATTGTATAATAAATATCTCATATATACGTACATACAATTTCCACACATCATTTCACAATACGTATATATTTACTTATGTATATTATTATAAATACGAAGCCTCCTGAAGACAATCCATCTGCAGTATGGTTTCTAAAACGTTGGCGACGTTCTCTGGACGCCAGGCTAATCCACTTAGAAAGGTAAGAACCGGCCTTGGGATTAAAGGAAGGGCAGATGACACGAGCTAAATGAGCAAAATAATAATCATGACACTTGACCAGGGTCCTCAGGTCACTAATGCAAGCACCGCAAAAGTATAGTCCTTCGATAAAGAATAACACTTGCGGCACTTTAGGGTTTGAGCCTGGTCCGCAGGCTAGTGCCTTGAAACGGATTATCCGGATGTGGGCCGCAGCAAATGTCTCTACACACGTTGCGTCCTATACCAAAGTCCTACTTTTGCACGGAACCAACGTACCTCGGTCTGGACGTTTATCATCGTCCCTAACTATACTGGTAGGTTTCAGAAGACCAGGTCGTTTTGTTACCATAGTGGTACATGCGGCTAGTGCTTCTAAAACAAGAAAAGCCGTGTCGACTTAACTCATTCACAGCTTTACCGCAGACGCAAGTGTGAGGAACACATATCCCGGCTCCAAGCCTGAGACGTACAGCTATACTTAAGCAGTTTATATTTAGGATAGTACCTTTGTTCCCCAAAGGGCTACTGGGTACGTGCTCGCCCGCTTGAACTGTGTCGTCTGGACTATCATCAAAAAGTCTAGCATTCGTTTTATTATGAAAGCGGCCTGCAGATGTAGTTTCACTGTTCTCGTAGGTTGATAATTTTCCAGTTACCTGAGTTTTGCGATCTAGGGCTCATCGGCCGCATCACGTAAACAAAAGCAGCATGAGAGCACAAGACATGACCTATATGCAACAGTTCTCTTTTCATGCGGCCTTTTATTCGTTTTCCAACAATTTCTCCTAGTGGAGTACGCGACAGATTTGCTCCGCGGCTCAGGATCCCATTAGCATACAATGGCGCCCACGCCGCCCCGCGCAGGTGAGTGGCACGCGCGCCCGAGAGATGCATGTAAAAACTATCGCTCTCGGAACAGATTTAGCTGCCTTTCGAATTAGCCTGCGATTGGTCCTTTTGCTCGCAGCCTGTTCAGGAAAATGCTGCTATATGTAAATATCTACCTATGTTTACCTACATACAAGATTTTAGTTGTAATCATAATTATATACGGGATTTATATGTATGTTTTTGCTTCAAAGAAAATTTAGACCTTTAGCTAAAGTATAGATTTTCATTGAAAATCACTATTGGAGCTTGGTAACTATTAGCAGTTTAAGTAGTATTGTCTCGACCTAGTGTAGTATTTTAAAACATAAATAACCTTAATAGACTTCATCTTGGTAGCATCAACCAATAAATGATGGAATTTTCATTAATAAGTAAAAATAACTTATTCGTCACACTACGCAAGATTCTGTAATGTAGGTAAAATATCATTGTCATACAATTGATAAGGCTTAAAGTACCACCTACATATATTACTGGCATGTAAATAAATGTAAGCTATAAATGATAAATATTTATTTCATTGTTTTATCACTTTACTTTTCTATTGTTTATCATAAGTAAGTGGGAGGAGCCGCAACACAATTTACTTATCGACCGAAATGTTAGCTATATGTAATTGCTAACTTCATACCCAATAAGCCATAGCAAACACACTTCTTACAAACGATAAGTTTTGACGAACAAGTCTGCGCTACTTAGAACCTGAATGAATATGATGAGATTTAAAATGTGAAGAGATTAACTGGTACTTTAAACCTACTACTCTACAGAAACAACTACAGTTGTATAAATAATTTAAAATCAAAATATGAGGTTTCATCAAACAGAAGGATCTACCTACTGATTGAAACCAAAAAGATCCTCTAAAGGGCTGCATAACCGAACATATTTTGTTGGTCAAAATTGATCAAAGCACTGAGGTTAAAAGGCAAATGACAAGATTGCAGAGCGATTGAGTCAATTAGCAACAACGCGTCGATGTCACAGACAATGGTTTCCGAAGGCGAACAAAGCAAGCGCAGCGAGCCCTTTCATGAAATCATTTCGCCATTATATGCTTTGCTCGGTGCACCGAGTGGAAACTGTGGAACAGTGTGCCGTGTCGCAAGAACGCCGGACCGCGCGAATTCCTTCCATGACCTTTGCGGATCGAACGATTGCGCAAGCGACTCCTCCAGCGCGGCTAGACGAGCTTAAGCAACTAGCGCACAGATTAAAGCTTGCCGTAGATTGTTCATGCCGAGGAGTATTTTTGAAAATGCTGGAAATATTGATAATGTAAATAACTCGAACATAACTCTTATTGTAGAGCACTTTAAGAGTGAATTCGATGATCTGGAAGGAATGGTAAACCCTATTGAAAATTATGAAAAAATTATGATTGCTCAGGGTTGAAGATAGGGTAGGTACATAAGATAAGCCAAATCCTTGAAGAAGAAGTATGAAGAGTTCGAAATAGAAATTCGTGGTAGAGCATCTATGGACAGATTACCTAATGCTTTTTAGAACAGTTTACTAGATGATAGAAGGTTTGGAAGACATCAGTAAACACCAGTTGACGGAAAAGACAGGTGTTACGAGTGGCGGCGGCGCTACGGTGTCGTCGGCGTCGGTAGTCTGTGCCGCAGGCGCAAGCGACCTGTTGGTGTTTGATCTGCTTTAGTTCGGCTCATTCACGAGCTGGCTAAATCAGTTAGATTATGCCGACCGACAGCTATTGTGAAATTAAGAACCTCCAGCAGATTCGTACTTGCGGGTGAAGAAAGACGGACCCACAGATTTTATCATACATTTTAAAGTAGGTAGTATTGTAATTGTTAAGTATTACCAATCACAACAAAAAGGTAAGTCGGTTACTGCCTGTTGGCTATATTTTATTTCGATTAGGTAGTGAATGAATACACACACAAGTGAGATATTGAATCTTAAGTATTGCAACTTCGTTTAGGAGATGTAGATAAATAGTGAACATTTCAAATGTTACGCAGTTCATTTTAGTAATGAATCAAGATAGGCTCCTAATGTTTTTCTTGTTTGATGATGATTGATTTGTCGCTAACACTTCTTTAAATCTGGTTGTAGGTTTTTGTTTACCAATCAACATAAGAATAAGATTGATTAAAACAATAGTAGTTTATGCAACGGTTGCATAATGATAGGCCTTAAAACACTAGTGCGGTTTTCATGAAACGAGCCGTAGGCGAGTTTCATAATAAGATCGCACGTGTGTTTTAAGGCCAAATCATGCAGAGTTGCATACATAACTTTATCTACACACATATTATAAATCCTCCATTATGGGTTCAGAAACAATATTTTCTGGCAACAAGTTATTTGTTGCAATCGTGGCTGCATATTTCCGATATCCGGCGCATTTTCACATCACACACACTCCGAGAAGACTACTTACTTTCATATTTTCAACTAAAATATAAATTACAAACAACTTTTTCTATTCAATTCAACAACAATTCTACTTTCGTTCAGCAAAACGTCAACATGGCGGCAAATACGATCTTCCGTCAAGACCATTTTTTTTTAAATCAAAGACAAACGGATGAAGTCTCTATTCTCACGTCACTCGAGATCAAATATTGTGCAGTTTATATTAAAAAAACATACTGAATTGACGTTTCGTATCAATAACTTTTTAATATCTATGGATACTAGAATAGAGACCCACTTGAGTTTTGACAGCTGTTCCAAATTTAATCTCATTTCTTTACTAAAAACGATAAAGAAGTCATGTTATTTCTTTATCGCAGCACTGGTTTTTCCTAATTGGTTGTCAAAATGGTGGTCATTTCATACGGTTTTTGATTAACCAATGGAGGTTTTATGATATGGGTGTAGATAAAGAATTTTTCGCTCGCGATGATAATTAGGCTTATTCTTATACTTACGTAATACGTAGAACGTGAACTTTTTCACTACTTACATGTTTTAATTAGCCGTTTAAATGTATTGTTATAACTTTTAGCCATCAGTCAGCGAATAAAAGATAAGATAATCACTTATGGAAATGGGGATTACGTCGCTAAAGGCATATATATACTTACTCGTAAATAATGTTATGATTGGTGGCTTCCGCGATAACGATTTCTATCTTTAATTGTTGTGCCAATCGTGATGTCACCAAAATCTTGTCTCCCGATAAGAAAACTTTATAAAATGGCAGCTTGTTTTAAATTGCTACTTTGCTTATTTAACAAATTGAGTTCCTGAATATAACTTCAGAAGACAGACTGAAAAATGTTACAGTATTGTTACACTCTAGTCTATAAACAAGCTAACCCACGTGACTCAGCAGCTATTCTAGCCAATCCAGTCAATCATTTTTATCTATGCTATGTCTTGATTGGCTAGTTAGCTGAGTCACGTGGGTTAGTTTGTTTACATTTAGTTAACTACCCAGACGAATAGAGTATAAGAAAAAGTTCTATTTTCTTTTGAAGCAATATTCCTTATATGAATACAATAAGTAACGACCGCACCTTCCTGTAGTCGAACGGGGTCACAATTCATATTTAAATACGAATTCGCCGCCCGAGGGACTGTGTGCTAATTAGGTTTGAGGGAGGCGCGTCGATGTATCAAATGCGAAGTACTAAACTAACCCAAGCGTTCGTGTTCGAGCATTTCTAGTCGAAGACCGTCTGTTTTTCCCGGAACATTACCTAATTAGACTCTCACTTATTTGTTAACTGATAAATGATAAAATGATAATTAAAAAAGCAACGAAAAGTTGGAGCTATTCTGATATAAAACACGTGTTCGCTTGGTTTTAAGAAGTGGTATGTTTTGAATATTGTATGTATGATTTTGCTCTCTTCGGTTCAGCGCGTTTGTCACTGTTGAACTTATATAATGATAACAATATGATTTGTCTAGTCCATTCTTCTTGCTACTGTAACAATACTACAATTTAAGTACAAGTTAATTCATATTATTTTACAATATTGGGTCCAATTTGAAACGGTGTCTTCTTAATTTAAAATTGCTTAAACTTAAAATAAAAAACGTCAAACTCCCTTTGTATTATTTGGCACAGAGCTGTCAAAATCAAGTTTAACGTTTCTTATTTTAGTTTAGTGACTTTTAAATTTAGCGAATAAACTTTCGGATTGGCCCCATTATATATCTAATTCAAAGTTTTTTCTGTAATAAAAACCCTAGTTGAGGTGCAGGCTTACCAGATTAGACTGCAACCGATTCGAGCATAGTAAAAGAACATGTATTCAGTTATGTATTACATGATTCGCGCAATAATTACTTATTAAATAATATTTGTCCAGTGTTGGGAAGTAGTTGGGGTAGCTGGATGGCTATGAAGACGACTATTCGATTCGTATCAATATTTATTTTGGCAGTAAAATAAAATGCAACTTGTCATGCTGTAGCATGATGGCGGAAGAGAGCGTGAAGTTAGCCAAAAACTGTTAGGCCAATTTCGATGTATTTGTGGCTAATGTTATGCCAGTTATATTTATATAAAGTAAATAATAAATGAATGAAATGAATAACCACATAATAACCTAATACAACATAATAATAATACTAAATAAAAATTATTTGAATCTAAATAAAAACTAAGTTAATATAAAAAAGGCCACAGCATTGTGCTGAAGATGCTGGCTGCGGCTCCTCGCTGTATTAGCATTGCGTTGAGTGAGGAAGCTGCCAGCTCTCCGGTATCCAGTATTTTCCGCCTGCCTCTTCGAAATTTCTCCGAAGAGGCGTGTTGGGCCAGGATTTATAGTCTCAGTTTAATAATGTGTCATGACATTTATAATATTATTATTTTTTAACTATAAGTAATTTATTTATTTATTTATTTATTGATTGAACAAAAATCCAGAGCACTTTAAAATCTTAAACAGGTATCTTGCTTATAAAACTAATTAATTTGATTCCAGTTGAGTACCAGGATAAGTAACCATTAGAACTCGCCGAACTCGTAGTACTTCAATATAGCAAGCACATTCTCCAACGGAAAGGAAAATTGGCGTCGCGTCCCGTTCCCGTTACATTGTTTTGAGTGCATCGTTGGCACCGACGCTACCTAATGCAGCCAATATCCAACGCTCGCTCGTAAGCAATGGAAATCCTTAAAATGACATTGGAAACCATTCATATTGACCTATTGCTTATATTCACCCATGGTACAAGTGTTATAACTTACTTTTGTACCCAGATTCCGGGCGAATTTAGTACTTACAAGTACAGATGTACTTACTGCATAATTAGTTTCCATCGTGTTTTATCGGAAAAGTTCGTATTTATCGTGCTCTCTCAATTAGCTTTAGCAGGCCCTCAATTTTCGGTGCATTCGAGATAATCTCACAATCTTAAAAGCTCGTTTCATAAAACCGCACTAGTGTTTTAAGGCCTATCATTATGCAACCGTTGCATAAACTACTATTTTTTGTTTTTATTTTTAATTTTTACGTTAACAACATTGCGTGGCAGTGCTAGTTATGGACAATGTAGGATTCGGTACTGCTTGGTCACATCTGGATCTGGCCCCCAAGCCCCCAGCCTACTTAATCGTGATAGTTTGCCCTTTTGACTTCGTTATAATAGGGTGGGCCATAAGTTTTTGCAAATAAACACAGATTTTTTTGTAAACTAATAATTGAGCGGTGTAAAAAATTGGCAGGAAATTAAACGTATTTTTGTAAATTTTTGATCACATACGAGTGATTCACGGGATAGCAGCGTGGGTTTCGTGTTAAGCGCTTTAAAAAAATACGGTTTAGGTTATACTATGCGATGCCTTTTTAGGATTGAATACGGATTAAGTACGCCGTATAAATTCCTAGCGTCAGTTTGGGTTTAAAGAAATTGATACAACAATGTATATTAAGCAAACAGGCCGGTTACGTACCAGAAGTGATGATATAGTTTGCAAAATGTTGCAGAATCAGTAATTGTCTCCATCTTTTCTAAAAATTGCGTATTCGGTTGCAGGAGTGCTTGCAACAAGACGGATCATATAGACGACGGTGTTTTTCAAAATTAAAATTTCTTTTATACTAGTTACTTAAATTAAATACCTAATAAAATAGCATTTGTAGTTTTTTCTACGCTTACATTTAAGATATTTTTCAGAAATTTAGAATGTACAGTTTTAGCTGTAGGGAGTGGGAACACGATGCTCCAACAGAAATGACGTTAGACCTCAATATTTTCGAAACTATGCACCAAATCTAAAAAAATATATCCAATGATATGATTTTTCTTTGTTTTACATGTACGTACGAGAATATTAAATTAAAAAGAAAATGTTTATTCTTTCTATTTTTGCGCAGGGACAAACATTAATACAGGCACAAAATTTCAGTTTTGTAATAGTCCTCAAGAAAAAGTAGCTATGACATACACACAGATAGGCGGACATGGCGAAACTGTAACTAGTTTCACAACGGAACCCTAAAACCCGTTTATAATTATTTCAAAACGTGAATGTTCGGATGTTGTTATTACTCTTTCCAACCATCTTGGACGAATTTGATTAAAAAATACTACTTTGGTCTAAGCAAGGGAAATACATTTACTGCATTCGAAGCCGTAAACAGCGTAAATACCAGAGCGAGTAGGTTAGTAATTTATTTATTTATATGTATAATTTCGCTTCCATATATCCTTAGATGACTCTTGGTACCTGTGTGTACCTACATGAAATTGGTGTCGGTACATTCGTAGTAGTTGCAACAATAAACAATAGTAATAACATTTTATAGGCAGTGAATACACATTGGCACCGCTGTGTTGGATATGACGGTTGGGGCGGCGCTGGGCGGGCGGCTAGGCGGATCGATAGCGGGGTCGCCGCCCACCGCGCGCCGCCGTGGTGGGGCACACGTAGCCGATAATAATTACTAGTTTAATTCGTGGCTAACTGATTTTACCATTCCTAATTATAATACATTTAAGCTGAAATGAATGTTATTCTCATAACGATGGTTTTATGGAAATATTTTTACCTACCAAAGCAAATAATGACATTTACTTATGTCATTCATCGTTTAAAAAATATCAGTTATAAAGCCCTCCAATTTAGGTTACTTAAAATATTTATACATGTTTTGTGCTTAATTTCCTTTTATTTGTCTTTTCGTTTCTTTATAAGCACGGGTTTGCAAGTAAATTTTGATTCTTTTTCTATCGAGAATTCTTATAGACGTATTTAATACCACCAAATTAACATGATATTAAGATGGCAAGTATTCTACATATTTTTTTATTTTCAAGTTTAATTTGATGCATGAAAAACAATATAATCTTTGCTAGCCAGTAGGTAGCTGCTATTCAGTGACATTTCAGTGTCTATACAGAGTGACAGCTTGAAGAGGTGTATTGTACATTTGCGGTCGTATCACTGACTTTTTAGCATAAGAATATCGATTGAGTTAGATCATTTTCTTGAATAAGAACAAGTTTATTCGGAATAGATATATTTCAGCCATTTAAAATAAGACTAGTAATTTCCAGTAATCATGTAACGATATACTTCGCCGGCTCTTAGTTCCCTACAAAAAGCCACCGCGAATAAACATGGTAACGAGACAAACAAAGCGAAAAGCGACACATTATATGCGCGGTCATTACGGCGACGTCCCACGGCAGCCAAATTGGAAAAATAAAAGACATTGTAATTCGAGTTCTGTTTGCTTTTCCCATAATTTTTGATAAACGACTAGCCGGGGGTGCAGAGTGTGAGCGAGTAAGGAAGAATGAGTTAACATGTGTAATTTATCGGTGAAAATGTTATTACAAATGTAAACATTGTTTTTATCATGCTGTAAAAGAAGACCAGGGGTCCTAGTTTCTAAGGGTTAGCACGATTTATTATAAGTTATATCTTAAACTGATTTGTGGCGCTATTTCCTAACTACGACATGTATATGTTTTATGCCCTAGTTTAAAAGTGCCTCTTCTGAATAGTAAGAAGAACAGTACTCTGCTTTATTCAATCGCGCTTGAATGGACGATGAAGACAGTATATAAACTTTTTTTTTAATGTCAATTGTCTGACAAACGAGCTGACGGCCCACCTGATGGAAAGTGGTCACCGCCGCCCATGGACATCTGCAACACCAGAGGTGCTGCCAATGCGTTGCAAGTCTATGGAGGATGGGGAATGGGGATGGGATGGGGATGAGGGAATAGGCCTCCGGATCTCGTCACTCACCGTACGAAACGCAATAGCAATTACTTTACGCCGATATTCTGTGAGAGTGTGGTACTACCCCGGTCGAGCCGGCCCATTCGAACAGTAATCATCTAGTAATTACTGTTTGGCTCTACCACTACGAAAACATGCAATCGTTTTTGCCAGGAAAATGCCAGCGTATGGTCCATTATTTTTTAGGCCGCGGCTACAAAAGTAAGGCCACTGCGACGCGACAGCGATTTTATATGGTAGTAGCCGCTTAAGCAGTCTGGCCACCACCATAATAATATATACGATACGTTGATTTCGGTCGCGCCGCCAGTCGCCTCACCAGTGTAGCCTCGGCCTTATGATAAGAAGCCTCGCGATCGCTGGGATCCTGTCCAACATATATATAGAAGAAACGTTCAAATGCTATGCTTTCCTGCCAGAGATTCTAATAGGAGTGAATTCACGACAAAGCAATAGCGAATCGGAAAAAGCGAATTTTACACTTACACACCACTCGACGTGAGCTAGTTTAACTTCAGGTCATCATAAGAATGCGTTACATAAGATATACCACGCATCCATATGCTTTTTCACTAGCGTCTCCAATTGCCGGCAAATTTACTACGCACTACCCTGTCTTCTTTTACTCCCAAATGTCAGAGTATTCTAGGTCCTTCAAGTAGAGGCACTTTATTCCATTATATTGCTCTACAGTTGTTGCTGGGAGCTCATCATACCATCCGACCTTGGAATTCCAATAGTCCTAAATCCCACACGGCGGCACGATGCGAACAATGATTAAACTGATCTGCAAATGGACAGTTTTGCCCGTGATAGGTTTACTGTATTTGTTTAATTTAGTGACCTATTTTTTTCTTAATCTGTTTCGTATGTATTTTAGTATAAATTAATGCCCGAAATGATATATACTTATATTTGGAACGCACAACAAGTTAATGCATGGATATGGCTAGAAAACACTAACCTAACAAGGACGGTAAAGAAGTACCAGTACATTACCGCGACACTGCAACGGGTATACTGATGGTAGCGTTATCTTTTTAGCGATCGCTTCCCGTATTGAAGTAGGAATGGAGCCGCAGATAGTAGCTAAAGATAACTCAACACATTAGGTTGGCAATAAAGCTGACATTACCACGTCTTTTCCTCTATGGCATTACTCATGGTAAGCTTTCAAGAAATTACGCGATACGCGACCACGTTCACATAGCTCACAAGTAAAGAAACGGAAAAAGTTCACACTTAGTCATAGCGACACAGAAACGTTTTCGGAAATGCTTTGCGACACGGATACGTTCCTACCCAGAAAGGAATTGACATCTTTTGGGAGAGAACCTCTATAGGTATGTTGGTATTGATGGTGTAACGTTGCCGTATATATTCCCGTTCACGGTAATATTTCCGGGAATTCAACCGAGAATATCTCCAACTCTGCCGGAAGCTTTCTATATGTCCAGCAACATTACAATGATTCCGGGAATATGGCCGGCATTTCGTTCATGTGTTCAGATATTGAAAAAAAGAAATTGAATAGAAAGTTCAATGTTGTTTAATAAATTGAAACGCATAATGTAAAATGGCAGTCTATAGGCTGCCTGTGCCACTGTGATATTTAGTACCATAAACAAATCACCGCATAAATATTCATGGGTTATCCCCTCGCGTCAGGGGGATGAGCGGTACGTATAGTTTTAATAATAAAAACATATTAGCCGCATCGCATGTCTGTCTTTCCGTGACCGGGCAGTTTTACACCTGGCAGATGGGGAGATAGGGAGCTAGGAGGTAGAGGAGGGAAGCGACGAGGGGTTTTATGAGGATAATAGGGTAAAGAGGGTCCAGTGGGGGGCAAAGGCACCGTTTGTCAGCGGTCAGCTATTAACGAATGCGCTCATAATGTTTATTGTACCCGCTGAGCACTTTTTGGGTAATGCTTCTAACTCATCATTTTATAAATTAATTGGCATGACGTGACCCCTGCTCTGTTGTACTGAGTAACATTTGGTTTATAATATCGTTTGTTTATATTTTAATTCGCATTAGCGTTTTTATAAGCAATCGAGAAAAGCGTTGGAAAATCGTGTGTTCTACAAAATGTGGAAAACAGATAAGGTTTTCCATCATTTAGATTTTCCTTGGGGCATGCAACTTACTTTTTATTAAATTTATCGAACATTCAGCTTTTAGGTACCTATACTTTGCTACAGCAAATGTTATAAAACTACTCAACACAAAACATGTTTAAATTTTAATTACATTTTTAAATCTTCCACAGAAAATACTTTCTTTCTTCTTTTGACATTTTTTTTCTTTGAGTCGTATTTATGGAGGACAAATTATCAGAGGATCAATCAATGAAATGAATCAATGAGTGAATTAAAAATGTTGAGTCACAATGTCCATCGCCGCCATGAGAAGCGAGTGAATGGCAGAGCGAACATAATCGCCACGAGGGGTTGGTTGGATTGACACGAGCCGGCGCCATCGTTTACACATTTGACTTCATTTTATTATAATGAAATTATCGCATAGGTGTAGGTTCGCTCGCGTGCGTGCCACGCGACCCCTGTCCGGCCATCACCCCATGACGATGCTACCATCGGCTCGTGGGGTGAGTTTAACTTTTTAATTTGACGGTTGCAGCTAAACATTGAGAGCTGTGATTTTAATAGACTATACTGAATAATTAATAAAAACTTCACCTGGACGTATTCTAGATCCTGTTATGAAGAGCTGAGGGTTGGTTTAACAGTTGCTTATGTTAAAACCGCGAAACTAATTAAATTAAAAGAAAAGCTTTATTCGTAGAATTCGATGCAAAAAGCAATAAATCCTTCAATTACTGGCTTAGTATTCTGAATAAAAAGGTTATTAAAATCAATTAGCAACCAGAGACAGCGCGTCATAATCTGGCTAAGAAAGGGGTCGGAGGCGGCTGGTAATTAGCTAATGGAAGCGGCCCCGGCCACTGGTATCTAATGGTTCGAGGCACGCTCGCCGCGAGCATCTCGTATTTCGCCAGCGTTTCATTGGACAACCTCATATGTACTCAGGTTAATGTGCCCTCTTTAACAACTATTCATTTATCGTTTGGTGACGTGAATTTGAATTATACTTTGGGGCGAAAGCTGTTGGATGCCGGAAGCACTTTGAAGCTTTGTGTTGTCATTTATTTCGCTCTTGACTTGATAAAACCTTCGGCCTCAGGGCCGTACAAGCTACAGGCTGTAAAGTAACTTGTGCGGTATACCTCAAAACATTTTCATTTTTCAATCGTAGGGCCCGTATCATAGATCCAGTCCTGGGATTTATAAGGTGTTATAAACGACACCGTTCGGTAGGTATGCTCTATTTTTGTTGTTGATGAAGACTCTAAAGTGACCGTATTTTATTTAACCGAATTTTATTCTTTCAACCCTATAGAGCAAATAAAAATCCAAATAATTGGGATGTATGGCTGCTTTGTACTTAACTATCTCTTGAAAACACGCGTTCAACATAAGTGATCGTTAATATCCTGAAATACGTAACACGTTAGTGTACTTTTAGTTTAAGGCATTGCCAAATTCAAAGCAGACAAAGTCGAGGGCAAGAGCTCCGTATAAATCGAATTTAAAAAATACATCTTACCTGCCTAGCATGGCGATAGACATTAAGTATTTTTTTATTTATTCACTTAGTTAGGCTTACAGTAAGTTTCAAACAATGCGCCTTATTACGTCTGACAATCGTAAAGCGAGGCATTTCTCATTGGCAATAAAAGTGAGTAGATAGTTAGAATCGAACAATAATCGTCAATTTTATGGCGGCGTTGTCATCATTCACACTTCATTCACTTGTCGCTGGCGAGACGAAATATGGACTATTAAACGCGGTGCCTCATTCAACCCCGGCCTCTCAATAGTTTACCTATTTGTTATTTTCGTGGCGATTTAAATTGGTTAACTTCAAGTACTTCAACCAACTTAAAATCAACAAATTTAATGACAATTAGGTCATGAGAAAAGCTTTCCGATAAATAATTCAAAGGATTACCTTGTTAAATAATTATACTTGATCATCTTAATGTTGACGGACTGTGTGTCTACATGAGATGTAGCATCAGGTTTTATTATAAGAGGAAGTTAGCTCTTTAGTAGTAGTAAGGTAATTAGGAGGGCAAAATACAAGACTTGAAAATTCGTATTTCTACTCATTAATGTATTAATTCGGCTATTTTTTGGAAAAAAACCTGTGGCCGCAGGGCTATATAAGCTTCTTGAGTGCAGTGGTAGTCGAGTGGTCGGACGCGCGCCACTCATGCAATTGGTTCAGATCCCGATTCGCGCTTCGGAGTTCTTTGGAACTTGTGTGCAAATTTGAAATTAATATTAACCAGTACGGTGAAGGAAAACATTATAGAAATATGCAAACATCTTCAAAGTGATTCAACGATGAGTCGGAACTACAGTGGGATGTCTAAGTATAGGCCGACAATGATCATGACGATAATCAATAGTTTAGAACGCGGTTATCAAGCATTAAATTATAAGTTAGACATGCAAAAATAACATTTTATTTCAAAAGAATAATAATTATATTTTATAGCGTACTTTGTTAGCTGAACATAATTAATGACGTCAGAAGTCCAGTTGCGAGACCCAAGACTCAAATTGCACTACTTCTACAAAAAAAAACATGGTTGGAGACTTAACAGTTTTGGTATAATCCCAAAATTTAGTTATAAATCGGATTTCATGAAGATCGCGTATCATAACATGAGAAGTCTAGTTTTTCTTTTTTAACGTGTCTGTTTAGGCCAAACTGTATAGTTTGCCGTTTATTATTACCTATACGTGTGAAAAAAAAATAGTTATAGAAATTATTGCCAAATATTCTACATACAAAAGGAGATTTAAAATTATTAAGCCTCTTATATAAACTAAATAAATCAATAAATTGGTCTTGGATGTGTCTTCTGTATTAATGAATAAATGTATTTCTTTTTCTTTTTCTACTTCTGCGGACAATTTCCCTATTTGACCACGTGATTTAGGCTCTAGGAGGTAACTTAATGAGTGATTATATTCATACGTCATAATAAATTCACATACACACTCGCGAAAAATATTACCTTCCTTTTACCCGACTGCGCGAAGCCAAGAGGAGGGTATTGAGTTTAACAGTGTTTGTATGCATGTATGTGATCAAAAATCGGATGGCCCACTCTGTAGCTGCTAAACTACTGAATGGATTTTATAAATGGGGTATTATAATGCTCAAGGAAAACATGCAAGTGTCATAGGCTATATATAAGAATTCTCACGGTGCGCCATACTAGGAGCAAACATAGAAAATACTACTTTTACGTCGCCCGTCGGGCTTTCGTTTTTAACTTTACTTCATTGTTTAAGTGTTTTCATATTAAAACATTTTCTCTAACCATTATCACTTGATCTCAATATATATCCATTAATCTATATCCATTAAAAATTAAAAATTAATATATAGGTATCCATTAAAAATTAATACCTATAAACGTAGATATTTATCTAGTTGAGATCCTTATTTTAAAATCGGTTACTTTTATTGGGGTAAAAAGGTTTTCTCCACTGTATGAAAATTATTATTTATGCCGTTGGTCTCAATTTGGAAATAATTTGAAACGAATACAGTCGAATACAAACGCGTTTGGCTGTTCCTCAAAGCGACAGTGTTATTTTATTATTTCCGATAGTCTAGATTAGATCATGGAATAATTCCTCATGATGATCGGGCCGTCAGTTTTATAGTACACTACAATAAAAAACGCATAACTTCTCGCCCACCGCTAATTGAATGGACTCGGGGAGGAGGAGAAATGTGGACATTGCGTTATGACACTTACTTGACTTTGACAGGGGTTTTTATCGTTTGGCGGCCGGTACGAGTCTATGGAAACAGTATGGGGTAGCGGAATGGAGGCAATGTTATGACACTGCAATGATATCGAACTTTAATATCGATTATATCATTGTACACTTACGGAAATTAACTCTACTCAACATAATATATTTTGACACACATTGATGTAGTCCCGAACAAAGATTCCGTGTGCTAGGTACCTACCTGACATCGGATCAAATACATTTTAAATAATTAATACGATTTCATCCGAAGATAATATAGTAAGCTACTCCAGGGGCCCGTTTCTCAAAGCGTGTTAGTCTAATAATATTAGTGTTTTGTTTCGTTTTTTCTTTTAATTAACGAGACAAAACACTAATATTATTAGACTACCATGCTTCGAGAAACGGGCCCCAGGAAACTAACGATTTTGATAAACATAAATCTATTAAAGGCTAAAAACCAATAGAGCAATAGATATTCTTTGAGTCAATGTTGAGTAAGTATGTTAGATGACACACATAATAATAAACCGTTCAAGTGCGAGTCTGACTCGCGCGCCGAGGGCTCCGTACTTACCTATGAAAAAGAAACAGTACCTTGTAGGGACGGAACCCTAAACATTAAAAAAAAATTAACAACCGGGTAACCATTTACAACCTCCCTATGAAATAAGTCAAAAAATAACTTTCGCAAGCTCCATCTCCGTGCAATCGTCGAGTGTGATACGACTTTGCAAAGGTTATTCCGTTTAACTTTTTTTTTATGTGATGTAGTTACAAATTTAAGGTTTTCGGACTTTTTCCTTTATTTGTGCTATAAGACAATGCTTCTTGCCAAATTTCATGATTCTATGTCAACGGGAAGTACCCTATAGGTTTTGATTCCCTTTGGATTCCCTTGAAAGTATCAAAATATGAGACATAAACGGCCATATCTTTTGATTGCGGTGACTTAGAAGGTTGATTTTTTCACAGCTTCAGGAGATTGCAGACTTGAGTATTTGATATTAATTTGAACTTGTTACCTCTACGCGTTCCTGAGAAAAAGATCTTGACAGACAGACAGACAGACAGACAGACGGACAAACAAGTGATCCTATAAGGGTTCCTTTTTCCCTGTTGAGGTACGGAACCCTAAAAAGAACTAAAAACCATATTCTGAAATATAATACTTACTTCAAATTACAATAATTTTGGTGTATAAATAATAACGATTCTCAATGCATATTGTGAAGTATCTAATATAGGATATAAGAGGTTTTACCGAACTTAAACTTTACGAGGAAATAAAAATTGTCAGAATTTCTTTGCTTTTTACATGCGCGCTTTAAGGAATAGGAGGACGCAGAAACTCGTTGTACGAGTATTTTGTTTGGGCAACGATTTTATGCTTGATTTTCACTTGGGTATTTGCCAAATATTTTTGTGGCAAGACATTCTTATTATATCAAAAGCAAGAGATGCATCACAAATGTTAAGCAGCTAAGTGAAGTGTCTCACTAATGCATACTTACAGCAAAATAATATGGTAAATGTTTAAGTCAGCAAATGAAAGGAGTTATTACTTATATGAAATGCATTATTAAATAACAAATACTTTGTTGCTAATTTGTTTATTATGATATAAGTTACAAAGTGCTTGGCAAAAACCAAATAAAATAAAAAAACGGGCCAAGTGCGCGTCGGACTCGCGCACGTACCATACTCGTACTCGGTTCCGTACCATTAACTATAAAAACGGCAAAGAAATCACGTTTGTTGTATGGGAGCCCTCTTAAATATTTATTTTATTCTATTTTTTAGTATTTGTTGTTATAGCGGCAATAGAAATATACTCGTATCATCTGTGAAAATTTCATTGTCTAACTATCACGTTTCATGAGATACAGCTTGGTGACAGACGGACAGACACACGGATGGACAACGGAGTCTTAGTAATAGAGTCCCGTTTTACCCTTTGGGTGCGGAACTCTAAAAAAATTAAAGATCAAAATTTCCTCTGTGTGGTTAGAGATTTTATGCGCACGGTCAGGCTGCGGATAATATGTGCTTACCGAGCATATTCACTGAAAAACTTTCATTACAATGTAATCCAAAAATAAGATACCTACTCTTAAATAAATATGCATAAATTTGTCAGGGCATCCCGATATGCTATTTCAATCTCAGTTAATTCAAGTTGAGATTGATTGAAGGGAATGACAATCCAAACAATTTAAGAATTTTAAGCATAGAAAAAGAAGACCTTAAGGTATAATAAAGTATTTGTATTGAATTAATGGGTTAGTGTTATAATTTTGACCCTCTGTTAGATTAGGCAACGCAATATAGTTTAAATCAAAATCGTTTGGCTAGATTTGTCTAAAACAATACGTGTTTTAAATAACTGAATTTATTTATTTGTACACAAACAACCTAGCCTTTCTCACCCTGAAATATCCATGTATTAAAATGCCGACTTTTTTCACGTAAAATTAACAAAGCCAACAATAACGTCGTGAAAGGGTTCATAACTTTCAAAGTATTGTTTTTATAATCTGAGAATATAAATTGAGTTCTAACTGATTGACAGTAGGTAACATGTTTAACATTTTATTTTATTTATGAATTTTGTGATGCAAAACGAAACCTCCGCTGAAAAGCGCCATGTTTATTAAATAATTTATATGATTTTTTAAATAATCTTTTGTCTCTTACTTTATTAAATCGAATGACGTCGTAGTACGTGGTAACAAATACATAGTATGTATATTATGTATATACCGCTTATACAAAATCAGCATATTAAGAGGTCGAGTTGAAAGTAATGCGCGCGCAGATATCGACTGGCCGCCCGCCCCTCGCACTGATTGGGCCGGAGTCGGGGAAATGGTGAAAAGTGAATGCGGTCGTGAATAATTTTACCTACTTACATAAAGAACTGTGCACTATGTATATGCGCATCTTTATCTGTGATGTGTATCAAGCAATACTAGACCTTATATTTCAACCCAATACGGACTTAGACATTTCACAGAATCGTTCGTAGACCCAAGTGGTGCTGGTACTAATGGAGCAATGACGTGTATAGTAATGTGTCTTTGTTTTCACTTTATGTATTTAGGGGCACTTATAATTGTGTGCTTTAAATATAAAATTATCGCATTGTTTTCATACGAAGTATTTTACGAGTGTGAACCTACGGCTTTTCATACAAAACGCGATAACAATTTCCACACCTTAAATGTTAACCGATTTTGACCAATTTTTGATAGGTCGTCAAGTTTTGTCGGTCAAAACAAAATCTAGGTCTATTACGTTGTTATTTTTTTTCATTTTTCAATTAATCATAAATTCAATTTTATTGTTGTTTCAGTATTCTCATACAAAACTAATTTCGGTCATAATATTCAAAAAACGTATAGACCTTGTTCGTGTGATATTCTTTTGACTGGCAATCTATCAAAAAATGGTCTAAATCGGTTAACATTTTGAGGTGGAAATCGTTATCGTCTTTTGTATGAAAAGCCGTAGGTTCACACTCGTTTTAATACATACCATTAATTATTAGAAATTGTCGCTCTTCGCTAAAGCTCAGCACGGCTAGCACGACCTGCCCGCGATTCGTTTTTCGCTCAGTGCGTCCCTTACTTATTTGACTAGTTTGACAGTGACGCACTGTGCGACAAACGACTCGCGGGCATGTCATGCTAGCCTCCCAGGTTATACTTAAAAAAAAAAACTATTTTTTTATGAAATAAAAAAGACAGGATAATCTTTCAATAAGTATCTACTATCATTTGAAAAGGCTAAGGTTGGTCTGATAAGTCTAATCTAGGAGACATCCAACTATTTCATACTAGCTGTGCCCGGCATGCGCTGCAATAATGCTGTTTCTTTTTACTTTTTTAGGTCATATCATAAACTTTTTCATTGCAAGTGCACGCGTAACACCTCACCAACGTTTCATCGTAATCGGATGAATGTAGTAACGCGTAGCCACGAACAAATAAACAAAGAAACAACCAAACAAACATTTATGTAATGTTCATACTTTTTAGGGTTCCGTACCCGAAGGAATCAACGGGACCCTATTACTGAGTCTGCAACGTACGTCCGTCCATCCGTCTGTCAGAGGTCTCTCTAAGCAACGGTAAGAGGTAGCGAGTTGAAATTTTCACAGACTATGTACTTATTGTTAAGGCATAAATACTAGCAAATACTAAAAATATCAAAAAGTTTTAAGCATGAGAAGCTCCCCATTCAGTGATACCCAAAAAATTAGCTGATTTTGGACCAATTTTGTTCCAGGTGTATCTCCAAAACAGCTTAACTTTCAACTATCACATTTTGCCTTATATTAGTTTGTACGTTAAACAACAAATATCAATTCAACAAACAAGAAATGTGAAATATATCAAAACCAAACCTGAAAATTACCGCTGCAGCTTAACAATGTGTCAACTTATTTGCAACTGTCAAAATTCTTATCCCATTAACATACGAGTACCGTCTATTATTCATTGGTTGAGGCCATTCCAAATTGGCGTAGTACGGAACCCTCGATGCACGAGTCTGATTCGCACTTATTCCATTTTACGTTTTTATTATATGTATATAGATAACATCACTGTCGCTCGAGCTATTTCACAAATTCCCCTGCCCGAAAAAATCAAGATAATGCTTTAAAAGCTTATGTCTTAGATCCCAATACACCTTAGGTAATAATCTGTGGAACTGCGCCTCTATTCGGGAACGCTAAGTGATTCTGTAGCGACACGTAAGCCAGATTTCTCATCCCACTCTTGCGCACGACGCGTAATGCGTAAGAGCGAGATGAGAAATCTCGCTCGCGAATCACTTAGCGTTCCCGAATAGAGGCGCAGTTGTGTATAAGACCTTCCGTAGAATCTCTAGAAAAATATTACTTCTGTAGGAGAGAGTGTACCTACATGTTTAAGAAATCTTACCTAACTTAAAATATAATTTTCTTGAAAATCGAACGATTATAAGTTATTTTTTACCATTGTGTCTAAAAAAGCTTTAATGATAAAAGTCTTATGCTCATACGTATGTGCATTTTATGTATGAGTATGAATGAGTACGCCCAGGAATGCGGCGCACGCGCCTCGCACACACGTGCTGCCATCGCGTGTAAACGTAAACACACACATTGACGGTGCAAACAAGTTATTGTGAGCACACATATGTACACAATATGTCTGCGGACTCACATACACGTACAATTTTTGGTACTATCGCTGACTTAAGTTTATTTGTTTCCTTCACTCTGTGCCTTCAGTTCTCTGGTATCCTTACTTCACTTGTACAACCTGTTATTATTATATTTATATTAAACTAGCGACCCGCCCCGGCTTCGCACGGGTGCAATGCTGATACTAAATATACCTACCTACTACAGAATGTCCTTATAAACAACGTTTACAGCTTATGTTCCAGGAGCTCCGATAAACGCGCTGTCCGATCGCTGTTAATCATAAAGTGCTATGTCCCTGCATTTTAAATCTGTAATATCTTCGGGAATATTTATTTAAATTACATGCTGTAAAGGGCCATATTGATCTATATTAAATGGACAATATATTTAAGGTACTTAATTGGATAAGGATTAATGCTGTATTGCTTAAAATCACTTCGTAAATAAGCCATTTTTTCCCGTAAAATGTTAAGGATAAAAAATGATTATTGTGGGTTATCCTTAAGAGATAGACATATACCATCGCGGACTTTTTTGTTGACCTTTTTAAGGTGTACAATACTGTAGTACATTATTTTGATTTATCTCGTGGGGTACAGCCAGCGTTTGCAATGTAAGCGCAAAAAAAATAGTTTATTTACGACATCACATTAGAAACCTCTAAATTTATCAGTGTTTCTCTACAATATTATGCATATATTATACACATAAACCTTCCTCTTGAATCACTCTATCTATTAAAAAAACCGCTTCAAAATCCGTTGCGTAGTTTTAAAGATTTAAGCATACATAGGGATAGACAGACAGCGACAGCGACTTTGTTTTATACTATGTAGTGACTAATATATACATACATAAACTAGCCCTCTTTTATATCACCGCTACCGGGGAAGTTGGTAATAATAATCGTTAATTAGCTATACACTTTCACACGCGGAGTATCAAGACATCGAATGTCTTACTTGTCAACTTATTTTTCAAAATACGAGTAGGTAGTAGAACAGATGAACATATGTGGGTATCCACATAACATACATACACTGCCAAAACGATAACCTGCCTTTGACTTTGCGGCAGTCGGGTAAAAATATACAGGTTCAGACAAAATCACATTGAAATCAAACGATTGAAAAATGAAATTATATCAAACACGAGGAATCCATACATTCCTAATTATATTTCGCTACTAGAGAATATGTATATCCTCTAATGTAGTGGAAAATAAAGAGACATTAAAATAGGAGACAAGACACCCGGTAGTCATTTATTTTTATTGCAAGTCTTGTCGATTTAGTTATTGAGCGTACAAGCCCGCTTGAATGGTGTCGTCGAGACTCGGGCATACTATGTGCCCGTTACTTCTCTCAATGAATGGTGCCTCTTTCAATAATGCCCAAAAGCCTTAAACATGATTTGTGCCACAGCAAAATGTACTTATACACATTTGGATTGAGTTGAAATTCAACCGGCGGTGGGTTTTCTTTTTTCTAAATTGAAAAATTGTGACCTCATGTCAAGAGTAGTGAGGTGGTTGAAAGTGTGCGAAGTTACCTTTTGAACTGTTTCGGACCGGGAAGCAGAGCTGCGCTTGCGCCGCCCACGCGCCGGAAATATCATTACTGACAGATCCTATCGTCGCCGAGTAGGTATACTGCTCACGATTCCGTCATTAGTAAGGATTGCGCATTTTTTGGTTTTCCAGAAAGGAAGTTGATGTCGTGATAAGGTCTTAACAAATTGTAAACGAAGCTCACCCACCAGGGCCTCTGTGCGACAGCTCTAAGCCTTTCCTTTCAATCAAATCTTCAAGAAGATCCAGACAGAGCAAAGCGATATGATAGTACATATCACTTAGGTAACTTAGATAATATGGAAAATAGAGCCACAGCGGATAGGGCACGGAGATAACTTAACCCCCGGAAAAAAATGATATTATGATTCAATGTAATGTTTAAATGTAAAAATATATTGACTTAACCTGAGAATTAATATCGTGAGTCAAAAAAACCGATTACTTCAAACAAGACTATAATCTTGGTTCAAGAAAATATTTGTTCCGTTATATGGAAATCACGGATTGTCTTGACCAAGGCGATATTGTCTACATTCAAGACATCATTATTTTCCGTGCATCTTATCTCCCTGACTATCTCTTTCATCGGCACCAGTGTGAGAGAGCCGCACTTAGAGATAAAACGGTGTTTACTTATCCTTGTGTCAAACTTACTAAGGCCGGTGGTTATAAAAAATTACTTGACCTACTAGAAGTATGGAGTCTCAACTTTCTTTCAGTACCTATATACCATCTTATAAAACAGGACGGTATCAATTCGCCTGTATTTTCAGCTGTTCTCTAACAAACCTCTTCGCTTATTTCGTGTCTAATTTCATCAGACAATCATAAATTGACCGGCGCGGTCGTAGCCATTATGCGGAGCTGGGTACCCATGTCCGTGGCCGGCTGCGTCGAAATACGACCAAGATCGAATACACGCACGTACATGTAGTTTAAACGCACTGACAGGTCAAGTTACGCTCGCCGGCGAGTACATGAACGAAGTGTTATTTTAAAGGATCACACCCCAGTAAACTTAATTGGAATGGCACACGTTCTAGTGAAGCATTGCGAATTACGATGTCTTAAGCCGGTATATTTTAATGTTGAGCTTTGCCTTGAGTTACATTGATTTAATTTTAACTATTCTGGTGTAAGACGTTCTGAGTAGTCCATATTAATTGAACATTTATTTAAGGTATAAGTCCTTGTGTTTGCTGTTCCCTCGAATCGGACCCCAGTCGCTCTCAATCACCGTCTTAGTAGTTAAATTCAAACAATAGTCGGCACTATTACAATAATGGTACACTGAAATAACATTTGCATAAATTTAAGCCCTGTCATGTCGCTTGTCCATCTGTCTGTCACGAAATAGGGAAATCGCTTTATCACGATAATCAAACTCGGTATATTAGTTAAAATTCAAATTAGATATACTGCCAATAAGCTTCTAGTCCAGGTAACTAACATATCTATTTACAAATTAAAACTTTCGTGAGACGTTATGAATACTTGAAAAACACACGGCTTTAGTCACGATTTATTGTCAGAAATAGTCAGTGCGCGGGTTGATCTGACCGGGACCGCACTCAAACCCTGAAGAAGGACTCCAATCGAGTTCGAAACATGTCGGAGTATTTCTGACAATAAATCGTGAGTAAAGCCGTGTGTTTTTCAAGTATTTCAAGTATATTTACTATGTGGAAAATAGATGAAATGGAAATAATTTGTACCTGATCGTTGTTTTTCTTATATAAGACATATAAACTTACGTAAATTAAATTAGCATCTAGATAGATTTTGAATCCCTGCTCAGAATTATTTTATTTAGATAAAAATATAACATTTAATCATTACCTAAATTCTTTCTAAAATATAATACTTACAGACAACATTTGGTACTCTCTTCTCTGTACTAAAGAAACACTTTTTACTCAATTCATTATATTTGAAAAATAAAATATTAAAAGAAAAAGGCGACAAGAGTCTGTTGGATTCTTATAATTATTAAGGTACTAATCCTAAATACATGTTTTAAAAAATGTGCCTATTATTAATTAATGTTTTTTTAAATCATTCGTCGGCTCATTTAGGAAATTCTACTTATAAGTATTACACATGCGAAAGTTTGTATGTGGCTGTCTGTATGTTTGTTACCATTCATTTCCTTAACGCGGCTTAACCGATTTTTAATATATTTAGTATATAGTTACCTTAGGTCTCGGAATAAGTCGTAGGGTACTATTTATTAAAATCACGGAGGATAACCGAGTTCGACGCGGACGAAGTCGCTGGCAGGAGCTAGTATTAAATAATACAGTGTCGTTATTATTTTAGCGCATACCTTTAGTTAATGTTTAAAATGCCTAAGAATGGAAATAAAATGAAATGATGATATAATTAGTAACCAAATAATCCTTACCTTAAAGGCACACGTTTGCCTTTTTAGCTATATCTTTTCTATTATTATTGGTACTATTTTTTTAATTTCTGTTCTGTAGAGAAATAAGTGTTTAAATTACATAACAAATTTAGGAGAAACCATATTTACGCGGTGATACCACTAAAATCAGCACCTACAATTGAACATATACTTAGTTTAAGTGGTTTAACTATATAAATAGGTTAAGTTATGTTAGTGTTTCGTCAGGCGAAGGGGAAGGCGAAGGCGAAGGGTCAAACTACCCAGAAACAGGATCTCGGCTCCGTGAAGCCTTTTCTATTATGTTATCGTTACCTACCATGCTTCGTTTTTTTATAATTCGAAATAAAATAATGTTAACAATCTTGATAAGCTTTGTTATCAATAAGTGCTTTTTTGCTCAAAAATAATTGTCACGACGTTTTACATTAATTCTAACTCTAAAAAACCGGACAAGTGCGAGACAAACCCGCGTGGAGAGGGTTCCGTTCCATACATGATTAACTGAAATTTCCAATTATAGTTTAAATACCATAGACTTTTTATAGGTTTTCCTGTAATCTATTGGTAAAGAACTATTTTTAGTATTTTTTTCAAAATTTTAGGCCTCGTAGTTTCGGAGATAAGGGGGGGGAATGGTCAATTTTGGCCTATTTTCCTAAATAACTTCCAAACCATTTATTTTAAAATTCCAAAAAAAAACATATTTAAGATCCTCACAGTAAGCCCTTTCATTTGATATGTCACATGATATAGTTTGCATAACTTTTTTTTAAATTTTCTAATTTGCCCCCCTAAAGTGGGCCCCATGTTCAAAATTAATTTATTTACGTTACGCATCCCTGTTGCGGTCATCCATTTACATATGTATACCAAATTTCAAATCAATCGGTCCAGTAGTTTCGGAGCAAATTGGCTGTGACAGACGGACAGACAGACAGACAGACAGACAGACAGACACACGAGTGATCCTATCCTTCCTTTCCTTCCTTCCTTTCGGTTCCGGTTCCTTTTTTCCTTTTGAGGTACGGAACCCTAAAAACAAGTAAACCTACCCCGCGCTGCTCGCCAATAGTCGCCTTAATGATAAATCAATTTATATCTAAGTAGTTTGCATATTGCCAGCTGGACTTTCGGGTTTCTATAAAATTCCTAAGCTATGTATAAAATGAATTATATTTCATACATTACCTGAAAGTGCAGGCATTATGTAAAATTCTACTAGACCTTCTGTAGAATGCTGGATTATACATCACATATTGCCGGAAAGAGATAAAAATTACAATACTTGCAGTTAAAGTTCTTAATTGAAGCCGATGAGTAAATACGTTCCTTTTCACAAAATTCAACAGTTTCATCATAACATCACTAAAGAGTAGCTAGTGTAGCATTTCAGCGTGTCCCGAAGAATAAAAAGATATTATATGAACACACTGTTTACCACTTACCCTGGAGGCAGGTCCAAGGCTTCAACGTCTAATTTCTTCTAAATAAAACACCTGGAGGTAACTTTCAATAATATATTATATTTAATGGGGCGGATCCCAAGGTATATTTGTTTCGCTCGCGATTAACCCAACACGGTAGTGTAATTGCACAATACAATCTTCATCGTATAAAACATTATTCTCATTATTCTGACACGGGTATCGTATCGAAACGACCGAACGTTTAAATGGTACAAAAGTCACATACGGCAAATATAACACGGCCCCCGACTTACCCGACGATGTCGGTGTCCAAAATCCGCAATAAATCCTGATAATAAATAAAACCTGATGTCCTTTTGTTAACACTTCTTTAGAACACTTCTTATTTAGATAGACGGCGGCTACATCAAATCGATGGGATTGAACGCGGAATACTCCAAATTAAACAGTGCTTCTCGCCGTAATGATTGGGGTGCTTTTTAAGCAAAATTAGCCTCCCTTAGGAATGGGTTTAGCAGGGCTGTTTCCAACTAGGACTTCAGGGGTCAAATGAAAAGCGATTCGTGAAAACAAGACACTTCAAATCGAATAGTCAAATTTTAAATTCAAACAAAGGGATAGTGGTGACACTAGTATGTATGCGGCCAACAGAAAACTACAAAAAGGTTTAACATGCAAAAAAGTTTTATCGTATACTGCTAGTAAATTTGCAGGATTAAGCCTGTAATGCTGCAATCAGAGTACTAGGTAGGGTAAATTATTATGGCATTATATACTTCTATACTTATTATTTAAAAAAAAAATTGTATCTATAAAGAACCAGCCAGAATCAGGGAACGCTAAGTGATGTTGTAGCGAATCGCGAGATTTCTCAACCCACTCTTCCGCACGACGCGTAATGCGTAAGAGTGAGATACGAGTCTCGCTCGCGGGTGGCTGCAGTATCACTCAGACTTTTCCAAATAGACGCCCAGCAACGTTTTAGTAATTTTAGGTGTGACAGGTGCGGACAAATTGTCATAGTTTTCGACGTTTGTTTGGAAAAAAAGACGATGTCTTATGTCGGATTGTCAGCATCTGTCGCTCTTGTGAAATAGGCCACAGGTCGCTGTGCGCCAAAGGTTTGAATGAAAGAAGAGTGTTCAGAGTGTATAAAAAATCAAGCTTGCCTCAACTATGTACCTAAACGTATGTACAAATAAATGGCTTATTAAGTCCAATTTGTATATAGCTGTACTACAAAAATTATCACGTCAACGTAGTCATAAAAATAACAGGTTTTAAAATTATGCGACACGCCAAGTCAGAAACGTCAAAGCACAGGTAAAATGCCACTGACGTACCGACGATTTGGAATAAAAAAAGAATTATAATCATTGTCATAAAATTGTATTATTTAAGTAAACATTAAATCAAAACCTACCTGTACCTAAATTCATTATTTAAGAAATCATGATTTTGTACGCCTTTGGCAAGTTCTATTGAATTCGAGTAAATCTGCGTGTGCCAGACCAGAACCGGCGCGGATTGGAGCGGCGGCGTTTGGTTTGGGGTGTGTTAGTAATTCGCGTGGTGCGGCTGCGAACATTCGGCGCCGAGTTCGACGCTGGCACTAACCGGTTTTCTACACTGCTATAGCTAACGTCTCTTGAGTGAAGTGCTTTGCATTTTTGACAATCACATGTGCTAGGTACCTACTTCTATAATAAAGGAGCGTTTAACGAATTTTGGGGGTGGGGGGGGGGGGGGTCTTGTAAAACGTTACGATGGGAGGAGCGGGAGGGGGGTTAGAACTACGCGTTACGTAACATTTTTTTAACCCTTCAGAACGGTCGCGTAGAGACATTCTCTCGCGCATTTTTAAAAACTTTTTTTTCCCAAATTTCAACTGGAATGACCGCTTGAAAATTGTCAGGGGGGGTCAAAAATCTCCAAAAATTGCGTTAGGTAATACTTGAACGCTCCCTATAGGGAAATTCAACCAAAGCTATCGAAATATTGGTTTCCGAGTCACCGTGGCCAGCATGCCTATACTTATTACTACTTACTATAGGATAGTTTATTTTATAGATTTATAAAGATTACCGATATTTACCGAAGTATATTATTTTCGTCCGGTCACTGTATCCAGTTTATTTGTGGTATTTTTGCTTCTTAAAAGTGACCTTATCTTTAGTATGCAGGCAGAGAGTTTAATGAATGGAGTAGAATCGATGTCAGCCGTCCGTGTTGTAACGGAACATTCGCTATTGATACCCCATTAGCATCAGATCATAAATACGTTTAGAGATTCTAAATTTGGAGGCTTTATAGTCGCTATCCACTTCATGGCGGATTACGACGGCTAACATTGAGTTATTATCGGCCTGCACGAATTTATCATAATGAAAGTATTTTTACATTACCATATTTTACCGATAAAGCTGCAGTAGTAAAATGAGACACAATTTACCAAAAAATAAATCAATGTACTTACTTGTAGATTAAAAATTGGATAGGTAATACTAAAACAATCGAGCACACACATATATATATATATATATATATATATATATATATATATATATATATATATATATATATATATATATATATATATATATATATATATATATATATATATATATATATATATACATAAAGCAATCGAGTGTAATGAATCTTCTTGCTTTAATTACAGGACCTCATTATTCGCAAAGAGGTAGGTCACAAGCCGTATAATGGTGGATTTATGATAATTCGTATTGTATTTATTATGCCTATGCGTCTGGTATCGAGTTCAGATATTAAGATGGCTTCGCGGTGATGTCACCTCCTGGGTTAACGGACAATGCCGTGTTTTCTATTCCACTGCTAGCTCATTCGGCCGCCGCGCGCGCCGCCAAATCGCACAAAAGGAATTATAACATAAATTAAGCTAATAAGTGGCATGGAGTTCATAGAGAAAGCCTACAGAAAAAAAAACGATGTACACCATTCAGTCATTTTGGTTGTAGAGTGCGCTTTAGTGATATTTTAGAGATAAGTTCCCGTGTGATCTTTATAACTTAGAAATAAAACCGGACAAGTGCGAGTTAAACTCGCGTGGAGAGGGTTCCGTTCCGTACATGATTATCTGAAATTTACTAGGTTACCTTAAATACCATAGACTTCTTATAGGTTTTCCTGTAATCTATAGGCAAAGATCTATTTCCTGTATTTTTTTCAAAATTTTAGCCCCAGTTGTTTCGGAAATAAGGGGGGGGGGGGGAATGGTCATTTTTCGCCTATTTTCCTGAATAACTTCTAAACTATTTTACTTAAAAGTCAAAAGAAAATATATTTAAGATCCTCACAATAAGCCCTTTCATCTGATATGTCACACGATATAGGCGGCATAACTTTTTTTTTTTCAATTTTTTAGTTTACCCCCAAAAAGTGGCCCGTATGTTTAAAGTTCATACATTTACGTTACGCGTCCGTGTTGCGGTTACCAACTTACATATGAATACCAAATTTCAACTCAAACGGTCCAGTAGTTTCGGAGCAAATTGGCTGTGACAGACGGACAGACAGACAGACAGACAGACAGACAGACAGACACACGAGTGATCCTATAAGGGTTCCTTTTTTTCCTTTTGAGGTACGGAACCCTAAAAACAGAAAATTAAAAGGAGGAATACATATTTCGGGATGTCGTCCTACTCGTATAATTCAAAGTTTGCACAAGGCACAGTAAATGTAGCTTTTATATTCCGTACATTGCTAAAGTTGTCTGCTGAAGCAAAATCGCACCAGTAATACACAAAATATTACTGGTGCGATTTTGAAAATTGCATAGCACTGCTCCTCTAGTACTAATACTTCTTAAGTAAGTTGATACGCCGGTCAAAGCTCGGTCCATCTGTAGCGCCGGTATCAAACTTGTCATTGAGTACCTTGTGTTTTACTCGACTGGCCAAAAAGGAGTGTATTGATTTTTCAGGGTTCACGTGTGTGTGTGTGGGAATTTCTTTATTCCGTCATTATGTCCGAACGCCAGATACGATTTGCGGGTATCGTTACAATCCTTACGTTTTCCCTTAGGTAATATTGTGCAGAATCGCGACTAGTAAGAAACAATATTGGCATAAGCGTCGAATAATCCATATAGCCCACGAGATTAGTTCTGTCTGTTATTGTTGATTCTATATAAGGAATGGTTTTTATCCCATTTATTTGCTAGAAAAACCGACATGAAAAAAAAATGCGGGGAAACGAGAGTTTCGCTCGCTGTCGCTACAGTCGTGTTACCCATTGTCTGCAATCATGTTTTTAACACTTACTTTTTCACCAAATGTTAATTAGGCGCCAAGGGTCTCATTTGACGACGAAAAGTCGCTTGCCGCACAGAAAAATGTTTTGTACCAGTATGGGAGTCTTCGTCGAGCGTGCATCAGCAACTTGAGGCAGATTCATTATGGGCCATGTACACCATGGGTCATCGTTGGCTATCGCACAGGACGCATTCGTAGGTAAGAATAAGATAGACATATCTTTATCTCAGTTTAACGTATGAATGCGTCCCGTGCAAAGGCCGACAATGGCCCGTCATGCAGAGTGGCCAACACGGAGACGAGCAGGCCGCCCAGCCGAGTGAGTTATGCGTCGCACTTGCTACGCACGCAGCATGCCCACGCACCTACCTACTTAATTATTCCTCTGTTTTGTAGGTCCATTGAGCATTTAAGCAAATGGAAGCAAATTTCTTATTTGCTCAATTGTTTGTAGTCCTTTTTAATATACATATAGTCACAAAGCAAATTGACGTCGCATAAGTATAAAAAATTTATACTTATTGTGTCGGTCTAGATTAATCCAATTTTGCTTAGGTTGTATACTTTCATCATTGAAGTAGAATAATGGACTTTATCTATGTGAAGAATAGAGCTCTGCCCTTCTGTCAATTTAAAGTAACTAAATGTAGGTAGAAAAATAAAACCACGGACTTAAAAAACGAGCTCAATTAGCGATTATTTAAATAGTATGAAATAAAATATCGTTGCCTTACTTGACTATATGTATTATGATGCTGCTGAACCAATCAGTGGTAAGGTCCATACCTTTTTAATATAAGTTCATACAGACTTACTGTTTTCTTAAGAGACAATTAATAAAAAATTCTGCATCTTTAAGTTGTAAATAAAATAATATTGGGCTCCTACCAATTTTTATCTAATTGTCTCTTAAGAGAACGATATAACTTAAGTTAAAGTTAAATCTTAGGTAGGTATGGAACTGACAACCTTTTGGTTCAGCAGCAATTTGTTACAGCTGAATATAATTCGGAATATAAGGGACAACGATATTTAACGAGTATGTACTTATGAATACGAGCTGAATGCTTACTTTACTTTGAAGAAGTTATGTGCGAAAATCCGTTATTTCCCACGAACTTTTTGGTAAAGGGCGAAGGAAAACTCTGATATAAATTAATGAATATTTGATGACTCATACTCTGGTCCATGATGGGTCCCCGTAGAGACTTGTAATCAGAAGCCTCATTGTCATTAGAGGATACCAGTGCCCAGAAGGGGATCGCATAGGGATTATAATGATGGTATGACACTATAATATAATCAGCTGTAGGTGGTCATTTTAGAAAGCAATAGATGTCGTTTAAAGGTTTCCTGAGTCTAAGGGCCCCTAAGACGTGCTACATGACGTTTATGGAAACGTTAAATAATGAATAATGTTGCTCTGAAATAGATATGAGCGCTACGCCGGCGCGCCGCCGTCGCCGCAATCAACAACCGCGCCGTCGCCGCCGGCGCGGCACCATCGGCGCGCCGATCGGGTGATCCGATGAATCCGATCAGTCGAAACTTATTCGCCGTGGAACGAACCCATGTCAAATATAAAACAAAATGGCGACTGCATCGACCGCGAATAATACAATTAGATATTTACCGATTAATTTTAGATCAATCGATTTTGATGGCAAAAGAAGAATTGTTTTATGTGACCAAATATTTTGCGATGCTTGCTTGAAAGAATATCAATGAAGATGTTCTGTTTGCAGAGTAAGTCTTTACAATTTTTTATTTCAAATAATATTACTTTATACCAATTATGATAAATTATATTCGCTATGAATTAACTGGAAGTGTTATAGAATTGTTTCTTTTTTTGGCAAAAAAATCATCTCTTTTTATATTCAATTATTTTACTTAAAAATAGGGTCAAGTTAACTTGGGTTTGGTGTCATTTCCCTTAGTAAATATATGTTAAAAGCTGTGAAGAAGTTGAAAGTAATATTAATTTAATTGCTTAAAACTGAATCTGTCGTTTACTTAAAAAGCACTGCCTGCGCATTTTATATTTACATAATATATTTTTATTGAAGGTTATGGGTAACGATTGATTCGTATTTCTTCAGAGTTGTGGCGCACTGCAGAAATATATACCATTATATGTTATTTATAAGTTAAAAGATATTTTTAAGTTGATTCATCATCATCATCATTTCAGCCGCAGGACATCCACTGCTGGTCATAGGCCTCCCCCATCGATTTCCAAAAGGGCCGGTCGGAAGCGGCCTGCGTCCAGTGTTTTCCTGCCCTCTCTTTTAGGTCGTCTGTCCATCTTGTGGGTGGACGTCCCACATTGCACTTACCGGTCCGTGGTCTCCATTCGAGAACTTTTCGGCCCCATCGGCCATTCGTTCTGCGTTCTATGTGCCCTGCCCACTGCCACTTCAACTTGCTAACCCGGTGGGCTATGTCGGTAACTTTCGTTTGTCTACTCCTCATTTCTGATTCGATCTCGCAGAGAAACCCCGAGCATAGCCACTCTCCATAGCTCGTTATGCGACTTTGAGCTTGCTAATAAGGCCCATAGTGAGAGACCATGTTTCAGTGCCGTATGTCATCACTGGCAACACACACTGATTGAAGACTTTCGTCTTAAGACACTGAGGTATTTTGGACGAGAAGACGTTGCGAAGTTTACCGAACGCTGCCCAGCCGAGTTGGATTCGTCGATTGACCTCTTTCTTGAAGTTGGACCTGCCTAGTTGGACTGTTTGTCCTAGGTAGACGTACGCGTCATCAACTTCTAGAACTGAGTTCCCAACTGATACTGGGGTGGGCACAACAAGGATGTTTGACATGACCTTCGTCTTTTCCATGTTCATCTTAAGGCCCACCTGTTGGGAGACTCGATTGAGGCCTTCGAGCATCGTGCTGAGATCTTCCATTGATTCTGCCATGGCCACAATATCGTCGTCAAATCGAAGGTGAGTGATGTACTCACCGTTGATGTTGATGCCGAGTCCTTGCCATTCCAGGAGCTTGAAAGCGTCTTCCATTATGGCAGTGAACAGTTTCGGAGAGATTACGTCTCCCTGTCACACGCCTCTTCGCAATGGAATTGCCTTCGAACTTTGCTCCTGTACTCGGACCGACATGGTGGCGTTATTGTACAAACACTTCCAAACATCGACATACCGATAGTCAATACGGCATCGCTGGAGAGACTCTAGCACCGCCCATATCTCGATCGAATCAAAGGCTTTCTCATAGTCCACAAACGCTAAACATAGTGGCAGGTTATACTCTTCGGTCTTCTGTATGTAGCGTATGGATGTGGTCTATGGTACTATAGCCTTTTCGGAAACCGGCTTGTTTGGTAGGCTGGAAGTCATCAAACCTGCGATCGAGACGATTTGTGATGACCCTCGAAAACAGCCTATAAACATGGCTCAGAAGTGAGATGGGTCTATAATTTTTAAGCAAGGTGTTGTCACCTTTCTTAAAGAACAGCACCACCACACCTCTGTTCCACGCTTCTGGCGTTATGCCTTCGAGTAAGACGGAATTAAAGAGCGTCTTTAAGTTGGTTGTTTTAAAATAAAACGTGTTTTATTTAAAAAAATTAACCCTGATGTATTGCAAAGTCACGCCGCCGACAACGCCGCCGCCGCCGATGGAAATGTTGACCCACGCCGCCGCCGGTTAAAATGCCATCGGCGCTCATATCTACTCTGAAAGTACAACTTATTAACTCATTACACTTAACAAGTAAAAGTGAAATATAGCACGTTCAGCTCAGTTATTCCAAATCGCATTTGTTAACGGTCGATACTCATGAGCGACACATCGTAAAGAAGTTGTAAAATTGCAGGTAACACGGAACAAAGTAGAACTACGGTAAACCATATTCTACAGTCATTGTTACTTTGTAGAAGGTTCTGTAAGTCCCTTTTACTAGTGTTAACGTGTTATGACTTAATTTGTTCTTTCAGAGCTTATTTAATCGACCTTATAGTTAAAGGTTTATCCAATACACACGAATCGTTTGGGTTACATTGTTCATGTACCTTTTATATTTCCTGTATGTTTATTGTAAGTAATTTAGAGCTCAGATATGTATGGTTCAAAAATCACTATCAGCTGAATGTGTAAAGGAGGATAACATTGATATGTAAGTGGTATGCCGCGTATTGATATAACTGTGCGCGCAGGGGACATGGGAACGCCGCGGCCGCCCACGCGCTGCGCGCGCGCCGGTCGTGCTCCTCTCGAGAGTTACTGCTAACTGTACCGTAGCATCGCGCAAATTTGCAAAACAAAATTTGAGGAATCTAATACATTATATACAAACTCGCAAAAAAGATTAGTAGGGATATAAGGGCGAATCAACTTTTTAATGCTACCCGTTGCTATGGTTACACAAATTTTGTCCCTTGGACAACCTAAGGGTTTTTCTATGAAACAGTATGTAAGTGTAACCGGGGACAAAGTAAACAAAACAAAAAAGTTGATTCACCCATAAACGCTATTTTGCAGTGCAGTTTAAGTTAACCAGCTAATTCATATACATACATACATACATACATACATACATACATATTATCACGCCCGAAATCCCTAATCGGGTGGGCAGAGCCACAAGACTACTTGTGGCCACGTTCGATTAATTAGTCCTAAGATGGTATGATGAACCGTATGGTGACAGGTGATCAGCCCATCGCCCATACAGATAGTCCACCATGTTGGAGAGGACCCGTCCCTTAGTCGACTTTTACGATATGCCAGGATGATAAGCATCTGCACGCATTCTATGCTATTTCTTCACTCCCAGTGCAGCAGAGGAGTAATATAGAATCAGCGTCAAAAATATACACAGATCTAGACACACGGCAGTGTTAGTATCATTTAAGGAGGTTCTAAGGGACTTGGCACCTATTCTGATCTCAACTCTTTTAGCGGCGACACTGTCAACCCCTGACATTTGTACCGAACTTGGCCCTTTTTTCACATTTATGTTTTTGATCTGATTTGTACCTAACGTGTCAGCCTCAAATTTAGACTAATAACGAAGATAAGAAATTGTTGGCGGAAATAAATTTTAGGAAAAGAAGGAAAGAGTGGTAAATATAGGTATCGAGGTTAGGGGAGGGCCACTGAGTTCTATGTGCAGTAGCCTAGTGCCTGTCGCGCGGCCTGTCGTGCAACGGGTCGCACGTACAAATCCCGGCTCGCACCTCCGACAT
The DNA here is from genome assembly GCA_947859335.1 of Tortricodes alternella. NCBI lineage: Eukaryota > Metazoa > Arthropoda > Insecta > Lepidoptera > Tortricidae > Tortricodes > Tortricodes alternella. The sequence continues at coordinate 11,732,556 of OX401970.1, forward strand.
TTTCGGATGTTAAGTGCGGAATCGAATTCGTTATTTCTCACGAGCATTTCCGTGAAGCTGCATACACCTGCAAAGTAAGTCAACGATGCATGTTCCCGAAGTCCCCAATCGGCACTGGGCCCGCGTGCGTCGTATCGTACTGTAACTATACTCTTATCTATCACAGCAAAATTAAACTCGTTTCTGAAGTGTCATTGTTTTTAAAACTGATTTTCTTTTTAGAAAGGTGTGATGGATTAGGATAATGCTGGATCGGCAATCCTTGGATGTCTCTCGGAAGATACGGAGATGTATAGGTAGTGTTCGGATTAGATGAAATACGTGCACTATTTATGCGGCGTCAGTATTATTGCACGATCAAATGAGTTTCATTTTGTAGGCTTACAATGCGACAACAAGTTTCAAATAAAATACCTATTTCGTGACGACGGCAACAACACAGTAATAAAGTAGGCACCAGCAGCTCAAACGTCACTCGCGGTCGGTACTTTTACCGCTGTTGGTCAAACCTTTCCTTATTAAGACCCAAGTAAATCCTTTTTGGTCACATTTAATGACGTACCGACTCTGTCTTACCATATAGCCAGTTTGATGGATAGTAACTTGATGTTTTGTGCAGTAGATAGCTTGAGAACTAATCACATGGACGGGAAAACTGGAGATCTAACTATTAGTATAATCTCTGATTTAAAGTGGTGTGACAGTAATCGGCACGGCTGGCCCGGCGCGGAATGCTGGTTCACCATTTCAATACGAATGTAGAGCAAACATTATTCGATGACGTAATCAATTATATTTTCACGACACTGCTCAGAAAAGTCATTACTCCTATCCTTAATGATGAGGCCCCAAATTTTGCAGTTTCTTGTAGAAAGACGGCCAAAAAATTTTACGTTAAATTTAAAATCAGCTGTTTGCTCTATTGGTGTGTAAAATGGATACCTACGTTAAGTTTTTCTGCCTGGTCATTTTGTTTTCACAGCACTTCTAGAGCAATTTTGAAGGGTAACTCTTATTTCATCTAAGACACTTATCTCACTTCCTCTCACTCACTTGTTCAACAATGTTCTATTGGTGATATAAATAACTACGAAATTGCGATACTAGATTTATTCTAAAGATTTAATTTATGTACCGACCGTAATTAGATTAACAATTCAATTTACATAATTGAAATCCGCAACGCAGGCTTCGTCAATTAGATACAAAAATTACAGTATTTCAAACACCTAACTAACTAACGTACTTAAAGTGCGATCCTTTGTTAAAGGAACTTACAAATTTACCAAAATTGATTAGTTATCTATTGGAAGACATAAAGTATGAGTTGAACATCCGAAATCACCATAACCGTCTGGCCGCGCTCCACGCCCGACGGCCCGCGATATGAGTGGTCTGTGTAACAGTAAAATGGTAAAAAACGGACAATAATGAAGATTTACGACTGGACTGAACAGGTGGCGAGATTGATCGGGAGATAAAGCAGTTATGTCGATAAACGGACTGGTTTACTTTGTTCAGCCTATGACGGCTAAGAGGCGTCACTTTCAAAATAGTTAAGATTTACACATTTTCGATTTCACAACTCAACTAACCACGGCTAACAATAGCTAGGTTCTAATAAACAAGACTTCGATACATAGTTAATGCCGAAGTTCGATATGTATTTGATTCGAGCTTAAAGAAGCAATTACCAATATTTTCAAATTTTGGCCTGAATTATAATTTTGAGTTACGCAATTGGTGGGTAATAACACAAAAGATCCCATAGGGTCGAAATGTATCTATGCGTAAGGACCCCCTCTAAAACAAGATAAGAACTATAAACCTATATTAATTAAGGGTAGAGGGTAGCCAGAAGCATTGTTGTCAGCCGTAAGTGTTCACGGGAAAATGCATTTGTATTAAAGTAGTAAATACATTATTTCACCTGGCCACACAAGTAACGGCCGGCCCGTGCTAAACTTGAATAAATTGAAAGCAATGATGAGTCACCCGCGAAGACGTTTCCATTCATGAGTACACGGAGAAGCTGCTTTTCTAGTTTGATGGGTACTTAACGGATGATTATTTTAAAATGTTGTCTAAATTAAAATGGACTCTAACGATGAATATTTAAGGAATGTAAAATAAAATTATGTCCACGTCTTAGCGGTCTGTTCTAGGTATAATATTTTGTGATTGAAACTCGGCTAGTGACCGCGGCCCGTAACCCAATCATCGCCTGCCCCTGGGCGTCGTGGGAACACCTGCTCGCTAATCCTCACGTTCGCGATTATTTTAATCGAAACTGCATCAAGATGTCCAGGGTCTCTCACTATCGAGCCGCCTAATAGGAAAGACGGACTGAAGTAAGTATTTCTGGAACGCGACTTTGTTTAAAACCACAGGCTAAACAAAAATAAAATAATTTGAACATGATTAAATGATAACATTAATTGACGCTATATAATAACTTAATATCGTGGAGGTATATACTTAGTTTCAAAAATTAGCAGGTGAATAAAAGTTTGGGGCAGGCAGTCGATTCTCCGCTAGGGTCGGAGCGCCCGCGGCCGGCGCGCGCGCCACTTTCTATGCGGTCTGACCACAATCGGCTGCTCAGATAATTTCACTTATTACACCGCGTGCGCAAAAAACGTGTGTGGTCTTTAACCCGGCCCTTTTGATTTATGCTTAGGCAAAGTGCATGAACATGTTTCTACTACGAATCAATTAAACCTGAAGGTTAATAATAATAACGAAGTTCAAATAATATTATAATGTCTGTCGTCCGCTGCTAATTAGTAAATGCTACTCTATATTTACTGCTTATAACGGCAGGTATAACGCCTGTATAGTATTTAATTGAATACGTACGTACATCTCACCCAACTTGCATCTTTATTGTTATAAAAATTGCTTCCCGCCAATATAGATTAAAAGTTGTTTTTAGGAATATGCTTTTAAAATCAGATTGCTTACCAGGGCCTTTATTTGACATTATCTAACAGAAGGCCCATACGTTTTGATAAACAACTCATACGTCACCTGTCAAGCATGACAATGCACAACGAATGTCAACGAAGAGATTCCATTCTTACGGAATTCTTATTGTGTCGTGTAGGTACCTTAATAACGAACACAAATTTAAATTTAGAATTAGCATCACTCGCCTTCTATCTTTTCCGATCTAAATCGGCTTATCCCTTTACATTGAGTACGCGTGCTTTGATTGAGAATACCGCAAGATAGAGTACACTGCGGAGTTACAGCCGCTTAATGTTTTGATAATCGTCTAAAACGCGGCAATGTATCGCAGCTATACGTAATTTCTCTTTTAAACTGACGCAAGAGTTGCTCAATGTTCGGTGCGCAGAGTTTTGAGCTCATTTGTCATCGGAATGATAATAGTCAATGTTCGTCGAATCGACAATGGGTTATATTTTCTACTTGTTAGGGTATCCAGAGTTTACAAAGAGCTATTTATAAACGTCACAACACGCCTTGACTTACTTTTGTGCGGTCAGTGAGCTTTTCTGCACAGAAAAGTTTCATTATGAAGAAGAGGATAAGGTTTTCTTAAAAGAAAATTGAAATCGAACAATCTTAAGGGTTTATGAAAAGAAATTACTTGATTACCATTATATGTCTACCGACCGTTTAAATAATTCTCCCAACGGTGGTAGCAGTACCAGGAGCTCTATTAAACCTGTAGCTTAAACTACCAGATCTTATATTTTCCTAGATCGATCGCAGTCAATTCTCATGGACGGCTCATAAAAGCCGACTTTCCTCGTTTGACGATCAAATTTAAAAGTGGCTCACTTTTTAACTATAGGTACTTGTGCAAAAATTGCCATTGAGTAGCCGCCGATTACCGATTTAAAAGACGGATTCTTTTTTTCTTTTCATGTTTTCTCGTTAGGGTTGGGTCAATATTTACATTAACTATAGAGACTGTGAAGAGAGCAGTTGACGGCAGTCACTCAAATTCTTTTGACGTCAGGGCATGTGAATATACAGGGTGACTTTGGCGTAATCAAAAACATGGTTAAGAATTACAACAGGATTTAAAGTAGTTAAGAAGTTGACTAGCTTGATTATACGATTTTATTTTTTTAAATGTAAGATGAAAAATACTTATGCGAATAATTTGGTTACCCTACTTAAGTGCCATAAAACCAATCTCAATATGACATAATAAAGGTTTTATTTGTATTAATCTAAAAATTATACATAGCATAACTATGACATTTATTAAATACTCGTACATGTAATTTTAAGGCATACTTATTAAAAAAAGGATTTCGTTCCGCGTAACAACTATCTATTTTTTTTATTATAAAAACAAAAATCCAATATCCGTGCCCATGGGGTCCATTCGATATGGACATAGCAGTCGGTGACTTCGAATAGCTATTAAAATAGGATTTTATGTAGAGTCACTGACTGCGTTTTCCACATACTCCCCATGGGCATGGCAGAACCAGTTTGTTGTTTCTCTTTTTGATGTGTAACATCTTTCCTCTCGCTTTCCTGCAATCTGTGGGAGTGGTTTTGTGAAAAGGGACGGAAGTGTGTAACAGGAAGCGCGCGCTATTTGGTTTGACCAATGAGCGCGCGCGGTGGCAGCGTTGGCCGTCAGATGCTACCAACCCATTTTCCAAGAGGTTGGTACTGTTAATGTGCGTGTGTGTGAAGATAAACTATATTAAGAAATGTATTTACTGTTGATAATAAGTTTCCGAAAAAAGTGCAGATTGTTGATAAAAAAATGCATTGTATATTGAGGATGCTGAGGATGCTGCTAGGGCTGCCGAGGCACTGTGGTGCGTCCGGTATGTTCGCCGAGGCGCGAGCAGATGACTTTTTTGCCATCAGGCGAAAAATAATAGCCTCGCTACTGAGACGTGCGCGGGGCAGCGGCAGCGGCATTTTGAGGGTGTTGGCGGAGCGCCTAGACTGTCTGCTTACTAAGTACTGGACTGAGGTGGCCATTGGGGGGGCCAAATAAGCAATTTACTTATGTTCTAAATAATATATATTTTTTTACTAACATAGCGTATAAGTCTCTATCTGTAACTAACACAATATGGATCAAATAGGACTGAAAGAAAGATATTTTTTTTTTAATTATTTATATGTAAACTTTTGCAGACACATACTTATTCTATAGATACCTACCGAAACAATATTTATGATTTTAACGAAACAAGCTTTTTTTTAGGATATAATGTTAACATTTCTTTTTACCAAGGTGAGATGTCAGATGCTACACATCAGCGCCTCTATTCGGGAACGCTAAGTGATTCTGTAGCGATTCGTGAACGAGATTCACTCATCCCACTCTTCTGCACGATGCGTAACGCGTAAGAGCGAGATGAGAAATCTCGCTAACGAGTCGCTACAGAATCACTTACCGTTCCCGAATAGAGGCGCCAGATGCCACTATTGTAGGGCTCGCTCGTTTGTTTAGAGGATTCGAGTTGTTCGTGTTATGCTTCATATGGACAGTGCGAGTAGCGAGAAATTATTCCAAACATAATTTTTGTATTTTAAGTAAAAAATGCTTTCCTGATTGAAGAAGTTTGAACTGATAAGGTAATTGATAACCACTTAATTTATCCAGTCCTATTAAAGTACTACAGGTAGCAGGTGGGTAGGCAGGTAGCAATACTGCGACACTGAACCCGCCCAATCTAATAATAGTGCTTAGTTCGTTCTACACCATCCTAGATTTACCGGCGCAGTTGCTACGGCGTAGCGTCGTATTTGTCGTAGCATATATTAGTCATGATTTATTTAATAATTATTTTGTAATAAATTGAATATATTTCTAGGACTTTATTTAATTTTTATTGGGTATTATGGTTAATAGTTAATTACTTATATTATTCTTCTAACATTTATTTAATTGAATCACGGTATGTGATGTTGTAGGTATCGTTTTTATTGAATATTAACTTTGAACCTCCACAAATTTTGCTAATGTTCGTTCTTAGTAGATGTCTACTCCTTAAAAGGAACGTACCTTCAAAATTTCAAGTTTATAGGCTTTATTGTTCATCAGATTTCGCGATTATTCGGTGAGTGAGTGGTATTTCGCTTTTTTATATAAAGATAAACTTGAAATTCATATGTTTTACTTAATATAATTAATATAATTATTTACATGGAACGTCAGGAAAAGTAAACCGGCATTACTTTACAAAATTTGCATTATTATAACCTATTTTACACGGGTCGTCGACTTATGTTCGAGCAGGTACCTAGATCGTGTTCACGGCGTATCACGGAAACTGCAAAGGCGGTTAAAACAAACGAGCTTCGGAACAAATGGTGTCATAAATCGGGGAATCGTGGAAATGATCGGACATAACGCAATCCGAACGGCGGTATCGCGATTAGCCATTCAGTCTTGCTACTTTGGCTAATTAATCGACTCACAAACGGCGCCGGCCGCGTTCACTTAAATCGATCCTTTAGGTCAAAGGTTGCCAATAAGCCAGAATAGGACAGGTATAGATTACACAGTCGCGCTGCATAATTCCACTCGAAATGGCGAATCACGCCTCCAACACAAGACAGAGATAGAATTATCGATAGTGAAAAGCTAGTACCATAAACCAACAATGCAAAGCATACTCTTTGAATATTCAAATAAGGCTTAAATTAGGTTCGCCAAGGCTTGTCACGATCGCGATAGTCCTGCTCAGACAGGAAGTATTTCGTTTCATTGTGTATATTATTATAATTTATACAAAGCATTATATATGATTATTGAAATATTTCTAAAAAACATTAACACAGCTGGTGGTTATTATGACGTTAGCGTTAATTAGCAGTGCTGTCAATCCGCGGATGGATTCTATCAATCAAATTTATCCACGACTTGAATATTTGGAACGGGCGCTAGTATGTTTCAATTCACTTGGATAATACATAGGATACAATCTGTAGTTGGTGCGTAGCGTTGGTGCGTGAAAAAGCCAGTGATCGTGGTTAAATTAAATGGATGCTCAAGCCATTGTTTGCTGGGTCGGGGTCCTGTCGGGCGCGTATCAGCCAAAATCAATAGCGGCACTTCCAAACTTCACTGGCTTGTTTGCATTGGATAGTTTAAGTGATAACACGGTCCAACTTTACAACCAAATTTCGTGTATAGAACCCATGAAACGTAATAATTAAGTAGATACAACGGTTTAGTACGTGGTAATTGATATGTTGGAGAGCATTGTGATTAATTCTGATATCAACCGCCTCGCGCCATGAAAATATGAAACGTGAACGCGATAAAGCAATCGATTGCAAGCCATATCACCTGAGACATAGTATGCAAAATTAACCGCAATTTCTGCATGAGCTATTAGGCGAGGCGTACAATTTAATTAATATTCGGGGTAAGTATGAGATGCGGGGAGAGAGCAAAGGTGACAGTTGATAAAGATGTCAATGTGTCAATTTGCTGAGCGACTAGTCGACCGACTGAAATTTCAAGTACAGTTACACGAGCAACATTTTCACGGCAATGTGTGGCCGGCAACTATAGGCATCTTCCTCTAAAGTAAGAACTTAGTGTAAGACAGCTATAGTGGCCGGCTAACAATTGCCGAGAAAAGTTGCTCGTTTAACTGCACTTTTTTAAATGCGTTCCAATAAAAAACTTACTCACTCTATGGACGCATGACAAGTGTGACCCTCTCCATTTTCAAACATATTGTGACAGGTTTGACGACACAACAAGCTGAAATCAAACGATTTTTGGCACAAGTGTAACGTAAAGTCAATTACTTTTGATGTTTTGCTATACTGACAGTACATCCACTAAACACAAAAAATAAGCTTACACTCAAAATCTGTATCACTCTTGAAATTGCTAGATTCGTCAGAGGAATTCGAATCTCCCCTCCTACAGTTATGATAATTTTGTCAATAGCATCGTCAAACCTCAAGTCATGATTACAGTACTCTTCTTCAATATTCTTTAAATAGTCGTCTCTTTGCCATTTTTCGGATGAATTTATTTGAAAATTACTGGTCCAATTGAGGCATATAAACTAATCTGTACTCGCCCCCCTGAAAACCGTCTTCGTCCCGGGTCTTATTAACGCTAATCAATAATAATATTGGATGAAAAAAATATACTTTTTCCCTTTAATTTTTTATTATCATCGGTAAAAATAATTAGCGGGCCGCTAATTGTAATGAGTTAAGAAGCCCTGATAAAAATGAAAAAAATATGAATATTATTATTGATTAGCCTGTATATCTATCTCCCATTGCTGGCATATCATCAGACGACGACCATGACGAAGTCTCAGAGTCGGTGAAGTTTATTATGAAACGTTCAATTGTTTCGTCTAAAACAACACACGAACACCGAAACGACACACTAGAAGCGTATTCCAGAACGGAATGGCAATATGGCCGCTGCGTGCGCGCGCTCGCCCGCTCGGCACGGCGCCGCGCTTGATAACAACAGCATGCCTCGTAGCACTAAACCCAGTCCGCGCGGCGATAAGCCACGCCCGTCATACAGTTTGCGACAGGTAAGCGACCGTCGCTATTTCGTGACGATATCATAATATTTATCAACTCTCGGCAAACAGCTCCTCAATTACATAACACCAATTGGTATCGCTTTCGCGAAACGTAAACAAATTGTACCCTTATTTACATCGAGTGAAGACTAAATTGGTTTGCATTTCGAGCCAAACCGATACCAATTGTGCTACGTAATTGAGTGCAGCTCGGCTTTACTTAAAGACAATCCGTATTTTTTTTCAAAAAAAAGTGTTCTGTACCACCATGCTTTGATACTTTGACAGTACGAATTTTGATTCGTATTCGTTATTTAACTATGAAGTACCTATCAATATAAGAGCCGGTATAATACGGTTTTAATTAAGATTTAAAATTATTAGGATGCTGATAAGCAATAACGTGTCAACCCACAATTACCATCATTGTGGGTTGACAAGTTACGTATTGCTTATCGGGATCCCTTTCATGTTGAGATTTGGTTTTTAGAAAACTCTACTTTCAGTGTAAGACAACTTAACATGATAATTAACTGCTGTTCTTCATTACACCTCTAGATTTTATTTTTAATAAGTATCTAACTACTTACGTAGGTTTGATGTGAGGTGCTTGCTATACATAACATAATCGGAAATTGTATCGCTTGTAATCTAAGGCATCACAGTCGCATGGTTGATAACGCTGATAAGAAATTGCATTCACAAAAAGAAATAATAACGCGTATCGGTCGATCGTACAATATATTATAATACCTAAACTTGGCAACGGATAGCTATATTATTATATCGCATACCTAGATCAGAAACAGTATTAACTTATTATAATGGGTAAAAAGTAAATACTGTATTAAAATATAATATAAGAAGAAAGATGTTTTCTTATGTTAGGTATATTTTGCAGTAAAAATAAAACGAAATTCCACGTCTATGGTTTTTGAGAAAACTAAATAATCAGCATTAGCTTTGCAGGTGGTAGGTAATATACAGAACGTGCAACGTCGATGAATAAACCACATTATTTTTTGCTTCGCTGCATTTTGGTAAAAATAGAAGATTGCTGAAGTTATCCATTTAATTTCATAGATACGGGACACCAGTGGCGAAGCGTTAAATAATTCCTAAGGGAAGCCGTAAGAATTAGAAACACACGCGCTAGTCTGATATTTTGTTAGAGTAACATGGATTTCACTAACAGCTAGCCATAGCTTTCTAGCTTGGTAAAGCCGTCAAGAATCGGCTTGTAGGCAGGCTGCGCCACTGCTTCTTGGGTTTACTTTCTTTATCAGGCAATTTTCTTCATAAATGTGCAAAGGAGAACCGTCTAAAAAGTATTTCTACTGCAAGGAAAACGGGTAATAGGTATATTCTGCAGAAAAAATAAAACGGAAGTACCAAATATTAATAGATTCGACAAAATTTTATAATTTGGATAAACATTGCGAGCTCCTATCAAACTGGACGTTGCATAAAGAGATACAAGCTGCGGAAAGGTATGGAACCTTCAGCGCGCGTAGTGACAGGCACATGTCCGGTTTTGTGTTTACATTATTTAAATCATGATGTGCGACTTGTGCCGATTCCAATATTGGGGGCAAAGGAAGTAAATAAGAAATACCATGCTACCAGCAATGAAAAATAATAACTGTTTGCTCAGATTTGGTGGAATCCTTGTGAAATAGTCGGTTTATTAAAGAAGTATTCACATTAACTGACTTTGCATCTAAAGCATTATCAAGAAATTCTCATAACACTCAATGGTAAAAAACGCAACGAATATCCGTTAAGTAAGTAGTTTAGATAATATAAAAGGGAATTAAAAAGCCAGACTCCATCTTACAGTGATCTTGAAGCGTACAGTGCATCCGTATCCACTGCAAATGCAAATAATTATGTACGTTATGTCCATAATTGATACGTCCGTCAGGAGACGGCATCTATGCCAATTGGTTTATTTTTTTCAGGAAAAGTCAGATACATGCATACTGCTACAATGATAATATAAATCCTGTGCAGTCGTGACTAAATCGATTAGTTTAATTAAGTCGATCTATTGCAGGCCCCTTATTTCAAGTAGGTAATCAAATACATAATACAATTCAAATAACTTTAATATTTTCTAAAATATATATTGGAGACAGAAAGTTTACTTTCTAAATTCATATTGGTAAATTAATTGGGCGAAGTGAAAACAATAAACTGCGGTCGAGACGGCGCAAGAAAACCAAAAAAAAACACCTCAGGCTTGACAATGTTACTAAAGCATTAGGAAACGCATATAAACCACTTAACAAAACAAGTAGAAAAATATATTTAACTTTAAAACTAATATAGGTCACCAAACAAAGGTGGGGTTCGCAAAATAGTAGGTTTTTTCGAGGTTATCTTCGTTCAACACATTGCAGAAACGTTGATAAGATATACCGATAGATAAAAAAACTTGTGCAAATATAAGATGCATATTTGTATGTACCTTGGTATGAGTAGACTGGGCATTAGTACAATCAACTGCATTTTGTATTGAAAAAATCTTATTTAACGATCATCATCAGAACAATCATCATGATTACACATTAATGTCCAATACTTAGTGGTTCAAACTGACTTGCAAGTTTTGACCTAGATATTCGAACAAAAATAAAAATTATAGTTAATTAGGAGCTTGTAAAATAGCGAGATTAAGCCTTTTGGGATCTGTAACAGCAGGCATTATGATACACTCCTTCGGAGTTAGAATATTGAAAAATCTGTAGCCCCTACATAGTTCTGTGCAACAGACACTACGTAAGTTAACTTTACGTCACTATTCGCATGATTATAGAAAATGTCAGTAAATTATTTTGAGTTAATTTGATTATTACTAGTACTAGTGACTCCGTGAGCTATAGACTGTAGACCTCGCGACAAAATTAACTTTGCCGTTGGAAAACTGTTATCCCTATACATTGATATAGGTCGGGTCAGTTTACCAACACCGCAAATAAGTTTGTAATTGCAAAAACCCCCATATCTCCGCCATTTTGAAAAATTTCGATAAACTGAATCGACGAAAAAATTCTATATAATGATTGAACCTGCTCACAAAATTTCACGAGAATCCGTGGAGAACTGCGACCCGGCGCCTCATTCGGGAACGCTAAGTGATTCTGTAGCGACTCGTAAGCCAGATTTCTCATCTCGGTCTTACGCATTACGCGTCGTGCGGAAGAGTGGGATGAGAAATCTGGCTTATGAGTCGCTACAGAATCACTTAGCGTTCCCGAATGAGGCGCCTGTAGACGAGAACAAATGGACAGACGCCGGACATCCACTGGACATACGAAAGCATTTTTGCCCAAGCTGAAACGGAGACGCTTCGCTCGCTTCGCTCGCTCGGTCGATAATATAATAAATAATAGTATAATATAAAATATTCTTAATTCCTTTCCACATTTTCCTACTAGTCCTAGTCATTGACAGCCCTTACTTTTGGTACTGCGAGGTAATAACAGCTCTCACCGCCGCCTGGCGATAAGATATCCGACCAACAACTTAGTGGCGCTTCCAATAAATATGTGGCCACAAATGTGTGGCCGGCAACTAAAGGCATCTTTCTCTAACGTACGAAGTTAAAGTAAGACAGTTATAGTTGCCGGCTATAAATTGCTGTGAGAGTTGCTCGTGTAACCAGGCCATTAACTAACTGCATTTAACTTTATACGCAATGTACTTATCCAGAAAATTAGGACGTTGCCTTTCAGCACGGCGGCAGTTAGCTAAAACTTTGCATGCTCGAACTAAGACATTTCCTTCTGTTACATTGTAGTAGATATTATATGGTATATTAATATTCTGTGGCTACAGGTAGAGGCTACCTAAGAGTAAATTTCAAAATAGATTTAATTGAAATGAATGATAGTCGCGTAAACCTCAGAGGTATATATATACACGTACTAAGACGAATGCTAACTTTTGTAAGAGCGTTAAGTAGTTGTGTTGTATCGATGTTCCGTTCCCGACAATATGTCCGCAAATGTTAATAATAATCCCATATAGCAATATTGCTGAGTATAGGAATATGGCAACGGTACATCTTTAGTAGGTACCGACGCTACAGAAATAATGTGAGTATGGCAACTAATTGTGTTGTTCTAAATCTTATTACTTAGCGAGCAATTGTAGTATATACATATATACTGTAGTACAAATGTATTACCATGTAATTGTAACCGCCTGTCACGATTCGGATAAAATGTTATATTTAGGCAATCTTATACTTGTTAAGTTTATCTTCGTCCCTGAGAAAGAAACAAAGAAAGACGAGGTAGTCGGCTCGGATGGTAACGATTATGATGAATACGCTGGGCGCGTGTGAAACAAGAAAGCCTTGTGGAAATATTACAAGTAGAACGGGTTCAGTCTCGTATCGGGACATATAAAGTGAAACTGCAGTGAGCCGCTTATCAATTGCAATTTCATTATCTAGCAGACACCTGCTTCACATGCCTTGCGGTTTATAGCATTTCTATAGCCGTTCACTTCAAGATAATTCCTTTAATTTTTATTGTATTTATTAGATTCTAATCAATAAAATGACCCCTTACAACATAGTACATCAGCAATTGTCGGAGTAATTATTTGTGATATATTTACAATTTAATATTATTTTAAATGTGGTACCCGTTAAAGTATAAGCATAAACGCATAAACCTATAGGCATAACATCTTACGTGCAAGCAAGATTTTCTAGGCTGTAAAACCGGCCAAGTGCGAGTCGGACTCGTGCACCAACGGTTCCGTATTATTAACATTACTTAAGTTCATCTTGCCAAATTTCATGAATCTATGCGTATTCTTGCGAGTGTCAATATATGCGGCATAAACGGCCGTATCTTTTGATTGCGTTGTCATAGAGTTCGATTTTTTTACAGCTCCAAGGGATTACAGATTTGAGTATTTGATATTAATTTCAAGTTGATACATCCACGAGTTCCTGAGAAAAAGGGTCTTGAAAGACATACAGAGACACATACAAACAGAGACAAACAGACGGATAACGCAGCGAAATGATCCTATAAGGGTATTTCATATTGAGGTACGGAACCTAAAAAACCCTAAAAAGACCTAACATCGGAGGCTAAGGCAGGAGCGAAGCGAACATAACCTATTTAAGTCGATTCTCTTCTCTCTTCTTCTTCGCGCCCGCCTTGCTCGCTCGCTGCTATTTACCATTTTTAACCGACTTCAAAAAAACCAAAGGAGGAGGTTCTCAATTGGACGCGTATATTGGCTTTTTTTAGTAATTAGATACTTCTAGTTCTGCTACACAAAATAATGAATAAATGTCTATTATAAACGTAGCCGGCTGTACTCTTTGCATTGTAAAGAATACCTAGGCAATGTACTTGTACGTACATTGTCAGGACGTTTTAGGCCATATATATATTGCCGGTGACATATAGAATGACTAGGAATTCTATAAAAGCTTGACTTATATACATATCCCGTGGCATACATATATGCACTTGACTTACTAAAAGTACAGTTCGTTACACGAGCAACATTTCCACGACCATATCTGGCTGGCAACTATAGCAGCTATAGTTGCCGGTTATAAATTGCCGTGAAAAGTCACTCGTGTAACTGCACTTTAAGGATTCAAGTTGAATGAAACCTCTAAATTGAACACACAGACCGCGATCAAAACAGTATGGTCGCGACCGGGATAGTGGAAACATGATTGATTAATAGTTTTATTATTTGGTCCTGCACAAAAATGCCAACTGACAACCAAGATCACGGGAGATGGGGAACAAGGTCGTTTTATGTAATGCTTCTCATTACCCAGACTATTGGAATATCGGCGACCACTGATGTTCCGAACTCAGCGTTTCATCACGGCGCACTAGGAGACCTGATCGTCTGCATGTTATTGTTCATATTTGTGGGCATACCTCTTCTCTATATGGAGTTAATAATCGGTCAGTTCACCGGATTGAATTCCATTGAAATTTGGAAGGTTCGCACTTTTTTGTCGCACTTCGGTTACGTTATGATATTCTGGCAATTAATTATTTTACTTTACAATCATACGGCTGTTTCGTTTTCCATCCATTACTTTTTGATAAGTTTTGAAAATCCTGTACCATATTATACATGTGGACGTTGGACAACGAACAATTGCGGTATCATGACGACTAACTATACTGTCATTCAAGATTGTATAAGAAACCGCGAACCATATGCATATTGTTCAACCCTTTACACCACTTATTCCGAGGTTCAATATTGGAGGCGGGTTGTTTTGAATATGAATCTTGAAAACGAGAATTTGAGCAATCATAAAATCTCATGGCGAGTATGCCTGCCGTCGAGTATTGCCTGCGCCTTGCTCTTTCTAAGTTGTTTCAAGCGAAAACAGTCTATGAAGTGGTTCCTCGGAGTATTGACGATCTATCCCACCCTTGCCTATTTTGTACTAATGGTGGGGTCAATGCTACAAAAAGGAATTGTGATGAATTTTCAGGAAGCTCTGGATTTGGACTGGAAAGTGTTCAGTGTAAAGTTTCATTTTACTCACGCAATGGAGCAGGTGATTTACTGCCTCGGAGTGGGCACGGGGCTGACAGTGAATCTAGGCGCGAACAGCATGTTTCGCGCTCCGTGCTACGCCAATGCCGCCGTGGCCGCCGTCGCCGGCGCCGCCTTCATCCTGCTTACCGTCTGTACTTCTGCCATGATGGCCTGTCCGTATGCCTATCAATATAACATCTCACCGAGCTTTATACTGTCCTCGCCGATGACTCTTACTTTCGAGAGAATTCCTAGAATGCTGCGGGAGTACGAATACAATTCATTTTGGAACATTATCGTGTTCAGTTCCCACGCTTGCTTGGCACTGAGGACGGACGCGCTGGTACTGTTTAACCTATTAGAAGCCGCTGCAGCTAAATACAATAAAGTAGCAAACTACCCTGGGGTATTCGCACTTGGTGCCGTTTTTACTTTATTTTTTGTTTCATTACCATTCTTGAGCCACTTAATGTTAGTCTTGCACACGAGCGCATACCGGCGATGCACAAGGTTATTTGGTGTATTTTTTATTTTATGCGAATGTTATGTATTTATTTTGTGGTATGGAATTGACAGATTTTGCGAAGACGTTCATTTTATGCAAGGCATTCGACCCAAAGCTTTCATGAAGACAGCATGGATACTGTCCAGCTTATTGCTGACCTATGTTTTCTTCACGGAACTACACTCGAATGTGCCTGCGAGTATAACTACAGACTCCGCCGTCGGATTCTGGGTATTGGTATTAGTGCTCGGTATTTTGGTGACACCTATAGTAGGGAGGCTGTTAGTGGGCGCGTGCAGGAAGCGATTCAGAGCGCTGGTGGAGCTGCAGAGAGGAGTGTGGCGGCCGCGCGGCGAGGTGCTCCAGCGCAGCCGCGCCATGTTCTCGGCGCAGGCCATGACCAAGGAGTACCTGTACCGGCAGTACCACCTCCAGGCCGGGATACTGGCGCGCCAGCACCGCGCCAACGCCGCCAGGCGCACAGCTCTATGAATACTTCATGTTCATTCTTATATTTTGAGTATTTTTTGTGAGATATTATATCCATCAAAATGTATTGCCTTATTATTCAGGCAGGTTTTTGTCATGCCACGTGTGTTGTTATAGTTATGAGTCATTGTTTATTACTGCCTGTGGCGATTAAAACAAACCCGTAATGGGCATTACGTAATATCTTCTCTAGGAGTCGAATGACTCACCATCCAAAATATTGTAATACATTCATAATTGTAAATCTAAAGTATTTAAAAATAATCATGACTTATTTTTATGAATCATGTCTTAGTTCATTTTCTATATGTATTTTGTTATAAATAAAACTGTTTGCGAAGAAAGTGCCATAAGTAATAATTTAACCCAAATTTAAGATAGCGCGTGAACGTCCAAGCGATATTGTTGCGATCCGCTAGCGAGATTCGCATCCCGCTCTTACGCCTTACGCATCGTGCGGAAGAGTGGTATTAGAAGGTCGCTAGCGCGTCGCTACAATATCGCTTCGACGTTCCCGAATAGAGGCCCAGAAATTTACATTTAATCATACATTTAGCTTGCACAATGCAAAAAAAAGGAAAAGGAAATTTTTTTTTTCCCAAGAGTGTACTCTAATAAAGATATCATGGAAAACCGGCCAAGAACATGTCGGACCATGCACAATGTAGAGTTCCATACTCCTTAGTCATTTCTGTACAAAATCTACGCCTCAGTGTATGATGTGAAATTTTCGACGCTTTTGTATCTGTACTGACTTTTACCCGCGGCTTCGTCCGCGTGTAATTCGGTTATAGTTATTTCCTAAAGGAATTTTTGAATTTTCCGTGATAAAAAGTACCTTTTATCCTATTCCAGGACCTAAGATATCTATGTATCAAGTTTCATGAAAATACATTCAGCTGTTATGGAGCTGAGTGGTAATAAATAAACCCACGCACCGCACACACAAACTTTCGCATTTATAAGATCAGTAGGATAAGTGGAGTAAGAAGGTTAGGTTAACGCTTGCTGCCACCCTGCTAATATAACTGACCAATACCTTGGCTAAAGATTCAATCTCCGCTACCACGATTTACCGAAAATCTAGCGGCGAAACACGTTTTTTAACACAATTCGGTACTTGACTGCTTTTTAACCGACTACAAAAAAAAGGAGGAGGTTCTCGATTCGGTTGTCTTTTTTTCATGTTTGTTACTTCACAATTCCGTCATTTATAAACCGATTTGGTAAATTCTTTTTATAATCGGTAGGGTATACTTCCACTTTGGTCCTACTGTAGTCAAAGTCGAGGTCGAGATATGAGGATCTATGAGGAATCGATGGAACTCTTTAAATATTATAGGCACGCATATAGTAATTTTAGTATTTTTCGTGAAATACTTACCTTATCATTAAGGAATTCGAGTGATCATCTACGGGCTTCATCAACTGTTCCACTTCACCAAATAATGCTTTTGGAACCTAACTGCTTGAGTTATTACAAATAAAACTAAAATTATCCCTGAGTAAAAATGGCTACTTTTTACCTATACAGGAAAAATTAATGGGTCCTTCGAGCAGCGACAACCGAATTCCACGCGGATGAAATCGCGGGCAAAAAGCTAGTTATAAGTATGCATTTATAATATGGATACATTACCGAGTGATTCTCCTATAATACATGACCATCAATGGGTCGTGATAGTTTTCCTTTTAACTTCATAACTAGATGTTTTCCTGATTTTTAGAATTGAAAGCACTGCGGCGCACGCCGTGCACGAAGTATCTTTGGTTGACAACACCCTAAATATCAATACAAAGCGATGCCAAAAATACATACTTTGTGTCTTTGTGCGTAAAATGATGAAATTACGTAAAACTATATGCTCATGCAGTGTGCACCGGGGTTTCGAGGGGTATCGAGGGTTTTGGGGCTTTACGAACCTAGGTTGGGCAAGTGGGTAGGGACACGTAACCCCGACAAAAATGACACCTTTAGAGCTGAATATTTCCTAAATAGTACCTATGGTTAATACACTAAGACTTTTTTTGTAATAATATAAGTTTGTTATTGTGCGCGGACACTATCATTGTACTTTGTATGAAACTTTTGTAAGTTTAATTTTATTCGAGATAAACCATACAACCGAATTGAGAACCTCCTCCTTTTTATTTTTGAAGTCGGTTAAAAAATGGACAGTCAAATAGACATACGCGGCGAAACTATAAGGGTTCCTAGTTTGGGTACGATCGGATGCTTAAATGATGACAGGTCCTTGGATGCCTAGATACTATACCTATGTATGTTTATGTAGTAATTAAGAAGAAGTTTTCTGTTACATTGTATAAGTGTAATGTAAAACGATAGTAAGTTTAGTTTTTCATATTCTTTGATTATTCAACAATTGATTTTATTTTATTTTTATTAGTCTTAAATTTGATTTGAATTTGGTAATAAAATTGTAAGTAAGTATACTAAATTTTGTATTGTGACATATATGTAAATCTATTTTCACAGTAACATACATACATCTAGATACAAAAATATGAAACTAATGGTCACATTTTCGAGAAGATAGATAAGCAACACTGCAACAAGAAACCTTCGAAAAGTTTCAAAAGTCGTAGGACAGAAAGTACGTAGCAAGCACGTCCATTAAATACACATTACAATAATATTAATACACATTTCATTATTATAATAATGAAGTCCAACTTTTGAATGAAAAAGTAGTTATAGTTGAAAAAAAGTGGCGCGCCAAGCTGTCTGCACCAGTAGGGTGGACGTACTATACGATGCGTCTGACACAGCAACTTTTGTGATGTCGAGTTTACGTTAATCGCATCGTATGATCGAGTCGAGAGACGATGCGCGTCGATGCAGCAATGGATGAGATCAGTCGCCAGAGCATCACAGTTCCCGTTTGCACAAATACTATAAGAATTCGAATTCTTGATAGCAGCAGTAAGTGCAGCCATAAAAAATATATGTTGCGTTGCCTACATAGGTTAGATTGGTACTTACGAGTACTTTAGTAAATTGTTCGAATAGGATTTCGATTAAGTCATGGTTACATACAGCACACATACATAAGACGAGTGTCTGTGAGACGAGTGCAAATCCAGTTCGTGGCACATTGCGTCATACAAATGGAACATTTAGAATGTTTGACCCGGCGTCAAGACCGACCAGTATCCGCACTGCGCCACCGACGACTCCGCGTGAATTCCAGCCATTGTCACGACACGACATTACCTATACGTACCTAAACTACCCGCGTCGCCGAGCAGGGCCTACAGCTACTTTTGTCTATTTCATGAAGATCGCGATGGACTGCAAGCAAACTTCAATGTGAAAACATAAATGTTTGAACTCGAAAACATCATGTCTAATTGTTATTTGTCTCAATAGTGCATTCGCGTATGCATTATTACATACTAGCTTTTGCCCGAGACTTTATCCGCTTGGAATTTGGTTATCGCTGTTCCCTCGGGAACCGTGCATTTTCCGGGACAAATGTAGCCAATGTCACTTTTCGGCCTATAAACTATATCTGTGCAAATAAATAATGACGTCGATCCGTTGTTCCGTTGCTGCGCGAAAGAAGGATAAACCAACAAGTAGGGATTATTACAAAAAGAAATCATATCGGGTTTTTAATGATTCGCTGAATCTATGTTTTATTGTCGCTTCGTCATTAAATTATAATCTATTTCTTTGTATATTCAATTAAAAAAAATTACTTTTTATGTCCGTTGATTTTAGGTCGTTGAAAACTTTGAATGCCTTCGCCTGTACATATATTATATAATTATGTTCCCATTTTCTTTTCATTATTAACTCTGACCTTAATCAGCACCAGACCATGCCATGCCAACTAAGTGACATTCCGAAACCCATCACTATAAGTCTGCGCTATCTCAGCGCCACCCACACTTAGCGATTATTCTGCAGTTGCGCAACTGTTTAGTTGCTTTACGAAAAAGTGTCCATATCGGTCGTTTGAGTTATTGGTCGAACGGCGGTGTCTAAAAAGGCTGTTAAAACTTGAATAGCATTACGTTCGGCGTTTATCGGGCACGTGAGTTGCCGAGTGCGGTCAGGCTGACCAACATTCGGGCGCAGCCGCGTCCGCGCGCAGACCCGGCACCGGCCTGCTCCCGCGATATCATTCCATGCAGATAATGTGCACTCTGCCCTTTTAAAGCTTTCAATTGACAGCAAACACTCAAAGTTGTAGATACCACAATTATATACATGAGCCACATTTATTCACAGACATTGCGTAAAGCGTTTAGATTAATTAATGCTCGCCGCCTTAAAAGCCGCAACAGGAAAAATCATTTTATGTTTGACCTATTAATTCGTATCATTGTTCGTTTTTTTGAATAGAAAAGTTCCTTATGTCACTGAATTCTTTAATTCCCATTCCCGTTAATAAGAACGCAAATCAAAGACGCGTAAAAAAATGGAAGTGCCACATCTAAGTTTAGTGAGGTCTGCCGGCCGATCACTTTCGTCGGCGCTCGCGCAGGTGCCCCGGCCGCGCCCCCCGCCAGCTCCGGCACCGCCAACTAACGGTGCGTTTTGTTAAGAAAAGTCAACACATACATTGTATTACTCCCGCCATAAATTTACTCCTCACGGTAAACTACTCAATAATCACTTAAACGTCCGAATAAGCATTTCGTGAACCGCTAATCAAGGTAGCGATTAAGAGTTATCTTTTGGAGCGCGTTTCGTAATCGACATGTGCTCGTAGAAGCTGAAGAATAGCATGTCGGTTAACGGTTATGCTAATCAGGCTTCATAACTTTAGTTTCAAAATAAATCCCTTTCGAGTTTCGGGGTTTATTATTAACTTGAGTTTCGGTGACAACTTATAGTTTAACCGCGGTTTATCGTTTTTAGGGTTTCGTACCTCAAAAGGAAAGAGGGAACCCTTATAGGATCGGTTGACCGTCCTTCTGCCAAGGACCATTTTCTCGGGAACGCGTGGAGGGGAGGTATCAAGTTGAAATTAATATCAATTACTTAAGCCTACCTACAGTCCCTAGGAGTTATACAAAAGTCTAGCTTCTAAGTCAACGCAATCAAGGCCATTTGTACCGCGTATTTTGACACTCGCAAATAATTCAAAAGCTATAGGGTACTTCCCGTAGACCTAGAATCATGAAATCGGGCAGGAAGCAAGATCCTGCAGAACAAGTCAAGGAAATATCCGAGTATCGTTCATTTGTAGTATTATCACACTAAAAAAATTGTGATTACAATCTTGCCTTTGCAGTTGGAGAATTGACCGTTACGTATATAAATGTGTGGGAGAACATTTTTTCAACTACAAAGTTAAGTTTGTCCTTCCATCCGATTTATGTTTTCGTTATTGTAATGTTTGGCGCTTTCATAGTTTACGAACTTCTGTAGTGTTCATTTTTTAAGGTTTAATTAGAAATACCTCCCGTACCTAAAAGATATTGTTTAGTTTTTCATATTTAAGTGCGGGACTCTCTGCTCCCGAGTTAGACGCACTTGACCGGTTTTTTAGTTCCTACTGCACTATTTACGTAAATAGTTTTAGATCAACACATAACATAATCGCTCTGTGTATACGTCCCACTGCACCAGCAACCTCTCATGATGAAAAGCATCAGCATTTGTCCCCACGATAATCAATGGCGGATTGGACTCTTCCCAAACTAATTCAATGGTTACTAAAACCTCAAGAGTTCCGAGCTGGAGTTTGAATTGAACCAACGATTCTCTCGTCGAGAGTGCGTTCGACTGCTAGCACTACAACAGAAGCGCCAATCTATTTCAGAAAATTGTAATTTACATTTTCGTTGAAAAATGAATAGTAGTCTTCTCGGTGTGACTGTGTGATGTGAAAATGCGCCAGATATCGGAAATATGCAGCCACGACTGCAACAAATAACTTGTTGCCAGAAAATATTGTTTCTGAACACATGATGGAGGATTTATAATATGTGTGTAGATAAAGTTATGTATGCAACTCTGCATAATTTGGCCTTAAAACACACGTGCGATCTTATTATGAAACTCGCTAAAGCTCGTTTCATGAAAACCACACTAGTGTTTTAAGGCCTATCATTATGCAACCGTTGCATAAACTACTATTCCGGATCAGTAAAATTTACATTGTAACACTAAAAATCCCACAAATACAAAAGGTATGCAGTGTCGGTTCTGAAATTACCGTTCGTCTTATTACCTCGGACCTCGTGGATAAGTTCCAGACCGCGGCGCCCGATAAGTCGCTCGGATGTGTCAATAAGAGATAACTCGCGCAAATAGAGCCCACCATGGTCGATGACTTGCCTTATGGTAATTGGGACGACAAAAAGACTCTTTGGAACAAAACGTTACAATATACCTAATAGGGTGGGGTGCATCAACCTTTATGACGATTTGGTGAACGTCTAAGCGTAAATCAAGTTCGGATTTTATTTGGAATAAATTGACTTTGATCCCTGATAATTTCTGAGATGGGGTTGAAGTTAGTATGGGAAAAAAGTAACAAATTTTCTTAAACTCTTGGAATTATGTATTTAAACCCTTTATCTACCATATTATAAATGTTTGACTACTGACTATCATATTATAAGATTGCGATAAATCTTTAGTGAGTAGCCAGTGAATTTTAAAAAAAATGTACGTCGTTAAGGCGTAGTTAAGATAAAGAAAAAAAGTTCCTGGGTGTTACGAAAATTAACCATACAATTGTAGGTCTAAATGAGTAAAACTTTTTTGAAATTCACCCTTGCGCGCGCCTGTTAAGGTTTAACCAAAGAAACAGCATTGCAACGCACATCCAGTAATTAAAAAAAACATGTCTTATGATTTTAAAAGCATTTTATTTGCATTTTGCCTTATAGGTGGAGTAAAAAGCAGCATGTGTCACACTCTGTAGCGAATTTATTGCGTCTGGGCGGTAATGCTTAATTAAATCCCTTGTTACGCTCCAATATACTGCACTCGCCGTGTATATATAAGTTGGCTCCCTTGTGGCACGATCTAAGTACTATTTCACTTCTAATGCACTAAAAGTGTGTCATTATATTTATCTTTGTACCAAAATGATACAAAGATACTTTAGTCCGTGTGTATAACTTTTCCCCTTAGTTTATTAACCGAATTCGGACCGGACCGGAAAATTAAGGTGCAGATGACTCGAGTTTCTGATGTTCCATTTGTGAAATAAAATTAAATTTAAAGAAAAGAAGCTTTTTAAATTGGAATGGAAAAGCCGTCGTCTGTTGCTTTAAAAACAGTAAGCTCTTGTGGAACTTTTATACATACATACACATCACGCCCGAAATCCCTAATGGGGTGGGCAGAGCTACAAGACTACTTGTGGCCACGTTCGATTAATTAGTCCTAAGATGGTATGATGAACCGTATGGTGACAGGTGATCAGCCCATCGCCCATACAGATAGTCCACCATGTTGGAGAGGACCCGTCCCTTAGTCGACTTTTACGACATGCCAGGATGATAAGCATCTGCACGCATTCTATGCTATTTCTTCACTCCCAGTGCAGCAGAGGAGGAACTTTTATAAACACTTGTATAATAAAAAAACTATAAAATTTTCTATATGATTATAAACTTATTTCAGTTATTACATTTGGACACAAGAATAAGTAAATAAAATCTATGAACAAGATGGAAAGCAACATTCTAGTAGAATTTCATTGCATTATTTCCTGTTGCTTAGTTTATGCGTTTATGGTACTTTTAAGTGGACATATAACTACAAAACATATGATATTCATAAGATATATGGATACACACATTTTTTTTTAACATAACATGAAGATGGTCCCATGAACGTAACGTATAACGATATAATGCATAATTTTATAAGATAAAATGCACTTGTGATGATATAATAACTTTTTGTTTACCAATCAAATAGATTAATATTCACATTACCTAATAACCAAAACACAACATCCATTTTATCTAAAAAAAACGGACAAGTGCGAGTTAAACTCGCGTGGAGAGGGTTTCTGTTCCTACACGATTATCTGAAATTTCCTATGTTACTTTAAATACCATAGACTTCTTGTAGGTTTTCGTGTAATCTATAGGTGAAGAACTATTTTCTGTTTTTATTTTTTTATATTTTTTTAGGCCCAGTAGTTTCGGATAAGGGGGGAGGGGGGAATGGTCAATTTTTGCCTATTACCCTAAATAACTTCTAAACTATTAATTTTTAAATTCTATAAAAAATATATTTAATATTTTCAGAATAAGCCTTTTTATTTGATATGTCACACGATATTGTTTGCAATTTTTTTTTGTCATTTTCTAGTTTACACCCAAAAGTGGCCTCAACTTACATTAGCTGTGACAGACGGACACACGAGTGATCCTATAAGGGTTCCGTTTTTTCCTTTTGACGGCACCTCGATTGAGATCCGAAACTACTGGGCCCAAAGTTTTGAAAAAAAATACAGAAAATAGTTCTTTACCGGTATTTAAAGTAACATAGGAAATTTCAGATAATCATGTACGGAACGGTACCCTCTCCACGCGAGTTTAACCCGCACTTGTCCGGTTTGTTTTCCATACTTCTACCTGCGCGGGCGGCCGCCATTTTTGTTCAACTCATGTGCCGGAATTTATACTAAAAGTCTCTGGGTTAATTTTTGGGCCGAAAGCAAGATGCATGATTTACACTAGTTATAATTATTGCACGTAAAAGATGGTCTGTGTATGGGTGTTGTGCGATCGGCAGATCTGCGCGCGACGCGGGCGCGGAATGTGCCGCCGCGCGCGTAGCCGCAGGGTAGAAAGCCGCGCACCGCGTCGCACTAACACACCGGTAATTGGGCCACATGCCCTTTGAAATTTGTTGCACTCGGTGGACATGGGGCGTCAGCAACCGCCGAGCTTAACCTTTAACCGCGCGTAACTGTGCAAGTGCTTACGCGCTGCGATTAGTTTAGCTCATTCTTATGATACAATTTATAAATTTATAAAATGTTTCGTTACCTAATGTAAGACCAGTCTTTTGTACCGACCGACGACCGGCACAGGTTTTCATAAATCTACTCCTAAAGGATTGGAATATAATTTAACATGGATTCTTTGGAATTCATTCCAGTATGCGTTATATACCAATATTACGCATACTGGAATGAATTCCAATTAAATGAAAAATTGGGACGTAACTCCCAAAGCAGATGGGTGCGGAAATCATTCTCGAACACAGTTTGTTTAATATTGTCTAGTTTTAAGATACCACACAGTTGACACACAGACAGACAAACAGACGGACAAATAAGTGATCATATAAGGGTTCCTTTTTTTCCTTTTGAGGTAGGGAACCCTAAAAACCATCAAACACTGATTAGCGGTTTTTATTCGTCATTGCAAGAACACCAAATCAACTGTATTGTCGGTTCAATCGATACCTATCTTATAAAATTATAATTTAAAAAAAATGGTATAGCTTTTTACTCCAACTACGGAACTCTAAAAACAAAATAAAATCCTTTAAAAACCCAAGAGGCATCGTGGCGAAGTCTAAGCGAGCTTTCCATTAAATGGAAAAATGCGCTGCGGAGCCGGTTCCTTCATACCTTCCGGATTCCCAACCTGCTACTCTAGGTCAGCCTCGCGTCGCGATGTCTCGCTCGCTCGTACGCTGCCAGACGGAGATGACAAGTTCGATTTAGGGTCGCGTCGCCCTAACCTAGATTGTCTGGGCAGGCTACAAGTTATAGAGCTTCAAGATCGCCTAGAATCGATTTCATGCTTCGTAAGCGGAGATGGAATTTAAGTCTTAAACGACTAAATTGCAATTTTAAATGATATTTGGCGGCACTGTACATTATTGTTCATTTAAAAATTGCCACGTTAATGCATTAGACGGGAACGTGACCCTGGGGTTTGCCATTAAAACGTTAAACTTAGGTAATTAGGAAATGGCAAGGGAAACTAGAGTTTTACTGGAGTATGAGTATGATTCACGCACGCACAATGTACAAATTGTACGAAGATAGTGCGCTAGTACGTAAGTACCATAATATTTTAAAAGTGACTAGTGTCGTCGCGTTTGCTTATTGATACGCGCCGATAAGTGTACGGAGTATTACACTCACTATTTGAACATGGTATCTAACATCACGTTCGCGGATTTTAACTTTATCAGTGTCTTTGAAGCTTAAATTTACTATTTACTTATTGGAATGATTTGAAAATGACTATGCGGTTAATTTTTACTACATTTTTGGCGGGTTATTGGGATAGAATTGCTTTCATCCATTTTACTCGGTTTTCAGATATAGAGGTTTTTTACGTAAATGCAGAATTAATGGAGTAATATTTTATAAGTTTAGAGTGATTTTTATATTATATTAATCTAAAACACAACAAAGCGCTCATCTGACCTTTTCTACGCCCGACTTCTTTAGACTTTCAACTAGGACCTGACATCGCTATGAATGTCTTAAGACAATATTGATAAGCTAGAATGGGTGGGGGTGAGGAAACCGTAAAGAAATACGCTCAAATATCTTGATTAAAAAACACGCATTCAAGTTTGAATTACCAAACACGTACTGATAAAAGTATACCTTCGTTGTTCTTAATTTTTCCTATTTGTTAAAGTGCAGTTACACGAGCAACATTTTCACGGTAATATGTGGCCGGCAACTATAGGCGTCTTCTTTTTACGTACGAAGTTAGAGTAAGACAGTTAGAGTTGCCGGCTATAAATAAATAAATGGCTATAAATGGTATTATTATTATTATTATTATTATAAATAGCCGTAAAAAGTTGCTCGTGTAACCAGGCCATTAAACAGCAGCGGCTCAATTGCGCAACACAATTGATATCGCTTTGTCTCGCAAAGTAAACCAATTTGACCTTTAGCTACGTCGAGTGACGTCTAAATTGGTTTACTTTACGAGCCAAAGCGATACCAATTATGTCACACAATTGCTGCAGGATGTCAATAGTGTTGACGTTTACGCCTTCAGTAAGGGAAATCGATTTCAAATCAGATTGAAGATGCTCTCATAAGACAAAAGTTACATTTCAGAAAAAAAATGAAATATTTCTGCAGCATTAGGTAATGTTTTTACCCGACTACGCGAAGCCAAAAGGAGGGTACCTAACCTATAGAGTTTAACAGCCTATGTAAGTATGTAGGTATGTAGGTGACCAAACATCGGACGTTCCACTTTGGCTCCTGAACTACTGGACTGATTTTAATAAATGGGGTATCATATGATTCGTAGAGAACATGCGAGCGAATAAAGGTTCTATATTACCAATATAATGATCATGCCGGAGACGTTGGCCAGGCATGTTGGGTCCAGGGGCGCTAGCAGTCGCGCCCGCGAGTCGTTTGTCGCTCAGTGCGTCTCTGTCCAACTAGTGAAATATGTAAGGGACGTACTGAGCGACAAACGACTCGCGAGCAGGTCGTGCTAGACGTGCTGAGCTAGATTGCATAAGGCGGCCGAGGTTTAAACATTATTGTATTATCCTACAGGCACAAACTATACCAATAGGCAAAGGTATGTTACACATCCACATAGCTACACATAAAGGCATAATCGATCACGTATTGAGTACGATCATTGTGTTCGTCAGTTGGACCGTGAATCCTGTCACTAACCTCCCGCCCCCCAAGCCTCCCGATCATATTATGAATCTCATTTACGTTTGTGCTTACGCAACTGAGTCAAACCACTGGAGTGTGTAATGCTAATTGATACCAAGGGTGGAAAATTACCTTCGTCATAATGCATTATCACAAATATACGCACTTGAGTCGTTAATTCAGAGCTAATTTAGCTTTTAGAAGGTATATTCCATATAGTTAGTTAGCTGTTGGTTCTAAAACAAACCCAAAACACGTGACGTATATTATTCTTAGTTCAAAGTTATTGAGGCTCTCTTTCAGTTGCAATCAAATGCATAAAGTTTAAAGGTCGAATTTACTAACTTAAAGCTGTTAACGCGCTATTAAAACTTTATTTTCATTCCTAGAACTGCCTAAAACCGTACCTTTTGAATCCTTTTTCTATGTCAATTATTTAGTGATAATGTTTGAATGCGATTCATTATATGCTGTAATCTATTTGTATGTGAGCCACCTCCGCTCTTTTCCCCCGTGACGTAACGTGGACGAACAATGGCCGATGTCACAGTGCGCGCGGGTCTAATGGTGCGTTTAATATTATTTTACACGCGCTAGGCACGGGAAAATGATTCTTCGTATTGTTACAATTACCGAGTTCAATAGGAATAGCGAAGTCAGATTTGAAATATAATTATATCTAGACTCTAATGTAACTTTTTTGTAGTGGTACAGCCAAACAGTAATCCTCACTATATGATTACTGTTCGAATGGGCCGGCTCGACCGGGGTAGTACCACACTCTCACAGAATATCAGCGTAAAGTAATAGCTTGCTATTGCGTTTCGTACGGTGACTGACGAGATCCTGAGGCCTATTCCCTCATCTCTATCCCACCCCCATTCCCCATCCTACCTAGACTGGCAACGCATTGGCAGCACCTCTGGTGTTGCAGATGTCCATGGGCGGCGGCGACCACTTTCCATCAGGTGGGCCGTCAGCTCGTTTCTCAGTTAATTGTCATAAAAAAAAGGTTCTTCATCTACTAACCTATGGACATATTTTTAGGAATTAGTAATGTTTCTTGATTTGCTTTACTTATCTCTTCTCTTTAAGCTATGAAGACAATTTTACGTAGGTAATCCAGTTATAGGGCTGTAATCTGTGCATCTGATAGTGTAATAAGCAAATAATTGATGGGCCGTGTCGCGAGTGACCACTCGAACCCGATCCACCAGCGGCGTCGCGCGTCGCTGCACTCAACCTAATAACGATAAAAATTGTGACTTCCTCTGCATGCACACTTCAATAAGTTTTCGACTTTGTTGTTTGAAATTGATGAAAGCAGTTACTCACATGTTTAATTACTGGCTTAAGTTCAAAGTTTTCAAGTATCGCTCAAAAATAAACTAAATTTATATGTATATAACTGTTTAATTTATTTCCTGCACGGTAATTCCGACTTGTGGCGTATAAAAACGACGCGTTGAGCCCAAGTAATCAATTATACCGACGATTAGCACTGTATCAATTCATTACGCGATTTGCACGACTATGCATTGGAACATTACGTTCCTCATGTATAAATTTATAATTATATTTAACAAATTTTGGAGTTGCTCGCGTTACTATTTTGTTCCGAATGAAAATATAATTAACGCGGGTTCAAAATCGCATTCATACTCTTGCTTTGTATTCTCAACTTTTATGCAAGCTAGACGACCATGCAATGCTCTGACCTAAGCAATAGAACATAACGTTGAACCCTAGTGAATTATCCAAACCAAAAACAAGGGCTTCGAGTTAACCTCAATCGATCATAATATGGACGCCCATATTTACTAATAGAAGCACAGTAGGTATACCTAATACCACGATCAAAGGGTTTCCAAAACAATAAGCTTTGTCCAGATTATTGTGGTAAAATAGTAGTTTATGCAACGGTTGCATAATGATAGGCCTTAAAACACTAGTGCGGTTTTCATGAAACGAGCTTTAGCGAGTTTCATAATAAGATCGCACGTGTGTTTTAAGGCCAAATTATGCAGAGTTGCATACATAACTTTATCTACACACATATTATAAATCCTCCATGATGGGTTCAGAAACAATATTTTCTGGCAACAAGTTATTTGTTGCAATCGTGGCTGCATATTTCCGATATCCGGCGCATTTTCACATCACACACACTCCGAGAAGACTACTATTCATATTTTCAACTAAAATGTGAATTACAAACAACTTTTTCTATTCAATTCAACAACAATTCTACTTTCGTTCAGCAAAACACCAACATAATGGCGGCAATTCGGTCCTCCGTCAAGACCATATTTTTTTAAATCATAGACAAATGAATGAAGTCTCTATTCTCATGTCACTCGAGATCAAATGTTGTGCAGTTTATATTAAAAAAACATACTGAATTGACGTTTCGTATCAATAACTGTTTTAATATCTATGGATACTAGAATAGAGACCCACTTGAGTTTTGACAGCTTTTCCAAATTTAATCTCATTTCTATACTAAAAACGATACGGGAATAACATTGCAGCACTCGTTTTACCTAATTGGTTGTCAAAATGGTGGTCATTTCCTACGGTTTTTGATTACACTATGGAGGTTTTATGATATGGGTGTAGATAAAAGCTTATAACGTACGACTAATAAGAATTTAAAGCTCCTAATTGCAATCAATAAGGATTAATTTTTCATCGGTAATTCCCTTATGAGTGATAGTGTACTGCACAGCTAAAATGGGGCTATAGGATATATTTATTGAATATACCAGAAGAATCTTAGTAATCTATACCCTCAACTCTGACCCTGTTCTAACATAATGTAAAGTTTCACGGATAGATGAAAATGTTATAATTATTATAAGATTCAAACTTCTCGTTGATTGGATTTTCTGTTGCGTTACTCATAAATACTGATATTTTCTACACATCATGTTGTTCAAGAATGTAGCTAAGTAAACGAGTAGCAAAACATTGCTGCTTCCTTCTAGTTGCAATCATGAAGTACAAACGGCGGGTAACAAAAACCCGACAAGTTTCTTTCATTTCGTTTTGTAATCAATAGATGTGCAATTGTAAAATAATGTAAATATTATTATTTTGTAATTTTTAAGCTGTAATACCTACTTTTGCGGTTTTTACTACCTGGTGCATAATGTGTAACGCATCCGAGGGTACTCGTAAGAGCGCCTGGTGTATGAAGCTAATGTTTTATTGTTTTATGATTGGCAATATTGTTTTTAGAAGACAGGAAGGTATTAACAATGCTACTGGCAGTGGTAAAAACTTCTAAGTATTACCTTCGTAAAGAAGCGCTACTCTACCCGCCACTGCGGGGGAACTCGGTTTACGGGAACGTTAGGGTTCGAACTTGCCGTACGAGTTGACAATATTTTTATCGATTTTTATCTCTTCTTGTTATTTCTGTTGCTTTAAATATCTTCTATAAATATAAAAATCGATGAGTGTATGTATGTTCTCTATTGACTCCAGAACGGCTGAAGCGATTTTGATGAAATTTTCAGGCAATCCTCAGAGTAGCCCAGCAGATGATCCTGTGAAGTTTGGTAGCATCTGGCTATAGATAATTAGTGCTACCCGTGCGAAGCCGGGGCGGGTCACTAATAGTAAAAATATTGCGAGCGTGTACGGAAGTTTCGAGATTTAATGTTTTCCTCCACGTGAACTAAGGTACACTGCGTGCCTATCCCGAGTTTGCAACCTTAAGGCAATTTACGCATCTGTGCTCGCCATGTAAATATAAACGGCCACCTACCGAGAGCGGCATTTTCATATGAAGTGTCACTCGCCTAACGGTATAGAGAATGAGCCATAGTCACTAGGCGGTCCAAATGTGTTTTTTTTTATTGCCACAGATCGATGTATAATTTCGTATGCCAACCGACCCACCGCTCTAAACCGTTCCTGAAAAGAGCGCAGCCACACCGCCGCTTTGCTGCTTGACCAGTTACATACATACATTATTTATGCATATTATAGATAAATATGTGACTGACCTGCATCTGCACCTGGAACCAGGAGTCGAGGAGGCCGGAGGCGTGCGGAGCGCCCCAGCGGCTGCCGCCAGGGACAATCTGCAAATCGAAGGAGTAGGTATATTTATGTATGACAAGAGTTAACTCTTTAAAGTCTTTTTCTCTTAACGAGTTTTTTTTATACAGTTCGTTTTAAAAGTTGTCGTTATCCTCGTTAATAACCGAGCTGGCTTCTGCCTGTATCGCCCGTTTCGTTTCAGCGTCAGTTTTAGAGATCAAAAAGATCGAGTGAAGAGATTCACCTCCAATTCATATGTTCTAAATCAGTGTTTTTCAACCGGTGGGTCACAACCCCTCGGGGGGTCGCAAGCCTTTGCTCAGGGGGTTGCAAAACCATCATCAGTCGCGGGCGCAAGCCAGGTTTTTGAATACCTCGTAGTTGAAAGCACTGACATTGTATTAATACGGTCATGGCGGGTCGCGGTTGTGGGGGTCGCGTACTCAAAATTTTTGAAAAATACTGTTAAATATAATGTGTTGCCTGAAGTAAACAGGACTTAAAATAAAAAAAAATTGGTGGTTCGGCGAGGGCAGAATATTGGATCCTGAGCGTAGCGAGTGATTCAAACATTATCACCCAAGCTGAAAATAATTTTGCCACCGAGTGACACATACTGCTTTTCACTCCACTCCACTTGTTAACGCATAATTTTTAATGTCATAATTCTATATTGCATAATCAGTATAAGCATAATTGTATTTGCGCAGAAACTAATCTCGCATAATTATATTTCGCATATTTCTGTCACGCATATCTAACCTAGCCCGAATGTTTTTTACGCATTATTTGCGAATTCCGAATAGTGCTTAGGCAGAAAATGACTTACGCATACATTAGTTACGCCGAAAGTAACTTTCGCATAATTTAGTTTCGCCGGAATGGATTATAAAACAAACACTTGATTATATTTTATTTTTAATTTTTTTATTTAAACTAACCTAACCTAATCCAATCTATTTTTATTATAGAAACTATTAACTAGAGTTGGTTTGGTGTAAGGGACACAAGTTAACCCTAACCTAACCTACCAATAATACAATTGTTACGGTTTTTCATTTTTGATTGCGGCGGGCTTCACCCCCCGAGCCCCCCTTATGGTGCGCTTCGCCCCCTCTTCCCCCCTTTTTGTATGTTATGCAACTAGATTCGGACATAGGTTCGGACAGGATTTCGGGCTATCCAAATTCTGCAAAATTATATACATATATGCTAAACAACATTATGCAAAATAAAATTCGGCCATATCAATATTATGCTAATATAAAATTCGGGAAAACAACCATTCGGCTAATAACGGATTATGCCAAATAAATTTTCGTCAAGTTTAAGATTCGGCGAAAATAAAATATGCGAAACTTGTTATGCCTAATAAATTTCGGACATTAAAAATTATGCCCAATAGATGGCACCCATGAGAAACATGCAAATGAAATGCATTTAAAATTATTAGACAATTTATATCAATAATTATTGTGTTAAAAATTAATTATGTTAACTTATAATTATGTATTGACTGTCAATACGTAATAAGAATGTCTCATCCAATGACGAAAGTGAAAATGTATATTTACCTATGTATGTAACGTGTATCAATTGTATACTAGAGATCTCTAGTGCCTGTATTAATAGTATGTGCTCAAGACTGCTATCGTGCTCAAGACTTCACATACAAGGCATTTGCTTATGCTAGAAACCTTACTTGAGTACAATGTCAGTCTTAATGCAAGCTATTAATATTAATAAAGGCGTCAATCAACTGTAAAAAATATGTCTCCAGATCTTTTTCTTGCCTCGCCTGTCAATATTGTATATTCTATAAACTTAAGTTTACTTAACTTTCTATAAACCACTAATTAGGGTTCCGTAGCCAAATGGCAAAAAACGGAACCCTTATAGATTCTTCATGTCTGTCTGACTGTCTGTCTGTCTGTCTGTCTGTCCGTCCGTATGTCACAGCCACTTTTTTTCCGAAACTATAAGAACTATGCTGTTGAAACTTGGTAAGTAGATGTATTCTGTGAACCGCATTAAGATTTTCACACAAAAATAGAAGAAAAAAACAATAAATTTTGGGGGTCCCAATACTTGGAACTGAAACTCAACATTTTTTTTTTTCATCAAACCCGTGTGGGGTATCTATGGATAGGTCTTCAAAAATGATATTGAGGTTTCTAATATAATGTTTTTCTAAACTGAATAGTTTGCGCGAGAGACACTTCCAAAGTCGTAAAATGTTGGTCCCCCCCCTTTTAACTTCTAAAATAAAAGAATGATAAAACTAAAAAAAATATATGATGTATATTACCATGTAAACTTCCACCGAAAATTGGTTTGAACGAGATCTAGTAAGTAGTTTTTTTTTAATACGTCATAAATCACGGAACCCTTCATGGGCGAGTCCGACTCGCACTTGGCCGTTTTTTTTTTGTATTGCCCTCGCATTGACATAGATTCTATCTACTTTAGGTTCATAATAAAAAGCTGACATCGAAGCCATTCATTCAAAACTATCAGCTTATTATGCAAATTCTTAGATTGAAAACCATTCGACACTATATTGCGGACAACAAACATTTCGTATTCCTAAGCTTTTACGAGTATATTATGGAAAATTAGAAGCATATAGGTATTTTGATAATACACGAGATTAAAAAATTACTTACGTCCTGAACACGTCAATATTATCTATTCAAATTTATTTTTCATTACTTGATAAGTATACTGCAATAAAATAACCAGCCCAATTTTACCATTTCTATGGCAGAATAGATGAATCTCCTTGCTGTTTCCACATCTTCGACAAGATTTGACAACGTCAAGCTTGAGTCGCCGGACTTGTTTTAAATAGAGACTTATTCCATAGAAATTGCTTTATTGTGTCGTACTCTCGGAGTTACGTCGTCCTCTCAGCATGACTATGTTTTAATGAACAAATAATAAAATAAATATTAATCCTAGCGAGAATTAAAAATTGGTTGGTGTCTTCCTCTTTTTACGCAGAATACAGTAAACTAATCATTATGTCGTATGACCCGAAGTGCGAGTCTTTAGAGTTTTTACGGAATTTTATATAAGTCCGTATGTTTCTGGAGTATATAAATAATGTCATATTGGACTTCCAATCATGACAAATCGATGCTGCATCAGGGGCCCATTTTTGAAAGCATACAGTACTAGTGTTATGCCTCCTAAAAGGAAAGCAAATGCCGGTCAAGTGCGAGTCTGACTCGCGCACCGAGCGTCCCGCACTCATCGTTTCTCATCGGCCCGATGTACGTACGGAAGCCTAGCCTATCCTTGAATGTACGGAAGCCTAAAACTTAAAAAATGGCTTTTAACAACCTACCTATGAAATGAGACAAAAAATAACTTTCGCAAACAGTTTTCGGACCTTTTCCTTTACTTGTGCTGTAAGACACTCCTTCTTCCCAAATTTCATGATTCTAGGTCAACGGCAAGTATCCTATAGGTTTTGATTCCCTTTAAAGTATCAAAATATGTGGCATAAACAGCCGTATCTTTCGATTCGTTCACTTAGAAGATTGATTTTTTCACAACTTCAAGAGATACTGAAAATCTCAGAAGTGCATGCGGGATTTGAACCTAGGACTCCAATCCGCACTAGCGCCACGTGGGAACTCCTTTCCAGTCCCTCTTACTATGAGAGGAGGCCTGTGCATAGTAGCGGGACGTATTCAGACCGATGATGATGTGACGATGATGAAAGTATAGTTAATTGAATTAGTTTGTTATTTTGAAATTTTAATACTTATAATAAATGTTCTTTTACATAAAAAACTAGAGCGATCATTACTTTAAGAGTCAAGTATCAATAAGTGAGTAAATCTATACTCGACCACTTGTCAATGGATTTTGCCCCAAAAATTGCAAGCAACAGTGATCCACCAAACTGCACAAACAGTGGAACTGGGTGCTATCAGGCAACCGCCCATATCGCTCACAAAAATTGATGAAACCACCTTTTGATATTATTCTTAGTTGAAGCTTCGAGATTAATGGACACTTAAACCAAGCGATACATAATATATGTATTATAAAGATTTTTCAGTAATTAGTGTAATTATCGGGGATGTTTTTAAATTACTAACGCGAGTTAATCCGAAAAAATAGTTTTATATCAATGTAAGTATAAAGATTGCGTAAACGTAAGAACTGAATATGAAATTATTTAGATTCTGGGAGTCTCTTATTGCATAAAAGATTTAGGAAAAAGAGTAACCGGTAGTTTTTGCGATGGTGATGAAATTACTATCTTGCCAATTAAAAAACTTTTAAGTATTCGTGTTATTTTGGGAGTCCTGCTCTAAAATGTGCTAAACAAACCCATTACTGGGCTACCTGTGTATCACAACTCCATCTTTATCATGTGACCTGTTTCTTGTATAATTTATTTATTCCCTTACTACATCCTGCGAATGTGAAATCTTATGACGACGTGACGTTAAGACATTTAACTTGATAATTCGTTGGTTCAAGGCATACACGCCAAATGTGACATAACAATACCTACTTAGAACCGTTCTTTCCTAAGAAAATCAATAGTTATGTGCGTTAACTTTATAGTCCTATGTGCATGTATGCTGACATAGACTGCATTACCATATATTTAGTAAGAGGCAGTGAAAAAGCTTGCATGAGTTTGTTATGGAACTTATTTATTGCTTGTGATGAGTTCCAGTCAGTTTCTAGCATATAGTATAAAAAAACGGCCGAGTTGTGCCGTGGACAAGGACGCAAATTTAATTTAGAATACATCTCGTCAAGCTGTCCTTCTTCTGACTTTTGTCAATAACAGCTACTGACTTGCCAATATACAATACTTTGCACAAGCTTATTTGCGTTTTTATATTTGATATAATTTGATTTCAGTGATATATATGATTCGCGAAGCTATCGCGTAACCATGGATGATATACGAGTTTAAAAAAGTAACTTGATAACAATAGTCGATTGCGTATACTTATAACTCAGAATAAAATAGAATATTATATTATATTAAATAAAATATAATATAAATTACATAAATGATTTTACTTACCATATTTCAAATATCAAACACTAAACAATTAATTGCCAAATGTTTTTTTAAAATCTTTATTTATTTAGGGGCTTTGATCATTGCTGAACACGTCAGCCCCGTTAGCTCAATCTCTAAATTAACAAAAACGATTGCAAGGGGTAAGTAATAGAGCTCACTTGCGCAAAAAACCAAATACCACCTTCGCAGCATCAGACAAAGGCTCTGCCAAAATCGATTGAAAAATACCGATGTTCGAATCAACGAGACCCAATTGCGCAAGCGAACTCTCCCTCCCGGAATTGTCAAATGTAATTTAAAGCATCTCAATCGTTTCCGCTTTCTTGCTGAAGTTACACCCCAGTATACGAATTGTATTTCTATTGTATCGAAATAAAGATGTATTTCTACATCAAAACACGTGGACTGCTTCCTAATACTAAGAGAATAAGTGGCAAAGAATTCAGATCAGCAACATCAGCATTCGTTATAGATATAATCAAAACAATTCCTTTAAGAAAACTGGCAGGTTCATGCCGATTAGAGGCTTCGGAAAGCCGGTAGCTAAAGCAGAACTACAAAAGTTATTATTTATGGGGTAATGTGACAAAAACCAATAGTTGCTTGAATCATCTTACTTAATCATTTAAAAAACTATATTGGGTTCAGGTGGAGCATGATCAGCGGACAGTACTTCATTAATTTAGGGTAGCAAGATCAGCACCAGGATACCAGAACCATTCATTGTTTGTAATGTAGTGCGTCATTTAAGTACAATTGATACTTAGTTAATTTTTTGTAGGACATACAGAAAGCAAGTAATAGTAAGCAAGCAAGGCAATTCTGTTACTATTACTATTACAAAACAGTAACAGAACTGCCTACTTGCTTTTATGTCTAGTCATGTCATATATGTAGACATTGACGCGCGTGGGTTTAATTTATAACGATTTTTTCGCATGGTGGTGGTCGCTATGTACGTTGTGGATTATTAAAATATATTTTAGACGTATTTATTTTAATAATCTTTTATGGAGGCTTCTTATTTTGAATAAATACATATTTCTCTACATAAGTATGCAAATAACTGTGTCGGTACTTATGTGTTTCAAGAATATTATCGCTCTCTTTAGTATCCTTGGATAATTATGATCTTCTGTAAATCTTACAGTAAAGCGAAGCAAGATAATTTATTCGGCAAGAATGACATAAATAATATGTATTTTACATCCAACATAACAAAATGGGCTTAAATGGTTTCAGTAATATTTTTTTGTTATATTGGATTGAAACTTTTTTTAATTTTCTAACTACAAATATTTAAATTAATAGTTGGATTAGATAAGTTATTTTAAGATAAGCTTTATAATCATACATCTTTAGTATTGTTTTTAATAAAAGGAATTGAAGCATTATTCTTTTTTATTTGGATTTGAGGAGGGAAAACAGGTTTTGTTATAGTTTTGTGATGACAAAGAACATATCTGAAAAATGCGGACGCCAAATCAGGAATACACGTTTTTAGTTAATTTTTACCATTTTTAAATGTGTTGGTGTCCCTGATTCGCGTCCAGGCGCAGGCGACGTGTTGGATTGCCGACGGATAACGTTGATGTCTTTTCTATGCGCCCGCACACGCGTTGTTGGCAAGCACTACAACTACGACTACGGAATTTTGCCAGTCTGTGTTTTTTCGTAGAATTTGTATTTATTTAATATTTACCTGAATGCGGTTCTTATAGTCAGATATCAATAATTAATCTGTTGTTGTCTAATTGTTTAAGTCACTTTCATTATGAAAGAAAGTTTGTGCCCAGTATTGGGACCTAAACAGGTTGATGATGTTAATGAATTATTTAAATGTAGATGGATTACACGAACATTAATTCGTAATCTGTTTGTGAGGCTGCGGTTAATGCTTTAACCTTACTGTTAGTTCAATATTAACTTTTATTTTCCAACTTGGCTAAGTTGTCTCGTTGAAATAATTTAGTTTAAAGATAGATTAGTACAGAAGTAGTGAAGAAAGTTTAGTTCAATCGGACATTTATGGAATTTTATGCAAAATAAATTCGCTGCGTGAAATGCACCTTTTTGTATTATTGCTAACAATTGGAACAATCATTGAATCAGACTTTAGAATTTATAAAATCACATAAAGCTCAAAATGGTTTTATCTAGGAACGCGCTGCAATTAAACTAGCAAGAGAGTACTTAGTCGGTATTTCAGTACAGATCACAACTGACGCAACGCTTAGCGGTCTCCAGAAAGTGTCGGGTGGTAGTTTTGCGCCTGCGCATCGAGAGCGCCCGCCCGCTGCACACTATACATTTGTACCAAACACTGTTGAACACCTGCACTAGGGAAAATCTTGAGTGTGTCGTCGGCTGAGCCGGCGCGGGCGCGATGTCGACCGACCGAGAATCACCCGGCGCAAACAGATCGCAACCGAGACGAGATCGATCGCCAGTTGCGCCGGCGTAGACTGGTATCCTAATTCGGATGCACTTCGCAACGGGCGCAACCTTTCAAACTGCACTCAACTTAATCACAGAGTAAGTTTGATCAGTGAATGTGGGATCCAGAATACGGCGGGTGGTCGGAGTCGCGGCGTACCTGGTCGCCCACAAGGTCCTCGGCAGCTCTGATCGCGCAGCAGGCCTCCATTCCCGGCGTGCCGGGCGTCGCGTCGCGTGTTTGGGCCGCAACTGTCACGCGAGTCGCGGGGCCATGGCGCACGCCTGCGCGCGACTGCTGCGCGGGCCGGACTGCGTGCGAGGTGATAGCCGCCGCGACCTCCTTCGCGGGGTTGCAATGAAAGTGATTAGGTGCTTGCGCGACTGATAACGAGGGCTAGCTCGCTTCGAAACGCTGCGTTCCAGTTGGCTGTGTACGTGGCCGTGGCTGCCGGCTGTAATCACTTGCGTAGGTACCTACAGCATTCCTATTATCAACAAAGACTGTTCATTACAGGCAACTATACCTAAAATATCGTGCCTTGCTCTTATACCTACCTACAACTACTCCGGAATATTCATTAGATGTTTCGTTAGAGAATTTTATTACCTTTAAATAAATGAAGACAACTTCCTTATGAAACCATGCATTTTGGAAAAAGAACGAAATACACGTGGTAATAATTCAATATAATTTACCGAAAAAAAAGATTTTTACTATAATATATGTATGACATGATTTTCTAGCTTTAAATCATTTTTGTAAATATGGCGTTATACTCATAAATCTAAAAGTAACCAAGTCTCAAAAAGCGGTTGACCTAGTCGACAAGTTGCCAGGAGAAGATTTAATTTTAATATTTTCTGCTGTCTTGGAATCTTAACCTTTATTTTAAACTATCTTCACTGATATAAGAAATGCGAATGTGGCTTTCTTGGTTTGTTTTTTCTTATTTTACTATTCTCTTGTAACTTCAGGATAATGTGAGGCACCATGGTGTAGACAGTTGAGATGTTTATATGTGTATATGTATCACTTGTAAATGTTTAATGTTTGTATTTATGTTTTTGATGTTTGAACTATATTAACATTTTTTTGTTATTTACGTGATATTTTATTAAATATAAAGGTTGCTTTTATTTTATATAGACAATTATTATCAAGTAACTTTCTTAACTTTGACGACGCGGTTAGCCTAGTTGGGAGTGACCCTGCCTCCGAAGCTAGCGTCCCGGGTTCGATCCCCGGTACGGGCAAATAATTGTTAGATGAGCACGAATGTTTGTTCCTGAGTCTTGGATCTTTCCTATGTTTTTAAGTATTTATTTCTCTATATAAGTATGTATATCGTCGCCTTGTACCCATAACACAAGCCTTAAGAGCTTACTTTGGGACTAGATCGATTTGTTAAAGATTGTCCCCTGATTTATTTTTATTTTTTATTTTTAACCTCGTATGTCATCCATAATTACGCGAATCATGTCACTCAAGTCATAGATACATTAAGACAATATAATATTTGCTAGTCAGTAACTGTTATTCAAAAAAGTCAAAAGAAGGACAGCTTAACGAGATGTATTCTTTACTAGCTTCGGCCCGCAACTTCGGTCGCATGGAAATTGGTTATAGTTATTCCTTTTCGGGAACTTTTGAATTTTCTAGGATAAAAAATACCTGCGGCCCAAAGATGCAAGACACAAGGATAAATTAAACCGTCTTATCTCTAAGTACGTCTCTCTCACACTAGCGCCGACGAAAGAGATAGCCATAGAGATAAACGGGTTTAACTTATCTTTGTGTCTTGCATGTTAGGGCCGCTGTTCTGTTCCAGGACCGAAGCTAACTAACTATATACCAAGTTTCATGAAAATCCGTTCAGGCATTGCGGTTCTGAGTGGTAACAAACATACAGTTACATACACACAAACTTTCGCATTTATTATTTGACTAGCTTCTGCCTGCGATTTCGTCCGCGTGGAATCCGATTGTAGTTATTCCCTCGAGACCTTTGGAATTTTTCAGGATAAAAAGTACCCCTATGTCCTATTCCAGGACCTAAAGTAAAATATATGTCAAGTTTCATAAAAATCCGTCCAGCCGTT
Organism: Tortricodes alternella; assembly: GCA_947859335.1. Classification (NCBI taxonomy): domain Eukaryota; kingdom Metazoa; phylum Arthropoda; class Insecta; order Lepidoptera; family Tortricidae; genus Tortricodes; species Tortricodes alternella. Next base: position 11,773,890 of record OX401970.1, read on the forward strand.
ATGGAGCTGAGTGGTAAATTCGATTACATTCTCAAATGATATTAATTAATTTTAATGATTGTTTCTATTCTTTCTGACTCCAGTTTCGTTATGTGATTAAAATATTTTATTATATTCACGTGTAGGTATGTTTCCTTAAGTACGAACTATTTATACGATGCATATTACTCTTAAACTTTATTTTTCAATCAAAGATCAATATGTAATGTTGTTAATCTATAGCGCTAATGCTTGAAGCGGGGGTTGTACGTGGTTTCATAGACAAAAATTGTATAGAATTTTGTTAGACATAACTTATTTCTCATATTATCATTTCATAGAATAACCAATACACAGAACACTTACTTTGAAGAAATTAAATCATTGATTTTTGTTACAAATAAAATTTAATGCTTCGATATTCATATCATAGAATAACAAATCAAATATACTTTATCTGAACCTAACCATGTCGGTTCTGCTCCGACTCATTTTGCTCGCCGCTTCGCTCGCTCACTCACTGGCATTTAGCATTTTTAGTCATTATACGTCGACCTCTTCAGCATAAGTAACATCATACTTTAAAAATATTGCAACATTTCCGTTGAAATAAAACTCCATGGAAAAATACATCGAACAAACAATATTCGTTAAATAATAATTTTACTATTTCATAAGTTTGTTAAATGAAAAATGAGCTTATAAAAATACAACGACCAAATATTACATGAAACATTTTCTGCGAAACGAACTTATATGAAATTTCTGTCTGCGGAACCAGGGGACACCCTTGAAGGGATGGTAGTGATTTTAGGTACCTACTCTTAAGGCTCGCGCACATAAGGGCGGGCCGCGCCGCAGCACATTACATTCTCTCATATAGTCATATACCAAAATTAGAAAATACATACATTAATAATATTATAAGGGAATGCAATGGGTTGTGGAGCAGCCTGTCCTAATGACAGCAAGCCTTTAAACATAGTTTACGGGGTCACAAATAGAACTTTGATATTCGGGAAAGTGGGTTCGCTAAAAAAGTCGATAAATATAAAATAAGATACGTCAAACACAATTTTGACAGCTTGGTGCCAATCAAAATCGAGTTTGACGTGTCTTATTTTAGGTTTAGCGTATTTTAAATTAAGAAGATACCGTTCAAGATTTGGACCCCTTCACATCACAGTAAATGATTTTGTAATTTTATTCTCTAGTTCCCTTTTCCAGCTGCTATGTATGCTGGTGGAACTTATGATAGAAGAGTCAGGTTCACCACTAAACTCTTAAGACAGTGAAAAAAAACGACACGATTATGTTATGAAAGTATTGACTTTTATGGTATTCCAGAGCGTTCTCCAACATACGGCAATTAATCGCATTAAAATCAGATACGAGTAAGTAGTTTGGAACTTTTAGGTGAATTATAACGACATCTGCATATAAAAATTAAAGGTATTGTTATGAATATTACCAGCGTTAGTTTAAAAAGTATAGTTTTTTTTTGTTTTTAGAGGCATTCAGTTTTATTTTTCAATTATTGTGACACTTGTGTTCGTTATGATCATTATATACCCTACTTACTCTTTCATAGAGGATAGGTTTATTTTTTTGTTGATTATTCAAGAACTTTCTATAAGTATTTTAATTAGTCTTAATAATTATCATTTATTACTTTATTAATTTGTAATGTTTTCATTTAATTAAGCATATTTAAGTTCTTATACTCTGTAAGCTTTGCAGTGATTGCAAAAGATGACTTCTGCTGAGTTTCTTGCGGCGCTTCTTCTCAGTAATGATGCTCCTGTTCGAGGCGCTGGCAAATTCTTTTTATTTTATTAAATTATGTGACAAGTAAAAGAGCCCACAGATGGCCAACTTGCTGAATAAATGATTTGATTTGATAGGGCTTAAGACAAATGAACATATTTTTATCACGCTTTGAGTGTTACATGTAGGCTATACTTAAATATTCAGCACCAAGTCATAACATTAAAATATTTTAGCTTGGTTTTAGAATGTATGCGTATATTCGTTTGATTTCAGATTTTCGTATAAATTCACAATGTGTACCTAGTTGATGAAAGCAATCAATATCTTGGGTAGGTACTGTACGCGCCGTCAGTACCTGTTCGGGGATCGCAGGGCTTATTCTGCTCTTGTAAGCTAAAATAATAACTCCTTCTTTCTTCTTGGTAAAACTATTTATTGAGCAAAGAGCACACGTATCGTCGGCTTAACTATCTAGACTAAACTGTCTTTTGTTGCGTGCTGACGTCGTTCCTACTAACTTTAAATTCAAAATTAAAAGTAAATACGACATTTTAGACGATATAAGCACTCAACCAGCCACATGCTATCCTGCCACGTACAATTAGTAGCTTAAGCAAGCTATTTGTACTACAGTACTTTATACCTGACTATACTGATATGAAAAGGAAGGAGGGTTTATCTTGAACTCCATAAAACCCAACCCTTTATAAAAAATACTAAGTTAATAATATTATTATCATAAGCAAAGGAAATATCTGTCTATATTTATCCACAAATCGGACGTAATTCATGGATGCTGCAGACTTTTTTCGGAAGTGCCTATTCCTACTTAAGAGCAATGGTCTTGTTTGAATTTTTAAACAGTCTAACAGGCGGTTTAGCGGCGCTGGGCAACGTTAATCAAATAGTTAAGTTCGTTAATCGCTAATCCTTTACTGAAAAAGTTAACTTCGTTAAACCTTAAAGCGTTATATTTCGCAATATTTAACGGAAGTTAACGTTAATCGTTAACTCGTGATAGAAATTGCATTTTATATGTCGTTGCGTTAGTAATTTACTTACAAAAAATGTTGGTGAAACATTAGTAAAAATAAGATGTTGCATTAGTTTGTAATAATACCTATTATTTAGAGATCAAATTCAAATCAAAAGTAATCTGACATAAGCCGCGCGGTATCCTTTCGGCAAATAGTAGGTACTTAATTAACGTTTAATGGACTGTAATCGTTTTAACGGAAGTTAATGAGTCCGATAACAGTTTTTAAGTTAACTCAAAAGTTAACCCGTTACTTGAAATGTTATCGTCGTTAATTCACGATTGACGGATTAACAGTCTTGTGGTCAGCTATGCGTTTTGGTATATTACAACTATATAATAAAATCGATAAACCAGAACGAGATAAAAAACAAAGGAAGAAGCGAGATGGCGCCTTATAAACTTTAATAACTTTGTTTAATGTGTTGACATAAGTTGCAAGGCAATGGGAATAGAACAAGAGCATAAAGAGTACCACTTTCACTGCATATTTTATTACTAAAGAAAATTCATCATTTCACTACCCTCGGCCATTGTCGGGAATCAATAGCTAGGGTGCTGGGTGCCAAAATTTCTTTATGATTTGTTCGCTTGGCAGACCTGAATTGTTCGATTAATGATAATCAACCACAGAAAAATACTCAGCCACCATGGTAGCGCTGCGTTTTAAACTGACAGCGTTTCAACAATTTTAAAAAAAAACGGTGTTCTAAATAATTTGTTCGTGTCTGCCTCTTGGACTGATGGTCAGAATCATCCTCTAAACGATGAACATCGAAGAGTGCAGGGCTCTGTTTTATAACGGAACGAAGTTGCAAAAATGTAAATGAAAAAAGCAATACTAAATAATTTTTTCGTCGTTCTTGTTGCGCCATTCGATTCATTAGGACTTCCAGAATAGAAAAAAAAGTTAGCAGACGTCTAGGTCGCTGATTTTTTTATGTAAATACGATTTTTTTAAGTTGTAACTCAAAAACGCAGGGACATACGACTTTCATTTACTGGACCAAATCGATTGACATTAACTTTCATCCCTATCAATATGAAAGACGAACAAATCATATACCAAAATGGCACCCAGCTCCCTAACTACAAGCTTTGAGTAGCTGTCGTATCGTGGCTGACGTTGACAGTCTGTTTATGTTGGTACCTATGCAACGCAACTTTATCAGTTAATAAAGTGATAGTAAAATTGACATTCGTTTGCATCTGTATCTATGCTCGCACTACAAAGCAGGATTGCCAATTTAACAACTTTGTGGCAAAATTTAGCTTTATTTTCTGCTGATTTATCAACAAAAATTTTCATTTAGCATCTTGCACATTTTATAGCAAAATTTTGTTTCAGGCTTTTGCTTAAGGTATATTTTTGGTAATATACCTAGCAGTCGCATATTACATTTCAATGTTAAGTTATTGAATACACTAAAATAACCGCTGCGTGTTTTCATCATATAATATATATATAATATGCGTCAGATTGAGCTGAATCTGAATACCCAGCTTAACTGTATAATTTTCAGATTACAAGAACAGTTAACTATTTCTTCAAGACATTCATTGATTTAAGCAGCTCTAAAAACATATTTCCTTATTTTGCTCATTTATTTTTCATTAAACTCTGTAGCACCTTTTATTAGCAACACTCAAAAAAAAATCAGATACCTGCCTACATACAGATAAAATGTCGTAGTCAGTTAGTAGGTATTTAAAAAAAACAATATAAATTATGCATATTTTAATTATAAATAAAATTAACAAAAAATATACAATTTTAATAAATATTTACAAGCATTATGGTCCGATATCGACGGGGGCCCGACAACTGCCGATGACATATTGGTATCGGGTCCGATATCCGTTATCGGATCGGACAATGTGTAAGCGAGGTTCGTATGTTATACATTTTACTTGCCCCGATATCGTATAGTATCGTATTGGATAATGTAAAGACACTCTAACACTATAGGGAATTAAATTTACTTGAAGCCGACAACGGTAATATATTAAAAAGTATTAAACTGTAAATACTAAAGATTAACCTTTATCAATTCCTTACCAACTCCAATTTTAGAAGGCTATTGAAGACGATCTTTGTTTTTGGACTAAATATTAATTTTATGTTGTGTCGTTTTCCAGAGTTAAGAACGTATCTGCCAAGTTTCATTAAAATCCGTCCAGGAGTAACCGCGTGATGCGTGCACTTTCAACAACAAAATTCTAGAGACTACTTCCAATTTTTATCTTCATTGCATTCAATGCACAAACGCAACCCTTCTATATGTCCATAAAATATTTAAAAAAAATTGTCCTTATACCAGGCTCAAGTATGTATCTGCCAAGTTTCATCAAAATCCCTCAATTCATAAGTAGTGTTTTAATTTTTACGGAGGATCTGAACAAACTCTTAGAAGAATGAAGAATGTTATTTTACTGAACATTTCTGGTAACACCCTGAAATGTTGAATTATGACTGTATGTAGAAGATTCGTTTATATAGAAGATATTAAATTTTGAGTATCTTTATTCAATAAGTATAGTTTTATGTTGGACACTTATTTGATATAAATATGCGGATGAAAAGAATATACCTACTCACTCTTCTTTTCTGTTTGACACGTAAATGTTGAAGCCACACAAAGGTAAGGCAGGATAATTTCCACATAAACGTAAGACAAACCCTTTATATTATACTAAACTACTATTTCATTCAAATCTAGTAGTATATCTATACATATCTATACATCTATCTATACATATAATAAAATCGTAAAGTGGCAAAAGTCTGTACATTGAAGATAACAATGAAAAATGCTATGGGGTGCTTCAGAATGAGCAGCAGAACAAATCCCAATGGTTTTTGAATTTCATGTCTGTTTGTCTGTTTGTCTGTTTGTCTGTTTGTCTGATTGTATGTTCGCGATAAACTTTAAAACTACTGGATGGATTTCAATGCGGTTTTCGATAATATATCCAGGAACACTTCAGGCAGGACATAGGCTATATAAACTTTTGGGAATAAAAGTGGAAGGGGGTAAAAGAGGGGGTGGAAGTTAGTATGCGAAAAACTGTTTGGATGAGTTTATTAACTTAAAAGTTGGTATAAATACTCTTCAAAATAGAAAAATAGGTATGCGGTATAAGACAATATGAAACTACCCCTAAAAAGGGGGCCTTGGGGCGTTAAACTTTGTATTGGAAAAACCGATTCCATTTGTTTATCGACTTGAAACTTGGTATATATACAGTTCAAAATAAACAATTAGGTAGGTAACCGTTTCTATAATAAATTATGGTGTGTGTGTGTTTGTATACACAACTTTGTTACAACTTAGCTTCAGGCTGAACGTATTTTCATGAAACGTCGTATATAGTTAGACCTTAGCTTCTGGAATAGAAAATAGGGTCATTTTTGTCACAAATAACTCAAAAGTTGTCGAGAGTATAATTACAAGCGAATTCCACGCGGACGAAGTCGCGGGCGGAAGCTAGTAATAAATAAGTTGTTTCTGTGATGAAATGAAAAAAAATGTTTTAAGGATATTATACTTGCTTCCTTACAAGAGGTTTAGGATTTTAAAGTTAGGTATATCTACTTGTTACAACTTATTCAAGTGTTATTGTTGGAATATTATTAAAATATTTATCAAATAATACTTAAAGTTCCCTATATTACTGCAATTGGTTGATGTATAAGAAAACCTTGAACACATCTATTGTCTCATTAAACTCTCAAACTTCAGAACAGGTACTTTCATCGTCTGGTTGAGTCGTACCTCAAGGTACTAACTCGGTACTACTTAGGTACTATTTTTTGGAATCATCAGATCCTGGATATCTTCGACGGGTACGCCAACTTAGCGCTCCCTACTCTCACCAAGACGATTTCATCTTTCTTTCATCATAGATTTTCAAGTTCGTAGATAACAGTGTATTTGATTGGACCTGACCTTGACTCAATGCGAATATTTACGGTTCGCATTAATTGGCTGTGTTCGCGTCGCCGCACGATTGCTAATATAATTGAGAGTATTTCGTAATGATTTAACATTGTTGCCTAATAGTTTCCTAATTCTCATTTATTTACTTTATGATAAACTATTATCCCCTGCAAAGAGTCAACTCAGGCTCGACCAATAAACTTTGAAAACTCAGCAAAAGAGTTCTTGATAGGTACGTATACATACATATTTGGGGCGCCACTGGTCGCTTTCGGGTGAAAAACCTCTGGGAGCAACAACGATTGTAGAATGTGAGCATGTGTGGTGAACAGAAAGAAACATTGTAACATATATTTATTTAGCAAGTACAGAGATCTAGGCGTCTATTAGGGAACGTCGAAATGATACTGTAGCGACCCGCGAACGAGACTCGCATCTCGCTCTTACGCATTACGCGTCGTGCGGAAAAGTTGGATGAGAAATCTCGCTCTCGAGTCGCTACAACATCACTTAGCGTTCCCGAATAGAGGCGCTGATCCATTATTTTCAATTCTCATAATGTTTGAATGCTGCGGTCGTGCTGATTTAGGAATGATGAACCCAGGCGCAGCAGAATCCTTTTAAGGCAATTCGACTCACACCTTGGGGGCTAGCACGACCTGCCCGCGTGTCGTTTGTCGCTCAGGGGGACTAGCATGACCTGCCCGCGAGTCGTTTGTCGCTCAGGGGGACTAGCATGACCTGCCCGCGAGTCGTTTGTCGCTCAGGGGGGCCAGCACGACATGTCCGTGAGTCGTTTGTCGCTCAGGGGGGCTAGCACGACCTGCCCGCGAGTCGTTTGTCGCTCAGGGGGGCCAGCACGACAAGTCCGCGAGTCGTATGTCGCTCAGGGGGACTAGCACGACCTGCGCGCGGGTAGTTTGTCGCTCAGGGGGGCCAGCACGACATGTCCGCGAGTCGTTTGTCGCTCAGGAGGGCTAGCACGACATATCCGTCAGTCGTTTGTCACTCAATGCGTCCCTTACATATTTGAGACTAGCTTGACATAGACGCACTGAACGACAAACGACTCGCGGGCATATCATGCTAGCCCCCCTGATGATTTTTTTAATTTATTTGAATATCATCTCTTAGCTCTCTGATTTTAGCTCTTTCGGGTTTTCAATTCATAGGTTTACTAAGGAAGACTCTTCAATTAATTATTTACCGTTTTACACATATTCTTTTATGTATAGGTCTACCAACTTATCTGTAAAATATTTAACAGGCGGTCTTAGAAGTTCCGTTGATTCCTCGTGGACCCATCATCAGGCTCCAACTTTGATCTTAACGGAACGGAACGGAATTTGGTTTTGAAAACTATAGGAATATTAATTAGCATGTTTTATATTTGTGTATTTTAACAATCACTTGATTTGAGTACCTACCGTAGAACACATTGAAAAAATTAAAACTAGAAAATCCATAACAAAATGCTTTTGCCCATCGTGCGCCATGTCATTTGCAAAACTCTAAGATTGTGCTTAAACATACACTTTTCATATTTTAATATTGAATCGTATAGGATATATTCGCGAAACAGTAAATGCGCTCCTCCCCTTATCCTTGAAACTGGGATAGATATATATATACCTATATGTGTGTGTGGAATTCCTGCGCCAGCTATATACCAAAAAATAGTACCGGAAATAGTACTCCTTTTACGACAAAAGTATAACAGAAAAGCCAAGTGGAACATACGATGCACTCTCTAGATTTAATACTTGTAGAAAAAGTTGAAAAACCGATGACAATTAAGTTTGTATTTTCGTGCCCAGAAAAAGGTTTGTGTGGAGCAATTAGTTACTAGAGTGGCTCCGTGAACTGTAGACCTCGCGACAAACTTAAGAGGATTGTGAAACTAAACATTTTCATACAAAAAGCGGTAACGTTTTATCATCCCTAAACCTAGTTCGATTTTCACGATTTTTGGAAATGTTGTAGTTGTTACAGAAAAAAAGGTTTGTACGTTTTCATTTTAAACAAATATTGTATGCAATTGAAACTATATTTGCCACTGAACATCCGTTTTTTGAACTTGAAAACTTCCTCTAGTGTTTTAATTGTTTTTATCTACACCCATATCATAAAACCACCATAGTGTAATCAAAAACCGTAGGAAATGACCACCATTGTGACAACCAATTAGGTAAAACCAGTGCTGCAATGTTATTACAGTATCGATTTTAGTATAGAAATGAGATTAAATTTGGAACAGCTGTCAAAACTCAAGTGGGTCTCTATTCTAGTATCCATAGATATTAAAACAGTTATTGATACGAAACGTCAATTCAGTATGTTTTTTTAATATAAACTGCACAACATTTGATCTCGAGTGACATGAGAATAGAGACTTCATTCGTTTGTCTATGATTAAAAAAAAAATGGTCTTGACGGAGGATCGAATTGCCGCCATTACTGCTTTATTGATGGTTTTTTGCTAAACGAAAGTAGAATTGTAAAAAGTTGTTTGTAATTTATATTTTAGTTAAAAATATGAACAGTAGTCTTCTCGGAGTGACTGTGTGATGTGAAAACGCGCCGGATATCGGAAATATGCAGCCACGATTGCAACAAATAACTTGTTGCCAGAAAATATTGTTTCTGAACACATCATGGAGTAAGTATTTATAATATGTGTGTAAATAAAGTTATGTATGCAACTCTGCATAATTTGGCCTTAAAACACACGTGCGATCTTATTATGAAACTCGCTAAAGCTCGTTTCACGAAAACCGCACTAGTGTTTTAACGCCTATCATTATGCAACCGTTGCATAAACTACTAACAATTAAACGAAACTGAATTACTAAAATTGCAAAACTTTTTGACCAATATAAACGAATGAGAGCAAAATTGATTTCATTTTTATAAAGGTGTAAGTAGGGGTAAGAGGTATCTACGCCAGCTTGACGGTGCACAATATTTAACCCGTGTTTGGTATGAAATATCTCAGTTTCTATTAGAGCTAAAAATTGAGACATCGTGATATAGCGGTACTATTTGGTTACTATTTTTCGGGATATAGCATTTATGGCAAGAGCACCGTTCTCGAGATTCAAACTTGGTAGGTACGCCTGCTTGACGTCAAGTTAGCGTACCCGTTAAACAGGGCTCATATCTCCGAAAGGTACAACTTTTTTGAACTCGGTACTAATTGAGTACTATTTTTTGGAATCATAGATCCTGGATATCTTCGATGGGTACGTCAACTTAACGCTCACGGTAAATGCATAAATTAAGTGATTAGTTTAAGAATTATCATTATTTTATAATAATTTTATACAAACAGTCACATTAACAATCGGTCACGTCGAAAGCATCACCCGTTCTTCCTTCGGCACGAAAATTGTTATTATATGCGAATAAATAAATTGTCCGACGCACTGTGGGCTAAAAATGGACTCTAGTGGACTTAGGGATTTATTTTGTAGGTGTCCATTTTTCCTGGAAATGCTAAAAAATGATCATGAGACAATTTACCTTGAAAACTGATGTGTACATTTATTTCAAAAAAAATAGTGTCGTGCTTATATATTATGAACAATCGGAATTTCTCTGAAAGTGCAAGGAAAGCAGTCATATCTCTGCATACAGTTACATTAAAAAATATTTATGATCTTTGCATACTCTTTTGTTTTTTTTTGTTTTTGTGGTAAAATTTCTTATGTAATAAGGTAATACAGATATACATTTTACGTACACTGCTCAAAAACTTTCAAAACAAAGAGAAAGTTAATTACTTACCAGTGGAATAAATTTACTTAAAAACATTTTATTATTATTTCGCATTTTATTATTATAAACTGTGCATACAATCCAAAAGCAAACTTCACCAAAAATAAATACAACCAAAAAAAACAAAGGAAGACAAGGTAAGTAAATAAAATATGACTTACAACTTATTCTATATATAGGTACAACATTAATACTTGCTATTATCTACTAATTTGCGTCTTAGTTTTTAATATCTCTTATTTCCGAATCCAATTCAGAATCGGGGTCTAAATTTGAAGTATCCATCAAGTCTGATTCAGGTTCTTGACAGATTAAAAAATCCAAGGTCTCAGTGAATAAAGCTTGTCTCATTTTGTTGTTAAGCGTTACCCTTATTTGCAGTCAGTATAGAATCCGAAGGGAAGACTGAATAAACATTAAAAATATCTTTATTTGAATTCTGTTTACTCTTTTTTTGTGAATGATGTTCCTTGATCCTTCTAAAGTCTTTCTTCCGAGGCTCTGATGCTTCTTCTGAGAGGCTACCGATCGGCACAACTGCGTCGTTAAGGTCGCTGGAAGCCGTTGGATGCGGAAGGCGTGCGATCGTTTGTTGTGGAAGTCTTTGGGGAGACTTACGTCCAGCAGTGGACGTCCCCGGGTTGAAATTATGATGATAAATGATTATAATGCACGCACCTTATGTTGTCAACAATTTTAATTTTTATAAAAATATGTGACAGAACCGAAAACAGCGAAAAACTCGGTTTTGCGGAGTCTAAAACCCGGTTTTAAAAAATTCTGATAAAACCGGTTTAAACCGTTTTTTCGATTTCGGAGAAACCGGTTTTGTGACCCCTAGCTTCGCCCGCTTCGCTCGCTCGGTCGATTAAACAGCAATATGGATGGCCTTAGCATTCGTCTCATGTTTAATTAATATAATAATGTTATAACAACTGTATTCATATCGTACCGTATCCCAACGCATACCAGTACCTAATTTAGATGATTCATTTAAATGACCAACTTTCAAATCAGATTTTGTCAATCCTAGTATATACCAAAGTTGACACTGAGTCAGTGAACTGAAATAATGTAACACAAGATTTTTTCGAAAATTTAAAAGAATACTAAGTACCTCGCTGTGTATAGTAATATTCTTCTAAAAAGTGGTTGTGAATACAATTTTTGAATAACATGTGAATTTATCTCCTAAGTAGACTGTAGAAAACTTGACCCTGGAAGGCAAAGTTGACGCAGTTGATGGTATCAAGTGATTATGTGTAAACTGCTTGAATGTGTGAGTATATAAATGATACGATACAGAGTATTTAAGCCTGAGTGGAAATTATCATTGTGTAAGTAAGGATTGGCGTTGAGAGCAGGGTGGGATCGCGCCTTGTCGAGCGCACGCATCGTGGATCTGTCGTGGCTCCCCAACACAAGTTTTACTGGAGCTATAGCAAGAAAATATATAAAAATGGGAATCAAGAAGGAACCCAAAAAGTAAGTGAAGTTTATCAATGCTATGCGGAACAACAAATAGATATACAAATAAATACATTGATTGACTCATTGAACTATTTAACTGCTCGTGCATTAGCAGAATGCGATTTTTATTTTTTATGAATAAAACACCTACTGGTTCTTCCTATTAGTTATATTTACGCAGATAATGCTTATAAGCATCCATAGACACATCTATTTTTAAATGTTTTAACTCGTTATGCCCGAATGAACTATATACAAATTAAAGTTATCGACGGAAATGATTAAGGCTTTAAAATTTTACTTCTAGGCACTGTTGAGCTCGGGTTGCATCGCATTATGAAATGGATTAGGAATTTCTTCCGACGCAGGCACAGTGCTGTTACTTTTTAAGTATATGCAGTATTCCTCTTATTATGTTCCCCTTCACTCAAAAACTCCTAATTAATATCTAAAACAATTTCTTATATAATATTTCGAAGAATTCAGAGGTGCGGTGATAGTCAACGCTAACACATAAACTGTAACAAATCAAATCTTACTAATAATAATATAATTTAAAAAAAAAAAACGATTTTGTATAGCCTTTGAAAAGTAAGTTTTTTTTTTCAAATTTTAGTTATTCATTTAAATCTCACGGTGATAACTAAAATTTTAAAATAAAATTAAAATCGAACCCATGAAATATAGTGATAGATAAAGCGAGCCATACCTTGGCTGTAATGTCAAATTGTTTATGACTCAGTGGTGAAGGTAGGTTTATTCAGTGGTTGCAACTTCCCCACGCCCTATTCATCACACTTTTCAACCATAGTTTTCTATGCAAAGTTATTTGGTGCTAGTCGCCTGACCAATGAATCCTAGTTAGTCGTGACCGTTTTCCTGTTTATTAACTTCATTATACTACTACATAATAATTACTATTATATTATTTCATTAGCTTTTAATAAACATAATTTCAAGATTTTAAAATTTATTTACAATTTTTGCTGCAAAGCGTTGGGACACGTTACCTACTCCAACAGTTTCAGTAAACGTTTCCCCATATCTTAAAATTGGTGTAACATATTCATAAAAATTCTAAAAGCGTTATCCAACGCTAGCCTATTCGAGGTTGTGGAAGGAAAAGATATTTCTCTACCTTTGCTTTAGGTACATGCATGGGAGCTAACGTGAAAAAAACTATTAAAATAGCTTTTGAAAAGTAAGTTTTTTTTTTTCACATTTATGTTACTATCATATGATCTAACGACACACATTTACTACATCAAGAAACAATAGCATAATGCCAATTGCTCATCACCATTTACAAACTGTTGCTATCTGAGGTGCAAGGATGTCTATCGTTGAGGAGTTGTGCTGGTTCATTACAACCAGCTCTATTTTACCACATGGATTTTCATGACCATATGTTGCTTCGGTCGAACTACAGCAATCTAATCGCCACCCGTAAAACACTTATCATTTAGGAGTTCCGGTTATCATCTATGGTCTTCATCAACTGTTCCACTTCATCAAATAATGCTTTTGGAACGTAACGTTTGAGTTATTACAGAAAATACAAAAATTGATATAATGCGTGTTTATAATATTATAAGAGTTCCATCGATTCCGCTTAGACCCTCTCATCACACTTCGACTTTGACTACAACGGGATGAAACTGCAGGTATACCCTGCCGATTAGAGAAAGACTTTTCCAAATCGGTTTATAAACGACGTAGTTGTGAAGTAACAAACATACAATAAAAATTTAAATAAAAAAGTTGGTTTAAAAGCAAATTCTATGTGCGTATGTGTTTGAAACAAAACAGTTTTTAGCCACCGTCAAAATACCTATCTACATTTTAGCATTGTGTTACTGTATGTTGACATGCAAATATAATAAGTAGGTACGTCATAATCGACATATTTTTATGATGACATTATACTAAATGTTTTACGCTGCCTGTACGTACAGACGGTTCCTCCTATGCTCGACTTCTGTTCTTTCGCACTTTAATACCCTAAATCCAAAATGTACAAATGTACAAATGGTAAATTCCTCAATAATCTTTAGTTTCGGATTCTACGATTCTATTATTATGAAAACATTTATTATATTGCTTCAATTCTGTTAATAAAACCGTCATACGTTGATAAAATACAACATTAAACTCCTTGTCTTTCTTACATCTTGAATTTATTAGCATTTGTGTCCGTTGATCAAGATCTATGGAACTATAATGTTGGAAAACCAATCAGTTATACTCGTAAATAATACGTTAACAATACAGCAAAATTATCATCGCATTAGGAAAATTATTATAATGCGCAGTATAATACACATATGAGTACCTACCTTTTATATTAATATAAAGTACATAGGCTGTATTGTGAATGATAATTGCTCTTAGACTCACTATCTGTGTGTTCGTTGTTTGATACAGAGCCTCCTAGCGCTACGTGTCAATGAAAGAGTTATTATCCAACCAATCAGGTTGCTTTATCGTATGTCAAATATTTAAATGACGTACAATACAGCAACCTGATTGGTTAGCTCGACTCATCTCCGCTCCGGTCCGCTTCAGTGGAAAAGCAGCCTTAGAATAGGATTGAGCACATTATGTCGTTTTTTAATTAAAACATGAAATGACAAAGTCAATGGTAGAGCGAGCAGATAAATGAAAATACTTATTTCAGTACGATGAAGTTCTAGAGCTTGGAAAAAACATCCAATAATAATTCATAAATAAAATAAAAATGATGTAATTACTGTTAAAGATACCTTTATAAATTGTTCACTCATAACACCATCGTCATCAGAGCTGTCTGCATCATCACCTCGTACAAACAAAATAAAATACCTAGTAAATTAGTGTTAAAAACGTGAGTACGTTCACATTCGATATCAGACAATTAGGTTACTCCTGACACAACATTTACCAAGAATAGAGTTGAAATATTTAGCGACTGTTTATGGTAAAGCATACTTTGTAAATCTATTATCTATAAGTGCCACTTAAAGTATGAAAATATCATAGATTTACTAATGATTATATTTATTAATTATAAGTAGTGTTGTGCTAACGGTACTTTCGAATCGTATTCTAATTGTGGTCGAGTAATAACTGATACAAGACTATCGATGGCAATCTGACGCAAATCATATCCTAAAACTAGTTACTAAGGAAATGTTATATATAGGTTGCGAACGGGTTTAAAAAGATACTGGGCAGTGGTCAGCACGCGGACCCAGTGCGGATTGGGGACTTTGCAGATTTGGGGTTTTGTCATAATTAACAAGAGAATTTAATGTTTCAGAGAGGTAGAACTGCCGGACAAAGTATCCTATTTCCAAATTGTGAGTATATTATGTACATGATATTCAGGACCAAGTACCTATATAGTATACAAGCTTTTCCGGCGACATCGACCGCGTAGAGTTCGTTTATCAAGATGCCCTCGCGAATTGTGCAATTTTCCGGGATAAAAGGTATCCGATGATCCTTTCCCAAATCTCAAAGTATGTCTGCCAAATTTCATCGAAATCGTAATTATGAAACAGACAGATACTTTTGCATTTATAATATTAATAGTAGGTATATTATAGACGGATTTTTCCGAGATTGAGTTGTTTAATCAAATATTATTTTTATCATCTGTTCTTAAAACGAAAAAGATAGCAGTGAATATAATTTCGATGACGTAATAATAGTGATGAAATCAAAATCCATCATGTCTTGTATAAAACCAAAAAGAACTATTTGTCTGTAGTATCGATACGGAACATGCCTGGAGATAAGCGCCACGTTGCTTGGCGTGCTGTTCGGGCTGCTCAGCGGCGGCGGTGTGTGTTACAACTTGGTGCAGTTCGGGGAGCTCAGCACCGCCTTTGTCCAGCGTACCACGCAAACCGACCGACCCTCCAGCTACCTGCCGCTGACGTCCATCTTCGGTGGAGGGCGGAGACTGTGAGTCAATCATCATTGCAACCGAAACAAAACCAATTTTGGGCATAGGCTTGGCTTCATATTAAAACGTTTAGGCAGTTTGAATCTTCTGTGATTTTCAGTTGCATGTTTCTTTAAGACTTACATAGCAACAAGAGAAAACTGGCGTGTAATTCTCTTAAATAACAATTCGTCACCGAACTCACCGACGAGCCCAACATGTGCGTGTGAAGTACATATTTGTGCCTGCCTTCGACCTTGGTCGTATTAGACGTAGCTCTGCCAAGGACGTAGGTACCTAACTCCGCATAATGCTAAAGAGCTCGCGGGTCAATTTACGATTGTCGGGCGACCGGTAGTCTCTTAATGTGTGTTCTTCTTTGTAGTAGTTTACCATTACTAAAGCTCAACCATGTCCTACCCGACGAAAAAGATCATTCACACTGGCAATAGGCTAGTTTCCTGAAAAATTCTAATTAGTCCGTCATTTACATTTAAAAAGAGATTGAACACATTTTTTTTTGTTCATTAAACAAAAAATTACGAAGTTATAGTGCGTTGAAATTCCGCGTGACGTCACGACTTTGTACACTTTTTACCATAAGTGACTTCATGAGGCCCCACTCCCGAACTTTGATGCGCATTATCTTCTTCAATTTTGATTAATTTGATAAAGCATAAAATACGTGTTCAATATTTTTTGATAATCTAACAGACGGAATAATTATATTACATTTTTTTTACTCAGTAAACATCCCAATTCCTGTCAGTCTCGCATCTTAAATATTGTGCAACTATCACGCTTACCTAAGTTTTATTTTTGGACAAATTCTGAAGTTAACAATGAATTTCACATTGTTTGTATACATTCTTACCATTCGAAAACATAATTGAATAATGTGATTATATTTCAGGGTAAATGCGTCTTTTGAAGAGAATATGGAAGCTCTGGTAGAAGACGCCACAGCCATGTGCATAGGCATGTTCACCAGCATAGCTATCTCACTACTGTTTTGTATAATCTCGGTGGCTTGCATAAACTGGAGTGCATTGAGACAGGTAATTCATGCCCGAAACTTACATAAAAAAACGAAGTGACACTCAACTGCCTAATCCAGGATATGTAACCTGTCTCCTGTCTCTTGGATTCACGAATCACACACGTCGCAAAAAATTTAATAAAATCTGCCCCTAACCTCAAGTCAGATAAAACTGTATTGTGGTCGGGGTTCAGTTTAGGAACCGGTTTTGATCTTTGCACCCGAATCGGAAATGATTACGGTTAAGGTAGCGGTTATCATTATTTTTGAGGAACCGCTTTATTATAAATTGCGTTTTTGTTGAACGAATTAATTATAACGATTAGAATAAGCAGTTAATTCGATTTTTTTCTCTTAAATTAATTAGAAACAGTTATGCGTTATTCTTTAACACATTACGGAGCCCTCGCACTACGCCCACAAATATGCACCTAAAAGCCCGTTCATTTCGGTTACAGAGCGTCTTTAAATTTTGTTTTGTTAACAGTTTCCTTAAGTAACCGGTAATGGATAAACGAAATTAACCGGTTATATGACCGATACGAACCGCTTTTACAAAATGAGTCCAACCAAGCTCTGGTACCATTTTGTGGAGTGATGTACGCTGACGTTGTTAATCTTTATACAGTATCGTTGATTTCAAAACCAGATTCAGACAAAAAAAAAATATTGATTAAAAAATAACAAAATCAGGTTTCAAAATTAAGGACAAGTACACATATAACGGCCAAGTCTTTAATATAGCCACAAAACACATTTAAATTTAGAAGTCGCTAAATTTGAAATAAGAACCGTCAGACTCGATTTTGAACCTTGGAGCTATACAAAATCGAGGTTGACGTTTCTTATTTTAAATTTAGGAATTTTTAAATTTAGCGAACGCCGTTTCGAATTGGACCCACTATTTCACTTAAACGCCTTTTTGTACTTTTGCACTTAAATCCTATAAATTAATACATAGATACGTAAAGCGTAAAGTGGAAAAACCGTGTACCCGTGAAACATTTCATCATTGGCCACCTTTTCTAGAAAATCAGTTGCCACATCAGAAAAATATAGTAGAAAGTGTAGATTTTATGGTTTCCAATTAAAGTGTACACAAAAGCCTTACAGTAAGGCATTAAAACCTTCAAACAGTAAGTTATTTTATACCTTTAGAGTAATTTGAACATCCGGCCAAAGTTACATGCACTTTCTGTTAACATTATCCACTTGCTTCTATTCAAACTTTGTTAAGTTTTAAAATGTGGTCAAAGATGGTTTTAAAAAAAGAAGATTTTTTTGCTGAACAGCATAGTGGCCAATATTGCCTTCTTCATCACCATTATTTTTCACCAATACTCCAACACAGTATTCTTGTCTGCAGCTGTCATACAACTGAGTGAAGTACGCAAACGATCTCACAGCTATTGATACCAGAAAAATAGTTAAATTTCAACTATGGTTCAAAATTGGGCCTATCTAGCACCGTATCGGTGAAATCAATTAATTTTTTTATTCCTGGTTATGGCCAAAGTTGACCTTTATGGCTAATATTGGAGGATTTCACGGTACATTGAAGATAACAATAAAAATGATGTCCTCGGTGCGGAAGACGGCGGGGACAAATGGGAATACCCCAGTTATAATAAACGTATACACATTACACAACACAAATCGACATTACACAAATCTCAATAGTTGCAAAGAGTACAATTAAGGAGATAACTTATATAAATAAAGATAAGACTGTGAATATAAGCACCAACTGTCTTCAAGAGATTAAGACAAGTGTAATCAAGGAAATAAACATTTAGATTACGGATACAATTCAGTCAATATTAGTCTTGATTACCTACGAGCACATTTTTGCGTCACTCGCTTATTTTGCTTGGTTAATAACTTGATTTACTTAATAAATTTAAATACTTTTTGAATCAAAATCCATCCGATAAACAAGCAGTTTAAAGTTGATGAGGCACGATTATGCGAATGCATAGAAAACCACGAGGAGCTAAGTATGTAGGATAGGAGTACTATACTTTCGCTTCCCTCTTGACATCTAACGCAATATTATTACGTTCCATTTTCCACGTGTACTATTTGATGTTTGTTCTGTTTTTGCTCTTCTTGTGTCTGTCGTGACTTTACCAGGTGGTTCCAACGGAAGACCAGCGCTGGCCGCCATGCCAGCATTATGCTGAGTTGGGACCTTTTCGTGATAGTTGGCACTATGTTCTACTTTTTTTATTTTATGATGTCTTTTATGATCTGTTGTGAATAAATGTTTTTCTGTCTTTCTTTTTTTCTTTCTTTCTCTGTAACGCGGTTTAGTTTTCCTCTGTCACAGTATCATAATGTTACGTAAACTGGTGTTTGCTAAAGGGGCTAGTAAACAGGCTAGGTTTAAGGCAATTTATTGCTGCATTTCGGGCTATCCCCAAAAAGATTACATATAACATTACTAATTGGGTCAAAAAGTTAGAATGTGAACTTTTGAGGATAACCCGAATTGCAGCAATAAATTGCCGAAAAACTAGCCCATTTATGAGTCCTTTATGGAATCTGGTCTGGAAATTATTTGACGACTTGCGTACATTATTAAACGCTGTGATATTTTTTGTAGATAACACGAATTCGAAAGAAGTTTCTCAAAGCAGTTCTAGGTCAGGATATGGAGTGGTTCGACACTGATTCAGAATTTAACCTGGCTTCTAAAATGTCCGAGTAAGTACCTGCATAAGTAATAAGTTGTATCAACCTCAACTAGCAAAAGTCAAAGTCTAAATGTCTTTATTAAATTTAGGCTATTACAAGCTCCTAAATTAAAGAGTGAATCTAAAAGTGCAGTTACACGAGAAACTTTTCTCGGCAAGTTATAGGCAACAACTATAGCTGACTTCCTCTAACTTCGTAAGTTAGAAGAAGATGTCTATAGTTGCTAGCCACACATTGCTATGAAAATGTTGCTCGTGTAACTCTGCACTTTAACACCGGCTAGAAAAAATACTACTGAAAAATGCCGGCAAGAAACTCAGCAAGGTATCATTCAAGGTTCAAAACATCACATAGCTTTGTATGTGAAGTCGTTGTTATCAATGATTTATATAGATTTATATTAAGAGGACTGTGAACCAAAGGCAGAAATCACCCTTTTCATACAAACGGCGATAACGATTTCCACCCCTTAAATATTAACCGATTTTGACCAATTTTTGATAGGTTGTCAGTCAAAACAAAATCTAGGTCTATACGTTTTTAGAAATTTTGATAAAAGATCAAGAAAGTCAAATAATGCCTAAATTAGTTTTGTATGAGAATACTGAAACCGCAATAAAACTGAATTTATTGATTATAGTGAAAATCAAAACGTATAAACCTAGATTTTGTTCTGACTGACAACCTATCAAAAATTGGTCAACATCGGTTAACATTTAAGGGGTGGAAATCGTTATCGCCTTTTGTATGAAAAGCCGTAGGTTCACACTCATCTTAATGTAAGTAAGTATATAACCACAGCACCAATAGATAAATATTTGAAGTGACAAAAATGTATTACCAATTTAACTGGAACTACTGACTTGTACTTTATTGCAGGAATATGATGAAGTTAAAGGACGGGATGGGAGACAAGCTCGCGGTGGTCGCTAATCTTTTGGGAACTGCCATCATCTGCATCTCCCAATCGTTTCCTCTCGGTTGGCAGCTCACGCTCGCCTGTATTTCTGTGTTACCATTTTCGTTATTAGCTTCCATTTGTTTATCAGATGTAAGTTAAGTATTCCGTCACAAAGTCACATACATTTTTAGATTCAGAATTGTCACTCCTGTTGCTCAAGTTTAATAGTAGTTTATGCAACGGTTGCATAATGATAGGCCTTAAAACACTAGTGCGGTTTTCATGAAACGAGCCGATAGGCGAGTTTCATAATAAGATCGCACGTGTGTTTTAAGGCCAAATTATGCAGAGTTGCATACATTACTTTATCTACACACATATCCTCCATATTGGGTTCAGAAACAATATTTTCTGGCAACAAGTTATTTGTTGCAATCGTGGCTGCATCTTTCCGATATCCGGCGCATTTTCACATCACACACACTCCGAGAAGACTACTTACTATTCATATTTGCAACTAAAATGTAAATTACAAACAACTTTTTCTATTCAATTCAAAAACAATTCTACTTTCGTTCAGCAAAACACCAACATGGCGATCCTCCGTCAAGACCTTAGAGTATAGAATACTAATAGAGTAAACGTTGAAACCGTCAAGCCATGCCGCCTAAAACGTCAACTATACAGGCCACGCATTCATACAAAACATATGCGCATTTGTTTGGCCTGTAAGGTTATGATACTAAATAATATTGGTAATTTAGTGTTTATTTGTGGCAGCATTATTACAATCTTCTTAATTTGGTCATACTGTCACTGGCTGACGTAAGGCGAAAAAACATATTTGAAATCGACGTACTAATAAAATACAGCCATCTTGTTTTTTCATTAGGGCGCTGATGTTTGCGGGAGCAGCGTAGCATTACAGTCGTAGGTTCAATAGATTTACAGCGTATCTTTTACTTCTATAATCTAAGGTCAAGACCATTTTTTTTAAATCATAGACAAACGGATGAAGTCTCCATTCTCACGTCACTCGAGATCAAATATTGTGCAGTTTATATTAAAAAAACATACTGAATTGACGTTTCGTATCAATAACTGTTTTAATATCTATGGATACTAGAATAGAGACCCACTTGAGTTTTGACAGCTGTTCCAAATTTAATCTCATTTCTTTACTAAAAACGATAAAGAAGTCATGTTATTTCTTTATCGCAGCACTGGTTTTTCCTAATTGGTTGTCAAAATAGTGGTCATTTCCTACGGTTTTTGATTAACCAATGGAGGTTTTATGATATGGGTGTAGATAAAGGAATTTTCGCCTGATTTTTTGCTTTGAACTATGTCAGAATGCGAAAACGTGAATTTAAATCCCCGTTATTGTTAACGAACAAGGAAGACATTTTGTATTACATTACTAAACTATTTCGGTCTTTTCCTAGTATCAATCTAAATCATCAGTCCGTGAGATGATGGCCTACAGCCAAGCCGGAAAACATGCCGAGGAAGTGTTTAAATCCGTCAAAACTATAGTAGCCTTTGCTGGTGAACACAAAGAGATCGACAGGTTCGTAAAAAGATCCATTGCAACAAACATTACTGTATAGATTTACACCAGTTACTAGTTAGTGATACATTCCGAAAACTCTTTGGTCATTATATTTGAGGAGCTTCAACACCAGCACCGTTTTGTGAATCAGCGGCCCTAGCAAGGTTGACACGAGCATACGTTAACATCGTCTTATCTTATCTCTAAGTGCGTCTCTCACACACTGGTGCCAACGAAAGACATAGTTAGAGCGATAAAACGGGGTTAAGTTATCCCCGTGTCAACCTTGCTAGTGAGAGTCCTTATCCATTCAAGGTTAAATAAGACCATTACGCACACGTAAACCATATCGTTGTTTGCGGATAGATCATTCATGATATCTTTATTGCTTTTTATAATGGCTTTTATTAAGTTGAGGCCACGGGCTAATTATTTCCAATTCTTATCATTAAAATTTAAGGACCAGTCACGGCGCGCTCGCGTCGCGTACGCTATCTGACGTCTGTTATAGCAACCCACCACTCACAAAAAACCCGAGCGCGTGCGTTGCATAGCGTGTCACGCCAAGTAGCCAGTTTGCTCAGCGGCGTCATAAAATATGTGTGATGTCTGTTTAGACTTCCAATATAAAACAGATGGCATCACGCTGCGGTCGCATCGTGCGTCCACTGCGCCTGCCGTAGTTAGGGAGCTGGGTGCCATTTTGGTATATGATTTGTTCGTCTTTCATATTGATAGGGATCAAAGTTTATGTTAATACAAATCGATTTGGTCCTGTAAATGAAAGTCGTCCCTGCGTTTTTGAATTACAACTTTAAAATAGCGTACATAAAAAATTCAGCGACATAGACTAGACATAGTCTACCAACCTTTTTTTCTATTCTGGGAGTCCTAATGAATCGAATAGACGCAACGAGAACGACGAACAAATGAATAGTATAAGTAGCTTTCATTTACATTTTTGCATCTAGTCCCGTTATAAAAACAGAGCCCTGCACGTCTGCCTCTTCGATGTTCATCGTTTTGAGGATGATTCTGACCATCAGTCTAAGAGGGAGACAGGAACAAATGATTTAGCACACCGTTTATCTTTTAAATTTTTGAAACGGTGTCAATGGGAAACTCAGCGCTACCATGGTGGCAGACTATTTTTCTTTGATTCTTTACATTGTCATTAATCGAACAATTCAGATCTGGCAAGCGAACAAATCATAAATGTCTGTATACTTAAATGTTGACACACCCAGCTCCCTAGCTACAGTGTGAGCGGGCCTTTAGTGCGTAAACAGTTTATTACATTTGTGATTCATCTTTTTTTTTCGAGATGATACGCAAATATTGTAATCAAAAGTGTCTTAGTTGCCCGTTTTGATTACTCTTGATTTGTAAAATAAATGATGAAACAGAATGAAACATTTATTAACGTAAACTTACGTAATACTTTAATAATAAGACGTAGGTTATAAATCCCAATTCTACTTTGACAAAGTAGCAAATGAAATGAAACAACGGCAATTTCAGTTTTTTATTGAAATCATTCTCTAGTTTTACTTTTTTACTTATTGTTCACCAACTTCCGCCCACGACATCGTCCGAGTGGGATTTAGTTGGCTTTAGTATATAACTCCAAAATGGTAAATATTGTGGACTGTGTTTTATAATTATTAAAAGGGCGCCGACTGTCCAGTGGCGCCCTCATCACTGTTATTGTGTTTTCTATTAAAGGAAAGTATTTTATTAAAATTGAAGCCGTATAAGTTGTTACGCAACTTAATACACAACGTTTATGCTATTTAATATAGCTTTGCAAAGTATAACCATCATCTAATCAATTTAACAGGAAAAAGCGGCCACTATTTTACACAAAATACTTTCCTTTAATAGAAAACACAATAACAGTGATGAGGACGCCACTGGACGGTCGGCGCCCTCTTAATTTACATAGTTGATATATAGTTTAACAGGAGAGGAAACGGAGACATCTTCTTTTAGAACCAAATGAACAAAATTTGAATTTGACTGACAGTATTACCAGGAAGTTAACCTCTATGTATGTCCCATACATTTTTCCCTCGGGAACTCTTGACATATCCGGGATAAAAAATACCCTATTTTATATACCGATTTACTAAGTTTCATGAGAATCCGTTCAACCATGAGATGAACGGTAACAAACATACATAGATACACACACATGCACGCACGCACGCACGCACACACTCAAACTTGGAATAAAATCAGTTTTCCCATACAAAGTGCCGCAACCCAAGGCATTTTTAGGGTAAGTTTTGTTTTTCTGGACCGCCTACCTAATTGATTGTATGAGGTGCACTATACAAAGTTTCAAGTTGATAGGTAGGTAAATAAATGGAATCACTTTTTCCCATATAAAGTTCAACACCTTAGGCACCTCCTTATAGGGGTTGTTTCGGTTTTATTCTGTAACGCCTACCTAATTGTTTGTTTAGAAGAGTATTTATACCAATTTACAGGTTAATAAACTCACAGAATTCGTTTTCTCACACTAACTTCAACCCCCTTTATGACCACCTTCCAATTCTATTTCCAAAAGTTTCGATAGCCTTTGCCCTGCCTGCGCCTCTATTTGGGAATGTCCAAGCGATACTGTAGCGACGCGCTAGCGAGATTCTCATCTCACTCTTCCACACGATGCATAATGCATAAGAGTGGGTTGTGAGTCACGCTCGCGATCCGCAACAATATCGCTTGGACGTTCCCGAATAGAGGCCCTGTAGTTACTCTTAATATATTTATTTATTTTTTATTTTTATAATATCGAAAATCACATCGAAATCCATTCAGTAGTTTTGAAGTTTACTCGCAACTACAATCTACATCTATAATCTACAATCAGACAAACAGACAACATTTAAAGCCCTCTCATAGCGTTTTTTGATTGTTGTCTCAAATATGCAGACTTTTCCCACTTTACGATTTATTATATGTATAGATACGTATACACGTATAGATATAAAGATTGTAGGGATTTAACAGAACGAACCTTGTACGAAAATAATATATGTTGCAGGTACAACACATTGCTGGAGCCGGCAGAAAACTACGGTCGCAAGCGCGGCCTATACACCGGGCTCGGCACCGGCTTCAACTGGATTCTTACCTACGCGCTCAACGCCATCGGAATCACCTATGGCACCCGCCTCGTGCTGCAAGACTTACACAAGGCTCCCGAAGAACAGCAATATGTCCTTGGAAAAATATTCAGCGTAAGTAGCCAATTACTATTTTATATATTTTTTATGAAATCATATAAAGTAATTTTGTTACGACGTGTTCTACGCAGATCATATTCAGCGTGTACATGGCGACTCAGTCCATTACGTTCATCGTGCCGCACTCGGAGGCGTTCTCCGCGGCGCGCGGGGCCGCTGCGGGAATCTTCTCACTCCTCAACAGAAGACCCAAAATAGATAGCTTGAGCCCTGGAGGCATTAAACCGCGCAGATTAAGTGGTGAAATAACTCTCGAAAATGTCAATTTTAGCTATCCTTCACGACCTGACGTCAAAGTTAGTAAACTGCTATTAAACAGAATGAAAATAGTTACATACATACTGCTTTGTTGGATTGCAAGCTCATTTACATAATCTTATCTTCAGATATTAAAAGGTTTCTCTCTCCATGTGAAACCTGGTGAAAGCGTTGCTCTGGTTGGGTCATCCGGATGCGGTAAATCCACAATACTTCAACTTCTGCAGAGATTATACGACCCTCACTCAGGAGTTGTTAAAGTTGACGGTTACGATCTGAAGACGCTAAACGTGAGCTACCTTAGATCATCTCTAGGTCAGTATCATCAAAACGTTAAACATTTAAATATTTTATCAGAACGCTAAAAACTTAAGTTTCTGTTAGCATAACATAATTACTTACTTTAACTGGTGTTTTAGGTGTAGTAGGCCAAGAACCTGTTCTGTTTCGTGGTACGATTCGTGAAAATATTGCAATTGGATATCCTGGTGCAACTGAAGAAGAAATCATGAAAGTAGCAACAATGGCGTACGCTCATGACTTTATATCTCGTCTTCCTTATGTGAGCAATATCGCTTTTAAAATAATAATGATCGATTCCATTTTTACAGTATGCAGGAACCGAGAATTTGACTTGTTGTGTTTATAGGGATACGACACAGTTATTGGCGAGCGAGGTGCTTCGCTGTCAGGTGGACAGAAGCAGCGGATTGCCATCGCGCGCTCACTGCTGCGCGAGCCACGCATCTTGCTTCTGGACGAAGCCACGTCAGCCCTGGATCCTCAGTCGGAGCGACAAGTCCAGTTAGCCTTAGATAGCGCTAGCATGGGGAGAACTACTCTCACGGTATCCCACAGGTGAGTCATAGATTAGAATCGAAAGTGTGTACTTTAATAGCTACCGTAGGGTTACTTAAGTCTACCTATATACCTATAAAACAGTACCGTGGCTGACTGACAAACAATGCACAGTCTAAACAGGTCTTAGAGATTTGAAATGTGGAGAAAATATTCCTCGAATTCACTAATGAGGGATTTTGTGAAATTCCATCCCTAAACGGGTGAAAATGAATGGTAAAGTTTGTATGGGGCGAAGCTGTAGCGGGTCTCCTAAATAGTTATGAATATTTCTCATACTTACCTTGAAATTTCGCAGGTTATCAACGATAGTTAATGCTGACCGTATTATTTGCATGGATCAGGGCGCTATTGTTGAAGCGGGTACGCATGATGAACTTATGAAAGCAAGAGGTTCGTTGTAACAATGGGTAAAAATTGGGCAGTTTTCAGAATCACCCAATTACTTTGTTTTGAAAAACTTATTTCTTTTCAGGATTTTATCATAAGCTAGTGACCGCCGGTAAAGGAGGGAAGGAACCAGATGTCATTGAAACTGTGTCCGAAGAAGTAGACGACGCCAATGTTGAAGAAGTGCCTATAGTTCGACCTGATATCAAGAGACGGTCAACTAAGAGAATAATTAGGCAGTATTCGCACAGAGCAGGTGAATGCTTTGAAAACTATTTTCTCGTATGAAATTCACCATCAAATTTTGCAACAAGTGTTTCCCAAAGACGTTATTGAACTATATTCTTACGATTCGTATTCGTTTGCTCGAATCGGAAATATCCCATTAATTTTAGCCATAGTACAGTTTGTATGGGCGTTTCTGCACAGCATTGCAACTTACGGTGTGTGGATTGTACGTGTGACATATTATTATACAGCATGGATTTTCTCCAATTCTAATTATTATAGAACACAAACAATTTTTATAACTTAATCACAAGTTCCATTCATTGCAGAATCTCATGGCTGGTTGACTCCTCGCAGCTCCATATGCTCCACTGTGTCAACGGGCCTGCAAAACTTCGTGCGGAATTACAATGGAGAAATCGATACGAGTGTGTTGGAAGACGAGGTTAGTCTTTATTTTGCTTGTCATAAGGAATATTAAATTCCTGGAAAACAGACGGAAGACCTGACATAACGCCTTTGGGTTGTTATAGATATTGTGTGGATTGTAACAAGACATTGTTAAACAAAAAACATCAACGAAGTCCTTCGACGACAATGAACATCGGCATTTTTTTTTCTAGCGTTAATGTTTTGACGCATTCTTTTATAATTTAAATGTACTTAATGTTTTTCACACATAACAGAAGTGGTACCGAGTGAAAAAACGTTATGCGCCTAACGCAATGATATTTATCTACACCCATATCATAAAACCTCCATTGGTTAATCAAAAACCGTAGGAAATGACCACCATTTTGACAACCAATTAGGAAAAACCAGTGCTGCGATAAAGAAATAACATGACTTCTTTATCGTTTTTAGTAAAGAAATGAGATTACATTTGGAACAGCTGTCAAAACTCAAGTGGGTCTCTATTCTAGTATCCATAGATATTAAAACAGTTATTGATACGAAACGTCAATTCAGTATGTTTTTTTAATATAAACTGCACAATATTTGATCTCGAGTGACGTGAGAATAGAGACTTCATCAGTTTGTCTATGATTAAAAAAAAATGGTCTTGACGGAGGATCGCCATGTTGGCGTTTTGCTGAACGAAAGTAGAATTGTTTTTGAATTGAATAGAAAAAACCTCCATTGGTTAATCAAAAACCGTAGGAAATGACCACCATTTTGACAACCAATTAGGAAAAACCAGTGCTGCGATAAAGAAATAACATGAGTTCTTTATCGTTTTTAGTAAAGAAATGAGATTAAATTTGGAACAGCTGTCAAAACTCAAGTGGGTCTCTATTCTAGTATCCATAGATATTAAAACAGTTATTGATACGAAACGTCAATTCAGTATGTTTTTATAATATAAACTGCACAATATTTGATCTCGAGTGAAGTGAGAATAGAGACTTCATCAGTTTGTCTATGATTTAAAAAAAAATGGTCTTGACGGAGGATCGCCATGTTGGTGTTTTGCTGAACGAAAGTAGAATTGTTGTTGAATTGAATAGAAAAAGTTGTTTGTAATTTACATTTTAGTTGAAAATATGAATAGTAAGTAGTCTTCTCGGAGTGTGTGTGATGTGAAAATGCGCCGGATATCGGAAATATGCAGCCACGATTGCAACAAATAACTTGTTGCCAGAAAATATTTTTTCTGAACCCATCATGGAGGATTTATAATATGTGTGTAGATAAAGTTATGTATGCAACTCTGCATAATTTGGCCTTAAAACACACGTGCGATCTTATTATGAAACTCGCCTATCGGCTCGTTTCATGAAAACCGCACTAGTGTTTTAAGGCCTATCATTATGCAACCGTTGCATAAACTACTATTTCATCACACTTGCTCGGAAAGGGTGTTATTATACGCAGGCGTATAAAGCAGCTATAGCCGATTTAACTCCTCTATGGGCCCCGCCGTCAGCGGGAGTTATAAACCATACAAAATCCGAACTCCCGCGGGCAGTTAAGTATGCGCCAGGTCGGAGGGGGCGTGCGGGTGCCGCAGCCGGCGGAGCCGCCCCGCGCTGATCTCGACATACCGTTTGTTCTACCCACCTGGTAATTCACGGTGTACAATGGGAATAAAATTTATATATATATATTTTGTCTAATTTTTATTTAATTTCCTCGCAAATGTGATGAAAAACCTTGTGTGTATCACGGGCAGTAAGGGGATAACAAACTCGAGTCATAAAAGCCCTCGCCTATCGGCGTCGGGCTTCTAACACACTCTCGTTAGTTATCCCCTCCTTACGGCCCTAGATGCACAATGTACTATTATTGCAGGAGATACAGCCTGTGAGTGACTGGGACCTCTTGAAGCTGAACGGGCCAGAGTGGCCGCTGCTCGCGGTCGGCGCGATCGCCGCCACCATCCAGGGAGCTTGCTTCCCGGCCTTCGCCGTACTCTTCGGATATACTAGCGCGGTAACATATTCGCAGCATTTATAATAGTAAAACACTGATAGTGTTAAGGTTGTTTTGAAAGATTCAAACTCAAGAATCTGCTATAAGTGTCAAGGATCTCACGACATTAATTTTATGAAATTTACAGGATATTTCGCCATTATTTACTAATATGCTCTTCATCAGAGTATAAATTGCTATCAGATATTAGTTAATAAGTTCATACCTGGACAATATATAGCTAGAAACGAGGGAAAAAGACAATGCGGTAGAACAACACCTGTTTTTCCATTCAATTAGCCTTAAATATTAACAAAAATGGTGGCCATGCTGTAGTGTTTTGTTTATTTTATTAGTAAATTATATTGAAAAAGGCTTTACATAAAGTCGGTTACTATACAATTGACTGAAACCTCACTATTATTCCAGATATTCGTAATGAAAGATGAAGCCTCCATCCTATACTTAGCGGATTTTTATTCGAGTATGTTTGTGATTGTGGCGGCCGTGGCCGGGGTGTCAATGTGCCTCCAGAGCGTCACTTTCACCAACGCTGGACTGAGTATGACCACGCGACTGCGCCGGCAGTACTTCACTAGCTTACTCAACCAAGTTAGTGATTATTTTTATTTAATAAGTTTTCCCCTCATACATAAAAACACGAGTCGGGCTGGGATTTGGGAATTCACATAAATTCTGGTAACAAACCAATAGCCAGCTATTAAAAATATTTCAAACACTTGTGTTGATTTTTGTCTTATCAGTCTTTTATCGAGCCGGCTGGATGCGAACACAAACACAGTATTTTGGGCATAACGTAACAATTACTGTAATCGCAGGAGATTGGGTACTACGACCGCGAGAGCAACACGGTGGGGGCGCTATGCGCGCGGCTGAGCGGCGACGCGGCCGAAGTGCAGGGCGCCACAGGGCTCCGCATCGGGCTCATTCTGCAAGGCGTCAGCTCCCTCGCCATTGGGTTCATCCTCGCCATCAGCTATAACTGGAAACTCACGCTTGTCGGCATGTCATTTTTACCAATCGTGAGTGCTATTTAGCTTCTTCTTGGAGCTTGGAATCTTTCCTCATTTTGTATGGGAAATGCTTCCGGTTGAGAATATTCTCCATACAAAATGAAGAAACTTTCCGAAATGCGAGATTGATGTCGCCGTGTGCAAGGGCAATTAGCGTTCTGTCAAAATAGATCAATATATATATCAAAACCAACTAGCAGAAGAAAATTAAATTACACAAACTGCATGCTGCACGCTTTGAGATCAGGTGGTATGGTCGCTTCTGATCTTTCTGCCTAAGCTGCATCCAATTGCAGAGAAGTTAGGTTTAATTTTACTTCTACAAGTATAACTGTAACTTGTATAGTGTAACTCTTTTACTCATTATTTTCTCTGTGGTTGTTGTCTGGAAGAGATCGCTATTTAGCGATAAGACCGCCTATTGTCCCTAACTTTATTTTGTTAGTGTATGCTTTTCTGTTCTTTTGTTATTATATAACGGGATAATGATTTAGATGGTGGGCAGCATCTGGCTGGAGGGTATTGTGTCTCAGCAGTCTCTAGTGGACGAACGCGAAGCTATGGAAGCGGCCACGTCCATTGCCACCGAAGCCGTGGTCAGCATCAGGACTGTCCAAAGTTTAGGTATGTCCCGGTCACAGAGCCAAAATCACGTTGACGTTTAGGGAATTTGAAATTTAGGCGATACTGTTTCAAATTGGATGGACCCATATATATTAAGACCCAAAATTTGCGCTTGTCAAGTTTCTCTAGAGTACTGCTATCTCTTTCTGTAAATAAATGTGTATTTAGTTTTTTTTCTTGAACTCACCTTTACAGACGGAGATGAGCATAAGAGCTCCTAGATTAACTAACAGAACCCTAAAAAGGGACTATTATTTTTGTCATAGGAAATAAAAATCTATACCTATCTCATCAATCAGTGTATACGCGCAACAGTCTGTAATGCTATATCTATATATATATAAATCTCGTCTCACGGTGCCTGGTCACATTCCTCCGAAACAGCTCGACCGATATTTGTTTTTTTTTTGTATATTTGGTAAGTATGGGATTAGGTTGTAAAGTATATATTTCATACCGCTAGCTGACTAGGGTATCCACGCGGACGAAGTCGCGTCGGAAGCTAGTATACATATATCATTATGCGACGAATTGTATCAATTGACAATAACGTATGCTGCCTTGACTCCCAGGAGTAATGATGATGTCACACTTAATAACCGCCGTTAAACTTCTTCTCATTAACACACTTCAAAAAAAATCCGAAGGAGGAGGTTCTCAATTCGACGCGTATATATATATATATATATATATATATATATATATATATATATTATAAAACCGATTACTCGGAGATGGCTGGACCGATTTGGATGATTCTTTTTTTAAGTTGATAGGGTATTTCTCCAAGTTGGTCCCGTTGTGATCAAAGTCGAGGTCTGATGAGAGGATCTATGAGGAATCGAAGGAACTCCTCAAATTTTATAGGCACGCATATAGAAATTTTGATATTTTTTTTCATGACTCAAGCAGTTACGATTCAGAAACATTATTTGGTGAAGTGGAACTGATGATGAAGACCACGGGTGACCACCGGAACTCTTCAATGAAAAGTATTTCACGGGTGGCGATTAGATTTCTGTATAAGGTTGGGAAGCAACTTATGCTCATAAAATTCATGTGGTAAAATAGAACCAGTGATGAAGAACCAGGAGAACTCCTCAACGATTGACGTCTTTGTTGGTATAATATAAAATAATCTGGCGGCATAAATAAGTTAAGTGATGGATGCTTGGACCACCATCTTAATCTTTTGCATTTTGTATGGGTTCTGGTGAAGTTATTTATTGGCTTTTATAGGTGGCATATATAGGTTTGGATAGTAAAATTTTCGATTTTAACCAACTACATAAAAATATTTATTGAACTACATATTTATGCGTACTTTGTCATACTATAATATTGCTACGTAAAAGTGTCATAGGGGCTAACATGTGGCTCTGCCTACACCTTTTCGGGAATACAGGCATGACTACGTTTGTATTTACAATGTACATAACAATGCAAATTAAAATGAAACGACTACTGAATGACTGAGAAAAACTTAGTTACTTACCTAAAAGTGCAGTTACACGAGCAAATTTTCACGGCAATTTGTAGCCGGCAACTATAACGTACTAAGTTAGAGTAAGACAGCTATAGTGAAAAGTTGCCCGTGTTACTGCTCTTTAAGACAAATTAGCGTGCTTTGACGCGGAATGGTAATGACTTCCAACACGCATGTGACGTCACGCCTCCGTCTACCAAAGTTAAAGCAATTTGCCCATAAATATTTAATTTAAAGCACCTGGACAATTCGTTGGAAACTCGTACTCGCTCGAACTCGCTGAAAGCCGTTTAAATGACAACCCAACTGGCTATAAACAAAACTCGACAAAACCAAACATAATCGGATTTGACTGAACTTACTTAATTGCCACATGAACAATGGAGCTGGATGAGCATGAATATCGGATAAGTGTACTCCTTTTTGGTTGGCCTCTCATTCGCTCTCCTGAGAACTTAATAAAGACACACTTATACCACTTCTGCAACACAATCGGTATCGCTTTGACTAGCAAAATAAATCAATTTGACTCTTAGATACGTCGAGTGAAGTCTACAATGGTTTACTTTACGAGCCAAAGCGATATCAATTGTGTTACACAAATGAGCTGCCGGTATGTGATTGGATTTGACCGAACCCAGGTGTAGAGCTGAGCTTCATGGACAAATTCGACGCATCGCTGAAAGTGTCTTGCGCAGCTATCGCCAAGAAGTCGCGCTGGCGCGGGGTGGTGCTCGGGCTCGGCGTCTACGTCCCCTTCATCGCCTTCTGCAGCTGCACTGTCTACGGAGCCACGCTCGTCGCCAATGAGGGACTCGCCTATCCCGTTGTTTTCCTGTAAGTATTTGGGCTACTTAGTGCATATAGTGCATCACTCCTCTGCTGCACTGGGAGTGAAGAAATAGCATAGAATGCGTGCAGATGCTTATCATCCTGGCATGTCGTAAAAGTAGACTAAGGCACGGGTCCTCTCCAACGTGGTGGACTATCTGTATGGGCGATGGGCTCATCACATGACACCATACGGTTCATCATACCATCTTAGGACTAATTAATCGAACGTGGCCACAAGTAGTCTTGTGGCTCTGCTCACACCATTAGGGATTTCGGGCGTGATGCTATATACGAGTATGTATGTAGTGCATATGAATGTAGCAGCAGCAGTTGAGGAGTTTTCATAGCTCGCTTGTAAGTAATCCCTACGGCATGCAGAAAAAACCAAGGATGTAACCTTGAGGCGTCATGGATTCACCACCCGAAACGTTATGGAGATTAAATCTAGGTCCCGCGTCCCGCCGTGGGAGTGTGGAATGCGAAGACACCGCTTGCCTGTTTGTAACCAGTTTTTACCACTTAATAAATAAAAAATTGAAGTAGGGATTTATTTTACTGAAATCTTTTATGTATATTTGCTAGTTGAATTCGTTTATAAGATGCTCACTTGTTTAATTTTGAGTTTAATAAATAAATTAACTATAATTCTAGAGCTATGCCACTTGTTTACTTTTTGATTGGCTCCTCAAGGGTGACGGAGGCGGTTATGTACGGTGCCTACATGCTAGGCCAGTCGCTGGTGTATGCGCCAAGCTTCAACGCGGCCAAGGACTCCGGAGCTAGGATCCTGTCCGTCATCAAACGGCAGCCCTGCGTCGTCACGGAGCCAGGGGTCAAGGATGCACCGCTATGGGTACAGAAACATCACATTGATATAGCTTTCAGTTTTGTGTAGAAACGTACCGGTAACATGGAACATTGGATTTCGTGTACAGATATTCTTCTACAAAAATTTGCATTTGTATTACAGTCAGCTACTGGCCAGTTCAGCATAAAGGAGGCAGAGTTTAGTTATCCAACCCGACCGCACCAAAAAATCCTACGGGGCATAGACCTAAAGGTGGAGGCGGGCAAGACGGTGGCGCTGGTGGGCTCCTCGGGCTGCGGCAAGTCCACCGTGCTGCAGCTGCTGCAGCGGTTCTACGACCCCAACTCCGGCAATATCGTGAGTGCACCATCACAATTACTAATCCTATCTATTAGGGGAATCTATATTGATAACGATGATACTTTGATAGAGACGGGCTAGGCTAGTCAATAGGGATGTATTTTGTATGGAGACCCTAGTCCGTGAATTTGTGCAATATGACTAGGTAGGGTATACACAGTATATTTATCAAATAATCCAAATCAATACACTCTCCTTAATCATACTGCAAAAGTTCTCGAAAGGAGGAATTAGTCAGCGTCACACTCTTCGTTGATAAGCCTACTGTGTTACCTATGTCTATGTACTGTA
This sequence comes from Tortricodes alternella, assembly GCA_947859335.1. Lineage (NCBI taxonomy): Eukaryota > Metazoa > Arthropoda > Insecta > Lepidoptera > Tortricidae > Tortricodes > Tortricodes alternella. Next base: position 11,808,814 of record OX401970.1, read on the forward strand.
AATACTCGTAAGTCGTATATCACATCGTGGCACAATGCACATGATGTTCAAATGACAAATCTACATCATTTGGACGATAAAACTTGTGGAATATTTAATTGAACATCCTATACATTGCACAGCCAGCGATGCGAGAACACGACTTATATAAAGTACAAAATCTAACATATTCCGTCTGTATCAAAGAAATTAGCTGCACTTTTACTACATGCTTAGTTTGTTATATATCTGTTTCTGAGGGTGTTAATTAAAGATGGTGGGTTTTAATTTGCAGTCAGGACATTGTTTAACACACATTTTACGTCATGTGGGATATAAACTAAACTTTAGAGTCCTAACTACAAATTTCTGTGTTGGTTAGGAGCTAGACGGGCGGGACATCCGGCGGTCGCTGACACTGCCACGGCTCCGCAAGCAGCTGGGCGTGGTGCAACAGGAGCCGGTGCTGTTCGACCGCACGCTCGGAGAGAACATCGCGTTTGGCGACAACTCACGTCATGTCCCAATGGCCGAGATCATCGCCGCAGCCAAGGCGGCCAATATTCATGACTTCATTATATCCCTACCTCAGGTAATGGAAATGACAAGCAACTTCCCAACTAATTGGATGACATTTTTGTTTGAAATACGATACCTATTAAAATACACTTTGCCAGGGTTACGACACGAACCTGGGGTCGAGCGGCGCGCAGCTGTCGGGCGGACAGAAACAGCGCGTGTGCATCGCGCGCGCACTCATCCGCTCGCCGCGGCTGCTGCTGCTCGACGAGGCCACCTCCGCGCTCGACGCCAATAGTGAACGGGTACATATTCTGTCAGGGCCCTAGACTCGAACCTCAGGTTAAGCGGCACGCAGTTGTCGGGCAGGCCCGCGCTCATCCCCTCGCCGCGGATATTACTGCTCGACGAGGCCACCTCCGCGCTCGACGCCAACAGTGAACGGGTAGATGCCATAGATATTTCGTCAGGGCCTAGACTCAAAATTGGGGTCGAGAGGGAATTTGTTTTTTTTTTGGGTTTTATTAACCGACTTTAAAAAAGAAGGAGTTTATCTATTCGACCCGTATATTATTTTTATGTATGTTAACTTTTTACCTCGTGAACCGATTTAGGTGATGCTTTTTTATGGTAAGGTCATACTTCAGGAATTGGCGTGATGTGATGATGGCACATGAGGAATCAGCGGAACTTTTCAAATTGACGTTATGCTATGATCATCTAACTGAACCCGCACTTAATACGCCTTGCTTGTGGAGAAAATCCAAAAATGCTTCTTGCGATATTTGTACAAGAAAATGTATGGGTACCTACTACCCATTCTTATACCCTACGAAGTTCCTGCTTGGCGTGTTGGGGTTTAATTATCTGGAAGTAAGGCGTAATTACGGGTTATTGATTAGTGCTGGTAGAATCTTACGAGAAGAGTCAGATTGTCCTGAATTGGTGGCGCAAATAGTACGCCTGTAGGTCCCCTTATTGACTAAATTTAGTTCCCGGCCACGCTATCTCCGCCTTCTGGCAGTACCGGCGGCGCGCACCGAGGCTCACCGCAAATCGCCACTTGTTCGCGCTCTGCAGTGTCTCACTCAATGCGCTTCTCGGTTCGGCCCCTGACTGCGATGTTTTTGCTAGTGGATGGGATGGGGATGGCTGTGTGTGATGAATGTTTGAAGGTTTTGTGAGGTGAAGGATGAACGTCTATCTTCTATTAAATGTTAAATTTAATGTGTATGATTTTAACTTTCCTCTGATTTTGTTGTATTGTCTTACTTTCTATTCTAAATTTCAGAGTGCCTTAGTTATTAACTGTAATGCTGTGTAATTATTTGAATAAATAAATAAATAAATTAGCTTGACGCCGATTTCGATGTATTAAATGTACCAATGAACAAATAGGTATAACTATCTGGTGTTTTTAGGTAATTTACTAACGAACGCCAGTAATTTTTTCTTAATATTAAAAGGGTTTTTAGACCCGGTTTTATTTTTTTGTTAAAAATAATCTTATTTATTAGAGGAATATTGATAATAAAGCTACATTCATAATATAGCTGCTTAGAAAGAAAATACACATTTTAATATATATATAAATTGTTTTTAGGCCGTGACCGAGGCTTTAGATGCAGCGGCGAAAGGAAGAACATGTATTACAATTGCTCATCGGCTCTCCACAATTAAAAATGCTGACATTATCTGTGTATTGGACAAAGGTAAATCTAGATTTAGTAAACATTGAAAATTGTTATGTGAGGTTCCTTGAAAGATGTACCATTGTTTGTTTGTTGGAGACGCTCTCGTTTCATTCCTGTTTTTTAGCTAGAGTAAAATGGAGCCCCACTAGAGGGAGAGTGATGCAGGAAAGTAAGGGATGGGCTAAAAGCATGCGCGCGTGTGTCTGTGCGGTGTTTCTGTGCGCGCGCGATTGTTTTTCGATAGCTACGCCGTCATTTAACCAGTTTATTTTTAATTAAAAAATCTATGCTATATGATTTCTAGATTATGTACCTATAAACGATGTCAGAAATATATTTACATTAAAAATGAACCAGAATTGCGTATGTGGGACCTGTCCTAAAAAGGTTTATTTTCACATGCTATAATATTTTTCCCTTCAGTTTTTCCGAACGCGATTTGCATAATAACCTTATATCGAAAAGTTTCATCTAAATCTGGGATATCGATTGAAAATAAAAACGAAACTTCTATTTATAATACCAGCTTACGGTGAACTCTTAAAAACTTTAACAGGCAAAGTCATCGAAAAGGGCACCCACGCCGAACTTATGGACATGAAAGGACTTTACTACCGTATGGGCCAAGGACAACAACTCGCATAAGGGTATATCTACACGTGAGTTTTGAGCGGCGGAGCTGATAATCCTAGTGAGCATAATTAAATTGGAATATTTAATTATTTTTTTGGAAAATAAATGTAATAACATGTTTACAAGGAGACATAAATATTATTTTATATAAGTGGCTTACGTTTAATATACAAAAAATAAATATGTTATAATTACATTTTGGTGTCCTGTCCTCAAGCTCAGTATGCCTTATTATGTTTTTTTTTATATTTAGTTGTTTTATTTAATATCTATAGTTCTTATATCAAACACAGTATTATTTTTTTACTTAAAATAGAACTGAGAATAATGGAAATATTACTGTCCAAGTCGAATGTGCAATTTTGGTGCTCAATATACAAATCGATAAATCGTTGAACCAAACGCGGTGAGTCGAAATAATTTTACTTCATTTGCTTGGCTTGGTGGTGTTTTAGCCGGTAACGATGTAAAAGTACAGTTAGAAGAGCAACTTTTCACGGCAATTTATAGCCGGCAACTATAACTGTCTTACTTTAACTTCGTACGTTAGAGAAAGATGCCTATAGTTGCCGGCCACGCATTGCCGTAAAAAACTTGCTCGTGTAACTGCACTTTAAGATATGTCACAACTCGTTTCGTCTTCCCGTCAAATACGTAAGTTTCTTGTTTTGGTGACTTGGATACAAAAACCTTAAAATTATGTTCCAAAAAAAAAAACATTTGATGTTTTTAATATATGATTTTTGCTCTTGGGATGGATCTTGGGACACTGTTAAATGTATCATGTGAATATTTAAGTAAAATAACAAGTTTATGTTTTAAATCAATTATTAGCTGTTTCCCAATTTTGGAATTATCTTATTTTTAGAATGCACCAAAATTGCGAATTATATGTTTTTTTTTTTTTTTGTAAAGTATTGCATTGTATTGTTACGCTTTTTCGAAATTTACTCCTTTTTGTTTGTCCAGAGTAGCGAATCGAAAAAAATAAGAGTTTATACCTGTTATTGTAGTAGTTACCAGAAAATTCATTGAATCAAAATGTAGAGATCTCTGTTATGTGATTTAAGTATGTTCCAAATAATAAATAAAATAAATGAAGCCTGATTTTTATTATATATACTTATTTTATGCTTTATCCAATAAATATCATATGAAGAATATTTGACTGCCACCAAAATCATGTCCCTTTTTCACCAAAATTTGCTCAGTTTTAAATAGTAACATTCTAATTTTGGGGGTGATAGAAATGTTGGCGTCATAAAACTAATTTTGGTGATCATTGCAATTTCGGTAGCCATAAAAAATTTAAAATGAATATATTTCAGCAATTTATGGTTATACTAGAGGGCTTAGTATGTTGATTGAAGAAGAAAGAAGAAAATAAATTTATTCACAACAATTAAGCAATACAGTAAAACACGTATAAAAAAACAAGAAAGATAAAAAAAATTGTTGCGAAACGGTCCCAGCACGTGATGCATAGGTACATTTTGAATGAAAAATAGCAAAATAAAAATTTCCCGAAACACAAGGCAAGGTAACTGGTATAAAAAATAAAGTGATACGAATTTATTTAGTTTAGGGGGCGTCCATTAATTACTTGAGGTGCTCAGGGGGGGGGGAGGGGATTATGACGAATCTTACTAAATCTCACTTGGGAGAGAGGGGGGGTCTTGGCAAATACCACGTAATTTTTTTCTAGCAGAAAACGGTGTGAAAATGTGTAAAAGTAACGTTAAATTAAAGCTAAATGAAAGTAAAATAAGTGTCTAGAATAACATAGGGCATTTTTTTTTTTCAATAAATTCAACGCATTTATACCCAAAATACAAATTTTGAAAAATCTCACGTGACCCAATCTCACGTGAGATTTTTAGAGGGGGGAGGGAATCGAGAAAAATCTTACAACATCTCACCGAGGGGGAAGGGGGGGTCAAAAAAATTTAAAAAATGCCGCACGTAATTAATGGACCTCTTACCTGTTTCAAATTAAATTCGTACAAAAAATAAATAAATTCAGATGGCCAAATTCACAAGGCCTCTTAAGCATTTTAAATATCTGGCCAGAAATATACTGTAGGTACTACGATTAAAATTATGCACCTCGGTAATTTTCGTCTATCTTCGGAAATACGAAGATAGACGAAAGCTAAACGGGTTTAACTGCTAGGGCCGCTGTAGGCTGTAACCGAAACATTGCTCACAACATAACACACCCACACGCATGCACGCATGCAAGCATACATACAACAACTACAAACAAAAGGAAATCAAAACTAATTCGCAACAAATGATGGGTATCTTAGCACCGGCGGGTCTAGGTAAGCGTCCGGACGGTCCGGTTCGCCGTGCCGTAGATACGTGTCTGAAGTTCGTACGTACGTGTTTTAATAAATACACGGATACACTTAGGTACTTCTTAAAGTACGTGTACGTGTTCACATTTCCGCCCCTTATGTTGCTTCTTACTTTTGAACTTTTAATTTTAGCCGCCTCTTCCAGTTTTACCTTACCTTCATTATTACTTTGATAACTTGTACCTATGTAACTAAACTATGTTAAGTTACTCAATAAATATTTCACCATGTGCAAATAAAAATAAGTTACCTATTTATTGAAGTGTTTTTATCTCAGTTACTCGTTCTTTGTCTTTTAGATTCAAAAACATAATCAGCACCACAGCACCCACCCTCTTAACAAGTCATGCGTGACATCAAAAACACAAACTTGGCCTCGACAAATGAGTCCACCAATCAAATCAATGAAAACAATGAAACTCACAATTCAGTCAATGAACAGAGACATCGATGGCAATGAGTCTTCTAGTAAGTCATATCATTTATAAAAGTAAATAAGAAATTACGAATACTTCGCTTCCATGCACGTGCGCGCCTGTTTCAAGGACAGGTTTGTAAGTGTATTGTATAGGTAATAATATGCTGCTGCTACGATTGTTAAGTAACAAAGCATTAATATTATATTACATATACAGAATACTGCGCTAGACGAAAAATGACGTTCAAATTTTGTATCGCAACAATGGCAACCTCGGCAATTGTCTTTAGAGGAAAGAAACAATCGACTATTCAGTGACTATTCACTTAAGAAGACTGTGAACCAGCGGCAAAAATCAGCATTTTCATACAAAAGGCGATAACGATTTACACCCCCTAAATATTTACCGATATTGACCAATTTTTGATAGGTTGTCAGTCTCGTCAAAATCTAGGTCTATACGTTTTTTGAATATTGAAAAAAAGTCAACAAAGTCAAATAATGGCAGAAATTAGTTTTGTTTGAGAATACTAAAACAACAATAAAACAGAAATTGTTCATTATAGTGAAAAAATCAAAATCTCTTATAGACCTAGATTTTGTTCTGAATGATAACCTATCAAAAATTGGTCAACATCGGTTAACATTTAAGGGGTGGAAATCGTTATCGCCTTTAGTATGAAAAGCCGTAGGTTCACACTCCTCTTTATTCAAATCATTTCAGTATTTTTTTTCTGTTTCTATCGTTGGTTAAATTACAAAGTGACTAAACACATGGAATTGGCTACTTGACTTGTAACAAATATTAATATATTTCTGCGGAACATAAATAAATGCATGTCACAGAAACAAAAAGATCATTTTGACTGTTACTTTTTTTTCTATTAAGAGTCAAAAATTGTCAAAAAATGTGAAACATAAATATTGCTTTTTAGTTCTGAATTAATAGTTTTTAACATCCTCATCAAATTTCTATCATTTTTTAATTTTACGATATTGGCCTAAAAACAGTATTTTCGGAAATAATTGCGAACTTCATATATTTTGTATACCAAAACCAATGTAAAAAGAGCCTTGACGGCCACTAACTAAACTGTGACGTCATATTTCAGGGCCATTTTGTATGGAGCGTTTTTGTGAGTGCTATGAACTAGGACTTTTCAAAGCGTTGTATCACAGTTGGGTTTCTATGACTCAGTATTTTCCAAAATAAGATGAAATAAAAATCATGCAAGTAGCCAATTGTACAGCCTGGGGCCCTACCCTAAATAAATTAACTTAATAAAACCTTATTAATGAAATAAAAATAAGACTGGCTTGATTTAAATGCGGATTAACTGGTGACCAAAGAGTACCTATATAAATGACGACGTTTAAACGTTTAACTGTTGACAGCTATGCAGTATTTTCACGGTATTTCGTTGTATTCTATCGTACAAATCATCGCAATTGATAATTCTCAATGAAGATTTCATGAAGATACCAGAATAGAGCGAAAATGGGTTCAATATTAGGCACATTTACCTCGAGGCATCTTGACCTTAAACCGGATTGTGTACCGACCTTCAGCCACAAGGCAGGGTTCTGCATAAGTCGGGGGCAACGTCAGTCGCACGTGTCGAATGAAGAGCTGGTCTCGGCGCGCATACCACCCAAGTACCGGGACTACTGCGCGCATCATCTCCTGGACTACCAGGTGTGCCGGCACAAAAATATGCCCTTCCTCTATCGGTGCCATCATGAAAAACATTGCTATTTGAACTGTGAGCACGAAGACTACGTGCTAAGGATGATGGAATTTGAAAGAGAGCGAAGATTGCGGGAAAGAGAAATAAGAATAAAAGCAAATAAAAACAAATAGGCTGGCAATTTTTTTAAAAATATTGTATTTCTTTGTTCACATTAAACGCATAAGTACATTACTTTTCATGTAAGTATAAGTTATTTTATTTTCAGAAGGTTTTCTTGATTATTAATAATTATTCTCTATTCTATTGGTATTGTGTCCAAAGATGAGAGACTGCAGGTCCTGTTGCAAATTAGAACTGCATTCTATGAGGCATTGATATTATAACTTGTAGTCATTTTTCAAGACACAATAAAAAAAAGAATTACTTATAGGTAAAGAAAGAAACAGATTTAAAAACTGGCTCTATGGGGCAGTGGTAAGGTAACTTCCAACGAACTTTTGTATGGTCTGTTGGTAAAACAGTACAAATCTTACAGTTCTCGGCTCAGAACCATTAATTTCATATAAGTACTTAAATAAATAAATGTCAAAATAAAACCAGGCAATTAAGTATAATCCCCGGCATATAAGTTGAATCAAAATGGCGGTCGTCTGCGCAGGTACAAATATGGTTACTTCGCGACACGCAAGATGAACTCTGACCTTGAATGCAGAGAAAACATTTTGGGGTCTCAATCGAAGTGCGGCATGAGGTGCGACGCGAGGGGCCGCGCGTAACCATTGTTGTATCTGCGCGGACGACCGCCATTTTGGTTCAACTTACATGCTGGGAATTATACAATGCTTTATCTAAGAATCAGTTCTGCCGTGCCCATCGGGTCGATATGGAAACAGCATTCGGTGACTTCGAACACCTGTTATAGGACTTCATGGAGAGTACCAGCTTTTATTTCCATATTGACCCCATGGTCACGGCTGAATCATTTTGTTTTATTTTTTTTACAGATTATGCCAATATATATCTACAAATGAAGTAAGGAGGTATTGGAACTTCAAAGTCGTTAATGCTTTACATGGACATTACGGGTAGCGAGAAATGATTCCACATGTAGATATTTCACATACTTGTATATGGAAAGTACTTATAAATAGCAACGTATTATATAATATATTTTCGAATATTCTCGTCAAGCCTTTTCATTTGATAAAAATAATCATACACAAGTGGAAAAGTATAAATTAACTAAATGTCTTCTAGCATGCGCCATATTGGATTAAAGGTGACATCATATATGACCAGTGTCACCCGGGCATTTTGCCCGAACCGTTTGACACAATTTGTTTCGGACATTTTGGTTCAGTAATTTTGGCAAGCGGTAACTAATCGAGTTATTAATTACATACATACACAATCATTAATCACATACATATTCGCAAAAACATTATCGTATTTTGGTCAATATGAAAGACACCAACTTTAAGAAAAATTGCTTTTATGGAATTAGTTATGCTGTTTCAAATTATTTCCTACCTAATAAATTATTTTAATTATTTGGGTTGCCTGCTTCAAATGCTAAATGTAACAATTCCATAACAGGTACTTACCGTATGAAACTTCCAAAGCGTAATTTTGGAGCGCAGTCAGGGCGTCTATTCGGGAACGTCTATCTAAGTGATACTGCAGCGACTCGCGAGCGAGACTCGCATCTCCCTCTTACGCATTACGGGTCGTGCGGAAGAGTGGGGTGAGAACTCTCGCTCGCGAGTCGCTACAACATAACTTAGCGTTCCCGAAAAGAGGCGCAGGTCCAAGAGCACGGAACACTGTCTCTGTGTTTTCAGTCAGACTAAAGGAGAAAATTGTAAATAATTTGCAGTTACTGGATTACTTAGAGCAGATTGCACGAACAAACCGTAATTGTGTGCCTTTTTCAATCACATCAAAGATGCCATTATATATATATATATATACTAGCGGACCCAGCAGACGTCGTCCTGCCCGGAAAAGCAGCACCAAATTAAATAAATCAAATTTGGTGTCGTACCGGCAGCAGCGCCACCTATCGGGTCTAATTGTGTATTAGGTGCGTGCCGGGTACCGCAGCACTCTCTCTCTCTCTCTCTCTCTCTCTCTCTCTCTCTCTCTCTCTCTCTCTCCCTCTCCCTCTCCTCTTCCGGTGAGTCAACCTGAACGGAGTGACGCCGGTCGCCGGGCAGCCGATTACTATGATTTGATTGTCACTGTCAAATAATAGACAAATAATTTGCAATAAAATAATATTGCGACTATAAATTGAGATGTAAGCTATCCTATCTTTAAAGTTGGATCAAATTACACACGGTGTGCAAATCAAATTTAAAATCGGTTCAGTAGTTTAGGAGTCCATCGCGGACAAACAACGTGACACGTCTTTATTATATATATAAGGATATATCGCTGGACCAATGCAATAGTGACACATGCCTAAATATCCTTTTGAGTTCGGTCTGTCTTGTATGGTATAAAATATGCACACGATTTTTGGTTTAACTCAAAAACCATTTTTTTTTAATTGTGCCACTATTGCATTCGTCCAGCAATAAATATACAAGTATTATATTCATGTAAGTGCCTCTCCTAATAACTGAAATAGTCCAATTAGATAGCCTAATATATCAGCGGCGAAGTGATCGCCACCACCAGTCTGACCAAGAGACGTCTACGCACGGGACGTCCTCTTCTAAGCGCGTATAACACAAGTGAAACATCTTGAATTCTACTTTTATACAAAATGGAAACTAAAAAGAATAAAAAAGAAAAGGAAAAGTAAGTAAGCAATGCGAGATATTATTTCACAGCTTGAAATGCGGAGTGCGCAGCAAGTAATAATTATTATAGTAATTAATAGTCAATTAATAATGTCCACCCTTAATGAGCCTTTCACTAAGACGCCTACAAGATAGGACTGGGTGTTTTTTATTAACTTATGGGAAATCCAAATGCTGGACTTCCCCTCTTTTCTTTTCTAAGCGAAATCTATAATTAGGGAACTTATAGATTAACAGAAGTGTGTTTTAGTATATTGTTGCACCAAGCAGAAAGTGATTCATTATATCATCGAGTGTTGGTTTGGTTTCAATGATACTTAACTTGATGCGAGGTGCATAATCTGGTTTTCATTTAACAACTGGGTAAAGATGGTACAGAAATTAAATTTTCACGGATGTGTCTCTGTTTGATTAGCGTTCGCGCCAATATCTTTTCTTACTCGTTTGAGTTATCTAAAGTATCTTTTCAGTCAGTACTTTAAACATAACATTTTAGACGGGGCAATCACAATTTGATATGGCCGCCGTTTTAAAAGCGCCGTGCGATGTGTGAAACTCGCTTCGGTCTACGAACCAGCTTTTCTGTGGACTGCCTTGCTAATACTTTAACTGACCATTAAAAAGTTGCTGGACCTATAATTAAGACAGATGTCACGTCACGTCAGCTGTTCCGTCGGACTGTGAATGGGCGGAATAGTTGGGTCACCGTACAAACTTCTTGACCAACTAATCAAAATTAACACAAAAAACAAAACTGTGCAATGATGAATTTTGTGTGCAACTTTATTGCTCTAGGGCACAAAGTGCTGCTTTGTGCTGAGTAATTGAGGAGATAGTAACGAAATTAAAGCGCAGTTGAAAGAAATATTGTGTTCGTTACAAAACTCATTCTTGCTAATGTTTTGTCAATATTTTGTCATAGGAATAACATGTGTGTGTGCCATGTGCTGTGCCCATCCAAACGTGAAAGCTTGCAAATTATGGTGATTTAAAATTCAAGTTTAAATTAATGAAACAAATGTTTTTTTGTTAAAAAGCATTGCAAATATGTAAGACAGATAAGCAGGGAAATAAGAATTATTGGGCAAGAACTTCCTTAAAGATACGTATCAATCAACTGTAAAGAAGTAATTTTTTGACGAATCCGCATTCCTAAACCAGTGCTTTTATTTTTTCAGAGAAGCGGAGGTAGAACTGCTCAAAGTATCATATTTTCAAATAGTAAGTAGCTTATCTATTTCTTCCTAAGTAGATCCAAGTGTTCATATTCAAAGATAATAAATTTAAATAAATTTGTTTTGTCTAATTCTAATTACATCCAATCTTTATTTAGTCGGATCCTTGTTTCGTCAAATCATTGTCTCGTTCTAATGCTTGGTGAGTCAAAGTCAGGTTTCGTATCGATCGTGTTTTATGAATTTTACGTGTACATGTACAAACAAAACTTTTATATTTCTTATCAGGGCCGTCTTAAACTAGGCTGGGGCCCTTTTGGAAAGTAAAAAAAGCGAATTATAATAAGCGAATTAAAAAGCGAATTATGTGAGAGAAACTGTCGGTCCTTCGGGGCCCCCTGAGAATGGGGGCCCTGGGCACGGGCCCGGTGTGCCCTTATGGTGAAGATGGTATTGATTCTTGTAATTAATTTATTTAATAATTCTTACATATTTGTGGACATTTATTATCAGCAAGAGTTTTTTTTTATAATCAGCCTTTTTTGGGCAGAGGGCATTTATACTAGACAGTCATCGTTTTACAAACAAAGTACGTAGGTAATCATTTTACCCCAGACAATTTCATCAAACAGGTTTCTACTGTAATTTTTTCAGATTGCATTCCTGGATTATTTTTTGAAATTTGTTTTCCTTTAGTACATCACCAGTTCTCCTATTTTTTGTTGACGCTGATCTGTTGCTTATTTTATACACATTACACATTTCATTTTACTTATTTATTTAGCTTTTTTTAGAATACTTACTTTTTAATTTTAACTTATGTATTTTTGTAGTAACTTTTTACTATTTGATTGTACCGTTGCCTGACTTAAATGCGTTATTTACAAAATAAGGTTTAGACGAGAAAATGATTTGACTTACCATGCATTAGAACGAGACAATGATTTGACGAAACAAGGTTCCGACTAAATAAAGATTGGACGTAACTAGAATTAGACAAAACAAGTATGTGACAGAACAAATTTATTACGATTCAAGGACTGGACAATACAAGGGATTGACGAACAGAGCTGTTCGTCAATCCCAAGGATTAGACAAAACTAGCATTTAACGAAATAAGCATTTGACGAAACAAGCATTTGTCGAAACAAGGATTTGACAACCGTTCGTTCTTCCCGTGTTTCATACAAGAATCGCACAGATATTTAAAGTGCAGTAGTAACAAGTTAACATTTTAGAATCGGATTTACTGATCCTTTGAACGGTTTCCATTGTAGTTTCGTTACGCGACATGCGCCGAGAAGCTAGCCACAGTCATCGGGGTGGTGCTGGGTTTTTTGAGCGGCGGCGGCGTCAGCTACAACCTGGTGCAGTTCGGGGAGCTCAGCACCGCCTTCGTCGAACGCACCTCCAGCCAGGACCAGCTATCTACCTACCTTCCGCTCACCCGACTGTTTGGAGGAGGAAAGAGATTGTAAGCGAATACCTACCTACCATTTGCTTTTTGTTCTTGCTTCTTGATTCTATATATAATCTTCAATTAAACCAGCAGTGCTCGCATAGTTTGTGGTATCAGATCCATTGGTATTTGGGACTAATTGAAATAAAACGAGGTCAAAGTTTTGATTTATGAGGAGTTTTGTTGATTCCTCATGGATCCCTTTATCAGGCTCCAAGGTTGACCTTAACAGGACCAATCGAATAAAAAAAAGATTGTGCAAATTTCTTAGGCAATCAATCAAAATTGGACAAAGTGTCCAAAAGATGTAAGTTACCTACACGAGGAACTAAGATGCTCCTCCTTTTTTGAAATCGGACAAAACTTAGGTACGAGTACATATAGGGCTAGCTTAAATGACACAAGGTGAAAATAATCGGTTTTATCTCGGTTTTGACAAAGATAAAGGCACTTCTCTCACTCTATCTCTTTCGTCGGCACTAAAGTGAGAGAGACGCACTTGGAGATTAAACGGGTTTAACTTATCCCCGTGTCTGGCATGTTAGGGCCAATAGTTTTATAAAGGTCCGTCAGACCAAATGTCAGATCTAATTTTAATAAATCAGTAAAATTTATGACAATTGTGAGCGAACTCGATCAAACGGATCTTTATATAGAAATTGCCACCATTAAAAAAATTGGGTTTAATATTTGATTTTCTTTTTCATGAACACAGACTAACATAGATATTTGGTATAGGTATCGCCACGAGAGTTGAGGTCACGCACACCGCGGCATGTCATGTGTGGAGAAGACAGTTTCGTTCGAATTGTCAAATCTGTGTTTTGTTTTGTATGGCATTGTGTGTACTTGTGTGTGTAATCATTCACCTCAACTCTCGTGGCGATACCTATATTTGGCATTTAATGTCATTAATTGTATTATGTGAAATGTAATTGTTTTATGGATGTAAGTACTTCTGAAATAAATTATTGTTATTATTTTATATGACCCAGCCTAAATAAATTAACTAAATACCTGGTATTCCGTTTACCTTTAGGCTAGGTTTTATAAAGGTAAAGTGGTAAATATATCAGGTATTTTTTTTATAAAACATTAAAATAATTCACATTTCTGACCGTAATTTTGAACGGATCTTTAAAAAATCCACCCTTAATGTAAGCCTCAGTCTCATTGCGGGCGTGGCAGCAGCGTGCGCGATATGACCGGGCCTTTACAATTAAGTTTATTTATTTCACAGATAATGTAACTAAGTAATTGTATTAAACAGTTGTTTTTTTTTTACTTAGCCACATACGGCAATGGACCAAATTAGAAAACCTTGCCATATTTTGGATCAAATAACAGTCTCCGTACTTAGCAGCTGTTTCCACATAAGAAACGTGGTCTGACTTGTACTTCTGTTGACATGCCTGTTAAACTACTTCGCACCTAATCTGATTTCGATCGCGTTTTCAACTTTATTGCCTCATTTACATGCAGCCGAAGTGAGCAGGGAAGTGGGCAGGGAAGTGGGCAGTGCGAGTATGTAACTGGGTCACTTCTCCTGCTCCTGCCGCTGCTACTCGCGTTGCCTAGTGCGCCTGCCTGCCAGCAGTCGAGCGCACAGTGAGTCAGGAAGCAGCGTGTAAACACCCACTGTCTCCGAAAGTAGTATGCGGGTATTATTTCTGGCAGCGCGAGCAGCAGTGGCAGTGGCTGCATGTACACACCCACTGCCTTCAAAAGCAGTATGCAGGAATTATTTTTGGCAGCGCGAGCAGCAGTGGAGTGGAGTGGTTGCATGTAAGTGAGGTAATTCCATTTAGGTAATATTCTTGAATTCTCAGGCCCAATTTCCACAGAGCGGCGTCAATGGATATGGCGGCCGGTCAGTGGAAATGAGGCCTAAATGTCATAACAAATTCAAGGTTGTCGTCCCTAATAACAGATTTAACTCTTTGTGATTTTATTTATAAAATTTGTGTACATCTCGTGTCATCGACAAGAAATCGGACCTTTTCCAACCTCTCTGTCTAATCTTAATCTTACTGTATACCCATAGAAGCAATGCAAGCCAAGAGGAAAACATGATAGAGCTGGTCCATGATGCGGAAGCAATGGCAATTGGGATGTTCACCAGCATAGCCATATCCCTTATCTTCTGCATGAGCTCAGTGGCACTCATCAACTGGAGCGCAATGAGACAGGTATTCGACAAAAAATATTTTCACAGCCACAGCATATTATTATAATACGCGACTATGTCTGGCGTGAAATTCGTTTATTATTTTATTATTCCCTCGGAAATTATTGACTTATCTGAGGTGAGATCTAACTAGTCTACACACACAATTATTTGGAGTTATAATATTAGTAGGATTAGTACGAAGTAGCATTGTTTGTTTCGATGAGTAAGTACTTGTACCTTTATAGTATATCTACTTAAAATTTGGTACTCAGGGTGGAATAGTTCTTGCCATACAAACTTTCAATACACCAAGGCATTCCATTTTGGAGGGCGGTTATTTACTTCTTGAACGGTTACCCAATTGTTTGTTTGAACAGAGGCGGCGTTAGGCGTAGGCGACGTGGGCCAACGCCTACGGCCTCGCGGTCCTAGGGGCTCCTAGGGGCCTCGCGCCTCAATGGTTTATGCATAACTCGGACGCAACGTAAAAATCTAGTTTCACCAGAGGGCCTCGCAAAAAGTACCTTGCCCACATTAAATTTTGGTCTTACCCCGCCACTGGTTTTGAACTGCATTTATACCAAGTTTCGAATTGATAAACAAATGTAATCACTTTTTCCCAGACAAACCCCTTTTTAGGAGTAAAGTCTGTTCGCTGAGAGTTCATAAATATTATGATATCGTCTCGAAATAGCGACTGTTGCTTACCTATTGCAAACTGTATGACGGGCGTCGCTTATCGCCGCGCGCACTGAGTTTCGTGGTATGAGGCACGTAGTTGTTGTCAAGTGCGGCGGCGCGCCGGGCCGGCGAGCGCCTTATATTGCCATTCCGTTAAAACTTTTATCCCGTTTGTATGAAAAGTGTGATTTTTGGCGTCGATTATGTCCTCTTAACCTTTTAACAACCGTTTAATTTTCATCGGACATGTCCGCGCCTCACCGTTACAAAGTGACACGAAAAAAATGTATAAAACATTTGTCTTTATTGAGACTGCGACGAAATGAGAAATATTTTGTGTATTAAAAGTTAAATAACTCTTCTTCATGATAGCCACAGCAAGACGAGAAATTCTTTATTTTAACATCGCGTTCTATTTGCGCAAATACATCATTCAATACACCTTGAGGAAATGAAATCTGGTAATACATTTTGATTAACGTGATTCTAGATTGGAGTCCGTGGAACGAGTGTTTTGTTCTGTTTTAATAATGAAGTTGCCTATGAACACTCACAATCATACTTTGTTTTATTGGAGTCACAACACAAATGGTTTAATTGATGACCTCGTCCTCTGCCCGACGACTTTTAATGATATTGTCAACACGATAGCGATATTCTGTTGAAAGCACACAATTAAGCTGAACCGATTGGCGAAAATATTATCTTCTAGGGGTTAACCTGAAGAACCCCAAAAGGGCAATATCGCCTTTGCTCATTACCACCGTCTTTTATGAATGGTATCGCCTAGTTTTATTGAATATATATATATATATATTGTTTGTTTTTAATTAGTTAAGTTTCTAGGTTAATTGGTTTCATACGGTCATGCCGTGTAAATATATTTGCAATAAACAAATAAATAAAATACTTAATCGATCGAAACAAATCGATTAATATATTTTCATTTAGATTAATTTAGTTTTATCGTAATTTCTTATTTACCTACCATGATTATTAGAAAAAACTATTCAATGTTTATTAAAACATCGAATACACCTACCTTTTCATTTTATCAACATGTTAAATGCTAGAAAAAGGAATTAAATATCGAAGTTGAGTTGTACGACTTCTTAATATTAGGTATAAGTTTTTTTTTTTACTTTATCGTAGATGACTGTACAGACATAAGGTAAAGGCACCTATTACCGTGGTAGTTAAGCAAGTTTTCAAGTAAGAGCCAAAAATTAAGAGTATCAAGACTGCGTAACGAGGGTAAGGATTTTTTTAATGAAAGTATATAGATTTAACTTGTTATTTTGTGGGTTTTTGGTCTAATTATAGGTAGTTACTAATGGTTAAATATTTATTAAAGCCAAAATGTCGAAATCCCTTATTACCGTGGTATTGGATATACCTTGACCCTAATACCGCGAATTTGTTTCCTATTACCGAGGGTAAGAATTAATGATAGTTTTGGTTCCGTAAATTTTTTTGACATTATGTTTTTTTTTACAATATTGAAATAAAAATGAAGACTTACTTAAACTTTTATAATTATATCAATAAAATTATAATAATCAAACATTTAAATCGAAAAATCCATCAAAGTAACTAATAATAATTAATAACAAATCAAAAACATACTGACTTTACACTAGAATTTAAATTGACTTTGCCGTTAAATTTGAGTCCAAAAATATATATATATGTCTTAGTCCCACTCATACAAAAATCATTGCTAAGAAGGAAAAAGAACAAATTCCGATAGATAAGCGAAACTACCATAATCAAAATAATGGTTATTTCAAAGAAATCAGAACCACGGTACCCTAAATTAGTTATTTCATTACGTTGTCACTCGGTAATAGGTAATATTAGAGGAACCTATCTCCGACTCTTACTAATCATGAGTAAGTCGGAATTAGGTTCCCATATATCCTATTACCGAGGGTTATCTGTGTATACCATCGGTAATTAGTTTAATCAACAGTGCTGTAAATCCTAATTACGACCCATAAAAAAATAAGAAGTAGTGATTTTTTTTAAACAAATCGAAAATATATACTTCCATTTAGGTATAAAACCAAACTCATAAAACTAGGAAGTAAATCTTTGATTTTATCTGCATATTTAAACGACTTATTAATTTAAGGGTGTCTATAGAAACCACTAATATAGTGCTTACGTTTTTATCAAAAATTAAGACCTTCTTGTATATTTTTCATACGACGGATATAGCTCTTTAGCTGCTTAGATAGATGAAGATTTCAATAACACAAAAAATTTAGATACTTAACCGATAATTCATTTAAAAAATAATGCCCACTGAACCTAAAGTATTTACGTATTGCCGCGGTATACCTCGGAATTAGGAGCCACAGTGAAAAATAGATCCAAATACCGAGGTATTTTATATTCTATTTTTTACGTATTCCCAAACAAAATATCAGAAAAATAGTAATTCGAAGTCGCAAACGAAACTATAATAAATCTTTTAATAAACATAGCCTAAGATTAGTTATTACAATTATTACGCAAATCGCTAAGTAAGATGCGAGTTCCCTTACGTGTGGCCTAACATGTTTGTATGGGATAAGCTGCTCATGCGCCGCCGTTGCCGGGACGGACGAGTTGCAAGTTCTTTGCTTGATGCATACGTACCCGTGCCAGTAAATCCAATAGACAACTAAGTACGCTTTGGTCTTGTGAAAAAAGATTCTTAATCATTCAATCCATTTGCTAATAAAACACGTATTTAAAAACACCACGATAATGGGTGCCGATTTGGATGGGGTCGTTAATAGGTGCCTTTACCTTATGTAATTTGCAATTATTAAAAATAAACAGATCCCATCGGCGAAGTCGTGTTCCGCAGTCTTTGAGTAGGTATAATTTATGACGTTGGAGTATTCGTACTGTTACTATACATAGACGACACAAGCTCACACAAATGAGCTCACTCAATGGAAACGCAGCCTAACTACTGCGAGATAACTTTATCTGTTAACAGATAACGCGGATTCGAAAGCTTTTCCTGCAATCGGTTCTAAGGCAGGACATGACATGGTTCGATACCGACTCCGAATTCAATTTGGCCTCCAACATGTCAGAGTAAGTTATAACATACATTCATAAGTACTTAGTACTTAAAATTATATAATTCGAGGCTATTTTAATTTATTATTTTTTCCAATTTCATTTTTAGGGTTCCGTAGCCAAATGGCAAAAAACGGAACCCTTATAGATTCGTCATGTCTGTCTGTCTGTCTGTCTGTCTGTCTGTCTGTCCGTCTGTCCGTCTGTCCGTCCGTATGTCACAGCCACTTTTTTCCGAAACTATAAGAACTATGCTATTGAAACTTGGTTAGTAGATGTATTCTGTGAACCGCATTAAGATTTTCACACAAAAAAAGGAAAAAAAACAATGAATTTTGGGGGTTCCCTATACTTAGAACTGAAACTCAAAATATTTTTTTTTCATCAAACCCATACCTGTGGGGTATCTATGGATAGGTCTTCAAAAATGATATTGAGGTTTCTAATATCATTTTTTTTAAACTGAATAGTTTGCGCGAGAGACACTTCCAAAGTGGTAAAATGTGTGTGTGTCCCCTGTAACTTCTAAAATAATGTACGAATGATAAAACTAAAAAAAATATATGATGTACATTACCATGTAAACTTCCACCGAAAATTGGAATGAACGAGATCTAGTAAGTAGTTTTTTTTAATACCTCATAAATCACGGAACCCTTCTTGGGCGAGTCCGACTCGCACTTGGCCGCTTTTAAAGTTATTAGTTATAACATAGGCAAGTATAATATAGTGAAGTATTTGTAAATTCAGAATTTGTATAGTGGTTGTTAAATAAATGTTTTTATAAGAAAATTACATCAGGACCCTATAGTGGCCTGCTGCTGTCTTGGATGTTATTTTTGAAGGTTTTGTTACTGCTCATTATGAACTGAAATATCTGTGGCCTGCTTCAAGCTACAAGTTACAATTTTACAAGCAAAAACTAGCAACCCCGATGACATATCTGCTTTGCAGTGTTCTCAGTTTTTGGCTGTAAAATTGTAACTTGTAGCTTCGTTAAACGAAGCACTGAAGTTAATTTAAAGGCCTGGTTACACGGGCGACTTATTACAGCAATTTATAGCCAGCAACTCTAGCTGTCTTACTATGACTACGTACGTTAGAGGAAGACGCCTATAGTTGCCGACCACATATTTTCGTGAAAATGTTGCTCGTGTAACTGCACTATAATATATGCCTCATTATCTACAGGAACATGATGAAATTAAAGGACGGAATGGCCGAAAAGTTAGCCGTAGTTTCGAATCTTACTGGAACTGCTGTGATTTGTATTTGTCAAGCATTTCCACTCGGTTGGGAGCTGACCCTCGCCTGCATTACAGTCGTTCCGTTTTCAATTGGGGCTTCCATAATCCTATCTAATGTAAGTGGGCTATTAACATTTTTGGAGCTATTAAAAACTTCTATGTGGCAATATAAAAGTAATGTAGGGAAATATTTGAATTTTTCAGTACCAAACTAAGTCTTCTATTCGAGAAATGAAGTCATACAGCCAGGCCGGGAAACAAGCTGAAGAAGTATTGAAGTCAGTGAAAACTATTGTTGCTTTTGGTGGCGAAAGCAGGGAAGTTGACAGGTAAATAAAGCTAAAAATATTATAAATTATACTGTAATATAATAAATATAGCTCTTCGTCAAACTATTTTTTTATATCTTGTAAGAGAGTAAACGGTTTATTTTGAATAATTAGGACGTTTTGACATGATTTTGTTAATTATGTCTTTTACCAGCCAATGAGTAATACTCTGACTTGCGCCAATTGTCGGTTACATATATTATTTTCACCGATTACTTAGTTTTGAAGCGTACTACAAAACATGCTGTGTAAAATCATCCTGGGGCTTCATATTATACTGTATTTCAATAACTCAACGCAGGTACAAAAAGTTGCTGGAGCCAGCAGAGAAGTATGGGCGCAAGCGCGGCTTGTACACGGGGCTCGGCACTGGCTTCAACTGGGTTCTCACATACTCACTCAACGCCATCGGTCTCGCCTACGGCACCCGCCTGGTGCTGCACGACCTCAGCATTCCGGAGACAGATGAACGTCGATACGTTGTTGGAGAGATTTTCAGTGTCAGATGAATTTTTATCTACTTATACACTGACCCTGAAAATAGACTCCGATAAGTACACTTATGATAATCATTATATCTTACAGATCCTCTTTAGTGTTTACATGGCCACTCAGTCCATTACTTTTTGCGTTCCTCATGCAGAAGCATTCTCAGGAGCCCGTGCCGCAGCTGCCAGCGTGTTTCAAATGCTAGAAAGAGAACCGATCATTGATAGCTTGAGTAAGAAGGGAGCAACACCAAGAAGAGTAATTGGTAACATTTGTTTTGAAGATGTTCATTTCAACTATCCATCACGTCCCGATGTGAAGGTATTTTATTTTTATATTTTTATACAATCCCCTGGCCCTTTTCATGTGAGGAAACCGATCGTTTCTATTATTTTAACTATCCATCTTCATTTTGCATGCTGTACTTGCACAAGAAACCCCAATAATTCACCAACTATAATTAAAATAAAATATAACTAAACTACAATTTACCTTAATCAGGTACTGAAAGACTTTTCCCTTTATATCAAAGCTGGGGAATGCGTAGCTTTGGTTGGTGCTTCTGGCTGCGGCAAGTCCACTATTCTCCAGTTACTACAGAGGCTTTATGATACTCACTCAGGTTCTGTCCAGCTTGATGGTAGGGACGTGAAATCTTTAAACTTGGGATGGCTTAGATCATGTTTAGGTAAGTTGATTTTCCATTACTTCTAGGAATAGCCAGCTATTGGCTGGATGGCTAATTAAATAATTGTTTGGTCCTCAGGTGTAGTAGGGCAAGAGCCGGTTTTATTTCGAGGGACTATCTATGAAAACATATCAATAGGTTATCCAGAGGCTACAAAAGAGGAAGTGATTAAAGCTGCTACCACGGCTTACGCTCATGACTTTATTACTACCTTGCCTCACGTAAGTTTATCCGCAACAAATTCATCCACATTTGATACCAAACTATTTCAATTCAACAGTTTTTTGCCTTCTCTAGTCTAAGACAGAATACAAAATTAATACTTAGCTTCCGTTACCAGGGTTACGACACCGTGATCGGAGAGCGGGGAGCCTCGCTCTCGGGCGGTCAAAAGCAGCGCATTGCTATCGCACGATCGTTAATTCGCGAGCCCGCAGTTTTACTCCTGGACGAAGCCACGTCGGCCCTCGATCCGCACTCAGAGCGACAAGTACAAGCGGCCTTAGATAGTGCCAGTCTTGGAAGAACTACTCTTGTAGTATCACACAGGTACAGCCCACGAGGTTGGCCCAATAACGGCCTTGTGTGGGTAGAGTAGACTAATGTATTAGTTAAATGCCTTAAAATTCAGTTTCAATAGTTTTGAAAAACTAACTGGTAACACATTTCAACTTGCAGATTATCTACTATAGTGAATGCTGATCGTATTATATGCATGGACCAAGGAGCTATCGTCGAACATGGCACACACGAGGAGCTCATGAAGGCTAAGGGTATGTTAACCAATGTATGCAAATAGGTATCCACTATAATTCGTATACGACATATATACCGGCATTTGTATACAGGTATTTATCATAAGTTAGTAACCACGGGGAATGAAGTCAAAGAGCCCGATGTGATTGAAACTTTGCAAGAAGAGGGTGACGGTGAATGTGACGCTGGAGGAGCACTTACTCTTCCTTCGCGGGCAGACGTTAAAAGGCAATCTAATAGACGAGTTCACCGACACCATTCTATAAAAAAAGGTAAACATACCTCTAATATTGATCAGATAAGGTACCCCAATTCATTTTTATATCAAATTAAATTTTTACAGAACTTCATGATTGGATGACGCCCCGTGGCTCCATATGTTCAATGATGTCAACTGGTCTGAACAACTTTGTTTACAACGTCGATAATGACAGCGATGAAGAAAAGGATCAGGATGAGGAAGTATGTAGCAATAAAGGCATAAATATGATTATATTGATCTTTTCCTTAATTAATTCTTTATTTAGAAGGTAATACCCGTGAGCGATTGGCAACTTATAAAACTGAACGCGCCAGAATGGCCTTATTTAGTGGTCGGCTCAATCGCTGCTTTCTTACAAGGCGCTTGCTTCCCCGCGTTCGCGCTCCTATTCGGCTACACTGGCGGGGTAAGCATCACTTGTCCTATCACAACGCATTGCTATACATAGGGATCGTCCACAAATTACGTAACGCAAAATTCACAAATTTTTTACCTCCCCCTCCCCCCATGTAACAGGACCATAACGCTTAGCCGGGACCCCCCTCCCTCTCCATTCCGTTACGTAACAGGTGCTTTGTAAAAAGTTTTTGTCTATTATTCAGGTAAAAGGATTAATATTTTTAAATAAAACACGAAAGTGTAGTTTCAAGGACGACATAAGAATTATTCTGAGAATTCTATAGCTCGCCTAATTTCAAAAGAGTGCTGACGGCCATACATTTTATACAGCCGTCAGCGCTCTTTCACATTGGGTGAGGAATAATCATCTATGAACGTATTTCGGTTCCATTTCTTAATAATATAATTATAATTTCATAAGTTTACAATATTATAATATCGTGGCGTAACGCCAACATTGAACCCCCCCTCCCCCAACATACCAGGACCGTAACGCCCCCCCCCCCCCCCCCCCCCCTCCCTCTAAATTGCGTTACGTAATTTGTGGACGACCCCATATAGAATACATACTTAAACGTTCGCAGTTGGACTAGATATATCGATTGCTTTAATGATTGCAGATTTTTGTTTTAAAAGATCATGACGAAATAAGACGCTTAGCAGACTTATACTCTGGTATGTTCATTGTGGTAGCTGCGATCGCTGGGATTTCCATGTGCCTTCAGAGCACAACCTTCACTAATGCTGGATTAAAAATGACTTCAAGGTTGCGGCAACAATACTTCAGCAGTCTACTTAGACAAGTAGATATTTGCTTTTTATTCAATGTTGTCAATTATCATGATGTGGTCTGAGAAACTGACAGCAAATTTTGTTCAATAGGAAATCGGATTTTATGATAGAGAGACGAACACGGTAGGCGCGCTATGCTCTCGATTGAGCGGAGACGCGGCAGAAGTCCAAGGCGCAACTGGTCTTAGGATTGGTCTCATTCTGCAGGGTCTGAGTTCTGTGCTGGTTGGGTTTATAATGGCCATCTGTTTTAACTGGAAACTAACCCTCGTTAGCACCGCTTTATTGCCCCTTGTGAGTATACTATGTACTATTTAGTTAAATGTCACTTATATTACTTGATTCGGTACTGTTTGAGTTGTCCCGAGATAAGACAATTATATAGAAAGTGCTCAATTACCTACTGCAAAACCCGACATGCATCTACGTCGCTTGACACGCATTTATTATTTTTTGATTAATATGAGTACCTGAGCATGATTGATTCACGTTCCCATTTTGTTTCTTTATTACAGATGGTTGGGAGCATCTGGTTAGAGGGCATCATGTCCCAACAGTCACAGGCGGATGAGCGAAACGCCATGGAGTCCGCTACATCCATCGCCACAGAAGCGATCATTAGTATAAGAACCGTGCACAGTTTAGGTAGGTATTCTATTCACAGTAAAACCGTATTAGAACAAATAATCTATAATTTATAAAATAAAAAAACCGACTTCAAATGGCTTTTGAAAAGTAAGTTTTTTTTTTCACATTATTTATTATCCTGTTATTTAACGACACACATTTACTACATCAAGTAACAATAGCATAATGCCAATTGCTCATCACCATTTACAAACTGTTGCTATCACCGGTGCAAGGATGTCAATCGTTGCGGAGTTCTCCTGGTTCTTCAATTTTACTACATGAATTTTCATGGACATAAGTTGCGTCAGAACTTTATACAGCCATTTAATCGCCAACCTTGAAATACTCAACATTTAGGAGTTCCGGTGATCATCTATGGTCGCCATCAACTGTTCCACTTCACCAAATAATGGTTTTGGTACGTAACTGCTTGAGTTATTACAGAAAATACTAAAATTGCTCTATGCTTGCCTATAATATTTGAAGAGTCCCATCGATTCCTCATAGATCCTCTCATCATAACTCAAGACTACAACGGGACCAAACTGGAGGTATACCCTACCGATTAAAAAAAGAATTTTCAAAATCGGTTTACAAATGACGGGGTTCTGAAGTAACAAACATTAAAAAATATAAAAAATATAAAAATACAACCGAATTGAGAACCTCCTCCTTTTTTTTTGAAGTCGGTTAATAATGTAAACTCAGACCCTTTAGGAGACTGAATTGCCTCCGCGCACTCGGAAGCTCAGGGTTGTCCATATCTGCAAGTACAGATGTAGTGCATAATTAGTTTCCATCGTGTTTTATCGGAAAAGTTCGTATTTATCGTGCCCTCTCAATTCTCTTCAGCAGGCCTCCAATTCTCGGTGCATTCGAGATAATCTCACAATCGAAATTAAACGTCAGTGCATACAGTCATTTGACAACTGTATGAATCTGACGTTAAATCTCGCGATCGACGTTGTCTCGAATGCATCGAGAATTGGAGGCCAGTACCCATCATACCATGCTGTCATTTTTCATGTTGACATATGATACTAAATAATAAAGTTTCATATTAATGAATATAAACATGTCACTCATTTCATACAATAATTAATTGAAATTTCGGGTCCCGTCGTCTTCCGATTGCGATCCGAGTTTTACCGATGGAAACATATTATTCACTATATCTGTAAAATATTGAAGTGCGATCGATGTTCAAGAAGAAATTTATTAGATGGAGGTATACCTAATAATAAAAATATACCTACTTAAACTTAACGAAATACGTTTCGCATTTTTAATATTCATATTTCTTACGCCGGATTAGAAAAAATATATTGTATTCGTGACACTTGCATGAACATAGCAATATTTTCGTAGGCGCAATGTTGTTATTTAAAAAAAATACTATTACAATAATACCTACTATACTGATTACTAATACCCACTACACATTAAAATACACTATTTAAAACTATATGGGTACAAAATGAATAAACTGAGACATTAATTCACGGCGCAGCGCCTAATACATCACCCGTAAACCACTACTGCAATTTCTTTTAGGTCTGGAGGCATCTTTCTTAGAGAAATTCAACAACGCTCTGATCGAATCCTGCGCTGCTGTGAGCAAGAAGACGCGTTGGCGTGGACTGGTGATGGGGCTCGGGATCTATGTGCCGTTTATGTCATACTCTAGTGCCATGGTCTACGGCGCTACGCTGGTTGCTTACGACGGGTTGTCCTTCAAGACTGTACTCTTGTGAGTTCTCATATAATAACGGATCCCGCTACATACAATAAGCCGAATTTTCTGTTTTACATTGCCCTCAGAAAATTAAAAACCGATTTAAAATTAGCCGTCGCTAATATGCAGCATTTTTTTTTTCGTTTTTTGTTTTGCACGCAGGTTTCGAGTAAGAGCTTTTCCCTAAGATGAAAAATAGCCTGGCCCTACGGTTCGGATTTTTGAACATGAAGCTCAATGAAACATGATTTTTGCATAGACAAACTGTATATAGTATGATCTTTTTGTATACTTACTGAGTTCTAATTGCCAATTTAACCGACAAATGTTTTTTTATACTTTTTTCTATAATTACCTGACAATATTGTTCTTGCTAAAATAATATTTAAGTTATAGTTCCAGATATTTCTGGTATTTGAGAAAATGAAATGGTTAATACGAGATAACCTTGGCAATCCTGTATCAAAGTCGACATTTCATTATGAGATAACAAGGAGGTAGATATTCCTCGTATTATTTCTTAAGGACCTCCTTAAGAAACGGGATCCTCGGCGCGCGAGTCAGTCTCGCATCTGACCGGTATTGTTTACAATATCAATTGATTCAATATTAATAAAATGTATATTCATAAATTATTTTAATGGATGCGATTCGCAGAGTGACCGAAGCATCAATGTACGGCGCATACATGTTGGGACAGTCACTGGTGTACGCGCCCAGTTTCAACGCAGCTAAAGCTTGCGGCGCCCGCATCCTAGCAGTTATCCACAGAGAACCAAAGGTCATAACAGAACACGGAGTCAAAGACAAAAAAGATTGGGTAGGTTTGTCAATACGAGCGAAGATAGCTTTATTCATTATCAATCACATCAGTCCCGTTATGGACAGCATTTTCCAATCTCTTTCATATGAAGTGCATGCTTTCGAACATTGGGGCCAATTCGAAATTGTTTTCGCTAAATTTAGACGTCGCTAAATTTGAAATAAGAATCGTTCGACTCGATTTTGAACCTTGGAGCTATACAAAATCAAGTTTGACGTTTCTTATTTTAAATTTAGGCAATCTTAAATTTAGCGGACACCGTTTCGAATTGGACCCATTGTATACTAATCTAAACTGACTGTTTTTAGGCAGCCACTGGCAAATTCAGCCTCAAGGACGTAGAGTTCAGCTATCCGACGCGTCCACACATACGAGTGCTAAAGGGGCTAGACCTAAAGGTGGAAGCGGGCAATACGGTGGCACTGGTGGGCTCCTCGGGCTGCGGCAAGTCCACCGTGCTTCAGCTGCTGCAGCGGTTCTACGACCCCGACTCTGGCAATATCGTGAGTGCACCGACACACATAAGAGTGCTTATGAGGGTAGACTTGAAGGTGGAAGCGGGCAATACGGTGGCACTGGTGGGCTCCTCGGGCTGCGGCAAGTCCACCGTGCTTCAGCTGCTGCAGCGGTTCTACGACCCCGACTCTGGCAATATCGTGAGTGCACCGACACACATAAGAGTGCTTAGGAGGGTAGACTTGAAGGTGGAGGCGGGCAAGCCTGTGGCGCTGGTGGGTTCCTCGGGCTGCGGCGGTTCTAGAACCCGACTCCGGCAATATCGTACACCAACACATATACAAGTGCTCCTCAATGGAGTAGTATCGTGAGTACACCAACACGTGCTCAATACAGTAGACCTAAATGCCAAAACGATGCCTACACACCCGGATATAATTCAAACCACAAAATAGGCATCAAAGTCCTTAATTTTCAGAAACAAGATGAAAAATCGAAAACATTGAGTGTGTTAACCCGGGCGTTTTAAGATAAGATAAGATGTAATTATATTAGTCGTACTGTCTCGCACTATTAACTTCTATAATACAGATTAAATATGAATAAACTTGATTTCTCGTAACGATACGATAATAGTTATATCATATATAAAATCTCTTCTGCCGAAGTACTAAATTTATCCGACGCCAGAGAAATAAAAAAGTCGTTGCCATCCTTAGGAATTAGATGGCCGAGACATCCGAAGTTCTATGACGTTGCCCCGACTGAGGAAACAGCTCGGAGTGGTCCAGCAGGAGCCGGTGCTCTTCGACCGCACCCTGGGTGAAAACATCGCATATGGAGACAATAGCAGGAAGATAACCATGATGGAAATCGTAGCTGCCGCTAAAGCTGCTAATATTCACTCCTTCATTGCCTCTTTGCCGAAGGTGTGTAATCGTGTTCTTATTGATTAAAACATAAGCTCAGTTAAAGAATATATTGTATTCGGTTAAAATTCGAAAACCTTTGTCAGGGTTACGACACAAACCTGGGGTCGAGCGGCGCGCAGCTGTCGGGCGGACAGAAGCAGCGCGTGTGCATCGCGCGCGCGCTCATCCGCTCGCCGCGGCTGCTGCTGCTCGACGAGGCCACCTCCGCGCTCGACGCCAATAGTGAACGGGTACATATTTTGTCAGGGCCCTATACTCGAACCTCAGGTTAAGCGTCACGCAGTCGTCGGGTGGGCCCGCGCTCATCCCTTCGCCGCGGCTATTACTGCTCGACGAGGCCAGCTCTGCGCTCGACGCCAACAGCGAACGAGTAGATGCATATTTTTTCATTCCCCCATCTCGGAAAGAGTATCTTTGCTCTTCGATATCTGAGTGCAAAAGCCGTTTTTATCTGCTAGAGGATAAAGTAAATTGAATTTAGAACATCGTGTGCACTAAGTTTGTGAATTCAAAACATCATTAAACCTATTTACTTCTACCTCCATGGTGCCGAATTTATCATACAACCTTTTTTTAATTTGTTAAAAACTCAGACGCGGAACCTTCTTGGTGTACTTTTTTTTAATTTGCTTTGCGCGCGCCATTTTCTTTTCACGTCATAGTGTTAAAACCTTAGGTTAAAACCAAAAAACTTGAAAACAAGTGAAAAAGCTGCGCGCTCGTGATTCAATTTTAGAATCTTTCGCTCGCTCGGTCATTAAAATTGAGCACGCGGTTAAAAAGCACTTTGCACACTTTTATAACAAATAGGTAACAATTGCTATTGCGAATCTTGGGCTTCCCATTTAAACTTTTTTGACCTCCTTGATTGCATATTGACGAGATCAATGAGATCACACATTTTGAATTACTTATTTAGGTGTTCGAGCTGGCACTTGAAATACAATGAGATTACGCTTCCTATATTCGCAGCGTTCTTCAGTTCCTTCATCGTGATAACCTCACGGTTAGCTGCTATTATAAGAAGGCTATCCTCACTGTGGTTCAAGCAACGGCTGAAATCTAAATATCCATTTTATATCCTTCGGGAGAAAAACTGTTCTATTTCCTAGGCTGTCTCGGAAGCACTCGTGAAAGCAGCGAAAGGCCGGACATGTATCACCATCGCCCATCGCCTCTCCACCATCAAAGATGCCAATCTTATCTGCGTTGTTGACAAGGGTAAGAAGCCTTTCTTGGTGAAAGTCAGTCATGGTTTAAGAACGATGTTTAGAAATGATATAGCAAAAAATTGTTTATTCAGTACTTAACATTTTAAGATAATTAGTTAAATGTACAAGGCAGTTAAGGACAAACTAAAAGAATGAAGTAATGTAACTACTAAACTTAAATTGAATAATTAAAAACAAAACATATTCCATCTCAACATACGCACGTTTGCCGGAACAACGTGATATCTCGAAAACAATAATTAATCGAGATATCGCGTTGTTCCGGCAAACGCGCATGTTTCATTGTCAAAAAGATTTAATATTATTTGACATATTTTGTGTATTTCTTGCTATCTCTTACTATAAATACCTAAATACATTTTTTTTACTGGTGCAGGTAAAATCGTAGAGAAAGGGACGCATGCTGAACTGCTGACGTTGCAAGGACATTATTGGCGTATGTCTAAAGGACAGCACGTTGCTTAAGTTTCACAAAATAATAATGTAGAAAATTAAGACTTGTAGTTATCACTTTAAAATAGGTGATAACGTAATTAACATATCGGATACTATATTTATGTAAGTTATAATATGTTAAAGAATCAACTGCCTAGGCTGGTTTTTACGGGTTATGAGCGAGTTGTCTACAAAGCAAAATGTCTAAGTGATTAAATGCCGTCTAGGCAAATGGCCTACTTGCTAAAACGACTACCAAGCAAAATGTCTAAGTACTTAGTTGAATGTCTTGAAGACAAATTGCTTGGTAATTAAAAGTCTGCAAAGCAAGACACCTAAAGTGATTTCTATTGTGGGTAAACGTAACAAATAAAATAAAGATAGAAACAAATATACGGGGTCAAGGTCATGCTTTTGGGCTATCTTGCTTCTGAGACATCTTGCTTTTGAGACATCCAGCTTGTTAGGCATCTTGCTTTTTAGCCATTTTGCTTCTGAGGCATCTTGCTTTTGAGACATCTTGATTTTTGGCCATCTTGCTTTTGAGACATCCTGCCTGTAGGGCATCTTGCTTTGTAGGCAACTCGCTCATAATCGGTTTTTACCAAACTGGTGTAAGACTTGAGGCGCGGTCACGTGGCCGACTTGGAAGTCATAGCGGACGTCATTCATATTACGCCGCGCTGCGGTTGCTCGCAGCTCGACGGCATCACGCCCGCAATGTGACCGGACACGTTCCAGTGTGTCGTTCGCATCGCGTTAGTACGCGAAGCTGCGATTGTGTCGCGCTCCTGCCGTGCTGGCAATACGTACGGGCCTTTACACTGGGATTAGGCCATAGCTATTTGGCATCTAATCAAGGAATTAGACAAGACAGGCATTCCTTTTATTTTGTTAGTCTGGTCGAATCAAGCCCTGAGTAACTATTGAGGCTGAGTTTTATAAAGAACCGTCACCTTAAACTTCGGTCAGAATAACTGTTTTATTAAGGAATGTACTAACGGACCTTTTTAAAACCTAGCCTTAGCGGTTGTATAAAGGTCCGTGCCACCCACAGACCATATATCCAATAGAGTCCGTATTGCCCGGCGACGCCCGCTCCCAGCATTAGAGGCAAAAAACCATAAGCGGCGGGCCTGCATGCAGGCGCATCCGCATAGTTTGAATGCACCAATCACAGCGCTCTAAAACCCCGCGCGCCCCTCCAGTTTGGCAGCTTTATTTGATAGTAAAAGTTACGCTAAGCAAGCGGTGTCATTAAGATATTTGATCTTTGGTCCGACCAAATGTCAGATCTTTTTGTAAATCAGTAAACATTTTGACATTAGTAACCGAATCTTGATCCAACGGACTATAACCCTAAGTACATAAGCCTAAGTATTTTTTTGTAGAGTAAGTGTTAAACGGCTGTTACATCAATCGATCATAATGAACTAACTCATTGTACTTAGATAGCACCTATAGTAATTATATCTGTGATTTTCGAATTACATACATGTATAATATTATTCTCATAGCTAATTTTATACCTAAAATATCTTTATCGTCGATTGGTCATAGCTCGTAATTAAATTAACACGTCGCCTGCCAGCTGCGAGAACTTTCATAGAAAAACTACAAGTATACTCGTAGTTGGCAGGCGATGTGTTAAGCGCCATGGGGCCTGGACACGATCACGGTACGACGCCGTGTCGTGTAAAATTCCGTTGCACGTCGCCCTCCTATACCTATTAAGGTGATGTGCAAAGGATTTTTTCATGGCACGGCGCCATCCGGTACCGTTGTCATGTGGCCAGGCCCATACTCACCCACCGATTAGCTGCAACAAAAACAAAATAGTTTTGCTTTTAATTAAGTCTTTAGCATCATTATTTTCATAATCATAGAAGTAAAAAATTAAGTTTTAATTAATAAAATATCTAAATATTCTTGTTCTTTTTTTTTAATAAATCCTGTTCTATAACGTACTATTGAGGGTTAAGCTACCGTTCTAAAGAAATTTATTAATATTTTGTTACTATGAAATTTTACGAAATCCAAATATCCACTTTAAGTACACGTCCTAAAGTAGATATTCCAATTTCATAAATTTTCATATACGGGGTTAAGTCGGAGACTTGTCGAAATACCACTCAATCAATGAAGATTAGCAACAATCTATTTATAGTAAGTATATGCTAAATAGACGACGTCATAACCGTGAAGGACTAGTTTTTTCACGACAATGGTAATGACCGAGTTAATTGTACAGATGTAGTGCATAATTAGTTTCCATCGTGTTTTATCGGAAAAGTTCGTATTTATCGTGCTCTCTCAATTAGCTTCAGCGGGCCCTCAATCTTCGGTGAATTCGAGATAATCTCACAATCGAGATTAAACATCAGTGCATACAGTCATTTGACAAAACTGTATGAATCTGACGTTTAATCTCGCAATCGACATTATCTCGAATGCATCGAGAATTGGGGGCCAGTACCTACCCATCATACAATGCTGTCATTATTCATTTTGACATTTGACAGTAAATAATAAAGTTTCATATTAATGAATATAAACATGTCACTCATTTAATACAATAATTAATTGACACTTCGGGTCCCGTCGTGTTTCGATTGAGATCCGAGTTTTACCGATGGAAACATTATTCTCTATATCTGTACAGCTGGAAATGAGTACAAAGACCAACTTCCATTCTGCCAACATCTTGGGCCCCCGAGGTGGTTTCAGAGCTCATAACACTGGATCGGTCATAATCCTGGACCCTTGCTGTCATGACAACCACCACATCGACAAGAGAAAAAAATCTGTTAATCCGTTCTAGAACTACAGACGGACAGATAAACTGACACAGAGGGTTTAACTTGTGACCGGGGTGGTTGAGGTGGTTTCCTTCGGGTTTCAACAAAGAACAAAGCATGTTACTGGTTTTAATGTTTATTAATTAACCAGTTTTAAATGATTGTAATGTAAACATTTCTAAACACTTAAAAATATACATATACTACAGACTACAGTCAATACACTCACTTCATAAAACACCTGTATTTTGGAATTACCCTGTATACTATTCGTATCAAATACCTTGTCTACACATATAATATTAAAATTATTGTTTACTTTACGGACAATTTTATTTCTGTCAAATTGGAAATTGACGTGCTATTATTAAATTATGCGTCGAAAGAAGCGGAGATCAAGGTGTCGAGAACGAATCAGAAGGACGACTAACATGTATATTTAATAACCTAAGAATTTTGGAGGATAGTAGAGAAAAAAAACTAAACAGTGTCCTTGCTTTCATGCAGATTGATAATATTATAATATTTACATAATATTCCAGAATGTTCTGACCATAGATATTATAGACAACTATAAGACATAATATCATAGGTACATAATGAGTCACGAACTATCCATTATGCATGCGAGCATAAAGCATGTTCACGAAAAATAGAAGCCATGTACAGGGCCGTCTTAAACTAGGCTGGGGCCCTTGAGCACACAAGAATTTGGAGCCCTTTTGGAAAGTAAAAAAAAAAGAATTAAATAAATGTGTGAGAGAAATTGTATGTCCTTCGGGGCCCCCTGAGTATGTGGGCCCTGGGCACGGGCCCCGTGTGCCCTTATGGTGAAGACGGTATTGGCCATGTATTTGTTGAGTGTTGAAGGGAAAGAAACAAAGTTATTAGAAATTTAATAACTATTTATTAGCAACGATAATCACGATTAGGCGAACTATCGCCCTTGTGTAGAAATACTTGGTGTCAAAACTGATGACTATTAGCACTTTCGTCCTTGCCCCTTGTGACTCTTGCCCTGGGAATCTACCTACTTAGAAACCGCTTAATCAACGCCTAACACTTGCAAGAGGGGAGAAGTCCTTTGCCATTTGTTGGACTTAAAAAATTTCCATTGGTCGTTTCCGTTGTCAAACAAATTCCAAAGTATTCCGAGCATAGTAAGACTAGCCAAGTCTAACAAAATTACTTGGGAATGCCTATGCTTCTAAGATGAAGAGGCAACTCCCTTTGTAGTAAATTCTTATAAGTAGCTATAGCATTTTTTGGTAACTTCTTTTTTCCGTGAACAGGCTCTATTTACAGAAACCTCCGATAGATTTTCCCAAACGGATTCGTGCATTTTGTATGATAATAATAATATATATCATATGTTAATCAGGTTGTTTTAATAACAAATTTTTGAGTCCTCTGGGATTCAATAAGTTAATAATAATAATGGTAACTTGGAATTAAACATTTCAAAAAAATCAACCGATCAGGATATTCGTCCTCCATCAATAAATCTCCTCTGAGATGTTCCTCGCAGCGCTCACTAACACCTTGCAAAAAGGATGCGTTCTCAGAGTACGTATTACAGTACCTACGTGATATCGTATATTATACCTACTGCGGATTTTCTCGCAGCTTATACAAAATTCAAATACGAGCAAAAAGAGTCATTTCATAGACTTCTGAATGTTTCCGAGATATGTCCTAATTTTTTCACGTACCTATTTTTGATACTTCGGTAAATCAAATATGTTTGGTACCTATTGACTAACCTACAGTCCGCGCGCAAGCTCTTAGGAAAGGGGGGGTGCGGAAACGGGCGTGGTGCGCCGCGCCCGACCATCCTTTCCTACCCTGCATGCACTCTACCAGTACGAGTGTTCTCCTAAAGGCATATTCATAATTATCAATGCTGTTGCCGTATTTAGTTATTTACTGCACTAAATCTTTACTTTACGTGCTTTAAGATTCCTCGGAGTTCCCGCGCGGACTGTAGAACCCTACATTGGATGACAGGACGTAACTTATAAAATAAAAATAAAATATGATTATTTACAACAGATCACACGATAAATAAAATAAGGCAATAACTTTTTAAACATGAATTGCACAAGATTCCCAATTTGAGCCTGATTTCATAAGATACCTGTTTCCTAAAATTACCCTTTCCCATAATGTCTGCTCTACTAAAAACCTTCTATTCAAAAATTACACAAAAAAAAAGACCTCAAAAACGCTTTGAAAAAATAATAATTGGCTTTCGTAATTACCTAGAATGCCGTTGAATGTTGATATTGGCCTTGAAATATAAATCTTTATATTTTATAGCAATACACGATTAATGTCAAACGTCAGTACATCAGTTGTCAAAACGTGTGATTCGGTGGTTATAATTTAACTTTGTGTGTTATAATGCCGAAATCTATTAGAAGTGCTGCGAGACAGCTAACTTAAAGTATGATTTCGAACTGTAAAACTATAAAAACGAGGAAAGGAAGCTAGTTTCAGGCCAAAAGGAACGACACTTACAGGCCATTGTTGATGCTGCCAGTGAGTTCGACTCAATGTTTTAGGTACTTTGTTTACAAAGTACCAAGGAACAAGTAAAATCCTTATCCGATAATCAAACAGAAGCAAGTCTATTAGCCCTACAAACATAGTACACCGCACCGCACGGTAAGCATGGACAAAAGATATAGGACAGAGATCTACATGATTTTATTAAATAAGATTTTTTTAATTGGACATATAGGTCTATTTATCAAAACCCGTAAGATATATTTTTTTATTAAAATTCGTGAAGGGACGTTTTAGGAAACAGGCACCTTAAACGAGAGCGGCTTCAGGACTCCATAATTATATCTCTAGATGTGTTTTGTACTTTTATGGTTTAATTTGATCGACCACGTGATTCTAGTTCAGCAAATTAAATTAAATATTAGTCCGTCATTTACATTATAAAAAATATTGCACATTATTTTTTATTTTGTCAATTAAACAAAAAATTACGAAGATATAGCGCGTTGAAATTCCGCCTGACGTCACGACTTTGCACACTTTTTACCATTAAGTGACGTCATGAGCCCCCACTCCCGAACTTATCTTTGCGCGTTATCTTTGTCAATTTTGATTGATTTGAAAAAGCAAAAAATACGTGTTCAATATTTTTTGATATAATATATTTTTATATATTTTTTTTTACTTAGGAAACATCCCTATTGATGATTCAGATTATACCATATTTAAAGAACGAGGTAAAACGGGTAGAACTTGGAGTCCCGAATCTCTTGTACGTACTCCGGCCCTCGACATTTCCGACATAGACATAGGCTGGAACTATGAGGGTTACATTTTGGCGGCCAACTATAACCTAATTGCACGTAACCACATTATTATATAGCTGCTTGCAGGTACCGTATATACCTCGTCTACAGTAAAAAGAGCGCTGACGGCCATACATTTTATATGGCTGTCAGCGCTCATTTTACTGTAGACGAAGTATAGCTGTCACAATGAAAATATCAATCATATTTACGTACGATATCGCCTTCGTACGATTGGTATATGACAAAACACATATTTGCACGTTCCTATCGCCAGTGAAGGCATACCTATCATATTGGTAAAAAATAATTATTAAAATTAGTTAACCCCTGCATGTACTTCAGAATAGAATACAAACAATTTATATTCAGGATTATATATGACCATTGAAACTGTTAAGCACTTTTTGACTTAGTCATAGTAAACTACAAGTTGGCATCACGCAAATTCCGAGTATGGCACGAGGGTTCATTTCCCAATGGCAAGGATGTAAGGGTTCATCCACAAATTACGTAACGCAAAATTCTAAAATTCCCCCCTTCCAAATTGCGTTAAGTATGCTCAATACTTTCATTGGTCTACTGACCAAAACAAAACTATATACAACTAATAATTATTTCGCATGTCTGGTAGACTCAGACTTAAAAATACAAATCTTTGCATACCAGAAAACAAACACCTTACGACTCTGAAACTTAAAAGCAAAATACTCCCAAATTCGAAGTTTTCAGTTACATTGGTCCTATCCCTTTGCCTCTACTGTCGTGGCAAAATTGAAACTGACAGGATTAACGTCACAAGAACATCAAAGTGAAATAGTCTGATGCGTACCACACGATCGTCCAACACCGTCCAACCGTCGATGTGTGGAGGGTGGTTCGGCCACGGTGGCGCGAGTTTTGCTGAGGTCGGCTTGGGATCGGAAAGGTTCGAAGTTGGAATGTTGGACGATCGTGTGGTGGTGGATTTTAATATTTTTTCCTGTTTCCTAGTCATTTGTCACTGGCCAGTTCCATGTATCAAATTCAAACCAAAAATACGACTTAACATTACTATTCTTTCTCACAAATCTAGATTGACATAATGACTGTGAAAATTTCAAATGTCGTAAGGGACATTTTGTGGAAATGTCAAAATATCCCTTACGGCATTGGAAATAAGGTACATTTTGTCGAAATGAAAAAATGTCCCTTACGACACTTGACGTTTCCACAGTCGATAATTAAATTAATTTATAGTAAAATAAATAACCATAAGGAAAATATTGAAATATCATAATTAGGAAAGTAAAAGTGTATAATTAAATAGTGATATAATTTTTAAAGATTTAATACATTAATCATATTGCACGGGTAAACATTACCACAGGCCATAAATACTTTTGATATAAGCACGCAGAACATTAATCACTCGTGGCAGATAAAAGCAATGCGCTACATGAAAATTTTAAATCATGTCTGTATTGTCTTGTGATGTATTGGATGACAGACAGGCCATTTATACCAATCATAAGGCAAGGTCCTTTAGAGGGTTGCAATACAAATGGTAAGGTTCTTATACCATATTATAATTTATATCTATACTACTGGACCCGAAGTACCGAGCAAACCATAAGATGATCATATCACACAAGAGGTACTTTAACGCCATTTCTGGTTTATATTTTTCTGGTAATAAATTTAAAGTTCAAGGATAAGACATTTAAAATAAGGGACTCAAAAGTATCAGTGACATGAATCGCATCGTTTTACTCGCCACGAAATAATGGTTTGTGCTCTGTAAGTTATTTTCCTTTTTCCAGAATAAATAATGGAAAAAGCATGACAAAAAATAAGCTGTCGATTTACTTGTTTCGATTTTTCTACGATACTAATTTAAAACACATTAAACTTAATCCTTTGACCGCCACAGTCGGCTGTGGCCGTCGGCAGTTTTCCGTGCCCCTGACGCAACGATATGCAGTTTTCCGTACATTTGCGTCGGCGACAGCCGTCGTCGAGCGCTCGTGGCTCGCTTTTTCGCCGTTAGCCGTGGCGTTCAAAAGGTTATAGGACTAACAAACCATGCGCAAGGGAAAATTATAATATACTTATATTAATATACTTCGAGGGTTCCGTACCAAACCAATTTTCATAAGAAGTTATGAATAATTAAACAATCTTGTGTGAGCGAAACTGTACTTGGTAGACAATAACTATTATTAACTAATCTATGCTTAAAAGTAATCTCACAGAATTTTTATTTTATATTCAGAGGGCTTCACAGCCTCCTGTCTAGATGCCCGGAGTTTAGGGGAAAACAAATTTAAAAGCCCATATATATTTACTTCAAAATATTAACAGTAAATAAGTTAACAAGAAAACGCTTCTGCCCTAGCCCTTAGGGAAACCAATAAAAAATGCACATTACATGGCTGTTTGTCATCTTCAATTTCTCTTAAAATGTGACTTTAATGGACTCTGCCCACTACAACTTATCATACATGACCGTAACCGTATCACCGTATCACCGTACCGTATGTATCGACACATACAAATAAATATTATTTGTATGAATTATTCTCACGCAATGCCCAATGTTACCGTTCCGTTACCGGCCAGTATAATCCATACAAAGAACGGGTTCCGGTCATGATATGATACGTCGTAGTGGGCAGTCCTTAAAATTGCATTGAAATTATCGAATTTAAACGGAATTTTCGGATATAACTTTCCGATTTAACTTAATACTTTTTACGCTTAATAATTTCAGATAAACATTAGGATTATTTAACCATTCTTGTATAGGCGCACAAACTTATCCGTAACCATGCGACACTGGACGTAACGTGGATGATCTAAGAGCTTTTAAATTTTAAATGAGTGGGAAATCCTAGCTCCTGGCAGTATTTCTCTTTTTTTATTTTTAATGCTTTTCTCGCATATCTTTATATATATAATTCTTCTGTGAGTGTGTATGTCACTGAACTTCTCTCAAACGACTGGACCGATTTTGATGAAATTTTTTGTGTGTGTTCAAGGGGATCTGGGAATGGTTTAGATTCACAATTTTGTCCGCTGGACAATGTTTTTTTAATTAATTTTTAATTTATTAGTAGTTGTTGATTTTGGAATGTTTTACACGGCGCTACCATCGAAGTGTCAAATTTTAAATAATATTCGAATTTTAATTTTAGTCTGTCCCGACAGTTAGCGCTGCGATCAAATTAAAAAAAGCGCTACCATCGCAGTGTCAAATTTTAAATAATATTCGAATTTTAATTTAAGTCTGTCCCGACAGTTAGCGCTGCGATCAAATTAAAAAAAAGTTTTGTTATCATAGTGTTATTGTAGACCATGTGCTGGATCAAATATTAAATTAAAAGGTACTGAGTGTTTTGAGAAGAGTTTTGAAGTGTGCCTAAAAAACTATACATTTTGCGAATTTAGTGCAGAATCGAAGTGAGTATATTTCTTATAATTTTTTTTATCAAATATACACGTGCGTTAGTTAATAACTAACCTAACCTACAAATTTATTTGTGTACTATCGGCGTCATTAAAGATGCCTACCGTTGATTGATCGGAAAACCTGTTATCAATTAAGGAAGTAACAAAAATAAGTACGAAATCGCTTTTTGTATAGATGTTATAAAATCTCCGAGTTGTCTTACTTTCTGTTGAGCCGTGATCTCAAAGGATATATTATAGGAATGGATATAGGATAATAGTCTGTGATTGACTGGGGACATAGTACAGACGACGCATGTGCCAGCAAAATATTATATTTGTTGCACTTCTTCCAAGTTATACAAGACCTTAAATGTATTTTGACTATTAATGTTCTGTGATAAATCGAATTCAGGCATGTTCATGACCGTTGTCCATTGCAGGCACTATGGGAATTTTCCATTGACGTATTATCTCTTTTTATTTTATTTTATATACATATATAATTCTACTGTACGTGTGTATGTCACTGAACTCCTCCTAAACGGCTGGATCGATTTGAATGTTTTTTTTTGTATGCGTTTGAGTGGCGCCTTGGGTGGTTTAGATGCCCGATGATGATCAGCCCGACAGATGGCGCTGCAGGACAACGTCTGACGGGTCCGCTAGTCTTGTATAAATTATTATCAAGCCGAAATTATTGCACTTTTAGAAATACAGCTGAAACAAAATTGGTCTAAAATCAGCTGATTTTTAGGGTATAAATGTATGGGGAGCAATACCTACACAAACATATAATCTGCGAAAGCTCCGGCTTTCTACCCCTAACCGGTGCTGAGACATAGCCCTCTGACAGAAGGACGAAGGTAAGGACGTCGCAGGCTTGGTAACAAGGCAACGTTGATCCCTTCGGGTAGGTACGGAACCCAAAAACACACCTGATTCAAAATATCTCTATGACACTTACGTCAACGCTACAAACTATATGAAGCATGGACAAACATTGAAGTGTAAGAGGTCGCTGATATTCCAATTAAGTTAAGTTAAGTTTACAATCGACTATACCTATTAAACTTTGAAAAACATAAACTGAATTTAGTATTGGACAAATGTTTGTTCTTCCTTCAAAATGTGTCACATCTAGCTCAGCTAACTTCTAATCAGTGTGCGCGCGCCTGGAAGAGTCAGTTCAGTTCTATTAAAGCACGAACGAACACACTGCACGACTAGTGACGTGTCAGATTTATGACAATTCTAAAAATCGTAACCTAGATTAGGCAATCCATAAAATCAGATCAATATTATCCTCAAACAGCCCAATACGGCTAACATTCTTTAAAAAGTCTGTATGTTTTTTAAATACAGATAAAACGAAATTGAAATTGATATTTACACTTGAAACCATGTGAAAGTATTGCGTGCATTGCAACAAGGTATCACTAGTTCCGAAATATATTTTAATGAAAAGGTTAAGTCGTAGACTGCGGCAAAATTAGCCAGCTTTCTAACAAAATATTAAAAAATAGACCTTATTCGGGTCTCAAGTAGATTATATTTTATTGCACCGACCCAAAAACCAAGTGAAGCCGCGCCGGCTCGATTTTTAAACTTACATAAATAGCACAAACCTCATTTTACTAAAATGATTTTATTAAAATCATGTATACTTATTCATACGGGTTCACAATATATAAAAAAGATGCTTGTTATGATAAAAAATAACATAAAATATATGCTTATTGTATAATAAAAATATATCTCTTTATGTAGTCTTACGCATTAAGTATAATAATATAAAGAAACTATCACATTATATTTCATTGGTATTGGCACTCTTGCTGTAGGAAATTATTTTGGCAAATGTACTCTCAGGGTGAGTTCCCGAGATCGTCGGATAGATTCCTGTTACAGTGCGACCGCGCAGTGTCATGCGCCGATCAACCCGTGCCTCGTGTACACGCTACAACACTCGTTACATCTTTATTACACTAACTGCACATCTTAATCAAAAGATCACCTTTCGGTGGCAGGTGCTTAGGTCCCTTTACGTTTCATCCTTTACTAATATAATAAGAACAGCGTACGCACAGAACGCCGCGATTTTATGACCTGGATGGCCACAAATGCTACTTATACGCTGGGCAACCCAGGACCACTGGACCGCACTTTATACATACATCGGAAGTCTTATAATATACAGCTGCCGTGTCGTTATGTCGAAAGGATTCGAGTAAGGCCGGCCACACACATTCGTTTTCCTGATTCGATTTCCGAATTCGTTTTTCGAATCGGGCTGTCCGAACGCAGCAAATCCATATAACAATCAGGGCTTGTCACACATATTAGATTTTTCTCCTGTTCGCAATTTTTTCGTCCATTCTTTCCGAATGCTTGCGTTCGGAATTCCGAACGGAAAAAACGAAACGGATGCAGGGCCTGCATACTTTTACTAGGGCTAGTCACACACATTCGGAAATTTCCAAACGGAACGCGCTCAGTCACGTCGAATCAAATGATCAAGCTCACGGAATTCCGTACAGAAAAATCGAATGTGTGTGGTGATTGCACGCAATTACGAATACGGTTTCCGTATACGGTTTTCGAATCAGGAAAACGAATGTGTGTGGCCGGCCTAACAGTCGCTTCTGTATCTCAAAATGTAAGAGAAGCCAGTCAAGTTCAAATCTTGTTTAGTACATCAGGCACTAATCAAATAACGCGGTTGGCGGAAGGAATACGTATTCGCTCACTTCTGTAGCAATAAAAACACTCGGCAATGAACTTGCTGAGCTGCAAATAAATCTTTGCGTCCACCAACGCCAATCAATTTGATTTACAGCAGGTTAATATAAGCAACATCGGAAGATGAGAATGATAATTGTACATAAAGGCAGATTTAGACAAGGTCAGTGCACAAGTTAGTATTGGCGCCGAACCGACTGACCTCAAAATATTCGTATGCGATATACAAGTCAGCGCTGACCTCCCACCGCTGTACTGACTTCAAATCAATTTACATTTGGTTTTTCTCAGGTCAGCGCTGACTTGTCTCGAATTCGAAGTCAGTCACTGACCCTGTCTAAATCTATCTTATTGTTTTCTACGTGGAAATGTTTCAACTGCAGCTCACAAGTTCATCGCCTGACTGACTCATATGCCCGCAATTAAAATAGCGAAATTGTCGCTTCACAGACTTCCGTCAGACTGACGCAAGTCTGTAACGTCATTTAGCTGTGTATACAGACAATTTTTTCCCTAATCACGTACGGTTAATATTACCGTACGCTACTCACCAACTCGATTTACACCATCAAAGGAGTCAGTTCTTATGGCGTTAGCAAAAAGAGCTATTATTGGCTGAAAGTTATAAATATAGTGGTGTGACTAGAGCTCACTGCGGCAGGTGCGGGTGGCCGG
This sequence comes from Tortricodes alternella, assembly GCA_947859335.1. NCBI lineage: Eukaryota > Metazoa > Arthropoda > Insecta > Lepidoptera > Tortricidae > Tortricodes > Tortricodes alternella. The sequence goes on from OX401970.1 coordinate 11,851,641, forward strand.
GCGGGGGCTGCGGGGGGTAGCTCGCTACCAACGGTCGCTCCTCGTACACGATCTCCGCCGGCAGACGAGGCTCATTCTGGATATCATCAGACAAGTACGAACTCGACACCTGGAAATATTGAGAACATTATTATTTAAATGGAGCGTTGCGATAAAATTACGTTTATATGAGCACCGGAGCAAACCGTAAGGGATCCCTTTTAGGATTCGGTAGTCAAACAAGGAACTCTTATACTTTCGCTATGTCCGTGGGTCTATCTGTATGTGTACCACTTTTTCTCGAAAACGATTGAATTTACAAAGCTTAAATTGTGTATCATTATAGATATAAATATATCCCGCGGGCAAACACAAAGAATAAAATGACAAAAAGGTGTCGTTGGTTCTTATTGATTTTTAGTTTTTAGATAATATAGAAGTCTAAAGTGTCGTTTTCGTTGGTACGTATCCCCCACCGCACAGACAAAACGTAAATAATAACAATCAGAAAAAAACCATCATAAATGGAAGCATAAATAATGAAGTTAAAAGGAAAGCTATCACAATCAAGTAGGCTTCTTGAGGTCATGAGTTGTACGGTAATACCTACTAATCTGTAATAGTAGTTTATGCAACGGTTGCATAATGATAGGCCTTAAAACACTAGTGCGGTTTTATGAAACGAGCTTTCAAGCGAGTTTCATATTAAGAACGCACGTGTGTTTTAAGGCGAAATTATGCGGAGTTGCATACATAACTTTATCTACACACATATTATAAACGGCGACACGGCGACGATGGGGCCCCTCCGGCTGCGGCGACGGCAGCGCGCCTGTAGCTCATATCTGTATAGTTATGACCATTACGATACTAAAATCGATACTGTAATAACATTACAGTACAGGTTGTCATAATCGTGGTCATTTCCTACGGTTTTTGATTACATTATGGAGGTTTTATGATATGGGTGTAGATAAATAAATATCTAAACTATCGTATATTCCTCGCCACCTTTATGCTATGACCGCTCTTACGTGACAAAGGAAAACTGCTATGATAATAATAGAACTTACACCGGGCAAAGGCTGCAGGATGCCAAGCCGAGCCAGCAGCAGCTGTTCCTTGACCTGGCGCAGCTCCTCCTGCTGCTGCACGATCATCTGCTGCAGCTTCTCGTGTTTTTGCTGTAACTGCTCCTGCCACGGCCACTAGCTCGCATCATCATATTAAACGTAATCTATATGGTGCATCTTCACAAACAAGCGTCGGGTTGACGCGTCGCGGTAACTTTCCGCTTTCGGTAGCGTTGACGATACAGCATGTACAGTTTTGTAAATCATTGTAAATCAGATGAGGGAGTCGTTTGTGGATGTAGTGCTGCTGTGTTCGTTTAGTGTACCATATTTAAAATACAGAAACAAAACACGCATACAGTTATACTTTTTCATATCACTCACACATTCAAAACAGACTCCCTCATCTGATTTACACATACTGTTACATAGTTTTCCGCAGTCCACGTTACTTAATGTTTCCTGGACAATTTTTTGGGCAATTGGTTATTCGCTTTACACCAATAAGCTGTTAACGTATAAACATATACAACATTATTACAAATAAATTACAATTTATTTGTTGTGGTGGTACTTTAAGGTATATTTATAATATCATAATTCCTTTTGATAAGTCTCATTGAAATTTTTATTTGTTCCATATTTACCATATTATTTTGCCCAAACAATACATCCTGCTCCTACGCTCGCATTCGTCGCGCGTATCTGCAGTCTGTTAGTCTGGTTGTATGTGCGCCATAAACTTGTTAACTACTGAACGGTTTTCGATAATATCTTAAGGGCAACTACAGCCTGGACAAATGCTATAGAAACTTTGGGAGTAAAACTGGAAGGGTAATAGAGGGGGATTGAAGTTAGTGTGAGAAAAGTGTAAAATTTCCTTAAACCCTTGTAATTATGCATTTAAACCCGCATGTATCATAGTTATCTTATCGGTTTTTTGTTTGTTTGTCGTCTCCTATGCGTTGCTATAGCATTTATCCGATTACGGTGAAACTTTGGTCAGGTGTTGTGCGCGCACTTGTAAAGGTCTTTAACCCAAAAGCAAACTATTATTTCGGATGTAAGTATGGATAAAATGGATAGTCATAATCCAACCTATGTAAATCTTACTGGCATACCTCTCCTGTGCCCACAGAGGGAGGTATGTCAAGATGCGTGGGTCTGGGCTTCTATTTATTAAGGCATAATGATCGACTGATCATATTATTGAAGTTCCTTTGGCTTATAACGGCATCTTAGGGATCGTAGACAAATCGCAGTTGTCCAATTATTTACGCAATTTGTTTAAAGCAGTGGTGCACCCACCTGCACTGTTCCCACTGGGAAGTATAAGAAAAATGTGTTTAGATACCGGCGGAAGACTTCTCGCATTTATTACGAAAAATGCAGTTTGTTCCTCTCCTATGCATTCCTATATCATTCATCCGATTACGATGAAACTTTGGTGAGCTGTTGTGGGAACACCGGGAAGGTTAACGACCAAAAAAAAATACTGCATACCGAGCACAGTGAGTGTTGCATAATCTAAACGCAGCTTTGTAGCAAAAGTATATCTCACCTGTATTTGGGCTTGATCAGGCGTCACCATGACGGGTAGTGACGGGATGGAGAGCGGGAGTACACCCGGCGCACCTATGGTGCCCATGGCTCCCATAGCACCCATGGCGCCTATGGTCCCGAGCGGCGTTAGAGTGCCTACGGCGCCCATGGCGCTAACGGCACCCGACGCGTTGACGTACGCGGCCGGCTCCAGGTACTGTGCGCCGATGGCCTGCTGCGGCACCAGCCGCGGCTCGCTCTTCATCTGCTGGAACGTCATCAGGCAACCATGACCTACTCCGTGAAATCCGTCAGTGCGTTTCATTCGTTTCTAAAAAAAACTTGTTTATTAATGTTTATGGAAGTTTCATTATTTCTGACGATTTATTATAATGACATTCGCTACATTAAGACGCAGTGGACGTCTCCCGGCTTAGATGATGATGATGATGATATTAAGACGAATCCAAGAAAACCTCATTTATTTAAATTTACCAAGTTATACAATAATACATTGTTAGAAGGCTAGTAAGGAAGCAATTGCAAATGGAGAGGCAACAGAAGCCCGAGCTGCAGGTGAGGGCTTCAATAGCACTAGGTTTGCAATTGACCTGTTGGACATACAATGTTTTTCACCATATAAGCGAGGAAATAAAAATAAAAATAATAATATTGTATTATTATCTCGCCCGGGTGATGAATACGGTCGCCATTTGAGTAACAAGGCTTGGACGTTGCGCGAGTTGAGGCGCAACCTCATGAGGTTTGCATCGACTGTGGGCCTTATATCCTGTACTAAATCCATAACGACAGCAAATGTTATTTAACACTTTCAGTGCCAGCCCAAAAATCAAGGCCCATCCCAGGCGCCGAAAAATTGCCTCCATACAAAATTGCTATAGCAAGAACCCGACCAGCGAGTCGTTCGGCGTGGCCACAAAGTCATAGAAAACCCGATTATCGGCATTCATTTTTTCCATTTTTTCAGCATTCGCTAATGATTATTAGTAGTGATAAAATATTATTATCACGACATTGCCCGGAGGCTACAAGACCGTGAATAGTTGTCCAGGCATTAAACAGGCCTTCTATTCTGTCATTATTATTGTCGGCTTGTTATGAACAGTGAACATGATTGACCAATCAGAAGACGTCGTTTGCACATCACATTAAATCGACCAATCAGAATTCGTGATTTGTAATACTTCTTAGATCAATGATATAAAAACTTTACCTTTAACTTTTTAATAATATGAATGATACAAGCCACTACAAAAGGACTCGTTTAAAGAATATATTTAAAATGAAAATAGACGCGAGAAAAATATTGTCGATATTATAACCAAACGAGTGGACTGTAAAAATGAATTATCTTGGTAACGATAGTAATATAGACAGTTACTTCTACAGAGATTCAAGAAACTGCAGTCAGTCGTTAATAATTTATTGCCGTCAATTCCTGGGAGAAGTATTTAAAGTGTATGAAAACTTTATGACGTGGATAAACAACCAAGTAAAAAATCTTCAAATGTGTGCTGGCATATTTTGACGAAGTTTCAAAAACTTGAAAATCCTCCTCACCTTCGGCTCGGCCCTTGAACTCACTCGTTCATCCATCGCTTACTTTCCAGCCTTCTATAACAGTGGTTCTTAACCTTTTAGTGATGAGGGCCCATTTTTTTGTATTTCATTCCAAAATGGACCTCAGGAAAATTGAGGTAATTACATGAAAAATAATAAAGGATTCTTCCATCGATTGTTCACTCGTAGCGCAACTCGTGCCGTTTTGTCGACTCGATGTCATTTATTTAATACTTTTCCGATGGCTTCGCAGACCGCTTCGGGTGCTTCCAGGGACCACCAGTGGTCCGTTAAGACCGGTTAAGAACCACTGTTCTACTACAAAGTGTTAATGTCACCTTATCATACTAGATAACGTAACGTAACGTTCTTATTCATTGAACCCACCTCACGCGAGCTATTTCCGTGCAATGAATGGGATTCGCCGCACAGCGAGGCGGTGTCGGACTCCGGCGCATACCGGATGGACGCGGTGTCGGACTCGGGCGCGTACCGGACCGAGGCAGTGTCCGACTCGGCCGCATACCGGACGCTGGCGCGCGGCCACTGGACGCTACGAGAAAAAAACGTTTATTATCATAGAAGAGTTTTAGAAAACACTTTTTCATCACACTTGCTCGGAAAGGGTGTTATTACACGCAGGCGTCAAGAGCAGCTATAGCCGATTTAGCTCCTCTATACGCCTCGCCGTCAGAGGGAGTTATAAACCGTACAAAATCCATAACGACCACGGGCAGTTATGGATTTTGTATGGTTTATTACTCCCTCTGAAGGCGGGGCGTGCGCCAGGTCCCAGGGTTGCTTTATACTACCCACCTGATGGTAATTCACGGTGTTCAATGGGAATAAAATAAATGTAAATTTTTTTTTTGTCTAAATTTTATTTCATTTTCTCGGAAATGTGATGAGAAACATTGTGTGTACCACGGGCAGTAAAAGGATAACAAAATCGAGTCATTAATAGCCCTCGCCTACGGCATCGGGGTTCTAACAGACACTCGTTAGTTATCCCCTTCTTACGGCCCTAGATGCACAATGTACTATATATATATATATATATATATATATATGTATATCAGTGGCGAAGCGTCAAATATTTCCTAAGGAAAGCCGGAAGAATTAAAACCGTACGTGCGAGTCTGACATTTAGTTGGAGTAACATGGACTTCACTGACAGCTAGCCGTAGCTTTCTAGCTTGGTAAAGCCGTCAGGAATCGGCTTGTAGGCAGGCTTCGCCACTGATATATATATGTCTCCAAATTTGGACATCATACCTGGACGAGGGCGCCGTGCCCACCGTGCCGGTCGTGGCCGCCGTGCCCGCGGTGCTCGCCGCCGAGCACGACTTTACAGACGCAGCCTGGGTAACAATGATAGTTAATAATTTCATTTAAATCCGGCCGACGAAGCGTGAAGGAATAATAAACATACTAGCTCGCACACACAACACACGCACACACGCAAACTTTTTAGTTAGAATGTTTGTCAAAAGGTTAATTTTTTATTAAGTACATTACAAATAGCCAAGCCGACTGCCAGAAAGCAGATTATAGCAAAATCGTCAGCTTGGCGCTCTAGTAATACACCTCTGCCACACGTACAATATATGGGGGGGAGACAGCGAAGTAAGTTACTTTCTCGTTTCTCAAATATCTCTTGAACGAGTCAATATAAAAATGAGAAAAAAAATATGTTCATTTTACACAACTTCGCCACTTTCAAATAGCATTCCGCATAATGGGCAAAAAAACACAGACGGGAAAACGACAAAGTGATGGTATAAGCGATTTATTTACTTTTACAAAATTCAGTACTAAACTTCTTTTCGAATAAATTTGCTTGAAATAATATTATACTAGTGACAGCACCTGATACGATTGTCCAAACGCTTCGCTTGCTTCCGACATGTATGAGGGTGACATGACCTGCATGGACTCTTCGACCGCCTCCTTTATGACGGTCGATGCCCGGCTCCCTTCGTCATTGACCGGCTCCGTGTCAGCAGCTTGCTTACCACCCTTAGCTACATCGGCATAACTGCAATTAATAAAAGTTAACTTAAAACTATAACCCGACTGGCGGCATCAAAATACTTTTGCTCCTAGGAAGCACCCTCAGAATTCTTATATAGCTTATAACACGCGCACGTTCTCCTCAAATCATATGATACCCGATTTATCAAAATCGGTTCAGTAGTTCAGGAGCTAAAGTGGAACATCCGATTTTTAGTCACATACATACTGTAATATAGAGCAATACGAACTTGTTGTATCCGGATATGTATGTTTTCTTATTAATAAAAAATAATAATTGATATTATTTAAATATCAAAATAAAAACGAAAAGAAAATTACATGGAATTGAGTAATGTGGTAGTCTTAACTGGGCACCGGGCCTAGTCACAAGTATACTTTTACCTAGAATCAAGCCTGAAACATTATTTAAATCAAGCTCTACCACTGACGCACCATCTGCCCCATTATACATACATACCATACATAGACTATTAAACTACCTATAATCCCCGGCACACAAGTTGAACTCAAAATGGCGGCGGTCCGGGCAGGTACAAGTATGGAAAAAAACGTCGCACCTAATACCGCACCTCTATTGAGACCCGAAAATTTGTTCTGCGCATTCAGATCAAAGTTCAACTTACATTCCGCGAATTATGCCCTCCTTTTGACTAAGCGCAGTCGGGTAAAAAAACTACAACGTCAAGTTCCAAACAAAAAGACGTAGCAAAATAGATTCAGCTGATTACGAACAGAACGGCACCGGAAATGCAACCTTTTTATTTGATTTTTTGCTAGATTTATCGTGGATACATATGCATAGAAAGAAACACGTACTTGACTACACGGTGTGTACACACAACGAACTCTGGCTTTGAATTCCATTGATGGTAAGTTATGTAAAAACGCGTTTGCAACCAGATCCATTGCTGACCCTTAGTGAGAAATCGGTAGTAGCAAGACGTTAGTTCCCCTTTTTGCATTACTGTAAACAAAGAAATGAAAGTCAATTAATTATTATATAAACCCAGGGTTCAAAATGATCAAGAGGATTTCCATTCCTAATTTTCATGATAATTATCTGATAACATGCTGATTCTTAGTTTTGTCTCTATAATATTTTACTTAAAATGTAATTACGTACTAAAATGTTTTGTAAATAAGACATTTAAGATAATTTTTATTTTAACCTTTTGAACGCCACGGCTAACGACGAAAAAGCGTGCCACGAGCGCTCGACGACGGCTGTAGCCGACGCTAATGTATGGAAAACGGCATATTGTGGCGTCAGGAGCACGGAAATCTGCTGCTTTTTCGCCGTTAGCCGTGGCGCTCAAAAGATTAATTATATTTATGACTTTTGCGTTGTACGACCACCTACTCTTCGAAAATAATGTACAGTCGGTCAATTAACATATTAACCTTTTGCCCGACAAGCATGTCTGAGAAGTAACACGAATTTCAACTTTAAGTCAAGGTATTTAAGGACTTTTTTACCCTGTATCCGCTGACGGCTGCAGCCGACTGGGGCGGTCAAAAGGTTAAGCATACTTAGAACTTTGTCATTGCAAAGTCCATCCCGTTATACGTTCTTTAATTTAAATATTAGTGCATGTTATGTGAAGTGTTAAGTGCTATATATCTTATGTGTAGTGTGCGGCCGTTAGTATAAGAACGGCATTGTATTTACATATATGTATTTCTAATATTGTTTTTCTAATAATAGTAAATTAGAATAATTAAACCTACGGGATGGCATTAGTGCAACAGTTTGTCGCTCTTATCATACTACACCGGCGCCGAAGCGTCCAGACGCTGACCACGCATTTCCCGAACCCAGCGGCCACCGGGTCTGTTGCACCATTCCATCGCGGAATCGCTAGCATTCAATCATGTGAAAAATAATTAAAGTGAATTTTTTAAAGTATATTTATTTTTACTGTACTGGTAAACCCATAATTTGCATGAAACATGTCTGTACTTTACTATCACAAATTCAACATTTTCGTTGGCTGGACTTTCAATCATCACCTCAGCATCCACATCCACTACTGGACATCCTCCCAAAAAAGAGTGTACACTAAAAAACAATACATTAAACTTACAAGCTTCATGGCAACTGACAACTTTTTCGAGATCATCAAAGTGGTAGTAGTCGTAGCCCGAGGTCCCTAGCACCTCGAAGGGCAGGTAGCCGATGATCGGCGGCGCGCGGTGGTCGAGAAACAAGAACTTCCACTCGAGGCTGTGACGCGACGTGAACTCCGAGCGGGTAGAGTCCGCGAGCGACACGTCCCGGATCAGCTGCGGGGTGGACAGGCGGCCCGTGCACACAAACAGCACCCTGCAAAAAGTTATGTTGAAGCGACGCCACATAAGCCTATAGTCCGCGCGCAAGCTCCGAGCAATCGGGGCTCACAGGCCGCGGAAAGTCCCTCGGATCGGACATTTTCTGTTCTGCCCGCCAATGGATAGACCTTGGTAAACTGCCGTATGCCAATTCGCTCTAGTTTAGGAGAAAAACATTTCCAAAGTTTGCAATTTTTTGGCGGTTGCAAAAACTAAGATTATATTTCCTCTGAAACCATTACTTTAACCGTTTTAGGTTAGCAGTCTATTAAATCGATGCAGAAAGCATCTTTATGTGCTTTATGTGCATCTTTATGTGCAGTCCCAGCAAGTGTTATATGCCGCGGAATTATTATTCCTCAGTAATTCGATTTTTTTCGTGTGGCGTAGTAGCCTGAACCGTTCAATTAAAAAGAAACATTAATAAGAGTAGTAAGCTCATTAAAAAAAACTTGTAACTCATTTTTTGAACTCCATCCAACTTTTAAGTTACATGGTTAAGCTTTTAAGTTTTGAAAATTTGGGCAAGTGGTCCGCGAGCCAGCAACGAATTCCCACCCGGGCCATAACTACTAAAGAGTTGTATCATGAAGTCTCGTCATCGTCAGCTGCGATTCCGTGGGTGGGTTAAACATTGGTCAGATGACTATAAAGTTGTCGATTATACGTCAGGTATCATGTTCTGATGGCTTAGCACACTATTTTTTATGGCGCAAATAAAGCATTTGTCCCTTTCGCACCCATATATTAGTTAATAATAATAATAATAATAATAATAGGCGTTAAATAGGCTGATAAACACATTACCCTGGAACGTAGTCCGGTTGGATGCAGGTGAGGGTGGATGGAGACAGGTAAACAACGGATGGTATTGGGTTATTATTATTAATAATACGAGGCACTCTGGAACAACATTATAAAACTTATGAATATAGGTAGGTGAGGCTATGGAATGAGATGATTTGGAGGCTTTGTGTGACACTCTACTTACGATTAAGTGCCTCACTGGTAATTCTTAATAACAGGATAACGGGAACAATTGTGCTTCTTTTATAACTCGCACTGCACTTTTTAACTGCGGTTACAATGATTCTAAGTATTTTGGTATTTTACAGTATGTATGTAATAAAATAAAGCTATATTTCTTTATAATTCCAAGACCTTTCTAGGCCGAGCTCTCTTATGAAGTGAAGTCAATTGTCGTCCAAATCGATCTATCGATCTAACGTTTACATTTCGAATTTGGAATTGGAGAAGAAATTGAAAGAAGAAGAAGAAGAAGAAGAAGTCAGTCGAAGGTGTTTTGTACGAGTCGCGATAGCGCCTCGTTACAACCCTCCTTGGCGTCGCGCAGTCGGGTAAAAAGTGACATATGCTTGGAGTCGCAGCTGACGTTCACGAGGCTTCATGATACAACCCTTTGATGCATATTACGAGTTATCGCCCGGGAGGAAATGATTGACGAAATTTGTACCTGGCTCCTGGACTACGGGTCGGCACCTAGTACAGCGCATATCCGTAATATAATATCATATGCGTTTCTGATATCAATACAATAATATGGTACCATTGAACATACATATAAATGCATATATACTGAGAGAGTGCGGCAACAAGCGCTTTTCCCATCTTCTTATCATAAACACTCCAACTGAATGGAACATTACCTGGACTCGTGTTCTGATTGATATGACGTATCTTCGGAATCCACTTGTTCAGTAGTTGTTCCTGAAATTAATATAATCATTTAAGCCTGGACTCTGATAATGTGACAAGATTTGATATCATTTAGGATTATTGTCTGTACTTACGGAAATGTCCATTGAACTCAATTAATTCATATGTGCTTTCATCTCTGAAGTCTAGCATGCCACGTCTCAGATGACATTGGAATCGTATCTCGTTATCTATAAAGTATATATACGTGTACATAAAAGATATGTGCGATACAATAAATAAGTCATAATTATTATATCGATAGCCAAACAGATTCATTTACCATTACACAATATAACCGTGATATTATTAGTATAACACAAAAAAATCGCATAAATGAATTCGCACAAAAAAGCCAAATTAATAGCTCAGCTTACAGCACAGCAATTTCTAAACTATTTTATTTTAATATTAACCCTTAGCAATGCACGGTATTGCTTTAACCGGATTCGCCACGGCTTTACCGAGCATATAAAAGTCTTCATTAAAGAACTTGCATTACATATACACGTCTGAGACATGGAACAAGTACTCGCTATTGCAAATATGTCAAGTGCCCATTATGGAGGCTACGTCGCACCAGTAAATTAACGTATTTTTTAGTTTAATGAATTATCACCACCTAACCACTGGACCAATAAGTAGCTTAGCAATCGATACATATAAAACAGTACCGAGACTCGTAGACAACGCACAGCCTAAACGGGTGGTCCTGGAGGTCTGTTTAGAGGAGACATTCCTCCAATACCCTAGAGGTGAATTTTTTGAAATTCCATCCTTAAAGGAGTGAAAAGGGGTGATAAGGTTTGTATGGAAAATACCGCAGGCGAAGCTGTGGCGGGTCCACTAGTTTAGAATATTTTCTATGATAGTTTTGTAATAAGTCAATTTCAAACTTTTTGCGAAACATGCTTGAAACTTATCATACTCGAGTAAAAGGAAGTGCTTCCTTCCATAATACTATGTTGCCACGCTGGACGACCTAAGTCGGTTATAGTAACAAGTAGAATTACATTAATGAAATTTCTTACTGGTGTAGTACATATATCTTGGACTACCGGAGCTATGGTTATATAATAGATTTATGCTAAGCTGGTAGTCTTGGCTGTTTAGCAATTTAGCTTTTTTATTATCTTAAACAGACTTTTTTTGTAACCATGTTTGTGAACACCATTGTTTTGTAAATACAGTTTTTCTATTTCGCAATTTTTGGAGATTTTTGACCCCCCCTCCCCCCCATGTAACGCACCGTAAAGTTTTTCTTTACCCCCCCAAATTCGTTACGTAATACTTGAACGCTCCCTAAGAAGCAATAATGGCAATGGCTGAATAAATATTTTTGCAACGCTGTTTTACACATATACATATAAAGGTTTTAGATATCATATTCGCTTGGCTACAAAAAAAGAAACTAAAGTAAGCTCCAAATCAATATAATACTAGTGGAGCCGCCACAGCTTCGCCCGCGGTATTTGTACCGACTGCAGCGCCATCTGCCGGGCTGATTTGTGAATCTAAACCGTCCAGGGCGCCACCCAAATACATACAAAAAAAAACATTAAAATCAGTCCAGCCGTTTAGGAGTTTAGTGACACACGTACAGTAGAATTATATATATATATATATATATATATATATATAAAGATTTTATAACACGCAAACACACACATTGCAAGAAATGCAGGGCTTTTATAACATCTATCTCATTAACATTAATGCAGCATTGAATCACTATCATTTATAAAACAAATGACAGACAGCATAGGAACGCTTCATTTTTTTAGCATTAGAAAGAACTCTACAGAGATATAACCACAAGCCTTATTATGAAAGCTGCTTTAAAAAAAGATATAGTACAGGTGGCGGCACGAAAGTCTAGCGGTGACCGTTATTGCGCAGAAGTCGAAAATTGGTTATTGTAGGGGAGTGAGCAGGAGCAGTCGCACCCATGCGCAGTATCCCCACCCCATTTCGTTCACCGCTAGACTTTTATGCCGCTACCTGTAAGTAGCATTTAAAAAGGCATCACACCAAAATTAAAGTATATGGTAATATTTTAGTTAGCACCTTGTATTTATTTAAAAATAGCAATATTTGCATAAAAAGACTTGCCAACGTTGTTTACATAATTTTTAATGCAAAAAACTGAAGTAAAATAACATAGTATTTATACAGCGCTTGCAACAATTTTACCCATGGCTTTATATGAGTACCATGCCAATATTGAAACCCATTTTAACTGTGGAATTTTGATAACCTTCTTCTTAGCAAGCACTAAATAGCTAATAAGTTTTAGTTAAAAAAACATTTTTATGACAACCTTTTGCACTCACTGTACTTTAATATTGCAATGCTGTTGGGTTTACACATGTGAATACCTCGCCCATTGTAAAAATAGCGCTACTGCCTGAGTAGTGCAGTATTCGCGCTGCGAAAGCTTAGGCCACTTGTTTCCGGTGATGCACTAGTGCAAATATATTTTGCTTATTTTCATTCGCTGCTATCTTACGGCGTAATCTTATGGGATAATTCCACAAACTCGAAGCAAGTATTTACGCTCCAAAAGCGAGCTCTGCGCACATTGGTAGGTGTCAAACCACGGCACTCTTGTTACGGGAACTATTTAAAAAATTGGGAATAATGACCCATTATTCTCAATATATTTATGACATTCTATTGTACACTCGACGTAATTTACATAGTTTCAAGCGCGTCAATATGCCTGGCAGAATAACCCGCCAAACAGGGCGCTTACAGCGTGTGCCACGACGGTTGGCGCTGCTCGACAAAAACCCGCGCGTTATAGGACCCGCTTTCTATGAGAAGCTACCCGCCCACCTAAAAAACGAGTGTTCCGACGAAAGGTTTGGTTGTCGACTCAAAGAAATATTACTGACGCGATCACTGTATTCCGTCAAAGAATATAGTGAAGGCTAAATTTCACATTATTATTTTATTGCCATTTCATATTTTGTTATTATTTTGACATTTGTTATTTTTTTCTGTTTATACTTTTTATTTCCTGACATATTTTTTCTATTTTTGTTTTATGTATTTTGTGACATTTTGATTATGTCTAGAATTATTTCTAGTTTATTTTTATATAATTCTATTTTAAGTGACGATCTTTTTGTGAAAGCATTATTCTTTTTGACATGTAAATTTGAATGTTCTTTCAATAAGAAATAAATGACTACCTACTACCTACCTACCATATACAAACAACCTAACAAACCAACTAATGAAATTAAAAAAAAAACTTGCAAGAACATGCGCGATTATTTTTATAATTATAGTTTTTGGGATTTCATGAGGAGTCAGTAGTATTCTGCGTTTAAAATTCAAATAAGATTCAGTTAAACCAGTCTTTCTTTATTAATTTCAATTTAGCTTCGTAAAAATCTATACCAAAAGACAGAAACTGCATAAATCTAAAAAAGCTAAAATTACATTCAATTTGTCTTTTTATTTCGCAGTCATTGCAGATTTCTTACTCCTTGCATCAAGAATAGTACAATTTGTAAGTGGGAATCTTTCTGTTTCTTACCTTGACTTAATCTTTGTATTGAATCGACATCAGTCCTGGGGCCTTGGAGCAAACTGAACAAATGTGGCCGATCTTCCTCGAAAACTAGATCAAAGATGCTTTTGTTCACAACATCCCCCTGGAAATATCCTTTTTTTACTATAGACATTCACAAATTACTCTATCGGGTTGTGTGGTTGGTACCGTATTCTATGTTTAACCTTTTAACCACCATTCAATTATCATTGGACATATTGTGTCGCCACCTATACAAAGTGACGCAAACAAAATAAGTCATTTGTCTTAATTATGAGACTGCCCTTAAATAAGCTGGATAATTTGTCTTAAATTTGAGACAGGGGCGGTTAATATTTAATAAATGAAAGACAATGTTTATTACCACATTGTGGCCAAGCAACGATGTTATGCTCTCGGAAACATAGTGAATATGTCCTGTAGCTGAGAAGACCATGACAAAACCTTCAAGGGCTTCCAGAACTAGATAAGTAAATTCTTCATTTGATAAAAAAGCAGGTTTCCACTCTTCCTGAATGTCATGTGCCCGTGATCTAACTGTTATTTCTGAAAAGAATCATTTTGATTTCTAAGTCATATTACACAACAGGTTTATTTTAATTTTACCAAATAATTTTAGGGTTTAAAGTAAAAATTACCATTATGATTCTTGAGAAAAGCTATTGTAGACTTAAGGACTGTTGATTTGTCCATCTTCCGGTTACTGGCTGACACCATGGTGCTGAGCTCATTCACTAGTAAATTGAATTGGTCTCGCCGCTTCTTCTCACTCATGTTTCTAGTTCTCCTAAATTATTTAAGAAGGTAATCCATTTATAATATGAAGACCATTATTAACAAAAAAATCCAGTTATAAAATATTGTAATAACTTATTAGAGTATGCAAACATGGCAGCTACATTATATATAGCTGCCATATATCTTAGAATAAGTGCATCCAATAAATATTATTAAATAAGTTTTATAGTTCGGCTTACTGTAAGAAATCACTAATTACATCATTTTAGTTCATTAATTAAGTCTTGTCAAAATTATGACAGTCAGTAATTTATTAGAGTAAAGCTAATGATGCAAATATTTTGTAATTTTCATACCACTATATTTAACTTAAGGGATAAGTACCACCCACAATAGAAACAGTAAACCAGGCTGGGTTTTCAGACTTAAACTTTTTCTTAAACCTGTATAGGTCTTATTACCGGACTGTGTTTTATTAATTTTTATGAAAAAGGAAGGCAAATGAAGTTGTAAGCACTGCCCATGAACACAAAAGAGGACCAGGCACAGGTGTCTTAGAGCTTGCCAACTAACTGAGCTACTATGACTACCTACATTGCCTTCAAATTTTGCTATGTGGTTAATATATTGTTTGATGTCATTTGTTGTTAAACAATGTTATCTTAGATTAGGTAACTTCAGGTTAAGATAACGTTATGCTTATGCACCTATTGATTACCTTTCAATTGGGTCGGTATAAATTGCATTTACCCAAAGTCATATAATAAAAATAACATGTTGATAGTAATATTGTCCTAAACAAAAATAGAAATAGTTAAGTAAGAATACATCAGTTGTATTTTTTGATTTACTTGCCTTTTAGAGTCATCTTTGTCATCTCCATCGTCTTCCATTTTTATAATATTTAAGAACTTGTCCAGGTATCCAAAATGGTTAAGACTTACAACATTGCACTAATTACACTGTTTTAAGTGTTGTTATGATTCTTTATCGTGCATTGAATGTCGTCGCTATCGTCCGGATTGCGGTACGCGCGAATAACATAACGAGATAATCCAAGAGTATGCGCTTTAGAAATGACCACCGTATTTTAAATACTGCATGCGTAGGATCGATGGCACCTGTGATAAGCAACAATTGCGAATAATGTAATGGTTCAAGCTTACTAACTACCTAACCACTGATCAAAACAATGTTTAACACTAAGGCAAATATTTATATTACTTGAGTTTTACACATAAACGACAAATATTTTAATTCCAAAAGGAATGAAGTGAGTACATCATCTGGAAGAAACCATTCATAGACTTTTTTTTTATTTTAAATTCTGACAATCGAAATCTACCTTCAAAGAAACAAATTTATTGGTTAAGCCATCTCTACACGAGTATACCTCGCCACATCTAAAAAGAGCGCTGATAACTAGATAGCAACAAATCGAATTCTGTCGGCCTAGCACACAGTACAGTCACAGAATATCTTCATAATACTTACTATTTATCATACTTGGTTTCAAATAGGATTTTCAACTTCAACTTTTTAATGGCAATTGGTCGCAGATGGAGCGTTTTCACATTACCCGATACATCCGATAGATATATCCAATATCGTGTTGTGTCTTCACATATGTCCGATATTATCAGTCAGATTTGGCCAACGTCAGCGGCCGGGCCAGTCACGTAAACACACCAAAGAAAATGTACATATATAGCACACATATAAGCATTATCATCCAATATCGATGGGGACTCGACAAGGCCGGGTCCGATATCCGATATCGAATCGGAAAATTGTGAAAGGTAGGTTCATAATTCCTACATTTTACTTGCCCCGGTATCGTATCGGCGGGCTTCCTATACCGATATCGAGACGTGCCCTTCACATTTAGTGCAGAATGCAGTCGATTCTTAACAAATATCGATGAAAGTTTCAACAGAAAGTAAACTTGATTTCTTGTACGATTTCCATAGCGTTAGCAATTTGAGAAGATGACGGATCATTTCGTTCGATGTTAAATGGTAAGGTCTTCTGCTGGTACCACACAATCGTCCAACATTCAATCTCCGAACTTTTTTCCAAACGAGGGCAAACTTTATCGAGCTTCAAACCGGTCAACTAGACAATCGTCCAAAACCTGAACTCCGAACTTTCCTCCGAACCAGTACCCCAATTCTCGTTGCATTCGAGATAATCTTACAATCGAGATTAAGCGTCAGTGCATACAATCGTTTGACACAATTGTATTCTGACGTTTAATCTCGCAATCGACATTATCTGGAATGCAGCGAGAATTGGGGGCCAGCCTCCGTAGCACACTGATTTTTATCGCGCACAGAAAGCCTCCATCCCTTTCGAACCCGCATATTCCTTAAAAAGTGACCAGATGCCCCATGTGCGCGACAAAAGGCAGTGTGCTAAGCCCTCTGGACGATGTGTGGAGGGATGGTTTGTGAGCCCGTCCGAACTCCTTTGATTCAAGGCCGGGACAAACCAAACGCGGTTGCGGCGCGTTTGCGGCGCGAACGCGGGTCCGCGCCGTTGTCGAACGGCGCGGGCGGATATACCATGCCACACCGCGACGGCGCGGGACCGCCGCGGTCCCGCGGCTACTTTGGTGTGCCATAGTAAATCCGCCCGCGCCGTTAGAGAACGGCGCGGATCCGCGTTCGCGCCGCAAACGCGCCGCAACCGCGTTTGGTGTGCCCGGGCCTTCAGAGTCGGTTTACCATTCCGGGAGCGATCTCAAGCCAACCCAGCCGAACTTGCGCCAACGTGTCCGAACAGATGTCTGTGGTCCGAACCATCGTCCACACATCGACGGTTGGACAATAAGTTTGGGTGTTGGACGATCGTGTGGTACCAATATAATAAGAGTAAGGCGCCCTTACTAAAGCCTGATGCATCGTATCTGGTTTATCGTGCAGTGTAATACACGTTTTAGTTTGTTGTCTGTGGTTCGGTGTTTCTGACAACATCATTTGCCCCGCCCCCCACTTATTACTCCTTCCTACGAACGAATTCTCACCATCTTACTTTTCATTCAGTTCAGATCAGTGTGTGGTTGTTGATAGTTGTGATTGATAAATAGTTTCAGACTTTTAAGTTTACTAAAATTTGTCTAACTTACTATAATATTTGGAGGGATATTGGACCATGTGGCCGCCGGTTAGCGGGCACCTAAGCCCGTTGACAACGAATACAGCAGAGGTAACGTACTGTAGTTATGATCTCCCGAAATCCCTGTCGTAAACTAGGTATAGGTATCACACATGAATTTGGCTTTATGGAGTGATGTTACGTAATTCTGTGTAGCTTTAAGATCCTAGTGAGCTATTAGATACTAATACCTTGCCACGTGTGTATTACGTAAGAAAATTATGTAAGGATAAAACTTAGGGATGATTTTACCGAGCCGGCAACAAGAGTACCGTTAACGTTTGAATAATAAATATTACACTTCGTTATATTGCATCCTTATCAAATGCAGTCGGCAAAGGTAATATTTTAAAATTCATAATAGGGAATTTGAAAACTCAGCTTGGTCATCGGATGTATTCCGGCGGCCGGCGAGCGCGCGGGCTGTGCGCGCGTCGTATCGTAAACAATAATGATAGCGTAAACATAAATATCATCGCGCCCGCCGTCCCAACCTAGTGACAGACTTTAAACTTGAATCTATCAGAATAAAGGAATTGCGTAATTGGTTACATAATTGTACCGATTTATTGTCACAATTTCCTGTGGGCTTAGAATTGTCTTATTGGATTTACATTAGCTTTACTTTGTGCAATACTAAGTACTACTTATACTGTTTTACTTACAACTTCGAGCAATAAGACTTGATAGTGCTTGCTGAATGTTTTCTTTAATGTAAGTAGATTGTGATGGGTGGAATTATACACAGGGAATTATTTTAGAAGACTATTCAGTACTGCAAGCCATAATGTACTGCCATAGAGAGCAATGGCCTGACTGAAAAATAATAATTGTTCTGTTGTATTTTCTTGTAAGAGTACAATAAGTGTCTTAACTCAGTGTTCCCTTAGGCTTAATCTAACATCTTCAACTGTTTTATCTTAATCTTCTCCAGTTATCTTATGTTCTTAGACTATCTATGATTCTTTTTTGCGGGTTAGATGCCATACACTATATATACCAAATTGGCCATTGAGGTGGTAATTTGAAAATCAAAATCAATAATATAGGTAGTATTTATTACCCACATTCAATGATTTATGAGACCTAGTAAATAAAAAAGCAAACTTCACTTTAATAATCAATAAACAGAAGTTATTTTTTAAATCTTTTATATTCTTGAAAAACATGTAAGTGTGCTGTACAATGTCAATTATATTATTTGAATTCTTATTAGTCACGCAATATTATAACTCAACCTGTCACACATTAAAACATACACAAATTTGTAATAACTGTGGCCCAAGAAAAATATTTGGTCTATAACCACTAGCAAGGTTAGTCAAAATAAACTTAATGTAGGTATATCCAGAAAAAATAACTTTGACAACTCACAATATTGTATCATGCCTTTTTTTCACCAAGATATTGGCCTTGTTGTTCTACAGTTGGACCGTGAAGTCTGAGCTTGGGACTGGTCATTTGTGCCTTTGTGTTAACAGACCCAAGGTACAGGCTATCCTGGTTTGGGCCGTTGTGTGTCTTTTTTTTAGTCATTGAGTATAAGTATATATGTTATCTTGAATAGTAAATAAGTAAAATCAAAGCTAAAATACTTTATATGTCCTATACAGTCTTCAAATTTTAGTGACATAGTTATAAGTAGTAACACAAACTATGATTTTAGTCACTGTAAGAAAGTGAATAGGTATTTTTGTTCTTTTCTAAAATGACGATGATCATTTTGGAGAACAATTTGAGGTGTAGATTGGTAAATGCAGTCAACCTGATAAGCAGCATTTGAAAGTGGAAAGCTTGGAAGAAAAAGATTAGTGTATTTTAATAAAATATATACTATGTTACATGTTTTGATGAACAACAAGGTGCAATGAACTTCTGTGACTGGTTTTTGAAAAAAATATCTTAATTAAAAAGTCATGTAGATATTGGTTCCATAGAAAAATGTATCAAGAAGTAATTAAGTAGCCTGTTTTTAAGGAAAGAAGAAATGTTGTAAGTTTGTAAGTTCCCTGATCTTTTTCATAATTTCCGTGCAGTGTACTTTTCAAATACATGTATTGAAGCCAAATGCAATAAATGGGATTGATTCATAACTTACACATGAATAATTTTTTTACAACTGAATATTCATTCTTTATTTTGTGTTCATAGGTATAATAATGAAACTACAACACGTTTTAAAGTTTTTCATTTAATAAGGGCAATTGCGGACTGCAATAACATGTATTAAAACTTATTGTCTTATAGAACAATCCTACTACTAAACATGTGTTTCCGAAGGAAGTGTTGTACTCGAATACTGATTAACCTTTGACTCGTAGGCCTAATTATTCAATAAAGCCAGTATCGAAGGTTATAAATACCCATTGGTATTACTTAATTGTCTTTATTTATCAAGACAGTGGGGCCAATTCAAAAGTGTGTTCTGTAAATTTAAAAGTCGCTAAACTTGAAATAAGAAACATCAAACTCGATTTTGACAGCTTGGTGCCATAGGTACTAAATCGAATTTAACGTTTCTTATTTTAAGTTTGAGGACTTTTAAATTCGCAATCGTTAATAAACTCGGAGGTAGTAAATACACGTCCATCGTACATACATAAATACCTATTTTATTTTTGGAATTATTATTTGAATCGCTTCGACCTTTCTCGACGGAATTGGATAACATTGGTTTTTCGTTCACACTACACGTCATGTAAATTATTCCATTTTGTATTTATTTAATATTTATATACCTACCTACACTGTGGCTCTCGCGACATAAGACAAATCTAACGACACATTCGTTACGTACACAAACAGACGTATTATGTACCTACCTACATATACACGCGTAAAACACATTACTCTCCTTGGCTTTCCTAGTCGACTTTACAAATGTCTATTGATGAGTTTCAACAAGGCACCTACGAGTACCCTAAACTAAACTACTGAGCTTTGCTGACACGTAAAAAAAAGCGACAGGGCTCCAAATTACCAAAATAATTATTTTCATAGATAATTATAATTTTAATTATCATTATAATTATCCACGCCGATTCTTCGAAAGATCTTTTGATTAAAATACATAGGTACTTACTGAAATGTTGTGTAAATAAGTCATTTATAATTATTAATTGTTCTTTTAACTGAAGTGTATAGCATCTTTAGTTTTCGGCAGTTTCGTTCCACAGCACAATTGTGAGACAGCAAAATGAAGTTTTGTGTTCGGTTGGTAAATTTATTTTCGACGCTGTCATATCAAGCGTTTGGAATACCTACTCGCAGAGCTTCAAATCTAGCGTTTCGTTTTTTCGATATAAATTTTTTATTATCAACATATAATTATTAAGAGAACTATCATGATAATTACCACTTCCAACCCTGAAAACTGATCACACTTACAGCCAACTAGGTTCTACCCGCGACTTCTTTCGCGTGGAGTTCGGTTAAAGTTATTTCTTTGAGTACCTACTTTTAACCTATGTGTTATCCAGGGTATAGAGGCTATCTCTATTGCAATTTGTTTCCAAAATGCGAGCCGTTGGAGCGTGATGGAGTAACAAACATACTAAGTCACAAACTTTCGCATTTATAATACCTACCTATCAGTGTGATTTACAGCTATGTCTTTCTGCTTCCCGTTTTTATTAAGAGTTTTATAGTATACCAGCTTCTACCTGCAACCTCGTATGCGTGGAAATGTTTCTTTAAAATATAACCGATATTCATGTTTCTGACTTTCCCTCAAAGGGCTCTCACCTTTTTATTTCATCCTTTTATGAGTTGGTTATCTTAAAAAAGTGGCCCATAGGTAGATGGCCTTCCTCTGGGCTCAAACTATCACCATAGTACTCCCGAACTGCTAGACGGTGCCGTGCACCGGGGCCCCCAAGCTCAGGGGGCCCCCGGACCCTGACCAGCAATCCTCGTATAGAACTAGCTAATAATTCTACCAACTTAAACAGTTTAGTTAGGATCCCAATTTCTTTTTGCACCAGGGTGTTGCGTACCTAGCTACGCCTCCGAGTACTCCATAACTACTTACTGACCCATACCGGCAGAGTGGCTTTCGCATTTATAATATTAGTATAGTATAGATTAGAACGATTGCACAGTACCTAAATGTACGTAGGTAGGTAGAACCAGTGCAACCGAGGTACGAGCGTGGCTACAGAGTCAGTGTGCCAGTAGGTCGCGTTATATAAGACACCGCTTACTCGTGGCTTTGCGTAAGACCCGTCGCCAGCAACACCAACCCCAGACGATGATTGTGTTCAATGCCGTGTTTTATATAAGCGTCTAGTTGACGTATGCCGTTATGAACTTACGAGTAACTGGCTTCCCATTTTATTATGACATTATAACACTAATAGGTACCTACCTATAGGTATTGGTACAGTTAATGTTACCGTAATTTAATTTTAGTCTCGGAAAAGAACGTTATCTGAGTAATATGGAGGTGACAAGTGAAATGGGAATAATTGATTTAGGTACAAGCTTTTATTCTAATTCATATTTAATTGGTTAGTATGTGTGGGTCTAATCTTAGAACTCAATTTCGAACCAGGTTCCGTAATAGGAAAAGGCTGAAATTTACATATGACACTGCAATATTGTAGTAAACTGGGCAGAATAATAATTAAAAAAATTAAAACCCGACTGGCGACGTAAAAGCATTTTTTCTCCAAGTTTGACGCACCCGTAGAGTTCTTATATAGGCTATGAAACTCGCACACTCTCCACGAAACATATGATACCCCATTTATTAACATATGTTCGTAGTAGTTCAGAAACAAAAGTGGGACATCCGATTTTTGGTCATATATATGTACGTACATATTACTAGACTTTTAAACTAATTCTTTTAAACGACCACAGTTAATATAATAATATTATATTTGGACAAAGAATCCACCTAAACTTTGCTTACTATTACTACTACTATTACATTACTAGCTGTGCCCGCGACTTCGTCCGCGTAGAGTTTGATTATCGTTATTCCCTCGGGAACTTTTCAATTTTCCAGGATAAAAAATAGCCTATGTGTTAATCCAGGGTATAAGCTATAGATATATATATATCCATTCCAAATTTCATCAAAATCCGTCCAGCCGTTTTAACGGGAAGAGGTAACAAACATACACACACACACATACACACACACACACACAAACTTTCGCATTTATAATATTAGTAGGATATTTCACAATATGGTTAAATATGTTTCAATTTAAAAAAATATGTTTCTATTGTGTGTAAAAACTAAACATACTGAAAAAAATATCCGTTTTTCTATTCGATTATAATTAATAAACACTCGCTGTGCTCGCGACTTTGTTTGTGTAGGATTGGGATGATAGTATCGTATGTTAGGTTTGGTTAATTTGATAGATATAAATAAGTAATTTCATTTAATGGTTAAGTTTTATGTTGTTGTTTGTTATTTTGCTTAAACTGTGTCGTTCTTTGAATTGCCATATTACTTGAATAAATTCGTTATCTATCTATCTATGTGTTAATCCAGAGTATAACCTATCTCCATTCCCAATTTCATCCAAATCCGTGCTGTCGTTGAAGCGTGAAGAACATACTAACTCATATACACCCTCAAAAACTTCGCATTTATAATAAATAATGTGGTTTAATTTAAATTGAATAGTACGGTAATAGTTTCTGGTGAGAAATGCTGTTAAAATCGTCAAAATTTCATAATTGATTGCTTTTCGGTATATATATTTATATACCGAAAACAGTCTTATAAAATTTTGTTCTCATCATCGTTCGTTTCCTTGAGTACTAAGTTAACTTTCAGTGTGGTGATGGTGGAAAACAAGTGTACGGCTCGCCTGATTTGAAACTGTTACTTTATTTAACCCATGGTAGGTATGGACGCTTGCAACACCAACAGTATTACAGGCGCGTTGCCGTCCCTTAAAAACCTTTTTACTTCCTTCTTGCCTGTCTCTTTGTTGCCGCCTAGAAGCCATTTGGCTGGCATTTCGATAAATGAGATGTTGTGTTTGTTTCATCCCGCAGAAAATTCTGAGACCGCAAAAATGTATAACATATGTACATATTCATCGCAGTCACTGTGTACTTTTACTGTTTATACATACATACATATAATCACGCCTCTTTCCCGTAGGGGTAGGCAGAGACCACTTCTTTCCACTTGCTACGATCCTTACATACTTGTTTCGCTTCGTCCACTTTAATTATTCCCTTCATACATGCTCTTCGGTTTAGGGTACTCTTGACCTGGCCTTTTTTTACTGTTTATACTTTTATTTAAAGTAAGATAAAGATAAAGAAAGAGATATGTTATACCATATCACTTACGCGATGTCAAATAGGGGCCGATATCGCTATCTTGAGGTAAGTATCAGTGTCTATTCAACTTTAATTGTAAAGGCTGTGTCATTAGCTAAGGTCGTTCTAGAAAATCAATAGTGCGAAGTTGAAAACCGCGCCGGGGTTATTCAACCAAAATGGGTACCTAACTATTGCACAGCCTATTCGAGCATACGAATTAAGTAATTCATTATACCTAGTTCAGGACAAGAACAAATTTAAACAAAAAATTGAAATAGTGCTGATTTTTGGTGTAGTATACAGAATTTCCCGACACAGAATTATTTTATTTAACTAAAAAAAATGTACTTAGAGTAGCTGTTTGTTGAGTATGTTAATAGACTCATTTGGATATTTTTTAACCATGTTCTGAAATATGAACTTCAAATACAATAACTTTCAGTATAACGAATTTAGGTGGATTGACCAATGACATCAGGTTTTATTAAAGTGTCACCCGGACTTTTAAAAACAAATATGCAACTAATAAAAACCAGTAACTTAAGAATAAAATAGCATTATAGAATACAATAATTTGTATGGAGAATTCAGTTATTTTTGGCATATCATGACGTCTTGCTTTTACATTTATAGGTAAATTAAACTTCTACTTAGAATTTTTAGGTGCTTATATGTAGATAGATTACTAAATAAAGAAAAGGTATAAAATTAATATGTTCTCGTAGGTATCTAGAAACGAAAGAAGTATTCAATTTATAACTATAGTCACGCAGTTAAAGTTGAAATTTATATTAAAATTCTGCCTGTTACGAATGTTACGGAAAGATCGAGGTACGAACTTTTTTTTTGGTAATTATATCTTGAGAACCATCCGACACGACCTGAAATATAGGAAAATTATTTTATGCACCGATGCCCCTTTTAAGTTAAATGATAAGTTATGTGTTATAAAAATGTCTGTTATAAATTATTTCCATTTCACTTGTTATCACCATACTTATACTAGATAACGTTCGTTTCTTGGGCTGCTAGGCAAATTTTACATTGAATATATATTTATATATACCAACAACAATTGCCCCGTTCAGGGGTTTCTGTAATGGCGACGTAACTTTACGACGGCGGCGCTTCATAAAAAATTATACTACCTTATTTGTTGCAGGTTCCGCAAAATATCCAGGCAGAGCCGCAAGGCGCAGAGCAATCGCTAAACTGTAACACAAGAGGACAGGGCCATTGTCAGACGCGCTCCATGCGACGAGTAGCTCGCAGCGAGCCACTGTACAGGAGAACGGAAATCAGACAGCAGCCGTACGTGACTTCGAGCGTTACTCACAGGTCCAATAAGTTAGCCCACGACATTATTCCGGAGCAAGAGTTGGCTTTAGAGTTACAGATAACAAACGATGACATTCAAGCTGCAACAATATTAATGTTATTCGCAAAACGCCACTTGAGCGCCTGTAATAAACAGAATCGCACAAATTCCCCACCATTAGAATGTGTGGCAATAAATGACAATAAACGTCCGACTGAAAATGCATCGCCGCTAGATTGGTTCCAAACTTTGTATAGACAGCCACGACAGAGGCTGCTGCGAATTCTTCAAAGTTTATCCATCCCGCCTTTGGCTCTGCCGCGTGACAGTCGGAGATGGAAGAATGAGCTGAATGTCAACTTGATTGTGTCGTGCATGATGCTGCGGCGCATGGTGCCGAGCATGCCGGTGCCGCTGGTGCTGCAGCGGGCGATGCACGTGGCGGAGCAGCTGGTGGCGCTCGCGCGGCTCAAGAAGATGCCCAACGAGCAGGACGTCTGCTGCCAGGACTGTGGCCTGCTGCCGGTGCTGCCGGTCACGGGCCAGTGCGGCCACACACGCTGTCTCGAGTGAGTACTTACTTTACTTATAACTTCAACCATTACCTCGCACGCAAAATAACTCCATTTTTAAATGACTTAACCAATTCTAATATGGTCCTATCAGGCATACAATATCAGTATTTTGCCAGTGTGCGCAAAAGCATTAAGTAAATAGTTAGTTCATGAATGTTTTCTCACTTACCGATCATATTGTTGCCGGTATTTTTTAAGTACTAACGAATAAAGAAAACTGTTTAGATACGTCGTATAGGAATTGGTGGCGTACATTGACCCGTTCTCTGATATTATCGGCCAATGACGAAACGCTCTAATGGAAGTCGCTTGTTTCAACTTACTTTTCTAGATGTATTAGAAACAATGCGTCGTGTACGTGCGGGGTGGCGGCACCGCAAGAAATACACATCGACACTTGCGTCCAATACCTCATTGGGAAATTACTAGCTAACAAGAAACCTTCAAGGTAAGGGGTCTACAAAACTCATATTGGTAACTCGGTTACGCGTTTAATTAAAGAAAAACGTACAGCGAACGTATGCAATCATTCATACGATTGTTATATTTAAAAAGAGAAAAATATGTACATATATTGATTTGATAGCGTTTTTTGATTCACATTGTATGTACATGTATATATATATAAATATATATATGCCTACACAAACTGGTAATACCTAAAAATAGCTCTAGAACGTGCGTCACCCGATATCAACTTATTTGATATTTAAATGGATCGTGAGCTACATGCAAGTTTAGTGTTAGCTGTCTTAGAATCTGACTAAGAAAGTGGCAGTAGCAGGGCAACGTGACATGATTGAATACCAAATGGAGTCCAAGCTGCATACAGTCGCGCCGCGATAGGTACACAAGTAGGTACGTAGAGGGGTATATGTGCGTGACCTCTTATCTACGCCTTCACGTAAGCGCTCGAGATGCTTTAGCTTAACCAGTTGATTGAAGTGCCCTATACATATTTATAGGGTAATTCTTTTAGGGTATTAGGGCATCTACAGACGGCGCGCGAGTCCCGAGGAGTCGGGCGGGCGTGCGCCGCGTCCGACGGTCGCTTCACTCCCCGCACTCCTAATGCGAATGTTGTCTGGACGCGAGATAAGTTATCCTAACATAGAGAGAATATTATCCTACTAATATTATAAATGCGAAAGTTTGGATGGATGGATGTTTGTTACTCAATCACGCCAGAACGGCTGAACGGATCTGGATGTAATTTGGCAGAGATATATTATAGTCTGGAATATTAGCACGTAGGTTACTTTTTATTCTGGAAAATTCAATAGTTCTCGAGGGGATAACTATAACCGAATTCCTCGCGAACGAAGTCGTGGGCATAAGCTAGATATATATGTATATTGAAATTAAAGTAATTTTAATACCATATAATAATTTTAGTATCATCTGTTTAATTTATTTTATCCTCGTGTGACAACCCTACCACAGTAGGCAGTTATTTTGCGCGCTCGAAGAAGCTTGGACTCTGTTTAGTATTTAGTCATGTGGCAAGATCGAACTTCAAAACAGGGGTTAGAGGTACCATAGCATTTAACGATGATGGATCGCAATATTGCCCGTTTATATTTTGCTTCTCATGCTGCTGACACTTTTACTGGGCCAGACTCTACATAGCGATACTATATATGCAAACATTTTAAGTTTTTTACAGTTGATTAAGCGTATTAAAATCTATGCTAGTTTATAAGTTGTAAAATATAGCTCTCAGTGGCGGAGAGTCAAATATTTTGTAAGGTAAGCCTGTGCGAATCTGAATTGTATAGTTACATCGACTTAACTGACAGCTATCTGTAGGTTTCTAGCATGGTAAAGGCGTCAGGATACCGGTGACATTGAATAGCAAATGAGAATCTGTTTCCCCATAGAGTTGCTTTGAGGACATCGGAGCGATCACCTGTTAGCGGACAGCTACTACACGACTTCGTCAGCACGATATACAACAGGGTTTTACAAGGTCAGTGTATGCGGAGGACGATTAAAGTATCCATGTGTTAACTTGTAATTAACATTTCGCACCCCCAGT
The DNA here is from genome assembly GCA_947859335.1 of Tortricodes alternella. Lineage (NCBI taxonomy): Eukaryota > Metazoa > Arthropoda > Insecta > Lepidoptera > Tortricidae > Tortricodes > Tortricodes alternella. Next base: position 11,879,581 of record OX401970.1, read on the forward strand.
ACAACACTGCATTATGTCGAAAAATCTCAAAATCGACTTATTAATATACTTGATTAGCCAAAAATTTGCCGCACATACCACGAAGACCGGCGTATTTATTATACTTACAAAAATGTCCAAGAGATGGCGCGCTAACTCTCTATTGGTGACGACGCGCTGCTAGTCAGTACCGCAAACACTAAACTATTTCCAGTTGCAACGTGTCTGCCTTAGGGACAGGACGTAGAGCTTTTACGGAACAGTCAATTATTTCGTAATAATATGGTGTTGTTGAACGCACTACGAAAATTGTTCTGAATTATTTAGTTTTATTTCAGTGTTGACTGTACTTAGTCAGTAAAAGTAGAATAATAAGGTATTATTTCAAAATGAATCAATAAAAAGCGCTTAACTGAAAATAATTATGTATTATTTTGTTCAGTCATTCCAAAACAGTGAATTAAGTCAAAATATGCAGTATTTTGCTTTATTAAAGCGGTTCGAATCGTCTGAACTATTATAATGCTGATACGCATTGGATTCTTCACATGCAATGTTCAAGACATATGCAATAACTTTAATATAACATGAGATGACAGTTTTTCGTCGATTCTGAAAAATGAGCTTTTTTGACTTAGTGGTGCTGTGTTGTTATTGGGGGTGCGATTTATTGACTTTTAGAAAAATTACGTTAATGCTGTGCATGTCGCACGCTTAAAAATAAAAGGAAATAAGTCCAAAAGAAATTAACTTTTGTTTTAAACTTTACTCAACCGCGTTAGAATTGAATTTGGAATGGATTTGTATTTCACATTATTTCTTTTTAATTTTAAACGAGCGATGTGTCTATACATGTTTAGAGCACGTTTTCATTCATATGCTGAGCGCTCTATCATTGTGTTATAAAATTGAATGCAGCTTGGTCATTCTCACGCAGTTTCTAGTGCCTGTTATTGTCAAATTATCCGAATACTATCGAAAGGCATGATATTTCGGCAGCATCATAGGGAAAATTATAAAATCACCTACTATTTATTATTTACATAACGCTCATTATTGTTCATAGTTATTATGAGCAGCGGTTGCAAAGCTACGAGAATGAACTAAGTGTGCTTTAAAACGCCCCGTTTAAAGTGCCTACTGGCAGCGCGGGGGCTCTTTGCTTGTATTTGGGTCACCTGTTGGTTCCACAACGTGAATAAGTGATTCTTGAATCATAAACCTAAACCGTTATCCAGAAAGTTCGGTATTATCAATACAGAATTGATTTTCGATGCTACTTTTTGCGATGTAAACCCCAACCAGCTAATTGATACTCTAGCTAGATAAATAAACCGGCCAAGTGCCAGTCGGACTCGGACGAAGGGTTCCGTACGGCAAAAAAATCTCGTTTGTTGTATGGGAGCCCCCTTAAATATTTATTTTACTCTGTTTTTTAGTATTTGTTGTTATAGCGGTAACAGAAATACATCATCTGTGAAAATTTCAACTGTCTAACTATCACGGTTCATGAGATACAGCTTGGTGACAGACGGACAGCGGAGTCTTAGTAACAGGGTCCCGTTTTTACCCCTTGGGTACGGAACCCTAATAAGTATGCTGCATAAGGACGCGATTCCCGAGTTGAAAAGGTATTCATGAGGCTTTCGACTAGTATAATCTTTTCGTTTGTGAATTTTGCCGATTTTGATGTTATCAAAATACAATGTAACTGTTTAAATGATAGCGACCGATATAGTCGTGTACATACAAGATATGAGAAGAAAATGATAATGTTTTGGAACGTATTATGTTTACGTGTCAATGCCCCTTTGACAATGAAAATGACTCGTTTACTCTAATCGCGTCCGAAAGTACCGCGTCATGCTTAAAAAATATCCCGGGCACCTTCAACTATCATTGCAGTGAAATGTTGAGTTATGCGTAGTGACAAATAGTGTTAATAGGAGTCCTCCCCGGGTATAGAGAACCGACAAAGCCATTATGTAAATCGTCCATTTGTTACATAGCTGTTATGTAATCACATTGTGAGCGAAGCAATCGAGAGCGCGGCCTGCCCGCGCGGGTCGCAGGTTACGTTGCTACTCTAAGGCTAAGCGCGCACTGCGTTTTTTATCGCGGTGACAGTCAATCCTCTCGCTCTATATAGTTAGGGAGCTAGGTGCCATTTTGGTATACGATTTGTTCGTCTTTCATATTGATAGGGATAAAAGTTTATGTCAATACAAATCGATTTGATCCAGTAAATGAAAGTCGTTTTTTTTTTCTTGTTTTTTTTCTATTCTGGGAGTCCTAATGAATCGAATGGACGCAACGAGAACTACGAAAAATGATTTAGGATAGCTTTTTTCATTTACACTTTTGCAACTTCATCCCATTATAAAACAGAGTTCTGCACGTCTGCCTCTTCGATGTTCATCGTTTTGAGAATAATTCTGACCATCAGTCCAAGCAAACACGCACAAACGATTTAGCATACCGTTTTTTTTTTGTCAATTGAAAACGCTGCGCTACCATGGTGGCAGACTATTTTTCTGTGGTTCTTTACATTGTCATTAATCGAACAATTCAGGTCTGCCAAGTGAACAAATCATATAGAAATTTTGGCACCCAGCTCCCTAGCTAACACGCCTTCGTTGGTGCAAGAGAACCGACTGTCGCCGCGACAAAAAATCCTAGTGCGCGCTTAGCCTAAGTACGGCGCGACCGCTGCAGCTGCTGACATGATTACAGGGAATTCTGATACTAAATCCGCGTGTCATCCTTTCCAGTTAAAAACAGACTAATAACAATAATGGTTAGTACAGTTGCACAGGTTGGGTCATGTATAAAAACAGTTATCATTAATCGTGTTGTATTTTCATATAACTGACGGGGTCATTGTAATAAGTTTATTGGGTAGGGTCTGTGTAGTTTTGAAAATCCCTCGTCTAGCTCCAAGGGCATTAAAATCAATCAAGATGCGTAGAAAATTCAGTTTAAATGTCAGAGCTGCGTGCAACTGCGCAGTAACAAGATGGTCCGTGAGTGTACGGGATTGGCGGGAGCGTCCCGCGCCCCGGGGTAGTGCTCTCGGCCCACTCGCCGGGCTAGATTTCAGTTCCAGTTTATGGGCCACCAAGACCGGTTGGGAGCTCTTGGTCCCTTTTAAACTGGCTCATAAAACTATTCTAACTAACACCTCCTAAAAAGGGGTTACCCATTGATTAAAACATTTGCTGTATAGTCGTTGGTAATGAATTGTTTAATACATTATAAACTATGTCGACAGCGAACTTGAATGATAGCATTCTGAAGCGTGACGTTACGACCAAGCTATTAGCGACTGGCGGGTATCAGAAGCCTTACGTGATTACTAGTTACTCAAGATTTTATAATATTTTCAATTAAGTAATTATATTTAGTACCACGCCTCTACCTTAAAAGTTGAAACTACAAGTACAAACCCTTCGTATAATGCTGTTTTATTTTAGCAATACTGCAGCATTCACTTTGTAATAAAAATATACAGTAAAGCCGAGGACTTATCCTAAGTATTACTTGTTGCGAAATAATGAATCGTTAAAAAACGATTCAAAAGAAACTTAGTCTTATATTTAAATATTTCTATGAGTAGGTACTTTAAATTAGATCATGAAAACTTGAATAATTAATTAATGTTAATACAATACAGATTTCAGTTAAGTAATAGTTTTTGCAATCGCTTTGTTTAAAAAATACCCGAAAAACTGTCGACTTGTTAACGTATTTATACTTTGTTTCTTTACCATTATATAATAATAGGTACTCCACAGAACTATAACAATATTGATGTCTTTTTTATTCATAAGTACTTAAAAATATATATAATGGCATTTGACAAATAAATAACACTAAAATTACATAAATCATGTAGTTATTTCTATGTTAGCAGTTCTTATTTATTTAAAAATAGCGCACCTGCACAAAAAGACTTGCCAAGATTATTTACATTATTTCTAATGCTAAAAAACGAAGTAGAACATCTGCCGAAATTTCACACACAAATTTAAATACACAAATCACGGTAAAACATTTTTTGATATGTAAATGTCTACGAAATTCAATAACATATTTATAACATACACTGTATTGGCAAGTTTTGTGTTACTGCGATTTTGTAATTCTTTTTAAAGCCATCCATGTTGTCATGTCCTTTTTTCGTTGTCCTTATTTTGTAAACAAATTAAGCATCAAGCTACGCAAACCAAAACCAGATCAAAAAGGATCAAAGTAAGCACACAACCCCCTCGAGGTCATACAACTGCGCTATAGCGCCGAATCCATTATGCGCTGTGGGTGCCAAGTCAGTAGAGCATATCGTCTTGGATACGCGAGTTGATGACTAGATTACTACTGAAGTCTGAGACTTTCATGATGATGGTGAACATGGAAACTATAAAAAATCCTACACCATCGTCAAATCAAATGGTAATTTACTGAAAAAACAGTACATATTCATCTTAGTCAAGATACATATCTATACCTGAAGTAAAAAAGAATAATACGAATAAATTAACTGAAACAGGCAGACTGTGAGTTCCTTTTACTTATATCAAAGTTGTTCTGTGATTATTTCAGTTTATTTGTATAAGGCGTTGTATATTGAATGTGCATCGATGATTGAGTGTGACATAATCACCGACACTCGAGTCCAGTTCGAAATAAACATGACGCTTTGCGCTTGTACCTTGAACTAAACGTTATATAATGAAACGCAACTCGACTCCATTACAGGTTATGTAACATTGCTTTATGCGAGCCGGGCAAATGTCAAAGACGAATTGGGCCTTCTGAATTCATCCTAGCGAAACGTCAAGCCGCTTTTTGATGTCACACCCATGACATGGCGGGATTTATTGCGACTTCCGTCCCCTCGCCCGCGTGCAGCGTACCAATCGCAACAACACACCGCATTCGTTTAATAAACTTATCAGATTACATTCATATTAATAAATCTATTTATAATTCCTATCAGTTGACTTGGTCTGGAATCGAAATACCATGAATGCAAATAATTTCAAGAAATTTAGCAGCTATATTTGCTTTTAAATTACTTCCTTAAAATAGAAAATGTCGTAAAATAACGTAAAGTTGTCAATATCGTGTAATTTGTTGGTAGGCAACCTCCAGTGTTTGTAAATAATCGAACTCGCTCTTGACCGGCCGATTTGTAAACGACGGACAGCGCGTTCGGTTTTCAATAAACATAACGGCTTGAACGGCCAACAACTTAAATATTGTTTGCGTTGCGATTTTAATTTCGTTTCTTTTTCGCACATTACAACAGTTTTTTTTTTTTAATCAACAGAGAATTGTCAAGCATTGGCACGCCGTCGTACAGTTGCACAGCGCTTGTCGCGCGGGCTCCGCGTCTCGCTTACCATCTCTCCTGATAGCTTCACCGCGCCCGATGTGCCGGCGCGCTTGCCAATGACCCCGCAGGTGAACTTCACACCTTTCTGCCGCTTTATCGTTCAGACGCTTACACTGCTGCCGGCATCGGGTGAATTAAGGGAGCGCTTCACTTAAATCACATTCAGGATATTTGCGAAAATATCGCGCACAACCAATACGATCTCAGGCCGGTGGAACCCTAATTGATTCACCCGATTACTCATGAGTGCATGACGGGTGACGAAGACTATGCAACCGCTAGTACAGATGTAGTGCATAATTAGTTTCCATCGTGTTTTATCGGAAAAGGTCGTATTATTGTGCTCTCTCAATTAGCTTGAGCAGGCTCCCAATTCTTGGTGCATTCGAGATAATCTCACAATCGAGATTAAAAGTCAGTACACAGATTTATACAGTCATTTGACACAACTGTATAAATCTGACGTTTAATCTCGCAATCGACATTATCTCGAATGCATCGAGAATTGAGGGCCAGTATCCATCATACCATGCCGTCATTTTTCATTTTTAATATTTGACAGTAAATAATAAAGTTTCATATGAATGAATATAAACATGTCTCTCATTGAATACAATAATTAATTGACACTTCGGGTCCCGTAACCTCCGATTGAGATCCGAGTTTTACCGATGGAAACATATTATTCACTATATCTGTAGGTATATCTATGCCGTACCACATCTGCAACGCCATACGCTCATGACCACAGCCGTAGTAATCTCGCCAATTTCGCCACTGCCATTTTGTTTTAAGTTATTTATGTGTTAAGTAAGTTATGACAAATTTTGTCGGCGCTTCTCACAACACGACGCGCTGCGTGTTATGACTTTGTAAGATTTATAATCATCCTTAATACTGTTTAACGATACGAGTGCTTCCACCGGTTTTGCCTGCTAATGATGTTTTGTGAACTAATTGTTTTGGACTATAGGGTATTTGTTTAGTTAATTAGCTAAACGTAAACAAACTCAGCTGATCTAGCCAATCCAGTCAGTTCTTTTTATCTATAGTTTGTCATGATTGGCTGGTCAGCCGAGTCACGTGGCTTAGTTTGTTTATATTTACTTAACCACCTAAACAAATACCTATAGTAATTGCCTGGCGATTTTAACATAATTTATGTAAACCTGTAATTCCTTTTGCATACTGAATTAAACTTGTTTGTATTAATTAATTAATATGTATTACGGTTTGATGTCATGATGACCAGCACCAGAAATATGAAAATATATGAAAATTAAATCGGTGTCCTTAATTTCAAAAATTGCTGCTAGTCATCATCCCTGAATAGATAAAGGTCATGCCAATGGAGAAAACAGCCATAGTATAAAGAGAAGGGAAGTAGATTATCTTCATACAAACGCACCGCGCGCGCCGCACGCACACTTAAACCAAATCTCGACCCATTTCCCCTTACTAAGCGGGTCGAGACGGGTCGAGATTTGTTTAAGTGTGCGTGCGGCGACGCATAGATACTTTGGCGCACACATACCAGCCGCGCGCGGTGCGTTTGTATGCAGATAACCTACTTCCCTTCTCTTTGTACTATGAAACAGCTGTTACCGGGCACAAACTCACCAAGTCATTGGAAGTTAATTGGTCGATGGCTAATGAATTGATAAACATATCTATTGGTCTACTGTTCAACATGATAAGCGAATTTTTTGAATGCACGCATACTTAGTTTTGTGCAAAGTGTAAAATTTACTTTGGGAAACGTGTTTTAAATCTATAGCGGCCCAATATTTTCATGGCGTGCGTTGCCTGTGTTCGAGTGTACACGAGGCCATAGAAAAAGTCAACACGTATTTTTCTTTTTTTTTTGAATTGACAATTAGCATGTTTGGGTCAAATGTTGTAAGTAAATTTTTCATCAATTTAAATTTCCGTAATGGAATCCTGATGTAAATGCAATATTGTAAGTGACGATGGTCAAAAAAAGCTTGCCCTGTAAACTGCTTTTATTTTAAAACGACAGCTTATATTCATTAAAAGCTAATTATGTAACAACAACAATGAGCTTTTGATGACGAAATTACATAATTTGAGTAATATCATCCATCATCATTGAGCTGTACCCGACTAGTATGATTTTTAATTTTTGTCACCGTCCGTATCTGTTTTGTAAAAATAAGTAGTTTATTACAAAAATTATGTATCTTGGCCATGTGTGTGTACCTTCTAATGCGTCTCCTATTTTGTTTCTCTGTAATTTTGTACGGCTAGACATGCGAATGCGACTCAAACTGGTAAAATAAGAAAAAGGCAACGACGAACAGGCTGCGCCAAACTTCTACGCTCTTAAGTTGCTCCGTAAAATTTGAACTTTATGACCTATGTAATAGTGACTGCTGCGCGAAAAGCATCGTGTAGCGAACTAGACATTTGGCGCGACCGATAAACGTAATCCTTATGCTCCGAGGGCCTAGCACAAGTTTTTATCGCGCATAATAAAGAATGACAGGTTTTAACCTCTTCAATGCCATATCAAATACAAAAGTTGTCGTTCACACGCCAAACATGTCTAAGAAGTAACACGAATTTCAACCTTACGTCGTAATATTGAAGTGCTCTTTTACCCTGACGGATATATCATTCAGTGGCGTTGAAAAGGTTAACCAACCGGTTGATGCGGTAGGGACGAATGCTTTATGTGCGCGATAAATACTAGGGATGTGGGATGACCAGTGTGTTGACGGAGCGTTGATGCGCAGGCGCGGCTGCTGCACGCGTGCGAGCTGATTGGACGGCAGTGCTACATGGAGGCGGCCGCGCACCTCGCCCGGGCCGCCACCGACGACGACTATGAACTCGCCAGGCGTCTGCTCGTTCAGGTCGGTACCCACTCACCTGTTACACAAATGAAAGAAAGAAAACCATTTAATCACTAACACGGAAGACACACAGATGGCCGAATTCAGAAAGACTGAAATTGAGCTTTAACACATTCAGTGCCGAAAACCCGATAGTCGGGTTTTCTATGAAATTGTCGCCACGCCGAACGACCCGCTGGTCGAGTTCTTGCTATAGCACTTTTGTATGGAGGCAATTTTACGGCGCCTGGGATGGGACTTGATTTTTGGGCTGACACTGAAAGTGTTAATTAAAGTGACGTTTCTGTATAGGTTGACAGCTAGTTGAGGGACATTTAACTACTTAATATCTCGTCAAATGCATAAGGGGCGTTTCTGAATTCGGCCAAGAATATTATAAATTAAGATAACGATACATGGGCAAAATGGTGCTGTGTCCTCGCCACAGCTCGGCATAATGCTGAGGAGTTCAGCCAGAACAGTATGGACACACTCAAACGTAAGCTAGGGACACATAAACAGAAAAACGCGGCGAAATCTCACTGGCATAATTTTTGGCGCCATCCCAGCATGTACAAGTGTTCCGAAAGAGCCATACTTGAGCGAATACAATTTGTCACTTAGTGCATAGCTATGACCACGGCGATGTATGCTACTATGCTGTGACTTGCATAGAGTTTAATCACCCATATCGTGGTTCGGATTCACTCGTAGCATAATCGCATTTATCGTGGTGGCGGAAGTTATAGACTTGGAGATTTATCACTACATATAAGCCCCCATAAGCCCGTGCAGTATTTGTTGTTCAAAATGATCGGGTAGCAGCCTGTTAATTGTCATTTATAACCGTTACGCTAACAAAAATACCTATTTTACGTTTGTTTCCTCAAAATTGAACTGAAAAGATTTGTATTGATCCATTGAGACCAAGGTCAAGGTGTGATTTATATTAAAGGTTTGTGGGTAACTTACCGACCTCTCCATGTTTTAAAAATGCACTTATCCAACTAAATATTTTCTTAATTGGTAACAACGTATTCATAACACTTAAATAGTCTTCGAGAAAACAGACATACAGACAGACGGACGGACATGGCGAAACTATAATGGTCCCTAGATTGTCTACGGAACCCTAAAAAACAAACTGCTTTAAAATCCTCTCAGATAACTATTTCGTGTAGAAAAAAATATATTTTTTAATTTCAAAGGGACTTTGAAGGCTGTTTGGTTTCCTAGTAGCAATGCGTTACAGTCGAAAGATTAGACTTTCTCTATAGAGGACGCCTTGTATGTACAGTACCAAACAACGGTATTGTTCTGCAAATACTCAGCGGTTGCGATATTCTACTATGCTAAGTGTTGTTACGTCACTATTCAACTATGCCCATACATAATAGGCGTTAATATTGCTTATTTAAGATGTGTACGAATTATTGAATTATTGCTCAAACGTGCTAAACAAACCGTGAGGCACGTAATGAAGAAGTGTTATGGGCGCTTTACATTCAAGTCTCATTCACTAGGGTTATGTGTAAAAGAGAAGAGTATATGGTTCGCGGGGCCTCTTATTCAAAATTGTAAATAGGGTATAAGTTTTAGAATTTAGAATAAGCTATCCAGTGACATATCGCTGTCACTGGATAGCTTATTCTAAATTCAAATACTTTTACTATGGCAGGTAATCCTAAATCTTTATGTAAAAAAAGTAGTAGTAGTAGAAAAATAGTAGTAATTGTTTGATGGTATATCGATATTTAGTTGTTCATGTGTATTTATATGATAACACATTTAAAAACCGTTTTACAGAACTAAACAAGGTTTAACAGTAAAAAAATATTATTTTTATTTTACCATAACTTGTTTCACACACCGATTTAAGATTTCCCGCCATACAAAAAGTTGTAGAATATGAAAAAACCTTTCAAATGACATATGGCTTGTCATTATTGGTTTTTAGGCCAGTGTCCATACAAAACTACCCATCATCCTTTCCTAAACTTAAATTGAAAAACGTCTAACTCGACTTTTAAATTTAGCGAAAACACGTTCGAATTGGCCCCACTATGCCAACGCGTCGTGTCGCTTTGAACTTCATTGGGATTTGGTTAAGGTTACATTTGCTTCGAGTTAGATGTAGTGAAGTCGACGTGTTTACAGACTATAACGATACTGCTGGAGGAGCTGGAGCCGGAGCGCGTAGCGCGCGAGGTCAGCGGCGCCGTTAGCCAGCAAGCGGCGGAGACGTGGCTGACGCCGAGTGACCTCGAGTGCGTGCTGTGCCGGGACACGCTGGTCGCGCCCGTCACCACGCCCTGCGGACACACCTACTGCCGCCACTGCATCGAGCACTCCATGGACTACCGGCGGACCTGCCCGCTGTGCATGCGCCCCCTCCACCACTTCAACTTGTCCCTGGTAAGTGCCGCACCTACCGATTGATCCAGGCCCCCAATTCTCGGTATATTTGAGATTTATTAGTCCGCTCATTTTCATCTATTCATTTGTAATCCTCTTGAGTTTCCCTCCAGGCCCCCAATTCTCGTTGCATTCGAGATAATGTCGATTGCAAGATTAAACGTCAGATTCATACAGTTGTGTCAAATGACTGTATACACCGACGTTTAATCTCGATTGTGAGGTTATCTCGAATGCACCGAGAATTGGGGGCCAGAGGTTAGAATAATGGAATAGGAAGTCATAGATCACTATTCTGTGGACTAAATAAAAGCAAATTTTGACGTAAATTTATGGCGTGGTGATAATACAACTGCCTTCAAGTCTCGCTAGGTGCAAACTTTGGGCACGAATGTTTGAACCTGAGTCATGGATGTTGTTTATAATCTATATATGTATGTATTTTTATGGTTGTCTAGTACCAGGCAATCCTAGTTTGGGACTACAACAATGTATGTTTATGTCCGAGATATTATTATCATTATGTATATCTCCTTCATTCACGGGAATATGGGAGTCCCGGACCTTTGGAAAGCTGAAGCCCTTAACCTTTTGACCGCCACAGTCGGCTGCAGCCGTCAGCGGATACAGGGTAAAAAAGTCCTTCATTACCTGACTTAAAGTTGAAATTCGTGTTCCTTCTCAGACATGCTTGGCGGTCAAAAGGTTAAGAGACGTATTACAAAGCTGAGCCGGCAACGTCACACGTATCGCGTTTTTCTCGATTATTCAAGTGAAACCGAGTGAAATTCAAAAGTGTAGTCAATGAACATTGTTCATCTGGTGTAATTATGTGTAATGCTAATTTTGTAATGATGATGCATGTGATTGTGTGTTGCGCATATATTTGTAATGTCGACCGAACTGTAGCCCTGAATATTGTTATTTATTTTGTTACAGGCACGGAAATCCCAATTCGTATGCGCCGCCCTAGAATCCATCAACATCCTGCACTCGCCGTCGCAGCTGGACCCGAGCGTGGTACCGGTGTTCGTTTGCGTCACTGCATTTCCGAAGTGAGTGCTTCTACGATGCCTTTTCATCATACTCGCTCATAATTAGTAGGATTACCTGCTATAAGAACGCAGCGTAGTTCTTAGATAAAACACGCGGATGTTATAATATTTTGTATGCGGCATTACAAGCCAATGTAATAAAAAGCCATCAATTGACGCTCGACAACGAATTACAGATCATTATATTACATTAAAGTAATGCTATTCGTTCGATATTTTCCGTATTTCTATTTTAAATTTACTCGGAAATGTGATGAAAAACATATGTAACACGCAGGTTACGGCAATTAAAACCCGTCGTCGTGCCATTAAAACCATCAACTGCTTGGGCTTTGAATGTCGCTACGTTTGAATTTGTTTCTCTACTGCCCTAGCCATGATTTGACAGACTGGTTCGGTTTGATCCCGACAAAGCCATACACAGACTCATACCCTCATTCCAATGATAGTCTATTAGAACCCCGACGCCGAAGGCGGAGGGCTTTTAATTACTCGAGTTTGTTTTTCCCTTTACTGCCCGTAATACACACAATGATTTTCATCACATTTGTGAGGAAATGCAATAAAAATTTGTCAATTTTTTTTTAATTCCCGTTACCATCAGGTGAGTAGAGTAAACTGGATGTCGCGTCGATTGCGCAGCACTTTTATAAGAAAACGATCGCTTAACCCGCCGGACCTGGCGCACGCCCCGTGCATTGCATGTTATGACTTATGAGATTTGTGTCGTACTTACTGGACACTTTTTCATTCCGAATTCAAAATCTATCTACTTACCGGAGACTTTTGATAATTGTCTGGTATTCTTAACTTTCTGGTGACTTGTTAAAGATATAATGGCAACTTTATGTATAATTTTTGAGAAAACTTCTTAATTGTCGTACATTATTGCAGGGTGCCTTGTCCTCTGTTGATATCGGATCCTCGCTACCGCGTGTTCATCCGCCGGATCCTGGAGTCCGGCTCGCGGCGGCTCGGCATGGTCGCCCGCAACGAAGACCACACAGACTCCGACTACGGCACGGTAAACACACCATCTTACCCGAACCAGAAGTTGTAACGACTATCTTAAACTGCAAACTTGGATACAACGCATTAGCGACATGACAGCTTGAGAAAGTAATCAGTTAGTGCGTTGGTGAGCTTGGAAAATGTACCTAAGATCAGGGGCCCGGTTCTCGAAGCATGTTAGTCTAATAATATTAGTGTTTTGACTCGATAATTAAAAGAAAAAATGAAACAAAACACTAATATTATTAGACTGATTATGCTTCGAGAAACGGGCCCCAGTTTATTATGAAGGCTCCTAAAGGGTATCAACAGGAACCTATTGCCGTCCGTTTGACACTATCTTAATAAGGGTGAGGTAGAAAGATTTATGAGATCTTATAGCACGAACACTGGCAAATAATAAAAACATCAACAAGTTTATAACCTGAGCTCTCCATCCACATGTGTGAAGTATATTGCACAAATATAAATGTGTGTGTGTAAATTTGTTGCCACTCAGCTCCGTAACGGGTGAACGGATTGTCATGAAACTTGGGATAAAGGACAACGGGTACTTTTTATCGCAGATCAAGGGTTCCCATGAGAATAACTATAGCTGAATTCGACGCGCCTTAAATTTTCTAATATATAACAATGTTTGATTTATTATGAATGGGTTACTGCCCTTTGGGCAAAATATTTTTCGCCAAACTTCACTTCCCTAAAAACTTATCGCAGTAGTTTCATTTCTCAAACGAATTTTTATCATATTTCCATTTCACATTTTATCATTTGGTCAAATAATCATTTGGCATCAATTTGCTTTGTCAGGGGTAGGTTAGGTTAGGGTTAACTTGTGTCCCGTCCCTTACGTAAGTAATTATTTGTCAAAAGATACTTTTGCTTTCTGTAAAATTGCGATAAGATGTTTTGACTAATGATTTTTTGCCAAATGATAATTTGAGTAAAATAGTTTGGAATCTGATACTTTGGGAAAAGGTTTTTGCCCATACATTAGTAATCCATTATGAATATTTGTTGAAACAGATGCTGGAGGTGCGCGACTGCGTGGAGTGTGGCGACGGACGGATCATTTTGTCGACAATCGGAATTTCACGGTTCAAAATTGTCGAGAGGGTCATGGACGGGTAAGTTAGCTCACAATTCATATAAGACATGGTTGGCCCGAGAAAGGCGATGTGAATAACAAGAACGTTCATTCTTATTGCAATTTAGAATATAAGTTCGTGAACGTAACATTTTATGGGGTGATATACTGATGGTGTTGAACTATTAAAGAGGTACTATAATAATAATATTATTGACAACAAATAAACGCTTTTTACTACTTTTAATTTAAGTCAGTTGCAACACTTTGCAGTAATATTGCAGCAGACCCAACTGAACATTATAAGATTACCACAGCTTCGCCCACGGTATTTTCCATATAAATTTTATATGTACTTAGTCTGAAATAAATCATCATTATTATTATTATATAAACTTTGCCCCTTATGGAATGGAATTTCAAAACTACCCATAATCAATTTACTAAATGTTCACCCCTACAGGGGTTGATTTTTTCAAAATGCTTTTGCAGTGCGCCTTTGTTTTTATTCAGAAGCCTAAATTCTCATTTTCATGTTAATAAGCTAAAAAGTGACGGATTTCGATACAAATTATTAACTCGTTTTTCACCCCTTTAGCGATTGATTTTCGAAAAATCCTTTCTTAGCGGACGCCTACATTACCTAAAGAATACCTGTACCAAATTTCAGACTTCTAGCTCCAGTAGTTTTGGCTGTGCGTTGATATGTCACCCGATCAGTCAGTCAGTCAGCTTCTTCTTTTATATATATAGATTAGCTTTCGCCCGCGTCTTCATCCGCGTAGAACTCTGTTACTTTTCCCGGATAAAAGTTACCATTGTCCTATTTCAGGACCAATAGTAACTTTATACCACATTTCATGACTGTTCGGCCGTTACGGAGCTGAATCGTAATTAACGTGTACACATACACACAAACATAATCTTTCGTATGGGATAAACGAAGTTTTGTTAATTAATTTTCAGCTGCCTTGCCCGAGTGGAGACGCTCACCGACAAGATTCCCACTGACCCCATAACGATAAGAATCCTGCGGATCGTCGGCACCGAAGTTGTGATCAAAGCCCTGGTATGGCTCAAAAAACTGAAATTTTGTGTGCGTTCAAAAATTGAGCGCGCTTTTGGCAAGATGCCTCTGTTCGCCGACGAGGAGTGGTGGAAGAATCCCGACGGCCCGGACTGGATGTGGTGGCTCGTTGCCAGCCTGCCGTTGGCGCCCGAACTAAAGGTGAGATTATAATTTATAACCCTGTCTCCGTTAGCAAAAGCAACCGAAATCTCCCTTAGCAGTTACAGTGCTGGACAAAAATAATTATACACTTAAACAAAAACATTTTTTGTTAACTTCGCCACGTGTTGGCTTTTAAACTTGTAGCATATTTAATGAGATATATTATTATTATAAAAAAATACAATGTTTACCATAATGTTTGTTTTTTCTAATGCTTGATTACTTATACTGCGTCATTTACTCTGGACAAAATGGATAATACATAACGCTTTACTATATATCAATGAATACACAATGTTATGCCTTGGCTAGAAATAAAAATAAATGAGTAATTATGTCACTCTTGGCAATCCTCAGTGATGTTAATGCATTATTTCATTTCGGAAAATTGCCGAACATATTCCATCTCTGTTGTGGCCGTACAGAATATTTGGAAGTTTTGGGAGTTTAATTTGTGTTTTTTCTTACTGTATGATTTAATTTGACCAGAGCAAAATGAAGTGCTATCAATAGTTACCAATAGAAATATGATAAAAAATATGAATGCTAATATCTATATTTATATTATTACCTATATTATCTGTATAGAATAAACCATGAAATGCTACAAGTTTAGCCATATTACTCAATATGTAGCTGAATTCATAAAGTAGTTGTGAAAGAAGTTTTAATTTTCGAGTTTGTCCAACACTATAATTTACGATTAGAACGTGGGTATGTGGGTGGGGTTCAGTTTACATTGATAAAAGCAATGCCAGGCGCAAAGTAAACATGGATTTTCATACTTCACATATAAAAGAAAAACATAATTTAACCCTACGTATACTTAACACGGATCCGTGCTTTTACTTTTTAGTACACTTTTTCGGTATTTTCTTTCAAGATTTTTTAATACTCCAAGAATTAAATGAGACGCTATCAAAATTATTAATTATAAAAAAACTGGTCGAGTTTGTTTTATTTTAATAATTAATACTTTTTTCTTCACAACAACACAAAAGAAGTAGGTATAGGTGAAGCACTTAATTCGGTTCCCGCTGTCGACCCTACAAGTGCGCGGGGCATGACATTAAAGGGATTAGCGGGCGGGGAACGAGTTAAACGGTCCACCTATATTACGTTTGGTAATTAATTGACGTGTCTTTTTATTACTTCTATAAATTGGTGGTCTGTGCACATTTGGTACCTATATCCAGCAGGGGAGCTGATAATAGTGATAGCGATGGTGACGATGACGTATTTGTGTGACGCAGGACATGATGATCTCCAGCAGAACGCTGCTCACGCGGCTGCGCGTCATGGGCCGCTCGCTTCAGCTGGTCACCAACGCCGCCGCGTACGAACAACTCTTCCACGACGAACCGCAGTAACACTCCCCGCCGGTCTCGACTGAATTTATTATCAAACTTGCAGGGTTCTAATTGTGATCGTTAACCAATATTATAAAGCAGCCCTCATATTACAATAGAATGCATTCCATGCCAGGTTAATGCTGGATCTTAGTCTGGCCAGAGAAACGTGTCACAGAAAAATTTAAAGGAAACTTTTCAATTATGATGCTAAATGCACTATTTCTGTAGAGGGCTTCTAATCTAAAACCCCCGTCACTCAGGAGTGAGAAAATTTAAAGAAGTGACAAGATGAGATTCCAGTTTACATTACTGTTGTCACGTTTTACTGACCAGACTAAAAACATCGAATGGATTAGTCAAATTAAAACTTTCGTTAGTCATTATGAACACTTGAAATAAAAACATAAATATCGTGAGTAAAGCCGTTTTTTGATGCCGCATTCCCGTGGGAGTGATTTCGTGAAAAGGGACGGAAGTGTGTAACAGGAAGCCGGGGAAGCGCGCGCTATTTGATTTGACCAATGAGCGAGCGCGGTGATAGAGTTGGCTGTTGGGTGGCACCAATCCATTTTCCGAGAGGTTGGGGCTGACTAGAAAGAGAAAAGACCTACAGTGTAGTGTATAAAGTGTGCTGTTATATAAACTTTTGATTTTTTACTAGTTGTATCAAGCAAGGTGAAAGAAAGATTACCTAGTTTCAGAATCGAATGTTAACGTCGCTTATTACCAAAGCGAGATGTCAGATATTACACATCATATGCGACTACTATGAATGCACGTTCGTTTTTATTTCAAGTGATCTAATGGATTAGTAATCTGATAAATATCATCAAAATGGCATTGATTTACTTACAACTTCGGCCGGCTTTTTTTATTGGCATAGTTAAACAGGCGGACGGCCCACCTGATATTTTTTCCATTGTTATCTGGGTCTACCTCGTTAGCTTTTCTCAGGTGGACCTGTCGCTTCGTTACTTGAATTGTTGTGTCTTAACCTGGCTGATCAGTAGAAGCAGCCGCGGGTAGAGACGCTGTTTCAAGTGCCTCTAGCGGAGGCTGTTAGACTTGCTGGTGCGAGCAATAACCAGTTAAAATTCATTATTAGTCGGTCCATACCATATTTCGAATTCTTGTATATATTTACGAACCTTTCATTTTCATGATGGCCGTTGCGTTGCTCTCTGTTATACTTTTATGTGATTTACAATTTGATTCGCGCAATTTTTATTTTCATTGTTATTTTTTTTATTTCACGAAATCTCAACTTCTAGAACACTTTCTTCTTCTTTTTGTTTTTCGTTTCTGAAAAAAAAATTGCAATAGGTACTTGAGTTATTAGAATGTATCGCTCATTTTATCGGGTCGCTGATGTTAAGATGGCGGTTTTTTGTTTGGATGATTTATGAGCTTCAGCTCGGTCAGTGAACCACTAGCTGGTTGATCGAACTAAACATATGTCTATTATTATTTAAAAATATTTTAAAAAAAATACAAACAAAACACCCATACCACATTATTGAAGCGCATAAATCAGGAGACCTGTATCAAATTTTTAACCCACAGGACTGAACTCGCTTTGCATTCATATGGAAATAATCGGGAACATCGATTAACTGAAAGCCGAATAGTTCCAAGGTACTTTCTTAGATCGCGCATACGTCATGTACCCTTTAGGTGCCTTTGGTTGTTTTAGAAATTATGAATATGAGCTCGTATTTCCATCGCAAGACTGTCTTCAGGTAGGTTTTAGTGATGGGACGTCCGGGTCCTTTTAGTTATTCGTCTGCAGTGCAGCGAACAGGAGGGTTATTTCATTTAATTTCAGCTATTAATAATTGCATGTTAAAAATAATTGCATTTAATTAATACCTTAATCTGTTTGTATTCATTAAACGAACATAATTAGTAAGAAATACATCAATAATAGTAATATTAAATACATAATCGTATTATATAAAAAATTATAATTCCATGTCTATACATACAAACGTGAATATAAAAAAATATATAATTTTTATAATGTATAAGTAATGTTTATAACAAATAATTCTTCATTTAACATGAAGCACTTGGCGACACTCTGAAGAATTTATTATATTATTGCCTTGAAATTATCTATTTTGTCTACTTAGGTTTAAGTCCTTGCGATTGTCTACAAAACTTTTGACTTTAGAATATTTGTATTTTGTCTTATATCTAATTATAATATAATATAATATTTGGAGCAAGGTCACTCGGCAGATACTACGTTTTGCAGAGAGTTGTATGTTATTTAGAAGGACCATGTCTTGTAATTGAAGGAATGCTTTCCCAAATGATTGATGTCTTGTAGAAACGGCTAGGAATTTGTATTTAATCGGTCATCAACTCGCCAAAGTGGTACCGTAAGTAAGTAAGTAAGTAAGAGTAATCTTTAAAACTGTCGCCAGAAATTGTTTTTTTAATTCTAAAATTATCTGCAGATTAACATTGTTCCTACCTCGGCTGTACCTGTTGTTGTAATCGAAAGCCACCTGCTAACCTATTTTTACCGACACAAAACCCTAAAGCTAAAAACCTAGCACTTATGCTATTTTTATATCTTCTATCCGTTACATTGTATTTTCATTTAATTACTCTGAATGTTTCAGTGTTAAATGGGCGAATCAACTTTTTAGTGCCACCCGTTGCTATGGTTACACAAATTTTGTCCCTTGGACAACCTAATCATTTTTCTATGAAACAGTATGTAAGTGTCACTTGGACAACCGGGGGCAAAATAACAACACAAAAAAGTTGATTGACCCAAATATTTGATATCGCCGATTTTTTTTTATAAATACTAGCCTGCCCCCGGCTTTGTATGCGTAGACCGCTACCCGTCATTACCCGTCATACAGCTGTGACGTCATAGTTGTTCCTTTTTTTATGGATTGTTTTTGCGAGTGGTATGAACAATGACTTTTCAAGGCTTCATAACTCATAAAATAATCAACATAAAAATGTTTTGCGTACACAGGTCGGTTTTTATTACTCAGTACTTTCCAATACACGATGAAAAAAAATGATGCATCTTCCCTATTGACGTAAATAGTCATAATAACTTTCTAACCTAGTTTCATAATCTAGATACCTCAACAGCGTTCAGTAAAAGTGGTGGTTTCAGAGTTTTCTCGATGTACTATAACACCTCACTACATCTGTAATATATATATAACAATATTGCAATGGCAGATGTAACAAGCTATCATGTATTAAACAAAAGTTTATTATTCATGTCGGTAAAAATATATGGTTCTTAGCATCGTTTGTTACAGAGGCAGATATGATCTCATTGTTCAACAGAACTTTCTGTGGCTAATCTCAGAATAATATTTAGGTAGATAGTTGTTTAGTTAAAACCTATGATAAGAACTTGTAGAATAATGTAGAGGAGTTCAACAAAGCTGATTTGTCGCTGTGATGAAAATGTCTGGAGAAATAGGCATCTATAATGAACCCTTTTCTATGTCTTCATTACTATCACTATCTATTAGGAGTTTTCACATTTTTTATAATAATGTTAATTTAAATAAATATATTTCCTTAAATTAAACAGAACAATGTACACTATAGATTGCCTTTTCATGATAACTAAATTATTTGAATTATTCATTTTTCCGAAAGATAATTACATTTACGATCTATTATAATAAATTTATTATTTCCTTGAACTTATGCAGCATACGGAATAAGTAGAATCCTTGCGACGACCACTAAACCCTCTATGCAAAATTTTCATTTCGTATTGCCATACAGTTAAGCCACTTATCATGGTTGATTTTGATTTTGCATGTTAGTGTTTTGTGGATTGCAAAATTTTCTGTATGTGTGCTAAAAGGGCAGGGAGTCTTTGAAGATATTTAGGATTTCATAATAATCTAAAAAAATAGGTAGGTACCTGAAATATAGGACAAAAAACAACACAGGAAAACCAAGTAAAGCATTGAAAAAAGTTGTAGTACTGGTTAAACATCCCTTATATCTCCAAAGGTATGTTCCCTATCGATTGTTAAGAATAATGCTGGCAGATCACCTACGCGTTGTGAGCTCCCTATGTCTGCCTGCGAAGCATCAGATTTGTCATAAGAACAAGTCGAAAACTAGTTTGTTCAGTTATGTGATAATTAATTAAATGCATGTTCTGAGATGTGACTTTAATTTTATACCAGGTAATTTCGAACGCTGTCAAAAGTATGGGCTAAAAGGTTTAAAATGGCCGTTTTACATTAACGCCGAACCGCCCCGCGAAGCGTATACTTTTCTCTTTTACACATAGGGTAAGTGAAGCAGACAAGTACCTATGCGTTCACGGGGCGTCGCGGCGTGAATGTAAAGCGCCCTTTTAGATTATTTTATTTTAGGAAGCACGGCATGCGTTTCAACCTAGTCTCATTGGCCCAGTAAAATTAAACTTAAAACTTAGCAGTAAAAGTAAAATTAAAATGTAGTTTTTGAAAATTGCTACAGTTATTCTTTGAGGTATCCAGGCGCCTCATTCGGGAACGCTAAGTGATTCTGTAGCGACTCGTAAGCCAGATTTCTCATTGCACTCTTCCGCACGACGCGAAATGCGTAAGAGCGAGATGAGAGATATGGCTTACGAGTAGCTACAGAATCACTTAGCGTTCCCGAATGAGGCGCCAGATGAACATACTAAAAGTCCCCGAGGGTGGGAGGTGAGCCGGCAGCGGTGAGCGATGCGACTGGGCGACTCTGGGACCTTTAGTATGTTCATCTGGATACCTCAAAGAATAACTGTAGCAATTTAAAAAACTACACGAATTATTCGGTCTGATCGACGATTATCGAGCTAATTTTCTTAGGCCACATGATGGAAAGCGAAGGCAGCGTGACAGAACACCTATGTCCGTACAGTCATTGTAACACGGTTTAATATTAGCTTCACATGTATATAACTAACCATCAAGTAATGCCAGTATTAATAGTCTGTACTTAAGACTGATATAATATCAAAACTGACATTGTACTTAAACGATAGTATGTAGACATCTAGGAAGTCGATTTTAAACTATGTACCTAAATGCATAATTTTATAAAAACAGGAACCCCTCTCAGGTGAAGGCCTCTTCCAAAGATTGCCATTATTTGATCAATATACATATATGTATATTAAAGTTTAATTAACGATTAACGGACCTTATTGTCCTAACGGAAGTAAATGAGCTCGTTAACAATTTTAAAAGTTAATACGTTACTCAAAATGGTATCTTCGTTAATTACCGATTAACGGATTAACGGTCTTGTGCCACTTGATTCTGGCAGAATTGTACTGTGCACCATAGTAACATTAACAGCGTTAACTCTCTTTGACGTGACGCTAACGTTAAACCACAAATTACCAACTACGTCAAAATACTCACAATCAGTGTGACCATTAGGAAAATAGGGAATCTGCCATGCACTAACTGCCAATACGCCATTACCTGCCGAACGCCGTTAGGCCCTATTTCCACTGAGCGTCTAGCCGCGCGCGACTAGCCGCACGCGACTGCCATTTTCTATGGAGTCGCGGTCGCGTCAATGGGTATGGAGGCCGCGACTCCGATGGAAATGACAGTCGCACGCGGCTAGTCGCGCGCGGCTAGACGCTCAGTGGAAATAGGGCCTTAATAAAAATTCCATAAATAGGTATGCTACATAATTTTAATTCCCTCTATGAATTGAATCAACTGGGCCCTATTGCTTAATACAATATAAGTACTTGTAACTAGTATTACAAGCGGAGACCTCTTTTCAACTTCTTTTACTAGAAAGAGACTCCGTCTGTATTACAAGTTGGTGCCGTTTCACGAAGCTACATGAATTGGCATCATTCATAAAAAAGGTTGGTGCAAGCGTTAGCCACTGATCTACAATATAACTGTGCAATACCACTGGTTGCACAATTATATTGATCGTCTTTAGATGATATTGACGGTCAATATCGACTACTGACGATCAATATAATTGTGCGACCAGTGATATTGCACAGTTATATTGTAGGTCAGTGGCTAGCCTTGGGCGTCTTTCACGTACAACTAGCGTGCGCGGGCGCGCTGACTTTTTTTGGTGCCCACCTGCGTTTAGTACGTGAACACTTGCATACAACGCTATCTGTTTGATATTTCGTGACCGCGCCCGCGTGTTAACGCAAATGAAGCTTTAGATTATAATAATAAAAATAACAAGGCTGGTAACACTGCTTAGTAGTACATAGTTTACACACAGGACACCAATTCTCGCTGCATTCGAGATAATGTCGATTGCGAGATTAAACGTCAGATTCGTACACTTGTGTCAAACGACTGTATGCATACAGACATGCTGTCAGTGCATACAGTCGTTTGACACAAATGGGGGGCTAGCACGACATGCCCGCGAGTCGTTTGTCGCTCAGTGCGTCTCTGTCAAACTAGTTAAGTATGTAAGGGATGAACTGAGCGACAAACGACTCGCGTGCAGGTCGTGCTGTATGAATCTGACGTTTAATCTCGAAATCGACATTATCTCGAATGTAGCGAGAATTGGGGGCCAGGGCATTTGAGGTAATCTCACATGTGAGTTTATCTCGAATGCACCAGGAATTGGGGTCCAATTACATTGACTTCGGTGGAAAACGTTTCTCTGAATAAAAGATTTATTAGTCCGCTCATTTTCATCTATTCATTTGTAATCCTCTTGAGTTTCCCTCCAGGCCCCCAATTCTCGTTGCATTCGAGATAATGTCGATTGCGAGATTAAACGTCAGATTCGTACACTTGTGTCAAACGACTGTATGCACTGACGTTTAATCTCGATTGTGAGATTATCTCGAATGCACCGAGAATTGGGGGCCAGTGTGGATTGGCGTATGTTGACGTAAATTAGACCTATTATTGATTTGTTTCTTACAAACATCACATGAATATGTTTTCTATCCAGTGTGGATTAGATTATGTTTACGTAAATTAGACCTATTATTGAATTGTTTCTTACAAACATCACATGAATATGTTTTCTATCCAGTGTGGATTAGATTATGTTTAAGTAAATTAGACCTATTATTGAATTGTTTCTTACAAACATCACATGAATATGGTTTATCTCCAGTGTGGATTAGCTTATGGCTAGTTAAATGAGACTTTTGACTAAACCGTCTCACACAAACATCACATGAATATGGATTCGCTCCAGTGTGGATTATCTTATGGCTAGTTAAATGAGACTTTTGAGTAAACAGTTTCTTACAAACATCACATGAATATGGTTTCTCTCCAGTGTGGATTAGCTTATGGCTAGTTAAATGAGGCTTTTGACTAAACTGTTTCTTACAGACATCACATGAATATAGTTTCTCTCTAGTGTGGATTAGCTTATGTTTATTTAAACCAGAGTTAGAATTAAATTGTTTCTCACAAACATCACATGAATATGGTTTCTCTCCAGTGTGGATTAGCTTATGTTTATTTAAACCAGAGTTAGAATTAAATTGTTTCTTACAAACATCACATGAATACGGTTTCTCTCCAGTGTGGATCAGCTTATGTTTATTTAAACCAGAGGTAGAATTAAATTGTTTCTTACAAATATCACAAGAATATGGTTTCTCCCCAGTGTGGATTAGCTTATGGCTAGTTAAAGCAGATTTTTGAGTAAACTGTTTGTTACAAACATCACATTTATATGGTTTCTCTCCAGTGTGGATTAGCTTATGGCTAGTTAAATGAGGCTTTTGACTAAACTGTTTCTTACAAACATCACATGAATATAGTTTCTCTCCAGTGTGGATCAACTTATGTTTATGTAAACCAGAGTTAGAACTAAATTTTTTCTTACAAATATCACATGAATATGGTTTCTCCCCAGTGTGGATTAGCTTATGGCTAGTTAAAGCAGATTTTTGAGTAAACAGTTTGTTACAAACATCACAAACATATGGTTTCTCTCCAGTGTGGATTAGGTTATGTTTATGTAAACCAGACTTTTGAGTAAACTGTTTCTTACAAACGTCACATGCATATGGTTTCTCTCCAGTGTGGATTAGATTATGGCTGGTTAAAGAAGAGCTCTGTCTAAACTGTTTCTTACAAACAACACATGAATATGGTTTCTTTCCAGTGTGGCTTACCTTATGGGTAGTTAAAGCAGACTTTTGAGTAAACTGATCCTTACAAACATCACATGTATATGGTTTCTCTCCCGTGTGGGTTAGCTTATGTTGTGTCCTAAGAGCAACCTGTTCCATGTAGTTCTTACTAGAGCATGGCGACTCCTCAGAGGGATCCGCTTTAGTGTGCACTGCTGGAGACAACTCCCTCTTGACAGTTCTGGTCTCAATTCCATTCACTGCTTCTGAAACCAGGATATAATCATTTTATCATCTATTTTATTTCCCATATTAGTATTCAGCTTATTCAGAATACAGTGTAAGCAGCAAACTGCAATATGTGCTAGCAGTCATAAGGGATTAAATACTTATGGTCACTCTTGTCTTGTATGACTTAATTCACTATCACCACTCAAACCGGGTTAATACAATAAGCACTTGACATGAATCAACTCACTGTGCATCGCATAGGCGATGTCCTGCGGCTGCAGGCGCTCCGGGCCCAGCACCAGCTCGTCCTTCACCTCGTGCTGCAGGTACAAGCCCGCCGCGGCCGCCTCGCTCGCGCCGCACTCGCCCGCGCCGGCACACTCCGGCTCCTCCTTCACTTCGTGCTGCAGGTACAAGCCCGCCGCGGCCGCCGCGCTCGCGCCGCACTCGCCCGCGCCGGCACACTCCGGCTCCTCCTTCACCTCGTGCTGCAGGTACAAGCCCGCCGCGGCCGCCTCGCTCGCGCCGCACTCGCCCGCGCCGGCACACTCCGGCTCCTCCTTCACTTCGTGCTGCAGGTACAAGCCCGCCGCGGCCGCCTCGCTCGCGCCGCACTCGTCCGCGCCGGCATACTCCGGCTCCTCCTTCACGCGCACACCGCCGCCGCCGCCGTCACCCGCCGCGCTCATTGCGTAGCTACGTTGAGTACTAATACTAACTAGCGTAATGTAGCGTTCGTTACCGTTGCGAACACAAAGACACACGAACATAAATTACTGCGTTTTGTGGACACAGCACCCACAGACAAAGTATAGTAACTATATAGTGCTATATAGTATCGCTATTGTGATATAGGTGCCCACAGACTAATAAGAGATACCACAAGCTAATAAGAGCACAGAATAAGAACTGCTACCAGTGAGACCATTGGGAACATAGGGAATCTGCCATATACACTCATAAGCTCATATCCCTCTGTTGTTTAATAAGATAACGGGTAATATATTTAAAGTTTATATCTGTAATTTGATATACTCTATGTGAAAAACGAGGGATACCTCGGTTTCGGTATCCCTCGTTTTTGGATGGCCAGATGGTGAACTTATTTTAATAGTTGCGGCGCGAACGCGGGTCCGCGGCGTTGTCGAACGGCGCGGCGGATTTATCATGCCAATGCCACACCAAAGTAGCCGCGGGACCGCAGCGGTCCCGCGCCGCCGCGGTGTGGCATGGTATATCCGCCCGTGCCGTTCGACAACGGCGCGGACCCGCGTTCGCGCCGCAACCGCGTTTGGTTTGCCCCGGCCTTCAGAGGGCTTAGCACACTAATTTTTATCGCGCACATAAAGCATTAGTCCCTTTCGCACCCGCATATTAGTTAAAAAGTGACAGATGCTTTATGTGCGCGATAAAAATTAGTGTGCTAAGCCCTCAGGGCTTATCACACACACATTCGATTTTTCTCCGTACGCAATTTTTCCGTCCGTTCGTTCCGAATGCTAGCCCTTGCGTTCGGGATTCCGAACGGAAAAAAACGAAACGGATTCAAGGCCTGCATACTTTGTGAGTGCGTTTCGGAACATAGCGATTGTGGACAGTACCTACTACGGTACGTACAAAATACGTATTGTGTTTGTTTGGTTGGTGTGGCACACTGCACCAGAGAGTATATAATCACTACGTTCTGCACCACAGCATAGATTATTTTTTGTTTGTGTTTAGATTTATTGTATTATGTATTGTTTATCAGATCTCATGATACATATGTGTTCAATTCATATTAAGACAGTAGGATTATTACCTATAATGGTCTCACGTCTTTTGATTTAAGTACATGTTTATTATACTTAAACACAGGATGACTTGATAAATATTGCGGATTTTTACACAGAAATCCCAAAGAAATCCATTGTAAATTAACCAACCACTAATGACCACCAACTTGTCTCAAACTGCTGTAAGATACGGCAATAAATAAGGAGGTACCTACGTATGTAGAAACGATAACAATTTATTCCTTTGAATTGAATTAATTTTGGTTTTCTGATAATTTATTAACTTTCTTCAGACTGGTGGTTGTATGTACACGTGCAATTTAACAACCCGTGTACATTATGGTTGTCATAAAATGGAGACTGCAGTGGCGAGGGGTCTTTCGAAGAATAAAGTGAGATTTCTGCTTATTTAGTTATTGGTTGTGATAAGTTCTAACTTTACTTATGATATTGTTTAGACAAAACTTATCACAAAAAAATTTTCTTACTCAGAACCATTTAATGAACCTTCAATGTTGTTAATGTAGCTTAATTTTATCATTTCAGAGATTATACATGTTGGAAGTATACTCAAGCTATGCTGACAGCACACTCCCTCACATATAATGAGCATATGTGTCAAAGCTATGCAGTTGACTTCTTATTGGAACCAATTTTTTGGTTTGTTGATAATTTTGCTAGCTATTTGGGAAAGGTCAGTACCTACTGCCTTGAATAATAGGTTATTTTCTATTCCTCGTTGCACAGAATATTAGCAAGCCATTTAAGGTATGATGATGTTAGACACTTACACTGTGTTCTTTATAGAGATAACTTTGAACGTACTTCCCATCATAGACTCACATTTATAGAAGTTATCTGCTCTGAACTACTACTCGTACATTCAAATCAGATTTCATATAGTAAAAAAAAGGTTCATGTTAGTACCACGCTAGTCACAATTCACCCATCTGTGATTGCTGCAGCAGTGCTGCAAATTGCTTATGCTTTCACTGGTTCAAGCATACCCTCTATATGTTTTCTGTTAATTCAGCATTTGCTTTTGATGCCTTTGACCCTATTTCCCTAAGAAAATATGTAGCCAAAATTGGTGCAGGTATTAAGAAGCCCACACTAAGAAATATGCTCAAATGTAATATAGTATCTGCTATTCACGCAAAAATTTAAGAAAACACTCATATATACAAGTTTTGAGTATTAAAGTAAATAAAAATCTTACTGATTCAGTAGCTTTTCCTTGTTCTTTATAGTTTTGCTGTCTTAGAACAAAATGTAGATGATGTTGAACTTTATACCTTAAGTATGCCAAACTGAGTTTGAATCAGATGAAACTTTGAATTGGTTTTTGACACTTCAATTTTATATAATAATTTTATCAAAATAATACTTATCTATGAAAAGAAATTCCATGTATTTATTGAAGAGATTACTTTGCAATTAGGCATTTAATCACCAGGGGCCCGTTTCTCAAAGCATATTAGTGTTTTGTTTAACTTTTTCTTTTAATTATCGAGACAAACACTAATATTATTAGACTAATATGCGAAATGCTGATTTCGCGAAACGGGCCCCAGCAGTTTTATTCTCAAGAATTATGTTATTAATTGTCAAATTATTATTGACTACGTTTAATTTAACTAGTTTTGTTACAAAAGTTGGAGTAAGGTTTGATGTGACAGATATATACAATCGTGCAGCATGATTTAAGGTAGGGACAAACTGAGCCCACATATGCGTATCATAAGTGTGTTTCTAAGCATGCAAATTCAAGAGTCTAGACATCATAATGCATTGTTGCAGACGTGGCATATGTGGGCTAAGTTTGTCCCTACCTTTATGCTAGAGGGATTCTCTCAGCTTAGCTCAGTAATAATAAATAAATTAATAATGGGTCCAATTCGAAACCGTGTCCGCTAAATTTAAGATTACCTAAACTTAAAAAAAGAAACGTCAAACTCGATTTTGTATAGCTCTAATGTTCAAAATCGAGTCTATCATTTCTTATTTAAAATTTAGCGACTACTAAATTTAGCGAAAACACGTTCGAATTGGCCCCAGTAGTATATTATCTAAATTCTTTGCATTAAAAACATTGCAAATTTTGCCCAGAACCGTGTTGTAGCAAAACGTAGAAAATAATTCTAAAAGGCAAATATTAAGATACTTATGTTTCTTTAGTTTTGGCATGATGTAATTGTTCAATACTTGGAGCTTGTCATGCTCGCTCAAAGGTCTTTACTTACGGCGGCGTCGTTGATCGGGTCGTCACCTTCCCTAAAACATGGTTGAGGGAGACGATGGCTGAGATACGCGCCATACTCGTGAACGGGTGCTGTCTGTGGGGTCAGGACGGTTCATGCTTGCAAGGACCTTTTAAAATTGTTACCTTTTCATTTATTCGTTTGTGCGTTATTGGATCCTGACCAGAGAGGCTTCATAGTGTTCTCTATACTATATTCTATAGTGTTTCATATTCGGTATTTCAATTATTAGGACATGAAATATTTTTATTTCAAATTATTATTATTATTTTGATATTTGGAGACCTTACATCTCCTTTTTTTACTTGACCGTGGAGACTGTCTTCATCTCCATTTAACCTAGATTAAGTAGTCAATTTAGATGTTTCATTAATTCTTTATTTTTATTATTATTATTATGACCCTTAGAGGCTTTATACATCTCTAAGTCACTTAACTTGTCCTTGGAGACTATACATCTCCCTTATTAGTTATTTATTATAATTAATTTTTATCTATTAGGATTGTTTGCTGCCCTTTTCATGTGTTAGTTTTAGTTAAAACTCTAATGTAAAAGTTGGGAAAAAAAAGACTTACTGCTGAGTTTCTTGCGGCGTTCCTTCTCAGCAGATGTCACCTTTCGAAGCGCTGGTACCTTCAGACATGTAAAAGAGCCCATGTGGCCTACTTGCAAAATTAATATTTTCATTTTAGAAAAATGCTACTATACTAAAATCAGCTAGTGGTGAATAAACTCTCTATTCATGTTATGGGGTTGAGCTTTAAAGGCTAAATTTGAACATGAATTTTTCACAAAGTTGTACAACAACAACTATAGGATTTTTTCTTAGATAAATATATTTAAATCTGTAGTAGTGATTCAGCTTTTAATAAAATAAGTGGTCTGTATGTATACATTACATTTAATTACCTACATTGTAATTTTTTTGTCAAGATCTCTCAAATCAGATTATATAGAAAGATTATCAAGCTTTTTCTTGTATGTAATGAATGTAGTATTTATTATTACTTACATGTGAATGTGACCATACTTTTATTTCAGGTGTTTGTCTTCTGTGTTACAATACTAACAACAGCGTTAGTGGCAATAGCATACTGGATAGGGCTTCCGTACTGGTGGCAGAAATGTCCGTACACTACCACATTCCTGGTCATTTTTGGCAATTGGCTTTTGCTCAATATTGTGTTCCATTATTATATGGGAGTGGCGACATCGCCCGGCTATCCACCAGATGTAAGTACTTACATAGTAATTTTTTTTTGATGATATATGTTGGCGCGTTTGTACGTTCGATCTCAGGAAAGGCGGCTAGCAGCTTAACTATGCTTAAAAATGTTTTACATTTATACATAGCTTTACTTGAAATATATATCTTTAAATGTAGTTTAAGTGGATTACACAATGTTAGTAGCTCTTGCATTTCACCATTTCAACTCTTTTTTATGATTTAGGGCTCAATGATCGCTGAAGCCGCTAGTATATGCAAGAAGTGCATATCTCCAAAACCGCCTCGCACTCACCACTGCTCTGTGTGTGACCGCTGCATCCTAGCCATGGATCACCACTGCCCGTGGCTCAACAATTGCGTTGGCTACTACAATGCCCGGCATTTCTATTTATACATGGTCTACATGGTCGCTGGTGTCTCCTTTGTTATCATTGCCGGTATTGATATAGGATATCAAGTGATATGGGTAAATGATACTGGTAAGAGTTGTTTTGGTTGTACATTTTTAGGGTTCCGAACATCCAATGGAAAATGGAACCCTTTTAGGACCACTCTCTTGTCCATCTGTCCGTTTGTCACAGATAAGGAGTGGAATGCTCGATTTTCATCTATTTTCTTGAATATCTTTTAAACTATGCATTTTAAAATTATAAAAAAAAATGATTTTCTCACGAGCCCTTTCATTTCTTATGTCACATGATGAAATTGAAAAGTTTTGGTTTTTATTTTAGAGCACTAACCCCATAATCAGAATTAGTTTATTTATATTGAATCACCCAACTTTCGATTAGATTCGGAGAAAATCATGAATGCTACATCATGTGCCACCTTTTCAACTTATTCAATATTTAATTCAAGTTGTCATAAATTCCAGGTGGAATAATACCGCACAACGACCCAGACCTGGTTGGGCATCCAGTCCGCATGAACCAAAGTGGAGTTCTTGTGCCAGTCAAAGACATAGCTGAATATGACTCCATCAACTTCCCGCGCGAGCACCACCTGCCCGTTCCGCCCATCACGGAGACCCAACGCATCGCGGCGCATCCTTGGAAGCGAAAAGCTGTCTTTTTCATGGCAGCTACCTGCGTGTCCGTTCTATTCGCATTAGGCACTCTGGCCATAATGCACGGGAAAAATGTTAGCCGAGGCGAAACCAGCGTGGAAGCCCACATAAATGCGTCCTTGAAGAAGACACAAGGTGAATCGTTCAGGAACCCTTACGACTTTGGCAGGCGGAAGAATTGGAAGCTTTTCTTCGGTCTTACACAGGGCAGGTCGTTTGTGAGACACGTGTTGCTGCCGTCTGCGCACGCGCCCGCTGGCTCCGGGCTCACGTGGCATACCGTTCATGACTCGTCGGAAGACTGGCCTTGAGGTATAAGCTATACTAAATATTGCACTTAACTGAAGAGGTCTGAACAATCTATTAAACAGTCACATGCATATTATAAACTGGTTAGCTGGCACATGTAGAAAAACCACCGCCAAATGCTTTTCAGACCATGTATAGTATAATCTCGTGCTCCATAATTATATTCATACATGTGCTAGGTTATTTAATAAGAGTACGGAGGGACCTGAGGACTAGAAACACTGTGTTCTTTTAGTAACAAAACTAATTTAATTTTTAATTTTTGAGAGCATTTACATGTTATTTGGTTGTTTTACCTTGCATTGTACTCTTTACACTTGACGATAGATAAAATAATGATTTTAAAGATTAAGTGTCCATTAGAGTAGTTTGTTATCCTTTTAGAAGTTTTATTGATGTTCAAATATGGATAATTTGTAAAAAAAGGTAGTGCAGTGAACCCTCATATGCTTAGGTTTACTTACATTCAGTTTTAATTCATAATTCCGTATACATAAAGGCACGCTTCTCTGTTACTTTTAGTCGAAATACCTAGTCGTTGTGAATGTTTGGAAGAAGACTGCTGGACTTGTGTAAGATAACTACTTGTATTTTTAGTCTAAATAAACGAAGAGTAAATGTGTTATTACAAAATGAATATTTATTTATTTTTTAATCAACTCACTATAAACTAGCAGTAGGTCAAGTTCTTGGGACACGCTAAACAAACCAAATTTGAATTTAAATGCCAAATTTATTTAACAAAATGATTACAAAATGTTCTAATGATTAACACACTACTACGACATGTAATTAATGAAAATATTGCACTTTTTATACAAATACATCTAATTTCTATAATTAATTTCATTGGGTTATAATAATGTTCAAAATAGTTTTTTCGTAAACAGAAACATAAGTACCTGTTTATGAAGAGTTTATGGGAAAGATGACGAGAGTCCATAGATTTCTCGAAACAAAAATGAATCTTCATACTGAAATATGAATGCTGAATATCATGAAAAATTAAAGAGCCAAAACCCGACTATCGTAAAAATAGTATTTTCTGATTTTGCTTAATATGACGCATCCTTATAATTCTTATACCCAAGCCTATGACCCTCGCAGGTTCCCCACGAATCATACATAATGATAGGTACCCCATTTATTAAAATCGCTCCATTAGATCAGAAGCTAAAGTGGAACATCCTATTTCTGCTCACATACATAGACTTAAACTCTATAACCTCCTTTTGGCTTCACACAGTCTGGTAAAAATCCAATGGACTCTGAGTGTCTATTTACATTATTAACAATATCACAATAATGTTAAATTACCTAGGAAGGTCATCTTTGTTTTATAAAATTTGAAAACTTAGGCAAAGAAAGAATTCGACTGTCGATTAAAATGTTGATCACTTGGGCGCCACAACAGTAACACGATCTGATCTATTGGAAGCGACATGGATCCATCAATCCAATTGGTGTCTTCATGATGAAAATCGGTATACTTATTTGTGTGATTTTAGGGGGAAACCCGGTTTTCATTCCCTAGTCGGTCGCGCAAGTGATCGACGAAGGCGGCCCTTTTAAATAAGTGCGTGGTGGGTTACATAGACATAGATATTTTATAATGTTATTTGCCCTCCAGAACAGCTGGGTAGATTCTCAGCTGGACAGATTCTCATCTGGACAGATTGTCAGCCGGACAGATTCTCAGCTAGACAGATTCTAAGCTTGTTAGATTCTCAGCTGGATAAATTCTCAAATTGACAGATTCTCAGCTGGACATATTCTCAGCTGTACAGATTCGCAGCCGGACAGATTAGCAACTAGAAAGAGTCTCCCTTAGACGGAGTCGCAGTTGGACGAAGTTTAGTCAGGAGAAGTAAACAAATAATAATAATAAAATAATTTAATAAACAGAGATATAAAGGGGATCTTCTTTTCCAACTGAGAATCTGTCCAGCTGAGAATCTGTCCAGCTGAGAATCCGTCCAGCTGAGACTCTGTCCAGCAGAGAATTTGTCCAGCAGAGAATCTGTCCAGATGAGAATCTGCCCAGCTCAGAATCTGTCCAGATGAGAATCTGGCCAGCTGCTCTGGAGGGTAATTTGTGCTGCGGCTTCTATGAATTAGATTAAACACTCAACCTAGGTGTGTATATATCTACATACATCTCATTCTTCTGTTGGGATGAAAATGCTGACAATGTGAGTTTATTATGTATTACCTACGTATCAACCAATTATTAACACTTTTTGGTTTGGACTAGAAAAATTATTATTATTTAAATAAATACAATGTATAGGCGCGAATTGAAAACACTACACTTCATCTCGCCTCTCTTGCGCACCCTTGCGGTTTCGCATGGCACGTTACATTGCGGGGCGCGATTTGGAGTTTTTTTTTTAAATTTCCAATTGAAAAAATCGTGGCACTTGCCGCCGCCCCCTTTCGTATGCCGCGCGGGGCCATGGCATGGCCCCCCTGCCCCCCACGCTACGCCACTGCCACGGCCCTAGCAAGGTTGAAACAGGGATAGGTAACTTTAGCCCCGTTTTATCTCAGACTATTTCTTTCGTCGGTACTTATTAGAGATAAAGACGGTATTTAACTTATTCTTGTGTCAACCTTTCTATGGCCGCAGTAAATCACTTTAGTTATGCGAGTATTGTAAATTGTCTGAACCAAGTGCCAGCGATGTAAGCACGCTTCTCCGCTGCGGGTTCACTCCCAGATTCTCCCAATTGATCCAAGATAACCTGGCTGTCAGATCTGTGAAAGATAGAGAGTTGAGTATAGTTAAGTTTAGTATAAGTGAGTATCAGTGGCGAAGCGTCAAATATTTCCTAAGGGAAGTCGGACGAATTAGAGCCGTACGTGCGAGTTTGAAATTTAGTTAGAGTAGCATGGACTTCACTGACAGCTAGCCGTCGCTTTCTAGCTTGGTAAAGCCGCGAGGAATCGTCTTGTAGGCCTACTGCGCCACTGGTGAGTATAATAAGTGTAGTGGTACTAGCAGTGGTCTGACGCGCAGCTCTAGTGCTATGGGTTGCGGGTTCAAATCCGGGTCGCACCCCTACCACCGACCGATAATTCGCGACCACCTCATACTAAGTAGTGGTCTGACCAGTACCGTCAAATGGGGGAAAATGAGACTGGTTTGTTAAATAGGACAAAACGTAGGGTAACATTTGATCACTTGTCATGGCAACATGGTTATACCTGCACTTCATGCGCGCCGAGTGAAGGCGAGTGCAGACGAGTGGCTACGTGAAGTGGGCCCGCTCGGCTCGAGTCGTGTGCGCTCGCCTCGCCTCGTCTCCGCTCGCTATAGTTGTCGGTTTTTCGTGCAAGATCAAAGTGACGAGTGAAATTGCGAGCGGCCCGACCTCACGCGCGCATACATTAGGGTGGGCTGTCGCGGCACGTCCATCGTCTTCTACGATTCAGCGGCAACTGAGCTATGCGCGCATGAAGTGCAGTGCCACTCGCCACCACTCGCCTCGGCACCACTCGCCGAGCGCCTCGCCCGAGCGCCTCGTACGAGCGTGAAGTGCAGCTATTAGAGATATTCACGTCTGTTTGCTGCCAACTCAACCGCAATAACAGCACGTTCACACAGGTAAAGCAAAAAAGTTGTTATTTCTATCACAAATTCTCCAAAAATGCGATCTTGCACGTGCTTCCAAACTGATGAATTTTTTGGTCTGTAAAACAGTGTCGGCCACGACTGCCGTATTAAATATTTCACAATAAAAATACCCAGTAGTCTTACCTCACTTTATCGTCGATCGTTTGCAATTGACATTACTACAGTAATGTCAAGTCAACCATCGCGAAAAAAAAACAGAAAAATAAAAGTACGTTCGCATTTGGGAAATTTGGGAAGCATGAAAATGAAAACAAAAACTGAAATTCTATGCCTATTGTTGATTTTTATGTAGATTTTTCAATATAAATAGGTTAAGATTGTGACTTCCTAGTTTATAAGAACAAATGATTATTCGTGTTCGTAAATTGCTATTAGAATTTGTAATTCTAAGCCAAATGTTTTTTTTTTAAATATATTTTTATCAGGTAAAGATTGTGATTTCCTACGCAATAAGCTAATAAAAGAGTGATTAAACATAGATTCCCATTGTAAAATTAAGTTTTAAAGTTTCACACAAGATTCTTTAAGTTTTGTACATTTTTTTTATAAACGTGTTCGTTGCGAACAGACCTTTAGCAATACATTTTTTTAAAACGTTATAAGTGTCCTATGTTGCTTAATGTGCAGTGTAACTCCGATAAAAGTCACGAAACACTTGTTGTCTTAAATTACCCCACCCTACAGTCTAACTTGGGACAGCCATAAAAAAAATATATAAATAAAACTATTCATATACCTGTTAGTATTATATGCAAAACAGAAAATATAGGGTAAAGGCACCAGTAGTCAGCCTTTTAACGACGTTTGAGTTTTGAAATCACTGTTATTAATTCAGGATTTGACTAAAAAATAAACTGTTTTTACTGTTCGATCAATAATTTATTCTAGTTTCATTGCAATTTAAGGCAAAAATATAAAATCATTCTATAAAATAGAAAAAGAAGTTTAAACCAAAACATACACATTTCTCTAGTACTCAGCCTCCAAAATCTAATAGTCAGCCACTTTAAGCCCAGTACTCGGCCTCTAAATTATTTGTTAAAATTTGATTAAAAATCAAAATTATTAAATGAATAATTAATAGACAATTAATAGTCGTTAAAATTACAATAGTTACGCTTTTAGTTGAATAATATTATCTTACAGTTACAAGGTTCAGACTCCATTTTCATCTTGAGACACTGCGGCATATTGGTCTAGAAGATATGGTACAGGTTTCCAGAACGCTGCAAGCTGGATTCCACGATAGACCTCTTTCTCGAAGATGGACGTCCCTTATTGGACAGTACCTATGTCCCCAGGTACACATAATCGTCAACTTCTTTGAGCGTAAAATCTCCAATTTTCACGGGAGTTTGCAGTACAGGGACATTTGTCATGATTTTGTCTTGTCCATGTTCATTTTAAGGCCAGCTCATTCGGAGGTTCTACTGTGGTCATCGAGCATTAAACTGAGGTTCTCCGAGGTCTCGCCGATTATGTTGATGCCAACCCCTTTCTCATTCAGAACCTTGAAAACGCATTCCAGAACAGATTTAGAGAGATAACATCTCGCTGTCTGGCTTCCCACTGCAACACTGCAGTAGGTTTTGAGTTCTGGTTCTATAGTTAGACTAATATAGTGGCGTTTTCGTACAAACACTTCAACACTCCGATGTACCTGCTGTCGATTTGGTACCGCTGGAGAGACTGCAGTGCAGTCTCAATCGTATCGAAGGCTTTCTCGTAGTCCACAAACGCTGAGCAAAGAGGCGGATTAAACTCTTCGGTCTCCTATATAACCTGCTGTAGCGAATGTATGTGGTCTACTGGTGCTGAAGCATTTCCGGAAACCGGCCTGTTCAGGAGACTGGAAGTTTACTATAGGGTACTATAGTTCTTACTGTGGTACCCTTCTCACTTTTGAGCCATGTTTACAAGCTGTTTTTGAGAGTAATTACGAACCGTCTTGCACGCAGGTTTGATAACTTCCAGTCTCCCGAACAAGCCGACTTCCGGAAATGCTTTAGCGGGGCATTATTGCCCTGTTTCGAAGAAGAACAACACCACACTTCTTTTCCATGCCTGCAGTGTTTACCCCTCATGTGGAATCGAATAACGTCTGAAGGGCTTTAAGGACCAACAAGGTTTTCCAACTGCTTTCAGAAATTCGGCTGTGATTCCGTCATCAACTTATTGTATTTAAGCTGTTTGAGAGCCACACTAATCTCGTACAGGTTGACATCTGACATGTTTTCGGTATAGTGACGGATCGCGATCTAGGTTTTGGGTCGTTGGCATTAGTTACAACTGTATCAAGACTCATGTTACGTAGGCCTTCAGGAATCCATAGGTGATGCCGGTCTTGCAATGTGCCTCGGAGAAGACCAACAGTTCTACATGCTCCTCTAATACGCATTCCTTTCGTATAGCTTCCTTTGCAGAAGATAGTTTTTCTGGTAGATGCTTTGTTTGTGTATTGGTTTTTGTGACATGCTTTACTGAACATAACATTACGTTTTTATTCATGAAACAGTAAAAAGACTAATAAGTACCTAAATAAGGCCCTATATAGGTTTTTTTCATACTTTATTAAGTGGCTGAGTACTGGAGCTGCAATTTCCATTAGTCAGCCACACCAAAAAAATACTTTAAAAAGCGGCTGACTACTGGGTTTTTCTAAAA
The DNA here is from genome assembly GCA_947859335.1 of Tortricodes alternella. Classification (NCBI taxonomy): domain Eukaryota; kingdom Metazoa; phylum Arthropoda; class Insecta; order Lepidoptera; family Tortricidae; genus Tortricodes; species Tortricodes alternella. The sequence goes on from OX401970.1 coordinate 11,917,219, forward strand.
ATATTATAGGGAATGTTAGGGTAAATTTGAATCTTAAAAAATAACGATCTTAACGGACCGATTTTATTTCAAATTCGAACGATACCACCAATATCCAGAAGTCAGCCGCAGGTGGCTGAATACTGGAGAACACATAAAAAAGTGGTACCCAATAGTCAGCCTCCGTAAATTATTAAGAAATCGATGAAATACGCTTATTTTATTATCATTTTCGGTTTAAACAACTATATGCATTCACAGATATATACAAATATATCATATAATGTCAACACAAGTCTATCTTTCTTACCTGATTTGAAAACACCGAGTACGAAAAAAACTATGGCGGACATCGCAAAATTGCCGCTCTCGACCGAGAGCACTCAAATAAACTTTTTTTATTTTCCCCCCTGCCGTTTCCCCGCACCGATCGATAAATATAATGATTAATAAGGAATCAAGGAATCAATTAAGAGGCCTACAATTTATTAATTTCAAATAGACTGCTATTTCAAGGCAATAAAAGAGGCAAAAGGCTGACTACAGGATCCTGGCTGGCCACTGGTGTCTTTACCCTAAGTACAGACTGTAAACTGAGACTAGCAATCACATTGCTAACCCTATTATAACTATGTTTTTTTTATCCGGGAATTTGAAAATCGTCTCATTTTCCCCCATTTGACGGTAGTATAGGGCGGTTGCGAAGTATGTGGTCGGGAAATATCGGGACGTACATTAACCGGACCCCGGAATATAGTTTTATCAGACGTCAATTTCAGCGACAGGATCAAATCGCTCATTTAAAATTAAAAAGAAACAACGTAACATACAAATCCATTTCAAATTCAATTTTAACGCGGTTGAGTAAACTTTAAAACAAAAGTGAATTTCATTTGGACTTGTTCCCTTTTTAATGTCGCGTTGCAACCGTTCATCCTTGTCTGAGGACCAAAAGCAACGATCCACCCTGGTCTGAAGCTCTAAAATGCAACAAACCGCCTAATATTCTATATGTAATTACTGAACCTAGCCTAATCTAATTGAATACTAGCCAGAGAACCAAACTCTAAGCCTAAGTAAACTAGCTACCGAACCTGACTAAATTATTTGGATATATTTACTATAATGCCTTATCTACAGTTTATTTAACTAAATTAAACTACTGAAGTTTGGCTGAGTTTTGATTGAAAGGTTGGCCTGTGATCATTCTAGTGTGTATAAAGTAGGACCCCAAGTTATGAACCGTGGACAGTATCCCAAATTCTTTTTATGGAGAATATTATGGCTTCTAATTACTAACAAATTTCCTACCTGTTATCTACCTATCAATAGTTACAATAATATATTATAATACTATGAGAATTCTATCCTAGCTCTATCATTCTAAAGGCAGTTATATTAATCAGGGACAATATCACTATGATTTTCCTAGTTAAACCTATTTCAGTACAAGTTAAAGTTTTAAGTTGATTTGACCGTTGGCAAGGTCGGTAAGTATGTATGAGCTCTTATGAAGATTTCTAAATTAATTATATGAAATAATCAGTATTTCAAATATAGAATAAGTTGTGATTGCTTTCAAATAATCAATTTAACAGTACAGATTGATTTTAAAGTTTAATTTATGTCGAAACATTGTAAGGAAACTTTCCATAAGATAGTTTAGCGGTTAATTGCCAGAGTGCCTCCTTACTCTAAGGAGTAAGGACTTCTTTTCCTAACTATTCCCCAACCATGCGGCCAGTTAAGAGTTGAAGGAATTTGGATATTACTGTATATGAAAGTAAGTATAACTAAGTCAACGATGTTCAACTCTTAGTTGAAATGGGTATTTTCTTTGTTGATTCTCTTATAAAACCAATCCAAATCCGTCCAATTCCTGGATAGGGTAAGGCCAAAGTATTTGTATTTTATATACAATTTATATCATAGTATTTAATAATCTTTAAATTCAACTTTTAATAACACTTGTTACCGAGTCAATTTTTCTATTCTTTAGGTACAAGTTCTGGTGTTCAGAACTAAAGGTAATTAACTACTAGACTATATTATATGTCTAGATATTTGTTCTTACTTTTCATATCTTTCGTATAGTTTCAAAATAAATTTATATTTATTTGTTTACAAGTAGGTCACCGACTCATTACTTGCTCAATTTTGCATCTACCAGCGCTTCCCAAACCTCTATCTGCTGAGAAGAAGCGCCGCAAGAAACTCAGCAGTTTGTCCTTAAGATATTCAACTGTAAGCAATCATAACGTCCAAAATCTGATACATAATAATTATATTTAGGTTCGAAGAGATAAGCATAGATATATTATGCAAAATCTGGATTCTTAGGAGCTTTGTTAGGTTTAAATATATTCTCAGTCCATATTTTTAAGACTAGAATTTACTTCAATTTTCTAGAAGTTTGTTTTGTAATGAAAACAGAGCCTCTATAAGCTAGATCAGACTTTATAGCTGACGAACAAAATGTATTATATTTACAGATTGATTTCAATTTCTTATTGAATATAGGTTTGTTTGTATGACAATAAAGCTGTGGTTTTCTAGCTTGATTGTTTCAATGATTATTCCAATGGATACTTTGAAGATGTGACATTGCCATTCTTTTCGTTGGGCAAGAGGCCACTGGCTTGCTATATGCTTCGCCCAGTATCATTGAGAACGATCATCTAATTGTTCTAGAATATTTGTTAATTAGTTAGACACTGGAATCAATCTTTGTAATAGGTATTTTCAATATTAACACATAGTAGTTACAGAGAGGCACTTATTTTTGATCACAAACAACTTTGATAATTTTCAATAAGTTATAAAGCACTGAGGATATATCAAACACAACACTTATGACGTATTTTCCAAGCTCTGGAAGGTAAAACTAGTTAAGGCTGAAACAAAGGGGTTAAATAGGCCCTAACATGTATGCGAACCTAAACTTCTGTGATGACTCAAAACTGGAGATCAGATCTCACATTTAAAATCTAAATTCGTGATGTGTACTGAAAGGTCCTTACGGTGCAATAAGGAATCCTTCTAATGAACTAAACCAGTTGAGATGCGTCTGTCTCGTGAATACCTAACAGTAGCCCTGGACGCATAAAGTTTTTGGTCTATAATTCAGTGGGAAGGAAACGAATTACAGACCCCTACTATTTTCGTGTATATATAAATATATAGATAAGAGGAACTGTCTCTAGTCCACGCAGAACACCAGACTCTGGATCAGATCACTTGCTAGACCCTCACCGCTCCGAATGAACACGTGTCCTAGGCACAGTGAGTCTAAGATCAACAGCCCTCCGCCGGCCAGGATATAAGTTGATTGGTCGCTGACTCAAGCAAACCCCTATCTCTGAAATTCCCTGAGCTTCGTAATCTCCATTTAGGTATCCACTCAGAAAACCCGCCCACTTACAGGCGCACTCACCGGACTTCGAGATAATGCACTTTTTAATTACCCAAATGATAACTTTTTAATAAACTATCCACAGCAAACAACTAAATAATAAATAAAATATCACTGGAAATTAATCCTTACATTTTACAAATAAACGTATCGTGCCTCGAAATACGGTGGTCCCAGTAATGGAGAGAACTTCAACAGTTGCCGAGCGCAAAAGTCAAAAGAATCCCAATTCCAAGCGTCCCTACTATTTATTCCATACCAGATGGGTGGCAAGGCTCACTAGTAAGTCTTCCATGCCTTTGGAGCCTTTTATGCACCCAAAATTATAATAAACCTTATTATGTGCTGTTAAAACTTAGATTCGTAAAACGCATAATTCATCTATTTCGTCCCATACCAATATGGCGTAATAAATATCAACAACTAATTATTTAATGCTAAGCAAACCTAATCCTATACAAGTTAAGATTCATATTTGTTTGATGCTATATTGCACTATTAGGTAAACACGTCATACTGTGTTGCCACCTTTTGAGTGCGTAGAATGGCTTTGTGGAAAAAAGATTTATGAAGCTGTTATGCCTAAGAGAATTAAACCAATTAAAAGTGCATTCTTATATTATTATCGAATTAAATTCATATAGTAATATTTCATAATTTAATTAATGCTTTAATAAATTTGTGTATGAGCCGAGCCGGTAGTCAGTTTATTAACAAACTATCGGCACATAACCCCCCAAATGTATGCGAAGTCGGTCAATCATTTAGACGAAGCAAACATTTCTAATTCCTCTGCGTACACAAATTTATTTCTACTAATTTATTGACTCTTTCTCCAGACATGTAATCTGATGTAGTGTGTTTTTAAACCCAATGGCAAACAGATACAGCCGAAGTTAAAGGTCCCGGACTATGAGTATGAATATAAATATGAGTATTACACCAAACCATGAATGTACATAGACCCTCACAAGATCTTCTGAACTCAGCAAGAGAACGCAAGCTTGTGATTTCAAGCGTCAGACCGAATGTCAACATCCTACCGCCTTCACGTTATATTTTTTCATAACTCCAACCCGAAATTCCTCATTTCTACAGAACCCGAGAAGGTAAAACGATACGATGTCTCCTTCCGAGATCAGAAAACGTTATAACTAGCTACGGGCGATATACACGCATAGCAAAGGCGCTCATCCTGAACCATCACCCCAAACTATAGCTATCCCCATTGGGAAAATGTGAAGTTGCCGATATCCTTTCGTTTTCCTACCAGTGTAGTCGAAAATCTCCTGTTACTTTCGGCCTTAAAGCCGCGATGCCTTTACATGCAAAGATTTAAATCCTTGCAAATAGGGCCTAACCTAACACCAATTTTCACAAGAGATTTTTGTTTGCCAGTGTTGTGTCGTCTAGATCAAGAATCAATAAACTACTTCCACCCCTCTGATTATTGTCTAACCATTGCAGCTCTAAATAGATTACAAAATTAAACCCAAACACTCACTCCAATGCACTCAATTCACTCTTCTCTTTTATACTTTAACAGTGATTCTAAGATTATATATTCAATCTCGATTATCATTCCTCATTCGCTCTTCCACCCGCCTGCAATGGTTTTTCAACTCGGTCAGTGTGGAAACCTATTTTAAACTGATTATTATTATTAATGAAAAGTTAGTTAAATCATGGCGAAAGTTAAGCTTCGAATAAACAACCGAAAGACTCCCACTAATTCTATGCAATTGCAATAAGTTAATTGTATAATATCAAAATAAAATTCAAGCCAAAACCACCCAATACATTAGCATGTTATATAGTTAGGGGATATACCTAGGTTAGTAAATTTGTATCCCTTTATGACTATATATATAATATCTTTCAACTTAAATATTAATGCCGCTTTATTAAAAGATAAATTTTAACTTAAAAATCTAGGTTATCCAACTCTTATGATCCAACAGGGGATTCTTGGAAACTACAAGTATAAACACAAAAAAAAAATGTTTAAAAAGCTGACTATCAATTCTGAAGATAACTATTTAGGAACCTAATTAACACGGCTATATATATTATAAGATAAGAGAAGATAAACATTTATTGTCATGTGTAGAAGTAACCAAGTGATAATAGTTTTTTTTTAAAACATAACTTATCTTCCTACTCTTATATACCATAAATGTCATAAGGCTAGATTTCGTTTTTTTTTTTATATGAAATTCCTTTACTTCCTAATAATTTTAAATTCGATAATTAATTTGGTCATCATCATTATCATCATTAACAATCATCATCATCATCATCATCATCATCATCACCATCCTCATCCCATACACTTCCCACCGCAGAGCACAGACAGTCTCACCGCGAGAGAGATCGGGCAGTAACTCTTAAGTAATTTATTAACTTCATATTGTATTCTCTTATCTTACCCGTTTAAAGTTTAAGTAGTACTTAAGCTTAAATTCTCTTTTAAATCAGTAAATAACCTACTCCGTGTAATGCTTTGTTTGTTTTTTTTTTTTTTCAATTACGTTGTACGTTAGCTACTTCAATGTAAACAAACACACATACAACCATAGAATAAACAGCAGACGGTATCGATCGTCAACCTAGCCTGGATCATACTTCCTTATCCGAAATAAGGTAATTGTACACATATCGCCCGTCCATAAAGGTAGACCCATAATAAACATTGATTACTATAATAATTATTCACTATGTGATTTAATTTATCATTTCGCATTATGAATTTACCTATGTATCGTTATTTAATAAAATAAATATTCAATCTTGAATCATTAACCCCGTATCAAAATATACGTTTCTAGCGAACGAAACGCAATCGCTCCGATTGGCCAACATTTTTCGACTGAATTACGCTAATTGGTTGGCTGTCAATATGACGTCTGTTTTGGTTTGACCAGATATTTACTTTTTATTGTAGACAACTATTTACTAACATGCTTTTATTAGTTTAAACATATTATAAGAATTGATAATTTCAAAGAAAATTGGTTACTAGAAATCAAATCAAATCCCAGGTATCGGCCACCCTCACGGTTGAAAAGACAAATGTCATATTGGTGAGTATATATTGCTTTATTTTCGCTTTGACTTCTTAAAGATACCAAGAACTTAACTTAAAATCTAAAAGCTTAAAACATTTCATTTAACTACAAATTAACCATGACCGATAAATAAACCTATTCCTTATTTCAGGTTGAAACTAGACCAGTTTGTCAGGCGGCGCTCCACTTATAAATATTACAAAAATACTAAGTGTACTCAAAACGACAAATTCTCTATCTTGCAAGTTCATCCCAGGTACGTTTAATGATAATTTCGTAATTCTCGTCTAAATTCTACCAAAACAAAAGTTACGATAACTCTTACTCATTTGAATTTCTCATAAAAATAATGCAATGAAAATGATAATGTAACACGGAAGTGTTTCAATGTTTCAACCAATTCATGTTATCTTGATAAAAGCTCACACACACCCAAAACTATTAACTAAACTATCGAATCAATATGCCTAATGCATTTTCCTTATATTAGCATTCTTCTTTACTTAGTCAAGAATCTCAAAAATTGTGTGCCTATTACTTGAACTGACATAACCATCTAATACTTATCTATAGAATTGACTTATTAATTTAAAACCATTTATTTAGAAATTATTCCTTTTCAGAACAGTACTTATTTTACTGAGGCGTGAAAATGTGCAAACACTACCGAATGGCTTAAATGCTACCGATATCTTAGTCTATTTGAACTGATATTTTAATAGTGGAAGTTCCTTAACTATAACACAGTATTGAACTCCTGTCATTGTAATTGAAGCTCATATTTATAACTAAGATCTGATCAGATTGTTAACATCAAAATCCAAAAGCTCCTTTATACCTAAATATTACTTTTGTAATTGTGTTTTGTTCAATACTAAATTATTCTAATTTTCTTCTCCCATGTCTTTAAAAATTCAATCTAGTAAAGCAACTGCTATAATCTTTCATCATATTTCCCATTAAATCAGTTCAGTTAGATTCTTTCAAATAAATCTAAGTTTAAGATGACTTTTTAACCGACTTCATCTGAAATATTGTTTATTTTTCAGTTTGCTGGGTTTACTATTGCCTTTAGAAGAAGACTTATTTTATGAAGGATGACACAAAACTCTAAGATCAGCAAACAGTTATCCGAATGGAACCTATAATAACTTATAAACTGCGAGTTCACTCTTAATTGAGCGAACTAATTCTAAACTAACAGAGTTATTACCACTGTATTTTGTTCTTTCTCAAAATGTAGATCATACATACATAGATAGTTACTACTGTATTAGGAACATATTTACTAAGAAACCAAAACTAATTGCTTCTATAATAAATGATACTTAAACCTATATCGTTACAAATCCTGACTTCTAAGTTTTATAATTATTTATTGTTTCATGCATATAACTTTTCAGCAATATTATCCCAGAGTGCATTCTTCCTTCCGAGCAAGGAACCTAGGTTTATAGAACAGTCATCATCACCAATGAATAAAGTTCTACTCTTCAAAATTGTTTTCATTATTTTAGCTATCATAGCTTTACCTATTACCCTCTTCATTCATTATTTCTTTGTTAGTTTGATATAAAAAACCCCCCCATGTAAATGACTTTTAAGATCTTATAACTATTAGAAAATGAAGAAGTTGGAATCTAGCCTCCTATAAATACATACAATGCCTCCCTGCCCTAATAATTCATAAGGTAATTATAATATTCTTACATTGCCTTTCCTAAGTACTAACCTAATTTAAAATTGTTTAGTGTTTATATCAAAAGTTATTTCTAGGTAATCCAAGAAATTCCATCTTCAAATGCATAACTGACAAATCCTTTTTTTTCTTTCAATAGTTATAGACATGAATAAGATAAAAAATATATGAATATGCTCCTTCTTTTCATTACTAATACCTAGTAATTATATCAGTTTTGTACAGGTACCGGCACGAAATTATTTTAAAATGTAAATCGTAATGCTCGTTTATGATCAATACTTCATTATTATTTTTGTTATTAATGACCCAGTTGAGCCTAACTGAACCCAAACTGAATTAAATTGAAGCAGTATTCGTGAATATGTTCAAATTCCAACCTCCTAAATACTACGTAATTAAAAATTGCTTTGAAGTCCGGTCAAATCTTGTAAGTAAGTAATCGGTTTCTCGGAAACGACTGTAACGATTCGGATGAAATTTCGCATTTACTTTGATAAAGTTTTACTTTCCACGTTTATCCAGATACCAATCATTTCTGAGAAGAAAGTAAGAAAGAAAAACGCCAAGCGACACTGTTGCCCAGGTACTTTACCATTAAATACATTGCGGTTTTACGCTGTAATATTCGCTCGTTTTTTAAGTAATATCAGTAACGCATAACATACGGCCTAACCCATAATGTTCTTAGCTCAAAATAAGATAAAAATGATAATAAATTAAATTAAATCACAATCCACGATCATAGCTTAAGTTAATATCTGTAATATATTTATATTGTGGAATAGCAATAAAAATATTGAATATAGAGTATTGAAAATTCTTCAAAACTTATGCCACAGCCACACTTTCTCTAAGAATTCGTTCTCATTCGATTATGACCGTTAGTACAATGCAAGACGATTATTGACGCTAGTAATTCGGAATCGCACATCACTACGCATAATTGTAACGTAACTTCACTTCTATCTTATCTATCACTAGCTTCTGCCTACGACTTCGCTCGCGCTGAACCCAGTTACGGTTATTTCTTGTGATCCTTAAAATTCCCCGTCACAAAAAGTAGCTAACCTATCATTCTAGACTATAATCTATCTCTGTGCCAAATTTCAACAAGAGCCGGCCAGTCGTTCTGGCGTAGTTGAGTAACAAACATCCATACAATTTTTTGCATTTTTAATATTAGTAGGATTTTGTAAGCTAGAAAAACTTCATATTGCTTTATTTTGTTTTACGTAACTAAAATGTCGTCTCTAAAATATTTTAAAACCATTTTTCTCTACGTAATGACTTGAGACATTATGTTTTAAAATAAGAATTACAAACTGTAAATTGCGTTATTATTCTAAGGTTTTAAAATGTAGTAGATTCATACAATCTACACAACCTATGATTTTCCTATACTATTACAACTAAATGTTCTGTGTCCTAGATTCTAGCTACTTAAACAAACAAACGAACAAACATCCCTAGTGTTGCCATAATATTATCCAATATCGATTTCCACGACAACAAATGCAAGCCGAATACCGGCTTTATTACAATCAAACTCAGCCAAAACTTATATAACACTATTAAACAATTGGTATAATTAAAGCAAACAGGTAAAACTATTGCAATAACTTTAAAATGAAAATGTATAATTTGAGTCATACATAACATACTATTCTCATCAGGAAAATTCCTAATCTAGTATTCTTTGTTAATTAAACAAGTCTTATGTCCTAGCCTTATGCACGCGAATCTTAAATATCCTCCTAATAACCCCCCCATTATTTAAAGTTAAGACGGGGTGTATGTTTTATGTATCCAAATTAAACACAACTATAGTCAAATAGATATTCTAAAACGGTAAAATTAACCCGAAATAAACCCCCCAAACTATAATAAATCTGGAACGTACCTCTATAAACGCTTACGCTATGTTTTATACAAACGCGGCCATAGACAAACTAAGACTATTTTTGATGCTGTGGCCAGTGTGGACGCAACGTGAAATAATATTACATAGTACTACATAGGTTTAGTAATCTGTGATTTTGACTGCGAGTGAATTCGTGAATTGATCGAAATGAGCCGAAATTGATCAATTATTCAAAATAAGTTCCCATAGGAGTGGTATAAAACTAAGTGAGCTTATGGTGCTATTGCCGGTTTTCCGAAGTGCTAAAGTGTCAATTTAACCTCGCTATGTGCTAAAACCAAGTGTAACCAGTAATCGCACGCAACGCAATTTCGCTTATACTAACAAAAAAGCAAAGGACTAAACTCCTAGATTCGTACTTTGAAGGAAAATGGATACATCGTGGAAAGAAACTACCATGACCTCGCTATTATTGTAAAAGTTGATCGCGCAATTAATTTGACGGTTTACGAAGTGACAAGAAGCTATCTTTTATGTTTATGTGCACAACCTATCCAATGTATAATCAAGAAAACATGTGAAGCTTAATTGTTTGTTTTATGTTTATTTCTCAAACCCTATACTCCTTGCCTTATTGGTAAATTAATCAGTTAGTAACTTAGAATGTCATTTAAAATATAAAATGAACTATCCTAAACATAACAGGATAAAATAATAACTAAATGCAATTCTTAGTAACCTACAATAGCAATGAAACTTCTAAATATCCTGGTCTGTCTGAATTACTGCAATGACTAGGTAATTCTGTACGTAATTCTAAATGTAAAATTATCAAAATGATTCTGCTTAGCTTACTAAGGTAACAGCTATAGTAATAACCTTATCCAATATCCTGGGCTAACGGAACCAAATGCAACCGTTCATCCTTGTCTGAGGACCAAAAGCAACGATCCACCCTGGTCTGAAGCTCTAAAATGCATCAAACCACCTAATATTCTATATGTAATTACTGAACCTAGCCTAATCTAATTGAATACTAGCCAGAGAACCAAACTCTAAGCCTAAGTAAACTAGCTACCGAACCTGACTAAATTATTTGGATATATTTACTATAATGCCTTATCTACAGTTTATTTAACTAAATTAAACTACTGAAGTTTGGCTGAGTTTTGATTGAAAGGTTGGCCTGTGATCATTCTAGTGTGTATAAAGTAGGACCCCAAGTTATGAACCGTGGACAGTATCCCAAATTCTTTTTATGGAGAATATTATGGCTTCTAATTACTAACAAATTTCCTACCTGTTATCTACCTATCAATAGTTACAATAATATATTATAATACTATGAGAATTCTATCCTAGCTCTATCATTCTAAAGGCAGTTATATTAATCAGGGACAATATCACTATGATTTTCCTAGTTAAACCTATTTCAGTACAAGTTAAAGTTTTAAGTTGATTTGACCGTTGGCAAGGTCGGTAAGTATGTATGAGCTCTTATGAAGATTTCTAAATTAATTATATGAAATAATCAGTATTTCAAATATAGAATAAGTTGTGATTGCTTTCAAATAATCAATTTAACAGTACAGATTGATTTTAAAGTTTAATTTATGTCGAAACATTGTAAGGAAACTTTCCATAAGATAGTTTAGCGGTTAATTGCCAGAGTGCCTCCTTACTCTAAGGAGTAAGGACTTCTTTTCCTAACTATTCCCCAACCATGCGGCCAGTTAAGAGTTGAAGGAATTTGGATATTACTGTATATGAAAGTAAGTATAACTAAGTCAACGATGTTCAACTCTTAGTTGAAATGGGTATTTTCTTTGTTGATTCTCTTATAAAACCAATCCAAATCCGTCCAATTCCTGGATAGGGTAAGGCCAAAGTATTTGTATTTTATATACAATTTATATCATAGTATTTAATAATCTTTAAATTCAACTTTTAATAACACTTGTTACCGAGTCAATTTTTCTATTCTTTAGGTACAAGTTCTGGTGTTCAGAACTAAAGGTAATTAACTACTAGACTATATTATATGTCTAGATATTTGTTCTTACTTTTCATATCTTTCGTATAGTTTCAAAATAAATTTATATTTATTTGTTTACAAGTAGGTCACCGACTCATTACTTGCTCAATTTTGCATCTACCAGCGCTTCCCAAACCTCTATCTGCTGAGAAGAAGCGCCGCAAGAAACTCAGCAGTTTGTCCTTAAGATATTCAACTGTAAGCAATCATAACGTCCAAAATCTGATACATAATAATTATATTTAGGTTCGAAGAGATAAGCATAGATATATTATGCAAAATCTGGATTCTTAGGAGCTTTGTTAGGTTTAAATATATTCTCAGTCCATATTTTTAAGACTAGAATTTACTTCAATTTTCTAGAAGTTTGTTTTGTAATGAAAACAGAGCCTCTATAAGCTAGATCAGACTTTATAGCTGACGAACAAAATGTATTATATTTACAGATTGATTTCAATTTCTTATTGAATATAGGTTTGTTTGTATGACAATAAAGCTGTGGTTTTCTAGCTTGATTGTTTCAATGATTATTCCAATGGATACTTTGAAGATGTGACATTGCCATTCTTTTCGTTGGGCAAGAGGCCACTGGCTTGCTATATGCTTCGCCCAGTATCATTGAGAACGATCATCTAATTGTTCTAGAATATTTGTTAATTAGTTAGACACTGGAATCAATCTTTGTAATAGGTATTTTCAATATTAACACATAGTAGTTACAGAGAGGCACTTATTTTTGATCACAAACAACTTTGATAATTTTCAATAAGTTATAAAGCACTGAGGATATATCAAACACAACACTTATGACGTATTTTCCAAGCTCTGGAAGGTAAAACTAGTTAAGGCTGAAACAAAGGGGTTAAATAGGCCCTAACATGTATGCGAACCTAAACTTCTGTGATGACTCAAAACTGGAGATCAGATCTCACATTTAAAATCTAAATTCGTGATGTGTACTGAAAGGTCCTTACGGTGCAATAAGGAATCCTTCTAATGAACTAAACCAGTTGAGATGCGTCTGTCTCGTGAATACCTAACAGTAGCCCTGGACGCATAAAGTTTTTGGTCTATAATTCAGTGGGAAGGAAACGAATTACAGACCCCTACTATTTTCGTGTATATATAAATATATAGATAAGAGGAACTGTCTCTAGTCCACGCAGAACACCAGACTCTGGATCAGATCACTTGCTAGACCCTCACCGCTCCGAATGAACACGTGTCCTAGGCACAGTGAGTCTAAGATCAACAGCCCTCCGCCGGCCAGGATATAAGTTGATTGGTCGCTGACTCAAGCAAACCCCTATCTCTGAAATTCCCTGAGCTTCGTAATCTCCATTTAGGTATCCACTCAGAAAACCCGCCCACTTACAGGCGCACTCACCGGACTTCGAGATAATGCACTTTTTAATTACCCAAATGATAACTTTTTAATAAACTATCCACAGTAAACAACTAAATAATAAATAAAATATCACTGGAAATTAATCCTTACATTTTACAAATAAACGTATCGTGCCTCGAAATACGGTGGTCCCAGTAATGGAGAGAACTTCAACAGTTGCCGAGCGCAAAAGTCAAAAGAATCCCAATTCCAAGCGTCCCTACTATTTATTCCATACCAGATGGGTGGCAAGGCTCACTAGTAAGTCTTCCATGCCTTTGGAGCCTTTTATGCACCCAAAATTATAATAAACCTTATTATGTGCTGTTAAAACTTAGATTCGTAAAACGCATAATTCATCTATTTCGTCCCATACCAATATGGCGTAATAAATATCAACAACTAATTATTTAATGCTAAGCAAACCTAATCCTATACAAGTTAAGATTCATATTTGTTTGATGCTATATTGCACTATTAGGTAAACACGTCATACTGTGTTGCCACCTTTTGAGTGCGTAGAATGGCTTTGTGGAAAAAAGATTTATGAAGCTGTTATGCCTAAGAGAATTAAACCAATTAAAAGTGCATTCTTATATTATTATCGAATTAAATTCATATAGTAATATTTCATAATTTAATTAATGCTTTAATAAATTTGTGTATGAGCCGAGCCGGTAGTCAGTTTATTAACAAACTATCGGCACAGCGTAGATAGGTAGGTAATGAGTGCGTTTAGTACCTATCTCTATTAAACCCTAATTGATACCTTTTTATTGACAGTACTTTAATTATATGTAGTAGTAAGGGTGAGAAATGCATTTTCCAACTTTACTATTAGTTGGACAGCTGCGGCCCTAACATGCATGGCACAAAGATAAATAAAAACCGTTTATCTCTAAGTGCGTCTCTCTCACACTAGTGCCGACGAAAGAGATAGTAATAGAGATAAACGGTTCTAAATTATCTTTGTGCCATGCATGTTAGGGCCGCTGGGAAAAAAACAGTATTCCTGCTGGTAGAAATTTGTAGTAGAAATAGTGGAAATAACTCGTTTCATTTCTGCGCCTTTCAACCAAAGTGAATTAATTTAGTTGAACTGTCAAATATCGCCGTTAGCTAGTGATACCTACCGCTTGTATTCCAGTGGGCTCTATCTGCTTTGATCTCTCCTCGTAGACATTTTTCCACATAAGTTAATGGATCATAATCGGCATCCAAGACCTGAAAAATACCGTATGCATTTTACCTACTTAATTTGAAGGACTTTATAATTAGGGCGTAGGTAATAAATTAAAGTCAACACATCCAAGTTAACCTTTTGAACGCCACGGCTGAGTGCGAGCAAGCGTGTCACGGACTCCAAGTGACGGCTGTAGCCGACAAAATTTATGGAAAACGTCATGTCGTGGCGTCAGGGTAACGAAAATCTGCGTTCAAAAGGTGAATTACGGTTTTCACTAATAAGTCATCGGAAAAGGGGCTTGGTTTTTTTGTATATGGATGTTTTTAGAAATCAAACATTCATTATGATACTACAAATTTAAAATAAGCTGTGTAAGTATGTGAAGACGTTTGTTTGTTTTTGAAATTCACGCGCAAAATGCTGGAAGGATTTGGATGAGATTTGGCAGACACAAACCATTATCTTAAGTGCAATTATGGCGCGTAAAGTGCAATAGATGGACTCGTATCTACGCGGCCCTCGGCTTCGTCTCGGCCCTCTTAGGCTAGCCACTGACCTACAATATAACTGTGCAATCACTGGTTGCACAATTATATTGATCGTCAGTAGTCGATATTGACCGTCAATATCATCTACTGACGATCAATATAATTGTGCAACCAGTGATATTGTACAGTTATATTGTAGGTCAGTCAGTGGCTAGCCTTACTTGTCCATGTATCGCTTACTTCCCGGCCTCGACACTCGGACTATTGTCGTGATAAAGCGTTGTGCAGACCTCCCTGAGAAGTGCGATGTAGGCGATGGCGAGGCGCAGCGTGTCGATCTTGCTGAGCCGCTTTTCGTACGGGAACGTGGGCACGTGCACGCGCAGCTCGTCGAACGCCGAGTTTATACTGCTAAAGACACAACGTCACACGCACATTTTAGCAATATTTATACATACCTATCACAAATATAACAAAGTTGACTTCTAAGGATCGCAGCTGTTGCGTCTAACGCGCACGGCTCGTTGGGGCTATTCCCACCAGCGGCCCTAACATGCGTGCCACAAAGATAAATTAAACCCGTTTATCTCTATGACTATCTCTTTCGTCGGCATAAGTGTGAGAGAGACACTTAGAGATAAGACGGTTGTCTTGCATGTTAAGGCCACAGTGTTAACTACTGGGAGTTTATTTCCTACCTGTTACCACTGGTAACAACTAAATAAATAAATAAATTAAATAATTAAATAAATCAGGGGAAAATCTTTACACAAATCGATCTAGTCCCAAAGTAAGCTCTAAAGGCTTGTGTTTTGGGTACTAGACGACGATATACGTACTTATATAGAGAAATAAATACTTTAATACATAGGAAACATCCAAGACTCAGGAACAAACATTCGTGCTCATCACACAAATATTTTTCCCTTACCGGGGATCGAACCCGGGACGCTGGCTTCGGAGGCAGGGTCACTACCATCTAGGCTAACCGCTTCGTCAACAAATTTTTTTTATTCTTACCACTAAAACAAATTGTGGGTAACTACTGGGAAATTTTATTCCCATTAGTTACCATTGCGGCCCTAGCAAGGTTGACACGAGGATATGTTAACACCGTATTATCTCTAAATGCGTCTCTTTCACACTATTGCCGACGAAAGAGATAGTCGGAGAGTTCTCAACCCCCGTTTCAACCATGCTAGGGCCACAGGTTAACTATTCCATGACAAATTGTCTCAAATTCTTTTTCTTATGCTATCTATGATGCAAGAATCATTACAGTATTATGCAATTTGAAAACCTCTTTGTCTCTTTGAGATATTTGTGAAAGAAAAAAGGATGTACACAAGCCAAAAAGGTAAAAATTGGGACTTGAATATAAGTAATTTGTCCATAAAATAAAAATCAAGATATTTTCTAGAACAATTGGATATGTTCATTACGTAATAAGCATTTATCAAAAACTATGGGGCCAAGTCTGTTTGAAATAAAACAAATGATAACGACGAGTAGAAGCCATTACAAGCAAAAACAGTACACTTAAAAAATTAATCTTGATGTAATGATATAATAATGCTGTGTTGCAGTTCCCTAACAGGGCGCATGTACCCCAGATTCAAGTTTCTGTCCCATGTGAGCAATAAATTAAGTAATATTCATGAATATGATTAAATAAGGTCGCTGATGCTGAAAACGACGTGACTGACTGACTGCCTGACTTGACTTAATAGGTAAAAAGTAGCTAGCGAAGCGTGAGCATAATGTGCAAGTAAAGGGTACCCATTGGGGCCGGACCTCAGCATCCGTCGGCGTTCGCGCACGTTGGCGGCGGCGCGCTGCACGCGGTACGGGGAGCCGCCGCACTGGTACTCGGGCTCCGCTGTCGCCTCCAACAGGACTTCTGATGACAAAAGCAACACATTACACCGGCTAGCTACATCCCGCGGCAGACTCACTTCTAAAGTTCAGTATCGGTGCGGAGTGGGTACTGCTGCCCTAACATGCAAGACACAAAAGATAAGTTAACACCGTTTATCTCTATGACTATCGCTTTCGTCAACACTAGTGTGAGAGAGACGCACTTACAGATAAAACGTTTTAACTTATCCTTTTGTCTTGCATGTTACGGCCGCTCCTGCTGGGTAGAAACAAGTAGCAACAATAACCCGAGACGAATTTTTAGATATTCCCCGCAAAAAACTTGACGTGTGTAGCCGTGTGCTTACTTTGGGGTGTTTGGCGTTAACACCATTTTTTAATTAGTTACTTGACGTGTGGCTAGCTTATAGCTAGGATTCCTTGTAAATCGTATGGCCTAGAGGCCATAAGACTCCGCAGTCCTATGGCCTCTGGACCATAGGTACGATTAGATTAGAAAGGTTGACACAAGGATAAGTTACTCCGTGAAATCGTCAATGGCCATGGCAAATGGCCATGAAGAGGCCATGGGACTCCGCAGGCCTCTGGGCCATACGATTTACAAGGACTCCTAGCTATATGCCGTAGCAATGAAAGTATTTGCGTGCCCACCTGAATGCAGTTGCCTGGTGTGCTGGTGCACGTAGGCGGCGAGTGGCAGCTGCAGGCGGCCGCGCGCGGCGGCGTACACGCACGACGGCAGCTCCGCGTTCAGCGGCGCCTCGTCGTCCGACCCGTCTGCGTACGCGAACTTCATGCCTGAGTAGTCCACGCGACGGCTCTCGCTAACACAACAACATTAACATTCAGTACCAAGAACCTGCCACGCGAGTTCTCTATTATATTGTTCAAATGCCGACAGCTTGCTGTTCATTCTATACTAGATAGGTATAACTCGGCAGCGTTGACGTTAATAGAAAAGACTCAAGGAATACCATTAGCTCCTGAAAATTTTTCTTAGCACAACCCTGAACCCGCCCGGCGAGGCAACGGCATATAGTTAGGGAGCTGGGTGCCATTTTGGTGTATGATTTGTTCGTATTTCATAATGATAGGGATGAAAGTTTATGTCAATACAAATCGATTTGGTCCAGTAAATGAAAGTTGTATGTCCCTGCGTTTTTGAGTTAAGTTTAAAAAATCGTACATAAAAAATACAGCGACCTAGACGTGTTCCAACTTTTTTTCTATTCTGGGAGTCCTAATGAATCGAATGGACGCAACGAGAACGACGAACAAAGGATTTAGTATTGCTAGGACAGATCTAAAGACAGTTTTTTCTTGATATTCCAAGGAAATTGGAATGGCGCCCGGTTGAGGGCGTGTGATATTAACGTACTAGTTGGAAACAAACTTATTTAAAATTAGCTAATTTGCCCCCGATTTCAACTGCTTGGAATGTTATCTTTACTCCCTCAGGAATTGTGCATTATAATTAAATAAAAAGTAGCCTAAGTAGTTCCTTTTCCGACCTTCCAAGAATCGCTATGCAAAAAATTTAGTCTTAAAGTAGAACCTTTATTAACTAAAGTTCTATAAAAATGCAACCTAATCCATCCATATCCATATTCCTCCCTTATCTATACATATAGGTAAAACAGTACCGTGACTCACTTAAAGACAACGCACAGCCTAAACGGGTGGTCCTAGAGGTTTGCAATTTGGAGGAGACATTCCTCGAGTACCCTAGAAGTGCACTAAAGAGGGATTTTTTGAAATTCCATCCCTAAAGGGGTGATAAAGTTTGTTTGGGAAATACCGCGGGCGAAGCTGTGACAGGTCCACTAATTAAGTATAAGCGCGTCTGTTTGTAACGCCTTCACGGCCTAACTAAGGCACCAATTTTCCTGAAATATGGCATGGACGTAGCTTAGGTCATGTATGGACCTACTTGTTATCCTGGGAAAATTCAATGTTCCCTAGGCAATCGCGATAAACGGATTCTACGCGGACAGAGTCGCGCCCAAAAGCTAGTTTTGAATACATAAAGAGATTTCTAGGGTTGTTTCTTATTTAAATACATCTTTTTTAATATGACTTTGCAGAACAACCCGTAATATAAATTTTTCTTGATATTCTTTTTATCTTCGGCCCTGTGTAACGATTGACATATTTTCCGGTAAATTATGTCAAATGGTAAATGCATAACAATTATTAAGCACAGTTTTTCGTGTCGTAATAGTGCTTATCTTAATGACCGGCTTCATGGTCAAAGGAAATAAATAAGTACCGGTACCTACGCACGAACTGCGGTCCATTCAATATGAGAAGTTAGGTAGGTATTCTTTAAGTTAAAAACAACATTTTATGACTTACCTTAGCGGCGGGGAGGTTGACGAGTCAGCAATTTGCGTCCTGGCTGCTGACATTACTTCAAATAATCCACTCAAGCCACTGATTTTACAATTGTTTCGCAAAGCACTGTCAGCCGACGATTCCTGAATCGTTATGAGGACGTACGAATTGCGTTAAATAATTTTATACCGCAGGGGGTGGCCATTTGTTTCATGTGGTGAATAGGGGTTGCGAATCCGCTATATGCAACTGAACCCTTAAGTCTAGCCGCATAAAGTTTAATTTTGGGTGGTGATTATCTGACGAGTGTGCGCCGCACGGGGTGTTGCTATTGAGAGCAAGGGCAGAATTGGGCGGGGTTTATCCCGATTATGAAGCAGAGGAATGCAAGTGATATTTGGTTTTTATGAACAATAAATCAAAATTGACAAACTCGCTTTGCGTATAGCAAAAATCTATCAAAATTAAATTTAACACTTCTTATTCTTAGTTAAGTGACTTTTAAACTAAGCAAATACACTTTTGAATTGGCCCCATTGATAACTTAAGAGGCGTAGCTGAGCTGGCAACTTCGCATTTTTCTCGATTATTTATGTGATATTCAAAATGCAGTATATTCACATTGTTCATCAGCGGCCCGGCCCTAACATGTATGCCACAAAGATAAATTAAACCAGTTTATCTCTATGACTATCTCTTTCGTCAGCACTAGTGTGAGAGAGACGCACTTAGAGATAAAACGGTCTTTATCTTTGTGTCATGCATGTTAGGGCCGCTAGTGTATTGATATGTGTGTAATGCAATATTTTGTCATGATGAGGCATATGATTGTGTATTTACGCAATAAATACATTTAAGGCCCGGGCAAACCAAACGCGATTGCCCGGCTCTTTATGCATGACGTCACGTTTTGTCACGTCGTGATAAAATATTGTATTACATTTTGGACGAATTAAATCAGAGGACTGACAATCGCCTTACGGAAATGGTACCTCACTCGGAAATAAGCCGAAGCTGCTAAAATACAGTCAAACTAGAAGGCGCCACAGTCAAAGTATTCAATCAAATACAGCAAAATGAAATAATATATAAAGCAAAATGGCACGTTTAGTGCGTTACACATCGTCTGTGAAACCTACTAACTTTTTGAAGGAAACCATTGCATAGGTCCCATGGCCCAGGAAACACTGTGCATTGGGCAATGTTAATAGACGACATTTTTGAATTTCATTCAATTCGACTTAAATAATAGAGAAAAACGCGATAATTGTGAATTATTATTTCTCAATACCAACATTAATGGACATCTCTCGCAGCGTGCGCGATGAAAGTGCCAAGGGCGGAGATTCGACATAGCTGTCTACACGAAAATAAGTAAGTTTAATAAAATATCGTAATATATTCGACTATTCTTTTTAACTAACACAGAAGTAACCTTTTTTTGTTCATTTAGAATGAGCCTATCCAAGAATTCAAGCCGATTTCTTTCCATTTTCGTAATCTTTGACTCAATATCATATTTATACATATTTATGCTTTGAGCATTGTCAAGATTAAATTTATATAAAACTTATAATAAAATCGTTACTTATTATTAAGATAAGCAATTATAAAAAAAAAATATTCTAGTAGGATTAAAATTATTTTAGATAAAGTAGCAATTTGTAATTTTTTTAAATAAACAAATTAATCCACTATGTTAAACGATTTTAAATAAGAAAATACTTGAATTTGTTTACAAAGCCACGTTCCGTTAACATCGATTTTATCGTGTAAAACTAGTTTATTGTGATGACTCAACAAACTTAATTAAAAGCCTTGAATGTTGTAACTGGAAAAAGAACACTGACAAACAAACTAATTTCCTCTGTGGCCCTAACATGCAAGACACAAAGATAAGTTAAACCCGTTTATCTCTATGACTATCTCTTTCGTCGGCACTAGTGTGAGACACGCACTTAGAGTTATGACGGTTTCACTTATCCTTGCGTGTCTTTATTAAACCTACACACGGAAAACACGAAGAGCAAAGTACCAATTTGGCTTGTCTAAAATTTTACAACCGAGACTTAGGTATTTGGAAATAAATTAAAGCTTTATAAATTATAGACATGTGATTGCTTTGATTTTTTTGATTTTAGCAAACAGCGTGCAAGCTCTGTCCGAAATAAGTCGCTTGGTTGATGTTAGCAATAATTTGTTTATTTCTAGCCACCATTGGTGCAAGCGAATTAAATTGTACAGCGGAATGAAAAAAGGAAAATTATTTCTTTAAAATTTATTCGTTACTGCCTTTTCCACAGACCCACGCTGTGTGGGAGGCGGCGGATCGATGCGAAGCTCTCCCTCCTATTGGCGGACGCGGCTCCTGTTCCTGACAGCTCCTCGATAAACAGCAGCAAAGAGGCTTCCACTTCAGTGACGCAAACTTGGGTCGACTATACAAAACTTACTGTATTTTCCAAGCAGTTTTGTTTGGCATTATAAAATACATAGCTAAACTAGGTACGGTGGAGTAAAATGTTGGGAATCTTTTCATTATAGTTGATATCGTATATTTGCCAAATGTACGCTCGCTGTTAAATTCCCTAGGGAATAAGATTTAATCTTTAGTTGAACGGTAAACGCTAGTAAATGTTGCTATGCCGCAGATGGATAACAAATTCCCGGTGCTCAAAATTATGTTAGCGATAATTAAGAACCGCTGCCGGACCTGTCCTTCTAGCACAGAGCATGTAATTAGTAATTACAAATTATACAAATTACTAATTAGGTACCTACGTAACGCGGATCTGCCGTGCCGCACCTAAAGCACCGGTTTCTGTCGTACTTGCCAACAGGTTTGGAAGTGACGAATACTTTTTACTTGTCCGAAATCAACGCAAGTAACAAACATATATTTGAAACATATATTTTCTGGCTTGTACCTAATGTGTGAAAAAGCTGTCTTTGTTTAATTCATTTGCAGGTGACACCTATTTACTAAGCTTTTATGTTAGGCTTACATCCGAAATATCCATAGGTCTTATAGCAAACTATGTGGCTATGCTAGTGGACCCGCCACAGCTACGCCTGCGGTATTTTGCATACAAACTTTATCACCCCTTTTCACCCCTTTAAGGATGGAGTTTAGAAAAATCCCTCCTTAGTGCACCTCTAGGGTACTCGAGGAATATCTCTTCCAAATTTCAAACCTCTAGGACCACCCGTTTAACCTGTGCGTTGTCTATAAGCGAGTCACGTTACTGTTTTATATGTATTGATAAGTGTTTTTTATTACCAATACAGGGTGTATTGAACCAAGTGAAACGGGGGCCGTGCCGGTATCGCTGACAGACAAGTAGGTACTAATAATATACAACTAAGAAATGTTAATTACTATCACACGGTACCTAATTGACGGAGTTAAAAGGGCCAAAACGGTCTGCATCTATTAGTTAGCAGGCAATTTCGTCAAGGGATGTAATTTGTAGGTAATTTCGGAAGTCGTGCCCAGACCGGGCTAGTAATTGATTTGTCGCGGCGGGCTGCGCCGGCGCCGCCACGCGCCGCCACGCGCGGCCACGCCCCGTACGAACATGTTCGATAGATTTCGCGTGAGACCTCTTGTCGGTTGGATTATGTGTGATACACATTTTGAGAGCCTCGTTGAGTTGAACGCATGTGTGCACAACTGCGTTCACGACTGACATGATGCTTAATTGCTTTGTCGAATGCGACAAACTGGGCAAGGCAGGGGAAGGATGGAACAAGAAACTTATGTTGAATGGCTGATCGATATTCTGACTTGCTTGATGATTTGTGATAGTTAATAAAATTTAAAAAAACGAGATTGTTTTAATAATAACGTTTTATAAGAAACTTTAGTTATGATTTGTTAATGTTATGTTCAACGTTCAAATAATTACACCAAATTAATCGACTAGCGTATTAAATAATCCTCTGATCAACTTTGATTGACACCCAGCAGCTTTAAATTAAACGCTCCCCGGATATTCACAGGAGTCTTAATTTAATTTAAAAAGCCTTATATCAACAATTCTCAACCGCGGATGTCGAGTTAATTCCTCGGTTGGATTTGGTTAATTTATTTATTTGTCTGCATATGGTCTGGTGGGATTATCCGGTGAGTGCACGCACGTGGGTCGCGGGTCGCGGGTCGGACGCGCGAGCGGCGGCGCGTGGCGGCACGCGGCGCGCGCACGCGGCCAAAGTGCCCCGAACATGTACCGACGCCTTTGCAAAAACTGTTTTTCTGACTACAATTAATTAATCCGTGTCGTGAACTACATTCAAACACTGTCATTACAGTCGATGAACTGGTTTCAAAAGTATGCCCCTGTCGACGTAATAGCACATTGTATAAATTGAAAATAAAAAAGGAAATATTTATTTTGCTAGTAGGACACAAGGGCTCTCTCATATGACTGAATCAACCAGCGCTTAAAAGGCTGAGAAGAAGTAAAGCAAGGAAGTAAATAGTCCTAAGTCTGTTTTAAACCACATGATAATATTTGTTCAATAATACAATTAAAAAGACCATGTCGTGCCTTTGCAGTTACATTATTTAGCTAGTAAAAAACTATTTCATACTTGTTAGGCAAGGTAGGTCGTTTTTACGAACAAGGAAGAGGCGAAGACCCAAAATAGAGCCTTGAGGCACTTTAAGCTATAAATTCAGAGAAGACTTTACTTTGTTAACTATTACTTTCTGAATCCTCCGGCTAAAATAAGTTTTTAAAAGGTTTAGTACTTTACCTGATAGTCCGCATAATGCTTAAGCTTGTGTAAAAGTGATTCATCCTCCACAAAATCAAATATTTTAGAATGGTCCCCGAAAATGCCTATCTTATCTTGCGATTATTTCCATGCGTCATGAACCTGCCTAAGCACTGAGCAGCATCCTGTTTTCGAACGGCTCTTTGTGAAATCAAGTAAATGATTAGAAATAAGAAAAGGTCTAAATTACTGGGGTCGGATTTACTTCCAGCTTGCGGCTTGCAAAAGGTGTAACGATCGGTTTTTTTAATTATCTGCAGACACAAGCTCGCATACCTGATTGCCCCGCAAAATCATGCAAACTAATAAGTGATAAGTAAGTTTTTGTTGGGTAAAATTATAAATAGGTATATCCTTATTATTATTGTTTATTTTTTTGTATTGTTTTTATTCATATTATATAGCGAATAGCTAAATTGCATGTCATGGCTATTAGCATCTATCAGCCGTTCCCAATATTCAATTCGTGGTCAGATTTTCTTACTTTCTTACTTACGGAAAATTTACATATTTTGTATGCGGCAAATGTCTTTAAATTTTAACCGGTGGTTTACTGATTGAATATTGGGGACGGCCATATTTTTAACGCGCATTAACTTAAAGTTTAACTGTATTTTTAGGGTTCCGTGTCGCGGAACCCACCGACTGTAATAAATGTCGCCGTTAAAATTTTATAGTGTTTGACTTATATTTTGTATATAATAAGCACACGTATGCAAATTGATTTTTATTCACCCTTAAAAGTAACACTTGTGATATTATAGTATCTACTTACGAGTACATTATTGAATAGGTTTAGTTTTTTTTTTGTGGATAGGGACTACAAAAACCGGCCAAGTGCGAGTCGGACTCGCACACTAAGGGTTCCGTACCATTATCTACATAATGGTTAAAGGTTTATGATTATGAAATTAAATGTTTTATTTATTTTTATATTTGAGTTGATCAATGAAAATTGCGGTTTACAATTTATGACGTATTAAAAAAAACTACTTACTAGATCTCGTTGAATCCAATTCTTGGTGGAAGTTTACATGGTAATGTATATATTTTTTTAGTTTCATCATTCTCTTATTTTAGAAGTTACAGGGGGGGGGGACACGTTTTACCACTTTGGAAGTGTCTCCCGCGCAAACTATTCAGTGTAGAAAAAATATATATTAAAAACCTCAATATCATTTTTGAAGACCTATCTATAGATATCCCACACGTATGGGATATAGTTCTTATAGTTTGGGAAAAAAGTGGCTGCGACATACGGACGGACAGACAAACAGACAGACAGACAGACAGACATGACGAATCCATAAGGGTTCAGTTTTTTGCCATTTGGCTACGGAACCCTAAAAAGTAGTAGCGAATAGAAATTTGTGTTCGAATTAGTGTTTAAGAGATCATAAGAAGTTATATATTGTGTGAATGTGCCAAAAATATCAATGTAAATCGACCCAGCCTAAATGGACTATGAAATAATCGCCCCAGTCCATCACTCATCCAACGTGTATACTTAGGGTACCTATCTGAAGTATTATAAAAAAATTGCACAACCCCAACCCGTATTTGTCTCTGTTTGTTGTTTTTGAGCATTTATTATACGCAATTATCAACTAGTCGTCTGCAGGCCCTTTCATTTCAATTGATAGCACTGTTTCTCAAACTTTTTTATAACCGTTTTTATAAGCGATTTGAGCAACTATTTTAACCTGGTTGATACGTGTCCAAACAATGCCCATATCATATAATATGTCGGTTATTATGTTGGCATTAAAAAAGCTTTTAGAACTATCGCGGGTGTTAATTGTGACTTAGAAACAGATTCTTAGGTAACGCAGTTCTCACAATCATCTTTGATCATGCATGATCAATGTTAATTGTTACAACATACCTAAATGAACCAAGCTTATTGAGAGTACAAACTGCGGTAAGATCATTCTTATAAGTAACTTATTTGAATCTAGATTCAAAATTTGATTAAACGTCGACCCAAGAATAAAGTTTGAAGGTCTCAGCATGGATCTGGTTGATCCGAGTGGGGCGGCGCGCGCGCCGACCCTCGTCCGCGGCCCGATGGGAACAACACACAAATTACCCAAAACCAATTGTATAATGTGTTCACGCCATTTAACTCGGCACATTCTAGTTTTAAAGAGGATTTTTTTAAAGCATGTTTCGGTTTGCCGTCGGCCAGTAGATTAGTCAGTGGTAGAACTAACATAAATGACACAAGGATAAGAAAATGTTTAAAGGGGCTTGTAAACGGGTTAGTTTTTTAGCATTTTACTGCTGCAATTTAGGGAATTCCAAAAAAGATTATCTATTTAATCACTATTGGAAACAAAAAGTTTGGGGATAGCCCGAATTGCAGCAAGAAATTGATCGTTTAGAAGCACTTTAAATAAGTTTTCTTCCTACTACGCTTTAATTTCATCATTATGGCCTTAAATACTCAGCACAAAGCAGCCCTTATTTGCTCTAGAGCAAATAAAGTTGCATACAAAATTCATTATTGCAGTGTTTTGTATTTTTTTTTAATTTAGTTGGTTGATCGAGAAGTTTACACCAACAGCTACCCGACCCGCCCATTCACAGTCCGACGGGACAGCTGACCACTTTTCTGTGGACTTACTGTTAGCAAAACAGTCCACATATCGGCGGCCATATCGAACTGTGATTGCCCCGTCTGAAATGTTATGCTCAAAGTACTGGCTGATAAGATAGTATGGGTTACTAAAAGATTTAAAAAAAAATGGCATAATATGACAATTAGTAGACTAGATACAAGCTTTCTGTGAAAATTTTCGAATGTTCGACTTTAGCTTCAGAACCAATGGACCGATTTTAATAAATAGGGTATCTTAAGATTCGGGGAGAATGTGCGAGTGTCATAGGCTTTATAAAAATTGTAAGGGTGCGTCATAACAGGTGCCAAAATTCTTTTTACGTCGCTAGTTGGGTTTTACTGTACCTTTACGTTTTTCTACCAACTTTTTGCAGTAGTAGAAAGAAAAGCAGATTATGTACCTCGCATCAAGTGATTTGTTATTGCGCTCGTGTTTTTAGAGCCCTCACTTACTTTCGGGCTCCAAACTAGCACTCGGTGCAATAATAAATCACTTTCTGCTTGGTGCAACAATCTACTATTGTATCAGATGCATTCTTAATTCAAATAACCACGCGTCATTAACATAAATATAATACAACAATGCATGTACAACATCAGATATCTTTATTGGGTGTCTTTTCGGGCATCCTGATCTCCTCGACGGCCAGGTCTTCGTCGCTGGACCGCAGCTGTACGTATCGGTAGCGGAGCGCCATCGCCGTGAAGATCAACATGTCTAGCATCATCAGACCGGCGAACAGGAAGAACTCCTTCCACTGCACGACAGACAATCATGAAATTAAAATCCAAAGCTATTTACAGATCGCGACAATTTTAATGACACATTAAATAAAGTGTAATAGAAGTTTATGCAACAGTTGCATAATGATAGCCCTTAATATACTACTGTGGGTTTATAAACGAGCCCAAAGGCGAGCGGGCATGTCACTTGAAATTTCGCTCGTCGATTGGTTGTCGTCATGCGACATTGTAATTACATCAGTCTATACTCGGTACAAAGAGCATAATTTCCAAGAGAGTCTGAATATAACTTTATCAAGTATATCACTAGAAGACCATACGTTTAACGTTCGACCTAGTGCGTTCTATAAATTACTTTATTGACGTTATTCTTCACAGCAAATTTGGTATGAGTTCAATACATATAACTCATCTGACGATTGAAAAATTGGCTATGAGTGATGCCAAATATAAATGCCGTTCAATAAAAATCAAAAATCACCGACAGACGGAATATACACCAAAACACAACAGGAAACAACCAAACTTACCTGGGCATCCAAGAAATTGCCTTCGACGATAAGGACTACGATTAAGTTTCCGATGGCGACCGTGAGGAGCCAAACGGATTGTAATACTGATTTCATACTGGCAGGCGCCTGCGTGAAGGAGAACTCGAGACCCGTCACCGAGAACATCACCTCGCCCATCGTCATCACCACATACTGCGGCACCAACCACAGGATGTGCACGCTGTTGGGTGGCGTGATCATCACTGGGTTTGCCACCTGGAAGAAATTGTAATTAGATGACCATGCTTTATTACCTATGAAGCTGTCCGTATTATAATAGTCTATAATACTCCTACACATACTCAAGTTAGCTTTTTCTTATATTAAAATCTTTAATTGAGTCAACGTCATGCAGAATGGAGCTCAATCTGTTAATACAGGCATTAAGGATATTGACTTAGTAAAGACACTTCTTATGACCTGCTTGGCAGGTTGTTTTATTTGTCCCATTAACAATACAAAAGGGGCGTGGCGGTAGCGGCATCTCATCCCCCTCACTTTCTAGTTTCTGTATTATCCGTTTAATTACCTTACCACATAACATTCATTGGATTACTAATGTATGGCCAAAAAACTTTTCCCAAAGTATCAGATCCCAAACTATTTTACTCAAATTATCATTTGGCAAAAAATCATAAGCCAAATCAGCTTATCGCAATTTTACACTTAGCTAAAGTATTTTTTGACAAATAAATACTTACGTAAGGGACACAAGTTAACCCTAACCTAACCTATCCCTGCAAAATGATGCCAAATGATAAAATGCGAAATGGAAATATGCTAAAGATTCGTTTGGGAAATGAAACAAAATTCGTTTGGGAAATGAATCTACTGCGATAAGTTTTTTGGGAAGTGAAATTTGGCGTAAAATATTTAGCCCAAAGGGCAGTAAGTACACCCATTGATTGCGCGCCGGTATTATCGCGTTCCAGGAGCAAGGGTGGTGTTTAACATTGTAGATAGATAATGGTTTGCTTGTGAAATAAAAGTACACCTTCGACAGTCTGGAAATGCAGAATCCATACGTACATAAATCCCGTTGCCGTCTTCATACACATTGATCGTGTAGACGGCCCCTTGTTTGAACACATAACCGGTCAGCGCCGTCTCGCCGTCGACGGCCACGTCGAACGTTCCTCGCGTAATTAACTTCGGCTCCGTGTCATTACTTTGCAATGATAATTTGGTTCTGTTTCGGGTCGCGTCATACACCGTTATCTGGGCAATACCCTTTATATTGGATAAAAATCTGAAAGAAAATAATTATTAACGACGTTGAGCATGTTCGGGTGCACATGAAATAAGCAATGATCTGAATAGGTAGTGCAATTTGGGGTTTACGACCTGTAAACATTATTAATACGGATTCGCCCGTGGGATTGTGGGATATACATTGTTATCAAGTTTACTGCATTTTGAAAAAGGTTTAGTTACATATTTTTTAAGATTCATATTTCAGATTGAAAATTGAACTTTAGGTTTCTAAGGTCATACACCAGCATTATAACTTGTACTAATGCAATTAAAATAATTAACAAATTCAGATTTTTCAACCTTGATACAGAGGACCTAAAGAGGAAGATTTGAATTTATCATGGTTGAATAAAAGTAACTTAATTTTAAAAGAACCTACACTATATTTTATTACCCTCGTAAGAATTTCTTGAGAATGTTGAATTTAAAAACTATAATATACTTAATAGTATTTTATATAGTGATGATATCACTATGGAATATTAACAGGTTTTGGGCGTGTTTATTAGTGCGTTAATTCATATTATTAAGATAAGTATATCGTCATGACATTCCGCAAAATTGCAATTCCTATTGCGAGCACTGGAGATAAGCTTTACGAGAATAATAAAGTGTACAAAAATTACAACACCTATCTTATGCAAAATTCAAATCGTAACAAAACATTCAACACTCGAGTGATTTTAATTTCAGGGCCCGATAAAAAATCTAGATCCATTTTACTACAAAAAGTGCAGTGCAAAATGAGTGATGCATCTTGCGTGTATTTGTATTATACTTTCGTTATTTTTAAACTTAACAGCGTATGAGGTTGAAGTCAAAGTGAAACAGGGTTTGATCGTGGGAACAACGGAGTCTACGGTGTTGGAAGGCAGACGTTTTTATGCCTTTTACGGTGTTCCTTACGCTCGGCCTCCAATAGGAAAATTGAGATTTAAGGACCCCGCTGCTCAGAAAAAATGGAAATATCCATTGGATGCAAGGACCGAGTATCATGGCGCTTGCGCACAACCGCATATCGTACACAAACATTCTGTGTATGGAAATGAAGATTGCCTTTACTTAAACATCTTCACACCCCAAATACCGAACACAGACTCTGATAATTTAAAATCGGTGATTGTGTGGATACATGGATATGCATTTGCTGCAAGTTTTAGCCACGTTTATGGAGCAGATTTTGTGATAGATAATGATGTCGTTCTTGTTACGGCAACTCACAGAATAGGAGCATTCGGATTTTTGAAAGTGAACGTCACTGATACTCACGCCAACATGGGATTAAAAGATATAGTAATGGCTCTGAAATGGATAAAAATGAATATAAAGAAATTCGGCGGTGACAAAACGAAAGTGACCGTCATGGGCAGTGGATCGGCTGCTACTTTCTTATCGTGGCTATTAATGACAAAAAAGCGGCGCATGTTTTCAAAAATAATTCTACACAGTGGAGCGGCATTTTCTCCCTCGCTCTTTCCACGAAGTCATAATTTCGAGCTGCAAAAACTGACTCAAGAACTGCTTAAACGTGACATCAATAATCTGTTAACAGCTCGCACCGAGGATATTATTTCAGCATCTCAAAAGATTAACAGCAAAATTGATGCTATGAATTACCAAAGACCGCTGAGTCTATTTGCACCAACACAGGAAACGAAATCAAACAAATCTTTATTAACGATTCGTCCAGAAGAATTTTTTACGCGTGATAATAAGTTCAACGTCCGTTTACCTATGCTTGTAGGATTCAGCAGCCAAGAAAGTATTTCAGAAATAATACCATTTATACACAATCAAAATTATTTAAAAATGTTTACACCTTTTTTCAAGTTTATGATACCGTTTTCAGATGGTTGTCGATATAATTATACTTCCAAAATATATGAACAAATTGCCATTAAAATTAAAACCGAATACTTTAAGAATGGTATATCAGAAAAATCATTAGTTAACTTTTTGAAGTATACTTCGGATCTTTATAAATATCCAGTATACAAGTTTATTAAAACCCTTTTGGAGATGAATTTTAACCAAATATTCATGTATAAGTTTAATTATGTTGGAAAATTCAATGTTATAAAAGCGAATTCGTTGGCTGGAGCCAATATACTGGTCAAAGGTGCAGCGAGTGGTGATGAGTTATGCTACATATTGAAATGTGACCCGATGTGGGAGAGCTACGTGGCATTGAAAAATGACACGCGCAACAGAGATGCAATCATGATGAAACAAATGGCAAAATGGTGGGCTGATTTTGCAAGAACTGGCAATCCTACCCCTGAATCGCAATCTGGTCAAGACAAGTGGTCAGCGATCACTTCCAAAGATTTACGTTTGATGCTGATTGGTAAGGAAAGCAAATTAGTATTTACTTCAACAGAAGAGAAAACTTACAAATTTTGGAATTTGATTTACGACGAATATTATAGCACAGAGGCTTGCTACCGTAAAAACCATGATGAGTTGTGATTGGGAAAATTATGTTACTTTACTAATAAATAGTATTACGTTTTATACAATTCCTTACCTAACACGGACTCCATCAATAGCCTTTTCATTATTGTCCGTAAAATTATGAACTCTTTCATTATCAATAAAGAAAGAAATCGCAGTTTTTTCTTTTAAATTGAATATTCCACTATAGCTTACATTTGCACATTCTGTATTGCGCTGTCCTTGTGAAGAGTACGGAAGATCAATGAAATCTTCTGCAAGAATGTTTAGATTTTCGTAAGCAGATAGAGGCCCGATATTAACTGCGTGTGTCAAGTTATTTTCCTCAATATTTAATGTTAAATTACAATTGAACCCATTGTATACTCTCAGTTGTGCCAAATCAGCTGATACCGGCGTACCATAGGTTGGCTGGAAGCAAAATTTAAGTTATTGTGTATTTATTCGTGAGTATATTTATTCAGTTGTGATATAATCGTTACTTAAAGCCAATAATTTGTAAATAAATTTACCGACCAGAAGGCTCAATTCCACAACGCCAGAGATGACGAAAGCGGTAGCGGCTAATACTCCTCCCCATATCATTTTGTGCAAAGGCTTCCTTACAAGTCTGCACCACGACAGGAACGGATATATGGCCTATAAGAATAAACAACATATGAATA
This sequence comes from Tortricodes alternella, assembly GCA_947859335.1. Classification (NCBI taxonomy): domain Eukaryota; kingdom Metazoa; phylum Arthropoda; class Insecta; order Lepidoptera; family Tortricidae; genus Tortricodes; species Tortricodes alternella. The sequence goes on from OX401970.1 coordinate 11,949,616, forward strand.
CCTTAATTAGAGAAAAAGAAAGTCTTAAGTAAACCAAATTTTGCAATAAATCTTCCTTACGACTTCGAATAGTGGGATGAAGACCAAAATGAGCAAAGGGTTGAGCACTTGCATTTGATCTGCTTTGAGCTCCCAACTGCCAATAACCTGGTCCATTCTGTCAGCTTGGAAAGTCCATCTTGAGCCCTGTGGATGGGTAGGCAGATATCTAGATATCTTAAAGAAACTCATATCCATGTACATATTTACAACAAATACATCAGACCTGCGAAGTAGCGGTTATACTGGTCCAACTCACTAGTGGGCTTTATGGACACTATAGGTGGGTATGATAGCGATAATGGCGAGTGTGCCTTTAGATCACGTGTTACCTGCTGGTCAAAGAGGGCCCAGAAGACGGGCAGCGGGATGAAGAGCACCAGCACTCGCAGCAGACTCTTGACGTCCTCGACCAGCGCATGCCCGTACTTCTCCTCCGCGTGGTCCATCCAGTGCTCGCGTTTCTCCTTGGTCTTCACTGCCTTTACTGCAGCGTGCTGAAATCATGACACTGTAATTAGTACAAGTCCTGCAATGCACGATCTACATAATAATATAAGGTCCTGACTTTGTTTTTTTTTTTTGTGTTCAGTGACAATTTTTGTACCTACTACTCAAACCTCCTTGATTGTTGTTGTTTGTTTTTACGACATGAATGATTAAGGAATGAGTTCATACACTCATGCAATAAATCGCAAGTAGGTAATAGGACTGAGCATATTTTAAAATCAACTATTTGCTAATATGACTCATTTACAGGCCCGCAGCTAGAGTTCAATTTAAGGTAGGGCGGAGGTGGTTTAAGGTAGGGCAGCGGGGTGGTTAGGTACTATCATACTATCAACAAACAAGATAATGGTATATTTTAAGGTAGGGCATTGGTATTTCATGGTAGGGCATTACCCCACAATGCCCCCCCCCCCCCCCCCCCCCCCTTAGCTACGGCCCTGCATTTATAATTAATCATCGAAGGTTTTAATTGTAATCAACGCAGTGTGGGTTGAGAGATGCGAAGAACTTGTTGATGTAGGTACATAGACCGTCATTGACACAATTGTATATCTACATAACTTGTTAGAAGCGTGTTTGTATGCAAAACACAGCTAACCAAACCACCAACCGGTCTCTTTTAAAAACATTACTTTTAATGATAGAAGTTTCCTTATTTTTTCGCTGCTATAATAGAATTATATGAAATTACGCTTAATATTAGTAAATTATTTTACACAACCGCCATAAATAACAATCGCATTTGAGAATAAACCTGACCCTTTGAGAATGAAATATTGAATTTAAATAATGTTATGTTATGTTATAAATACTTAAATAAATATACATGATTTGACTAAACTATAGGACTAGAAGTAATGCTTAGAATTAATGCCAAATAACCTATTATTAACTGGTATTTAGTGTAAATGTACAGCAATTTGGTTTAATTCAATTTAAGTCATTAAAATACAAATATTTAAATGATAATCAATGATCAATGAAATATAAAAGAGGCAGAAAGCAAGTTGGCAACTCTCGAGAAATATAAAAATGAGATCTAAGGTTTATTCATTACATCTCATACCGTATCATTGTAAACTTTATTGAACTCATCAGATACCTACCAAAGTAAGCAGTAGTGGTAGAGCCAAACAGTAATCCTCACTAGATGATTACTGTTCGAATGGGCCGGCTCGACCGGGGTAGTACCACACTCTCACAGAATATCGGCGTAAAGTAATAGCTTGTTATTGCGTTTCGTACTGTGAGTGGCGAGATCCGGAGGCCTATTCCCTCATCCCCATCCCATCCCCATTCCCTATCCTCCCTAGACTGGCAACGCATTGGCAGCACCTCTGGTGTTGCAGATGTCTATGGGCGGCGGTGACCACTTTCCATCAGGTGGGCCGTCAGCTCGTTTGTCAGTCAATTGACATTTAAAAAAAGCAGTGGGCCTAGTAGGTAAAACGATACGGGGATAATCCAACTCGAGTTTCATTTGATTTTGTCATTCGACTTGCTTCATACGACAGCACCAAAATCTTAAACTTATTTAAATCGTTCAACACGGTTAAGTGCCGTCAAAGTGTATATGTATATACATAATTGTCAGTCGTTAAATACAAAAATCATATTTATGATTTTGGTGCAAGTCGCCCTAACACCTATTAAAGTGCAGTTACACGAGCAACGTTTTCACGGGAATATGTGGCCGGCAACTGTAGGCGTCTTCCTCTAACGTACGAAATTAGAGTAAGACAGCTAGAGTTACCGGCTATAAATTGCTGTAAAAAGTTGCTCGTGTAACCAGGCCGTTAAGTTGTAATTATTTTTTGTTGGTTTAATCCTGTCGAAAGCTGATGATTCTCATCCCACTCTTCCGCACGATGCGTAATGCGTAAGAGTGGGATGCAAATCTCGCTAGCGAGTCGCAACAATATCGCTTGGACGTTCCCGAATAGAGGCGCAGGTTGGTTTATCCCAGTGTCATTCTTGCTAGGCCCATCGGTTTTGATTGTACTTACACCAATACATGCAGACACTTGTCCGATTATGTTCCCGGCAGGATTTTTTACAATATACAGTTTTCTACCGGCGACGAAGCAGACTGAAAACAAAGTATCAAGACAATAGTATAAAAAATTGTTGTGTAAGCAACTAGAGTGTGGGTGTACTCGTATATAGATTAATGGTTTGCTAACTGGCACATATAGATTATTTGATAAACATAGGTTTACATTTACGCTTAACTTGATTTTTAAAAGTGGGACACTTTTAATAAATAAAATAAATAAATAAATAAATCAGGGGACAAACTTTACACAAATCGATCTAGTCCCAAAGTAAGCTCTAAAGGCTTGTGTTATGGGTACTAGACGACGATATACATACTTATATAGAGAAATAAATACTTAAATACATAGGAAACATCCAAGACCCAGGAACAAACATTCGTGCTTATCATACAAATATTTGCCCTTATTGGGGATCGAACCCGGGACGCTAGCTTCGGAGGCAGGGTCACTCCCATGCCAACTAGGCTAACCGCGTCTCCCTTGACTTTTTATTGCAGCAAAAGTCATTTGAGTCGGACAAATTCTTGTTTCAATTATTAAGTAAGAGTTCGCAGTCAGCAGTAGATGATAGCAAGAAACACTTATTTAATATTTTCAAATAATGGTACTGCGAGCCCTAAAAACACAAACTTTCGCATTTTTATTATTAGTAAGAAATAGGATATACCAATGGAAACGATCATAAGGATGCCGGGAACCCCGAACGCCAGAGAATAGCAGTCGTCGTCTCCGAAGCAGTGCACGTCGGCGCGCAGTATGGGAGTGAGGAAGGTGGAGATGAGGCTGCCAGCGTTGATCGCGAAGTAGAACAGGCTGAAGAAGTAGCCCAGATACCGCGCCTGCTCCGGCAGCTTGAACTGGTCGCCGCCGAACGCCGACACGCAGGGCTTGATGCCACCCGTCCCAAAGGCTATCAGCAATAACGCTATAATTGTGAATTCCCTGCAAAATATTACGTCGTATAAAGCAGAGTGATCTAGCAGTAGCCACGCATCTAACTCTTTCAGAACATATGCGCGGAATAGATTGAAAAATTAATAATTTTTCATCACACTTGCTCGGAAACGGTATTATTATACGCAGGCGTAGAGAGCAGCTATAGCCTCTACTTATACGCGCCGCCGTCAGCGGGAGTTATAAACCATACAAAATCCGTAACTCCCGTCGGAGTTATGAATTTTGTATGGTTTAGAACTCCCGCTGACGGCGGGGCGTGCCCAGATCCGGGCGGGCTGCGCGGGGCGCCGGCGGTGATCGCGACATAAAGTTTGTTCTACCCACCTGATGGTAATTCACGGTGTACAATGGGATTAAAACAAATATATATATTTTTTTTGTCTAATTTTTATTTCATTTCCTCGCAAATGTGATGAAAAACTTTGTGTGTATCACGGGCAGTAAGGGGATAACAAACTCAAGTCATTAAAAGCCCTCGCTTACGGCATCGGGCTTCTAACAGACTGTCGTTAGTTATCCCCTTCTTACGGCCCTAGATGCACAATGTACTATAACCAACGGCATTTCGGTGAGGGAACCTGTATGTAGGTAGATACATGTTCTCAAAGTAATTCAATGTACGTCAAGTTCTCACTGCCTACTCCTCTGGGCCCACGCGATACCTACCAAACACTTATAAAAACTATGCTACGTAGATTTTGTATAGATGTTTAGGTGCTCATTAACTAAATAACTACATAGGCCTAGGTAAGTATATACTGGCCAAGATTGAACGCAATGATACGATGTCATGACTATTAGAACGGAGTAAGTCTGTCTGCGGCCCTAACATGAATGACACAAAGATAAATTAAACCCGTTTATCTCTATGACTATCTCTTTCGTCGGCACTAGTGTGAGAGACGCACTTAGAGATAAGACGGTCTATCCTGTCTTTGTGTCATTCATGTTAGGGCCGTTGTAGTTCTTATAAATATTTATTACATGCACTTATTGCAAGTCGTTGAACTTTTTAATTACCGTCCAAAGGACCACATAATAACAATATTTATTAAGTATATACAATACAGTTTGTCCTCAGTGATAACGTCAGCTTAGTTATGGAAAATTCTTTGCTAGATAGTAAATTTGCGGGCGGAATTTAATAATATGCAGGGTGACATTGAAGACGTACGTAATGCAATACATGATGTTGTTGACTTATTTACGCGATTTTACTATGTACAGTCACAGGAGTAAGTGATACAGTGGAATAAAAAAATATTAATTAAAAAAACAAAAAACCCGAATGCATAACCTCAAAACGAAAGAAACAAGAAATTTATTCTGCCAGGCTCGTGGGGCAGATATGCAAATAGCAGTCGGTGACTCTCCTTAAAATCCCATAATACCTATTTGGAGTATTATATGATTACAATTGGAAGGGTTGCATACGACATTCATTTTTAGAGACTAGGTCAGTTTTGTTAAACTGTCATTGAATAACCCATTTGTGTGTCGGTTTCCTCGAAAGTTTATTTCTTTATCGAAAAGATAAATATCAAATTATTTTCGAATCAACGTAACTATGATCCACTGGGAGTGAAGAAATAGCATAGAATGCGTGCAGATGCTTATCATCCTGGCATGTCGTAAAAGTCGACTAAGGGACGGGTGCTCTCCAACATGGTGGACTATCAGTATGGGCGATGGGCTGATCACCTGTCACCATACGGTTCATCATACCATCTTAGGACGAATTAATTAATCGAGCGTGGCCACAAGTAGTCTTGTGGCTCTGCCCAACTCATTAGGGATTTCGGGCGTGATAATATATATGTACCTATGATTGATGTAATAATAATAATAGATTGACGAATTATTGAAGACCGCATTTATTGCAAATTAAACCAGGGCCTCTATTCGGGAACGTCCAAGCGATATTGTTGCGGCTTGCGAGCGAGACTCGCATCCCATTTATGCATTATGCATTTTGCGGAAGAGTGGGATGAGAATCTCGCCAGCGCGTCGCTACAATTTCGCTTGGACATTCCAGAATAGAGGCGCAGTACGTTCAAACTATAGCTATAACTCGAATTATGGAGTCGTGAGAAAAACAGTCATTAACTTTACCACTAAACCAAACGACCGAACGTAGATTGCGGGTTTAATTAAACACGATTCCGTATCGCAAACACGTGAATCATTTTTATTATTCTAAATATTCAGGATTATTGTAAAATATAAGCATTATTAAGATAATTGAGAGAATTGTTAAATTATGTGAAATTAGTTTAAACTAATGACTTAACTAATATGTTAAATCAATAAGAAAAAAATGTCCTCGATGTTCTTCATGCTAATTTACTTTCCAAAGTATTATTTCAAATCTGAGATGTCTATAAATACATATAACAACGAGTAACAAAACAAAAATAACACTAGACCACTTCCGAATGAACATCACACGAGGGCTACGGAAGGAATCGGGTCAGTGACGTCAAAGTTACTCATCACTGGCTGAGGGGGGGGCTACCCCGATATGCTCTGTGATGCCAATTTGCGACAGTTTTGTACCGCAGCGATACGTATCGCTAGCTGCGTGACCGATCGTGGTACCGTGGCCCTTGTACTACGATACATTAGCGACAACAATAAATGACTCATTTCGAACGTAAAAAACTATAACGATTTTGTGCGCGCGGTTTAGTGGTACTTTAGGGTCATTGTCCTTTATCCTTACGTCTCTTTATACAGGGTGACTTTGAAGTCGTAATACAAAACCAACGTTCCCGGCTCAGTTGAAGACGGCCAAGATAACGCAATAACACCGGTGTTTTTCTTTAAGTAAAGCTAATTTAGGTACTTATTAAAATATTATAAAGATATAGATAGGCCTTTGTTAGCTACAGGAAGTAGTTGTTTGAGGTACATGACATGCTAATGTCGTCTATCAAAGTTAAAGTTCTAGATGGCAAATCCATTCAACTGCAGCAATGGTGTCTATTTTTAAGGAAATAAATTAAGATAAATGTAAATCGATAAAAAGACGTTTTTTTAATTCCAGCACTGCAGGATCCGTTTGGCGCTGTTAACATAGATGAGATGTACCTAAAACAATGGGTTTGCATTAAGTCTTCCAAGTCACCTATAGATTGATAAGATTCAACTTCAAAAGCTTCACCGAAATAAGGAAAAATCAATGACTTTCAAATCATGAGTATAGTAGATCGGCCAGATACATGTACCGTGTACTTACAACTGAGGCAAACTGATGGGCGGCATTGCAGTGACGGATATTAGAACAGTTCCCAAAGCATATACCAGGGAAAGGTATAATATTGTTCTGAAATGAAATATTCGTAACATATTATCATTTCAATACCTACGCGCATAATAGACAGACACTTTTAAAAAAGAAGAGGTTATTATGCAAGGAAAGTTTGGACAACTTTCCTTGCATAAGAATGCTGGAATAAGAATCTTACGCGGACGACAAAGTGGCTAAAATTAAATTATACATAATGTGCAATTTTTTGTTTCTAAAAAAAAAAATGTAAGTAAGTAAGTACTTTGTCTAGTGTAGTTTAAGTTGAGATTGCGGAAGTAAAATTAAAGGATTGTCCAAATCAACAAACTATAACTCGTGTAGTTAAGTGATTTTCTAAAGATAGTTCAAATATGCATACCTGAATCGGCCCAGCCAGCCATCGGCGATCATTGCACCCAGGAGGGGGAAGAAATAAGCGAACATTGTGAACACGTGGTAGATGACCGTGGCCCCATTGTCGCTGTAGCCCAACTTGTCGCGGAGGTAGAGCGACAGGATCGCTGAAATATATATTTAACAATGTTCAAACAGCATTTACCAGCTCTTTGAGCTAAAGCCGCTGAAGGAACTACTGTGATTGACTATAAAGGCCCGCGTTTGCGGTGCGTCGCGTTTCGAACGCGGGCCCGCGCAATTTGACCCTGGTACACCGAAGGCGGGCGGCGGCTTCAACGCGTTTCGAACGCGGGCCCGCGTTGCTCACGCCTCGCAGCCGCGTTTTAGTGGGCCATATTAAATACAACTTCGGGCTATCCTCAAGAGTTTACATTCATAGTTTTTGTTCCCATTAGTGATGTAATGTGGAATCTTTTTGGGAATAGCCCGAATTGCAGCAATAAATTGCCGAAAAACTAGCCCGTTTACGATCCGCTTTTATCTAAAGTTCGGAGATAGGTACAGCAATTTCAAAAATAGAACTACCCGGAATTACAACTTTTTATAACCATTTATTCGAAATCCGAATGCCATATGCCATTCGATGAAATATAAAAAAAAACTCTTCTTCATTTCTTTATTGCGTTTCGCTCGTTTTTTCTTTAAAAAAATGGAACTCAAACGCGAATATTTTCATGCAATGGTGTTGTATGATTTTAAAGTTGGTTTGAGTGAAACTGAATGCCGAAGTTTCACTTTTATCTGCATTTGCACCATCCTGTGCAACAATTTTTAGATAGTTTTCATAGTTTAAACAGGAGAAATATTCCCTGAAATATGATGACAGAAGTGGCACAAGAGTTTTTAAAGACCACAGAACTTTAACAAATGAGCCATCCGCCTTATATTATCATTTCGACAGCCCTGGACGCTTAAAATGCTTTCATAGCAGCAGTTGACGACCTCCCTGAAGAGTATCGCCAGTGCTATAATTCTTAGTTTTACGAATGAATCATTCTACCTATAGTATGGAGACATTTTTGAAAAGATGTATGTAAGAAACATAATCGTTCTATAGCTAATAATCGACCGAGCGAGCGAAGGGCAAAAATGCTTTCGTATGTCGAGCGGATGTCCATTTGTTCTCGTCTACAGCTCGCAGTTCTCAACCGATTCTCGTGAAATTTTGTGAGGAGGTTTGGTAAATGTATACATTTTTTTTGTCGATTCGGTTTTTCGAAATATTTCAAAATGGCGGAGATATGGAGGTTTTTGCAATTACAAACTTACTGACGGTGTTGGTAAACTGACTCTACGTATGTCGATGTATCGAGACATCAGTTTTTCAACGGCAAAGTTAAGTTTGTCGCAAGGCCAATCATTATTTCTTACTTTTCAAAGGGTTTTTGTTTTAGATTCAGTTTTTTGAAGTTTTTTGTCGCGAGGTCCACAGCTCACGGAGCCACTAGTATATTTTTTTCGGTTCTCAAAACTTTCCTAGACAGTTAACATGTATTCACTTTCAATTGGTTCATTATCAATTCACTGCAAAAACATAAAGTAATATGAAAGTAATAGAAATCAAAATAATAATAAATTAAACAACACTTCAGTTGTAATATATTAACAATAATGATACTATGCAAATTAGTCTCTTTGCAAGTAGGTACGTGGCGATGTGTTTGCTGTAACTCATACGCACCTTTACAAGTATTATACTTTATAAACTATTGCGGTTTTTATGCATATCTATGGTTTATAAGTACATGAGACGAGTGTTCTGATCATGATTGCAACATCGTCGAAGTATCGGGACCCCTAATCCACACCGCGGTAAGAACTCGTGTACCTATAAACAATAGTGATATTTGTAAATGTTCTTGTAAACATCGTAACAGAGTTATTCGTGTTTAAATTTGTTTTGAATCGTCCAAAGACACCCTTTTTCAGGTGACCTAATTAACTGTCACCTAATCAAGTTAATGAACTCTGCAGGACCCTAACAAAACATAGATTCACTTTCATACGCACATTTAATATTTGTCGCGTTCGAGACAATACTTACTTATTTTCACTGGCTACTTTATAAAAATCTACTATGGCTCGTTATGACTACAGCGACATTATAATTTGTGAGTTTTAAAACAATTAAGATGTATTAACCTTATCTTAATTGCTTTGAAACTCCCAAGTATAACGGTAGACTTTGTGTGATGTGCACGAATGTTTGCACCTGATGGCCTAACTCATGGATGTTTAGTCTCTATAGGTGTATCTATTTATCTATATGAACTGTGAAGACGTAACACAAAACGAATTTTTCCCGGCTCAGTTGAAAACGGGCATGATTATGCAAGAACGCCGGCGTTAAAAAATCTTATTCATCTGTAGCTAATATAGTTAATAAAAAAATGTGATGTAGCCCTAGCAGATATTATTACCCGGCAGCCAGTTATTGATGGTTATTAGTTTTAATGTCATGTGTCCATGCTAAAATAGTGTCAAATCAATTGAACTGGAGCAAGTGTCAATTTTTAAGGAAATAAATTAAGATAAATGTAAAATTCATTAACTCCAGCAACTGCAGGATCCTGCATGCAACCTAGAGATGTGTCTAAAACATTGGCTTGCATTGTGTCTTCAAAGTTCCCTGCATTGTTGATATGGGGATAACTTAACCCCGTCTTATCTCTCTATCATTTTGGTCGGCACCAGCGGCCCTAACATGCATGCCACAAAGATAAATTAGAACCGTTTCTCTATGACTATCTCTTTTGTCGGCACTAGTGTGAGAGAGACGCAATTAGAGATAAACGGTTCTAATTTATCTTTGTGCCATGCATGTGAGAGAGATGCACTTATAGATAAGACGGTGTTAACTTATCCTCGTGTCAACGTTACTAGGGCCATAGTAGGCAGAAGTCTATTCGACACTGCCTAGGCTATAGATGATTTTATAATGCGGCCGCATTTGCTGTCAAGTTAATAAGAGCTTCCATATCGTAGCAAAATAATTTGCGATATCGTTTAGGCAATATCGAATACAGGCCCTGTCGTTATGTTCATGAATACATAAATAAGTGTCGAATTCTAGCGGATTCCATACTCTTTGGCACCTCGATGTGTCTATATTAATACTATACGGTTGATTACAGATACTAGGGGATGAACGGATTAACGTTATTTTGGGAACAGCAGTAGATATCCGCAAAATGTCTCACTTAAAAGAAAAGATAGATACGCTTCTCTAGATCACTGTGAACTGTATCACTCAATTAGTTCAGAAGTTCAGTTCAGTAGCTCAATCGATGCATTTGGATCTGTAGTTCGAATTTCTTTCACTCATTCATTAAACTATTGAATGAACTGATATTAAATCTGTATAAACAGCCCATTAAACTCAGTATACAGTTGATCATAACAATAAATACAGATGGAAAAATGTGTAAGCAACGCGATTCGCGCCTTTATACGTAAAATGGACATTTAATATACATAAATTAGATGCACTAGTCGAACCGAACGGATAACATGACGCAAAGACGCGGACGGCGTGGTGAACTAAAAGATACCTATATTCAAGCATACGGAACGCCACTGAACTGCAGATTGAAAGAGTGAAACCAACTGAAGTTCATTTGCATCAGTCATTCGTGAACTACGCATGTCTATCCAGAAGCACCTGCTTTGTTACTAGGTATTGGTATGATATGATCGTAGGTGTAACGGCACGTATGCAACTCCGTGTCAGCCTTCAACCATGCAATATTGATTTGTTTCAGCCGCAAGGCTGTCTTATAACAATAGACCCAATATCCTTACTGTGAAGCTATTAAATACACCTACTTACAAACAATGTTCAATTAATGGTACAGTTAAGATTATCCAGCGTAAGCCAGGGGAATCACATTATGACCTGTAATGATGATGTGAATTTCTATGATATCACTCAACTAAATGCTACAATACCCGTAAAGCGTTTAAATGCGATTGTTCTTTGTGTTATCTCGAGATTGCTATTATAAATAGTTTAAGTGTTTGAATACTTCACACAAATACTATTGCTTGGATAAAGTTTTGCATTAAGAGGACTGTGAGCCAAAGGTAAAAATCACCCTTTTCATACAAACGCCGGTTCCGCTTTTCATCCCTTAAATATTAACCGATTTTGACCAATTTTTGATAGGTTGTCAGTCAGAACAAAATGTAGGTCTATACGTTTTTTGAATTTTGATTAAAGATCCCGAAAGCCAAATAATGCCGAAATTAGTTTTGTATCAGAATACTAAAACCACAATAAAACTGAATGTATTGATTATAATAATAAAAAAACAAAACGTATAGACCTAGATTTTGTTCTGACTGACAACATCAAAAATTAGTCAAAATCGGTTAACATTTAAGGGGTGAAAATCAGAACCGGCGTTTGTATGAAAAACCTTAGGTTCACACTTCTCTTAAATGAATTTCATTTTTAAACGAGAAGTATTGTAATCAATCGTGTTCTGCTAGGTAGATACTATTAATTAGCTCATTACATAACTGATAAATAACGTTTCATGGCAAGACATAAATTTACACGTGAGTAGGTACTTCATAACTGGAACTCATTCAAACTAGGTCGGAAACCTCATTGGCATCGGTTAACTAACTACGAGTACACATGATAAGATACACGCATTAACGCAAGAAACATTTAAATACTTTTAGCTACCGAGGAAAGAAAACATTAATGACACAGATAAAAACTTAAAATACGATAATTAAAGTTACAACTTAACTCTAATCCTAGGCAGAACAGACGGAACGTCAGCGTATGCCGAGCGGCAGGACGAAAATATATTTAAATCGTTTAGATCTATCTGTACAATGCGTTGTAATCGTAAGAGAATCTCACGACTTATCGGAAAACATTTAGATTTTTTAGAATTTTAAGTCAAATAATCAACATTTGGAAGTTTTAGAACAAAAACTATATGCCACAGGAAATAATAATGAATACATAGTTAACTGATTATTGTTTCAACAATTTTTGGCTGTTACTTCATTGCAAATCCACAACGAAACTGTATAACATTTACATAAACCATATCTTAAGATCTGAATTAATACGTAAAACCGGCCAAGTGCGAGTCGGACTCGCGCACGAAGGGTTCCGTACCATTATCTATAAAAACGGCAAAACAATCACGTTTGTTGTATGGGAGTCTCCTTAAATATTTATTTCATTCTGTTTTTTAAGTATTTCTTTTTATAGCGGGAACAGAAATACATCATCTGTGAAAATTTCAACTAACTATCACGGATGAGATACAGCCTGGTGACAGACGGACAGCGGAGTCTTAGTAACAGGGTCCGGTTTAACCCTTTGGGTACGGATCCCTAAAAAAACATTTTTATCCCGTATTTTACAGTATTGCTTAGTCCTAGGCAAAAGCTACTTACATATTAATATTAAAGTACCTACAGTTGCACGAGCAACATTTTCACGGCAATATGTGGCCGGCAACTATAGGCGTCTTCCTTCTAACGTACGAAGCTAGAGTAGGACAACTATAGTTGCCGGCTATAAATTGCCATGAAAAGTTGTTCGTATAACTGCTGCAGGAATGAAGTTGTTAAGAGGAGTGGGACCTACGGCTTTTCATTGAAAAGGCGATAACGATTTCCACCCATTAAATGTTAACCGATGTTGACCAATTTTTGATAGATGGTCAGTCAGAACAAAATCTAGGTCTATACGTTTTAGTTTTTCCACTATAATCAATAAATTCAGTTTTATTCTTGTTTCAGTATTCTCATACAAAATATTTTTGGCGATTATTTGACTTACTTGATCTTGAATCAATATTATTATTCAAAAAAGATTTTGAGATTTTGTTCTGACTGATAACCTATCAAAAATTGGTCAAAATCGGTTAACACTTAAAGGGTGGCAATAGTTATCCCCTTTTGTATGAAAAGGGTGATTTTTGCCGTTGGTTCACAGTCCTTTTAAAGTGTCTTGAAAGATCACTATTAATTAAATATTTAAATGAGGATGAGGAACCGTCTTGCAAAGTAGATTTTGTCTTACCCAGCAACTGTAGGTAATTAATTAATTAGGTAGGTTGTAGTGGCTGAGTTCTGATTTTGTAATACTTGAAGAAAATCGCTGTTTACATTCCTGTGACGTATTTACATGCTATATCAAAATGCTACCTATTTAACTATGCAAATTTAGTTTTTTAGGGTGAATACAATTTTACAGGGAATGCAAAACACCATATAGTTTAGGGTAAGTAGTCAACTCAATACTCAACTCATTTCAATGATCATATTCAGTAAAAGTCGACTAAGGGACGGGTCTTCTCCAACATGGTGGACTATCTGTATGGGCGATGGGCTGATCACCTGTCACCATACGGTTCATCATACCATCTTAGGACTAATTAATCGAAGTGGCCACAAGTAGTCTTGTGGCTCTGCCCATCCCATTAGGGATTTCGGGCGTGATGCTATGTATGTATGTATATAAACTATTCCAAAATGTTAATTTTATAAATATTATAACCCCAAGGTTATATAATGCCTTCTGAAAGTTGTTAATAACATTTCTGAATAACATGTGACTTTTCTCTTAGAGTAGACTATGGCAAAGTTGCCCGTGGAAGGCAAAGGTTACCACAGTTGACGGTGTACTTACTTCGCATTCCATAGAAGGAGAATCTTTCACAGAACTCATTTGTGACAATGAATCCCACAGCCTTAGGGTAGGGTAGTTTCTGAAACATAAAATAGCGACTGTTTAATATTAATCAAACCCTAAATGGTTTTAGGGCCAAGAGTCGTATTACGACGTCTTAATGGGGAATATGCATGAAAATCAAAATGAGGTTTAAATGATATATTATGAAAGTAAATGTAAACAAAAGCATATTACAGAAATATCTGATCATTTTGACTATTCATTTTTATTTTATTAAGGGTCAAAATTACTGAAAAATATATATTGGTTTATATTTCTGATTTTAGTTTTTGGACATCCTCATCAAATTTATGTCATGTTTTATTTCTACGGTATTGGTCTAAAAACAGTATTTTCGGGAATAATTGTACTTTTCGTTTAAGCGTCATACATTTTGTACAGTCTAACCAATGCTGTGACGTCATAGTAGTCGTCCATTTTGTATGGAGTGTTTTTGCGAGCGGTAATGAACAATGACTTTTCAAAGCTTCATAACTCATTAAATAAACAACATAATAATGTGTTGCGAACACAGATCGGTTTCTACTACTCAGCCCTTCCGATACAAGATAAAAAAAATGTATGCATCTTCCCTATTCCAGGCAATTTCCGCGTTAAACTGAACTGCCTGGCAAATTCGAATTATGAGCGCGCTAAAGCCCGCCTCTTTAGCGCGCACATAATACGAATTTTCCAGTCAATACGGGATACGAGTCCAGGTGTGGAAATAGTATCGAAATCTGTCACGAGTCAGTATAAGGGACAGCAATGAACTTGTGCAACAAAGCGCAGCAGGTAAGGGAAGACGGATTATTCGACGCTTATGCTATTATTCTTTCTTCCTAGTCGCGATTCTGCACAATATGAATTCCACACATTTGCATTTGATCACATTCGTTATTCTTCACAGTCATTATTTTTATACAATCCGGTTTCTTCCTAGTCGCGATTCTGCACAATATGAATTCCACACATTTGCATTTGATCACATTCGTTATTCTTCACAGTCATTATTTTTATATAATCTTCATGATCCTTACAATTTTCACTCTTAACTTGACGTATTTTCGACTTGTCCATTTATATGTTTGTGCATGTGCATCTTTTTGTTTAATTTCTTTTACTAATTCTTTTCATTTATATAAATTAGAGTTGAAATAAATTAAACAACGACAAAAGTTTCTCTCGTTATCATCATTTAAGTAATAATTTACTAATCTCATCGACAGCTGTAAAGCATATACATACATCTGTTACTGAAATAGGTATCTTCCAAGGATCATAAATGAATAAAAATGCAAAAGCCAGTTAATTGCCTATTTGTTTTCAATTCTGCCTTGGCTTGGTTACAGAAGGGGAAAATAATAATATAGAGTTCAAATGGGAATAAACGCAATCGTGTATATATAAAAACTATACGGAAAAGTAAATATGGTCAATACATGATCAGACTGTGAAGAATACCGAATGTGATCGAATGAAGTTGTGTGGAATTCATATTGTGCAGAATCGCGAATAGGAAGAAACGGGAATGTATAAAAATAATTACCGTGAAGAATACCGAATGTAATCAAATGAAGTTGTGTGGAATTCATATTGTGCAGAATCGCGAATAGGAAGAAACGGGAATGTATAAAAATAATTACCGTGAAGAATACCGAATGTGATCAAATGAAGTTGTGTGGAATTCATATTGTGCAGAATCGCGAATAGGAAGAAACAATAATGGCATAAACTTCGATTAATCCGGGAAGACGCTTATCGATTGTGGAATCATATATAGGTAATATATTCTATCATATAATCGGTTAAGATTTGACTGCGCTGTGCACTAACAATTAAATAGACGTTTTATTTTTAACCAGCCGTTAATGGTACATTTGATAACCGTATACAATTGTTTAATGCTTAAACGTCTGTTTAGTTCTTGGTGAACTAAAGAGATAAAAGCGTTTACACCTTTGTTATGAAGGTGTGATTTTTGCCGTTGGTTCACATTCCTCTTAAGCTGGAACCACGCTTGTTTTTCGACACAAGTATTTACGATTTATTCCTTAGGATAGAATACTCTACGTAGAAGTTAGTAGGTAGCTTAATATCACACGACAGACACCGTTATTTAATAAAATTTTGCGTTTGTAGATACTCTTTTGTTTCTTCAGATTGCAAAAATACGATTGTCTAGCTTATCATAATTACTAGTGTTCGCGACTTCGTCCTCCACACATACACATACACAAACTTTCGCATTTATAATATTAGTAGGATGACCTAGCGCACGGTTCTGCTGTATTCCCTACTCATACTCATACGTCATGCGTCATTCCCTACAAAAACTACTAAAATGAATTTTGTTTTGTTTCGTTAAGCTAATAGTAACTACGAGAGATCTTAAAGTATACCTTTGCACATCCTGGATTCTATAAAATGAGCTTAGGTTTTTCCGTAAATGAGGTAAGTGCGGATGTTGAGAAGTGGCGGTATGCAATATGTCAATTATCATTACGACGTTAACTACGTCCGTCTTCATTACTCAATTTTTTTATGAATTAATAACAAATCATTTTTTTGTTAATCGTCATTTTTCCTTGTACTACTAGCACCGTTCCGTAATACTGGATGAGCATGGTACTAATTATTAGTATTATGCACCCTGCATTTAATTGAATTGGCGAAGTTAAAATATGCAGGTGTAACGTATAACGATATTTTATCATGCCGGGTTAGTTCGCTTATCGCATAATATATATTAAAAATAACAGTGGTTCAATTGCTGATTGCGTGGAAGCTATGAGCGATATTGCTTTTATGCGTACAAAATGTTGATATTAAGTTTATAAAGGATAATTTTGTTAAAGCACATTTTTCCTGCATCGTGTATGGTTTTCTTTAAAACGTCTTGTAAACGGCAGTGTAACGCTCGCCAGGGAGGGGGATGAAGAGTAAATTTAAATTTTGCTCTAGGCCAGGTAACATTGCGGCCGCTGCTGCTGCGCCTAAATGAATATCATCAGATAATAGGGATTATCTGAAAAATTCTCTGCTAAACAGGCTGAACTATTAAAAAAATACCGGACAAGTGCGAGTTAAATTCGCGTGGAGAAGGTTCCGTGATTATATGAAATTTCCTATGTTATTTTAAATAATATAGACTTTTTATAGATTTCTCTGTAATCTATAGGTAAGGAAATATATTCTGTATTTTTTTCAAAATTTTAGGCCCAGTAGTTTCGGAGATAAGTTTAAAAAATCATTTATCATAAAATTATTGAAAAATATATATTTCTGATCCTTATAATTAGCCCATTCATTTGATGTCACACGCTATAGTTTGCGGAACTTTTTTATTTAATTTTCTAATTTACCCCCCAGTAGTGCCCCCCCCCCCAAGTTTAAAATTTGTTTATTTTTTGCAGTCACCGACTTACGTAAATGTACCAAATTCCAACTCAATCAGTCTAGTAGTTTCGGAGCAAGTAATCCTATAAGGGGTCCGTTTTTTCTTTTGAGGTACGGGACCCTAAAAAACTTGCAATAAATAATACTTAAAATTAATATTCTACTAATTTACAGCTTGCAGTCTTGTTAATAGATAGTAGGTATTTTTTTATTTGCTCTTGTTGCCAAATGCAAAAGAACTGAGGTTTTTTAATAATGTAGATGTTAAGTAGTCAAAAAAAATTGATTAGGTTTATTTATCATACAAGTTTTTATCAAAGTACAACAAGACCTGTTTTAAAGTTAAAGATGAGTCGCGATTATAAAAAAAACTGTTCCTTTTCTTTTTAAATTTATTTCAGAAGTGGAACACCAAAAAGTCGAGTCACCTCGAATTGACATTATTTTGTATGCTGGTTACGCTCCCGCCTTGGCCTTGAACCTAACCTAAAAAAGTCGGTATTGCATTAGGAAAACTTGTTCGCTTTCTGCGCTCGCTCACTTAGCGGTAATGGTTCCGTACGCATGTAAAAAAAACCTAACATCGAAGGCGAAGGGGAGCTTCGCTACGCTGTCTCCAGCCTAAGCCTTCTAACCTTGCCCACCTGAAGGTAATTAGCCTTGTTTCACACGTACCCCAACCACACGACAACCACAACCACACTAAGTGGTCGTGCGCATATTATTTTGTATTGAAAATGAATAGTACAATTCACAGGTACCACATTTTGCAGTCATTATCGACCGCGTGTGAGGTACGACCTGCAGCGACACTTCACAGGTAACCACTGCTTGACCGCATTTTAACGCTGCGACGTGGTGTGGTTGTGGTACGTGTGAAACCACCCTTAAACGCTGCCCCCGCCCCAGTCGCGCCCGCAACACAGGACAGGTTCAGCCAACGGACATACACAAGGTCTCAGTACAGCCTGCATAGATGACGGCATCATGATTAGCCTGATAGACAAACAAGTGTTTAGAATGCGCAACACAATGTAGATTCAATTAAAAATACATTAAGGAAAAAAGAATATAGAACTTTATTTAATACATTATCTACTTACCTAATGTAACTTGTATTTAAAAATAACCATGGGCATATATGGCTATCGGTTAGCCCGTCTGTTAAGAGTCTTTTTCTCATGTCACGAACGGCTTAACGTATCGAACTCAAATTTGGGACAGTTATAGACGTTATAGTATTAAAATGACGTTAAGAAATTAAATAATAAAAAAAAGAACAAAAAAGTATGTAAGTAGCATAAAAGCAGTATTTTCTGATTTTAGTATCGCGTCGTTTTCGAGATAATCGTCATAGTTTGAGAAACAGTAAGAAAATGAAAATTCACCTTATGGCCTTTTATTTTACAAACTATACGTTAGAAAATTCTTTAACAAAATAAGAAAAGAAATATACTTATGCATAATCGGAAAAATAAAACTGTCTCAATAGTTTTCATAGTTTAAAACCAAAACCATTGAAATATAAGTTTGTATTTGCAGTTGTTAAAATGCTATCCCTTAGTTGAAAAACAGTATCATAGATGGCGCCAGCAGTTGCCATTAACAACGTGTTATAAACTTGACTTCCTTCGTGTGTCTCGTATCCTTTGTTATTTTTACACGCTAAAGAGTAAAAGGGACAGCGATACAAACGCGCGACAGCATTGCTGCAAAATGTCGCCGTGTGTAACCGCACTTACGTGTATAATTCGTGTTTAGAACAGTATTAATTATGTAAAACACTCGTAATTATTATGTTTTTGTCGTCAAGTCAGCTTAAAAATTTCAAGCCCCAAAAAAAGTCATCGCATTTCTTTCTATAGCTGCTTCATAATGAATCATGTCCTTAAACATCTTGTGACGGTTTTCACTTTACAATATAGAGGTTAATTAAAGAACGAGATGGATATAGATCAAAAATTAGGCCAGGCCATGACTTGCTACAAATAGGTTAACCGCCGCGCATGGAACTGGAATGATCCGAACAGCAAGATTCTGAGAGAAGCCGACCACTAAGTAATTACTCTGCTTTTTTTGCTTGATTATTTAGTGACATACCATTTTTTGTCGTTATTACAAGGAACTTTTAAAACAGATATAATTTCGTATCCGACAAATCGTATCATAGTTCACTTTTACAGCCAATTTGATAGGGATAAGTAGGTACATGGTTTGATCGTGTTTGTACAATTTCTTTAAGCATTGGAAACATTTTAGCAATTTTAGCAACTTTTATGAATTAAAAAAAATACTGTTAAAAAAGGGATAGAGCTATTATGTATATTTATTAGACCACTTTTTCCATAAAAAGGCTTATCAAGATTGTTATAATTCTGTAGTGTTCTATTCAATGCTGAAAAAGCCGGAGAAGTGCGAGACTTACTCGTCTGGCGAAGATCCTGTACCTTACCTATGAAAATAAAGGAGAGATAACTTTCACAAACTCCCAGCTCTTTATGCAATGTTGAGTGCCTGTGACCTTTCAAAAGTTATTTCATTTTATCGATACTCACGGACACGGCAGTGTGTCTGCCAAGTTTGAAAAAAAAGGCCGGCGCATTGACTGTACGAGTATATTTACACGAACCATTAGATATTGTCGACTTGTCTCGTATACAAAGTCAAAAATGCGATATGTGTTACATTATGGCTGAAAAAGGGCCAACCTTATGCTGAATATTTCCATACTTTTAAAACTTACTCGTAGAGAGAGATACCTACCGTAATAGATGATATAAATTGAACACGGACAAAGTCGTGGGCGAAAATTGTCCTATATTAAATATAAGCTGATGTTACTCATGCGCGGAATCCGGACATCAATTGATCAATGGAGCGAGCAACGAAAGAATTAATGGCTTGACGAGTAACTGTACCTACCGCGCAGCGACTATGGTGGCGGCAGGAAGGAAGAACCTTTACTGATAAATAAATCTTGAAGCAAGTTTGGAAATAAAAGCAGTCTAATTGCGCTGCATTATTAATTAGTACCTGAATAACCGGCTGATGAGCTTTGCTCGGTCTTTTTTTGGTAATTCGTGTTTTTTTGTAAATTATATTTATTTAGATACGAATTTTATGCGTTGATAAAGGGCTCCCAATAATAGTTTTTCTCACAAAAGAAGGAACTTGAAAAAAAGGGAAAAATAATCACCTGGACGCGAACCGTCCCGGGACCGGGACCGCCCAATTTCCCACCTGAGCTATTATAACCTTGTAGATGGTGGTGGCGAAATTTACCTTCGTATTCTAATGATATTGTAGCAGTTTTTCATTGCCTGAAAATACGCATAAAACGAAGTTTTCTAAAAATGAAGCCTAGCTAGATCGATTTATCGCCCCCGAAACCCCCGGCATACAAAATTTCATGAAAATCTTTGGAGCCGTTTCCGAGATTCAGATCGTGTCATTAGATTATATATATACGAGAACGGTTTGCGTAAACTCATGCTAATTGTACTGCTGAGCAATTCTTGTATATATATTCTATCAAAAACTATAGGAAATACTGCTTGCTGCCGATACAAGTAAAAGGGACCGAGCGATAGTTTTCGATAGCGAGTACGGTTTGCATAAACTCATGGTAAGAATACAGGCCCTGCTTTAAGAAGGATGACCCATTCACATACTCGCGCTGCCCACTTCCATGTCCACTTTCCTGCTCACTTCGGCTGCATGGGCAACGCGAGTAGCACCGGCAGGAGCAGGAGAAGTGACCCATTTACATACTCGCGCTGCCCACTTCCATGCCCACTTTCCTGCTCACGTCGGCTGCATTTAAATGAGGTATTACCATTTCTTTTTAACCGACTTCAAAAAAGGAGGAGGTTCTCAATTCGTCGGAATCTTTTTTTTATGTATTTTCCTCGGTTACTCGGAGATGGCTGGACTGATTTGTATGATTCTTTTGTTAATCAATAGAGTATATAAATATACCTCACAGTTGGTTCTATTCTAGTCAAAGATGAGGTCTGATGAGAGGATCTATGAGAAATCGATGTACTTAACTCCTTAAATATTATAGGCAAGCATATTACAATTTTGATATTTTCTGTAATAACTCAAGCAGTTGCGTTCCAAAACCATTATTCGGTGAACAGTATCTGATGACGAAGACCATAGATAATCGGAACTCCCCAATGATAAGTATTTCACAGGCAGCGATTTCTGTATAACGTTGAGAAGCAATTTATGGTTATAAAAAATGCATGTGGTAAAATAGAACCAGTGGTGAAGAAACAGAAGAACTCCTCAAAGATTGATGTCCTTGCACCTTGGATAGCAACATTTTGTAAAGAGTGATGAGCAATTGGCATTATGCTATTCTTGCTAGTAGTAAATGTGTGTCGTTATGTCATACAAAATCACTACTAAGTAAAAAATAAAATAAATATTATCTAACTAATAAAAAACCGATTTCAAAACCCCTTTTAAAAGTCAGTAAAAATTAGTGGCTTTAGAGATAGAGATTAGAGAAGATATAGCGAAAAATAATAAACATATACCCAGAGTATGAAAGATATATTATACGTCAAATCAAAAATTGTTATGAAATTATTTATAGCTCCCAAGCAGGAATTTTACTAAGTTATCATTTAGCAAAGGCTTAATAACAACGGATTACCGGCCATGAAATAAACCAGTAAATAAAATTAAAGAATGTATCGTCTTTGTTATAATTGCTAATTAAATTCTGTCTGAGAATAGAATGCCATGAAAGCGAAGGTGGAGTTTTTGGAAAATGTCACTTGTTTGCCATAAAAAATTTAGTATTGCCACAGAATACGGCCATCGTGGTTGGTATATTTTGCAATGTTCAAGGATCTAGAAACGCTTACATAATATATTCTTGATTAAATTAGGCAACAGCATTTAACTAGGTTTAGAAATAAATATTGCAAGTGCTTATTTTAAGAATGGCTAATTATCCATTTGAATAATATTTCATAAAAATAAAATTCAAATCTTTACCTTAGAATAATAACGCAATAGAAACGCACAATTTGAAGCAACAAAAGTGGAGCCAGACAATATGGTTTGTTGAATGGCTTCCTTAAAACTATTATGAGTGTCATGACCAATATTTAGGAAATATTGAGCAATATATCACGAATAGAAATATATCAAAATATCACGACTAAGTAACCCTACTTAGTCGTGATATTTTGATATTTTTTGGTTGTACTTAATAATAATTTCTGTTGAAGTTCCACAGAAATAACACCATTAGTGCTCAATATTTTCTAAAAATTGGTCATGGGTTTGGTTCATGGGTTATAGGCGACAAACTTGTTTGTACCTACATACTAAAAGTCATCGAAAATATCACCAAAAAACTTTGAAATAAAAAAACCAGGGTTTGGGGAAATTGTGTCTGCGGAATAAACCGACTTTCACCAATGAATCACACACAGCATGTACGAACATTTAATTTGACATTGCAACATTCGCGGTGGCACTCAAATATGTGTAAGTACACATTATTTTTCAAATTTCTCTATTGAAGAGAAATCTTACATCTCGCTCTGTATCACTTTGTTTTATGGGGTTGAATCTAATTCGGGCCCGTTAAGGACCCTGTTTGAACTTGCGTTGTTGTGTTTAAGGTTGACTTTCGCAGTAACGGCTACGGAACCCTACACATGTGCATAGCCCGACATGCTCTAAACAAGTTTTTAAAATTGATATACTTACCCAATGAAGCTCGCGACATTACGATAAATCACACCTTATTAACTTAATTACACACAGCCAAACTCCTTTTAGCTAGAATCAAAGAAAAAGGCATACATACATACGCGCGAAACACATTAGCATCCATTGCATGTGCAAAGAAATAAAACGAGTCGGACTCTCGCACGAAGGGTTCCGTACCATTATCTATAAAAACGGCAAAAAAAATCACGTTTGTTGTATGAGAGCCCCCTTAAATATTTATTTTATTCTATTTTTTAGTGTTTGTTGTTATAGCGGCAACAGAAATACATCATCTGTGAAAATTTCAACTGTCTAACTATCACGGTCCATGAGATACATCCTGGTGACAGACGGACAGACGGACAGACGGACAGCGGAGCCTTAGTAATAGGGTTCCGTTTTTACCCTTTGGGTACGGAACCCTAAAAAGGTACTAACAGATTTGTTACTCAAGGGTTAATGTACCTACTTAAATAAAAAGAACTTAGTAGTACTTACTGCATCTCGTTATTAGTATTCTAACTATTGATAGGATACTGTTTACCTTGACACGGTCGCTTTGAACAATGCAACGATTCTGGTCAGACGAGCACTATTTACTACCAATAAAGTACGTGGTTGACCATCATTTTGCTAGGTAATTTGACCCTGAACGCGATGAAATGACGTCTAATTCGCAGGTTGGTCCCTGTGACAGCACTACGCATGTTAGTTTAAGTATGTGAATCTCATCTGTTCTCACGTTACAACAAAAAAATTGTCGAAAGTAACCCGCGTTTTGTCAAAAGACAGCATAAAAAAATCCACCCAAACCATTCAAAATAATAAAGTCTTAAAACTTTCTTATTACAAGAAACATTGGTACCCACTAAAAATTGGCGACCAATTCCTTGTTTGATATATTTTCGATTGAACTTAGGATACTTGGAGCTGGCCATCCAGAAAGTCCGTATCAGAAATATTATACAAAAATAATGAAAAAACATTTCTGTGACCCACAACAGTTTCCTACAGCAATATATTTTAACTTTGATATATTTTTTCAAACAAGACTAAGTTTATTTCTTCCTTTTTGTCTACTTGATTGTATCAACACGACTAGACAGAAGACATGACTTTGATGCGTCTTTTAAAATAAAATAGCGTAGGTAAGTATTCGCACTTACATCGAGTCACACGTATCATTTAAGTTTTCTGTCTGTGCCAAGCAACTTAACAATGCCGCGCGAACTCTTCTCTAGATAAACGACATTCACAACTTTATCAATTTATTAGGACATAGGTAGATTGTAACACAGAAGATATCTTCTCGATAAATAATAACGGGCTATATTTCCGTCTTTCAACTTTACATTTTTAGATACCTACTTCTCACTAAACGAAATCTGGATGATTACAATAATTTGGTTGAAATTGGAACCGAAGCATTGTTTTTGCTATGCAGGTCTGGTGGCTGCTGCAAGACCATTTGCTGTGTATTGTTGCGCAACGAATAGTGGAATTGAAAACGGTTCTTTCTCTTCTTCGAAGATTTCCATTCCCTTTACTCACTAAAGGGAATGGAAATCTTCGAAGAGGAGAAAGAAGTTCTACAAAAGAGATACGAGCAAGTGCTGTGCGCATATAGATTTTTTACTTTTTGGTTGTTTTAAAGAGTATTTGAGGATTATTATTTCAAACGGCTTTCACTTCACTGGGGGTTGTTTGATATCTTTTTAGAGATAAATTGAATGTAATTACTTACATATTTTATTTGTTTGGCTTGGTAATAGAACTTCGGCATGAAGTGCAGGATAAACCGTAGCCGTTGCTTGTGCACTGCCGCAATCTTATAAAAAGTACTTAAATATATTGGCCAAGGTTATAAACAGTTATCGACAGAGTTTCCTCGGTAATCGGGTCGAGAAAAAAAACATTTGTTTCGGTTTTTGCGTCCCTCAAATAGTAGTCTACATATTTTTCTTTAAATATTCCAATGACACACTTTTCTTCAGTCTCATGAAGTAGTTGTTATGTATGCAAGTAAATAATAGTAGATGAACGGGGACTAATTATAGATTGTTCAACAAGGGATTTAAACGAGCCTGCACACAAGGCAGTACCTATCTATATATTTATTTAATTATAACTAGGTAGCCTAGCTAAATTTTGCTAAATAACTAGCGAGAAATCCATACTAACATTCGAAAGTAACTCTGTCTGTTTGTCTGTCTGTCGCGCTTTCAAGCCAAAACTACTGAACCGATTTAAATGAAATTTGGTAAATAGATAGTCTAGACCCTGAGAAAGGACATGGGCTACTTTTTAATGCGAGAAAAGGGTTGCAGGGCTTGAAAGGGGGGATGAAAAGTTGTATGGAAGTATCGTCATTTTTAGAGCTAGAAGCTTGAAACATTTTTTAGGCTGTTGATTCGATATAATTAAATATGACAATCAAAGTTTGTGAAATTTTTACCCTCATAGGGGATGAAAGTTTGTATGGAAATAAATATGTAAGGTTAATGTGAATGTTTTATAAGTTTGCGACAAGAGACAATATATTAGAGCTATTCTGATGTAACATTTACGGAGAACTATATAAGTACATAAGGTATAAAGTATTAATATTAATACTTTATACCTTATGTACTTATATACTTAAATAATTTAATAAGCTCTTTGCAGTGAAACACTTCTGCTTATCAGTTCCTTTTTAATTATAAATTATAATTATAAACGGCCGGGTGTGTCGGAGATACGACCGCAAATTTTATGTAGAATACATCTCGTCAAGCTGGTCTTCTCCTGACTTTTGTGAATAACAGATACTGTTTAGCAAAGATTATATATACCTAGTCTTTTGCATGCATGCATTCAATTTGATTAGATTTGACGATTCGAGTGACTTGATTTGCATAACTAAGGGTGTAACCATGGATGACATACGTGTTAATAAAGTTACTTGATAACAATAGTCGACGCAATCGACTATTGTATAGGTATACTTAAAACTCACAATCTAAGAACAACAGGAACATTAATTTAAATTATTGAAATTATTTATAGCTTATTTTGGAGAGTCATTAACTGCTATTTCAATATTATGCTATTGAACATCGTCAATCCAAGACCACTAAAATTATTTTTATAAAGTCTAGTAATAAACCGCATCGTTATAGTATTCAAAACTAATATTATAAAATTAGAGTCGTAAATAATTTAGAATATTCGAGAAAAACTACCAGCTCAGTTGATTTTTCATAGAAGATCTACTCGTTGCAAAATTAAAGGGTCGAGCGCAATTGCACAATCGAAGGATTTTTGTTAGCACTTCAAAAATACGGTAAGTGTTTGATATGATGAATGGCAATACAAATCATTGTATTCATCGATGCAACAAAATTACATCAAAAAAATTATATCAAATTATTACGAAACCAAAATCGTTTCTGCACTGGCCTCGGTGACTGCCGTACGTGCAGGACATGAAAGTTGGCAAGGACTGGGCGAACTACATTTATTTACGGAATCAATTTTATTACTTACTTATTATCGAATGCTAACTAACTTCTACAAATGGAAATAAAAAGGGACCTTGCAACAAGGAAACTGAGTAAAGTCAAGTAAGAACTGCTTACGCTAGTACTTACTTTTCAAATACCTACATATTTAGTTTGCAATTGTGTATAGGTAAATGGATTTATTTCATATTTTTTGGAGATAGAACAAGAACTCAATCAAATAATTCTAGATTAAGCGTAGCTGACCTTCGCACAAGTACCTGCATTAGTTACTATGGACGATTGCAAAATACCATGATTGACACATTGTCAAGATACTAAGACATCACTTTAGGTAAGTACAAGTGTGTACAAGTTTATATCAGATGTATTACTATTCTTCACTGCAAAAAGAAAATGTTAAGTATCAAGTATTTTTATTGTTTATGGTATTTTAATTTTTATTCTGATAGCTTTAATATTTATAATTATCAGTACAAATAAAGATTTGTTACAATTTGGCTCAATACAAATTGCCGTGGGTACTTTCGATCTCTTTAAGAATAACTAGCAATCCGCCCGGCTTCGCACGAAACCTGGAGCACGAATGTGTCATCTTCCCACCCGGTAGCAATGTGGCTGCGATATTGGAACAGCCATAGTAAAGATTTTGTGACAAAAATATTTTTGCCTTCATCAAAAGAGAGATGATACTTCATGACCTCCGTAGCTCGAAATCTCAGGTAATAATATACTTATATTTATTTGACTTGCAATCTGGTTCTTTGTGTGACTTTGCGTGTAGTTCACGGATCCAAGTACAGGTTATTCTAGATTGGGCCGCTGGGTGTGACGAAAAGACGTAAGAGCGAAAACTCAAATTCCTAATTTCTGATGATGTATTGAGACAGGTCTATTTCGCAAATTTAAACTCATTGATGCCGTACGCTTCACTCAATGGGGCAACTCCACGAATGCCAGTAGTGGTTGAGGTGAAACCTAAATACTCGAGCAGAGATGTAAATATTCCGGCAAGCACCTCCACCGCACTGGGCGTTTGAGAATAATCCCCCGTCGCATGGCACTTGCAGGGACGAACCCGCGTGTCATCGAACCTATTGAGTATGAGCGTCTGCCCGTCGATCTTAAACTTATAATAAACCACCTGACGAACGACATATTTAAACACCGGCTGAAAAACCTTTTGATAGAAAATCCAATATACACGGTAAATGGACATATAAATGTAATTTTTTAAGTTATCAGAGTTTGTGTTCTGGTCTTATTTTGGTTTGAACATAGAACTTAATTAAAAATATTAAAATTTTCCCCTATACTATATTTTTGGGATTGTTAGTTCATAGATTATTTTATTGAATTATTTTGATATTGTATATTATTACTATCATCGTAGTACTTATATTAGCGACGATCCTTTCCTTTTATAGATATACAATTTTACATTTAATATTTTAAAGTGTATGGCATAAGTCTTGATGAAATCTTATTTAATTTAATATCCATAGTATTTTTGAATCCATGTTTTTTCATGATATCTATTTAAATTCATATACCCAATTTGACATGCACATTTTATAATGTATTTTAATGTAAGTAATCTAGGTAATTATTATCTGAGAAAAAAAATTGCCACATACAATGTTTTATTTCCTAATTAAGAGCCTATCAAACACCGATTTATTTAATATCCTGAAATAAATCCAACTGACCAAATTTTGTATTACTAAATGTAGTAAATGGCTCAGCGTTGATGAGTCAGTCGCTAGTCGGGAGTATCTTTTTATATATTAAAAAAGGTAATAATATTTTTTATAGTTTTAAAATACAACACAACATCACAACGCAAGTTAAAAAAGTAAAAGTTAATTTTCACAAAGAGAAAAGCGCAATTCGCAGTGGCAATTAATGAGTTAATTAAACATATATACTAACCCCTGATTTGTCTGCCATCGTGTTGAGCTCGAGCGATAAGAATAATATATACCAGCTTTGTTAAAAATGTAATGGATGGATAATTGTTTTGAAGAAAGTTACGTGTGGCATTCTCTATTGAAGAGTGCGCGGGCGCGGACAAGCGCGCGAACCGTCTGTGTGCGCACGCGCAACTGACAGTGACAGCTCCTCGCGCGCCGCCGCACTGCAGACACACGCACGCTCCGCAACGCTAACTATTTCAATTATCCATACTCGGGCAGTATCGAAACAAGACACATAAAAAGGCACGACTGGGGTGTATGGGGCTTTTATAGGGCTCAGCAGTCATTTGAATGATTTCTAGGTTAAATTAAAATTATTTATAAAGAGCTTATTACACCTTCCTAAATTAGTCACTTACCCGAGGGACGCCGCAATACGTTGGAATGAGATGGAGATATCTCACTACATATCTAACGTATAGCGGCGTCCCTGTCGTTAAAGTGACTAATTTAGGAAGGTGTAATATGTCTTTAATAACTAAACACAATCATCCTCAATCTCCGATAACCCTTTAAAAAGTAACAAAAAATAACGAATTGCCTTCATATATCGTACATTTACAAGAAACATTCTCGAATATATCTTATTATATTATTACTTCAAGTGGGCAATTCTTGTATACCTACATATATAAATATATGTGTGGATATATACTTAATTTTGGTTTCTCGATAATTGTCCTAAATTTGGAAGACATTTTGTATTTGCAAGTTTATCCAGAAGCGTGTCATCCCTGAGAAAGAGGGACACTCGGATGGCCAGATACTCGTTAATTAAGTGATAACTTAATTAAACAATTATTTTCTTCTCAATTCTTTAAATCAATTCATAGGGCACAGGAAGAGGAATGTTTCTTAAGTTGGCTGGCCTTGTATTTTTTGTTAGTATATTTATATCATACGAACATAAATATACTAACAAAAAATACAAGGCCAGCCAACTTAAGAAACATCCCACACCTTCCAACCTATGATATATCAAAAAGCAACAATGAATACGGAAAGAGGTTGCATGGTCCCAATTACTGCCTAGTATCTTAAATGGATTCCCACAGGTGTTATTATCTAAAATAATTGAGAAGACAACAGATAAACAAATTAAGAACATTTTGAAGCGACATGTACTGGAAAAATAAACATAATAACTAATAAATAATATTATATAATTAATTTAAGAATTTAATACAGAAATTCCATTTATAATGATTAACACTCAAAATCTTTGATATTAAGATTAGTTGTTAAGCATAAATCCAATAATGTAAACCATATTGAAATAAACAGTTTAAATTTAAATTTAAATTTTACAGCCCCGAAAATACGTTCAGGGGCCCTAACATGCATGGCACAAAGATAAATTAGAACCGTTTATCTCTAAGTGCGTCTCTCTCACACTAGTGCCGACGAAAGAGATAGTCATAGAGATAAACGGTTCTAATTTATCTTTGTGGCATGCATGTTAGGGCCGCAGATCCTTACAATAAGTGCAGATTATTATTATAAGTTTACAGGAAAACTTAAACGAAAATTTGTCTTCGAATTCCCACGGGAAACGGAGAATATTGAAGTGAAAAACATTTAATTATATGTGTAGTGTGAGTATTTCAAATTGTTTGCTAGCAAACTTCAGAGAATGAATACTTTTCAGAAACTTTTGGGTATAAGTCGTAAACTAATAAAGCATAATTATCAAAATATTTATTTGAGTCGTTAAAGTAGCCCTTTCATGCAATTATACCACATTTGGCCTGACTGCCAATATTTTACTTTTTTCCTCCGGGACCTCAGTATCTTATCACCGCGATTAATTTAACTTATTTAATCACATCCAAATTTGATGAGTATATCTACCCACCTACAAAATTTCATGAAGATCGGATCATCGGATCGAAAGTTATCCTCAGAAAATCATATACATAGATGCCAAAGTATCCTAATACGCGTCGCTACAGAGATTCTTCTATCATTATTCATGGTAATTTTGACAAATAAGTTATACGTTTTAAGGAAAGACACCGATGTTGCCATAAACCCACAACTACATGCCATCCATAAACCAGCCCTGAAATGCGGTCAGTCGGTTGCTTACGCAAACAAACTGTGATTGCCTAATACGAAGTTTTATATTGTCAAACTTATATGATAAAGGCATACTTAAGTATTAAAGCATGATCATGTTATACAATAAAAATAAACTTTTATACATAGGATTATGGAGTCACAAACCACTTGTACATTTCTGCACGGAGAAAAATTTTGATGCTGTACCTACATTACCATAATGTATTCGCAGCTAAGTCCAGAATAATGTCGAAGCATCCGAAATAATGATGATCGTTACATGTCAATGTAAAAACGTACACACGCGTTTGTAGTCCGCAACATTATCTATGTAGCCGAGTCTCTACTTACGTTAGGTACGTTTTTCTCCAGAATTACGTACGTGGCATTCAGAATTACGTATGTCGGTACAGTAATTTGTTCTCAGTGTGTAGCTCAGTGATTTAAAGAACTTAGTTGAACTTCATGCTCGCTCAAATTCTTTTTCCGACGGCGAAGCCGACAATCCTGCTGGCCCCCAATTCTCGGTGCATTCGAGATAATGTCGATTGCGAGATTAAACGTCAGTTTCATACAGTTGTGTCAAATGACTGTATCATGTATGTCACTGACGTTTGATCTCGATTGTGAATTTATCTCGAATGCACCGAGAATTGGGGGCCTGGTCCTTAGTATCGGATGTGGCGTCCTTTTTAACCGACTTCAAAAAAAGGAGGAGGTTCTCAATTCGGTTGTATTTTTTAGGGTTCCGAATTCTAATTTTAGAATTCTTCGCTTGCTCGGTCATCAAAATGGAGCACGCGGTTAAAAAGCAACTTTGCACTCTTGAATAACAAATAACTATTTTTTAACCTCAAGAGGGTACATTCCATAGCGTTACAACTGGCACGGTTTACATAGTGAAGAACTATTATCATAAATTTATATAAAAATCTCGTGTCAAGGTGTTTGTGGTCGCACTCCTCCGAAACGGCTCGACCGATTTTTATGATTTTTTTAATGAATGTTTGGTACGTATGAGAATAGGTCGTAAAGTATATTTCATACCGCTAGGTGATTAGGGTGTCTATGCGGACGAAGTCGCGGGCGAAAGCTAGTAAATTTATAAACAACATCAAGTATCAAAGTAGCTATACTAACTATTAGACGCTCAATAAGTCCACCGTCATAAATCGCTGTAAACGCATAGGTACTTCATTAATAATAATGCTGCGCAAGATCTCGCAATGGTCTTATCTAAAAAGTTAATTAACGTAAAAAAATAACGTGGCTTACCTTTTGTATTGGGTTCCCCAGTAGTTGACAGGCTTCCGGTCGAGCATCCTCTTGAGACTGCATTGTAATGGCCTAGATTTAGATTGTTTATTGAAGCCGGCGAGATAAAGATGTAACACTATCACTTTGATAAAACCTCTTCGGTAATGTTTACTTTACTCCGTGAAGGAATCTTATTTATTAAATCCATAAAATGAATAAGTACCTATCAATAAGTCTTGAAGTTTTATCAAACGTACATCTCTACTTTATGCATATTTCTAGCTCAGTCATGTTTGTGCGGTAACAAAATTGTTCATTTAAATAAGTTTAGTTATTTATTATGAAGGGCTCCAAATTGCCACTTGCTTCATACGATCTCATGTCTAGTTATTTTAAACACGGTTGGTTTTTTGGTTGCATATCCATAGTCTTTGATGGTACTGTAAACTAATTTATCTACACCCATATCATAAAACCTGCATTGGTTAATCAAAAACCGTAGGAAATGACCACCATTTTGACAACCAATTAGGAAAAACCAGTGCTGCGATAAAGAAATAACATGACTTCTTTATCGTTTTTAGTAAAAAAATGAGATTAAATTTGGAACAGCTGTCAAAACTCAAGTGGGTCTCTGTTCTAGTATCCATAGATATTAAAACAGTTATTGATACGAAACGTCAATTCAGTATGTTTTTTTAATATAAACTGCACAATATTTGATCTCGAGTGACGTGAGAATAGAGACTTCATCCGTTTGTTTATGATTTTAAAAAAAATGGACTTGACGGAGGATCGCCATGTTGGTGTTTTGCTGAACGAAAGTAGAATTGTTGTTGAATTGAATAGAAAAAGTTGTTTGTAATTTACATTTTAGTTGAAAATATGAATAGTAAGTAGTCTTCTCGGAGTATGTGTGATGTGAAAATGCTCCGGATATCGGAAATATGCAGCCACGATTGCAACAAATAACTTGTTGCCAGAAAATATTGTTTCTGAACCCATCATGGAGGATTTATAATATGTGTGTAGATAAAGTTATGTATGCAACTCTGCATAATTTGGCCTTAAAACACACGTGCGATCTTATTATGAAACTCGCCTATCGGCTCGTTTCATGAAAACCGCACTAGTGTTTTAAGGCCTATCATTATGCAACCGTTGCATAAACTACTAATAGTACATTGATATAGAAATAAAGTGTATTATCTTTATTATTATTATTATAAAAGCATAGTACTTAAGCAAACAAGTCGCGGACAAGCGAGTTATTAGAAGGCCGAGCTGGCACGGCCTCGCAAACGCTTCTTAGATGCAAGTCCAACGGCGGCACTCATAGACAGATAATGAACAATTAACTTGTTCCTTTTTAAAAATGTCCATACAAAATCTTCTCTAAGGAATATGTTTAATTGTTCATCGTTCATTAAAGTATGTTCGCCGACAGTTGATAAAAAAGCAGGGCTTCTTAACTCATTACAAATAGTGGTCCGCTAATTATTTTTACCGATGCTAATAAGAAATTAAAAGGAAAAAACTATATTTTGTTCATAGAATATTATTCTTGAATAGCCTGTATATGTCTCATTGCTGGCATATCATCAGACGACGACCATGACGAAGTCTCAGTGTCGGTGAAGTTTGTTATAAACGTTCAATTGCTTCGTCTACCCTGCCATCAATTTGTAAAAATCTACCACTTCTTTTACCGCATAGTACCGCCCACCCGGCGCGGCGCCGCGCTTGAAAACCACTGCGTGCCTCGTACCACGAAACTCAGTGTGCGCCGTGATAAGCGACGCCCGTTATACAGTTTGCGATAGTTAAGCGACAGTCGCTATTTCGAGACGATATCATAATATGTATCAACTTTCGGCAAACAGGCTTTAACTTACTCTGAGTAGTGCCACAAGTGTTGCCCTTTTTACGGCCCTAGCAAGGTTGACACGGGGATAAGTTATCCCCATCTTATATCTCAGTTCATCTCTTTCGTCTATACTAATACTAGTATAAGAGAGATGCACTGAGGGGTAAGATGGGGACAGCCGCCGAGGTGTGTATACTCGTAGGCTTTTCACGACAGGTGCGCTGCGGCCCTAACATGCATGCCACAAAGATAAATTAGAACCGTTCATCTATATCACTATCTCTTTCGTCGGCACTAGTGTGAGAGAGACGCACTTAGAGATAAACGGTTCTAATTTACCTTTGTGCCATGCATGTTAGCCGCTGCGGTGGGTAACGAAAATGCTTCTATTACATTGACTAATATTTGCAATTGCCAAAACTAACCACAAATAGAATAGAACCGTTAACTCGAATGCCGCCTTTATTATTTATTTTTAACCGACTTCAAAAAAAGGAGGAGATCCTCAATTCGGTTGTATTTTTTTAATTGCTATCTTATTAAAGTGGCTTGTGTTACGTTAAAAATACAGCGCTGTGATTGGTAGATTACTTTCTAGGCCTAGGTCAGTTTCGTACATATGATGGAGGTTCGTTGATAACTTTCTTGGACTTGAAATAAGAAATAAATTTCCTGGTCTGTTTCATACGATTGTACAAGAAAGAGCTATAATAGAGTACTTACTATTTGAGCTGCGGTTTCCGTGCAGTGTTGTGAAAGGTAGGCACCTACTTACCTGTTTAAGAAGTCGGAGGTAAGCAAAACGCAAATTTTCATGATATTAAACTAGCCTTCTGATAAAAATAGGCGTTTTAAAACATTAAATACAAACAATCGGTTTAATACTTTATGATAGAAAAACAATAAAATCATCAGTGACAAATGTTTCTTGATTTATAGTAGAGGATTTTTCTTGAAGTCATCACGCAATTTGGTCAAGTCAGTAAACTCGACGTCCAGGTAATCCGCCAAATGTCTGTATGACTGTAAGAAGAAAACGTAGGCGTTCGTAGACATTTTGTGGCAGGATATCAGTCTCATCGAAGCGCCCAACACGTTCCCAAGGCTTTTTGCCCACACTATGCAGAGAAAATGCATGAGGGGTCTCTTGTCCTGTTTGACAGCTTCAGATTTATTCTGCATATTACGATAAAATAATGTTTTAGATATATTTTTTAGGAGCAATTGTAGCAGCAAGCCCTACGCGGAGCTGCGGGCACCAGCTTCGAAGGATAGGTTTGCGTGAAAACACTTTTCCTTGTAAAAGGATTCTGTGGCTCTTCTATCGCCTTATGTTTCACCTCCATACTAATCTTCGCATACTTGTCACCTTTCTCTTCTTCCTTCTTTATGAGAATGAAATAAGGCCGGAATTCGTTCGAATACATATTTTTATTTTTTATTTTTTATAAAAATGTTTCTGATTTGCTTTAATAGATAGTACAATATGTTGGTGCCGATTTTGTGCGCTTTGTTCTGACATGATTTATTTTTATTTTTCATTAATAAGGTCCATTGAAGAAGGATGTAGGTAAGTAGGTACTTTCAATATTGTATTATAATAATAACTCTCTGCTAAGACCAACAAAGCGTAGGAAAGAGACATCTTATCCTTATGAACATCCTGTGAGGGGAAAAGAGATGCGGAATAATACTGATGTGACATAATAGTTTCGGAATAACGTCTCCCCCATAGCGTCCTGCTTACATTTGCGAGCTAACATTGTTTCCTTTACATGGTTTTCTAATGAATCCTTAGGTTAAGTGCAATCATTTTGAAAATATAGATTATTGTATCGTGTTCTACTGTTTATTGAGTTTTGGGATGTTTGTAATACTATTTTGCCAAATTCATGTTCTCAGGCTCAAGGTGCGTTTTGATTTAGTGTTCTGATCAGTTCTGAGCGAGCAAACGTTCGTTAAGTGCATAAATGAAAACACTTGAGTGAGCGAACGTCTTTGTTTAGTGACGATTGGCGAACGATTGCTCGCTCGCTCATTAATTCAGTGAAAGCGACGTCAGGCGAGCGAGCAATGTGCTCTGAGCATTCGCTCGGCATCGGAAGTGCCCGGTTGGTGTGCGATGAACCTCAACAACTCTTCAAATTCTTGTTCATTCATTCTGCAGAAATTGTGAAAACGTTCATCTTCGTAATGACTGTTCAGCTCGCTTAATAATGCATTAGCATTCTCTTTACTCTCTGTTTTCAAAACGTTTATACCTTATATCACCTTTTCCGTTTCTTTTTTAGTAATATTCCAATTATTAAGTGTCGTCCTAATCGAACGCGGTTGCGCGATGATCACTAGTTCGCGCGAACTTTGTTCGTACGAACGCGCGATCAAACGTCCTACTGATGTCGAACATAAGTCCTAATTGATCGCGCGAATGTCAATTAGGACATCTGTCCGACATCCGTATGTTTGATTGCACGTTCGTGCGAACAAAATTTGTGCGAATTAGCGATGATCGCACAATCGTGTTCTATTAGGATAATGCCTTACAAAGGCAACCCCGCTGCAACAGGATAGGTTTTCAGTTTTGCTTCTGTAATCGGACTGACATAGTGGCGTTTTCGTAAACACTTCAACACTTCGATGCACCTGTAGACTTGGCACCGCTGTAGAGACAGCAGTGCAGCTCAGGTCTCGAGCAGCCAAGGCTTGCTCGTAGTCCACAAACGCTAAGCAAAGAGGCAGGTTGTACTCAAACTCATTTATTATTTTGAGGGTTCCGTACCTCAAAAGGAAAAAAGGAACCCTTATAGGATCACTCGTGTGTCTGTCTGTCTGTCTGTCTGTCTGTCCGTCTGTCACAGCCAATTTGCTCCGAAACTACTGGACCGATTGATTTGAAATTTGGTATACATATGTAAATTGGTGACCGCAACAGGGATTCGTGACGTAAATTAATTAATTTTGAACATGGGGCCCACTTTTGGGGGATAAATTAGAAAATTATAAAAAAAGTTGTGTAACTGAAATCGTGTGACATATCAAATGAAATTGTGAGGATCTTAAATGTATTTTTTTTTCAATTTTAAGTAAAATAGTTTAGAATTTATTTAGGAAAATAGGTGAAAATTGACCATTCCCCCCCCCTTATCTCCGAAACAACTGGGCCTAAAATTTTGAAAAAAATACAGAAAATAGTTCTTTACCTATAGATTACAGGAAAACCTATAAGAAGTCTATGGTATTTAAAGTAACATAGGACATTTCAGTTTATCACGTATGTAACAGAACCCTCTCTGCGCGGGTTTCACTCGCACTTGACCGGTTTTTATTGGTATACGAGTACTACAAAGTTGATATTGTGTAACTAAAAGAACTATAATTTGCCTGTCAGGCAAACGACTCTACGGTGTTCTGTAAAACCTGCCATAGCCTATGCATACGGTCAACAGTGCCGAAGCCTTTTCAGAAAACCGGCCTATTTGGGAGGCTGGAAGACGTGGAACCTGCGTGCGAGCGAAAGACGGTTCGTAATGACTCTCAAAAATAAACGGGTCGAATAGATAACCTCCTCCTTTTTTGAAGTCGGTTAAAAACAGCTTGTAGACATGACTCAAAAGGGAGATGGGTCTTTAGTTCTTCAGCAGGGTATTATCAGCCTTTGTGATGTCTCCTTCACAAACCACCACACTACTTTTCAATGAGTATGACGGAATTGAATAAATTTTGAAGAGTTTTAAGGACCGGTTTTCCACCCGACTTCAAAAGTTTGGCTGTCATCACCCGGCACCTTGTTGTTTTTGAGCTGTTTGAGAGCCATTCTAATCTGGTACAGGCTGACGTTCGGGTTTTTAACTAGATGTGAAACAGCGGAAACCTGTTTCACATCTTTGTAAGTAAGTAAGTAACTAACCGTCCATGAACATTCTTGACGTCTCTCAAAAGCTCAGATTTGGATTTTACGATCCAGCAATCCTCAAGCTTCACTTTCGCTAGGCGGCTCTGTCCACTAATTACTATTTGTATTTATTAGGACTTCGGATATCACTTAATTTTAAAATTATCGTACTTTAAGAGTGTTCCTTCCGCGCTTCTTCTCAGCAGATGTCACCCTTTGAAGCGCTGGCAGAAAGTGCATGTAGAAGAACCCCGTTCGGCAAATCAAGATTTTAATTTTAGTTATAGATATTATATTTAGAAACGTTATATTTTTTATTTTTGATACATTTTTAATTTATTCGAAGTTCGGTAAAAAGCCGGTTTTTGCTTTGATTTACCGGCTCCAAATATGATCAGTTAACCGGTTAACCGTTTTGCGTTCCGTATTAAGTTCTGCTGAGTTTCTTGCGACGATTCTTCTCAGCAGATATCACCTTTTGAAGCGCCCCGGTAGGTTCAGACATGTGAAAGAGCCGCTACTTGCAAAATAAATAGTCTGGTTTTTATTTTTGATTTGATTTTGTTTTATATTAGGCATAGACTAAGTAGATGGGCAGAGCAATAATAAAAGTATAAAAAATTACGTGTATAGTTTTGTATTACAGTGTTTTGATCGAAAATCAAAAGGTTAAGTGGCCGTTTGTACCCGACAGCCGAATCTGGTATGACGAGTACCTATGCCACCTTAATGTATAATTTTACTTCTGGGCTGGCAATTAAAGTGTTTCTAAATACGTTCCTTTAGGACTAGGGTCGGAGTAGCTGTATGGAAAAACAACAATTCGAAGAAAGTATTTATTTTATTACACAGTTTAAAACACACTCTTGACAATAAAAATGAAAGTGATCAGTATCGTTTTTCGTTTACCTGCTAATTATAATCAGTAAGACTTCCCTTTGCACTTTGAACATTTGCGAGGTGGTGGTGGTGGCTTTGTTGTGGTGTGATATATTTTTTTCAATTGATTCACGAGAGAATTATAGTTCGATTTATTCCTCACAAGCTTGGTGTCCTGGACTTGATGTAGGATCTGCTGTATTTGAATGGCCAATTTGGTTGAACGACCATTACGAAGACTGCCATTTTCTATGTCAGTTTTAGATAATTTTCCACAATTCGCCTGTTATATAAGAACCACGTAAGAAGTAGGAACGATATAGGGGCACGGTTAAAGCAGCAGGTTAGTAAGGGGAGTTGCTGTTGGTCACGCGGAACATGAATTTCCTTTTAGGCAGAGGTACTTTAACGACTCTATTTCCTTTGGCGTCTTCTGCGGGGTGGCCTTGAGGTCGACAAACGGAACACTGTAAGGAGATTTAGCAGGAAACTTGTATATGTATATTCAATGTGACGATATTTACACTAGTAATGTAAAGAAACCGGTTAAGTGCGATCTGATTCGCGCGCACAGGACCCCGTACTTACTATTAATAAAAAAAATATATAAAAAACCGGCCAATTGCGAGTCGGACTCGCGCACGAAGGGTTTCGTACCATTATCCATAAAAACGGCAAAAAAATATGTTTATTGTATGGGAGCCCCCTTAAATATTAATTTTGTTCTGTTTTTTAGTATTTGTTGTTATAGCGGCATTAAAAATACATCATCTGTGAAAATTTCAACTGTCTATCACGGTTCATGAGAGACAGCCTGGAGACAGACGGACAGACGGACAGCAGAGCCTATAGGGTCCCGTTTTTACCCTTTGGGTACGAAACCCTAAAAAGACAATGTTGTTAACTATGCCATAAGCATAAAGTTTATTATCAATTGGTTGATTAATAAAGTAGTGCTTGGTTTGGATAAGTAATTTGACAAAGCACCAAAAAAGTTGGTAGGACTACATTTTGTTTCTACTGTCGTATTTTCATAGATCCGTAGTTTTTTTTTAATCGAGACCTAAATATCGTCCCTCTGCAGTGAAAAACTTTTTAACGCTGATAACAGATGTCAGCGTTAACGGGGTTTTCACTGCAGTGCGACCATATAGAGAAATTAGGGTTGCAATGGCACGCTGGCGAGTGACTGATTAACATAACAACCTTAGAACTTAGCGGGAGTGGGAGTTGGGTCCCTTGCTTTCCAGCTCTTCCTTCTCCCTTCATAGGAACACTATTAGACAACCACTTTCCGCCTTGCTACCAGCCTCAAGATCGCAACGGCATGTCCAGGGATAATGGAAAAAGGCCTCACGGCATGACACTAGTTCTTTGAAAGATGGGACATTTGATTAGGGAAGTTACTTGTGCAGGTACCCTCGCCCAGTGCAACCTTTCAGTTGGCCAGAAAAGATCTGGTTCTACCGCTGTGGTAGCTTTAGGTATATTTGAGGCGTTTTGGATTTCACCCTTGGGGTCATGGGCGCCAAGTAAGCGTCGAATCTATAAAGAAGTATCGGGGCGCCTTATCGAAGCCTCCCAAGACCAAAGCGCTGGCATTATACTTCGCTCAGCGATTTATGTAATTAAAAACAATACGAATATATTTAACAAGTAAAATGGAGAACAAAGGCGGTACGTGGTACCTACTATGGTAGGTAAGGAACCCTTTGTGTACTTTGAGTAGGACTTGCACTTGACTAGTTTGTTTTCTAATGCCTACATAATTATTCTTTATTTCATTATTTTTTTTATGTGAATAATTTTTACTTGCCGTGCACCGTCCAAGACTTTTCGTATATTTAGGTAATTTTCACGTAAGAATCTTGCGTCTCGTTACAATAAAAAAGGATTTTTATAGCTTTACTTATGTCGTACCTAAATAAAACAGGTTTTGTGAACGGATCATTGAGACCTTTCACTTAATACCCATGTTAGTAAGTATGTGACACAATGGCTTCTATCGACCGCCATTTTGATTATTTAATAACGCCCCCTTAGCCCCCTTAGGGAGCGTTCAAGTATTACGTAACGCAATTTTTGAATTTTTGACCCCCCCACCCCCACATGTAACGCGCCGTAACGTTCTTATGTACCCCCCTCCGCCCCTAGTAAAACGTTACCTAACCACCAAGTGACCATTTTACATAAAAAAATGTTCAAGTGGTCATTCCATATAAAATTTTGAGAAAAGAAACTGTTAAAAAAATGCGTGAACGAACACGCGACCGTTCGGAAGGTTTAAAAAAATGTTACGTAACGCGTAGTTCAAATCCCCCTCCCGCCCCTGTAACGTATCGTAACGTTTTACAAGGCAGCAGGCAGCACCCGTTAAGCAGAAGGTATGAGGCGTATCTTGAGGCATAAGGCAACCAACTCATATCGCCGGTTGGTCGGATTAGCTGTCACGTGCCTGGTTTAGTTTGTTTACATTTAGTTAATAACCTAAACAAATAGAGTATAGTCGTTGAAACGTTTCATGTGTGAAA
Organism: Tortricodes alternella; assembly: GCA_947859335.1. Lineage (NCBI taxonomy): Eukaryota > Metazoa > Arthropoda > Insecta > Lepidoptera > Tortricidae > Tortricodes > Tortricodes alternella. The sequence continues at coordinate 11,990,692 of OX401970.1, forward strand.
TGAAAAAATAGCACCTGTCAGCGATACCATGCTATTTGGAACCGACTATAACTTAGAACCAAAAACGAGCTGATAAGCTAGGTTTCGGAGTTATAATTGTTACGGAACCCTACACTGAGCTTGGCTCGACATGCCTTAATCGGATTTTAGGGTTATTTACCTAAAATATATTACAAGCATGGGCATATTTTACAAGGAAAGTTAAAAAAAGTTCCAAATATTTATGGTTTTCGAGAAAACGAATTAAAACAGAATAATTGCAAAGCCGTATCATACTCCATGGTCGCATCGAGATAGGAGCTTGCGAAGTTTATTCTGTTTTATTTCATAGGTAGGTTTTATAATGGTTACTCAGTTATTTCAATCTTTTTATTTTTTATTTTTTTGGTTTCCGTACCTTAGGGGTACTGTCTGTTCTGCGTAGGTAAGTACGGGACCCTCGGCGCGTGAGTAAGACGCGGACTGGACCGGTTTTCTTATAAAAGTTAGGATGACTTTAGAATGATTGAAAAATGTAGAGTTGATGTCCTGAATCTACAGATCCTCGGTAACACGGCGGGCACTTTGCAAATACGAAGAGAGTTGACAGTGAGTAGTCCTTCTACCGCATGATTTGAACATTAATAATCTTCTTCATAAAGTTGTAAGAACTTTGACGCGTTACTTATTTTTATGGATGCTACAATATATATCAAAATGAGTAATACAAATTGGTGGGGTAAAAGTTGATGTTAGAAACTAACTACCTAATAATTAGGAATAATATTAGTAAAATGTGATGTAAAACTACTTACGGCATTAACAAAATACATGACCAATAAAAATGCAGTTATAAAAAATTGCAATTGAGTTAAAAAGTTCATTTTCAGAGCAGCACGTATACGCTGTATTTTTCTGTGCAGTGCCTGAATTTGAATGCGTTAAGCGAATAAAAAATTTATTTCATGAAATACTTGTTTTTTACTGCTTTTTTATATCATTTCGATCACATTTAAATTGAGCAAGAATTTGCCTGCAGTAGTTTGCGCAACATTATAGGTAAGTATATCTGTAGGTACCTATCATATGCCTTGGTTGTAAATAAATATAGGAAAGGTGTCAATTAATTTAAAGTTCGAGCATTTAGAATATACCTTGGAATCATTTGGGTTACATTACGTTTTTAGGGTTCCAAAAAGCCCTTATGGTGGGACTTTTTTTCCGTCTGTCTATTTGTCACTCCCTGAGTCTGAGTGCAGCACCTACTAACAACTTTATGAACTTGTAATTTGAAATAGTTATAAAACGTGCCATTAAATAAATAGGTAGCAAGTTTGTAATTCTCAAGCTTTTAGGGTAGCTCTTATACTAACTCCTAAATCAAAGGTGAAAATTTGTGTCTTGTTATACAACCTCGAATCAGGCATCGTTGGATAATATCATAAGTAGGCATTTTACGAGTACTTATCATAAATCACTAACTTCAACTCATCTTTGCGAGCGGCTTTGTTGGTATTTATAAGTACTTTCTAAAGGCTGGAACGATACGAAGAACGTTCCCGAAAATATTGTATCATATAAGTAATGTACAAACCCCTTTTAATGGTAAAAAACGTTTATTTAGGAAATGTTTTTGTTTATAAAAAGTCATATTTTTTGAACCGTCAAGAATCGAACCAGCACTTATAGGTTTAAAATATTGGAAATGATCCCTTCTATGTCCCTGTTCGATTTAATCCATACTTCCACGGATACCCTGTATATATGTATATATTAGACTAGCTGTGTCCGTTACTTCGTCCGCGTGGAATAGATAAAATATTCACATAAACCTTACATATTTCCATACAAACTTTCCCCCCCTATTCCCTATTGTTATTTTACACCCGTGAGGGTAAACCTTTTACAAACTTTGAATGTCATATTTATTTATATCGAATCAACAGCCTAAAAAATAAGTTTCAAGCATCTAGCTGTAAAAATGACGATACTTCCATACAACTTTTCATCCCCCTTTCAACCCCTTATTTGCATTAAAACGTAGCCCATGTCCTTTCTCAGGCTCTGGACTATCTGTGTACGAAATTTCATTTAAATCGGTGCAGTATTTTTCGCGTGACAGCGCGACAGACATATAGACAGACAGAGTTACTTTCACATTTATAATATTATTAATATATTAATATAACATATTAATTATGGATTAATTAAATTTATTAATATTAATATAATTAATATATATATATATATAAATATATATATTATATATATAATATAGTAGGGAAGTAAGGATAAGGATAAGGATTATTAAATTAGATCCTATGGGATAAAGTAGGTAAAACACGAAGAGTTGTTTTTTTTCCTTCTTTAATTTATCAATGAAGTGACTACCGTGCTTATACAATAAGTAGGTAGCTACATATTATTATATGCCAAATAAAAACTACCTTTATTACGTTTAAGAACCTAATACGTTTATTTTTTTCAGAATTCCTTGTCTAAACGGTTCCAATCTGGTACTTACCGGCAATTAAAACAGTTTGAATTTTAGGAGTGTTTAATGAAAGGGTTGACCTATGAACAATTAGGTACATCAGCCATAAAATATTGTTTGTTTTTAAATTCGTGAATTTCAAATAAGTAATAAACGTTTTAAATATTGCCAAAATAATGCAATGGGCTTTGACTCGAATAGGATATGTCACTAGGCAGCCATTACACGCTCAATCTAGATCGTGATCCGTGATCGTGATCAGTGATCTTGATCCAGATTAACTGTGTAAAGTGTTGGATTGACAACACCTTACACAGTCAATCTGCAACAAATCAACACAGAGAAAATATGTCTATGGTGTCTTATGATTGAATTTAAAATGGCAAAATACCCACGTCCACTAGCGCCGCGCAGAGATAACTTCCTGTCTATAATCTAAGCTTCCTATTGTTAACTTTTAGAACAGGATTGAGTACAATCTCTAAATATTTGAGGTTGCTAATCGGCTCCCGTTATACGGATAGGGATGCACGTGGTGAGCTTCTCGAATCTATTCATAGTGTTCAGTGGTACCGTCACGCATGTGGCGAAGCACTCCTCGCGGGTCTCGAAGTTATTCTGGTTGCCGCCACAACCGGAGTACAACCGATTCTTGCAAGTCCTAAAACAATAAACGAGCAAACATTAATCGTTGCCGTTTAATACAATATTTTATAATTTAATCTTCCGTTTATCATTCCGTCTCCGTTATATCATTATTCGTTTCCTTTATATACTTACCGAGGACATGAGGGATGACATGAATATGGAGGGAGAGAAGAGCTTTGGCGGTTCGAGGCAACATGATAGCCCCCAGATTTGCCAGGTATACATTATGCAATGCCTACTGTCTCTTCTTTAACCCTGTCAAATGTGGGTGAGGCACAGCAGAAAATCATACAGGACCATCAGGGTGCATCATAATAACATTCTGGGCCCTGATGGGGCTGCCCGTGCCGAGGTTCTGTAGTGCTTAGACTATGTTTGTCGAGGCGGGAGACATCTCCGCTGTTATGCGCGCGCGAATCGCGTCCTTTTGGGAGGGAATACGCCGCTTGCAGAACAGCATATTGACAACCGTATACAGTGACATGGGTAGTCCTATATATTTAGATACTGGCTAACTGCATCATAAAGAGAACATTTGTAACTAAATCTTAATTATCACACCCAGCCATCGATCGGCCGGATAGCTGGGTATCCAGCAGCACGCGGACTATACATAAAGTCACGTCAGGTTAGCGTGCGCGGCCTTCAAATTAAAATAGACCACGTTTTTGATTTAATAACTGACAGTTGTTTCTTTTACTTCTGATGATTTTTTGGGTACGATGTATCGGGTGTAACGGGCTATAGCATGGGCGCCTTACTCCCTTACTCTTATTACAATACCGGGAACGGGACTAAGGGACCCGAGAAAACATGTAGTAAGTATAATAAGCATTTCAGAGTGCCTTACTCCTTTTAAGAGGGCACCGACCGTCCAGTGGCGCCCTCATCACTGTTATGCAAAGTATAACCATCATCTAATCAATTTAACAGAAAAAAGCGGCCACTATTTTCTATTAAATTGATTAGATGATGGTTATACTTTGCAAAGCTATATTACATAGCATATACGTTGTGTATTAAGTTGCGTAACAACTTATACGGCTTCAATTTTAATAAAATACTTTCCATTAATAGAAAACACAATAACAGTGATGAGGGCGCCACTGGACGGTCGGCGCCCTCTTAATCCTATTATACTATCGGTACCGGTACCATTACCATGAGTTGCGCAAACCGTTCTCGCTAGCGTAAACACTACTAACTATCGGAAATATTGCTTGTTGCCGATACAAGTAAAAGGGACCGAGCAATAGTTTACGCTAGCGAGAACGGTTTGCGCAACTCATGGTAATGGTACGGGACTAGGGACCTGAGAAAACGTACCTACAGTGTAAAGCTTTTAGAGCATGGGCCTTTGAGTAGCGTTTAACATTCGAGATGCGTACCTAGTTCTATGAAAGATGGAAAGTCAACCATATATATCACTCTTATGGAGGCGCGGTCGCAGGGGGGTGTTAGAATAAAAATAGGTTCCATGTTATCAAAGAGGTTTAGGCATGGTACACAACTATTTTCTATTTTTTTTCTTTGTAATTTCACATTTGACATTTGTCGTTCTGTGTCACTTCTTTTCTTGTGTCTGGTCGTGTCGCAATATATTTTATAACCCAAATTTATTGTAAAGCTTATTTATCTCACTGCGTATTGAACTCTACCAATAGGTTATAACCTAGCCTAGCGTGCTGGGCCCATAGGCCCAGCACGCTTCCACTAATAAAATAATAAAACTAATAAAAGGCTAACAAAGTCGATTTTGTACAAGAAAGATATTTAAAAAAAATATATAGATTTGGAAACTAGGCGTTAAGGAGATGCCGAAACACCTTTTAATTTTTTTCTTGTCTTTCTGTCTGTCTATCTGTCGGTTAATTTGTCCTCCAATCACGCTAAAACTACTGGACAGATTTTCATGAAATTTGGTATGGTTATAGTTTATGATCGGGAGTCACATATACGATAATATTTATTTCGAAATTCATCCCCTAAGGTCGATATATAGGGGATGTGAAGTTTGTATAGAGATACGTCATTTTAGAAGTTAGAACCATGAAAACTGGTATAATGATGGCTTACAAATGAATTATAATTTAAGGATTTTGAAAAATCAGCCCTTAAAAAGGTATCAAATAGGGGATGAAAATTTGTAAGGGAGTACCATAATTTTTGAAGATAGAAACATGACAATCGGTGTAATGACTGCTGGTTACGCATAAAGAAATATAATTTAACGATTATGGAAAATCAACCCTTAAAGGTATAAAATAAGGGTTGAAAATGTTTATGGGAGCACTCTAATTTTTGATTCATTTATGAATGACGTATTCGAGTGTTTTTAGACAATCGACCTTTAAAAAGTTCTAAAGGATGGAATTGCGAAAGCCGCGAATTGAGCTGCCGCATATGGTTTATTTTCCTTTCTGTGTCCATATAATACTCACTTAGTAAATGTATCCCATGTCCAGCGAGGGAAGTAGCCGAAGCAACTTCCATAATCAAAGGACAATGAGCAAAAATGTGGTACTGAAAATAAAACAAAATATGAATAAGGTTTTTTTTAAAGAGGGAATGCAATTTACTGAGTAATGAAAAATGGATCACAGAAACTTCATCATCACATCAACATTGATCCAAAAACGGCTCTCTATTGATTTGATTCTTTTATTTTTTATTCAATACTAGTTTTTTGCCCATGGGCTCATTCATGATCATGACTTCATACCTATACTCTGGTAAATTAATCTATGGAATAGTTTTATTCAACCCTATGCAAACTAAACTCAATACCGTTCGTCAACAAAATGCACAAGCATGAAAGGTTCGGGATATAATATTACATTTTATACCTTTACCAAACACTAAAAGAAACGATGAAACTAAAGAACCCGAATCGTTTAAATTTGAGCAACGATCTCAGAAGAAGGAAGGGTACAGATGTAGTGCATAATTAGTTTCCATCGTGTTTTATCGGAAAAGTTCGTATTTATCGTGCTCTCTCAGTTAGCTTCAGCAGGCCCCCAATTCTCGGCGAATTCGAGATAATCTAAAAATAGAGATTAAACGTCAGTGCATACAGTCATTTGACACAACTGTATGAATCTGACGTTTAATTTTGCAATCGACATTATCTCGAAACCACCGAGAATTGGGGCCATTAGCCATCAATCATACCATGCTGTCATTTTTTATTTTGACATTTGACAGTAAATAATAAAGTTTCATATTAATGAATATAAACATGTCACTCATTTAATACAATAATTAATTGGCCCTTCGGGTCTCGTCGTCTTCCGATTGAGATCAGAGTTTTGCCGATGGAAACATATTATTCACAATATCTGTATAGCGTTTAATACAACTAACTGCGTTGAACAAATGACAGTTCGTCATGGTAACGCCATCTATTAACAAGTTTATAAACTATGAAGGTCTATTGCCAACGTCTTAGTTCTTATGACATTTACACAAAGTCTTATTTTGCTTGATTTATCACTGTCTTTCATTGCTCGCTAGGAACTACGAACCACAAAAACAAAACGCATGAATCAGCCAATAATGAAATCCTCAATTAAATAAGAACGCCAATTTCGGCAATATTTACAGAGTGTGTGTGGTGTATTTGACACCAAAAAAGTGAGCATCGCGAAAACCGCGTTGGGCACTTCCTTACTATATATTTCTATAAATTTGAGACAAAATAAAATCGAGTTGCCTGGTATTACTAGTTTCTATTTTCTACTCATCGCCAATACTAAAACACTCGCACCTAATTTATGGTTTACAGAAGTGATGATAAGCTTAGATCAGTCAGTTTTTTAACCGACTTCAAAAAAGGAGGAGGTTATCTATTCGACCCGTATATTTCTTTTTCGGATTGGAATTGGCCTAAACTAGAAACAAATGAAACAATTCGTCAGGGGCAATATCATTATGATGGTGTGACTTATGATAATGAATACAAACACAATTAGTCTCATCTTTATATCAGACTCCACAGATAAGCATGCTCTTGCCTTCTGTACCAAATGAGACTTACTTTCAGTAATGGTGTCATTTAAGAAGCATTTATTGTAACATTCGTCCTGTGTTTCGAATCGGTTTCCATTTCCTTGGCATCCACCCCAAAAGAATCTAAAGCATGTTTCTTTCTTAACATCAAAATAATACTGGATGATGTCTGCACGACATGGCCCTGTGTCTGGACGTAAAAAACAGCTTTTGTGCTTGGCTGCAAAATGAAAATACATTATTACAGTGCATCTATTTTCTTAATGTCTCTCGGTAATCATCGCATTTCCAAACTCAAACCAATACAACTGATAACATTAAGAAAATAGATCCACTGTATAAGGATGTTAATGCAATTATTTATTGATTTTAAATTAAGAAGAAGAAGGTACCTACCTATGTTATGCTAATACATTTCATGTACCTCTTAATCTTGCTTCCAAATTGACACACATCAATTTCGCATTTTTGTTTTTAACGGTAGTGTAAGAAACGTGATCGTCCTTCTTTTTCTTTTTATGTTTTTTCGCAGATGAAGTAAAAGTTATGATTATAACAACTATTAATAACAAAAAATGTAACTTTGCTCTCATGTTGAATAAGTAAACGTCAGGTAAATGTATTATTGAACTTGTTGCTCAAGCAGTTCAATGCAACAGCTTTATGTAAATACACCTATAGTTTGAACAAGTTTTACTGACCAAGTCGTAAAAGTGTATTGTGGATTATGAAAAAGTAATTTCTGGCTCAGACTTTATAACTCAATCTTCAAGAGTAATACAGTGTTCTCAGGGGTCTCTTATAATCTTTCTATCAAAGAGGCGTTTAAAAGACATCAACGGGCTCTCACCAGGCCCCCGATTCTCGGTGCATTCGAGATAATCTCACAATCGAGATTAAACGTCAGTGCATAGAGTCGTTTGACACAACTGTATGATTCTGACGTTTATTAATCAAGGAATCAATGAATCAAGGAATGAAGGAATCAAGGAATCAATAAATCAATGAATCAAGGAATCTTTTTTTTTTAAAAAAGACGCTTTTCTACTCGCTATCTATTGAAAAAAGGTCAAGGAATCAATTTATCAAAGAATTAAAGAATCAAGGAATCAAGGAATCAATGATTTCTTGATTACTTGATTCCTTGACTTCTTGATGCATTGATTCCTTGATTCCTTGTTAGTTTCCTTGATTCCTTCATTCCTTGATTGATTCCTTGGTTCCTTAATTCCTTCAATCAAGAATAATCAAGGAATCAAGGAATCAATGAATCAAGGAATCAAGGAATCAATGTATCAAGGAATCAAGGAATCAATGAATCAAGGAATCAATGATCAAGAAGTCAAGGAATCAAAGAATCAATCAAGGAATTAAGTAATCGAAGAATCAATCAAGGAATCAAGGAATCAAGGAATCAATGAATCAAAGAATCAAGGAATCAATGTATCAAGGAATCAAGGAATCATTCGTTCGTTAGTAACGAACGAACAAACGTTCGTTCCGTTTTCACGGCCAAACTGCTTAACAGAATTCCACAACAATGGGGAAGTTCCATCAAAATCAAAATGAGGTTTAAATGATACGAGTATATTATGAAAGTAAATGTAAACAAAAGCATATTACAGAGTAAATGTAAACAAAAGCATATTACAGAAAAATGCAGATCATTTTGACTATTCATTTTTATTTGATTAAGGGTCAAAATTAGTGAAAAATATATACTGTCTTTTAGTTCTGATTTTAGTTTTTTGGACATCCTCATAATAGTAGTTTATGCAACGGTTGCATAATGATAGGCCTTAAAATACTAGTGCGGTTTTATGAAACGAGCTTTAGCGAGTTAAGATCGCACGTGTGTTTTAAGGCCAATTATGCAGAGTTGCATACATAACTTTATCTACACACATATTATAAATCCTCCATGATGTGTTCAGAAACAATATTTTCCGACAACAAGTTATTTGTTGAAATCGTGGCTGCATTTAAAGAAATAAAAATTAAACAAAAAAAACCGCGCCTCCCGCCGGACCGACCGCGACCCGCCGGACACAGCGTGCAACCCGCCGGACACAGCGCGACATGCCGGACAAAGCGCGCATACTGCCGGACACAGCGCGACCTGCCGGACACAGCGCGAAACCCGCCGGACACAGCGAGACCTGCCGGACACAGAGCGCAACCCGCAGGACACAGCGCCACCCGCCGGACACAGCGCCACCCGCCGGATACAGCGCGCAACCCGCTGGTCACAGCGCAACCTGCCGGACACAGCGCGCAACCCGCCGGACACAGCGCCACGTGCCGGACACAGCGCGCAACCCGCCGGACACAGCGCCACCTGCCGGACACAGCGCGCAACCCGCCGGACACAGCGCCACCTGCCGGACACAGCGCGCAACCCGCCGGACACGGCGCGACCTGCCGGAAACATCGCGCTACCCGCCGGACACAGCGCGACTTGCCGGACACAGCACGCAACCCGCGACGATGGGGGGCCCCTCCGGCTGCGGCGACGGCGGCGCGCCGGCCTAGTAGCTCCGGCCGGTAGCTCATATCTGTATCGTTATGACCATTACGATACTAAAATCGATACTGTAATAACATTACAGTACAGGCTGTCATAATGATGGTCATTTCCTGCGGTATTTGTTTACATTACCATAAATTAAGTATAACCAGATAGGTCAACTCCATACATTGAAATGTGACCACCTCAAACCCCCGTATTTGTAGATGGCGCTAGGGAGCGTCCTTTTATTTACAAAGCCTCTAGGATTTCAGCGCCATCTGTCAGTTTTCTTTGAAAATACATGAAAGAATAACTGTTTCTGATTATGGATCTTTGGAAAAAGAATCGCAGATGGCGCTATTTTAGGAATAGCATAAGCAATTTCGCAAAACGATACCCAGCAGCGCCGTATAAAAATAATTAGGTAAAATTTCATGACGCGACCATAGCTTCATAGCGTGAGGTCGGTAGGTAAGTACCGTGCGCTCCCCGCTTTTGACGTCACGCCACGGATAGTTTTAATATAATATGCGTATTTCAGATGATCAAGCAATTTTTTATTTGATTTTAATTTTTCAAATGTATATTTAATTATTGTCTTTTTTTTTTAAATTGTTAGTCTAAGTTTGGTGACGCATTGGTTATATACATACTGTAATGTCATGTTAATGTGTTTATAAATAAATAAATAAATGTAGCCACCGAATACGAATCCGTTTCCGTTATCAGAATTACAAAAAATGGCGGCCATTTTTATAGCTGGGCACCGTTAATCAAATAGTTAACTTCGTAAATACCTACTGCGTTACTAAGTTAACTTAGTTAAACGTTAAAGCGTTACATTTCGGAATATTTAACGGGAGTTAACGTAAATTGTTAATTGGTAACTCGTGATAGAAATTGCATTTTATACATATGTCGTTGCGTTAGGTATTTACTTATACAAAATGTTGGTAGGTGCTATGAAAGTATAGGCAGGACATGGAACATTAGTAAAAATTGAGTACCTCCTTATTGCATTAGAGTTTGTAATAAATAATACCTATTATTTAGAGATCAAATTCAAATCAAAAGCTATCTGACATAACCCGAGCATTGTTCTTTTGGCAAACAGTAGGTACTTAATTAACGTTTAGCCGACTTTAATTGTTTTAACGGAAGTTAATGAGTCCGTTAACAAAACTTAATTAATCCGTTAATCGAAATGTTAAATTTGTTAATTTACGATGAACGGATGAACGGTCTTATGTCCAGCTGTGGCATGGCTGGGCACCGTTAATTAAATAATTATCTTCGTTAATCGCTAATCCGTTAATAAAAAGGTTTAATTCGTTAAACGTTAAAGCGTTACATTTCGCAAGATTTAACGGAAGTTAAAGTTAATCGTTAAAACGTGATAGAAACTGCATTTTATATATCGTTAATGCTAGTAATTTACTTATAAAAAAAAAATTGGTATGGACTGTGGAGGTTTAGGTAGAAGGCCAAACCGCGGTGCGGTCCGCTCGGTGTCCTTTTGGCAAATATTTGGTTGTTTTAACTGCAGTTTATGAGTCCGTTAACAATTTATAAAGTTAACTTAAAAGTTAATCCGTTACTAGAATTGTTAACTTCGTTAATTAAGATTAACTGATTAACGGTCTTGTGCCCAGCTATGACTAGTTCGTGCGTGTCTTCGACCTTGGTCATTTCGGCGCAAATGGCCCTGGACGTAGATACCTAACTCCGCGTGATGCCGACGAGCACGCGGGTCAATTTATGATTGTCAGACGAAATGTGGGATGAAATGAGAGACGAGATTAGTTAGAGAATGACGTAACATCGCTGGTGAGAGCCCGTTTATGTGTTTTCTTCCAACTACGCTTTAATTTCATCATTATGGCCTTAAATACTCAGCACAAAGCAGCCCTTATTTGCTCTAGAGCAATTTAAGTTGCATACAAATTTCATTATTGCACTTTTTAAATTTGGTTAGTTGATCAAGATGTTTAGACTCAAGAGTCAATGTAGAGTCAATGTAGAGTCAATGCGGAGTCAATGTGGAGTCAATGTGGAGTGGAGTCAATCTGGAGTCAATGAGGAGTCAATGTGGAGTCAATGTGGAGTCAATGTGTGGAGTCAATGTGGAGTGGAGTCAATGTGGAGTCAATGTGGAGTCAATGTGGAGTGGAGTCAATGTGGAGTCAATGTGGAGTCAATGTGGAGTCAATGTGGAGGCAATGTGGAGTCAATATAGAGTCAATGTAGAGTCAATGTGGAGTGGAGTCAATGTGGAGTCAATGTGGAGTCAATCTGGAGTCAATGTGGAGTCAATGTAGAGTCAATGTGGAGTTAATGTGGAGCCAATGTGGAGTCAATGTGGAGTGGAGTCAATGTGGAGTCAATGTGGAGTCAATGTGGAGTCAATGTGGAGTCAATGTGGAGGCAATGTGGAGTCAATATAGAGTCAATGTAGAGTCAATGTGGAGTGGAGTCAATGTGGAGTCAATGTGGAGTCAATCTGGAGTCAATGTGGAGTCAATGTAGAGTCAATGTGGAGTTAATGTGGAGCCAATGTGGAGTCAATGTGGAGTCCATCTGGAGTCAAGTACTTTGACTTTTCTTTTACCAACTTTGTGCAGTAGTTGAAAAAAAAGCAGATTATGCACCTAGCATTCAGTGATTTATTGCGCTCGTGTTTTTGGAGCCCTCGCTTGCACTCGGACTCCAAGCTAACACTCGGCGCAATAATGAATCACTTTCTCCTTGGTGCAACAATCTACTATAGTATGTATCTGCGCAATTATCTGTCAATCCGTCCGTAGTAACTTACAAGATTAAATACCGTTATTATTACATTACCTACCTACTTTATTTTATTAATTTTAAATTTCTCTAAGGGTTCCATACCTTAAGGGTACTATATGTTTTCCATAGGAAAGTATGGTACTCTAAGCGCGAGAGTCAGACTCTCACTTGAATGGTTGTTGAAAACCGGACAAGTGCGAGTTGAACTCGCGTGGAAAGGGTTCCGTTCCATACATGATTATCTGAAATTTCCTATGTTATTTTAAATACCATAGATTTCTTATAGGTTTTCCTGTAATCTATAGGTCAAGAACTATTTTCTGTATTTTTTTCAAAATTGTAGGCCCAGTAGTTTCGGAATTAAGGGGGGGGGGGGTCATTTTTCGCTTATTTTCCTAAATAACTTCTAAACTATTTATTTCAAAATCCTAAAAAAATATATTTGAAATCCTCACAATAAGCTCTTTCATTTGATATGTCACAAGATATAGTTTGCATAACTTTTTTTAAAATTTTCTTCTTTACCACCCAAAAGTAGCCCCCATGTTTAAAATTCATTTATTTGCATTACGCGTCCGTGTTGCGGTCACCGACTTACATATGTGTACCAAATTTCAACTCAATCGGTCCAGTCGTACCGGAGCAAATTGGCTGTGACAGACGGACAGACAGACAGACAGACAGACAGACAGACAGACAGACAGACAGACAGACAGACACACGAGTGATCCTATAAGGGTTTCGTTGTTTCCTTTTGAGGTACGGAACCCTAAAAACGAAGTGTACTTCAATGTACAGACGTAGCTCTCTCTGTTACAAGTTTATAAAATAGGATATTTTGACGACGCGGTTAGCTTAGTTGATAGTGACCCTGCCTCCGAAGCTGGCGTTCCGGGTTCGATCCCCGGTGAGGGAAAATAATTTACGTGTTGAGCAACAATGTTTTTTTTTTAATCTTAGATGTTTCCTACGTATTTAAGTCTTTATTTATATTTATAAGTATGTATATCCGGTATCTATGACCTTTTATATGAAAACCATTGTTATCGGTCAAATTTGTCACATCACAATGCACAAACGAAAAAGTACGCTACAATTGTGTAAGATGGCGCTAAAACAGATTTTTCATATATTACTTTTTATTGTTAAGTGAATGATTTTAGGTCATTGAACGTATAATTTTGATTATTCATACATAAAAACCTTAAAAGTAAATGAATCATTAAATTTTTAGACATGAAATCGATAGATTTGGAAAATATTAAATGACCATGTGCATACTAGCGACATCTGTTCAAGGTATTTTTAAATAAGTAGTCCACCGAGGGCATGGTTTCTCTAGGTCTTATTCCTCTATGACATTACGGAGGTTTTATGATATAGGTGTAGATAAAATTTATGTCATGTTTTATTTCTACGATGTTGTTCTAAAAACAGTATTTTCAGAAATAATTGCAGATTTTGTTTAAACGCCAAACATTTTGTAGTCTAACGACAGCTGTGACGTCATAGCTGTTGTCCATTTTGTATGGAGTGTTTTTGCGAGTGGTATGAACAATGACTTTTCAAAGCTTCATAACTCATACAATAATTAACATAATAATGTTTTTCGTACACATCGGTTTCTATTACTCGGTGCTTTCCAAAACAAGATGAAAAACAAATTATGCATCTTCCCTATTGGCAAAAACGAAGCCTGTTATTATGGAGATGGACCTGGAAGACTTTTCAAGAATCTATATAAATACAGGAATGCATGCATCTTATCGATAGATGGCACTGGCTGCCTTGATAAGTCAACGGCAAATCCTAAATATTTCTATTATTTTTCGAGTTAGTGCGATTGTTACACATTGAAATGAAACTATGTTATCGGATTAACGATATAATGGGCGAAAATTAGCGTAAGATAAGTGCGAAACAAAAACGAAAAGTCAGATAAAAAGGAAATTATAACTAATATATCTGTCGTTTCTAATTAATTGACTTACGAAAATCAATTATTATTTCTTACTTTTCAAAGGGTTTTTGAAGTCGGTTTTTTTTTGTTTGTTACATTTTTAGTTTTCGTTACGCTTTATAGTTATTATTAACTTTTTGATCTGACATTTCGTTTTTCAGGCGTATATCGTTGAGGAGTTCTCCTCGTTCTTCACGATCGGTTCTTATTTACCACATGCGTTTCATGAGCTTAAGTTGCTCCCAAACCTTATTCGGAAAACTAATCGCCACCCTGAAATTAGGTACTTATCGTTGAGGATTTGCGGTGGTCAACTATGGTCTTCGTCGTCAGTTCCTCTTCACCAAATAATGTTTTTGCGATGCAACCGCTTTAGTTATTACATAAAATACCAAAATTGTTATATGCATGCCTGTAGTACCTATTTAAGGAGTTCCATCGGTTCTTGATAGATCCCCTCGGCAGACCTCAACTTTGAACACAACGGGACCAATTTAGAGGTATACCCTATCGATTAAAAAAAAGAATCGTAATAGGTGAACATACATACATATATATATATATATATATATATATATATATATATATATATACGAATACGAATATATACGAATTGAGAACCTCCTCCTTCGGTTTTTTTTGAAGTCGGTTAAAAACCTTTCGAAGGCTTTTGAACTCTGTGGTAAGTCGGCAAGAACCTTATAAGTTTACATTTCGTTCCAAGTGTTTTGGAAAACACGATGAAAATGCATTATAATATTTTGGGCTCTAAAAATTGGTTATTATTTGTATTTCAAATAAGATAAGTATTTTTCATTTTATTTCAAATTTTACTTCGTTTATTATTATTAATAGCTGAACCGAAAACATGGGTAAGGGCCATTTTATGAAAAGTTGTACACAGCGTTTTTGGGTTGTCCCATACTTTTGAAATAACTTTCAACAAATGTATTGGACCTGACTTAATTAAGAAAAATGTTACTTAAACCCACATGAAGTTATTAATAACTTCATATTTTATTATTTTTATAAAGCGTTATAAAACGTTTAATAAAACATATTGTTAGTTTAAAAAACTACTGAATTTTGCTGTCCCATCTCGACTGTTGATCATACCATGGGGTCCCATCTCATACAGATTATCTTTTGTACAGGAAATGTATCATAGATGGCGCAACGATTCACTTATTTAAATTAACTTCGCAAATACGGCATCTTTAATAGAATTCTGGTAATTAGAAACTAAAACTAGCATATTTAAAGAAAATAAATGCATGTTAACGCTAATTCAAAACGTATTTAAGAATAACAAATATTATTTTATGATTTTTTGTTTAGGCACGTCACACTAGATGGCGCTTATCTATAAAAAGTACCTGGATGACCGATTTGTTGGTAAATCGTGTTTTTTGAAATTAAATTTCGGTAGAACTTTTATGCGACGATAAAGGGCTCCCAATAATAGGGAAAACTTGAAAAAAAAAGAGGAAAAAATAATAATCGTCTGGACTTGAACCCGGGTCTTCTGGTCTCAGGACCGCCCGATTCTCCACCTATTTATTTTGTTTCATGGCACTGGGAGGATATTTATTTTGTTTAATGTATTAACACCAAAGTCTTAACCAAAGTATTATTACTTAGAACATTTTTTTTGGTTTATTAATTAGTAGACTTACCAGCGCGAATTAGAACCCTTTGACCGCCACAGTCGACTGTGGCCGTCGGCAGTTTTCCGTGCCCCTGACGCCACGATATGCCGTTTTCCATACATTTGCGTCGGCTACAGCCGTCGTCGAGCGCTCGTGGCACACTTTTTAGCCGTCAGCCGAGGCGTTCAAAAGGTTAGATACTAGCTTCTGCCCGTGACTTTATTCGCGTGGAATTTGATTCACACACACACACACACACACACACACACACACACACACACAACACACACACACACAAACTTTCGCATTTATAATAATTATTAGTTTTTGTTCGCTGTTTTGACAAATTGGATGTCACTTTTTGGATCCAAGATGGCGGTTGACACTGTCATGTCAAAAATGGTCATTGGTATCGTTTTCAAGTTATTTAGGCATGACAAAACCAAATTCGATGTCACTTTTTGGATCCAAGATGGCGGATGACACTGTCATGTCAAAAATGGTCATTGGTATCGTTTTCAAGGTATTTAGGCATGAGAAAACCAAATCCGATGTCACTTTTTGGATCCAAGATGGTGGATGACACTGTCATATCAAAAACCATCATTGGTATCGTTTTGAATGTATTTAGGCATGGCAAAACCAAATCCGATGTCACTTTTTGGATCCAAGATGGCGGATGACACTGTCATGTCAAACTCGTCATTGGTATCGTTTTAAAGGTATTTATTTAGGCATGACAAAACCAAATCCAATGTCACTTTTTAGATCCAAGATGGCGGATGACACTGTGATGTCAAAAGCCGTCATTGGTATCGTTTTCAATGTATTTAGGCATGACAAAACCAAATCCGATGTCACTTTTTGGATCTAAGATGGCGGATGACACTGTCATGTCAAAAACCGTCATTGGTATCGTTTTCAAGGTATTTAGGCATGACAAAACCAAATCCGATGTCACTTTTTGGATCCAAGATGGCGGATGACAATGCCATGTCAAAAACCGTCATTGGTATCGTTTTCATTGTATTTAGGCATGACAAAACCAAATCTGATGTCACTTTTTGGATCCAAGATGGCGGATGACAGTGTCATATCAAAAACCGTGATTGGTATCGTTTTCAAGGTATTTAGGCATGGCAAAACCAAATCCAATGTCACTTTTTGGACCCAAGATGGCGGATGACATAATACCAATGACGGTTTTTGACATGACAGTGTCATCCGCCATCTTGGATCCAAAAAGTGACATCGGATTTGGTTTTGTCATGCCTAAATACCTTAAAAACGATACCAATGACGGTTTTTGGCATGACAGTGTCATCCGCCATCTTGGATCCAAAAAGTGACAACGGATTTGGTTTTGTCATGCCTAAATACATTGAAAACGATAGCAATGACGGTTTTTGACATGACAGTGTCATCCGCCATCTTGGATCCAAAAAGTGACATCGGATTTGGTTTTGTCATGCCTAAATACCTTCAAAACGATACCAATGACGGTTTTTGACATGACAGTGTCATCCGCCATCTTGGATCCAAAAAGTGACATCGGATTTGGTTTTGTCATGCCTAAATACATTGAAAACGATACCAATGACGGTTTTTGACATGACAGTGTCATCCGCCATCTTGGATCCAAAAAGTGACATCGGATTTGGTTTTGTCATGCCTAAATACCTTAAAACCGATACCAATGACGGTTTTTGACATGACAGTGTCATCCGCCATCTTGGATCCAAAAAGTGACATCGGATTTGGTTTTGTCATGCCTAAATACCTTGAAAACGATACCAATGACGGTTTTTGACATGACAGTGTCATCCGCCATCTTGGATCCAAAAAGTGACATCGGATTTGGTTTTGTCATGCCTAAATACATTGAAAACGATACCAATGACGGTTTTTGACATGACAGTGTAATCCGCCATCTTGGATCCAAAAAGTGACATCGGATTTGGTTTTGTCATGCCTAAATACCTTAAAAACGATACCAATGACGGTCTTTGACATGACAGTGTCATCCGCCATCTTGGATCCAAAAAGTGACATCGGATTCGGCTTTGTCATGCCTAAATACATTGAAAACGATACCAATGACGGTTTCTGACATGACAGTGTCATCCGCCATCTTGGATCCAAAAAGTGACATCGGATTTGGTTTTGTCATGCCTAAATACCTTGAAAACGATACCAATGACGGTTTTTGACATGACAGTGTCATCCGCCATCTTGGATCCAAAAATTGACACCGGATTCGGCTTTGTCATGCCTAAATACATTGAAAACGATACCAATGACGGTTTATGACATGACAGTGTCATCCGCCATCTTGGATCCAAAAAGTGACATCGGATTTGGTTTTGTCATGCCTAAATACCTTAAAAACGATACCAATGACGGTCTTTGACATGACAGTGTCATCCGCCATCTTGGATCCAAAAAGTGACATCGGATTCGGCTTTGTCATGCCTAAATACATTGAAAACGATACCAATGACGGTTTCTGACATGACAGTGTCATCCGCCATCTTGGATCCAAAAAGTGACATCGGATTTGGTTTTGTCATGCCTAAATACCTTGAAAACGATACCAATGACGGTTTCTGACATGACAGTGTCATCCGCCATCTTGGATCCAAAAAGTGACATCGGATTTGGTTTTGTCATGCCTAAATACCTTGAAAACGATACCAATGACGGTTTCTGACATGACAGTGTCATCCGCCATCTTGGATCCAAAAGTGACATCGGATTTGGTTTTGTCATGCCTAAATACCTTGAAAACGATACCAATGACGGTTTCTGACATGACAGTGTCATCCGCCATCTTGGATCCAAAAAGTGACATCGGATTTGGTTTTGTCATGCCTAAATACCTTGAAAACGATACCAATGACGGTTTTTGACATGACAGTGTCATCCGCCATCTTGGATCCAAAAAGTGACACCGGATTCGGCTTTGTCATGCCTAAATACATTGAAAACGATACCAATGACGGTTTCTGACATGACAGTGTCATCCGCCATCTTGGATCCAAAAAGTGACATCGGATTTGGTTTTGTCATGCCTAAATACCTTGAAAACGATACCAATGACGGTTTCTGACATGACAGTGTCATCCGCCATCTTGGATCCAAAAAGTGACATCGGATTTGGTTTTGTCATGCCTAAATACCTTGAAAACGATACCAATGACGGTTTTTGACATGACAGTGTCATCCGCCATCTTGGATCCAAAAAGTGACACCGGATTCGGCTTTGTCATGCCTAAATACATTGAAAATGATACCAATGACGGTTTCTGACATGACAGTGTCATCCGCCATCTTGGATCCAAAAAGTGACATCGGATTTGGTTTTGTCATGCCTAAATACCTTGAAAACGATACCAATGACGGTTTTTAACATGACAGTGTCATCCGCCATCTTGAATCCAAAAAGTGACATCGGATTCGGTTTTGTCATGCCTAAATACATTGAAAACGATACCAATGACGGTTTTTGACATGACAGTGTCATCCGCCATCTTGGATCCAAAAAGTGACATCGGATTCGGTTTTGTCATGCCTACATACATTGAAAACGATACCAATGACGGTTTTTAACATGACAGTGTCATCCGCCATCTTGGATCCAAAAATTAACATCGGATTTGGTTTTGCCATGCCTAAATACCTTGAAAACGACACCAATGACGATTTTTGACATGACAGTTGCATCGGCCATCTTGGATCCAAAAAGTGACATCGGATTTGGTTTTGGCATGCCTAAATACATAGTAAACGATACCCATGACGATTTTTTATATGAAAGTGTTATCCGCCATCTTGGAACCAAAAAGTGAATATCCAATTTGCTAAAACAGCGAACAAAAACTAATATAAATGTGAAAGTTTATCTCTCTGTGTGTGTGAGTTATTACGAATTCCACGGGAACAAAGTCATGGGCAGAAGCTTGTCTTTAATAATTCGCACTGGTAGGTCTGATATTTAATAAACCAAAAAAAATGTACTAAATAATAATACTTTGGTTAAGACTTTGGCGTAAACACAATTAACTTTTTGAACGCCACGGTTAACGGCGAAAAAGCACGCGACGGCTGTATGTAGCCGACGCAAATGTATGGAAAAAGGCATATCGTGGCGTCATGTCAGGGCACAAAAGAGATAGGTACAGAAGTCAATCACATGTTCACTTTTCATGCCTACGCTCGGCGGTCGCTCTAATGTTGTCAACTATAGCTTATGCACAAAAAAATATCGTGGTAGTGGCACTCGTATCTAGTTGATTTATTGTTGAGAATGAAACGGGAAGAATGGAAATGTTAATTAATAATAACTAAAATAACATACCTACAAAATGTTACGTTTGTCAATTTTCAATAAGTATAAAAATCCCTAATAACTTCTAAACGGATTACCCTAGTTACATAATTTCCATTGCCCTGTCCGTTTTAGACCTAAACCTATCAAATGACTTTAAAAACCACACAATATCTACTCAAACAAAAATACATCTTTTCAACTTACGTAAGATATAGGTACCTACAGTTTCGTTCCTGACCTCACCAGCGAGCCTAACTTGACTCGCCAGTGCGTATAAATCACATGTTCGTGCGTGTCTTTCAACATTGGTCGTCCTTGTCCATTGACGTAGGTACCTAAATCCGCGTAAAGCTTACGAGTGCGTGGGTCAATTTATGTTTGCCTTTTGAAATTAAGAAACCTTCAGCTACCGGATTATAATGTATCAATCGTTCCCCGCGAAATCATTAAAATGTAGACAAACGCCATCTAGTGACTCTACAAAGTAATATTAAGCTAGCAGCGAGCAAACTGTCGCCCTCTAGTATATAACAAGGGGAAAATAAAATAGCTCGGTGAATAGCACGGCTTATGCAGGTGCCATTTTCTTGTATGAGATTGTGTATCTGAGTATTATGTAATCTGTGATCATACTAAGGATCTTTTAAAAAAAAACTATTGATGCTAGAACTCGACGACGGTTAATTACATATAGAAAATTATATAATTAATTATATTCTTAAATCATTTCCCATATTAACTTATATACACTATTTTAAATGAATAAAAAACATTGGAGACGGAAATTGAACTTCGCGGAATGTTCCATTCCGAAACCGCTATTTTGGTAGTTAAACTTTAAAATATTATTCTACTATTTGTTCGGATTTATTAATCTGACAAAACGAAGCCAAAACTTCATAGAATCACCATGTTGCTTTGAGTTGTCGCCGGCAAAACCGCATCGTAGGGTGCACGTACGCAGCAGTAACATTTTGTGATTCCACGATCCGAAACCAAATTCATGGTATGTACGCAATATATCATTCGTAAATATTTTTTACTATACGAGTAATGTATACAGAAAACTAAATTTAAATAAAATAATAACTTGGTTTAGGGTTCTTTAACAATAAATTTTAGTTGAATTCACTGAGGTAGTGTTACGTTACTTCCATTCTGAAACCCGAGCGGTAGTTTCGTAGAGGCGGAACGAAGAAAGTAACGGATCGGAAGTATAAAGCGGCATACGAAATAATAATGTTAATAATTAAATTAAATTATCAAAGTATAGAATAAACATTGAAACAAATTTTGTATAGTGTTATTTTAATTTAAAAGTGGCGAATGAAGTATGTAAAACATTATTTTAACTTAACGGGACTTTATTGCGTATACTTATATTTATTTATTTGCTTCAAACAACATGTTTCCACCGCCGTTGTCGAGAATTATGATATTTGTACATTATTATATATGAAAACTGTTTAAAAAATTACCAAATCATATTATAGTTATTATATTCTTTTGAGTTGAATTTCTGGTATATTTGTGAACGAGGCTTTAGAATTTATTCCGTTACCAATATTTTTCTTTCCGTGACTGTCCCACGCGAGAAATATTTTTGTATGCTTAAATAAAATATATTCATTGGTAGAAACTACTTTGTGAATATTGTATATAAAACTACTAAGTTTTATTTATTTGGTACAGTTGATCTCATTGGATAAACCTGTTAATGAATATGATAATTGGAAAAACTTCAATTACTTTTTACCTTATAGTAACGTAACGGAAATATACAATTAACTGTAAAAAAATTGACTACATTTCTATCCAATTAAAAATGTGTAATTTTAAGTTACGATATTAGAAATTGTAATAATAAAATAAGAACATTGTAATCCTTTTGTATTATTTTTAAATATTGTATGAAGTTGGTCATGGAATGGAACGGCCGCTTCTCTCCCACTCGACAAAATATTTTTTTACTTCATTCTCAATTAATAATCCAATAAACAACCTATGTTTTCTATAAATTTACATGTCGGAGTATCCATAAATATTATTTAAATTCATTTGCAACGAGATCAATTTTGATCCTAACATTTCTCGGTGTATACAACTTTTCATAAATTTGGCCCGTAAATTGGAACGCATCAAAATGGTTCCCGTCCAACGGTCAGGCCCCCAATTCTTGCTGCATTCGAGATAATGTCGATTGCGAGATTAAACGTCAGATTCATACAGTTGTCAAACGAGTGTATGCACTGACGTTTAATCTCGATTGTGAGATTATCTCTAATGCAGCGAGAATTGGGGGCCAGGTGGGGTAGTCTTTGTAAATTCAAATGAATTCATCAAAGTATAGAAGTTTCTCCCCATGCCTGAGTCACATGAGGTGATGGGAGTTATTTAGTCTGTGGAGTAACGGAACGTCGCTGCTGTCAAAGTCAGTCTGTAAACTATAACCATCTCAAAATAATATTCAGCGGGAGAATTTAGATACAGTAGAGGCCATAAGGCAAGATGTTTCCTCGGTATCGCCACGACTTCTTCAACACTAAAGAAAACCTGTAAGCTTTTCAGACATAGGTCCAGTCACTTTTTGTAAGCGTACGCAGGAAGCTAATCGAACATGACTTATGTCGGACTATTTTATGTGCAAAGTGAATATATTTGCTAGTCGACTTCGGGGAAAGGGTGATTGTTTTGGCTCCTGCTAGGCCGAAGATGTTTAAATGTTGAATGATGCCTTTACCTTTATCATACTTAGGAATAGCGTTTCTGCATTTCTTGACCATCTTAACTCATTTAACAGTAAGATTCAATTTACCGTGGAGTAAGAGCAGAATCACAGTTTAGTTTTCCAAGATGTTTACTTTTACGGAATCCTGCTGATTTATTAGGTCATACGGTGTGTAGGAAATCTTCTCATATAGATAGGTACCTCAATGGGGACTCCTATCACCATCTGAGTTAGTTAGCTACCATATCAAATTTTTGTTGCAGTGAGCGTATGGCATCTTTGATGAGGACCATCAGAAAGATTAGTTGAATCATGTCAAGCAAACTCTTCAAACCAACAAGCTCAAGATTCTACACCCTATGATGCCATGTGAAGCAATCCACAGTCGAACCAAGACCTGCTTGCTGTTCTTCCATATGTAAAACGTGTTACTGGTAAGATCTGGCACATCTGGCACAAGCATTCTTCAGTCAAAACATACTTTAAGCTGCTAAAAAACCGGCAAGTGTGAGTCGGACTCGGTCATGAAGGGTTCTGTACAATTATTTATAATCAAGAAAAAAAAAAACACCTTTGTTGTATGTGAGCCCCCTTAAATATTTATTTTATTCTGTACTTCTTTCTTATCTGTATATTCTGTAGTTATCTTTTTAGTATTTGTTAGCGGCAACAGAAATACATCATCTGTGAACATTTCAACTGTCTAACTATCACAGGTCATGAGACAGACAGATGGACAGCGGAGCCTTAATAACAGGGTCCCGTTTGGAACCCTAATAAAGATGACTCAGTACCTAAGGCCTAAGAAGTGTAAACACTGCCATCGGAAGAAAAAAGGGCACAACTGACAATTTTACCAAAATTGAGTTAAATACATATTTGAAATAAGGAAAAAAGGCATATCTGCCTAATTTATTGTAGAATCGTATAACTATTACATCTCTTTACAAGATGCTCGTGTCAAGTTGAACTGTCAGTGCACTTTTTTATATTGGTTAAAGGAAACAGCATTTCAACCAGCATCAAGCGCCCATTTCTCACCAATCTGCAGTTTGTTAGCATATCATGGATAAACCAAACCACAACATTAAGTTCGAAGAAATTGAAAAATTAAGGAAAAACACCAGGCAAGTACGAGTTAAACTTGTGTGGAGAGGGTTCCGTTCCGTTCATGATTATCTCAAATTTCCTGTTACTTTTAATACCATAGACTTACAGGTTTTCCTGTAATCTATAGGTAAAGAACTAATTTCTGTATTTGTTTCAACATTTTAGGCCTTTAGTTTCGGAAATATGCAAAAATTTACCATTCCCGGGAATGGTAAATTTTTGCATATTTTCCTAAATAACTTCCAAACTATTTTAAAATTCCAAATATAATATATTTAAGATCCTCACAATAAGCTTTTTTATTTGATATGTCGCACAATATAGTTTGCATAACTTTAATTTAAATTTTCTAATTTAGTCCCCAAAAGTGGCCCCCATGTTTAAATTTCATTTATTTACATTACGCGTCCGTGTTGCGGTCACCGACTTACAAATGTGTACCGAACTTAAACTCAATCGGTCTAGTAGTTTCGGAGAAAATTGGCTGTGACAGACGGACAGACAGACAGACAGACAGACACACGAGTGGCCGAGTGGGCTCGCCCACTCGGCCACTGGGTTCCGTACCTCGGTACGGAACCCTAAAAAGAGTTGTTACTGAGTATCTAGTGGCGTTTCTTCTCAAGATACGTCATTTTGTTCTGAAGTGCTAGTAATTATGTCCTTTGAATTAATTGTATAGACATCTATATCAGAAGTATGCATAGTGTAAACGACATTTTGCTGAAAGAGTACATTGTGCATCTAGGGCCGTAAGAAGGGGATAACTAACTAGAGTCTGTTAGAAGCCCAATGCCGTAGGCGAGGTATTTCAATGACTCGAGTTTGTTATCCCCTTACTGCCTGTGATACACACAATGTTTTTCATCACATTTGCGAGGAAATAAAATCAAAATTAGACAAAAAGAATATATATTTATTTTATTCCCATTGTACACCGTGAATTATCATCAGGTGGGTAGATAAACTTGTATGTCGCGCTCACCGCGAGAACTGGCGCCGCGCGCAACCCACCGGGCCTGGGGCACGCCCTATCCGTGGGAGTTATAAACCATATACAATCCATAACTCCGAACGGGAGTTATGGATTTTGTATGGTTTATAACTCCCGCTGATGGCGGGGCGTATAGAGGAGTTAAATCGGCTATAGCTGCTCTATACACCTGCGTATTAATTTATAACACGCTTTCCGAGCAAGTGTGATGGAAATAAATTAAAAGTATTTGGGTTTAAAGCAACAATATAAGATTGACTGTGGAAAAAAAACCATTACACTAATTCGGTTCTTGACTGCTTTTCAAACAATATTTCAGGCGGCTTGTTAACTCAATTTGAATCTGAAAAAGATATTTATCTACACCCATATCATAAAACCTCCATTGGTTAATCAAAAACCGTAGGAAATGACCACCATTTTGACAACCAATTAAGAAAAACCAGTGCTGCGAAAAAGAAATAACATTACTTCTTTATCGTTTTTAGTAAAGAAATGAGATTAAATTTGGAACAGCTGTCAAAACTCAAGTGGGTCTCTATTCTAGTAACCATAGATATTAAAACAGTTATTGATACGAAACGTCAATTCAGTATGTTTTTTTAATATAAACTGCACAATATTTGATCTCGAGTGACTTGAGAATAGAGACTTCATCCGTTTGTCTATGATTTAAAAAAAAATGGTCTTGACGGAGGACCGCCATGTTGGTGTTTTGCTGAACGAAAGTAGAATTGTTTTTGAATTGAATAGAAAAAGTTGTTTGTAATTTACATTTTAGTTGATATGAATAGTAAGTAGTCTTCTCGGAGTTTGTGTGATGTGAAAATGCGCCGGATATCGGAAATATGCAGCCACGATTGCAACAAATAACTTGTTGCCAGAAAATATTGTTTCTGAACCCATCATGGAGGATTTATAATATGTGTGTAGATAAAGTTATGTATGCAACTCTGCATAATTTGGCCTTAAAATACACGTGCGATTTTATTATGAAACTCGCCTATCGGCTCGTTTCATGAAAACCGCACTAGTGTTTTAAGGCCTATCATTATGCAACCGTTGCATGAACTACTATTTCGTAATTAAGTTTCCTCATTTTCAAGGAAAAAACCTCAAAAATATTTTGAAGTTTTAAATTTGCCACCAAAACGCTATCCACTGTCAGCTCTCGCATCTGACGTCAAAAATACCCAGGTTGTCAATAAATGTAAAGAAGCGGGAGCCAATAATGTACGGTTAGCGAATGCACGACCCGATAAATCGGTACGAGCGCGAGCGCGATTTGCGCTGTGGGCGCGATTCTGAACGCACCCTATCGCTGTCATGTTATATATGCGCCGTGATTAATGTTTTAAGTCACGTGACTTAGAAGAAATAAAACATTTTTTAAAATTATTTTAATACAAATAATCCTGTTTTATTTTTACATAACTCCTGTTCTATGTGTATTGTTGAGGGTTAATATAGTCAACTACCCAATTGATACTTCAATATATTATGATAACAATATGTGGCAGTGCCCTGCAGGGTTGCATGGCTGTACTTTTTCGTTTAACATCTTATGTAAATTCAAGAAAGCAATAAATATTATGAATATGACAGATAGAGTCAATAACATTTTCATTTAATGAAAATGAAAATATTTATTTTGCAAGTAGGCCACCTGGGCTCTTTTACATGTCTGTATCCTCCAGCTCTTCGAAAGGTGACATCTGCTGAGAAGAAACGCCGCAAGAAACTCAGCAGTATGTCTTTTTTCAACTTTTCAACAAACTAACACAAAATGTGCAACATAAAAACCTAATGGGTACAAATTAATTCTAATAAATAACTAATAAGGGAGATGTATAGTCTCCGCGTCTGGACAAGTTAAGTAACTTAGAGATGTATAAAGTCTCTAAGGGTCATAATAATAAAAAAAAATTGAAACAAAGAAACATCTTAATCGATATAATAATAATCAGTTCAAATTTCATTGTTTCATGATTACCACCTATTTTGGCTTTATTGAAAATAAGGTAGGAATGGCCTTGAGATATAAGGACATATTTTCAGATTAATACTATTCGAATAATGGCATCGGGAAGACTTGGTCGAAAAAAGGAAGAAATTCACAAGGTTTGTAGTGTAATCAGCATAAGTAGGTATAGTCGCGACGTTCCAAGAGGCCCGATTTGACGTTTGTTGCTTTTCACGCCGCGATAACTTTGTGTGAACGTCTACGCAAGACGTCGAAAATTTTATTTATAAATTGAAGTATTTACGGTGTTCTCTTTACATTATGACGCTAAGTAACATTTATAAGGATCAACTTTCACATTATATTGTTAAAATACACTTAGAAACATAAAGTTTCGAGGATTCATAATTTCGTAGTACGACATTAAAATGTTGTATCTTACGCCTGATACTGTACTGTACTGTGACCGCTTCGGAACCAAAGTAACCGATTATTCGAAAAAATCAAATCATTTATTACGGGTTATACATTTTAGATTCATTATTATTATAATTATAGACATATATTGTTCATTATTCAAATTAAAGTTAAATAAAATATCCTATTGGTGTACCTAGTGATTGATTAAAGTATACATTAATAAATAAAATGAGCAATAAAAACAAATCATTAAACATACATTGTGGTGACTGTAATTGAAGCCATTTAATAATCATTCTAATAATTCAAACGAATTTCGAAACAAATTGAGGCTTAAAATACGCGACTTTATAAGTAATCGATTACAAAGCCTTAGTGATATAAATCCATACATCTTGAAAATCGGTTTCTGCTGCTACCGATTTTTTTTTCTCATTCCTACAAGTGTGATTTTGGCAGTTGTCAAATCGGGCCTCTTAGAACGTCACGACTATATATTTATGAACCCGAAATTAGTAGTATTTTGGCATATTATGATGGGAGTAATAAATCTGTGTTGTTGGTAGTTCAAGACTTCATACGATATGCGAATCTCCGTATATTACATACTAACTGCCATTGCACTACATTACTACATCCCTTAATCTAAACATTGCAGCTGTAATACTAACACCGCACGTTGCTTATCTTAAACTAGTTATCCTAAGACGTCCGCCTAATCTAGGTACACGTTAATCAACAATCTCATTTACTTATCTACACTACACACAGTACGTTCTATGTGGCTACCAGCACAGCGGCTCTAACATGACTATATCTTAGAGATAAGACGGTTTAACTTATCCTTGTGTCTTGTATGTTAGGGCCGCAGCGGGTACCTATAATACGAGTATAAAATATAATTACAATTATAATCATTATTATTAAATATTGGGGGACGCCTAGTCAAGCAGTGGTCGTGTAAGTATCGGCTAAAATGATGATGATGAAATATAACATTTTCTTTCGACGTACCGAAGTGCCCGAGAAACATAAATCGTCCGTCTTTCTTTGATTTGCACACTCACTTAGGAAGCAAGCGCAGACAAGTAATGCGGGGTGTTTTGTCAGGGAAAGTGGTCGAATATATCAGCGCATTGAGTACTGTTTGTTACTCGTAATATAATTAAGGTTCATCTCGACCACCAAAATTAAAATTAGGCTCGGCATTAAAATCGCACCCATGTAATCTGGTGATAGATAAAGCGAGCCATAGCTTGGCTGTAATGTCAAATTGTGTATGATTCAGTTGTGAAGGTAGGTTTATTCAGTGGTTGCAACTTCCCCACACCCTATTCATCACACTTTTCAACCATAGTTTTCTATTCAAAGTTATTTGGTGCTAGTCGCCTAACCAATAAATCCTACTTATTCGTGGCCGTTTTCCTGTTTATTAACTTCATTATACTACACTTCATAATAATTACTCTTATATTATTATAATTCCTCTTTATTTAACATAATATCTCATTTTTTACATTTTTTTACAATTAAAAATATATAAAAAACGGTGAACCACCGACCGCGGAGAGCAGAGCCCAAGCAATCGGTGGCTAGTGCTGCAGGGCTTATTATAATTTTTAGCTTTTAATAAACATAATTTTAAGATTTAAAAATGTATTTACAATTTTTGCTGCAAAGCGTTGGGACACGTTACTCCAACAGAATTCAATTTTAGAACGATATTTCCTAAACGTTTCCCCATATCTTAAAATTGGTGAAACATAGTTATTCATAAAAATTCTTAACGAGTTATCCAACGCTAGCTTATTCGAGGTTGTGGAAGGAAAAGATATTTCTCTACCTTTGCTTTAGGTACATGTATGGGACCTAACGTGAAAAAATCTATTCAAATAGCCTTTGAAAAGTAAGGTTTTTTTTTAACTTTTTAGTTACTATCATGTGATCTAACGACTACGAATTTATTACATAAAGAAAGAATAGCATAATGCCAATTGCTCATCACCATTTAAAAACTTGCTATCCAAGCTGCAAGGATGTCAATCGTTGAGGAGTTCTCCTGGTTCTTTACCACCGGTTCTATTTTACGCTTCCGAACCTTATACAGAAACCTAATCGCCTCCCGTGAAATACTTATCATTTAGGAGTTTTGGTGATCATCTATGGTCTTCATCAACAGTTCCACTTCACCAAATAATGCTTTTGGAACGTAACTGCTTGAGTTATTACAGAAAATACTAAAATTGCTATATGTGTGCCTATAATATTTGAGAAGTTCCATCTATCCTCTCATTCATACCTCGAATTTAACTACAACGTGACAAAATTGGACGTATACCCTACAGATTAAAAATAGTAGTTTATGCAACGGTTGCATAATGATAGGCCTTAAAACACTAGTGCGGTTTTATAAAACGAGCTTTTAGCGAGTTTCATAATAAGATCGCACGTGTGTTTTAAGGCCAAATTATGCTGAGTTGCATACACAACTTTATCTACACACATATTATAAATCCTCCATGATGGGTTCAGAAACAATATTTTCTGGCAACAAGTTATTTGTTGCAATCGTGGCTGCATATTTCCGATATCCGGCGCATTTTCACATCACACACACTCCGAGAAGACTACTATTCATATTTTCAACTAAAATGTAAATTACAAACAACTTTTTCTATTCAATTCAACAACAATTCTACTTTCGTTCAGCAAAACACCAACATAATGGCGGCAATTCGATCCTCCGTCAAGACCATTTTTTGAAAAAAATCATAGACAAACGAATGAACTCTCTATTCTCATGTCACTCGAGATCAAATGTTGTGCAGTTTATATTACAAAAACATACTGAATTGACGTTTCGTATCAATAACTGTTTTAATATCTATGGATACTAGAATAGAGACCCACTTGAGTTTTGACAACTGTTCCAAATTTAATCTCATTTCTATACTAAAATCGATACGGGAATAACATTGCAGCACTCGTTTTACCTAATTGGTTGTCAAAATGGTGGTCATTTCCTACGGTTTTTGATTACACTATGGAGGTTTTATGATATGGGTGTAGATAAAATACATTTTCAATTCGTTTTATAAATGATTGAGTTCTGACCTAACAAACAAAAAGAAAAAAGAACGGAATAGAGAACTTCCCCCTGTTTTGAAGTCGGTTGAAAAGTGACAGTGACACACAGACATGGCGAAACTAAAAGGAGAACCCTTTTAGTATACACTAGTGGACCCGCCACAGCTTCGCCCGCGGTATTTTCGATACATACTTTATCACCCCTTTTCACCCCTTTAGGGATGGAATTTCAAAAAATCCCTCCTTAGTGCACCTCTAAGGTACTCGAGGAATGTCTCCTCCAAATTTCGAACCTCTAGGACCACCCGTTTAGGCTGTGAGTTGTCTATAAGTGAGTCACGGTACTGTTTTATATGTATTGATAGATATGGTTTGACTACGGAACCCTAAAATGCCAGCTTACATGTAAGTTTTATTCTCATCGGTTCATAAACGCGCTGTTAGTAACTAGTGTAAATCTTATATATCTATCTTATAAAGATATCTTTATTAGATAAGAGAACGGCAGCTTTTGGTATTTGTTTTGTCGGTTAAAGATTAGCACCGGTTTATGGTATTTAATGGCGCATCATTATTCCCGTTGAGTAGCAAATCAGCTAAGCGGTGGGCGGGGCGGGGTGCGCGCGCGCCGCGCTTTGCTTGCTCGCACGGGATCGCTCTATCCTTGTTATTAATGTATTTTATTCTGTTTTAACTCTCACTCCAGACGAACGTCTCGCGTCCGATCCTTACCGTACTATTACTGGTGCAAATTTAAAGTTTACCGTTATGTCAATATGACCATTCCAAAATTGTTTAGCTACTGGCCTATTGATATAGGTTTTGTGAATAAGTGACAAATATTTCCGTTAATAATAAATTATTGAAAATAAACATGTATATCAATGATTTATTTATCCAGTTATTGATTATTACAATTATATTTAATATTACCGGAGCAGTACCCGATGTAAAGGTAAAGTTTTATCATTTTATTAATAAGTAAACTATTGCTTACAATACATAGCATTAGTGTTGCAAGTAACTTCCACATTACTTATTTTTAAAGCGGCAGTTTATTTTAATTTATCCTCCAGTGATCGTGTCCGGGGCTTGCTTCTCTTCCAGTGCTATACTTCGTTTGTTTTAGAATTATAATTTTTATAAATCTTAACAAGTCTTTTTGTGCAAATAATGCTATTTTAAAATAAATAAGAGCCGCTAACAAAGACATTATAATATAATGTATGTAACTCTTGTGTAATGTTTGTTAAAAGCTATTACATATTTAAACGCACTTTCAATAAAAAGGCATATCAATATTGTTTTACTTTATTCCTCATTCTATAAAAAAACGAAGTATAGCGATAACTAACCAATACGGGTTTATAAAACACCGGTCTCAATAGATGCAATTGCAAATTAGATAAACTTTTAACATTCAATATACATACGTGGAAATAAACGTTACGCCGATATTTAATCAGTAATTAAATGTATTGAATTGATTCTTTATGCCTACTTCTTGAGTATAAACATGCATGTGAGAATTACATCCCCGTGGTTAAATACAAACAAATGATTACTTACTTATAATTATAGTAAATTTCAGATTATAACAGTGAATGATAGTGTAAGGATTAGATTTTAGCGTTGTGGCTTTAAATTGAACGAATGCTATTCAACCTGCTCTGCCAAAACGTAGGCAGGTGAGAGACAGGGGCCTTTTGTACAGAACAGAACGGTAAATATAAGACCCCGTTTAGCAACAAAATAAAATACATATTTTATGTGATTATAGACAGTTTTAGTGATCGTTTGTTATGTAGTCGGTACCTACCTAATTAATCACCGCACAATACCTATAATAGGAGGCAGAATAAAAACCACATCATATCACTTTGTTATGAACTTATTATGGCTTCTATTGTGTTCTAAAGCGTTCCTAGAATATATGCGAAGTATATATGCAAAGTCGGACCGGGCCGGAAGGGCCCGGTCGGCTCCCCACAAGCCCGGGGCCCGGGACGGGATAATGGTTGATGGGATACTATCAGAAAATAATGAAATATACAAATTCAGGGATGGTTTCTGCTCAGGGTCAACCATTTTTCGTTCTTTTCTGTTTCAGTTTTCTATAAGTATGTATGAACTATCTACTTTACATGTGTAGGTCGCAAAAGCGAGGGCCATAGTCTGCGCGGGCCCCCTATCCTACCTATCGCCTCCGCCAGGCCTGTGGGGGGCCCGCGTAGGCTAGGGCCCGGCTTACAAACGCCACCTCGATTATATGGCCAGTCCGACGCTGCCGATATGAAAGTCAGGTGGGGTAACGTTGCCTTTTTGAGAAGGAACCAAATTTTTTCGAAAAATTGTTTTTCGAAGAAAAGCTTTGTTTCTCCTGCCCCTTTTTCTTGATTTGTAGATTTTATGTTTAATGATATAACTAAGTAAGTCGGATTTCCAACATTTTCACGGCAATATGTGGCTGTCAACTATACCTATGCGGCTTCCTCTAACGTACGAAGTTAGAGCTATACTGGCTACAGTTGCTTGCTATAAGTTGCCGTGAAAAGTTGCTCGTGTAATGCACTTTTAGAGTAGGAACAAAAATAATTTGCGAGGTCGACCCACCAACACTTATATCTCATATTTTTATATCTCTTTACGTACGAAGTACTTAATGAATTTAAACGAAGTTTCAGAGGCAAACGTCGGTCGTTCCGTTTTACCCATTAGTCAGACAGCTTTGTAATCGAGTAGCTGGTGTCGTGTGGTTTTATGATTTAAACCACTGTATCCACCATGAGTTTATGCAAACCGTTCTCGTAATAGAACACTATCGTTTAGTCGCTTTTACTTGTACGTGCATCTAGCAGTAGGTACTTCCGATAGATTTCGATAACGAGAACTGTTTAGGTAAAATCATGGTAATTGTACTGTTGTTATAAAGTTAAATGAACATGTGAGGAAGTATCGTATTCCTATGAATGCTAAAAAAGTGCGTTCTCCAGTGCTCTTTAATTTTGTTCAGATTTGAGGACAAGTCAATATTTTCATTGCTAATGGGCATATTACACGTTCCTAAATTTAGTCACTTACGAGAGGGACGCCGCAATACGTTGGAATGTGATTGAGATATCTCCATTCGTATCTAACGTATTGCGGCGTCCCTCTCGTAAGTTAATAAATTTAGGAAGGTGTAATAAGCCCATAAGGCTCGTGCTGTAGATGAACTTAACAATAACACTCGTCGGTAGGACAGCGCAGCGGCTCTAGCGAGGTTCACAGCACACTAGGATACGCTATCCCCATCTTATCCTTCATTACGCCTATCTTATACTTGTACTTATCGAAGAAAGAGATGCACTGAGATATGAGATGGAGATAACTTATCCTCGTATAAACTTTGCTAGGGCCGCAGGTTATCAAGCAAACTGTAAATAGGCTTCATTGGGTAAGATTTTAATGCTAGAGACAATATTATACCTATTCGAAGTCGCGCAGTTACTAACAAATCGAAGAATGACCGTTAATCGAAAGTAAAGATTTTTTTACTCCTCATGGTCACGACTTGGCCGAAGGTGGAACGCGATTAACCAGAAATTGCCTATTTTCCCTCCTCTTGTAAATGACTAGATTTGTAATAAAGAACATATTAATTCAAATTAAAGCTTCAAAGTTAGAA
The DNA here is from genome assembly GCA_947859335.1 of Tortricodes alternella. NCBI lineage: Eukaryota > Metazoa > Arthropoda > Insecta > Lepidoptera > Tortricidae > Tortricodes > Tortricodes alternella. The sequence goes on from OX401970.1 coordinate 12,025,025, forward strand.
ATATTAATTACTCTTAACGAACTGAATTAATCCAGGGCTTCATGATATATATAAACAATTGATAAGTATTAAATATCCGATATATTATCAAACATTCTGTACATTAAAATAATTATGTCAAGTTTATTTTGTCTTGTAAGTTATTTGGACTATGTCTTGCTTAATCAAACAGAATAAGTCACAATTTACCTAAAAATTACATTAAAATATTGCTATCTTATTTACAATAAAAATTGTAAAGTAGTCATCATTCTTAGTGCACCAAACGAAAGCGCGATTAAAAAAATATACCTATACACGAAGCGCACTATCGTCAGTTAGTTTTACGTAGTTAACTGGATGATTATTATTTTTTGTAATCACAACATATATCATTGAACCTTGTAATCAGGCTCAAAGATCTTGGCTAAATTATTCAGTACCTAATAGGTACCTAATTTGATTTATGAAAGCACCTTTTGAGAGAAAACTTTTACAGTGTTTGAAAATATTGTTATCAAGAATATAATAATATGTACATGCTCACACGCTCGCCAATGCTGTGTATTGAATCTAAATGAAGGCTTAACGCACAATCGAGCCCATTTATAAGGAAAATATACATTAGTAAAATATTTAAAGTCATTGCAAGTACGAAGACCTATTGTTCGAGGAATATAGTGGATGAAAGACCTTTACAAAGCATTTTAAATGTCAATTGAAAACTTCTGTATTTATCCTCTTAAAATCGTCTAAATAAATGCCTCTGATATCTAAAGTCAGATCAATTAGTTGTTAAATAAGTAGTTTATGCAACGGTTGCATAATGATAGGCCTTAAAATACTAGTGCGGTTTTCATGAAACGAGCTTTAGCGAGTTTCATAATAAGATCGCACGTGTGTTTTAAGGCCAAATTATGCAGAGTTGCATACATAACTTTATCTACACACATATTATAAATCCTCCATGATGTGTTCAGAAACAATATTTTCTGGCAACAAGTTATTTGTTGCAATCGTGGCTGCATATTTCCGATATCCGGCGCATTTTCACATCACACACACTCCGAGAAGACTACTTACTATTCATATTTTCAACTAAAATGTAAATTACAAACAACTTTTTCTATTCAATTCAACAACAATTCTACTTTCGTTCAGCAAATAACCAACATTATAGCGGCAATTCGATCTTCCGTCAAGACCATTTTTTTTAAAAATCATAGACAAACGAATGAAGTCTCTATTCTCACGTCACTCGAGATCAAATGTCGGAATTGATGTTTCGTATCAATAACTGTTTAATATCTATGGATACTAGAATAGGGACCCATTTGAGTTTTGACAGCTGTTCCAAATTTAATCTCATTTCGATACTAAAATCGATACTGTAATAACACTGCAGCACTGGTTTTACCTAATTGGTTGTCACAATGGTGGTCATTTCCTACGGTTTTTGATTATACTATGGAGGTTTTATGATATGGGTGTAGATACATTTTTTATTGATTTACTTATAAATATAATACGATTATTAGTTTTGCCAATAGATCTTTATAAAACCCAGAGCATCAGTACTTTTGTAGGTTCGGTAGGTTCCATTTAATGTGTCAGAATAGCATCAAAGTTGAATGAGAAGAAATCTGGTTTGAGTACTTGTTAGGATTCTTTCCATATACCTAATTACTGTTTTTATTAATTTCACCGATGCCATTGGTCGTCACGTTCAGCAGCTAACACAACCTCAGATGAATGCTGCTGTGTCTTGATGTCTTAGGAATATTATTTTACTTCGTTGTACCTGTGAACGATAGTCGTTGTGTATGTTTAATATGTTCAAAACTTTGCGGTTACAATTAGACACGTTATCATAGCTGGGATATTAAAATCGCAACAATTGAGAATGAACGAATACAATAATAAAATTATGGACTTAATGTAATTAATAACACTTTATCTTGTTGTGAAACACAATTATTAGGTTTAACGAATCCTGATCCAGTTAACCTTTGGGCGATTGATACATACATAAATACATACATAGCATCACGCCTTAAATCCCTAATGGGGTGGGCAGAGCCACAAGACTACTTGTGGCCACGTTCGATTAATTAATTAGTCCTAAGATGGTATGATGAACCGTATAGTGACAGGTGATCAGCCAATCGCCCATACAGATAGTCCACCATGTTGGAGAGGACCCGTCCCTTAGTCGACTTCTACGACATGCCAGGATGATAAGCATCTGCACGCATTCTATGCTATTTCTTCACTCCCAGTGCAGTAGAGGAGAATAAGGCGATTGATAAAACGTTTATGGATAGACAAACATACATACATATTATCACGCCCGAAATCCCTAATGGGGTGGGCAGAGCCACAAGACTACTTGTGGCCACGTTCGATTAATTAGTCCTAAGATGGTATGATGAACCGTATGGTGACAGGTGATCAGCCCATCGCCCATACAGATAGTCCACCATGTTGGAGAGGACCCGTCCCTTAGTCGACTTTTACGACATGCCAGGATGATAAGCATCTGCACGCATTCTATGCTATTTCTTCACTCCCAGTGCAGCAGAGGAGTAGACAAAATACTATGTATAAATGATTTTATGTTCCACTTGTGTAGACGAGTAGTTCTAACTGCGTCGGTCAGAGCGCGCCGTGCGACGCAGACGCCGGGCCGCGGCGCGCGGTGTGCGGCACCGACGGGCGCACCTACCAGTCCCGCTGCCATCTCCTCAAGGCTCAATGCTCCGGGGAACCAGTAGCCGTAGCCCGCAAAGGACCGTGTGCTGGTGAGTTCTTTACCCTTACAACAGGCACTTGCTAAAATTTTAACAATAAATTGCAACCATCTCTCATTCCACATATACGAGTACCTAGAAGATGGACTAGTTTCAAACAGTTTGTCCCCAGCTTAACATAGGTAACTGTTGAGAATATAGTGTACAGGAGGCCTTGTTAAACAGTGGCACAGCTGGATCAAGGACGTCTTTGTCTACGTTTGACCTTCCTTATATCTAGATCTGTCTCATCTTGTTACTATGCATGTTTACGAACAGACGAATAGTCAAGCAGGCTTGACATGAGGTTCATCAATATCACGAGTTGATAAACCTAATCTATATTGTCTGTAACTACAAGTCATGGTTGAGTACACATATACATACGAGTATGTGCTTACTGACGAAATCATTTTGATGGCAATTTGCGGAGCTGCGTTTGTTTAAGTGTGCCATTTTGTTGAAAGAGGGGCAGTCGTCGTGTTTGGTAGCGCTCCGCTATGCCCTGAACGGGCAGAGTGGGCGGCGCGCCAACTTTATTCCGCGGTGCCGCGCGGACGGCAACTACGCGGCCGTGCAGTGCGCCGGCGCAGGCGCCTCGGCCGGCTGCTGGTGCGTCACGCCGGACGGCAAGCCGATGCAGGACACCGCCGTCAGGAACGGCCGCCCCAACTGCACCAGCACCGGTGAGCGCTTTATCTGCATTACGGTCGGATCTTAGCTTCACTTCTTAAATCGGCGACATAATTAACACATCTGAGCAAAACTGACACAATTTTGGCTCATATCATGTAAGTGGCACCAGGTTTAAGGTATCGCTGGCTTAAATCGGTCCAGAGCAAACCGCTGATTTCTGCTTTCCACTACTAAAAGATGATTATGATGGGATTCAAAAGGATGAGTGGCAAGAGCTTGCGTCTGTAACATAATATGTATATTCTATTTAACTAGACTGCCATTTACATGACCTACGTTTTTAAATACAAAGCTATTTTAATTTTATAACAGTCAGTTCTGCATTATCCCAAAATCTTACTTGCGATTATAACTAGTCGTAAATTTTCTAAAACTAATGTTCGTAGCCTGATTTACAACATCTGTTCTGACTAACGTCTTTACGTGTAAATAGCAGTCGGAGTATGTTTGAAATAAACCGTAAACAATGCTCCAGATGCGAGCGAGTGTTTATGTTGCGCCGCATCTCCCGTACATACTCGTTTAGGTACCTGGACATTTATTTATAAAAGAAATAAATCTTCTACCAAACAATATCGTTAACTAAATCGTATTGAAGCAAACTCGACTGTTTAAGTTTCTTCTCATTTGATAACCCAATGCTAGTTCTCTCATGTATTATCAAACTCTATCCTAACCTAATACCATCCTACGTACATGACGGAGGTGCAACCGTTTCTGATTTTGACGCTGTAGTACGGCTGATAGGGATTCAGAAAATCGGTGATTAAATTACATAATCCCCTGAACACCGACACACTCGGCTCAGATAACTATAAAAATAAAAGGGCCCAGTGGCCCCATGTATGGAGGCGGAAGGTAGCAATCTCGGGAGCTGTTTACTGCTCAGGTATTATCGAATTAAGCGACATTCGTAGGTTAGAGAAGTCATACGCTGGCTATTTGTGTCATGTTAGTGTTAGAGATGTGTATTGTCATACCGTCACTATGTCATGTGTGTAGACGCCAATTGTAATTAATAAATTTTAGAAACAAATAAATAAATATACTTTAGTTTATATTCTCCACAATCATAAAATTTGGTTAATTTTCGTTACATATTTAGACTATTAATCGTCCTAGTGCGATGTAAATAGGTATGATATATACATTATTAACCTTGTTATATATTTTAACAATAAAACAAGACTAAATAAGAGCTTATATAAAAAAAACACATTATCCCTATTTATGCTGTAAATACTAAAGTGTTTTTTATTTTGTTGGTTCGTCCTTCTTTCACGCTGTTCACGCAGCATCGGATCGGATCGATGTGATTTTTTGCATTGAGCTAGTTTATGGGTCGGACATCTTTTTATCCTGGAAAACTGCACAGCTCCTGAGGGAACAGCGATTAACGAATTCCACGCGGACAAAATCCCAGACAAAAGCGGGTTTTATTATTTAAAAAGCCTGTGAGTTAATTAACCCGCGACGCGGACGCAGGGCGCTCATGTTTGGACGTAGTACATTGTAAGAGCGTAGATTGCCTCAGATGGGTACTGACAAAGGGTCGGCCTACGCAGGGCGACGCCCGCATCTGGCTCGGCCACTTCTAATCGCCAGCTTCCTTGAGCATACGCTTCTTTATTACCTCCTCGTTCATTTGACCTGTTTCCTGATTGGTAATTATATACAATCACAGGAAAATCGCTAATGTAATTCAAGCTTTTATTAAACTCCACCTTGTTAGGATTGTTTGTGTCCGGGTCAAATCTTGAAAGTCGAATCCCTCTTCTACGAGTAATAATCCGATTGACTTGAAGTTTGTGATTCTGTTGACAAATGACACACCAGACGTGTTGTAAGTAGTTATAGGCCAAATCGACGGTTTATACAAATTTAAGATTATGATTCCAGGGATTAAAACGAGTCGAAACAAAATTTATTAGGTTCTTTATCATAAAAAGCTATCGTCAAAGTTCAACGAAACCTGTTTTAAAAGTTCCATACTTGAATTTTCGGTGCCATTTATTTCCGAAAAATAAAGTCGTTTATTTTTGTTTATATATTGGGCCAAATTCGAAGCGGTGTTGCCTATATTTAATTAAACTTAAAATAAGAAACGTCAAACTCGATTTTCTGTAGTACCAAGCTGTCAAAATGAAGTTTGACGTATCATATTTCAAATTTAGCGACTTTTAAATTTTAAGAACACGCGTTCGAATTGGAATTGGTCCTATTATGTTTCTGGAATGTTATTTTTCAATGGTCAAAAAATTCGGTCAATGACTAATAATTTTATCTGTGGCAGCGAAGCGAAGAGGGAATTCATTTACGTATACAAATAAACTCAGGTAAAAACATGCTATGACTCAAAACTTTAGACTTTAGCGTTGCACTTTATTTCATCATTTTATTTTCAACAACAGGACGATACCTATTTAATAATATTTCCTACCGCATGGAACACAATGGCTTGGCAATTTAGACAATCTTTTAGTTATTTGGTATGACACTGCGGCCCATAATAATAAACCGTACTCGAGTGGTACATCAGTATCAAGTTGTTATTAAGGAGCTGTATTAATTTATAAACGTAGCTTAAGTTTCAATTAATGACAAAGTATCATTTGAGTGCATCGGCTCATTCGTTTATTTAATAAACATAAATCACCACTTAATACTACATACAACAGTCCATTTGAGTCAATATTGACTGTCCAAAAAGATAAAACGTTTCACTCCACTATGTAATCTGTGACTCCACTAAATGTAAATCGATTTTGACCATATTTTAATGGGTCTACCTTACCTAACTTATTTGATTTCCTTTGTAATTCATAGCTTAAAATGTTATACTTCAAATGCTAGTTAAGGAAAAAAAATACACAATTCATAATCTGAAATCATAGATATAAGTATTTAAAAAAAATCTAACATCATAATCAACGACAGAATATTGTATGATTTTGCACTTAGTTAAGGAGATCAAATAATAAGTTTAGATATAAATCAAATATTACAGAAAATTGGAAAAACCGATTTCACCCCTTGTATGCCTAAGGGTAAAACCAGACACCGCATTTTTAAAGGTGCGGTAAATGCGGATACTAATTATTTATGATTGTAAAATATATATATTTAATACTAATTCGTTGGTTGTACAACCATTACCACAACTGTGGGTCAGATTTACAAAGAAAAAAATATATTTATACAACCACGGTACGGCGTCGTGCCCTGAAAAATTCTGTTGTACGTCACCCATATTTCTATAGCTATAAGATTTGCAACGGAATTTTTCCTGACACGCCGTACCGTGGTTATGTAGCGTTGATGTCTTTTTTATTGCAATTAGTGGTATTTCATGTAGGAATAGCAAGCGGTAAGCCTGCTCCCAGCGGCCCTAGCATGCCAGATACGGGGATAACTTAAACTCGTTTATCTCTCTGACTATCTGTTTCGTCGACACTAGTGTGAGAGAGACGCACTTAGAGATAAGACGGTTTAACTTATCCTTGTGTCAACCTTGGTAGGCCCGCTGTAGGTAGGTAGGTAGGTAGGTATATAGAGGTTTTAAGCAAATCACGCAAAGCATCGGTTCGCTTTGATAGATGACCAATATCACAGCTTGGAGACTGCTTAATCTACACCTCCTAAGAAGGGACATACGGCTCTCAGCGGCCCTAACATGCAAGACACAAAGATAAGTTAAACCCGTTTATCTCTATGACTATCTCTTTCCTCGGCACTGGTGTGAGAGAGACGCACTTAGAGATAAAACGGTTTAACTCATCCTTGTGTATTGCATGTAAGAGACGTAAGAGACAGATACATGTTTATTTATTATTATTATTATTATTATTATATATGTCCTTTTCCATTACGGGACTATGAGAGTCCCGGACCTTTGGAAGGCGTACATGGGGCCGAAGCCAACACGTAGAGACCCTTAAGACAATTTTAATGTGATAGTGATGTGACACCAACCGGCGATTATCCCTGAGGTCAGACTATAGAAGTCTATTATTATTATTATTACCTTTTCCAAGCCGCTTTAAATACAACACGTCTAGAAGTAACACGAATTTCAAGTTTCAGTTAGCTTTATCTTAAATTAGGTCTTATGGCTCTATGGCTTTAAATAGGTCTCTTTGACGGATATATCCGTTGTTAGCTTTGAGCCTGTGATGCAGACATATCCGTCAATGGCGTTGAACAGGTTAATGACGGGAAGGCATAAAGCCTTGTTAGCTCAGCGCACGCGCATATCAATTCGCCATGCAATAAAACGGCGCCTCTTAGATTATTCTCGTTGCGGAACACTTTTAATGGTTTATTAATTAGCTGGTGGCTGGAATCTACAACGACCGCCTGTCGCCCATTTATGGGCTAGCTGTTGCTTTTATTACACTAAGTACTATATTTTGTGAGACATCGGAGAGTGCGCTAGCTAGTGTCGGGTCGGGACTGGAGCCAGACTCCATTAGTCACTCGCCTGCACAAGCAAGCAATTAAACATTTATTGCCACTTATGTTGACCCCGATATGGGGAATCCGGTGCCGCTCTTTACTCTATACATTTTGTCATTTCGTAATCTCAGTTTTAAACTGCATGTTCTCTAAAACATGTTGCTCATTTCGAACCTCATTTCAACCGACAATTGACCCGCGCACTCTAAGGCATTATGCATAGGGTTTTACCACTCGTTCTCGGAACTATCTCTTTGAAAGATTTGATAAATTCTTTGTTATTTAGTAAATGCGGAATTAAATTAAATCGACCAAAACCGCTATGCTGAAGTACTCAATCTAAATGATTAAAGTATGTTGGCAAAATAGATAGCGACTTAAACTAATGACGAACTAGTCGTATAGCTTTTACACTTTTTATACTGGAACAGCCGCTTGGCCGAACGACCGCTGCGCCGGCGCGCGGCTCGGTGCGGTTACACACAAAGTTAACGCAAATAAATAGGTGCCTACCTAATTATAGAATGTAAAGCAGTTGTATTTAGTATAGCTATCAAGTTTACGATCTTATTTGACAAAAATACGGGAAATAAAATTCTGATGTTTTAAGTAGGTACCTAATAAAAATTATTAGTTAACAAGGTATTATAATTTTTTTTGCAACATAATTTTGTACAAACAACTTAACAAATATTACGTTACATCGATCTTTAAAAGCTACGATTTATTATCCGTTTAATATACTCCAATTCATGTCAAGTGTTTTTAATAATACGAAGTATTAGAGTTGGAGTTGGGTATAAACCAACTTGCGAAGCTTGTAAGTTGGGTTGGTCTTGGTTCTAAGAAACAGCGGCCGCGGCAGACAGCTTGACGCCGAAACACAATGGAGCCAAGTTTTTTTTGGGTGAGGGCGTAGAGAACACTTCACAGTCATAAGATGCAAGAAAAAACACCACAGACACCTTTTTAAATTAACGCTTTGTCGGAACGGTGTTTATGGAGCAACCCGTCGTGCTCTGTTCGATGTGAGCAGTTATTAAAATCTTACACACAACGTGCAGGATCTTTTGAATACCTATCTTCAGGTGTCCTGTCAAATTCGACAATTAATTCACTAAACAACATTACCTTATCAAGAATGTATATTTGCGTAATTACGGAGGTGAAAAAGGTACATATCAATTGGATTTTAAACTAGTACCTGCCCATATCTATACCTAGAAAGAAAATGTACGACTGATTGGAGATCAAATAGGTATTCATTTAACGAGATCCTTGTCGTTGAACTTGTTTGTTGTACTTTTCCTATTTTTCCGGGATAGATAGACCTACGTCTAATACGATCAATTTGATGTGCCGCTTAAAAAAGTTATACAATTTGCATGCAATCACTGCAAATTATAATAACTTTTCGATTCGGCGCCATCAAGTCTGTCGAGCCGGTAACGAAACCAGATTTCGGTAATCTTTTGTATCCCTTTTTTGTCCCATTTTATCGACCATTGGGCCGTGTTGAAGGGATGGGACAGTGCACAGGTGTTTTAAGGGAGTAAAAAATAAAGTATCAGGAACGGATACAGCGGCCCTAGCATGCCAGACACGGGGATAAGTTAATCCCGTTTATCTCTCTGACTATCTCTTTCCTTGGCACTAGTGTGAGAGAGACGCACTTAGGGGTAAGATGGTTTAACTTATTCTTGTGTCAACGTTGCTAGGGCCGCAGGGGGGGCAATGGGGTCAATAGTCCTGACTGACGACCAAAGCATCGTCTTTCCAACATTTTTTTTATTATATCGAATTTTATGGAAGATCTCACCAAAATTTGAAATAGTAAAGTTGACAATAAAGACGACGCATTTTAAAAGCGCGATCCGTTTAATTTATCAATATTATAAATTTTGTGATGTCGATAAACAAAGTTATCGAGCACATCACTGTAAGCGCGTGGACCGGTTGGACAGACGGTCCCTCGGCTTTCACAGCTATACAGATACCACACATCCGTGCCGTCTACATCACGTAGAAGCTTGAAGTTTAAACAGCAGACGCAAAAACAATTTAACAAAAGTACGTGATAGGTAATTCATTGATACGAAAACAACATGTTAGTTTAAAAAGAATATACGTTACATATTGTTTATAAGAATCGAAATATATGCATCCTAACGAATTGAAAATGTATGTGTGTTCTTAGTATTACTTTGATTTGGCGCATGATTTTACGAGAACGAGTGGGCTATAAACCGATTGGCGAAGACGTAAATGATCCGGCTCGACTAACCGCGGGGCATTTTGTTCTCAGGTAAATCGCACACGAGACGGCGGTCATCGGTCCGAGGTCAACGGAATAAAAGAAGTAAGATGTAGACGATGGTTTTATTTCGGATGCATGCATAATCGATGGCAGGTATAGTTGATTTTGTCACCTGAGAGCAAAATTGTATATTTAGTTTGAGGGTAAAATATTAAATCCAGCCAGAGCGCGTCGAAGTATTGTAGAATAGTGTTAATTCTAGAGTGTTGCGAGGGATTCAAGCTATACAGTCCTACAAGTTACGAGTATAAATATAAATAATTTTGTTCCAAGGAAAACACTCAGCTTTTCACATGTCCTATGAGAAAACGAATAAAACACGCTCAATAACAACATACATAAATATTATCATTATTTATTTTAGTACTCTAAAGTGAAGTTAAACAAAACCATGCCATTAATATACAAACAAAATATGGTTAATTTGTAATAAAGTGAAATAAAACAGCAATTAGCAAAATGCGACTTTGCTCCTTTGCTTATTGTACATCAAAACACCTAAAAACTTACAAAACAGTTAAATTAAATTAGTACAAAGTTGAACATATCCCTTTAAGGGATCTCTTCCAGCTAACCTTTGATTTAATGGTCACTAATATGTATACAAACGCGATAAAAATTATTTGTAGCATGCTTAATATAAACACAAAGTGAAACACACAAAGTAATATTTTCGAATATGGGTGAAAATACTTTAGAGTCGAGGAGGTACGGGTGAAAACCCCTGATTTCATACAAAATTAGAGTAAAATCGAGGCTAAACACATTGTATGTCACAAAGGTCACGCCGTGCTATGGTCGTGTAAAGCCGAGCGCGGTGCGCGCTTGTTATCTGGGACGATTGTTACGACTGCCAATAGAAGACAATAGATGGCGTCATGTTGCGGGCGCGGCCGGGACAGGGCCTTAAGAAAATGTACACTTGGAAAATTTAATGAATCATGAATTAAAGCTGTAGTTATCTTAAAACGGTTATGTCCTTAACAGGTTGCTCTCGCGCGGATCGGGTGTTGTTTAACGGGAATCTCATAAAGATATTCAGCGGGGAGTACGAGCGGGCGCGGACTGACCCTGGAGGTTCTTCCATGGAGCCACGTGCAGTGGCCGAGTGGAAGTTCAGGGAACTGGACCGCGACAGGAGCGGGGCTCTACAGAAGCCCGAATATAGAGGCCTGAGAAGGCTCATAAAAAAGGTAAGCTTAGAGTATTTTATATATAAAAGCCTAATAGAATAAAAAGCTGTAGGTATTCAAATCAGTCGGGCACGGATACAGGACAGGGGGGGGGGGGGGGGGTTTGAAATATTTCACCACCGCGCCGGGTGTTGGGGAAGGTTTTCAGGGCTGCGCCCTCTTAGCCAGCGATATTTGAACACCGACTCTAAATGCACAGTACACCACGCTAGGCACAGTTAGATACAATTTATATCTAACTAACTGGTTATCTGATACAAGCAAGGGCTAGAAATTCTGGTGTTTTCAGAAACCGGCTTTACTGGCCGGGACAAGGTATCGGTATCAGGCTTAGGTGTATATTTATACTGTTGTAATTTCTCTGTTTTAGCAGGAATATAATTCCGGCATTAATACCAATACCAGTAGGTACCAAGAACTTTCTAATGGAAACAATTGCAAATACATCTGGGTAGGGGTAGTGCTATGTCGAAGCCGGGTCCTCACAGCGAGCTGTAACTCTGTTGCCTAAAATTATTTTGAGGTTCTCGTGCTCGCGAATTGTGGTATATAAGTACCTACTATGATTTTAACACCACTGCGCGAAGCCATACGGAGGGTTTTGAGTTTAACAGTCTATATAATAATATGTAGGTGTGAATCTGATCAAAATCGGATGTTCCACCGTAGCTCCCGCACAACGAGGCCGATTTTAATAAATGGACTATCTTATGATTCGTGGTGCACGCTCCCAGCGGCCCTAACATGTATGGCACAAAGATAAATTAGAACCGTTTATCTCTAAGTGTGTCTCTCTCACACTATTGCCGACGAAAGAGATAGTCATAGAAATAAACGGTTCTAATTTATCTTTGTGCCATGCATGTTAGGGCCGCAGGGCTATATACTTAAGTATTACAAGGGGCAAAAATACAACATACTACTTTTACGCCAGTCGGTTTTTAGTTTGTAACTTTCATATTATTCGTAACAGTAATTTGGTTAGGTTACAGTTACAAGTCGCTTTTGCGTACCTGATTTTATGAATTTCCAAACAAAAATGAAAAATAGCAAATGACGGTAATTACAATATATATTGAATACGGTTAGGCTGTTTACAATATCTAGTATTATATCTAGTATTTTCACGTACCTATCATTATCTGCCTCCTGGGAACCTACGTAGAAAACATGAGGAGAAAAACCATAGTTATTTTTTTTCCGATATTACCCACGTTGACCAAGTGCTGTGCAGGTGGTGAAGCCGAAGCGGTGCGCGCGCGCGTGGGCGCGCGGCTGCGACGGCGACGCCGACGGCGCGATCGCGCCGGCCGAGTGGGCCGCCTGCCTGCTCGCCAGCCCCGAGCGGCCCGCACCGGACTGTGAGCGCCTTTGGGTTCTCCCGCCTCGTCGCCGATACATGTTCCAATTGTCTGTCCATACAGTGATTTTACTCTACAATGGGGGCATTTACACCTGTGATTTGCCATCAGGGCGGCGCTAGTGCACTTTAGACATGCGTAGTTCACGAATGACTGATGAAAATGAACTTCAGTTGGTTTCACTCTTTCAATCTGCAGTTCAGTTGCGTTCCGTATGCTTCAATATAGGTATCTTTTAGTTCACCACGTCGTTCGCGTCTTTGCGTCATGTTATCCGTTCTGTTCGACTAGTGCATCTAATTTATATATATTTTAGATGTCCATTTTACGTATAAAGGCGCGAATCGCGTCGCTTACACATTTTTGTATCTGCATTTATTGTTATAAATAACTGTATACTGATTTTAATGGACTGTTTATACAGATATTATATCAATTTACTCAATAGTTCTATGAATGTGTGAAAGAAATGCGAACTACAGATCCAAATGCATCAATCGAGCTACTGAACTAAACTGAACTACTGAACTAATTGAGTGATACAGTTCACAGTGATCTAAAGAGGCGTATCTATATTTCCTTTTAAATGACACATTTTGCGCATGTCTAGTGCACTTCAGCTATGTTATTCTGTAACAAATCTCGTCTCTCATTCCATCCGACAATCATAAATCGACCCGCGCGGATAGATGCGGCGTAACGTACCTACGTCCGTGGCCGGCTGCATCGAAAACCGACCAAAGTCGAAGATTCGCACAGACATGTAGTTTATACGCACTGACGGGTCAAATTAGGCGCCGGGCGAGTTCATGAACGAAGTGCTATTTAAGAGAATCACACCCAGTAGTCGAAAGTAACAGCTGTTACTTTCGACTAATCCTCGGAGAGAAAAAATTTACTATGGTCACCTATGATCTGTTGGAAGTAAGCATCTATTATCTGTCGTCCATTAACGCCGCCCCCGTTGTAAATCTTATGGCAGTTTTATACTACACAGAGAGGAATAATGTAAAATTGTGAGTTTCGCAAATTTGTTATAAAGGCTTTTACACTTAACGATAACTCGACGCGGCGGGAAAACCCCTATCTTTGTTGCTATAACGCTTATGTTATCGCAGTTTTTGAAAATTCTACTTTGATTTTATATGTAACTACTTAACCTATAATTTGTATGTGAGAAAAAGTATAACTTTCGAGCGTCTTTTGAAAGTTAAAGTACATACCTACCTATGTACCAAACATTTATTATTTTGAGCATGGCTAGAATACAAAAAATAAATTTAATAAAACGACGATTTAATAAACTTTATCCTATTTGGATACCGTTTATTTAATCACGCGTGCGGGCGTGCATGCGAGAGTGCGTGTGTGCGAACGGATTCGCAGGCAAAAGCTAATTCGCTTGAACCGTAGTTTGTGTAAAGTACCTAACCAGCTTCAAATGCAAATGGATGTGCAAACATAATAATAATATATAGTCTCTCTCCGTTTTTTCATGTCGTTGAACGCAGACGAGGATAGCGGTCCGGAGCCGGAGCCCGACGACGGCGAAGAGGAGCCCGCGTTGGACCCCAGCGCAGGTGATATTCGATGTGACTTAAGAGCTTCTCCAAATTTTTACTATAATCCGTCTCTAAAGAATCCTAGTAATTTCATTTTTATCATGCAACTGAGCCTACCTCGCATGTTACATGATGAAATATATAATAGGTTCATCTCCATGGTAAGTACCTACATCATGCAGAAAAATAGTAATTTAAACTAGAATGGATTTCAATACAGTAATGTTGGTATGAAATCAGTGGACTGCAAAGAAAAACACAAAAGGACACTTGGGGTTTTTTATAATGTGTAGAGATTATGCATTCGTTTTTACAATTTTCATTAAAATAAACTGTATGCATTCTGCATCTCGCGAGAAATTAACAATGTATTAAAGGAATACTTGGTAATAGTAACTCCTCTTATGAAGCGGAATGCTCTTATATCACTACTAATGAGTGTAGTTACTATCTCTTGCTCTAAATTGAAACTCATTTTAAATACAGTCAACATGAATAGGGTAGGTATTCAAACATGCTCTGCAGCCTTAGAATGGTTGACACGAGCATAAGTTAACACCGTGTTATCTTTAAGTGCCTCTCTCACACACCAGTGCCTTTGGTATTCTTGCCCGTTTCGCCTCCTTTATATATATAATTCTACTGTACGTGTGTATGTCACTGGACTCCTCCTATAGGGCTGGACCGAATTGAATGGATTTTTTTGTATGCGTTTGGGTGGCGCCGTGGATGGTTTAGATTCACAAATCAGCCCGGCAGATGGCGCTGCAGGACGTCTGACGGGACGTAGTATACTATAAATTGGCTAGCTACTTGTCGCTTAGTTAATAGGATCGGCTTATATTAACTCGCACTCACACTCGCAGACACACGAGGTTAAAGTGTAAGTGAGAAGCCTTAAGCATTAATAGTTACTAAACTCCTGTAAACCTAGCATAAGATGTCTACCGCACAGTGGCTAGCCTGCCTACAAGCCGATTCCTGCGGCCCTAACATGAATGACACAAAGATAAATTAAACCCGTTTATCTCTATGACCATCTCATTCGTCGGCACTAGTGTGAGAGAGACGCACTTAGAGATAAAACGGTCTATCTTATCTTGGTGTCATTCATGTTTGGGCCGGTGACGGCTTTACCAAGCTACAAAGCTACGGCTAGCTGTCCGTGAAGTTCATGTTACTGTAACTAAATATCAGACTCGCACGAACGGTTCTAATTCTTCCGGCTTCCCTTAGGAAATATTTGACGCTTCGCCACTGCTACCGCACTCAACTTATTCTAACGACTGACGAAATTCTTGGTTAGATTTGGCCATAGTAAAAAGTTATGTAGAAACTAAGCGAATGTTATAATTTTTCAGTGTTGCCGGGTATAATACGTCACTCGTTTGCCCCGGACGGTTCGGAAGCGGAGTCGCGGCGGGAAGACGACGCCAACGACTGCCTCACGGACCGACAGGCCGTGCTCGACGAACAGGTCTGATCAAGCACCCAGTTTTTTATAATCCTGCGATATTTATCCATATCTTTAACCTTTTGACCGCCAAGCATGTCTGAGAAGTAGCACGAATTTCAACTTTAAGTCAAGGTAATGAAGGACTTTTTACCCTGTATCCGCTGACGGCTGCAGTCGACTGTGGCGGTCAAAAGGTTATAACTGTGCCAGGCTCATGTGCATCTGGCGAGTTTCACATAGATGATGCTTTGCGAATTTTGTTTTTATTTTCTATTAAGTGTTTACGAGAAACCGTTTTTAGACTCGAAGATACCCCGCTATTATTGCTACTACCATAAATATAGGTACATTTTATCCACCTGCGACCCGAACATGAATGGCACAAAGATAAGATAGACCGTCTTATCTCTAAGTGCGTGTCTCACTCTAGTGCCGACGAAACAGAGATAAACGGGTTTAATTTATCTTTGTGTCATTCATGTTAGGGCCGCTGCAACAGCTTTTAGAGGCAAATTTTGCCTTTATGCGACGCAATCTATCCGACTAGACTTGCCTTTAATATGCAGACCTTACACTGATCACGCGGTTGGTTACTTACAATGTAGTTTAAATGGTTGTTACCTAATGACAAAAGTAGGATGCTCGATACTTTACCTGCTTTTTCTTCCGCTGGTCATTGGTATTTGGCCATAATATAGGTAAATACGAGCAAGTAAAGGGCCGGTGGGTCACAACTCCTGCACTGATTATAATTTAGAACGGTATTAAACTAAATGTAATTAATTAAGTTAGAGGTCAAAATATTGCATTGCAAGCATTGCCGAAACCGTGTAAAGCCCTACGCCGCTACGGCTTAAGGGATAGCAATAGGTGAGAGATTACTATACTTAAATAAAATTAAATAGCCTGGCTACCTTTTTTTTCTTTTTAGAAAAGCGACTGCTATAACTATACTTTGCAAATACTGTGCACCCACCGTAGTAGTAAGTATGCAGGCTGGGCTGGGGTACAGTGGAGATGCCTATGAATTTATTGGGTATTTTTCTCATAACGAGCCCTTTCATTTGATATATCACACGATATAGTTTGTAAGACTTTTATTTTTGATTTCAAATTTTTCCCCTTAAAAGTGGCCCCCGTGTTTAAAATTCATTTATTTACGTTACACGTCCTTGTTGCGGTCACCGACTTACATTATGTGTCCTAAATTTCAACTCAATCAGTCCAGCAGTTTCGGAGCAAATTGGCTGTGACAACACGGGCAGACAGACGGCCAAAGTGATCCTATAAGGGTTCCGTTTTTTTCCTTTTGAGATACGGAACCCTAAAAAGGGTGAATGATTGGTGACTCAAGGTATAACTTTTCTATTTCATCAAAAAGCCGACGCCTTTGGGGACCTATTAATCCGAAGGTACGAAATGTTATTAGGTATGTGATTTAAATGTTTATAAGTGTCGTATGGCCGAATTCAGATACACCACTTAAGGATATCAAATAGTTAAATGACCCTCAACTAGTTGTCAACCTATAAAGGAACGTCACTTTAATAAAAGTTCAATTTGAGTGGCCTTTGTGAATTCGGCCATTAGATATTTAGTTATCTCCGGCAACCCATAACTCTATGAAAGGCGCTCAATATATTACTATCGGTGTAGGTATATAAATGTCCTAGCCATGATTTTGAGACCTCGAACATAGCATGTAGAACTTGTGGGAGTAAATGAGGCTTGTTTACACAGAAAGCGGGTGCGGCAGCTTTGTACGTGCCCGAGTGCACCGGTGACGGCCGCTACGCGCGCGCGCAGTGCTACCGCTCCACGGGCTACTGCTGGTGCGTGCACCAGGACACCGGCAAACCCATCCCCGGCTCCTCGGTGAAGGACCGCCGTCCGGACTGCGACGCGACGCCGCAGCACGCGAGCCCGAT
The DNA here is from genome assembly GCA_947859335.1 of Tortricodes alternella. Lineage (NCBI taxonomy): Eukaryota > Metazoa > Arthropoda > Insecta > Lepidoptera > Tortricidae > Tortricodes > Tortricodes alternella. The sequence goes on from OX401970.1 coordinate 12,042,761, forward strand.
GAGAGGTTTACACTTTCTCTTATACCACCATACCACAGTATAATCAAGTATACAGTATTCCATCTTCATACAAACGGCCGAAACGACGCGCTTCCAAATCTCGGTAAACTTCGGTACACAACAGTCGCGAATGCGCCGCGGTCGGGTACGGACGGACGTGGACAGTGCGTGCGCTCCCGCGAATTTATTCACGTAAATTATGGCACGACAATTTTTGATGTTTATATTAAAAGCAAAATAAATTAAATGCATTTTTCTACTCCACGCTGACTTAGTCACTTTTGAAAGTAGAAATAAGAACCAAGTAGAAATGCCAAGACAAAATACTGTAAGTTTGTTATACTGTGACCATACGTCCCACCCACGGTCGGCACCCTCTCAACCACCGTCACAAACTTTTTCATCACTCTTGCTCTGAAAGTAGTTCTAATTACCTCGAAAGTTGCATTGTAACTAAATAGCTTTTTCATTCAGATTTCATTAGGAGGAACATTTTCATAATCGCATCGCATAGGAAGATAAAAGATTCTAAAGACATACATGCATTTTAATGAAGTTTTTATACTATTTTAATGCACAACATATATTTTTTAATTTCCTCGCATTTATGAAAATTAGAGTTCAACTAGGAAGTCAATGATCATTGCACTCTCGCTCACTGCGTCTCAGCACGTCTAGCACGACATTCCCGCAAGTCGTCGCTCACTGCGTCTCTGTCAAACTACTCAAATGTGTAAGAGATGTACTGACAAAGACTCGCGGGCAGGTCGTGCTAGCCCCCAGGTCCAATTGATCTTTTACCAACCCTTGGTTAACAATCTACTATTAACTTTGTATTCCAAACGCATTACAAGTTTAAAACATTCCTATCTTTTTTCACTTGAAGTCATTTGAAGGTTCAATGTAACCATTCATAAGATCTTTTCATGGCGCCGACCGTTCCTTTTCGGCCATATTCGGGCATCTATACTTAACAAAAGTGGATGAACAAGGTCCCGAATTAAGATTAAATAATTATTGTTTTGAATAGTTCTGATATAATGAATACATACCTAATACCTACTACACTTCTCCAGCTTACAGCCAATCATAAATTTCCATACTTTTGTTTTAGTCAAACCCGTTTTACCGTCATTATTAAACCATGAACCATTTACTTCCAGGTTGTCCGGAACCAATGAAGTCAAACTTCTTGAGAGAATTAATAAGATTCTTCATAACAAAGATGGGGGCGACTACAAATGGCACCGGCCCGGGGTAAGCAAAACCATTACGTTTCGGTAAAGGAATTCAGCACCTGTTGTGACTATCACAATATTTTTGGAGTTTACTCCTTAAGAATCGATATTCATATATACTTAAGCCCGGGTTATGAAAAATTATGGGGAGTAAAATCAAATTACGATGGCGCACTGTCACACGGTACGGAGTCACACGAAGTCTCACGATGTTAGCCGAAGATGCGTCGGTCGCTTCGCATTGCATACAGATATAGTGAATAATATGTTTCCATCGGTAAAACTCGGATCTCAATCGGAAGACGACGGGACCCGAGGTGTCAATTAATTATTGTATTCAATGAGTGACATGTTTATATTCATTAATATGAAACTTTGTTATTTACTGTCAAATGTCAAAATGAAAAATTACGGCATGGTATGATGGGTACTGGTTTAGTTTATAATTGTTCGTAAGGAGTAAACTCCTGTCGTGCGTCGGAGCTGACACCACACACACTTTTTAATTTTTTTTAGGGAAATGGTGAAATGGGGAGCGTCCAAAGAAGAGCAAGCGGCGACATGGACGTATGTTATGCTAGACAAAGACAAAAATAAGGCGCTCGAGCGGCGGGAGTGGAAGTCCTTCCACCAGCTGATATCCACCGTCGAGCCGTTGAGGCGGTGCGGCCGCAAGCTGCCGCGGTACTGCGACGTCAACCACGACTCTAGGATAAGTATCACCGAGTGGATGGCCTGTTTGGAGGTCACGCAGGCTTCTCTGGGTCAGTCAAGTGAGTGGTTATTCCTTCTCGTTCCATGATTGTGAAGTTGGCGTCTATACCCGTCATAGATATCCAAAATTTGATGATTCCAAAAAATGCAGGTGTAATTTTTGGGTGAAACCGCTATTTTACACATACATACATACATAGCATCACGCCCGAAATCCCTAATGGGGTGGGCAGAGCCACAATACTACTTGTGGCCACGTTCGATTAATTAGTCCTAAGATGGTATAATGAACAGTATGGTGACACGTGATCAGCCCATTGCCATTGCCGCTATTTTATCCTAAATAAAGCAATTTTAGGCTAAAAATTGATGTCTATATTGTCTTCGGTTGCTTTTTTCCAAGGAAGTAGCTGTTTTAGCCGACAAAGGTTCATTTTGAGGTTAGAAACTTGTTTACCAAATAAGACAAGTAAGTATGGATGAATCGACTGTAAATAGGTATGCGTGCTTTAGCCACAGTGTTTTACAAACCCTCAAAATCGGACATGATTAAGTTAATGCCATGAGTCGATAGCGTCTTATGTTTCAATTGCAAGAGTAAAACTCACGTGTGCTCATTTTACTTCGTTTTTGAGAAAAAAAATGTGAAAGTTGGTCGTTTTTAAAATTCTTAAAACTGAAAAAAAAAATATTTTTATTATTAAAAGGGTTTGAAAACTTGTGATATACCTGATTCGATTAATCATTAAAAGACGCATGTATAGTACTTTATTTCATTTCTACAAGTCAAGTAGTTCCAGAGATTTTAATATTTTTTCATTATTTAGACTTGTTTTTTTTCTTCTATCCTTAATGGAATCCGCAATTTTATTTCATACTGGACAATACTTTGGTATACCTTCTTTATAGAAATATTTTAATCTTTCGTGTATCGTGTCTTGTACCAGAGATATATGTTTTTTTTTTTTTTCGCCTATGTAATTTTTAGAGCAATGTTTCATCTACGCATTAAAATATAATCTGGCGTTAACTATACTCCGACTAAGGGTTGTGTGTAGCATGGGAAGGGGTCCACCCTCGTAAGGCGATTGCTAAAACATAAACGACACAATGTATTTGGCACGGGAGACAAGTATTTTTAACGACGAAGTCCCCTTTCATTTTCATTCCAATGCGTCGATGAAACATTGCTATAAAAAATTACATAGGCGAAAATAAAAATAAAAAAATCATATATCTCTAGTACAAGATACGATTCACGAAAGATAAAAATATATTTATATAGAGAGTATACCAAAGTATTGTTTAGTATGAAATAAAATTGGGGATTCCATTTAGGATAGAAGAAAAAAAATAAAGTCTAAATAATGAAAAAAATATTAAAATCTCTGGAACTACTTGACTTGTAGAAATGAAATAAAGTACAATACATGCGTCTTTTAATAATTAATCGAATCAGCTATATCACAAGATTTCAAACCCTCTTAATAATATTTTATTTTTTTTCATTTTTGTAAATTTTAAAAACGACCAACTTTCACATTTTTTTTCTCAAAAACGAAGTAAAATGAGCACACGTGAGTTTTACTCTTGCAATTGAAACATAAGACGCTATCGACTCATGGCATTAACTTAATCATGTCCGATTTTGAGGGTTTGTAAAACACTGTGTTTAGGACAAACCGTGCTCCTCCCCGATTCACTTGTTATGATGTAATAATTATGTTATTTATTATGGAAATAATTATATACAACTTATATTATACCAAATATATATTAAGTTAAATAGTAACCATTTTAAGACAAATAAAGAAAAACTGAGACATTTAAAAACAAAATTAAGCAGACTTTTACGAACAAACTCATTTCGGTAAAGTCGAAAACAAAAAAACAACTTGAAACAGAAACTGAAACACCTGAAATTACGGTACTAATTTAGGGAATCATCAGATTATGGATATCTGTGACGTATAGGTACCCTAACTTGACGCTCATGGGACTATCACAATTGGTACTTATAGATTTACCCATCGGCAGACAAAGGAAAATTTTAATATGTACCTATATTTTATTTACTTTGTTTCAGCGGAAGCAACAAAAGTTTCAAATCCAAGAAGAAAAGGGCCAAATCCACTTGAGTCCATCCTTAAAGCCGACGACTAAGTAATATATTTATGATGAGACGTGAGCGCTAGACTCGGTAGTGCTGTTGACGAGCAAGAATGGCGCCTGTCAAAGGAACGAGATTTATATCGAAGTGAATCACAAAATAATTGTAAGATTCCTGGCTGATATGTTGCGCCAAGATCGTGGCATTCTTATAATCCGTCGAAGTCTAGAATATCTGCTTTAGCTTAACATAATTTATTAATCAGTAACTGCTACCTAGTCTTGAGTTAAGACTCGTCGTTTTAGATGATACTAAGCAATTCAGTATTGAAGGTGGAATATATTATCCTAAATTACTTATGAGATCTACCTTTGCAAGTACGTATAGGTAGGTGGAATAAAAATAATAATAATTTGTACCCGTCACAGGTATATAAAGGTCAAAGATTTTACTCAATCAATGGGAAGAATGGAAATAGCCATTGTGACGTATTATGATTATGATGTATGATGTGCTGTACCTACAAAACTCTGTAGGTAATTTTTGTCACTGAATCTACAGATGTAGTGCATAATTAGTTTCCATCGTGTTTTATCGGAAAAGTTCGTATTTATCGTGCTCTCTCAATTAGCTTCACAATCGAGATTAAACGTCAGTGCGTACAGTCATTTGACACAACTGTATGAATCTGATGTTTAATCTCGCAATCGACATTATCTCGAATGCACCGAGAATTGGGGGCCAGTACCCATCATACCATGCTGTCATTTTTCATTTTGACATTTGACAGTAAATAATAAAGTTTCATAATAATGAATATAAACATGTCACTCATTGAATACACTAATTAATTGACACTTCGGGTCCCGTCGTCTTCCAATTGAGATCCGAGTTTTACCGATGGAAACATATTATTCACTATATCTGTACCTCGGTTACCTTTCCTCTTCATTATTCGTTAAATCTGTATAAAGTACAGATTTAACAATTTCTCTTTCCATTCTATCGAACCTATGGCAATATAAGAGCAACTGCGAATAAAAACATCCAGGTAAATTATTAAATTATTCTTTGTCAAGAATTTGTCTTAAATGTTGAACAGACACTGGAAGCGGTGGTTAAAATACTTGTAGATTCAATATTCTTTTAGGTCAATTTTATTTCGGCTTTCGCCTAATATGGACTATTATTTACCTACAAAATATGTCACGTTTTGCAATGTACCGGGATTCAAAATTATTTTAAGCTGATTGCAGAATAGATTTGTCACGTCACGCTATAATTGTTCATATTACTAAGATGGAATAAAAAAATTCGCCAATAACCATGTAAAATTTGTTTCGAAACTAGTGGAAAACAGTCTTAGTATAATTATTTGATACTTATTACAATGTAAGTATTTCCTCGTAGCATCGAAACTTGAATGACATATTATCCCTAGAAAAGGGCACCTACCCTATCATTCAAATGTATAGCAGCTTAAAGGGGCTAGTTTTTTGGCAATTTATTGCTGCATTTCAGGCTTTCCCTAAAAAGATTAGGTACAAATAACATCACTAATGGGGACAAAAAGTTTGAAAGTAAACTTTGAGGATAGCCCGAATTGCAGCAATAAATTGCCGAAAAGCTAGCCCATTTACGAACCCCTTAAGAGGTTCCACTACTTTCAAAACGATAATGTTACGCTAAAAGTTTTTTCAAATTACTTATGGATATGTTGGTAATTATTGTTGTTTTTTGTATTGTATGTCGTGACGTCTCGTTCCAGTAGGTACCTACTATATAATACAATATATTAAAGTGGCAAGTAAAAATAATTTAAATTATACTTACCATAAATATTGGACATAATTTAAGCATTTACATGGAAAAAGTACAATTTCTTTTGGCAAAAATGAAATAGGTATTTATAATTTTAAGTAGTCAGTGTTAAATTTACGAACTATGTGATATTTTTATAACTATTCCTGAATAAAGTGAATAATGTAACTAGTGGAGTGCATCGTTTGATTTAACTAATCAAAACAGTTTCATTGGGGTTTCTTGATATCCGAGGATAAACAACCATATCGTCGCTGCGCGTGCAATACCGCGGAAGAGCACTTTGTAAAAACCGCGTATCTGCGTTTTTTGCGATTTTTTAGGAACAAGAATAAACTGATTATCTCAGTCATTTAACTACATATCATTACATATCTCAATTTTGTGCCGTGCTGCTGTTACGCGGTATTTACAAAGTGCTCTTCCGCGGTACTGCACGCGCAGCGACGATATAATAAATATACTTATGGCCGAATTCAGAAAGGCCACGGCCACTCAAATTGAGTTTTAATTAAAGTGACGTTTCAGTGACGTTTCTGTATAGGTTGACAACTAGTTGAGGGACATTTAATTACTTAATATCTAGTAAAATGCTTAAGTGGCGTTTCTGAACGTTTCGGCCATTAGACAGACAAAGCGTTGTAAAGCTTTGGCATCAAAAAAATTAACATTTGGAATATGAAGAAATTCCGCGTGTAATTTGTTTACCCCTGCGTGTGCTTGCAAGTATTACTCGTTCGCAATCGGAACAGGAACGGAGCAAAACTTTTTTCTTTCTTATTATTCTGACATCCTGCATGAGGCGTGAGCGTCAAGTTGGCGTACCCGTTGAAGATATCTATGATCTAATGATTACAAAAAAGTACCCAGTACCTAGTACAAAAATACAGAACCTAGTTCAAATACGAGTCTGGCTCGCACACCGAGGGTCCCGTACATAATTAAAAACAAGTCACTTAATTTACAAAAAATAAAACACGATTTTGCTAAACACGCACTAAAAAGTACAAAATATAATCGACCACCATCACCAACTCGGTAAGGATTCGTCAAAACAAACAAAATAGCCCAAACTGGAGGGGAGCCCCTAAAGAGTTCTGCTTTCCACCTCCCAGCTCCATCATCAGACAGACCCCCTTCACCAAGTGTACTGTAATGGACTCGTCAAAACTAACAAAACAGCACAAAGTTGAGGGGTTAACTAGTAGCCATTGAAGGAAGAGTGCCACTGTCCACCTCCTGGCTCCATTATCAGATCAGCTCAAACGTACCAAATTATTGTACTGCCATCCATCCAGATTTTAAACGGTCTTTTAAAAGTTTCTCTAGAATTAGGTATATATATTATTTAACCGATAGGCTATTATAGATATCTAGTATTCGTATTTTTTTGAGGTTTCTCTCACTCATAGTTACCTACTGCGTTAAAGTTTCAGAGTTGGCGCACGTTCTGTTTCTACTGAATGGTGCTTCTCCAAAACATGCTATAAATCCTAATAAATACCCTGGCTCGCGATGTCTCGACGGGTATCGGGGGAAGGCATCGAGTTGGTCTGTCAGTTTAAGTCTATGTATGTATGAATGTACTTGACCAAAATTTCATTGTTCCGCTGTAGCTTATGAACTACTGGACCGATTTTGAACGAACGAACGAGATTCATATGATTCGAGAACGTGCGAGTGTCATAGGCTGGCTATATAAGAATTATAAGGTTGCGTCGTACTAGGAGCAAGAAAAGAAAATATTACTTTTACCCTAGTCGAGTTTTTATCTACCTACTGGCTTATTTACTCGTAACATAGTCTGCGTGGAAATGTATCTTTTAAATATAACGAATTTTAGGGTTATTGGCTTTTTAAATGTACGATTCAATATTTTTCCCGCAATTTACGGGCTCTCAACGGGAACGCACGAACTTGCCATTAATTATTTTTCAGCCCCTATTTCAACCCTTTGGCCCCTTCACCCCTAATTGACCGACCGAAGTACCTTATTTCTACTATTTTTTTTAGATTAGGACGATATTTCTGGACTATAACACAAAAATCTTCCTACTTTATGTGAAAAGCTGTCATAAGTAACTAAACGCAATTTAATTTTAAATTTCAAATTATTGGGATTTAGAAAATTGGCGGATATCGCAAGAAGTGGCGGCAAAAGGGTTAAAGCTGTTTTATACACTATTGAAACAAAAAAATAAAATTTAACGAATCTCAGTCAGCTACAAAGCGGTCAGTTTATCCTGGTGTGATTCTTGCTCTGTCTACTGCAGCTCAATTACGTGACACGATTGGTATCGGTTTGGCTCGAAATGCAAACCAGTTTAGTCATCACTCGATGTAAATTGGTTTACTTTTCGTGAAAGCGATACCAATTGTTGTTACGTAATTGAGCAGCCGGTTTTGATGCAAGTGTATGATGTGAAATTTGTTAGTCGACTTCTTTGCTAACAGCTCTTTCATTCTTATTTGAACCGCGGACGGATGGAAGGGTTGTGCGTAAATAACTGTATAAAATGTTTGCGCTGCAAATAATATATAATAATGACTGTTTTCTAAATATTTTAAGCGTACATACAAAGTATTGTATTTAACAGTAATGTGATATTTAACTACTTATCTTATTAATACGACCAATGATCAATAGACAATCTGGTAATAAGTTATTATACTATAAATACATTTAAATTTTGATTCTCCAAAATGAACCCAAACAACTTTACGACGATTTTTACTTATTCTTGTAGCTCAGAAGTCCGGAGTGAGTGCTCACTGCGGTCGGGTGATCGCGTGGCGTTTCCGTCTACTCCCAGGACTGTTTTCTTGTATTCCTCGATAGTTTCGTTTAGGACTTTCTGGAAAATGCTTTCGAACGCTTGGTTTTTGACGACGGCTTCGTCGGCATGTAGGGCTGTCCACTCAGGCTCGCAGCGCCGCCACTCGGCGAACAGGATGTCGTCGATGTGGTCGGACCGGCGGCCGCCAACTGCTGGAGCCACATAATATTCAATTAACTTCCAATATCGAAACAAAATAATCATCAACAAAACTGCTAATGAATAAATAAATACAATTTTACTGGTCGATAACACACAGTGATGGACAGGATTTGGTGGGAACTCATTGGGATCATTTTTGCAAAATGAGATCAGCAAAAGATGAAGAAGACGTGACTATGAAATGTGGTCGTTTACCTCGATGTGGGATGGGCGATTTGATAACAGATCCGATGGTTCACAAATGTACCAAAACAGCCAACTCTTGATAAAGTATTCATTTCACAAAGATAGTTTATCCGCAAATGTATTATTTTATAACATTTCATTTGATGAATACTCATTACTCAAATAATTTTCTTTTACTACTACTTGTACGAATGCGGTTTTTTTTTCACCAATGGATTCGTTTCGCAACTTCATGGTTTTGCCAAGTATCATTAGCTAAAGTCTTATATCTACACCCATATCATAAAACCTCCATTGGTTAATCAAAAACCGTAGGAAATGAACACCATTTTGACAACCAATTAGGAAAAACCAGTGCTGCGATAAAGAAATAACATGACTTCTTTATCGTTGTTAGTAAAGAAATGAGATTAAATTTGGAACAGCTGTCAAAACTCAAGTGGGTCTCTATTCTAGTATCCATAGATAATAAAACAGTTATTGATACGAAACGTCAATTCAGTATGTTTTTTTAATATAAACTGCACAATATTTCATCTGGAGTGACGTGAGAATAGAGACTTCGTCCGTTTGTCTATGATTTAAAAAAAAGAATGGTCTTGACGGAGGATCGAATCACCGCCATTATGTTGACGTTTTGCTGAACGAAAGTAGAATTTTGTTGAATTGAATAGAAAAAGTTGTTTGTAATTTACATTTTAGTTGAAATATGAATAGTAAGTAGTCTTCTCGGAGTGTGTGTGATGTGAAAATGCGCCGGATATCGGAAATATGCAGCCACGATTGCAACAAATAACTTGTTGCCAGAAAATATTGTTTCTGAACCCATCATGGAGGATTTATAATATGTGTGTAGATAAAGTTATGTATGCAACTCTGCATAATTTGGCCTTAAAACACACGTGCGATCTTATTATGAAACTCGCCTATCGGCTCGTTTCATGAAAACCGCACTAGTGTTTTAAGTCCTATCATTATGCAACCGTTGCATAAACTACTATTTTGATAAAATGTACTATTTCATCATTTTATTACCTACTGAAATTACTACAATTCGGGATGACGCCAAAGGGCCGACGCGCGGAGCTCCTATATCTGCGTAGTTTGGGCCTTCGGCCCTGACGCAATACTAACCTCACCTACTTTACCTATTCTTTGCACTGGCGAAAGTCAAATGAACTTTTTTCTGGTAATTATTTGAACACATAAATAATTTGATCTCCCTTTGCTCAGAAACGAATACTCTGCACGTTACAGCAGCTAGCGAGACTTTACTTGGACAACGGAAAGGATACCAAAATATACGTAATCATCTTACCCGAGAGAACAGCTGGCGGAACGCTGGAGAGTACGTCTTTTATCTCGGAAATTGCTATTTGTCCAATTTTTTCTTGGCTCAGCTCCTGTTTATGCGGTAATAAGTTACACGCATCCCAAGGCCCGTCACTTAAATCCGTTTGTTGTCTGCTGAGAGATTCAAGGAAAATATCTCGAATGAACACGTCAAACGGGTCGGAGGGATCGATGTCGAAGTCTTCTCCTTGTCCGATGAGTTTTACTATTTTCTGATCGAGTGTGTCGTCCACGAGGAACATGCGGGGTAGCGGTTGGGTCTGGTTGCTTGGCGGCGTGTACGGAGGCGGCGGTTTGTCGGGAATCTCTCGGACGACCAGTAATTGACATTGTTGCTGTTCTAATGCTTTTATCTGAAAATATATGAAATCTCATTAAAGCAAATGGTAACTAACACTTTAGGCATACATCATCATCACATCACTGGCCTATATACGTCCCACTGCTGGGCAAAGGCCTCCTCTAATGGCGAGAGAGACTGTGTAGTAGTCCCCGCGCGGGCTCAGTGCGTATTGGGGACTTCACATGTCTTTAAATAACTTCGCGGAGTTGTGCAGGTTTCCTCACGATGTTTCGATGTTCAAAGGTGCGAGGCTGGATTTGAACCCGCTACCCTCTGCACGAGAGGCCGCCCGTCAGATCACTAGGCAGCCACTGCACTTATGGCCGAATTCAGAATTCTTTGATTAAAGTGACGTTTCCGTGTCTGTATAGGTTGCCAACTAATTGAGGGAGATTTAACTATTTAATATCTAATCAAATGCTTAAGTGGCGTTTCTGAATTCGGTTATTAGGCTGATAAATAATAAGCGTCAAGTTAGCGTACCCGTCGAATAAATCCAGAATCATATGATTTAAAAACAAAACTTAAATAGTACCCAATTAATACCTAGTACAAAAAATGTTGTTCTGTAATTTCGAAGATATGAGCCTTGTTTAACGGATACGCTAACTTGAGGTCAAGCTGGCGACCAGCCGACCAGCTCCCAAAAATGCTGTTAATCGCAAAATACCTAAACAGTATCCCCTGGCTGGCTCAAGACCTGGTTCATACTGAACACGGGTAAAATATTGTGCACCGTCAAGCTGGCGTACCAGGCCGAGATCTACGAGTGTCATACTATTTTTTGGAATCATAAGATCCTGGATATCTACAATGGGTACGCCAACTTGAAGCTCACAAAAAAAAAATGACGTGATTTTTACATGTGAAATAATAGCCAAATTAAAACTTTCGTGAGACATTATTAACACTTGAAATAAACACGGCTTTACTCACGATTGTCAGAAATAGTCCGACATGTTACGAACTCGTATGGAGTCCTTCTTCAGAGGTTGAGTGCGGTCGCGGTCAAACCAACCCACGCACTGTCCGAAACATGTCGGACTATTTCTGACAATAAATCGCGAGTAAAGCCGTGTTTATTTCAAGTGTTGTGAAATAATAATTAGTAATAGTTATTACTAACTACTATTAATAGTAGGTATAAGAAACTTATAATTCCTAAAAACGAAAAAACATTACCAATAAACCCTTCCAGAGCAGAATACCAGAGTCGCAAAATATCAGACTCTCAAGATACCAGAGTTGCAAAATACAAGATTAGCACGATCCCAGAGTTGCAAAATGCCAGACTCTCAGGATACCAGAGTCGTAAAATGCCAGACTCGCACGACACCAGAGTCGCAAAATACCAGAATCTCAAAATAGCTGAGTCTCAAAATCTCGGATAAGCAGAATACTACAATCTCAAGTCACCTGATTCGCTGAATAACATTTGTACAGTTTAATTCAAATATTTTATTCCATAAAAACAAACATGTTACGATCATCTCAGATGACGACTCATATTAAAAGATTTCCAAAAGAGGTTCACAAGAAAATATTAAAACTTTATTTTGTACTTTAATTAAACATGAAAAAACTTAGAAAATTATCTGCGATTGCACTACAAACAAAGTTTCCATCGAAGACTGTTTTGATATAGTTAAAAGTTTGACTAAAAGAATAGGATTTAATATACCAATTTTATTTAAGTTACAGTACGCACTTATGTTATGTTTGTTTTTATGGAATAACATATTGGAATTAAACTGTACAAATTTTACTTGGCGAATCAGGTGACTTGAGATTGTAGTATTCTGCTTATCTGGGATTTTACAACCCTCTTATTTTGCCCTATCAGGGATTTTGCAACTCAGCTATTTTGAGATTCTTCAGATCTTGCAAGTCTGTTATTTAACGACCCTTTATCTTGAGAGTCTGGCATTTTGCGACTCTGGTATTCTGTGAGTCTGATATTTTGCGACTCTGGTATTCTGCTCTGAAAGGCAATAAACTTCATTTTCTCTTTCATGCCTTTTAGCTCCACACCACAAATACACAATATACTCGTGAACGGGTGCTGTCTCTGGGGTCCGGACGGTTCATGCTCGCAAGGACCATTTAAATTGGTTAGTGTTTAATTTATTAGTTTTGTGCGATATCTGAACCTGACTAGAGACACTTCATAGTGTTCTCTATACTATATTTGATAGTTTTTCATGTTCTTATATTTGTATTATTAGGACATGAAATTTTATATTTCAAATTGTTTCTTTTGATATTTGGAGACCTTACATCTCCATCTTTATACTTGACCGTGGAGACTGTCTACACCGCCATTTAACCTAGATTAATCGATTTAGATGTTTCTCTGTTTCAATTTTTATTTTTATTATTATGACCCTTAGAGACTTTGTACACCTCTAAGTTACTTAACTTGTCCAGACGCGGAGACTATACATATCCCTTATTAGTTATTTATTAGAATTAATTTGTACCTATTAGGTTTTTATGTTGCACATTTTGTGTTAGTTACTAGATAAAACTGTATTGCCAAAGTTGAAAAAAGACATACTGCTGAGTTTCTTGTGGCGTTTCTTTTCAGCAGATGTCACCTTTCGAAGCGCTGGTAGATTCAGACATGTAAAAGAGCCCAGGCGGCCTACTTGTGAAATAAATATTTTCATTTTCATTTTCATTTACACATATATTACCTCTCTCTCGATGGCTAGTTGCTGGCGGCGCAGTTCTTCCGCCTCGCCATGACTCGTCAGCGACCCACTCGGGCACACCTGCGCGCCGCCACTGTTGCTGTTCTCTGCAAGATTATCATTCAACTTAAGTGCCGCGTGACCATGCCAAAAACATTAACAACGACTATTGTCTTCTATATAACACAAATATATGAATGCAAACAATCTTTAATCGAACTATATACCTGGAGTTGTAGCCCCCGACTCAGGGCCGTCGACGCCGATCGGCTCGGGTGAAGCGGCCGCTCCTGGCGGCACTGGCAGTGGTCCCGCAGGGTTTGCCGGCTCAGTCACAACCCTGCTACTATTGATTATCCCTCCTACTATTGATCGCGCCTCTTGTGATTCAATTAACGAATCGCAAGAACAATGTTGGCTGAGAAAGAATGAATCGGACTGGTTTAGCACACTCTCAGTACAGATGCTACCTCGCGCACTTTGCTCTAAATTCGATGCTTGATCATATGTTTCTTTGATTTCGCAGACGGAGTTTTGTTTCTGGCTGTCTGTATCAGTGGAATCCACGGGTGATTTGCCGCCGTCGCCGAGCCCCTTGTAGTACTGATCGAACTCGTCCAGGAGGCTATGGGCCGTCGACGGCGAGGAGGACCTATCTGACTCTCGGTTTTTAATCTTATCCATGAAATTTTCAACAACATCACTATCACAAAGATTCTCGTGATGAGCGTTGTTAGATGAATTTACAATATTTCTCAAGGCTTCTTCGTTCACTTCGTATTGCTTGCCACCACTAAAGATTTGTGGTAACGAAAGATTCTGGAATAATATGTTTAAATAAGTACCGTCAACTGTTACAAAGTTTTCCGCGGCGGTGTCTGTCGCTTGATCAACCGATATAACAGTCTCCAAGATGCTTTCACCTGTCTGGATACACTTTTCAGCGGAGGAAATAGTGGGTGGAAGCTCTTGGAACGGTGGGGTCTCCAGTTTGTGCTTCGACGACGTACTTTCATCACAGCCACTGCTTGATAAATCAAAACATTTAAGTGGAGCTACATTGCGATCTGAAGCTACATTTCTTTTTAATTTCTTCTTTCCTAAGAGTATTTGATCTACATCAACATTGTTCTTTAATTTTAATTCAATGTTACTCCTTGTTTTCATAAGAGCCGCTTTGCGTTTCTCTGACAGCGTCAATAACGCTTTGCGCATCCGATGCATTTCCCCACACTCATGCTGCAGTTTCAGCAATGCACCTCGTTGTTTTTTCTTCAACGTCGACACGTCTGTATTGTCCTGTTTTTTCTTGTTTTCTAACCAAATGATCTGACTCTTAGTGAAATCTTTTAAAGCATCTTCTCGCATTTTCAATACAAAAAGGAGATTTTTGGCACGTCTCTGTTCATCGCGGATTAGTAAATTAAGCTGGAATTAGTAAATCAGTTATATCAATTAGAACTACAATTAACAATTTAAATACTATTGCATTTATTGCATTGTCACAAGAATTGTATTGCTACATAGATACAGGATCGCACGATAAAAGTAATAAATCAAGTAACAGAATGAATTGATGTGTAGACATTACTGACAAAATATTTACTGGCATTACGAATAGCACTCACCAAACAAAGACTTTTCGAGGCCATTGTTTCGATATCGTCAACATGCGCCAAGGTATTGGCGCCATTTTCCAGCTTGGACAAAAAAGAGTTATAATCGGAATTCTTCAAGTCAAGTCCTGTAGTGTTTACCCAATTTTCACATTTATCGTGAGATAAACATTTTTCGGATAAAGAACAATTGTTTAAGTACTGTAATGATTCGAAAAAGGAGTCGATAAAATGGAGCTCTCTTTGAAATTGCTCGCATATGTAGTCATTCTGGAGTAATTCGCTATTGACCTTTATAGTTCTGATTATATCAGACGGTTTTACTAATTTACTGCTATTAAAGACGTAAGAACAGTTCAGAGCTTGAAGTTCGTTCAGATTGCTCCTGTGACTAATGGGCTTTTCTTTATCATTTGTTAAAATAACTTCTTCAGAACTTTCCGATGTCTCGCAATTATTCAAATTCTTTTTATAGACTGATACCACATTTAATGGATAAGCTAATGGACTAGGCGATGGATTAGACGGGTTGTCGTCGCTGCTACCGACAACATGGAAGTTGATTTTTTGCTTAGTAGTATATGTAAGTGTGGCTCGACCAATTATATAAGACTTGCTGTTACCTAAACCAAGATGTTTGACATCATTCTCTTCTTCAGAGCTTATTTTAAATGGAGGTGTTTGGAGATTCGGCATAGAATGACTACAAAAGCTGACTATTTCTTCTTTGGAAAAATTACTCTTGTCTTTTGTAAGTGTCACATTTGGTATGTCAAGTTTGTCAAAGACATCTTTTGAAACTTCCGGTTGTATACTATCTTGAAGATTACGAAAATTATCAAATTGACTATGTGATGTCCCTGTAGCTTGATTCACCATAGTAGGTGGTGGATTTGTTTCTACTTCTGCATCTTTTGGATTTATTTGTGTTCCCATATCAGTGCTAGCATCCACTTGAATCAAACGATGTAAATTATGATCTTCATTAACCTCATTGTCCTCTGATGATACTTCTTTTAATTGATTAGTCTCTTTGTTACATTGATCTAGTGGCACACGTATCACTGTGACAGGCTTGCTACTTGTTTTAATCTCTTTCAATAATTCAATTTTCGTTCTGCTTCGAGGAGGTGAGCCAGTAGCTCGCTTTTTTTCTAAAGTTTGCCTAGGAAGGGCTATGTGTCTCGAGTTATCTATTAATTTCGTGCTCAAAAAATTTACTTCTTTTTCATTTTTACTTTGATCAACAAAATTTTTGCTTACGTTTATTTTAAGTGTGGTGGGTGTACGTTTGGGGTTTTTTGGTTGGTCTAGAAAGAAAAAAACTTAATTAAATTATCCACAATCAAATCAAATAATTAGGTACACTGATAAAAGGAATTTATATGACAAACCTCTGTCTTTAGTACTTCGAGTTCTAATATTGTCTGCTGAAGACTGATTGTTAGCAGATGATTTCGTGTGAAGACCTGATTTGTAGAAACTGTTATCTTTCTTGTTAGTCATATTGTTTGTTTTGGCAGTTATCTTAGACTCTCGGGAATCTACAAAAACGAATAAAAAATTGCATTTGTTGCGTAAAGTTAAATATTATCTAAACCAAATCACTATTGAATCCTGTTAAACACGGGCAATATATAGAATGTATTAAATATTTTATTGACCATAATTTTTGGGTTTTCATACCTCTGATTTATTTCAATTATTATGATATTCAATCAACATGAAAAAATCGCTTTACTCATGTGAAATGACTTCACTGATGGCCGAATTCAGAAAGGCCACTCAAATTGAACTTTAATTAAAGTGACGTTTCTGTATAGGTTGACAACTAGTTGAGGGACATTTAACTATTTAATATCTAATCAAATGCTTGAGTGGCGTTTTGGAATTCGGACATTTATTTAAAAAATTGACCAAATCCGGGCTTATTTACTCGACAAAACCGGAATAAATAAAAAAAGTAATCCAGGGGAAAGTTCCAATAACTGGCCACTTTAGAATATGTCATTTAGTAACTGGCCATTAAAACGTCCGAAGACTAAAAGACTTGAAGAGGAAAAGTACTTGAAAAATTTTCATTTGTTCTGGATCTAGGAAATTGAATTGAATTGCATAAATACTATCAGATTCCTTGTTTTATACATGTACACAAAGTGGCCAGTTATAGGAATTTTACCCTACCTGACGACGCTAACGATAAAAATGTCGTAAAAAAGCCGGTCAAGTGCGAGTCTGACTCACGCGCCGAGGGTCCCGTATTTACCTATGACAAACAGACACAAGGTACTGTCTGTTTGGTACGGAACCCTAAAAATTCATAAATGGCTTCTAACAACCGGGTAACTATTTGCAACCTACCTATGAAATAAGACAAAAAATAACTTTCGTAAGCTCCTATCTCCGTGCAACCATCGAATGTGATACGACTTTGCAAAGGTTATTCAATTTTTTTTTTGTGATGTAACTACTTATTTGCACTTTTCGGACTTCTTCCTTTACTTTGTGCTGTAAAACATGAAATTTGGGAAGAAGCAGTTCTTCCCAAATTTCATGATTTTGGTCAACGGGAAGTACCCTATAGGTTTGGATGTGTTGCCACCTTAGCCCTTTTGGGGCTAGATCTAGCACTTTCTACTGTAGTTGAACTCGCTGTTTAATGATTTAGCCCGGGAAGGGCTATCTAGCCCTTTTCATTTTCTTAAAAATATTGCACCAAAATCTGAAATTTGCACCATTCTAACATCGCGATAACATCGAACTTTCGCGATTTGTGTCATAGATATTGATTTATATTTTTGATTTTGGTTAATAGCTAAATTATTCTTTTAAAATTTTGAACTGGTTAAATTTGTTTAATTTTAGTTTGTTAAATAACCAAATAATATTTTTAATTTTTGAACCTATTAAATTGGTTATTTTTTTCTTCTAATTTGGTTTAATTTAGAAATGTTATTGTGATTCAAAGTAAAAAATAAATACATAATCGAAATCATTAGTAAAGGTGTTTTTTAGCCTCTTTTTTAAAACATGCTCCATCTAGCCCGATCTAGCCCTTTTTAGCTTTTTCAACTGCCCCCATTACTAAAACAAAGGTGGCAACACTGGTTTGGATTCCCTCGAAAGTATCAAAATATGTGGCATAAATGGCCGTATTTTGATTGAGTTGACTTAGAAGGTTGATTTTTTCACAGCTCCAGGAGATTGCAGACTTGAGTATTTGATATTAACTTCAACTTGATACCTCCACGAGTTCTTGATAAAAAGGTATTGACACACAGACAGACAGACAGACAGACAGACGGACAAACAATTGATCCCTAACCTAAAAATGGATTTAACCACACAGATACTTTGGCTGTTTTATCTCCTCACTCAATTGCCACTGCGTTTCTTCCGGTGAAGGGAAAGGTACAAGTCCCAGCCATGTTGTTTGAATATCATAATCATTAAAAGAAGGCTTGCAGGACCAAGGTGAGGCCAATTTGTGTAAATGTAAAAGCGAAAGATGATATACAATACAATTTAAAAAAATGTAGGCATTGGAATCCTGCATTTATTAAACTTACTTACATTTGGGTGGGTTTGTTAATCTAGAAGTGCTTCTCTGTACTGCTTGTTTCGCATCTTTTGTTGCAGTCGCTCGATTTGATGATTTCCCTGATCGACCTGTTAGAAAATGCTATTACTTATTAAAATGAAAGAATATAAACAGTCAGATAACTCTGTGACTGTAAAACATGACAAAGCTCAAGTGCAGCGCATGTTGCTAATTAAATGTGGCGCGTTTGCGTCGAAACAGCAGCCATGCTGAATAGAAACAGCACAACTGCATCGCTTCATGCACCGATCCCTAAAAGATGGTTGATGGAGGTGATGGCTGAGATACACGTCGTACTAGTGCTGTCTGTGGCGTGCGGACTGTTCATGCACGCAAGAACTAATGTTATGTGTGATATCCAAAACTGACGTGAGAGACTTCATAGTGTTCTCAATACTACATTTGATAGTTCCTATTTTTGTTGGACGGTCATACTTCAGAAATGGTTCCATAGAAAAATTGGCGTGATTTGATGATGGGATCCATGAGGAATCAGCGGAAATCCTCTGTAATCAACATTGTTTTTGCTGTTTTTGGATAAGTGATGCATTTGCATAAGAACGGCATCATTTGGTCAAGCAGGGTAATGATGGAGTCCACAGAACTCTTTATAGAAACACAGTTAACAGATAATAATGTAATTTCCTTGTCTTATTCTACTTAAAACGCATCTAATAAATTGAAACTGATTGTTGGGTTTGCAAAAGAACTCCTTAATGGTTAACAGTCCTAACATTCAGATAGCAATATTTTACAAAGGTGGAGGAGCAGTTGACGTAATGCTATCATCATCTGGTACCAGTGTCTCTCTTCCTAGTGCTTTTTTCCCATCCCTGATTTAGGGTACCCTTTGTCCATTAGGCAGATCAGGTGATTACAGTGGACTGCCCTCCGTAACCCTTGTGACAGGGGAACCAGACCAATTGGATCATGGTTACACATGTAGTTACCTAAATGTGCAGGTTTCCTTACAATGTTTTCCTTCACCATAAGAGCATCAGTTACCACAATTCGCAGGTAGATAATGTAGATAACAGAAAAACTCATTGGTACATGGCAACCGCTTGTATTCGAACCTGAACCATGTCCGAATAACAATCATGAGTCGACATCCTTAGGCAGTAGGCTACCAATGCGCCTGGTGGCACGTCTGGTACTAGTGTATATAATGAAAATATATTAATACATTATATGCACTATAAAGAGAAACTAAAATTATTATAACAAAAAATAAAATTGACTCCAAACTGTTTTATTTATAGGTTTTAATTTAGGCATAGTTTATATAGGTATATTCTTTTTATTATAATTAATGTTAGATTTATATTTAGATTTAATTTAGTTTATTTAGATTATTATTGTATTGTGTATCCTGAATCTTTGTTAATTTAGTTATAAATGAAATATGTATTATATATCATTCAATGACAAGTAAATTAGGTATACAATATTGGCGAGGGGAGGGGGGTCTAGCATCCCTATTTATTGTCCTTAGACTTATGACAGCTGTGTATGAGTTTGTTAACATTCATCTCTAATATGATTCTCTCTCAGAAAACCTCAACAAGCATGTTATAAAATTATAGCTAATAAATAAATAGTACATTAGAGTATATACAACATGTTGCATGTGTAAATGCAATAAGACAAATAAAAGTATCAACCCATAGCCCTACTTTTTACTCGTCAAAAGTTGTGTGACATTAGTATAGTTTCTTATAAAACTATATTGAACACATTGTTTTACCTACCGAGGCTAACCTGGCAGTTCTCTTCATTTTCTAAAATAGTTACTATTTTTCGTTGAGTATAGCTAGCGGAATTTATTCTTGATGGAACCACTATGTCTGGTTTTATAGATCTAGTTGTCTGCAGCTCCGAGTCATCCAGTTCGATAATTCGTCGAAGTCGTGGCTGTAATATGTAGCTTCTTTGCTTAGGCCATGACACTGTTGACACATTGACTATGATAAGCTGAGTATACGCAATACGTGAACCTACAAACTTTTCAGTTCTGAGACTCAAATAGGTACGGAAGTACAAACACAGGAATTAATACAGTTAAGGCAAGGCCTTCAACGATTACAAGAATTACCACCTACCTTTTGAATCGAAATCGAAGTCCGGCAACTTGGTGTATTTTATTACGGCTCGTTTGTTATCTGGAAACGACGCACTTTCAATTTTTAAAAAGAACACTCCATTGATTTCAGCATCTTCCGGAGAAACCGGAGCATCCATTATGTTCACTGTCAATTTTCAATTCGATCTAGGAGGATATCATGTTACACCACACCACATAATGTTGATAATGTTCTGTACAAGTGTACAGATTACTAAGCACAAAAATAAGCAACAATATGTCGTGTTGTTATGGTTAGTTTATAGTATTTTTACATTTTTAAATTAATAGGTACGACGTTTTTGATTGTAATATATCATTTTTTTGGCATTGTTTTTTTTTTTGAGCTCGTTTTTTTTTACAAATTTTATGTAGTTAGGTGCTAGGGTTTTAGCTTCGTCCCAGTAAATCATATTTTATAATTTATATGTATTTCGAAATAAGAACATAAGAATTATTATTATTCACAATTTAATATTTAGTTTAAAATTAGAAATACTTTCATAGATATTTATTATAGCTTTTATGGATTATGTTGGGATGTGTGAATTCCCTCTCCTTTCCGACCCACCATAATAGCTAAATTTTTTGATCACTTATTAAGCATTTTTCGCCGACTCCGATGAATGTGAAACGATTGAGAAAGAAACTGAATTATTTATATAATAATATAGCTACAGTCAATTAGGTTACAGTTTTTGTATTTGTTGAGATCAAAATGTTGGCGGCTCTGTAGTGTGAGATCTGTGAGTCTATAAGTTTATGGCTTTACTCAGTCACAGACAACACTAGTCTGGTAGCAAAGTAGCCATAAACTAAAGAACACTAGTCTGGTTACATTTATGATTCAACAAGAAAAATGGAAAATTTTGCGTAAAATCAATTTGTCTGTCTATATTTTCCGATAATCCGGTGACCGTACTTCTAAGAAGTGTATTCATTGTGTTGTGTTTTGAAGTAAAATACATTTGTGTAGTGCATAGACCGTAAAAGGACTAGAGTGCATGGCTAATCTCGTTGGTGTTCAATGAAGTCGGACATAGTGGTCACTTTGTTGTTCAGATGTAGGTATAGGTACTTTTTCATCCGAAGTGGCAAGATTCGCTTGTTATAATTTACCAAAATATAATTCGACAATGCTCTCGCTGGCATTCCATCATAGATTTAAAAGATATTATGGTGCAAAGGACAATGTGTTTTTCTATTTTTGATAAGAACTGGTGAACTCACCAGCAGTGATTGATTATCAGCATTTCGTATAAGCAAGTAAGTATATTTATGTATATTTGGTTTACTATTTACGTTTTCATAAATAACTAATTAATATCAGGTGTGATGTGGAAGCCATTTTATGTTCCTTGTATAAATAGATACACATTTTTGGAGGAGGATGCAAATGCGCATGTGATAGAGGGGATGCAATATTTTGATACCGTTGGCCTCCGATGCGTCGCCAGCGGCTTTTATCGCGCATGCAGTGCGCCGGGGCGCGCGCTTTATGCCTGGGGCTCCAGGGGGAGTAATTTTACAATTTATTTATCTCAAAAAGTCATTATGAATGCAGTTTTCTACGTTGGTCCCTATCATGGAAACAGGTAGGTAAAACACTTGCTTGATAATACAGATCCCTAGACATGGATTTACTGTAATTTTATTAACTGCATCTATATTTTATATTCGATTTATATATTTTATTTTTGAGTGATTACTATTACTACTTTGGTGAGAGCTGTGTGAAAGTCAGTGGCTGGGTTAACAAGGAACAAATAATGGTTTGCACAAACACATTCAGCAATCATCACATAGGTATAAGTGGATATGGTGCTCACAAATATGTAAACATGCTTGAACAATAGCAACAAGTCTGCATGTAGGTTCATAGAAACTTTTGTCTGAAGATGCTGCAACATTATTGATTGTAATCAATTTATGAAGTATAAATTATTATTGACTGACTCAATGGCCCAGTGGTAATGATGATGATGATGAGTGGGGACACCCAGCCATTAACAGTTGGGAGGTCAATCGGTACACGCAGATCATTTAGCCCAGTTCCCCAAGGTTGGAGCCAAAGGTTACCCAGCGACACTCCGATCCAGCATGAATCCCATTTACTTATTTTCCTGCAAAACACGTGTATCCTGCAGGTTCAGGCTACAGAGCTATGTCTCATCTATATTATCTTCTCCAAAAATGAAATATCTCAGTGATTACTCGGAGCCGTGTTAGTGCAAGTGCCTACTGTGCCTGCACTGTGTGAGGTTGTGCGTCCTGCCAGGGGAAAACTTTGCGTAATGAGATTAGCATGAATGATTGTATCTAAGTCATTGATTTTTAGTATTTATAAAGGGTGATTTCGCTGGTTTTCATCCAATTAGTGGAGTTGCCACCTTTGTGGTGCAAAGATAATACGTTGAACTTTATTTATTTAATCCCATATTTTATCACATGTAAACAGCATACATTATGTTTATTTATTGTATTAGTAGGCTATGTAGATGTGAAAGGACTGACGGAGATGACGCGTTTTAGGCGCGAGTCGAGACGCGCGTATCGAATCGCGCGATCGTGAGATACTAGAGGTTCTACATCCATGCATTTGAGCGACTTGCTGATCGCGCGTAAATCGGGTGCTAGTCGCGAGAACCTCGACTCGCGCATTTGTCGCGCGTTCTGTGCGCGAATCGAGGTTCCTATTAGGGACACCATTGCTGCGACCAGTACATGAGCGATAGTTGCGTATTATATGTATATTATGTATATAATAATTATTTTTCTGATATGCTCTCGTTTAAAGTTTAGATTGAGAGATTGAGATTAGTGATAACTAGTTAACCTTAGAACTATTGTTCGTTTTCAAAAAAAGGAATAAAAAGTAGTAATAAAGTATCAGGTTGGATTTGACCTCGGAACGTCCGCACGTACTGTCAGCAAAAATGTTGTCTGCTGAGCCTAGGGCCCAATCTGGCGGAATTTACGCGCGAGAATTTTCATGACTTGTAGGTATTCTATCTCAGCCACCACTATTCAAATCTGAGCGGATCACGCGGAAATTCGTTTCAGTTTGTGAAGGAAGCGCAGCGGATTACCTACATTAGTATCAGGTTGCTATTTTCGCGTCAGCATGGCCAAGTCACGAATGCAAGTAAAGACGCGCGCGGACGTGGTTTTGTTCGCCCAAATATGGCTCTTTCGAAACATTACTACTAGCTAGTGGCGTAGGTATGGTGCGAAATTACGCGACTGAAATTCCGCCGCGTATTTCCGCTAAGATTTGTCCTTAGCCATACCAAGCAGTAGCTTATAAATTACTGGATTTTGAGACGATACTATCATCGTTTTAAGAAATGTTTGAACAATCCCTAAACAGGATTTTTATAGGGACCGCTATAGCCTGTGTTCCGCGATTTTCATCGATATTGTTTGGGCCGTTTTCGGGAAATAAAATCATGTGCCTACTGATTTAAATTTATAAAACGTTGTTCGTTTAATATTGGAAGACTTTTAGATCTTTTATATAATACTAGCTTTTGCCCACGACTTCTTCCACGAAAAATTGATTTATGGCTAATCTTTTTCATATGGCTGAAATTAGGTATGCTTTTTTCGAAATAAAAAGTAGCATAGGTACGTCGCTCTTCAATTTCGGACACGGAAGGCCTGTGATCGTTTGTTGTGGAAGTCTTTGGGGGAGACCTATGTCCAGCAGTGGACGTTCCCGGGTTGAAATGATGATGACTAATTAGGCACCATTTTTGAATTATCAGACCCTGGATAACATGGAAAAATGTATTGCGCCATATCTAAATATTCCGAGTGCTGCAATACTGGGAACTAACTAAACGCGAACTGCCTTCACAAACATGAACACTAATAATAACTCTACTAACAATTAAGGCCCAAGCACCGCCGCGGTCCCGCGCTATTTCGGTGTGCCATGGTAAATCCGCCGCGCCGTTTTACAAGTCGCGCGGGCCCGCGTTCGAAACGCGACGCGCCGCAAACACGTTTGGTTTGCCCCGGCCTTAATGTTTGTGAAAGCAATTATAATTTGGCATTTACTTATTATTGTTTTGTATAGATCAAACATGGCGGTTAAGAAGCACGAGCTGGTGCACGACAACCGCAACCAGCTTGATCTGAAATCACTTGCACAGTATATCAAGTTAATGAATGAGCAGCCTCATTATTTGCCAGCTCCAAATGAGCTCGTCAAGAATTGTCAGGATATTGTGAAATGTCTATGTAAGTATTGATTTTTTCTCCTTTGCGTAAGTTTCGTGAGTGTAAAAACTGAAAGCCATAGTCAATTGGTATCAATATTGCCCAAGTTAGCTTCAATTTATCGAAATGTGTGCTACAGCTTCATGAATTGGTGATCAGTTATGTAGCTTGGTAAAAGTACGCCCTCCTAATTAAAGTAATTTTATACGTTTTATAATGTCGACAAATTGATGAAAAAGCAGCATGCATTTGTTGCATTTGCAGCCAACCCTTTGCCCTGAGAGTTTCCAGGTGCCGCATCAAGGGTAGGGTAGACTCGCAAATGTTGTCAACGTACAGAGACCCCCAAGCTAGTGGGTGAAATGGAAAACGCACATACGCGTCTGCGTCAGTGAATGCCGCCAAAACATATCACTCGTTTAAGTATTTGTATTTAGAAATATTTTTATTTTTGCCTATTATATTAAGTAAATTAATACAAACAATCCGCAAGTACTTTCTTACAATGCAATTTTTAAGTATAAACGTGTCCATAAAAATATGGGTTGATATTCGGAAGTTAAATACGGTTAGGGACTCTTGGAAACAACCCAGCCACAGAAAAGTTTTTGTATGTTACATAGTATGGGTAAGATGTGGTGGTCGTTTGTGCAGCTCGCACGTTGGGCACCGACGAGCAGCTGTGGGAGCTGCTGCAGTCCATCGAGGAGTTCCTGCATCGCGCGGTCAACTCCGTGCACAGCGGCCTTCGCCACGAGATCATCACCGCCGTTCTCGACAAATTCCACTCGGTTATCTTCGACCCACGTAAGTCACGCGATTGAAACGTGACGCGCCGCAAACGCGTTTGGTTTGCCCGGGCCTTTATTTATGCGGGGTTTATATTAAACGAGTCAGACGGTCTTTGTATATATAGCAGCTCAAAAAATTTACTAAAAAATGTCTCGTTATCAGGGTCCTATATTAAATTTTAATCAAAACCCTTATACAATCGCTTTGTTGTGTCTGTCAAGACTAAAGATCTTTCAAGATGAGCTATACGTAGAGATCAAAGAGTAACTTTTTACGTTTATGCTATGTTTTATATTAGCTGTGAATTTTATCAATATATTGCCCACAATGATGATGGTTTTAAGATTTGGCTAGTTCATTAAAATATGCAAAAAATATACTCTCTGAAACATGAATGGCGTTCTTTTGTTATAATTTTCTTTGGATTCGCTGGAAACAAGTTATTCAAGGCTAAATTAGTTGCATCCTTCAATTCGTTTGGCGTGCAATCAAAATCTTCGTCACTTGAACTCATTTTAAATAAATAATAAATAAAAAAATAAAAAAAATTTGCTGCGAATTGGTTTTACGTGAAATCTTATTAGGTATGTTATAGCGCATTTTTTTTAAAGTCTAAATCGCAAGTGTTTTTTTTATTGAAAATATCTCAAGCTATTTGCAGACAGATAAAAAAGTTGCGTTTCGAACAAAATAAATGATACCGGAATTTTTTGGGCTGTATTAGACTTTGAGTCTTAATTTTAGGAGGTCATTTTAACTTTTTAAAAATTTATGAACAAGGTAACAAGGAAATTGGTATACAACATTGTTGTCGAGTGTAGCGGGCCTACAAGGTTTTTTTGTTTAATTTCAGTTAAACCAGAAACTGCGGTCTTTGCCTTTTGATATTTAGTGAACAAGGTTAACCTTTCCGTATATGTTGGAGAAAAAACTTTTCGCGACACGAATTTGCTGTCACAGAAACGTTCTTCAGACGTTAGGTCATTACACTCTATTTGTGTAGGGAGTTAGTTACTTACCAGAGGGACGCCACCATACGTTGGAACGTGATTGAGAGATCTCCATACGTATCTAACGTATTGCGGCGTCCCTCTCGTAAGTGACTAAATTTAGGAAGGTGTAATAAGCCCATAAGCTAGTCAGCCATTCAAGATAAAGCCATCATAGAAAGAAACAAAAAACCGGCCAGGTGCATGTCGTGCACATTGTATTGGGGAGTTCCACGTAGCCATCCTTGGGTTCCGTCATCACTCCCGCTTGGCGTGTGGCAGCAACAAAATGAGTGCGTGCCTTGTGGATTCCGCTGCGGAATTCGACGTAGTCATGGCATATATTTTATATTTTAGGCCTTCAAATTATGCTTAAAGATTTATGAACTTCACGAGAAATCATTATGATGAAATAGGAAATTATGCGAATTATAAATGTTTCCGAACTTTATGTTAGCCAATACGAAGGCACATTTTGTTCCTTGCTGACGCCCCGTGTAAGTGCTCGCCCTCACTCGCTCGATATAGATTACGAACGAAAAAACTATAGTCAAAAAGTGTTTAAGCTGTCATATAAACCTTTGAACGCCACGGTCGAATGCAAAATACCTGACACTGACGCCAACGACGGCATTAGCCGACGCAAATATATGGAAAACGGCATATATAGCCGACTGGTTAAGTGTAATGGGTGAGTTTAACTAAATGCAGCTGTAACGCAGAATCGGACGCGTGCCCGGCGACTTCGATCGTGCTGGTGGTGCTGGACGGGTCGAACGACGAGGAGACGCTGTCGGCGGCGCGCTGGCTGGTGCAGCAGGCGGACAACGGGCCCGCGGGCGCGGGGCTGCGCGCCTCGCTGTCCTGCCTCTACCGCTGGGTGTACGAGTGGCACGGCACGCCCACGCTCGGGGACTGGGTCATGGCTTATATCAAAGCACTTGAGGTGAGCTTGCTGGGGTTCCGATTTGCTCTGTTTGACTTTATCTTTTACTGGGTTATTCTGACTTGCGTAATTAACTATATTAGCTGTACTCGACGTAGAAAAAACCACGCAATGCTTGTCAATATTATATTCCAATTCTCATTTCATTATTCAATCATGTCAGCGTAGAATTCGTTTATCGCAATTCTTTCAGGAATAGTGCAATTTTTCTGGAATATGCTATTGGATACATTCGATTTCAAAATATTTCGCCTTATATATTTTTGAGGATCTCAATTTCTAGAATATCTAACATTTCCGGTTCTGTAACATTCTACAACATACCTAAACACGATTTCGAACATTGAGGTAATTTTGCAAGAATTCTGAATCATTGAAAGTAGTGGAACTTTCGAGACATTCTGAATCATTCCAGAAAATTTGACAAAATATAGGAGCAAGGATTTTTTAAGAAAATTCTAGCAACTGCTGGAAAGTTTGAAAAGTTTCTCGGAAGTTCCATAAACTTACTAGAACAGTCTGTCATGTTTTGTCAGTCATCAGTTCACTTCGCTTCTGCATTAGTGAGTAAAATCAGATGTATTGGCTGTGTAAATTAGTTCCAACTATGATACATTTCAAAAATATTCAGTTTCCGTTACTGAAATTTTCCACTGCCCGCTAGATGGCGGAAATAACTATTCAAATTGAATTAGTATTTATTGCTTTCGAAATAAGGTTTCTTTTCCATTTATCGTTATTTCCTTGGAAACATAATAGAATAGAATAGAAAAATATTTATTCGGCGAAAACATCAACACAGCAACTTAGTAATAAATGGTAAAATGTAATACGGTGATGACACAAGTGTGATGTGAGCCGAAATGGTCTCCACTCAGCAATGCAGCTAGCATGGTGGTGCTAACGACGCTATACATTTTCCGCAATAAAACGTATCCTATATTTTGACCTATCACTTTGCGAAGTTTTATCAAAATTCATCTAGTAGTATCCGCGTTCTGCATGCAATGACGGAAATACAGACAATAACAAAAAAAAATTGAGAGCCTAATAGTCATATTCGAATAGTTTACCAAATATATATTATCTGAAGTAAATGCAATATAAAACACGACCTATGAACAGTTTAATTATAGTTTAGATGTTGTATTAACCCACTTTTCTCAGCAAATCCAGCAATTTATAATTCGCTCGCCAAATCATATTTTTTAAATAGCTAATGCGCATTTAGTTAGCACATTAACTAAAGAAACTATAATAAATAAATAAATAATAAATATAAATCAAGGGACAATCTTTACACAAATTGATCTAGTCCCAAAGTAAGCTCTAAAGGCTTGTGTTATGAGTACTATACGACGATATAAATACTTATATAGAGAAATAAATACTTAAATACATAAGAAACATCCAAGACTCGGGAACAAACATTCGTGCTCATCACACAAATATTTGCCCTTACCGGGGATTGAACCCGGGACGCTTGCGTCGGAGGTAGGGTCACTACCAACTAGGCTATCCGCGTCGTCAATGTAATTGTTTATTTCATATTTTGGCCCTACTATGGCAAAACCAACAGGCAGGCTTATAAATCAGACAGGCTGTGTATGTATAGGTAAATATACGTGAATTTAAGTCACACATACTGTTATACATTGACAGAATAATGAAAAAGAATACTTATTTGTTATACAAGAGTGCAAAATTGCTTTTTAACCGCGTGCTCAATTTTTATGACTGAGCAAGCGAAGGATTCTAAAATTGAATCAGGAGCGCAAAAGGGCACGAGATGAAAAATCTTTGCACTCGAGTGCAACACGTAACTTTTCATTTCCACCTCAGCGAGGAAATGACTAAATGCAAATAAAATAACATTTGCGTATTATTCAGTTTCAGTCAATTCTATTGGCATCAAATAAACTTCCTTGTCGCTAGAATCACTCATTTTAGGTTTTTCACTTGTTTTCAAGTTTCTTGTTTTTAACCTAAGGTTTTAACAATATGATGTGAAAAGAAAATGGCGCGCGCAAAGCAAAAAGTACACCAAGAAGGTTCCGAGTCTGAGTTTTTAACATATTAAAAAAGGTTATATGATAAATTCGGCACCATGGAGGTAGAAGTAAATAGGTTTAATGATGTTTTGAATTCACAAACTTTATGCACACGATGTTCTAAATTCAATTTACTTTATCCTCTAGCGGATAAAAACGGCTTTTGCACTCAGATATCGAATAGCAAAAATAGTCTTTCCGAGATGGGGGAATGAAAATGTTCTTTTTTCGTATCCATACCAAAATTGATGGCGAACTGCTTGATCGACGTCGACTTAAAAGTTTCTTCTAATCTATCTAATCTATCTATCTTCTATATCGTCATTTTTATTTTTAAATGTAGAGCGATATGAAATTAAACAGCAATATGACCCAACTAGAAGCAGTTAAAGCAATTAGTCAAGAAACGTTTAACGGTATTCTCAGAAAAATCCAAGAACACGAACAAAGTTATATATCTTTCCTTAATGGAACCCACCATAAATGAATTCAGCGAAAACCATATTATCTATAGTTGTTTGTGTACCCATTCACTTCAACTCTGGTCCCCTTACCTATCTTTAAGATAAGAAAATATATATGAACATGTAAAATAGTACCTCGTATAGCGAGGTGTCATTGAAATCGGCTCGATTGAGATTATGTCCTAGATTATATGACGTCAACAAAGTTCAATATGTCAGATGCACGACGTATTCGTTTATTTAACAGTCTGGTTTAGTCTTTAATTTTTGTTCTATGTTCTTTCCCAGGAAAATGAACACTTTGATCTTTTGGTAGAAGTATCAGTAGACAACGTATGCCGATTGTTCCTCGCCATGGACAACCCGGTCGCTCTGCGCCAGTCCGTCGCCGATGTTATATTTCACGTCATGGCTTCGCTGCGAGAGTCCGTCGAAGCGCTTGACAGGGTGAGTAAACGAGGCTGCTTAATTATAATTAAACTACTCGTATTTATGTAAATAATAGTTGTGCCCGCGACTTCGTCCGCGTAGAGTTTTATTATCGTTATTCCCTTGGGAACTTTTCAATTTTCCGGGATAAAAAGTAGCCTATGTCATACACCCACACACACACACAAACTTTCGCATTTATAATATTAGTAGGATTTATTGCTCCTTGACATCCCAACAGATTTCTCCACACGTGGGCAGAGTTCTAGTTAACCTAGCCGCCGATAGCGGTCAATGGAGCCGTCAGATTCTTCAGGATGTCGTCGACATCCTCACAGCGATGATAGACGGCCGCCTCGACACGCTGAAAGGTGAAGCCCAGGACGTATTTAAAGAAAAACACGCTGATTTGGTAAGTGCCGCTGGGTTTACATCTTATAATCTATACATATAAAACAGTACCGTGACTCACTTATAGAGAACGCACGGGTGGTCCTAGAGGTTTGAAATTTGGAGGATATATTCCTCGATTACCCTAGAGGTGCACTAAGAAGGGGTGATAAAGTTTGTATGGAAAATACCGCGGGCGAAGCTGTGGCGGGTTCACTAGTCCATAAAATGGCTGTTACATTTCATAAACGTCCTATGATATAATTTTATACGGGTTTTCTTCGCCCTATTGCAAGCTGTTGTCTGTTACTAAACCAAAACCTTAACTGTCTGCGACGTCTATTTAAAACGCTCCACTGACCTCCGCCTGGTTGCTCTGAATAATTAGTGGGGGCTGCACAATATGTGTGCCAATTATAGAAGCAGACTATCGATTATAATAGTTAACAGGGAAGATGCATAATTTAATTTTCATTTTGTATTGGAAAGTGCTGAATAATAGAAACCGACCTGTGTACGCAAAACACTTTTATGTTGATTATTTTATGAGTTATGAAGCTTTGAAAAGTCATTGTTCAGACCACTCGCAAAAACACTCCATACAAAATGGACAACAGCTATGACGTCACAGCTGTCGTTAGACTGTACAAAATGTAGGGCGTTTAAACGAAATCTGCAATTATTTCCGAAAATACTGTTTTCAGACCAACATCGTAGAAATAAAACATGACATAATTTTTATGAGGATGTCCAAAAAACTAAAATTAGAACTAAAAAAACAATATATAGGTATTTTCAACTAATTTTGACCCTTAATCAAATAATAATGAATTGTCAAGATGATCTTTTCTGTAATGTGCTTTTGTTTGAAAATGAAAATGAAAATGAAAATATTTATTTTGCAAGTAGGCCTCACGGGCTCTTTTACATGTCTGAATCTACCAGCGCTTCGAAAGGTGACATGTTTACATTTACTTTCATAATATATCATTTAAACCTCATTTTGATTTTGATGCAACTTCCCCATTCTCATCAACAGATGTCGTGCCTGGAGCGGCACATGGCGTCGCGCGACTGCCGCTTCCTCCAGCGGCCGCCGTGGCGCGCGCGCGACGTCTGCCTCACCGCCGTGAACGCTCACGCGCCGATGCGCAAGGTCGGCCTCCTCAACCTCGGGAACACATGCTATATGAACAGCGTCATGCAGGCTCTACTCGTCACTAGGCCGTAAGTGCTTCACTTTAGATTCCCTATGATATTAACTCTCATAGATCCTGATGATCACCCCATGCAAGCATTAGAAATAAAATCTTAATGTTCAGCTACTTAAGTGCGCCTGCGTATATCAGTCATTCATCAAACATTGCTTTTTGCTGAAATCTAAATAAACTGTCTGAGTAAGATATATGTTTTAATATTATCAATTCTTCTTTATGCAAATTATTTCAGATGTTTTCATATGTACCCAATTCGGTTTGATGGCCTAATTTTTTACCCCCTTAGGATCTCGCTATTTCAACGACCGACAATCAATTTAGCGCTTTTAATCGCATACATTTATTGAAGATTACCTACTTACTTACCTATAAAATATCATCATCAAGATCGGGTCAATTTAGAAGTTATCCTCGGACAAACATAATATATGACATCCGCATGCCAAGTCGTCTACTATGCGTCACCATCATCCGTCTTTGACGTTCGTTGTCTTTATTTATATTATGAAGTTTTAATTTGCGATATTATTTAACTCTGTGAACGCCACGGCCAAATGCGAAAATGCGTGCCGCGGACGCCAACGACGGCATTAGCCGACGCAAAATATATGGATAACGGTTAGTATATCGTGCTGACTGCGATACAAAACAATGCTGTCGTGTTGCTGACTGTGGCGTTCAAAGAGTTAAGTGCTTTGTCCGATAACTCGTTCTAGTGATTATAGGTAGTAGAGGCAAGGTAAAAGTCCATCCTGACAAATGCATGCCCATGAACATGCTAATGAATTTGCTAAACTTTGATAACCGGTTATGACTTAAAAATATTTTCTGTATTACAATGTCGACAAAAATCTCAACAAAAAACTTTTCTTTTGTAATTTATATTATGTAGTTGTTTGTTTATAGGTATTTAGTGCAAAAATTTGACGAATTTGTCGACATTTTTATACTTACTTTAAACAAGATGTCTGATTGTAGTGTAGATTGAAATGAAAATTTGGCCAAATGTTTAGTGATGCAACGAATACTACTTTTACGAATACAAATACGAATATCAAACCTACTATTCGGCGAATACGAATATTCGGTAAATGTCTACTATTCGGCGAATACGAATATTCGTATTCGTATTCGTTGCATCACTAGTAAATAGAGTTGCGTACAAAAATATCAGTTTTTAAATAATCGTATTAGTATTCGCCGAATACGAATATTCGGTAAATGTCTAGTATTCAGCGAATACGAATATTCGGTAAATGTCTACTATTCGGCGAATACGAATATTCGTATTCGTATTCGTTGCACCACTACAAATGTTACTATAGGTCAACATATTCGGAATAGGTCGCAACCCTCAAGACGGGTGTTAGGACTGACTTCCTATCGTACCTCTATTGTAAGCATGACAATTCAGGCTGTCTCTTTTTTCGCAATTATTCGAAATAATGCTGTATTTTATTTATTTATGTGTCCAGTTCTGAGAACATGCTGTTGCGTACGATGTGACGATGCTTGCGTTTATGCTTGTAAGCAATTTTGTTTTCTACCTTCTGCAGCCTCCGCAACACAATGTTAGGGCCGCTGAATGAGAAAGTGATACTAATAAAAACTGATCATTCATAAATATTAATCCTTGGTCAAAAGGAATAGAAAAAGATAGTCTTACCAGTTCGCTTAACTATGCAAGGAATATAAAATATTGAATGTCACAGAGATGTTTATTTAATCTACTTACCTACAATTGGCTGATGCGATGGCGCCTACCGTGACGGAGGTCGCAGGTTCGCAGCCCGCTAGGGGCAAACTTTGTTTGATGAGCACGAATCTAACCGAGTCACGGATTTTTAGTATCTATATATACGTATGTATTTATTCTATATCAGTATTCGCATGTTGGTCTAAAACCCATGGCACGCATCTTAGTTTGAGAATAGGTTTGTGGTAGTGGCTAAGATATTATTATTATTTTGCGGTCGCTGATGATTCCCGATTGTACATTTTACGCTTCTGTTTGAATTACTTTGTCCTGTGCTTTCACAGTACATTCACAATACCTTTGCGAGTTGTAACCCTTTTCTAAGCCTTATTTTAAGACGAATACCTATGTATACATGCATGGTATACATAAAGTCGATTAAGTAACTAAGGAATTGTCCTTAGTTACTTAATATATGGATGAAGGCTATCAGTAGGGCTAGTTAGTACATATGGTAGCACTCCGTGGTTCTGAAGTACCATGATCCACTATCATGATTTATTCATCAATATAAAATAAACATTCCAATATTTTTTTCCTTATTATTATGAAAATGAAATATTTATTACTTTGATACTGGCACCTCAGACTTTTAGTCGGTAAATCTTTATATATTATAATTCTACTGTACGTGTGTATGTCACTGAACTCCTAAACGGCTGGACCGATTTGAATGATATTTTTATATGCCATTGGGTGGCGCACTGGATGGTTTAGATTCACAAATCAGCCCGGCAGATGGCGCTGCAGGACAACGTCTGACGGGTCCGCTAGTATTCTATAATATTTGAAAAACTTTGCGATATACATATGGATATCTTGTAATCAATAATACAAATACATCATATAAGTAAACAAATACGACTCCATGGTACTTAAGAATCACGGCGGGCTACCAAATGGCTAGGATATTTAGCAATCAGGAATATCTGAATAATAATGTTTAGCGAATTATGATAAAAAATATTGATTAGCGCTGTAACGATTGCTTGTGCGAAAATTTTCTCTATGTGTATACTTATATATAATGTTTATGAATAAAGGATTAAATCAACTACAGAGTGCCTAGCATACATACATACATAGCATCACGCCCGAAATCCCTAATGGGGTGGGCAGAGCCACAAGACTACTTGTAGCCACGTTCGATTAGTTAGTCCTAAGATGGTATGATGAACCGTATGGTGACAGGTGATCAGCCCATCGCCCGTACAGATAGTCCACCGTGTTGGAGAGGACCCGTCCCTTAGTCGACTTTTACGACATGCCAGGATGATAAGCATCTGCACGCATTCTATGCTATTTCTTCACTCCCAGTGCAGCAGAGGAGGGAAGGAGTGCCTAGCACACTAGCTTTTATCGCGGACATAAAGCATCTGTCACTTTTTAACTAATACGCGGGTGCGTAGGGGATGAATGCTTTGTGTGCGCGATAAAAATTAATGTGCTGAGCCCTCAGATGTTGTATTTGTGTTTGTTGGTTGCTGCGTATTAACCGATATTAATAAAACTTGACAACTATGAATAATAATCGAAATGTTGCAAACTCTTCTAGAGATGTATGGTCTCAAAGACAGCAGAGCTGAAATATACATATTCCTTGAACCTTTATTATATGCAGATGTATATTGTTTGTTATTGTTATTTTAAATCAAAATATTTGTTTAATTAGAGACTAATTAGCATATTTGTGTTTATTATCGATGTTTCTCGCATAAAAATGACAGCACATTGTAATGTTTTGACGCGTCTTTTTCTCGCGCCTTATCAGCAAATGCCAAGTTTTTGTTGCGATATATTTGATAATTATACTATTTTTTCGTCGCGCTCCTTATCCAAGCGATATTATGTCAGGTATTTTATTTCTTGCTACTGCCTTCACAATTTTTTGTTTTGTAAAGTTGAATGTGCATAATAATACAACTTTATCAATCCCTGTCGAATGTTGTAATATAATAAAATGTATATAGCAATAATAAACTTGTTGGTTCTGATAGATTCAGCACTCACGCCATACTGAAGATGAACGCAGTGCCTTATTGGTCCAAAATGGGGATGCTTTTCGCTAAAATGATGCACTCCATCAGCACCAAACTGAACCCCGACGAGTTTTTCTCGGTCGTGAAACCGCCGTTCTTCACTAAGGATAACCAGCACGATAGCTCCGAATTTTTAGGGTAAGTTAGCCTTTTAAGATTCTTTAAATAATTTAGGAGAGGCAATTACAGTACTCCGGTCGACGTATGCGATTGGGTTATCGTACGGTCAGGACGGACGTGTGTAAGTGTGCAGGCACGAGATTGGCGACGAGGCAGATCGCCCCGCTCCGCTCTCGCTCGTTTCATGCCCGCCGCTTATACTACGCTATGTTGTTGTATACATCGCTGCCATACCGCCGCCGATGGGAGAACTCCAGAAGCGTGGAGTGGGAGTGTCTTTGTGCTGTTCTTCAAAAAGGGTAACAAAACCCTCTTGAAGAACTACCGACCCATTTCACTCCTAAGCCACGTCTATAAGCTGTTTTCAAGAGTCATCACGAACCGCCTTGCGCGAGGACTCGACGAATTCCAGCCTCCGGAGCAGACCGGGTTTCGAGGAGGATATGGCACCATAGACCACATTCACACAGTGCGGCAGATTATACAGAAGACAGAAGAGTATAATCGGCCCCTGTGCTTAGCATTTGTGGACTATGAGAAAGCCTTTGACTCAATCGAAACCTGGTCTGTCCTGGAATCCTTGCAGCGGTGCCAAGTGGACTGGCGATATATCCAAGTGTTGAGGTGTCTATACAACGCCGCCACCATGGCCGTTCAAGTACAGAACCAGCAAACTAAACACATCCCCCTGCGTAGAGGTGTGCGACAAGAGGATGTAATCTCCCCAAAATTGTTCACCAATGCTCTAGAGGATGTGTTTAAGATGCTGACATGGAAAGAACGTGGCATCAACATAAATGGCGAGTACATCTCACACTTGCGTTTCGCAGACGACATAGTAATTATGGCTGAAACGCTGCAGGAGCTACAGTATATGCTGAACGATCTAGCTGATTCTTCTGAACGCATCGGTCTCCGGATGAATTTGGACAAAATTAAGGTTATGTTCAATCAACATATCAATCCGGAACCGATCATATTACAAAGTGGTCCTCTCGAAGTTGTCGAGGCGTATGTTTACCTTGGGCAGACTTTGCAGTTGGGTAAAAACAACTTCGAGAAAGAGATCAACAGAAGAATACGGCTGGGTTGGGCAGCATATGGAAAACTACGTCGAGTCTTTACGTCGCCTATTCCACAAAGTCTAAAGACAAAAGTCTTCCATCAGTGCGTCCTACCTGTCATGACATACGGAGCCGAAACGTGGACACTCACGGTTGGGTTGGTCCACAAATTGAAAGTCGCTCTGCGGGCTATGGAGCGGGCTATGTTGGGAGTTTCTCTGAAAGATCGTATCCGCAATGAGGTGATCCGACAGAAAACCAAACTTACCGACATAGCTCATCGAATCAGCAAACTCAAGTGGCAGTGGGCCGGCCATATTAGCCGCAGAAACGATGGCCGTTGGGGCAAACGTGTTCTGGAGTGGATACCGCGAATCGGCAAACGTAGTGTAGGACGCCCTCAGACTAGGTGGAGCGACGATCTCCGCAAGGTGGCTGGCAAGAGCTGGATGAGAGTAGCCGCGGAATGTGCTCAGTGGCGTGCAGTTGGAGAGGCCTATGTCCAGCAGTGGACTAGTATAGGCTGTTGATGATGATGATGATGATAACGCCCCGCCGCCCCGCTGCCGCCGTCGCTCGACCGTCGCCAATCTCGTGCCTGCACACTTAAGGATGTGTACCCAATATTCCTATTTGTATATTTTTCGCTGAAATTGAATAGTATGGTAATATTAGTCGTTTCGCATAAGTGTAATAAAAAAAAAACACTTTACCGTTTTTTTTGTACCGGAAGTTGATTAAATAACAAGAAAAAGTGAAAAATGTTTCTGTCCCATAGTACTTTTATAATCAGAAAATGTATTTTCTATAACTTTGTACTCTCCTCGATTTTTTGATAAAAAAAAGAATGTTAGCGTTGTTCCCACAGAAATATTCTTGATTTAATTTCCATGTGACCGTTTCAAATACTGCATTTTGATTGATTATGACTCGAGTAGTCAAATCAGGTTCTGATTTTATTTCACATACTAAATAATTATAATAATCACACAATTTGTATATTTTAAATCATTATTCGTACAAAATTACTTATTGTCGTTATTTGGTGCAAATGACAAAAACTTGGAAAATCAAATAGATGTACTGCGGATTTGACGTGGTACACATCCTTAAGGTAACGTCAGTCAGCCGGACGGATCGTGCTAGGCTGGATGCGTCGGCCTCACTAGGATAAAGACGATGCCAGTCGGATCGCCGTATACAGCAGCCGAACTAACGTAATTGAGCCATAATATTCTTTTTCGTGTGTATACAGGGTTATTTCTTATTCGATGTATTGCTGTTAAGAGGTAATAGGGGAAGCAACCATTTGAACCCCATAAACATTATGCAAAAGTGAACAATTTTCGAGATATTTCACTTTTAGTATTTTTTCAAAAAAATCAGAACTTTTCAAAAATGTATTCCAGCAATAATATTATTCCTGTTAGTTTATTTTATAATTGATCTTTCGATTTTAAGTTTTGATTAGAAATTTGTGATCAAAGTTCTTCAGTAACTGTGTAATCAATTCATGTTTACAATCCGTTGTTAGAAAGCTGAAAGTACGTAGATGTTTTTAAAATAATCTTTCTACCAGGTGCCCATAGGTAATTTTTGTGGAAGAAATTGATGAAAAATTATTAAAATGACAACGTTTCCGTCTCCTTTTCTTAACTTTTGTCTTTTCCGGGAGTAAAAAGAAAAGGTTTATTTAAATGTTTTTTTTTAATAATATTTGAAGCTGCTAACCCTAGGTTTTTTGAAAAAAAAAAACTAAATTTGAAATATCTTGAAAATGGTTCACTTTTGCACAAGGCATTATGGGATTCAAATGATTGCAAATTACTTCCCCTATGACCTCTTAACAGGAATGCATCGAATTACAAATAACCCTGTACACAGTATGTAACACACGTGAAATTTTAAGCGAAGTTACTATTACAAAGAACCAGCTGCAAACTATGTTATATTCATTGCATTGAAATATATAGTAACTGCTCAAAGCAATTTACGCAATGCATACTTTTGAGGTGTCAGAACGCGAATCTGACACCATCGCAGGTTCAGTCGCATGTCAACCACCATCCATGACGCCCGTTTAAGTGACACTATTTTAACTGAAAAATTGCCCTCCCGCATCGTGCTGTGTGAGACCGCAGCACCACCGAACCCACCGCGCACAATGATATGATAGCGTGTGAATCAATCAATATTAGACTTTTGTTTGTGTGTCGTAAGACATCAGCAATAGGGCGTGGTTAAGAAGCCATGGCGCTGGCGTTTGACAATCTTCTATGAGACTTCTTATACGAATGTGTACTGATAGGCATATCCTTCTTTTGATCTTTGATTCAATGCAATTGGGATCTTGGACATAGTATAAAGAGAGGAAGTATCTTCATACAAACGCACCGCGCGCGGGTTGTATGTGCGCGCCAAAGTATCTATGCGTCGCCGCACGCACACTTCAACAAAATCTCGACCCGTTTCTCAGTGCGCCAGTCGGGGCTAACACCGCACGAGGTTCGCGCGTCACGGCTTTTCGGTATCGCTATATGAATGAAAAATGTGTGATAATAGCAGGAGAACGTATTGCTGTTTGTTTGGGTGTTTTAATGATTCGCACGTTTAAAAATAAAAGGAAACAAGTGCAAATTTACTCAACCGCATTAAAATTGAATTTGGAATGGATTTGTATTTCACATTATTTCTTTTTAATTTTAAACGAGCGAATTCATCGATTCCAGAATTGTCTCTGTTCAGATTACCTATTGAACAGGAACAACCCTGAGACAGTTGGCAGTTATATCGCGGAAGGGCCGGAGATAGCCTACTTCCCCTCTTTATATTATGCCTTGGATCGCGGCCTCACAGGTTAGAAGTAAAAACGAAATCAAAGTAGTCTTGTTTCTTGTGCCAAATGAAAAATTAATGAGCATAAAAAATAAGTATTAATATGTATTGTGTTAAGGGTATTTAATTTTCATTGCAGGTACTTGTTTGAGCTATTGCAGTCGCACGAGCACGGCTCCGATCGCAATTTCGACTACTCTCGCCCGCCCATCGTTGGGCGCCGCCTCGTCGCCCACGGCAGCCCGCATTCACCACAACACTCCAGGTAGATCATTGACTATTTATTCTATTATAAAGCTGGGGCTCCTGCATTGATCAAGCTAACCCGTTCACCGTCAGAGTCACGATCACAACGTAAAGTGCTCTCAATGCCACGAGAAAATTCTAATCAAAATAAATGTATTTATTTATTAGCGACCCGCCCCGGCTTCGCACGGTAAAAGTCAAACATAATTATTACGCGACCAAGTTTATTTTCGCGCGCGTTCATTTTTTGCGATAACTCCTAAGATATTCGTTTAACCTTTTAACCGCCATAAAAAATTTCATCGGACGTGTCCGTGTCGCCACCTATATACGAAGTGACACATTCAAAATATATAAGTCATTTGTCTTAATTATAAGGCTGCGGCGAAATGAGCTGGATATTTTGTGTCTTATAATTCAGACAACGGCGGTTAAAGGGTTAAATTATTTGATGTAAAAGATTATGATAATAATGTGCATGAAATGGTACTAAGGTATGTAGTAAGGTATTTAGGTTGATAAATTTTAATACGGTGTCTGTCTAAATAGCTTTCCAATTATCGCATTGTACGTGACCATTTTTTTAGAAGATAGAATGGGTATAGTAAGTTATCCTTATAGATAAAGATAGACTTATGCCATCGCGGACTTTTCTGTAGATCTATAAAAGAGAAATATCCCACCATGTATTGTTTTGTTATATCTCATAAGGATTAGGCAGCGTTTTCGATGAAAGCTCCTAGGCGGCTTGAATTTTTCCGATGCTTTCAACAATTCTCGTTTTATTTCAACCAATTAACACAAAACCTTGACAAATTATATACCTAAACCTTCCTGGTGAATCACTCTATCTATTGGTGAAAACCACATGAAAATCGGTTCAGTGGTTTTTGAGTTGAGCGGTAACAGACAGACAGACAGACAGCGGCGGCCAACTTTGTTTTATAATATGTAAGGAAGGCTGACTGAACACCCCAATCTAAGGGATCATGTTTTCGAGGCGTGGCGCTCGTAGGGACAAACTGAGCCCACGTACGTCACGTATGCAACGCATTATAACGTGTAGACTCTTGCATTTGCATGGTTAGAAATACACTTATCATACGCAACGTACGCGTACGTTGCGGTTGCCGTACAGGGGCTAAGTTTGTCCTTACCTTAATTATGCTGAAAACATTAAAAAATACTGTAAAATAGAGTTGGTTGATTTAGTTTATGAATATTGTGAATTTAGTTCTTGTTCTTTTTTTAATTTAATCATTTCATTCTGTGTCGTCACTTTAATACTTCAAATGTGCCAATTTAAGTGCGTTACTAACTTATCGTTCATGAGAAAAATACTGTAGATAGTAAAAAGTTATTGTATTAGGGTTTCGTGTTTTGAACCAGCTTGTTCACGAAAAAAAGTGGCCATGCAATGCAAAATCCATTTCAGCAGTATGATACTATAAGTATGTCACATTTAATGGCAATAATTATACTACATCAAATTAAAAAACAGACTTTTCTTTTCGATAGTACTTAAAAATTTGATCAACATGGTGTTTTGAAATCATTGTTTGTTTCAGTGACGGCGAGCACTCAGAACCTGGGCCCAATCGTCGATCTGTCTCACCACGGCCTGGAAGCAGTGCTGCCGGTCAGTTACTTTAAGAAAACGTGAAAAAAACATGATGTAAAGTCTGTTCGCCGAGACTTGATAAATATTATGATATCGATATGAAATAGCGCCTGTCGCTTACCTATCGCAAACTGTATGACGGGCGTCGCTTATCGCCACGCGCACTGAGTTTCGTGGTACGAGGCACGCAGTTGTTGTCAAGCGCAGCGTAGCGCCGAGCGGGCACGCGCATGCACGCGGTGATCACGAGGCGAACACGCTTCGAGTGTGTCGTTTGGATGTTCGTATGTTGTTTTAGAATAAGCAATTTAACGTCTCATAATAAACATCTCCGACTCTGAGACTTCGTCATGGCCGTCGTCCGATGATATGCCAGGAATGGGACACACAGGCTATTCAAGAATAATATTGTATGAAAATAAAATTAGTATTTCCCTTTAATGTTTTATTATAATCGGTAAAAATAATTAGCGGGCTGCTATTTGTAATGAGTTAAGAAGCCCTGATTTTAATTTTTTTATCAACACTCAGCGAACAGACTCTATATGCAAAATATGATATTAGGAACATCGGTTTTAAGCATTGTAATGTTACAGGTTCTAGTTCTGGCTCCCTGAAACGTCCGCCAGACCACGAGATGCATCTGCCACTTAAGAAACGCATGCGTATGTCAGAGTCGGCGTTCCTCCGCCGCGACTCCTTCATCGATAGCATGTTCGGTGGCGTGCTGCTGACTCGCGTCGAATGCACCGAATGCCACTCGTCCTCGCTCTCCCGTGACGTGTTCCGAGATCTCCAACTAGCGTTCCCCGAGAAGCTTGAAGGGACCCAGCACAGCGTGCAGAGTCTCCTCGAGTACTACTGCTCTAAGGAGCGCTTGTCCGGGGACAACCGGTACGAGTGCCGCGATTGCGGCGGCTTGCGCGACGCGGAAAGGAGTGTTCTGATAGAAACGACGCCCAAGTTTCTTATTCTAGTGCTGAAAAATTTCAAGTAAGTAATAATTTAGCAGTGTATTTTGAGACAAAATCGCGTTGAAGTTGGAGGAAATTCTGTTTTTGCGTTTATAACTTGTCTATACATATAAAACAGTACCGTGACTCAATTAAAGACAACGTAAAGCCTAAACGGGTGGTCCTAGAGGTGTGTAATTTGGAGGTACTCGAGCACCCTAGAGATGCACTAAGGACGGATTTTTTTAAATTCTATCCCTAAAGGGGTGATAAAGATTGTATGGAAAATACCGCGGGCGAAGCTGTGGCGGGGTCACTAGTTTATAATAATAGTAAGGATGTACAATAATTAACATCCTTACTAAAATATTATAAACGCTAAAGTGTGTTTGTTTGTTTGTTCCGTTTTCACGGCCAAACGGCATAACAGAATTCTATAAAAATTGACACAAATGTAACCTGTGTTATATGGAGATAAACAGAATAATTTTTATCTGGATATCCGGGAGGCTAGGAATCTTTATAACAGATATGAGAAACGCTACTCCTCGGTAGATGGCGCTGCGCGATAAACGAAGTCCACGCGGCTGAAGTCGCGGGAAAAAGCTAGTGGGTCAATCAACTTTTTTGTGTTGTTATTTTGTCCCCGGTTGTCCAAGTGACACTTACATACTGTTTCATAGAAAAATGCTTAGGTTGTCCAAGGGACAAAATTTGTGTAACCATAGCGACGGGTGGCACTAAAAAGTTGATTCGCCCTAGTAAGCTATAAGCATCATTACCGTTGATTTAGCTACTACCTTCTATGTACAAAATATTTAGAAAGTACGAGGGGCGGCTGAAAAGTTATCTCCCTAACTATGAAACAAAAGACGATCATGGCTAGTGTTTTTTTATTTTTCAATATAGTCTCCTGACAGGGAAATGCACTTATTACATGTATCAATTAAAGACATTAAACCGTTAAAAAAAAAACTTTAGGTTTATCATCGAAAAA
The DNA here is from genome assembly GCA_947859335.1 of Tortricodes alternella. Classification (NCBI taxonomy): domain Eukaryota; kingdom Metazoa; phylum Arthropoda; class Insecta; order Lepidoptera; family Tortricidae; genus Tortricodes; species Tortricodes alternella. Next base: position 12,086,690 of record OX401970.1, read on the forward strand.
GTCATTAACAGCAGCCTTCATGTCGTTATCAGTTACGAATCTTCGTCCCCTCAGTTCTTTCTTCAAAAGTCTGAACAGGAAGTAGTCGGATGGGGCCAAATTTGGACTATATGGAGGGTGGTTGATTACTTCGTAACCATTTCCATTAATTGCTAGCTTCGTTAAGCGAGCAGTATGCACAGGTGCGTTATCATGCAAAAGCAGAATCCCTTTATTGAGTTTGCCCCTTCTTTTTTCTTTTATGGCTTCTCTGACCTGGTCAAGTGAATCTGCGTAATATTCAGCATTCATTGTAGTTTTTTTTTGGCAAGTAATCTACAAGCAGAATTGCTTCCGCATCCCAAAAAAATGTTGCCATTACTTTGCCTGCTGACGGGCGAACCTTAAATTTCCGAGGAGGCTTTTCATCCTTGAATTTCCATTGTAATGACTCCTGTTTACTTTCGGGATCCCACTGCCGAATCCAAGTCTCATCACAGGTTACCATTCTAGAAGTAATTTCCTCGTCTTTTCCACGGCTCATGTCTAAAAATTCCTCGCAACATTGAACACGTCTGTCCTTGTCAAACGGAGTCAACATTCTAGGGACCCAGCGTGCACTAATCTTTGACATGTGCAAATGTTCATGAATTATTTCATTGACCCGTTCTTTACTAATGCCCACATCCCTGGCTAAATCCCACTGCTTAATTCGCCGGTCTTCCAAAATAAAATTTCTCACTTTGGCCACATTTTCATCGGTGACAGCGGGAACTGGTCGCCCACTACGAGGATCATCTTCAAGGCTCTCACGGCCAAGCTTAAACTGTTTCGACCAGAACTTTATTGTAAATTCAGAAGGGCAAGAACCACCAAAAACAGGTAACATACGCAGTCTAATCTGCGAGGGTGTATTTCCTTCTTTAGTGAGAAATTTTATCACTGCACGCTGCTCAATTTTAATCAGATTATTTTTTTCTTGCGACATTTTGAAAACAATCCAGTCCCAAAAAAAGCGGGAAGCAAGAAACAAATGAATGTTGGTGATTTTGAAAAAAGAATAACGAGTGAACACGACCTCATAGTGGCCAGTATTATTTTCGCATAACATATAGGCTAGGTAGATAACTTTTCAGCCGCCCCTCGTAGCTCTTGCTGGACCCTTACTTACTGATCTCGGAACGGCAACTGTAATTCTGTTTGTGCTAGGTAATATAATGATAATAAAGTACCTTAGTGTTGGATATTAATCGCCGATCATTACCTGCCAACAGATTCGAACCAAAACTGCAAGTTCAAACGAAACTAATGCTCTCGGTGCACCACAATCACAGTGTGACTTTGCCGACGGTCCGCTCGCAGGCCGACCACTCCGCGTACATGCTGTACGCGGCCGTGATCCACGCCGGGACCACCTTAGATTCCGGGCATTACTACACGCTGGCCAAAGACAACGGCCAATGGCACATGTATAATGATGACGTGGTGTCTACAGCGGAAGAGACCCAGCTGAGCGGTCTGAACCGGTCGAGCACGCCGTACATCCTGTTCTACCGGCGCACGGACGTGGACGAGGGCACCGCGCCCGCGCTCGAGGACCTCCCGCCCAAGGTGCAGGAGTCGGTGATGGCGCACAACAAGCACTACGTCGACACGGTGCGTAAAATGCGTCTCGCCCGCCCATGACGGCTGCGGTCAGACAAGTACATTGACTTCACTGTGCTGGACTACGTTGACTCCGAGTAGTGACGCTCGGCGACCTCGCTCTTTACGATCCATATCAAAATGTGACAACTGAACTGGACGATGCCCAAGCTATATGTTACAGTCTATAGGATTGCATTTCACTTCAACAGAATAATGCAGATGATAGTGTCTGCCTGTACAGTGCTTTAACGAGATATTAACAGGACTCTTTAAGTTAATGAATTAAAAAAAACAATTGTAAATTATTTAATTATTAGATTTAGTGCTACAATGGTTATATATCGACATACTCAATCGAGCTGGTTATTGGTAGCAGCGACGTCGAAATTTAAATGGATACTTTATTTATATTGATCTTATGTACATACAAAATCTGATATAAAAAATACAACTAATGAGTTTATTTAAACAAATTATTAGAGTTAACACTCAAACATTGCAACGCAACTAGCAACTAGCATACCGCTCGGTGAAGGTTGGCAGTGGAAAGGACAACGACATCTGAATTCTGAAGAAATGACAGCAGTCGGCCCTTCGAAGAAAATGGAACATTACATGAATAAAAATTAACCTGGTGCTTGAAGTACCCTGGTAACTTTAGTGTATGCAGGCTTGGTATAATTGCACATTAAATACAAGCCGATGTCGCTATTCTCAATTTAAGCTACCTTGAATTCATGCTGACAAATTAAAATTATGCTCCTGATTTTTGCTCTGGCTTCAACTTCCGTTTTGACATGTTTAACCTTACAATTCATTATTTTATCCGCAACTGGTACTGGGCTAAAATAAACACAACTAGCTCTGATTTAGTATTTGTAATATTAAAGGTTAACTGACCTCCAGCGACTCGTATAAGACATTATAGATAACTTGCTATAAATAAAATAATAATAAAGTAGTACTTTATAGAGTACCTTAAGAAAAGTAAATTACATGCATGGATCACTAATTCTAAATGTATAGCAGGCCGAAGTTAAATGGTAGCTATTACATAAAGCCTCCGCCGAGCCGAGGCTCTTGTAAATAGTTCTAGTTTGAAGATGTTGCCGAAATAATGTGAGCAAGTCGTAGCACTATTTAACGAACACCTATTTGTATAGAAACTGATTGAACTTATTTCTGTAACAAGGCGGCAGCTCATTGTTTTTATCTTAAAACTAGACTTTCCTGTTTGATTTGTTTCTGATGCCTTAATAAGTGTCTCATGTGTACACCTTATTCAAATAAATGTTACAAAAATCAAAAGGTTCAAGCCATTGTCTGCTTTCAAGTATTACGCATTTAAGTGCAATCTGCAGAAGCTCAATAATTTAGTGTTTTAAGGTTTTTCTTTTATGAAACACATTAAACAAGAAGTCAATCAGAACATTACTAGCGCTCACGTGTGAACTGAAATCATCATGCCAATGATTATGAAGTTGTCACATTCGCGATTGATTTCAACATGGACCGGGCCAAAAATAGACGACTATCAAGTAATTTTTTTAGAATTTAAACCCGAACGATGAAGGCTTTCAATTGTACTGAAAATATTGTATTTTTTGGAGTTTACTCCTTAAGAATCGATTTTCATATATAAGCCCGGGTTATGAAAAATTATGGGGAGTAAAATCAAACTATAATGTCAAACTGTCTCACGGTACGGAGTCACACGAAGTCACACGATGTTAGCCGAAGATGCGTCGGTCGCTTCGCATCGCATACAGATATAGTGAATAATGTTTCCATCGGTAAAACTCGGATCTCAATCGGAAGACGACGGGACCCGAAGTGTCAATTAAATATTGTATTCAATGAGTGACATGTTTATATTCATTGATATGAAACTTTATTATTTACTGTCAAATGTAAAGGAAAAATGACGGCATGGTATGATGGGTACTGGTTTATTTTATAATCGTTCGTACGGAATAAACTCCTGTCGTGCGTCGGAGCTGACACACACTTTTTTTCCCTTTTACTGACCTAGGGTGTGATTTCAATCAGTGCCTTTTTCGCTACCGTGGGGATAGGTCACCGAACAAAATTCGATTTATACACCAAACTGTCTTTTTTTTTATTCATATTGTTTTTTTTTAAATCTTGTACAATTAATTTACACCACAGAAACCTATTGACGTGTCTATCGTGTATCGTGGTGGAATGCGCCCCAGTTGCGAGCAGATAAATTTGTTCCTTGGTTAATTGAAGGTTTTGAATGCGTGGTAAGATCTAATCAATGAAGATATATGCGTTTAGGAGTGTTAAATTTATGTTATTCCTGATTGCTATACTAATTTTACAACTTATATTTATATCTTAGTGTAGTTTGCTCTACGTATGCTTTAAATTCTGGGAAACTCAGTGAATCAAAGTTTGGGATGTTTCCATCGACGTGTTTTTTAAGCAAAAGCTGGACTTTTGTGGTAAATGTTTTACAGAGGATGCATATTATACACGATGATTTAATGATTTTTGATTTGCAGCCTACGTAATATCAAACTTATTTATTCCACCAATAATGTACAAAATGGAGGGACTCTTTTAGTCCTGCATATGAGACACTACGGGGCTATTTTTCAGCGCCTCCGTCTCGTACGCATGCTCAATGCTCAAAGCTTCAGCGATAAGCTTTTATATTGTTATTATACTCAAAATACGGTTCAATATTTATAATGTTTGTGTCGCGGCGACGTTAATTTTACTTTATTTTTTTTGTTATGGGGGCTACCGCGAATGGGATTTAGGCACGCTGTAACAAAGAAAAAATTCCATGTACTACCTAGGATTGGTTTAGAGTGACAGCGTGCTGACCACCACAAGGCTAGTGGCAAATCACATTTGGGGTAGCCCTTATTATATGCGCATGCGCATGAAGTAGGTATTAAGAAAATATAATCACTGCGGTGGGATTTGATTTAGTAGATCTATATCTGAATGAGTTCCAGGCCGGAAACGAATAGCACTGTATGTCATTCATTATATATTTCTTGTTTCAAGATGAACGTATTTAAAATTTATTTTGTTGTAAATAAAATAATAGATTTTGAATAATCTGATTTGGAAGAAATGAACTTCGGCAATGGTATGATGCTATAATTATATCTTGTTATATACATATATGATAAAAACCGATCAAGGGAGAGGACTCGCATGGTTAGGGTTCCGTAAATTATCGACAGCCTATTTTCTCCGAATGTAGCTACTTAGCGCAAAAGTTGAAATTTGATTCGTATATACATACAGAGTTAGGTGACGCAATGACGGAATTATAGCGTAAAAAAAGCATTCTGATTTCGGGCGTTAGTTTTGGGGGGCAACTAAGAAAATGAAAATAAAACCTTTTGTCAAGTGAATCGCGTGACGTATCACATTAAACAGCTCATTACGAAAAAAAACTAATTTATAATAATAATAATAATAATAATAATAAATTTTTAATTCGGACAACAAAGATCCATAATGGTACACGGTATACAAAAAATTCTAAGATTACTGATTACAAATAATTAATTAAAGTTAATAATAATACAATAAAATTACAATACAATACAATTTCAATTACCTAAAATTAAATTAAATTAAAATTTCCCAAATTAAAAGTGATTCAATAATAATTCAAAATAAAATGTCAAACAAAGAAATAATTAAAATAATAATGCATAAAATTAACAACTGATTGCCTTTCAAATTATTCATTACACTATCATATTTTATTATATTTCAATTTCATTATTATTACCTACATGTGGAGCCTTATTGCATGAAGCATTATAGGACAGTAGAACACTCAGGATTCCATTGGCACTGCCACGGACACGGCTCAGCATGGATGCAGCTCTCTTCCTAAGAATGGCCTAGAAGCCATCCACGCGAGCCTCATACGAGCTTATATACTCTTCATAATTTCGAAATGCAAATATACAAAAATCTAACTAAAATGTACATAAAATAGTCTCATTCATGTTTTGCAGGAAAACCTGTACAAAAATCTTAAGACACGGGAAAGGTAAAATATTGAAAATTGTTCAATTTCGTGTTTATTCATCATATCTTCGGAACCCTAAAAAGTAAGTCCTTAGGTAGCTATCTGTTTTTGAGATACCCAGGAGCCGATTTCGAACGCAGAACGACTACTTATCCCTATTTTCACGTATTTATAGATAAGACTAAAAATATAACGTAAGTAGCCTTCCACATTGAAAGGTGGGCGTGGGTGGTGTCGGTGGCGGGCCAGTGCGATTTGTATTGCAAGGAAGTAAATATATTGGAAGCCTTCACAAAATGAGTGCGGGTCCACTGATGTGAAGGCTTCCAATGTAGCTCCTAAATATGTGAGGGCCAAGTTGGCGGACTCCTCGAAGATATCCAGCGTCTGATAATTCCAATGAAGTCGGTTAAAAAATAGTACCTAAATAGCACCCAAATAGTACAGCCAGCGACAGAGAAAGGTATCCCCGTCAGTTCACCTACGCCATATCCAGGGGGGGTTACTTTTCTCTGACGCTACACTGGGTTCCGCGTAGAACATCGTAGCAGGACAAAAATATTTTATGCACTTTTCTGATTCAGTTGTACTGACTGAGTGATTTTATTTATTTATTTTCAAATGTGTTTATGGATATTTATTTTCTTAAAGTAAACATCTTGTATTGTAATAAAAGCAAAATATAATATCAACACAAAACCTGAATAAACAATCGTATCTCTAATTTAAGGTTGCCTAATTATTCTAATTACTTAATATTCACACCTTTATTTTAACTTTATTATCTAGTTATTATCACTAAATTCTTCTGAGGAATCATCTACAAGATAATCCTGAGAATTGTGATAATGACTTGTGACAATTCGTTAGTAGGTAATTATATTTACAAAAAATAGTACCTTGGTATACTAGGTACTATTTAGGTACTATTTTTTGGAATCCTCATATCGTGGATATCTTCGACGGGCACGCCAACTTGACGCTCACCTAAATATGGCCCGCTCCCGCGCAATTCCCGCATTTAAGTGTGGAACGTTGAAAACTGAACCGAAGGTATCGGGGTTGGAACCTGATGTAACGGATTAAAGTGGAACTGTAACAAAATGCTAATACTGTGATCGCGTTTTGAATCGATTGTGAATCATAAAAACTAAAGATAAGTTATAGTTATTATACGTCCTAATGGTCTCAATAAATTAGAGGTTATAAATACGAGCTATTAGGGGAGTTATTAACGCATTGATTAATACTTTTATATCATAAATACCTACACTTCCAAAGTTATCAGTGGCAGTAGGCTACATTCATACAAAGAATAGGTTGAAAGAGGCCACTATCTGTCTAACTCACCGTTCACCTTGCCTCACCTTGATGTGGTGCGTAAAGTAAGCGATGAAACTCAAGGGAGAATGAATGAAAATGTTTTGTGAATTGATTATAAAATAAAAACACTAACAAATTATCATTTATATTACAGCTGCGCCCGCTATGCGTTGGCACGTTTTTTTTGTTGGAAATACCTTCCCGGTGTGCCCACAACAACTCGCCAATGTATCATCGTAATCGGATGAATGGTATAGGAATGCATAGGAGACGAAAAAACATTTTTTTTTTGCGAATTACATTTTTTAACTGAGCGTGTGTATTCTTAGATCTGCTGTTCGAAATAAGTACTTGGAACTGCGTGGCACTAAATGTTTTAAATCAGACACTGAATTAGTTTTATTCGGGACGAATGCTTTACATGCGCCATAAACAGTAGACTGCTACGGGGGCTGGTGACTACAAAATTGAAGGAACGATGTTGTTGATAGGCTTACTATGAAATTTATAATGATTTAAAATACTGATATCGTGTATAATTATTGTAATTAATGATGTCTGAGATGAAATTCAAAGCTTCATCTTTGTTTAAAAAAATGATGTTAATTTCACAACCCGCTATTACACATTTAAATTTCTGGATGATGAATTAGGTACTTTAAAAGGTTTATAACAAAGCTGAGCTGGCAACGTCGCATTTCCCGCGCTTTACTCGATTATTTAAGTGAAATTTGTCCATCTGCGGCCCCTGCAAGGTTGATATAAGGATAAGTTACACAGTGTTATCTCTAAGTGCGTCTCTCTCACATTAGTGCTGACGAAAGAGACAGATGAACGGGTTTAACTTATCGCTGTGTCTTGCATGCTAGGGCCGCTGTTGTATTCATACGCGTGCCATGCAATATTTTATAATGATGATACATAAATACATTCAAATTCACTTAATTAATCCAGAAAAACTCGTAAAATGAGACGTTGCCAGCTCAGTTTTTAATACGCCTCTTAAACACGGATAATGACTTATACACAGACTCTTTATGTTACATTTACACTTACTTTTACAATTGTTTCGCGTTTATTTTTAATGTAAATACAGTTATATAGAATATAATTTTTTTTGAAATAGTTAACAATAGCTTAAGTAGGTGTATTTATTTAAAACTTGGGGAGTGGTGGCGAATGATCCCCATTATGTGACATTCATCATAATTATTTAGGAAACAGATTGTGAAATCAAATTTGGTTTTAAAATAAATGTTTAAAACCCTATATTGTTTTAGTGAAACTTCCAAAATCCACACTTTAACCATACATGTCATATAGGTAAGAGAGAATTTAAAAAAGAAGGGAGAGATACGTTTAATTCCCTTACTGAGTAGGTATCTCTCAAACAGTTCAATATTAAAATCAGAAATAAAAATGTTTATGCTACAAAGCTTTCAAATGACACACAACATGATGTGCTAAAATTGGAGATTGTTTAACAAGGGATTAAAAATAGCGAAGGAGGTTATGAATCCAATGTGAATGGTGCTTTGTCCCCGAGTTAAACACTACAAGTACGAATGGCGGCTATAGAGGAGCATTTTGAAGGCAAGGAAAATGAATATTCTTTAATGGTATAAAAGCTTCATACTAGAAATGTGATAAAAGTATTCAATTAGACTACTTTTATTGAAAAGTTAAAAATAGCTTTCATTTTAATGTTTCTTTTTTTTCTACTTAAGGCTTAGAACTATTCAGCCGCCCTAGAGGTACTATTTATTTCACAATCAGATTTGTTTACTGTTGAGTAGGCATATAAATAAGTTTTACATTCGTTTAATTAAAACGATTTTAATTATCATAAAAAATTTAAGTATAAACTTATATTGATAACATTATTTTAAACATGTAACTAGTTCATCAATGTAATTTACATATTAATATTGGAAAGGTAATATTTAAAGGCCAATCAGTTTTCCACCTAAATTATTGAGTTTCTCTGTTGCAATCCTTGTTATTTTCCTAAATATTGTCCCAGGAACCTGTAAATAAAGACAACAATTTATTTTGTCATAAAAATATTAAACTCGGTACCTAAGGCTATAATTAGTCGCCTTATCGATCTGTACCTACTATTTGCTGAGTTGATTCCTAGTATTTCCCACCAATTTATTTTAGTGGGTTGTTGAACTACTGGGACTAGTCCCATTATAACTAAAAACGTTTCTACGTCTGACATAATCTATATCTGAACTATTGTATAGAGACCCTGCCGCCCTAGCAAGGTTGACACAAGGATAAGTTAAACCGAAGTGCGTCTCTCTCACACTAGTGCCGACGAAAGAGATAGTCGGAGAGATAAACAGGTTTAACCTATTCCCATGTCTGGCATGCTAGGGACTATCAAATCAATGTAGAGACAAAACGACTTAAGCTACAAATACGGAATTTGCTCAGTAGATTCCTTTGATAACCTTGGTAAGAGATAAAAGACGAGCAGAGACTTATGCCTGAACAGCTTCAGGTTAATTAGAAAATAATAAAAATAACATGTCGCACTAAACGGCCCAAACTAGAATAACCTGTATTTTGGATCCATGGACTACGGGCAAAGACGCACAAACAACCAGACCCCAAGTCAAATACAAGAGTAACTACTTATTAGTTATATATTTTCGCCTCTTCCGGTATCGCAGTCACATTGCTGGGCTGGTTGCTATGGTTTATAAACCCACAACCCACTAAAGTAAATGGGTGGGAATATTTATTTCCAGTGTTCCTTAGTCCTCATAGGAAAAAAAACAGTACTACCTACCCAGTGGGGTCTTAGGGCTAGGAATTACTGGGAATTGCCCTTATAGGTATAACAGTCCTTACCTCAAGGACCGAACTGACGAGGTTAGAAACTCCCTCAGCTCCACCGACTATAACTCGTCCGGTGCTGTAGAATTTATCTCCTGTGTTACCATATTTTTCCTCCTCCTTTATTGTGTCAACTATGGGTTTGGGCTGAAAATAATGAATACCATTATAAGAACATGAAACTATACAAAAGATAAAGAACACTCTTATTGATTTAAAATATATATGTAGGCTTAGAATGGGTTTCAATTCGACGTGGTGTCGCCTAAATTTAAAATTCCTCTTAAAAAGCAACGTCAAACTCAATTTGGTATAGCACCAAGCTGTTAAACTGATGACAAAGCAAGATGTCTTAGTATAATGCCTACAAAGCAAAATGTCTAAGTGGTAGAATGCCGTCTAGGCAAATGGTCTACTTGCTAAGTTGTTGAATGTCTTGAAGACAAATTGCCTGGTATTTTTTAATTTTAAAATAAATGGTTTTGAAGTTATTTAGGAAAATAGGCGAAAATTGACCATTCCCACACCTTATCTCCGAAACTACTTGGCCTAAAAATTTGAAATAAATACAGAACATCGTTCTTTACCTATAGATTACAGGAAAACCTATAAGAAGTCTATGGTATGCAAAGTAACATAGGAAATTTCATATAATTACGAAACCCTCTCCACGCGAGTTTAACTCGCACTTGTCCAGTTTTTTTAGACATACTGCTTTTTGGCTATCTTGCTTCTGAGACATCTTGCTTTTTAGACATCCAGCTTGTTAGGCATCTTTCTTTTTAGCCATCTTGCTTCTGAGGCATCTTGCTTCTGAGACATCTTGCTTTTTGGCCATCTCGCTTTTGAGGCATCTTGCTTTGTTAGGCATCTTGCTTTGTAGGCAACTCGCTCATAATCGTTTGAAAGTTAGTAAAGTAGGTACCAAGTTAAGTTGTCATCGTTTCTACGCAGTTTAATAATCTCGTACCAATTAATACAAGTAAGATAAAAATTAATAACACTTAGTTTTGCAGTGATTGGCTCTTATCGCTTTGACATGAGTTGACGTCGCAATCTTATTAATAATTATTAATTATTTAATGTTACTGGCTGCCTGACAGCCGATAATCGGCACTAATAAGCACTACCCTCTCGGCGCTAAGTAGGTAAGTGAAGGAGGTTTTAAGCGTCCAATTTATACTTTGTATAATCCGATGATCTATATCTATACATATAATAAAATCGTAAAGTGGAAAAACTCTGTACATTGAAGATAACAATGAATAAATGCTATGGGGGGCTTCAGAATGAGCAGCAGAACAAATCCCAATGGTTTTTTAATTTCATGTCTGTTTGTCTGATTGTATGTTCGCGATAAACTTTAAAACTACTGGATGGATTTCAATGCGGTTTTTGATAATATATATATGGAAATAAAAGTGGAAGGGGGTAAAAGAGGGGATGGAAGTTCGTATGCGAAAAACTGTTTGGATGAGTTTATTAACTTAAAACTTGGTATAAATACTCTTCAAAATAGAAAAAATAGGTATGCGGTATAAGACAATATGAAACTATCCCTAAAAAGGGGGCCTTGGGGCGTTAAACTTTGTATTGGAAATACCGATTCCATTTGTTTATCGACTTGAAACTTGGTATATATGCAGTTCAAAACAAACAATTAGGTAGGTAACCGTTTCTAAAATAAATTATTGTGTGTGTGTGTGTGTTTGTGTATGTTTATTACAACTTAGCTCCATATGGCTGATTGTATTTTCATGAAACGTCGTATATAGTTAGACCTTAGCTTCTGGAATAGAAAATAGGGTCATTTTTGTCCCAAATAACTCAAAAGTTGTCGAGAGTAGGGTAGACCGGGGACAATCGGCCCATTTTTTGTTTCACAGCTATTTGCGTCTTAACTAAAAGCGTAACGCATTAGTGTCATATACCGTTGCACAGAGAATTTAATCAGCTAGGAAATGCAATGTGCAACATTCCTTTTTATTAAGAAAGTAACGAGATATAGTCAATCAAACACGCCAGGGGAAAGTGGTTCAATTGACCCCTGGCGGGGTCAGTTGACTCAAATATTTAACGTCACCTAACTAGTACTTGTAGTCTATCTTACAACTACATATTTACACATAAAAAAGGTTATAGTTCAGTTTACCTGCATTCATGATAAAAACTACAATATTCTTGAAACAAGTATCAAAAAGGATCGATTAAAAAGATTGCTTTTAACTTTTTAACGCCCGGTTATATTCTTATTTTAAAACAAGCAAACGTTGTAATTTAAAATTGTACATAGAATAAAATACAATTTAAGTTATTTCTATTAGAAATTGTAATGTTATTAGAAGTAATGACTTTATATGAAAACGAGCTTACTTCATTTGCCCCAGTGGTTCAATTGCCCCAGTCACAAATCCAAGAGGTATGTATTAAAATTATAAATATGGAAAATAACAACTTTTATTTTTTAATAGACTTTAATTGACAACCAGTTTTACACTGAGTTGCAGAAACAGATTAGGGAGCTTTTACATGTCCAGTCGGTCTTTTTTTTCCATTACGAGGCATCTGCAAGGAACAGTATTAAAATTACTTTACTAAAGAATCTTTTGAGTACTGTTAATAAGATAAAAAAACCTTCAATTACATTGTACTAATCAAGTGTACCTTCTACTAGACCAGGTACCGAACGTTCATACTATCTTAACCATTTCTGAATACTCATTAAAATGTTTTATAAATTAATATATTAAACAATTTATCAGGAAACAGTCGCCTTGCTATGATCCTTAAAGGATGGCATGTCATTAACTCTCCATTTCACACAGTAATTAGCAAATTACAAATGGCAAGCTAAAGAAAATTCAAGTATGCATGCATACAGTTTTAAGTAATTATTTAGAAACAATAAGAATATAAAAAAACAGCCTTATGTTTATTTTTTTAAATCTTTCGTTTCCTGGACTAAAGTCCCTTTAAAGTTAGCAAATTGAAGTAAGTTTGTCATTACAAATAAAATAATAATAATAACTTTAATTCCCTTCATGCGATATTTTATAATTACCTACACATTACAAAAATTACGAGTCAATAAGGGTCAGTTGAACCACCAGGGCGATTGAACCGGTTCAATTGACCCCGCGATTAGTGGACCAATCGTCTCGACAGACCTTTTAGCAAAAATAATTATTTACTCGGATTTAGGCAGCGTTGCGACCATCACTTTTGTAACAACGTAGGCCTAAAAGTCAAAAGAAATCAACAAAACACAAAACAATCCAAATACACGGTTATTTTGCATAAAAATGACCATATAATACGAGCGTAATATTTTCCTTGGGTGTCCTGAAACTTCGTTGCCCTCTAATACGCCTCCGCGCTAGTCTGCGCCCGCGGCTGACTGTCAGTTACTTGTCGAGTTTTATAGGAATGTGCTGAAGGTACACGCACATTGATAACTTACGATTATATGCTTTCTGAGAAATCGCGTGTGGAGCACTTGCCCCGCGGTTGATTTGTCCCCGGTCTCCCCTATAATTACAACCGAATTCCACGCAGACGAAGTCGCGGGCGGAAGCTAGTATAATAAATGGTTTGATAGATGGGTGCCTGGAACGCATTTTTCATCGGTAGGTTTTTCCCCCTAATCACATTTTGCCTCGATCGTGTTTTGTCGTGTGTACATTTTTTAAGAACGTAAGTTACCTTAAACGCATATTTTATAATCACGATATTTCTCGTAGCATTCCGCCCCAAACGCACATTGATCGTCTTATCTCTAAGTGCGTCTCTCTCACACTAGTGCCGACGAAAGAGATAGTCAGAGAGTTAAACGGGTTTAGTTTATCTTTGTGTCATTCATGTTAGGGCCGTTGTATACTTTGCAAGTATCTAACACAAAACAGTAAATTACAATGAAGGCAAAAATCAATTGTGCTATTTATCTATGTAGCAGAAAGTTAGTAAGTCACCATACAACTAGGCAAATAGGCTCATTTCCTGAGAAATTCTAATTAGTCCGTCACACACACATAAGATAGAGTGCGTTGAAGTTCCGCGTGACGTCACGACTTTGTACACTTTTTACCATTAAGTGACGTCATTAGCCGCTTTGATGCGCGTTATGTCAATTTTGATTGATTTCATTAAGCAAAAAAATACGTCTTCAATATTTTTTGATAATCTAACTGACGGACTGATTAGAATTACTTACTATTTTTTTACCCAGGAAACATCCCTATTGGCCAAAGCATAGAGCAAATGTACGTCCATAAAAATGCACACATGACAAAACACGATCGACGCAAAATGCGATTAGGGAAAAAACCTACCGATGAAAAATGCGTTCGAGGCACCCATCTAACTAACCGAAATAGCACTTACTTGTAAAAGGCCTGCAACGATGCCGTGTAGATTCTCCTTGATGCTGAGTTTTTTACTGCCTAATCCCTCTGTCTCGAGTAATGCGCCTTCCAGGGTTGTTACTGGCGGAGAAAAATATCCTCCCGCGAAATGTGCTGCCCCCTCCTAGGATATAGAAATTAATTGAATTATTTCATCCTGATTTCTTATAGTTAGTGGTAAAAGATAACATTAAACATTAACCAACTAAAAACATTATAATTAACTTGTAGTTTGAGTCAGAGCTCTCAACCGTTCCATTCATAAAAACTTATGAGATCTCATGTGTCCCACTTTCGATGTCGCCCAGCGGCTCTAGAGAGGTTGACACAAGGAAAAGTTAACCCCATCTTATCTCTAAGTGTTCCTCCGTCACACTAGTGCCGACGAAAGAGATAGAGAGATCAGATGGTTTAACTTATCCTCGTATCAGCCATGCTAGACCGCAGACATTAACAAAAATGTTCTATCAAGAAATTGTCCTATTTAAAATACAGAGATCGGTAGAATTATCTGAATGCTGAAATTCGCGGCATGGAAAAACTATTTCGAGAAACCATATCTAATTCACACACAATCGCGGGGAATCCTAGTTTGGGAGTAGAGCAATAATGTAGGTACGTGTGTGACCGAGATATTATTATTATTATTTCATATCTCTGGTGACTATATTCTATCCTGAAAATTTGACACAACAATTGTAACAAAAACGATTGTAAGCAATCTGGACGACGCGGTTAGCCTAGTTGGGAGTGACACTGCCTCCCAAGCTAGCGTCCCGGATTCGATCCCTGGTAAGGGCAAATAGTTGTGTGATAAGCACGAATGTTTGTTCCTGAGTCTTGGATGTTTCCTATGTATTTAAGTATTTATTTCTCTATATAAGTATGTATATCGTCGTCTAGTACCCAATAGTACCCATAACCCAAGCCTTTGGAGCTTACTTTGGGACTAGATCGATTTGTGTAAGGAGACGACGCGGATAGCCTAGTTGGTAGTGACCCTGCCTCCGACGCAAGCGTCCCGGGTTCGATCCCCGGTAAGGGCAAATATTTGTGTGATGAGCACGAATGTTTGTTCCTGAGTCTTGGACGTTTCCTATATATTTAAGTATTTTGTATTTTGTATTTCTCTATATAAGTATTTATATCGTCGTCTAGTACTCATAACACAAGCCTGTAGAGCTTACTTTGGGACTAGATCGATTTGTGTAAAGATTGTCGCTGATTTATTATTATTATTATTGTTGTCCCCCAAAAAATAATAATTGTTACAATTGTTTTTACTGCGGGGGGTTTCGCTCTCCCCCCCCCCTCCTTGCGGGTGGCTTCGAGCCCCCCCCCCCCCCGTCTGTGAGAGGGGCTATTGTCACCTCTTACATTTTTTGGAAATATAATATTAGCCAAAAGAAAACTTTTTCCTAATAAACAAACGTATGTCTTAACAAAACTGAAAAAAGCAAAATCACGCCAAATATTAATTTGACCAAAATGAATAAAATGCGAAATGTAAATGTGCCAAAGATTTGTTTGGGAAAAGAAACTATGTACTACGATAACTTTTTTGGAAAGTGAAATTGGGCGGAATGTATTTTGCCCAAAGGGCAGTCGGTAGGTACACCAATTTTCTTTTTTAAAATAACTGTTTTTAAATGCTCTCCTCTCTACCTAGATACAGAAAGTTATAATAGGATTGAAACAAAATAGAACCATTTCTTATATACCTAACCTAACTAGATCATCCTCAATCGGAACAACAAAGAAAGGACTTTGCAGGTAATTTTGAAAACCCAACTTATGACGGTACAAATATACGTCAAATCTCTTAGAGAAATGGTACGACAGAGCCCTGCTCGTCTAGGCATCTGGGATCGTCTTGACGGGGCAACTACCGTGCCCTAGATCGCTGGCGAATTTTTTTTTTTTTTAAATAAAATACGCCATGCAGACAATCAGTAGACAGCACTTGTCTAGAACCAGCTAATACGAATGAAAATACTTACGTGTGCATAATTTTGTGATAGTTTGTGCCCCAGCACATTAGTAGCAGCGTGGAGCTTATGAGAGATGAGGTTCGTAACAATCGTATGGTCGCTCCTTGCTTCCCCGCCTTGGCTCTCCGGCTCCACGGGTTGTGTCTGATGGATATTGGAGTCGGCTTCCGGCTGGTTATAAACCGGCAGGTCCACGCGAATGGGATCGTCCAATGGCGCTGACAGAGAGCCGACAATGCAAAGCATAATAATGCAAGTACTGCAGTTCATTCTAAAACAACAGGTTAAAATACAAAGAAAATCACCATGCATAATGTAAAGTTCCGTACTCATATCAGCGGCCCTAACATGCAAGACACAAAGATAAGTTAAACCCGTTTATCTCTATGACTATCTCTTTCGTCGGCGCTAGTGTGAGAGAGACGCACTTAGAGATAAGATGGTTTAAGTTATCCTTTTGTCTTGCATGTTAGAGCCGCAGGGGTCGTATTGTGAGCTCTTAATTCCGGGCAGTTTCCGTCGTAAACTGAGCTGCCTGGAAAAATCGTATTATGAGCGCGATAAAGAGGCCGGCTTTAGCGCGCTCATAATACGAAGTTTCCCAAGGCAGCTCAGTTTACACCGGAAACTGCCTGGAATTGAGAGCTCACAATACGACCCCTGCACCCGTGCTTTTGATCATGTTTATATGATTGAAGTCTCCCACTCCAATTGTGTCGACATGTGTCGGTATCTCATTTTCGCAAAAAATGCCCCTTACGCTCTTTTGCTATGTGCAGTCGCACTTGATCAAGCCATTTAAAATTCTTCGGATTTAATATTGTCTTTGCTAAAACTGCCATGTAAACTGACAACTGTCATGTAAACCACACCACGAAAGTACAGAATGTAAGAAATTTATAATAGGATTCTTCTTGAGGCAAAATTAACGATGGAGAATTTACCGGAAGTGACTAGATGTTGTGGTATATTTCCTAATAGATTTGGCGCCGTACTGATATCTTTTATAGGACTCGGCCTCGGAGGAACGGTCATATTCGGCATAGTGATGTTCGCCGTAGTCGAGAACAGCACAATGCTTAATTTCACAAGGGAAGTCGATCCCGGTGTAAGGAAAGTTGTACTATTATCGGCTGGCGTTACTGGACTGCTTCTGCTTGTAGCCAATTTTGTATTGTTTATTGGGACGGCGAAGGGTTCTCGTTCGTTATTAACCACTTTCTTTGCGGTAACGATTTGTAAATGTTTCGTCCTCCTCGTGGTGGTCACTGGGCCGCCCTTAGCGTGCTTCTTTTTACCACAGGATTGCCCTTTGACAAAAATTTCCTTCACTTTCATGGCTCTTATTTGTATTTTTCTCTTTTGCTATGTAAGTTCTTGGATATATTTTGCAATTGTTGTTGGAAATTTATCGCAAAGATTTGATTAAGTTTAATAAATTTATATTTTTATAAAGGTACATTTTTATTGAAATGTATTTCTTCTTAAAGGCTGGGACTTACACTTCAGTCATAAATACCTCTAGTAATATAATATATACCTGCGCATTTTTTGGACCATACTATAAATAATAATAAACATGTGCACTGACTGTGTGGGTTAGACTGTAAGGCGTAAGGCTTTTTCCTTGCTTACAGTCTAATCGGTCATCCGGTCCAAGTTTGAATGTGTCCTGCACAGGCGCAGTCCGAGGGAGGGGGTCACAGGGGACATGATCCACCAAAATCGTACTCGTCAAATTGAAAAATCTTATAAAAGAGTCTCTAAGTAAAGTCTAATTTACGCGACATATTTTATTATTAATGACCCCCCCCCCCAAATTTTCAGGCTGCGACCGCGCCTGGGCCCCAATTCTCGGTGCATTCGAGATAATATCGATTGCGAGATTAAACGTCAGATTCATACAGTTGTGTCAAACAACTGTATGCACTGACGTTTAATCTCGATTGTGAGATTATCTCGAAAGCACCGAGAATTGGGGGCCTGTTCTCATAGCTGATTAGCTGCGGCGCACGTTAAAGGATCACAATGGCTATATGAGCTTGTATTTGTCATCATAATTGGAAGAGTTGTATAAGAACTTCTTTGTCTTATCCCATTAAAACAGTTTGATACAATTTTATTTATCAGCATATAAAGAACATTCTCGTATAACAGGTATCCTTCGAATGTTCAAATCAAATTATCATCTTTTTTGGTAAACATCATTTTTAGTTTCTCCATGTTGTCTGCCGTTAACCTACTTAGTTCTTATCGAATCAGAAATCCATTTGGAGTACGAAAAAGACTTCTCCATTTCAAATTAAAATATTTAGAAATATATATATATGTAGGTTAGGTACGTAGGTATATTATTTCATCGGATTCAGTACCTAGTTGATTTGACAACTTTGTTGATGCTTAGGTACTTCAACTCCATTAGTCCTATTTTTGTCATTTGCATAGGTATGTCCGATATAACTTCATAATATAAGTACATTATGTACTTATTTTGTGTTGGTTTGAGGTTTGGTTGATACCTGGCGCAGCCCTTGGCTTATACAGACTACATCGTTAAAGCTCGTATCTCAAAATACTTAAGTTTGTTTTTAATCAGGGGACAATCTTTTACACAAATCGATCTAGTCCCAAAGTAAGCTCTAAAGGCTTGTGTTACGGGTACTAGACGACGATATACATACTTATATAGAGAAATAAATACTTAAATACATAGAAAACATCCAAGACTCAGGAACAAACATTTGTGCTCATCACACAAATATTTGCTCATACCGGGGATCGAACCCGGGCCGCTAGCTTCGGAGGCAGGGTCACTCCCAACTAGGCTAACCGCGTCGTCGCAAGTTGATGGCAACGTAAACTTTACGCGTTTGTAGCAAAGTTAAGTTTGCTACGGGTTGATTTGCTGATTTCTAGATACGAGCTTTCTGCAAAGTAGTGACAATATAATTATAGTATCCAGTAACAGCCGGGCCGGTCCTGCTTGGTTATTCTTTAACGAGCAATCACTTGACTCTCCGACAAAACTCCTGCCGCATGAACCGCCGGTTCGTGCTACTTATGGCCGAATTCAGAATCGCCACTTAGACATTTGACTAGATATTAAGTAGTTAAATGTCCCGCAACTAATTGTCAACCTATACAGAAACGTCACTGAAACTTCACTTCAATTAAAGCTCAATTTGAATGGCCTTTCTGAATGCGGTCATTAGTCTTATTAATTGAATTTAAAGGCGAGTGGTCGCCGTGCATGTTAGAAAATAGCTCCCTGACACAAAAGGGAGATCATCAAAATTTTATAAAAAAGCATTCAATATATATTTCTCGTTGTTTATTTATCATCCCGTTTCTATTCAGGAAACGTTATAAACATGATCCCACTTTTGAATTTTAGTTGGGTTATAAGACACCTCGCACAAAATAAATAAATAATAAATCGCACGTGCGCTAGCTACTTACTTGGCGGGGAAACTTTGGCGGATGCGATGGGTTGGAAGGGAGATCCGACAGCGACTACGGCCGCGCGCGCAGCACACGCTAGCACTTTCACGCCTTACGTCACACAGCCTTGCCACTTGTGCCGAATGCAGGTGGCTGCCGAGACGCCTGTTCCCAGACACCATAGAACACGCCACACACTGTCCCCGTAGCACACTAATTTTTATCGCGCATATGATGCATTCATCCCTTTCGCACCCGATTAGTTAAAAAGAGGCAGATGGTTTATGTGTGCGATATTAGCTAGTGTGCTAGGCACTCAGGTATGGTGTGTTGTAAAGGTTTCAATGCGTAAGTAAGTATTTAGTTAGCTACATTGTCACAAACGATAATTTTAATTTGAAGCTTAGTATGACTTAAGCAATTGCACAATTAGGTAACATTACGCGAAATCGCAAAACAAGTTATCCGTGAAGAAATGCTACCTCATTACATTACTTATAAAAATAGTATTGGTTCGAACGTAACTATGTAGAGTTAAAAAAACTACCATCCACAGGGCTGTCTGGCTTTAATGTCAAGGCCACTTTTCTAGTAGATTTAGCTGTATTCGATAAGGGTTAGGAACTCTGCGTGAGTGCGTGAGGCTTTTTAATGATGCATTAGGTGCTCTCCCGTGCAAAGTGCTTTACGCGCCGACGAGCTCTAGCTCCTGCCTGCAACATAGACAGAAAACTAGTTTGTGTCGGTCGGCACTCTTCATCGAGCATGTGTCACAAAGTCAGAGAATCAGTACCATTACCCTGAGTTTATGCAAACGGTTCTCGCAATAGAAAACTAGGCATCGCTCGGTCTCTTTTATTTGTATCGGCAACAAGCAGTATTTCCGATTGATTTCGATATCGAGAACTGCTCTCGTAAACTGATTGTAAGGGTACTGGCCTCTATGATCTTTGTCGCTTGCCAGGGGTTTGGAAGACGAAGGATTCAACACTGTCCCAGCCATACTAACATAATTTAAGCCGGTCTATGTGACACGGAGAACTTCATCGAAAGAAACCCTGCGACCGTTGGAAAATGGAGATGCCCGTGAGCATAGCTGGGCACAAGACCGTTAATCCATTAATCGTTCATTAACGAAGTTAACATTTCGAGTAACGGATTAATTTTTAAGTTAACTTTATCAATTGTTAACGGACTCATTAACTTACGTTAAAGAATTACATTCCGTTGATCGTTAATTATGTATCTTCTATTTGCCAAAAGGACATGGCGCAGACCGCGCTGCTTGCGACGCGACGCGAAAAACATATTCTGACAAGTACGTTCGGGACGCTTTAACGAAGTTAACTTTTTTAGTAGGGATTAGCGATTAACGAAGTTAACTATTTGATTAACGGTGCTCAGCTATGCCCGTAAGTCGTTTGATGCCGTTGTACAAGACGTGCAATATGGCGCCAATACTAACTTAGTTGAAAAAGAAATGGACAGATTGTACAGTAAGAACTAAAAAGAAAAACATCGTTAAAAAAATATTTTTATCTAAACATATTAACGTCGATTGATCCTTGACATATCTAAGTAGTTAGTAATTAATATTATCGTCAAAGAGTAGTAAGTCCTACCGTTCCCACCTATACACATTTTATTTTATTGCTAGTGCAATTGATAAGACAAGCTAATTGTTTTTTTGTTTACTTGGTTAATTAGTCGCTTCGTGATTTATAGAATGTATATTATAATAAATATATGTATTTAAGGTTTGTTGCTTGTTTCTGTTACCTGAAATATTGTCATTACTATCGTACCTACTCATTTTTTTTATCAAACTAAGGTTAATTGAAATTTGTGTATAGAGCTGCTTTATATAAATACTAAATAACGAATAAAAAGCCGACTTCAAATAGCCTTTGAAAAGTAAGTTTATTTTCACTTTTTAGTTACTATCATGTGATTTAACGACACACATTTACTATATCAAGTAACAATATAGGCCCAGGCATACCAAACGCGGTTGCGGCGCGTTTGCGGCGCGAACGCGGGTCCGCGCCGTTGTCGAACGGCGCGGGCGGATTTACTATGGCACACCAAAGTAGCCGTAGGACCGCGGCGGTCCCGCGCCGCCGCGGTGTGGCATGGTATATCCGCCCGCGCCGTTCGACAACGGCGCGGACCCGCGTTCGCGCCGCAAACGCGCCGCAACCGCGTTTGGTTTGCCCCGGCCTTAACTGTTGCTATCCGAGGTGCAAGGACGTCAGTCGTTGAGGAGTTCTCCTGGTTCTTCACCACCGGTTCTATTTTACGCGTCCGAACCTTATACCAGGAATCTATCAAAAATACCGCTCGACACGTGTTTCGCCTCTCTACGAGGCATCCTCAGAAGTTGATAGTTTTTGGTGGTGGTGGTGGTGGTTGTAGTAGCGTTTGTGTTGCTTATTTTATTATGTACGGAGGGAGGGAGGGAATATTGCATGAACAAAAAATATTCAACACAAGCGCCGCTATTTGCACGATTTTACCCTACTGTTTTCGCGGAATAGCAAAGTAATTCAATATTTCTAGTAGGTATAATATGGATTTCCGCAAAGTAACGCCTGAATCTATTAACTACCTATAATCATTAAATTCAGTTTTATTGCTGTTGTAGTATTCTCATACAAAACTAATTTCAGCCATTATTTGAATTCGTTGATCTTGAATCAAAATTCAAAAACCTATAATAGGTATATAATAGATGTTGTTCAGATTGACAACCTATCAAAAATTGGTCAAAATCGGTTAACATTTAAGGGGTGTAAATCGTTATCGCCTTTTGTATGAAGATGGTGATTTTTGCCGTTGGTTCCTAGTCCTCTTAATAGTAAGTAATTGAGGACAAAATTATAATTTTCTTAAGCATAGGTACATTTACTTTCTAATACAAATAAGTATGCGTTTTAGTAAAACACTATACATGCTTTGATCCAAGGTTAATAACAATCCTGGCCTCGTATTATATAAGTTCTAAATAACTCGACCAGGATGGCGCACTTACTGGTCTCTGCAGTAATTGTACTATTGATAATAATATTAATTTTGAATTCAAAACATGGATGTTTTGAAGTTTTGATAAACTCTGTCCATTCAAAAGGTCCGGGTGTATGTGCCTACGTGACATAACAATTTTAAACGCTATTTAATTTGACATAGAGCTTTCATTCAATAATTCAAATATATGTCTCAGTCTTTTATGTAGGTATTTAGTATACGTTAACGAATAAACATAGTTTGATCTCTCGTCTCACAACAGCACCTCGCGTATAGGTATCTTCACGAGAGTTGAGGTCACGCACACCGCGGCATGTCATGTCTGGACAAGACAATTTCGTCCGAATTATCAAATTTGTGTTTTGTTTTGTATGGCATTGTGTACTTGTGTGTGTAATCATTCACCTCAACTCTCGTGGCGATACCTATACTTCCTTTTACATTCATAGTTATCCAATTACTATAAAGACCATGAACTCTCTGGCCCGCATGGGAGCATACATGACCTATTGGCTATCAGAACCATTGTTAACGCTAATTAAGTGGCCATTAGATTTTACTTAGGTACGTAGGTTATTTAAATCCGATACAACACCGCGTGTATTGCATAACATTATATGGAAGCGGTGAAGGACTCCATATTGCGTAAACAAATGTTTTGGCAGCCGGCTGGGTTATATAAGTTTTAGCCGTGTTCATTATAGTAGGTACTTACGATGAATGAGTAGTTTGACCCTAACAGTAATCCTCCAGGCTGGGAAACTTTGCTGTAAAGCTATAAGTAGTTGTCAAGTGAACTGGCTAGGATAGGATGGGCCCCAAAATTAGGATTAAGTTATAAACGTATTGCATTAATTTACCCAATTGGTATTTTATTGTTTAATATAGTTATGCGTATAAATAAACATTCAACATTCTAGCAACCCTTGCAAGGCTAACACGAGGCTTAGTTTTCCCCATCTTATCCTGCGTCACTCTCGTACTGGTATCGAAGAAAGAGATGCATTAAGAGATAAGATGGGATAACTTAATAATAATAATAATACGTTTATTTAATTGTTTGATAACAAGGTACTAACTTAAGGATGTATACCACGTCAAATCCGCAGTACATCTATTTGATTTTTCAAGTTTTGTTTCATTTGCACCAATTAACGGCAATGAGTAATTTTGTACAAATAATGATTTAAAATATACAAATTGTGTGATTATTAACAATTATTTAGTATGTGAAATAAAATTAGAACCTGATTTGAGTGACAACAGCGCTAGCGGCCTTTCCCTACCGTTTGACGTTACGGTCCGGACACATGGAAATTCAAAAAAGAATATTTCCGTGGGAACAACGGTAACGACATGTTTTTTGTCATCAATGTCATTTATTTCCTTTAATAGTTACCGTTCTATTAAAGGAGATAAATGACATTTAAGATTACATGTCTTATGTGCTGTGCGTGTGTTATTTGTACCCGAAGTTGATTAAATTACAAGAAAAAGCGAAACATTATTCTGTCCCATAGTACTTTTATAATCAGAAAATGTATTTTCTATAACTTGGTACTCTCCTCGATTTTTTGATGACGTAAACGGTAAAGTGGTTTTATTTTTTATTACACTTATGCGAAACGACTAATATTACCATACTATTCAATTTCAGCGAAAAATATACAAATCGATATATTGGGTATACATCCTTAAGCTAACACGCTTATCCTAGTGTCAACCTTGTTCGGGCCGGACATGGTGTGTATTCACGAGGCAAAAAGTTATGCGTAAACAGAACATAAATAAAAACATATTGAATGGACAATCTCCTCCTTCCTTCCTTCTTTGAAGTCGGTTAAATATCTTTAAAAAAAACAAGTTCTATAGGAATAGCTGAAATTATAGCTACTTACGCGTTTAACTACGCTTCATACAGCTAGCGCACGTACACTCGCGCTCATGACTTTAGCCCATTCCCGCTTGTTCGCGCTCTCCGTATACTAAATGTAGCTAGAACTGCAATAAAAATAATAATTATACGACTCGAATTGAGAACCTTCTCGTCGTTTTTGAAGTCGGTTAATGAGAGCGTTTCGCGCGAATTTAATTTGGGGTTCGACGCTCTGGCGATTCTTAATAAAATGAAACATATCATGAATATAATAGATTTAATAATGTACAGGTACACATTACAAAAAGTTATGACAGTATTACGAAATACAGTGATGTCAACCAACACTTATGAGGGTATCTGTGACAAATCTATAAGGCGGAACTACCAGATTGGTTGGGGCTGGGCCCTTCCGGGCTCTTCCACAATTATCGAAGTGGCTCCCGTGGCAGGGGCAGTAGAACCCGCCGGGGAAGTCTCCGACATTGGGGATGGGCACGCAGCCCAGGTGCGTGCAGATGCCGATCACCACGAGCCACTCCAACCTCACCAAGCGCTGCTCGGGTGTCTGCGGATCTCTCAAAGTAGACAAAGGAGTTTTCGCTTCCAGTTCAATATGCGCTGGAGTCCTATTTTTCACAAATAATGGTTTCCCACGCCATTTGACTGCCATAAACCCGCCCGGAGGAAGTTTGGATACATCGATATCTATGGAAGCCATCGCCAGGACGTCGGCCGGCGCGGCCATGGCCATTATGTAATGTGAACCGTGTGATTTTACACCATATGACGCACCGAGAAGTCCAAAAAAGCCCACAACATAAGTGAAACCAGGTTTCAGGTCACCGGAACCCCATGAAGTTTTTCTTACATCCGTGAACTCGTCTTTCCTGTAAGCATCGAAATTAGGAAACTGGATGTCGCGATGGAATCGGGGACATTCGTTCCGGTTTCTCACTTGAGTCCACAGCGTTAAGACCGATGGTACATTTCTTGTATGTTGCGGTTTTTCTAAATAAGATGTTTTATTCAAGTTGTGCCTGTGTGCTTGGTCGTCTACAGCTACGAGGTTGACCGACTTGAGGATATCTCGGCAGCAAGGTGTATTCCAAAATGATATTCCACCGGCCCTAAATAAGCCACTGCTTAATAAACTCATTATTTTTCTGTTTAGTTAATACGGATGGAATTATTTTGCCATTTTACAAATTAATTGAATTAAACTATGAAATCTCAATATTTGATTTCTTGTCAATATGACGATGGCATTTGCTTCTAAATTTGAAATAAAAAGCGTTAGCTGTCATAGAGTACCTTTTATTTATCTGTTTAGCCTTGGGCAATGTTATTACAGGCGTCGTTGGACATAATGCGGGCCCCCAATTCTCGCTGCATTCGAGATAATGTCGATTGCGAGATTAAACGTCAGATTCATACAGTTGTGTCAAACGACTGTATGCACTGACGTTTAATCTCGATTGTGAGATTATCTCGAATGCATCGAGAATTGGGGGCCAGGTCGCAAGAGGTAGGTTAGGTAGTACTTCGTTTGCTTATTATGAGGACCGCGGTTTGGCTGCTGTTCTGTATTCTTGAGGTCACAGGTGATGTATAGTTTTGATGTTAGTGGCAAATTTTGTGGACCTAATTCTTTATGTGACAGTATCATTTCTTGTAAGGAATTTAATAAAACCGGCCAAGTGCGAGTCGGACTCGCGGCCGAAGGGTTCCGTACCATTAACTATAAAAACGGCAAAAAAATCATGTCTGTTGCATCGGAGCCCCCATGAAATACTTGTTTTATTTTAATTTAATTAATTAATTATCACTATATAAAGGTTCATTTATTTAGGTATTTAAAATACCGTTATTAACCGTCAGAAATTACTTTTCAATACCTAATTAATACTTATTTCAGTTGTTCCCCACTTTGAGGTCAGGTAGACTAGGATTCTCAAAATAGAAACTTACTTAAAGTACCTAAGTCAAATATTCGGTTATGGGTTTTATTCAAGTTCTTATTAATTATTTTCATGTATCTTTATTTAAATTTATTAATATATAAGAACACCTTTTTATTTTAGACAACTAATACAAAATAACTGCCATATGAATGGCAGAGTTCAAAATTAACTATCTAAGAAGGTAAGAGAAATAGTGTTGAGTATTCGCGTAAAATTTATACCTGTAGGCCTCATGACGAAAGCAGCTGATAGTGGTTTACTAAATAATTTAAAACAATGTATAACACAAACTACAGAGGCAACAAAAATGTCCGAGGCTACAGTTCGTGTCTAAAAAAAAAGATTCCCGACGGCCATATAATACATGGCCATCAGCGCTCTTTTAACAGACAACAAACAACAAAGGAGAAGGTTTTTAATTCATCTGTATTTTTAATATGTGTATGTTTTTTAATGTTTATTACTTCATAAATCCCAAATTTGTGAACCGATTTGTAAAATATATTTTTTAATCGATAGAGTATACCTCCGGATTGGTCCCGTTAAGGTAAAAATTTGGAGCATGATGATGGGATCTATGATCCATTCAAACTTACCGGTTTACTATTATTCTACAAAACATTAAACTTCTAATATTAAACAATAGCCAAGTACTCTCGCGCGTGACTGTACACATGCGCGGACCCGTCCCCTCCACTGCCGCCCCGCTCTTTTTGCCTTAGACGAGTTACAGGTACAGTTTGAGAACTAATTAATTTTAGTACTTTTACTGTGAGTTTCGAAAGCGATGTAAGATTGAAAAATAATTATTAAAATTTTATCTTATCAAAATTTGCTGGCGTAAGATTTAAAACACATTAACTCCTAAAATAAGAAAAATGAAACATTGAAGGGTAAATAAAATTTATGAAACTATCATACGTATCTATTACCAGGAAATGTTTGTATCTTGCCTGTATAAGAGATTACAAAGCACATAATAATCTCGCATCCACAAAGTGACTTTCAACAAGATCTACTCCGTTATTGTACTTTTGAGACATTTCATGTTGAAGGAATCAATTTTTTTTTCGAGAACGGTACGGAGAATTAGTTATGACAAGCACTGCAGTTGGTTTTTAAATAATTTTAGAGTATACTGATTTGTAAATAAAACAATATTTTGATGTTTTAATATTAAAAATATAATTACTAACAACTTTTTAGCTTGATTCTTAATCCTAAAATATTTATCGACATGTTACAACACTGGTTCAACTGTATCTAACCTAGCGCATTTGGCCTATTTGCTTGTCAAAGTCAATTCTGTCTGTCTCGACTATGAACCGCAAATACAATAACCGAGGCAATTACTGCTAAAATATCTTTTCATGTGTATTTTTAATCGTAAACTTAATTTGTTTCCTATTCGTCGGCCTATAAAAGTTAGGTCCTCTAAGTTATGTAGAATAGCTAAAGTAAATGATCTGACTTATATTCCAATCTAGTTTCCTAACTGTTGCGTGAAAACACTTTGTATAAATAAACACAAGTAACGGACCTAAAAATATTGACCGGATTTATTGATGCGGTGTTAAGAAGCCTGTGTATCCAATGTTTCTAAATATATGCGTACTTGCATTTTAGAATATAATTAAATAGTGTGGGTTTAATGTGTTTTTGACTCTTTAAGAGAGTTAATGTAATTCCATATTTATTTAAAATGAGTAAGATAAACAATTCCTTTCTCTGGGGAATTATATTTGCTTCGGCAACGTGGAGTGTTTCTTTATATTTGTATTGGCTGCTTAATATGAGTGGTAAGTTATGCTATTTGAAATACTTAAATTGGTGTATTTTAATTGACTTTTATTTGTTTGTGTACTTAATACTTATTTAACAACAAAAAGTGTCGGAATGGAAGTACTTAAGATTATAGGACCCATCTAAACATGCAATTCAGATAAACGTCATGCTGATTTGATCAACTGAGAAAATTAACAATATTAATAGAATATGACATAAAAATAATAATCACACACTAGTAACAAATGACAAACTCCAGATATGAATAAAAACAAAGATATAATAATATAAATAGTATAATAGTTATTAAAACAACAATGATCAAAGCTAGAATTAATGAGCAAGAATATTATGCTACATACTTATAAATTAATATATCAAGACACTGTTTTTATATATTTTAAATTGTTCCACAGCAGTATAAGGGTATATAAAAATAAAATATGTTGATTTATTTGAGTTCCTATTTCTGCATAGTTTGGATGTTCGACCCAGACACAATAATAACCCAACCTAACCTATTTTACCTATTTGTAGACCTAAAACAACAGTTGTGGTGCTCTGGTTTCATGTTCTCATTAGTAAGTTGGTCATAAGAGAGGGTTGAGGGCAGGGGGGACATCATCATAACTTGAACTTTATAGGGTTATTTTAGAAACTAACATGATTTCTCTAAAAGGGTGTTTCCTATATAAATATTTTGGTAGTATAAGTATCTTACGACAAGTACTATATAAAAAAAACAACTCAGAATTCAGGGACCTATATTCTAAAGGTGAACTGTAAGAACTAATATCTTATTTTTATATTCATATTTTATATGCACTTTTAGGTGAGGCTGTTTTGAATAATGGGGACAAAAAGATTCATTATCGTTTGGTCAACACTGAAGAGAAGAATCGAATAAAAAACAGTGACAAATCTATTGCAGCTCTCGAAGGAAAAGATTTGTTGTATGACACTCCCGGAGCCAACAAGAAATACTCAGGAAACATGTGGAAGTACCACAAGAATCGGTCGGAGTATCATCGCAAAATGTTATTAAAAGAAAAATATACAAAACAAATGGGCATAAAGATGTCAGCGAAAGCTGATGAAAGTCTTGGTTTGTAAATATTTATTTATCTGTAAACTGGTGCCATAATCTGGGTGGTGGTTGGTCATGTTAAAAAACTATTAATTTATAAGATTACAACCTTTTTATTTCACTTTTTCTTAATGCTATCTAGACATTAATCTAAGATAAAGTAAGTTCAGCTATCCTTAGCAAACCATCTTACACAGTATTCTGCGGGTTCCTCTTTGTTGATAGAGACTAAGACCCAGTCCTAATTGGGAAGTACTGCTGTTGACACTCAACCTGTCTGCCACTGTTCAACTGTTTGTTGTGTTGCAGATAATCAATTTGGACTAATTCGTAATGCAGAAGATATCAGGACTCGTGACAAAGGCTTCAATTTGCATGCATTTAATACCCTAATTTCACAACGAATTGGAAATCATAGAGGAATACCAGATACAAGAAATAAATTGTAAGAGTAAATAAGTTGTTAGAATTTAGTCTTTTGACCATTTGTGGAGGATTTCTTTCATGTATTTATCGAAACCACTAGAGAAATTTGTTGTGAATAACTCCATTGATATAATAAATAGATGTAATAAGTATAATTTACCCTCTTGAAATTTCAGATGTCGTAATAGAAAGTATCCAGAAAAATTACCTAAGGCATCTATAATTATTTGTTTTTACAATGAACACTTTGAGACTCTGATCCGTTCTGTTCATTCAATATTAGATAGGACGGACCAGAAGCATCTGAAAGAGATTATTTTGGTTGATGACTTTAGTGACTTAGATGGTCTTCATGATGAAACACAGAAAGCTGTACATGATCTTAATAACAGAATGCGTAAAGAGGAAGAAATGCTTGAAACCAACAATATTGATGAAGAAAATGTTGTTGATTATATCATTGACGACAATAACAATGCTGACAAGAAAACCACTGATAAAAATGTATCCAAATTTGGCTTGAATATAAGACTTATCAGGACAACTAAGAGGGAGGGACTCATTCGCGCTAGATTGTTTGGTGCTGACAACAGTGTTGGAGAGGTAGGTTATGCTAACCAAAAATTTTCTAAACTTATTGGGATATCCAACCCAAATTATGTGCAGTGAAGTAAAATTAAACTGAAGTTGTGTTGTGACATTTAAAAAAGTGTAAATTGATTCACTTGAATTCATGGACGCCAGGAGAGGGGTACAAGGGGGTACACTTGCACCCCCATGATGGGAAATAAAATACACAAAAAAAGATTAAGGCATATGTTTAGCTAACAATCAAGTCAAAAGTCAAGTCAAGGTCAATTATTTCTTGGAGATCGACAAGTGTGATGAAGTACATATACAGGGTTGTTTCAAAACTACCCGTAAAGCTGTATAACGAGTCCATTTGAAACGACGCGCTATCGCGATTCGTACAAAACTCCTTTGACTGACTTCTTCATCTTGTTCTTCCTTCAATTTATTTTCCAATTCCAAATTCGAAACTCAAACGTTAGATCGATAGATCGATTTAGAAAATTGACTTCACTTCATAAGAGAGCTCGGCCTAGAAAGGTCTTAGAATTATAAAGAAATATAGCTTTATTTTAATACATACATACTGTAAAATACCTAAATAATTAGAAGCATAGTAACCGCAGTTAAAAAGTGCAGTGCGAATTACAAAGGAAGCACAATTGTACCCGTTATCCTGTTATTAAGAATTACCAGTGAGGCACTTAATCGTAAGTAGAGTGTCACACAAAGCCTCCAAATCATCTCATTCCATAGCCTCACCTACCTATATTCATAAGTTTTATAATATTGTTCCAGAGTGCCTCGTATTTATAAAATAAATTACCTCTACCCTGTTACCTGTTTTATCTGCATCATCCACCCTCACCTACACCGGCAACCCGTCCACGTTCCACATTCACTATATTTAAGAACCGTAGTACCGCTGTATAACATACCCCAAAAAAATTGGATAGTTAATTATATTTTTTATGGGGTATTTTGTAACACGTTGTATATATAATACTGCCCTGCTAAGCCGAAAAGCGCTATGTCAATCAGAGAGGATATCGACCTTTTGTTAATTGTCATAAAGTCGATTATTCAAAACTTACTCTGATTGAGATAGCGCTTTTCGGCTTAGCAGGGCAGAATATAATGTCTTCTAGTGACATTGGCATAATAACTAACACATGGACTAGTTATCGTCTACTTAGAGTGCCTTATCGTTTGAGTCTTCTTCCTCTTACTGATATTTTAAAAATGGCAATCCTTAGGTTTTGGTGTTTCTGGACTCCCACATAGAAGTGAACGCGGAATGGTTGCCGCCGCTGCTCGCGAGGCTGGCTGAGGACGTGGACGGTGTGAACGTCCGCTATTCGCCGCGTGCCGTGGCGCCCATCATCGACGTCATCAATGCTGACACGTTTGAGTACTCCGCGAGTCCACTTGTCAGAGGAGGCTTCAACTGGGGACTCCACTTTAAATGGGACAACCTGCCCAAAGGGACGTTAAAAAGTAAGTTCTTTGAAACTAGATATTTTATTTTCCTCATTGGGATAAATCGATTTTTCTATGTGTTCTAAAACCATTTGGAGAGATAGGAATCATTTCCTATTATTTGGTTTCAAAAATAGATTTGAATAAATAAAATATTTAAATGTCGAGATTTAATTTAATTTAACTTACAAAATTATCTTAATTGGGTCAATCAACTTTTTTGTGTTGTTATTTTGTCCCCGGTTGTCCAAGTGACACCTACATACTGTTTCATAGAAAAATGCTTAGGTTGTCCAAGGGACAAAATTTGTGTAACCATAGCAACGGGTGGCACTAAAAAGTTGATTCGCCCAATTAACATTTCTAAAACTCTGCTATAAAAAGTTGGGTGTATAACTGGGTAAAAATATAGCCTTTACTTCTCCTGATTTTCTTAATATTTAAAGTTATCCAGTAAAACAGAGCCGTTGATAACAGCTGCTTACTCTTATCACCCACTTATTCCTAATTATTTTATATAAAAATATTTTTCATGAAACTAGTACCTTTAAATTTATTTTAAAATTAAGGAAGGTATTATTTTTCTATTATCTCAATTGGTGGTGAGGATGTTACTTATTATACACTGGTTATTTAAATATATTTATCTACACCCATATCATAAAACCTCCATAATGTAATCAAAAACCGTAGGAAATGACCAGCATTATGACAACCAATTAGGTAAAACCAGTACTGTAATGTTGTTACAGTATCGATTTTAGTACCGTAATGAGATTAAATTTGGAACAGCTGTCAAAACTCAAGTGGGTCTCTATTCTAGTATCCATAGATATTAAAACAGTTATTGATACGAAACATCAATTCAGTATGTTTTTTTAATATAAACCGCACGACATTTGATCTCGATAGACATGAGAATAGAGACTTCATTGGTTTGTCTATGATTTAAAAAAGAAATGGTCTTGAAGGAGGATCGAATTGCCGCCATTACTGCTTTCATGATTCATGTTGGTTTTTTGCTGAATGAAAGTAGAATTGTAAAAAGTTGTTTGTAATTTACATTTTAGTTCAAAATATGAATAGTATTCTTCTCGGAGTGACTGTGTGATGTGAAAATGCGCCGGATATCGTAAATGCAGCCACGATTGCAACAAATAACTTGTTGCCAGAAAATATTGTTTCTGAACACATCATGGAGGATTTATAATATGTGTGTAGATAAAGTTATGTATGCAACTCCACATAATTTCGCCTTAAAACAAACGTGCGATCTTATTATGAAACTCGCAAAGCTCGTTTCATAAAACCGCACTAGTGTTTTAAGGCCTATCATTATGAAACTACTATGAGTAGCAAACTATGAGTACAAACTATGAGGCCTACTATGTTTACAGCGGATGAAGATTTTGTCAAACCTATAAAGTCTCCGACCATGGCAGGAGGACTGTTTGCGATATACCGGCAGTATTTCAACTACATTGGTAAATACGACTCCGGTATGAATGTTTGGGGAGGAGAAAATCTTGAGATATCCTTCAGGGTGCGTATTGAGACGTTTTAAAGCTGTTCGAAGTAGTATTTTAAACTTTCATAGTACCTATTCATTTTTAAACTTTAAAATTTTGCTAATTGGTAAATTTCTTGTTCTTTCTTGTGGCTGTCACAAGTGTCTCATAAATGAAAGTCCATTATTTATTCATCATTTATCATCTGATTAGACTACCAGTTGGTACCAGAAGCATTTTGTATACCTCATATAAAAGAGCGAGGTATACTAACATACAGGTTCCTTGTAGATATGGATGTGCGGCGGCACCCTGGAGCTGATGCCTTGCAGCCGAGTGGGGCACGTGTTCCGCAAACGTCGACCTTACGGCCTGGGCGAGAAGGAAGATTATATGCTGCATAACTCTATGCGGATGGCTCACGTCTGGATGGACGATTATGTGGTGCGTACTTAATATAACCTTAAGGTTGACTTTACTCTGACAAAAGGAAGTAAGGTCTGTTCGGCGAGAGTTGATAAAAAAGTAAAAAGACAGGGCTTCTGAACTCATTACAAATAGCGGCCCGCTAATTATTTTTAACGATGATAATAAAAAATTCAAGGGAACAATTATATTTTTGTCATAGAATATTATTACTGAATAGCCTAACTGTATAAACAGAAAGCAACACACGAACAGAACACCCCAACGACACACTCGAAGCCAATGACATATTATATCCAGGAAGACACACACAAGACACGTCATATCCATACACAACGCGTTTGAAACATGTGTCATAGATATATTTTTTTTCTTTTTCGTATCTTTTTCCGAAGCCAGTGCAGATTATTGAATTTATGTGACATTTGACGCGCACATATAAGACATTAATTTGCAATATGGCGATTGTGTATATGAACAACACCAATATATTTTTTTCGCCGCCGTCCGCCCGGCGCGACACCTTGACAACATCTGCGTCCCTCGTACCACGAAACTCAGTGCGCGCGGCGATTAGCGACGCCCGTCATACAGTTTGCGATAGTTAAGCGACAGTCTCTATTTCGAAACGATATCATAATATTTATCAACTCTCGGCGAACAGACCTTAGTTCTCATGAGTTAAAGAAAACCGAAATGCTCTATCTAATAAATGTGTAACTATTAATGTTGCAGAAAAAAGTGATTCAGCAAAATCCATCAGCGGCCCAAGTTTCTATCGGCGACATTTCAGAACGCAAAGCACTGAGGGAACGGCTACAGTGCAAATCATTCAAGTGGTACCTGGAGAATGTTTACCCTGAACTAGAGAATGGTGACAACACAGCAGCTAAAAGGAGGATGGCTGCGTTAAATGATCCGGATAAGAATAAGTTCCAGCCATGGCACTCGAGGTTAAATATTTGTCCGAATTTTTGATATCACACATAAGTTAAGTTGGTCGCATTGCAAAACCTCAAAGTATGCAGTGTACCTTACCAAGGTCCATTGGGCGAAAACTAAAATATCTCCAGCTGGTGGGGGGCGGAGAGTGTCGCTTCTTTACGGAGTAATAGTTTAGTATACTTTGCCAAGTGAAAAGCGTAAGAAAAACCGGAGAAGTGCGAGTTCCACTCGCGTGGAGAGAGTTTCGTGATTATATGAAATTTCCTATGTTACTATAAATATCATAGACTTTTTATAGGTTTTCCTGTAATCTATAGGGTTTTAATGATTTTTACTAATTTGTTATAATATTCTAGTCTTAATTTTATTCTAATTTCCTGTTTCCCAATTATTTTTGAAATTTTATTATTACGTTATTATTATGTTACGTGAGTAAAGCTGTGTGTTTTCAAGTTTCTTAAAATTATTAAAAAAAATGTAGACCTTCACAACCAGCCATTTCATTTGATACGTCACACGCTATCGTTTGCAAAACTTTTTTTTTTAATTTTTAATCCCCCCCCCCCCCAAAGTGAAGTGTGTGATGTGTAAAATTAATCTGTTTACGTTATATATCCGTGTTGCGGTCACAGTCTTACATATGTGTACCAAATTTCAACTCAATCAGTCCAGTAGTGTCCGAGCAAATAGCTGTGACAGACGGACAGACCGACGCACGTGTGATCCTATAAGGGTTTCGTTTTTTCCTTATGAGGTACGGAACCCTAAAAACGAGACATTTATACCAGTTTAGATGTATTTTAAATTACTACCTAATGACGACGAGTTCTTTTTGTCACTATTGTGCGCAACTTTCGAGTGATCAACTCCCCGATCAAGATCAAGATCCCGGAGCCAAGTTGTGTTTAAAAACCGGACAAGTGCGAGTTAAACTCGCGTGGAGAGGGTTCCGTTCCGTACACCGTATTACTTTAAATACCATAGACTTCTTATAGGTTTTCCTGTAATCTATAGGTTAAGATCTATTTACTGTATTTTTTTCAAAATGTTAGCCCCAGTAGTTTCGGAAATAAGAGGGGGGGGGGAATGGTCATTTTTCGCCTATTTTCCTGAATAACTTCTAAACTATTTTACTTAAAATTCAAAAGAAAATATATTTAAAATTCTCACAATAAGCCCTTTCATTTGATATGTCACACGGTATAGGTGGCATAACTTTTTTTATTAATTTTCTAATTAACCCCCAAAAAGTGGCCCCTAGGTTTAAAATTCATATATTTACGTCACGCGTCCGTGTAGCGGTCACCAACTTACATATGAATACCAAATTTCAACTCAATCCGTCCAGTAGTTTCGGAGCAAATTGGTTGTGACAGACGGACAGACAGACAGACAGACAGACAGACACACACACGAGTGATCCTATAAGGGTTTCGTTTTTTCCTTTTGAGGTACGGAACCCTAAAAATCAATATAATCTTATTCTTTAATTTTCAGAAAACGCAATTATACGGATTCATTCCAAATGCGGTTAAAAAACACTTCGCTATGCATACAGAGCGCTAAGGACATAAAGAGCAAAGGCAGTGGCTTGGTGCTTGCAAATTGCATAAGAACTTTAAATCAAGTAAGTTTATCGCTTCTTACATTATTTTTCTTTTTATACGTTACATGGTTAATGGAAAATCTTCTTCTATATTCTACTATATAAAAATAAGTCGGGTTTTCCTTCCTGACGCTATAACTCCAGAACGCACGAACCGATTTCCACGGTTTTGCATTCGTTGGAAAGGTCTCGGGCTCCGTGAGGTTTATAGCAAAGAAAATTCAGGAAAATTTTCAACAGAAAAGCGGGAAAATCTTTTTTCACATACAGCGCCATCTCTGATACATAGCTACACCAAACGAAATGTTACACAAAACGAAGCCATCTGGTGGCGAAACGGAGTTCGCCGGGTTTGCTAGTATATATATATATATATATATATATATAAAAGAAGCTGACTGACTGACTGATCGGGTGACATATCAACGCACAGCCAAAACGACTGGAGCTAGAAGTCTGAAATTTGGTACAGGTATTCTTTAGGTAATGTAGGCGCCCGCTAAGAAAGGATTTTACGAAAATCAATCCCTAAAGGGGTGAAAAAGGAGCTAACAATTTGTATGAAAATCCCTCATTTTTTAGCTTATTAATATGAAAATGAGAATTTAGGCTTCTGAATAAAAACAAAGGTGCACTGCAAAAGCATTTTGAAAAATCAACCCCTGTAGGGGTGAAAATTTAGTAAATTGATTTTGGGGTAGTTTTGAAATTCCATCCCGTAAGGGGCAAAGTTTATATGGAAAATACCGCGGGCGAAGCTGTGACGGGTTCTCTAGTATTTTATAATTTTGAAAAGATATGTGATATTTAGT
This sequence comes from Tortricodes alternella, assembly GCA_947859335.1. Classification (NCBI taxonomy): domain Eukaryota; kingdom Metazoa; phylum Arthropoda; class Insecta; order Lepidoptera; family Tortricidae; genus Tortricodes; species Tortricodes alternella. The sequence goes on from OX401970.1 coordinate 12,123,856, forward strand.
TTAAATATCTATTGTCTCAGTAGCGCCCGCCCCAGTCAGCGAGCGTCAACGAACCCTCGTGCTAAGAATGTCTATCTATAGGGTAAATAGCCTGCCCTTGTCCATAGGTGCTAAATGGGATGACCAAGTTCTAAATATTATTAATAGGCTAGGTACTGCTCCCGAAACAGCTTTAGTTTTAGACTAAAGTTGGAGCTTTTCGTTTTTGGCTTCGGTAATATTTTTGGAGAGCAATGACGGCCGATTGACACGCTGGAGATTATTCCGATCACCAAGGAGGTGTACCATGTTAACCTTTTGACCGCCAAGCATGTCTAAGAAGTACCACGAATTTTAACTTTAAGCCAAGGTAGTGAAGGACGACGGCTGCAGCCGACTGTGGTGGTCAAAAGGTTAAGGGGCTTGTAAACGGGCTGGATTTTTGGCTCACGAGCACCTTTAAGGTTCATCGGACACAACGTGTTGGCTTACTGTTGCCGCTTCCCTGAATAAAATTATAGACTGTGGCACTGAGAAGAGGAAATTTATTCTCATTACAGATTTGGTTCGAAACAACACGAAATGAATTAGTATTGGGCCGCACTCTTTGCTTGGACGCGTCTGGGAACGTCGCGCCCGCGCTCGGCAAATGCCACGAGCTCGGGGGCCTACAGGCATGGAAACATAAGGGCACCGTAAGTTTCATCTACACTCCTGCGCCTCTATTCGGGAACATACATACATAGCATCACGCCTGAAATCCCTAATGTGGTGGGCAGAGCCACAAGACTACTTGTGGCCACGTTCGATTAATTAGTTCTAAGATGGTATGATGAACCGTATGGTGACAGGTGATCAGCCCGTCGCCCATACAGATAGTCCACCATGTTGGAGAGGACCCGTCCCTTAGTCGACTTTTATGACATGCCAGGATGATAAGCATCTCCACGCATTCTATGCAATTTCTTCACTCCCAGTGCAGCAGAGGAGAACTTACAAGCGATATTGTTGCGACTCGCGAGCGAGACTCGCATCCCGCTCTTACGCATTACGCATGCGGAAGAGTGGGATGCGAGTCTCGCTCGCGCGTCGCTACATTGTCGCTTGGACGTTCCCGAATAGAGGCCCTGGTATCATTCCTAACCACAGCTTAACCCTATTTCACCCCATTAACCGAAGAATGTTTAAATACTTTTGTTAAGCTAAAACGACACCTGATGTGGCTTGCTTAGCGGCAAGCCTGAGCGCTCAGCGGCCAAACATGAATGACACAAATACCCGTTTATCCCTATGACTTTCTCTTTCGTCGGCACTAGTGTGAGAGAGACGCACTTAGAGATAAGACGGTCTATCTTATCTTTGTGTCATTCATGTTAGGGCGCAGATGTCATATCCTAGTGAACGAAGTTATGATACCGGCCGCACCGAGCTCTCTTATTAAGTAATTTTGTCTCTAAACGTGCCAACTCCGGTGTGGCTAATAATAATAACTGAATGCATGTTGCTAATTTTATTTGAATAATCTTACTTTTAATGAATTATCTGCAGTAAATTTTAATGCCGATAATAATATTCAAAATTTGCATGTCGATTGTTCTCGACTGAATACTGGAAAAGTATTCTGGCAAATAAAGTATTTGATTTGATTTGAATCGCTTTGATTTGGCTTTGGCTTTAGCCAGCACCCAGATAAAAGCAATATGCGTGCCAAATTGAAATTGTAGGTATTTTGAAAAGTAAGTGTTGTTTCGTGCTTATTAACCCACTTCAAAAAGGGAGGAGGCACACGCATTTATTTTTACCAGGTGAACTTACTTCGACGATTATTTTCAATATATAATAACTATTGCCTAAACGTGGAAGGATTCCATAGCAAAGAACACGAATCGCCTGTACCTCATTCTGTGTCCGAAGGTATTGTTATAGTCGAGTTCATTTGTTTACTTTTTAAAGCAACCGAACTCACTACCGCATTGATTTTTATCTACACCCATATCATAAAACCTCCATAGTGTAATCAAAAACCGTAGGAAATGACCACCATTATGTCAACCAATTAGGTAAAACCAGTGCTGCAAGGTTATTACAGTATCGATTTTAGTATCGAAATGAGATTAAATTTGGAACAGCTGTCAAAACTCAAGTGGGTCTCTATTCTAGTATCCATAGATATTAAACAGTTATTGATACGAAACATCAATTCAGTATGTTTTTTTAATATAAACCGAATGACATTTGATCTCGAGTGACGTGAGAATAGGGACTTCATTCGTTTGTCTATGATTTAAAAAAAATGGTCTTGACGGAAGATCGAATTGCCGCCATTATGTTGGTTTTTTGCTGAACGAAAGTAGAATTGTTGTTGAATTGAATAGAAAAAGTTGTTTGTAATTTACATTTTAGTTGAAAATATTAATAGTAGTCTTCTCGGAGTGACTGTGTGATGTGAAAATGCGCCGGATATCGGAAATATGCAGCCACGATTGCAACAAATAACTTGTTGCCAGAAAATATTGTTTCTGAACACATCATGGAGGATTTATAATATGTGTGTAGATAAAGTTATGTATGCAACTCTGCATAATTAGGCATTAAAACACACGTGAGATTTTATTAAGAAACTCGCTAAAGCTCGTTTCATGAAAACCGCACTAGTGTTTTAAGGCCTATCATTATGCAACCGTTGCATAAACTACTATTATATCATAGAAATAGTTTGTTGAAAATATGATGGAAACGGGCCCGTAATTTTTTGGGCAATTTATTGCTGCAATTCGGGCTATCCTCAAAAATTACAACAATGTAATATGTAATCTTTTTGTGGATAGCCCGAATTGCAGCAATAAATTGCCGAAAAACTAGCTCGTTTACGAGCCCCTTAAGCAAGTAATGTAATAATAAATTCCTATTCTGCTGGTATGTAATAAAGCTAGTATGTATTGGGATACGTTGTTCTACAGGCTGGCAGCCCAGTGTACAACGAAGCAGCGGGCATGTGTCTTGGAGTCGAGCGAGCCTACAGGTCAGATCCAATACTAATGGTCATTTGCGACAACCAGATAACAAACCAATGGGATTTCATAAGGTCTTAGACGTTCGAAGCGAACAACTAAGAAAGGTGACAATTAATTGTCTATGTAAATTATAAATATATCAGTTAGTAAGTGGAAATAAATAAAATATGACATAGGTAATTTGAACCCGCAACGCAGGCTATTTCATGGGTTTTCTGTTTAACTGCCTATTTAGGACAATTTGTGGAAGTTAGCAAAAGACTAAACAAACCACAGTAAAAAGGGAAATATATTTATTAATAAATTGCTATATATTAAGTTTAGATTAGAATAAATAAAAAATTACAGCTGACATGTATAAATGGAAATATGTCACTGACATTCAGGGCACATTCAAGTGTAACAGACGTTTCTTGTTTGTCGCTGGCCCATTGTATAATATTTGAGCGGCTTTTAAACGACGCTTATTTTAATTTTTCTCGCAAACCCTCCAAAAACTTGGGAAATAACTAAGTAATAACTTGCTTGATTTCGCTTAATAGGATTAGCACCAACCAACATTCAGTACTATTAAAATAAGTTCACCATTCGGCCATCCTCGGTTATTGCCGTTATCTTATTAAACACAATACAACAGAAGGATATGAGCAACAAAACCTCCTAATAGCTCTAAAGTAGCACAACCTTTATATTGAAATAACAAAAATAATTAGTAACAATTTTTTGACAGTATGACACGCATGACAAATATCCTACTGTCACTTTACGTAAAACAGTAACGATTGATTAATAAAGAATCATGTTTTTTTATATATTATAGGTACATTTATATACATCAATAAATAATGCATGTCCATATCGCTTCTGTAAACTTCTTACGTCTACTGGTAAGTAACGTCATCATGGCAGGTGATATACATTGCGTTTACGATACTTTAAGTTGGATGCTACTAAAAGAAATCGCAGCAGTGTAACTTGTTTCAATTTCGTCTCCGGCTTTAGCCGATAATAGCCGAGAAAAGTCGAATCGTTAACTGATTTTAATTGTACTGTAACCTTCGTATATAAAGGGATTTGTTTCAAAGGTGGATCGGGGGGTCATGTAGATAATAAACCTCCCTTTTTTAACCATTCATCCCCTCCAGGCCCGACTCCTGGATCCGCCCTTGCGCTTTTTGTTACGATTATTTAATATTATATAAGGAACTAAACGACCCGTCCTGGCTTCGCGGTATTATAAGTTAAAACCTGCCCTAAGAGATTTCTCTAAATGACTGGTAAAAACTACATCAAAATTTGTGAAGTAGATTCGTTTAGCTTTAACTGAATACACAAACATAATAAACAACTTTATTTATTAGTCTGTGCGTATTCTGTGTTAGTGAATAAATGTTTCTCTTTATCTTTATATTTTTTACTGTATATACGTGTAGATATTAATTGTGGCTTTTATGGACTTGATTCGATAGAGATTGTGACTGATGTAGTCTCGTATTTGTAGACATGCAGTAACTCACGCGCTGCACTCTTCCTGACTATTCATATTAAGCAAATTTATGTTTTATTGTGGCCGTATAAGACAAAGGGAGTTGGTCTGTTCTTACGGGGCTCGTAAATAGGCAATTTATTGATGCAGTTCGGGCTATCCTCAAATGTTTACATTTAAACTTTTTTGTTTCCATTAGTGATGTAATATGTAATCTTTTTGGGGATAGTTCGAAATGCAGCAATAAATTGCGGAAAAACTAGGCCGTGTACGAGCCCCTTTTGTAATTGCTATATTTATAATTAATTATACATGATTCATGTCATGCATGACTATCCATATTTTGACATGTTGGTTTATTTAACTTCGCGGGGAAGGGGGGTGGGGGGGTCATGAAACCCCTCTCCCCTTCCCCGCGACATTAAATACCGTCCGCCCTGGATCCCCCCTTGGTGAGACGTAATAGTGGAACAATGTCCGCAACACGTCATTATTAAAACTGGGACCATTAAGAGGACTGTGAACCTACGGCAAAAATCACCCTTTTCATACAAAAAGCGATAACGATTTCCACCCCTTAAATGTTAACCGGTTTTGACCAATTTTTGATAGGTTGACAGTCGGAACGAAATCTAGCTCTACGTTTTTTGGATATCGATTAAAGATCAACAAAGTCAAATAATCGCAGAAATCAGTTTTGTATGAGAATACTGAAACAACAATACCTATAACTGAATTTCTTGATTGTAGTGAAAAAACCAAAATGTACAGACCTAGATTGTGTTCTGTCTCACAACCTATGAAACACTGGTCAACATCGGTTAACATTTAAGGGGTGGAAATCGTTATCGCCTTCTGTATGAAAAGCCATAGGTTCACTCTTCACTTAAAGAAGATCTGAATGATTTAATTCGATTTACATGACAACTAATGTTACCTTATAAAAATTGAAAATTTAAACTATTATTTTTAGTCATTTTGAGTTTTTTACACTCGTGAATCTCTTTTATACTATATAAAGAAACCGTCCGAAACTTGATTTGCTCTCGTTATTTCTTCCCGTTATACGAGATCTGGATATTACGTTTTAGTTAAGATTGAACAGTATTTTTGTGAGAATGGTCCACGTGAATTCAGGAAATATTCTTCTTTTGTTTCATTTTTGCGTGAAGGTCACTTGTTTTCAATGTATTGGCTTAACGCGTTTGGCATCTATCAAAGGGGCGCTGCCATAGTTCCCATAATACGCGTTTTTTTCCAAGTGCTCCAAACACAAGTGCAGCCCCAAATACCATTAGAATTTAAAAACTTGAATAGCAAGTCGGCGTGTTCAATTTGTTAATTTTTTTAAATAATAGCATGAACATTGTTTTTTTTTATAACTCGTGAATATTAAATAACGTTCGTTGTACGTGGAGCATATCGGAATGGCGAGTCACGGAGTATTATGGAAATATTCTAGAATATCAGCGATTGGGCAGGTTAGGACTTGGCAGCCAAGAGCCCTATCCGTTCGTCGCCCGGATATATTTGATGCTGTTTGTGTGTACAATGTAGAATAATGAATGATAATGGTAAGGAAAGAAGGCTACTCCGAAATATGATAATTCGAACCTTCGGTAGTCCTCTCCCTCTATCTCTTTAGTCGTGGCAAAATTGAGATATTAATACTGCGCTAACGTAACTTCGTATTTTGTATTAGGCAGTAAACCAAATGGTGCCAATACGTTCTAGATAGTACCTAGATTGTTAAGCTGATCCACTTAGCTCCATTTAGCTTTTTTTTACAATGTTCCACTTAGCTTTTCTTTTATGCTTTTTTCGTAAAAGGGGTACTAATTCCGGTACTATTTTTTGGTATAGCTGGCTTAGGAATTCAATGGCTTTCTGTGTGATCTCAGCCGGGTACGCCAGCTTGACGGTGCACAATATTTTACCCGTGTTTGGTATGAAATATCTCAGTTTCTATTAGAGCTACGAAGTTGAGACTTCGTGAGCTGGCGGTACTATTTGGGTACCATTTTTTTGGATATACAGCATTTTTGGGAACAGCACCGTTCTCGAGATCCAAACTTGGTACGCCAGCTTGACGTCAAGTTAGCGTACCCGTTAAACAGGGCTCATATCTCCGAAATTACAAAGGTATTATTTTGGGTACTATATTTTGGAATCATCAGATCCTGGATATCTTCCACGGGTACGCCAACTTGACGCTCATACTATTTTTATATTGTATAAAATAGTTTTTTATTACATTTTTATTTTCTCTAATGGGTGTGGTTTTGCAATATCACTTTATAACGCTTCAGAAATATGTAAGTAAGCACGACTTTTTATAAATACTACAAGTTATTACTATATTAATTTAAAACGTCCATCACATTACTTTATTATAAGTTTCTAAAGTATTGAAATGTATTAGTGTGGATTTGGTTTAGTCCGTACGAATTGAACAGAATGTTATATTTATCATGCTTTACAAGTATGAGATGGGTCAGTAGAAATGCAGAAATAAATTGGTGAAAGGGCATAGGGTACCGTTCCACACAATTGCAACCTAAAGAGTCGATTCACGTGTTTTGTATATGTACTTTTTTTTTTTGATGTCAATTGACTGACAAACCAGCTGACGGCCCACCTGATGGAAAGTGGTCACCGCCGCCCATGGACATCTGCAACACCAGAGGTGCTGCCAATGCGTTGCCAGTCTAGGGAGGATGGGGAATGGGGATGGGATAGGGATGAGGGAGGAATAGGCCCCCGGATCTCGTCACTCACCGTACGAAACGCAATAGCAAGCTATTACTTTACGCCGATATTCTGTGAGAGTGTCGTACTACCCCGGTCGAGCCGGCCTATTTGAATAGTAATCATCTAGTGAGGATTACTGTTTGGCTCTACCACTAAAAAAAAACCGGACAAATGCGAGTTAAACTCCGTTGTGTACATGATTATCTGAAATTTACTAGGTTATTTTAAATAGCATAGACTTCTTATAGGTTTTCCTGTAATCTATAGGTAAAGATCTGGTTTCTGTAGTTTTTCAAAATTTTTGCCCCAGTAGTTTCGGAAATAAAGGGGGGGAATGGTAATTTTTCGCCTATTTTCCTGAATAACTTCTAAACTATTTTACTTAAAATTTAAAAAAATATATATTTAAGATCCCCACAATAAGGCCTTTCATTTGATATGTCACAAATTATAGGTGGCATGACTTCTTTTTTTTTCTAATTTACCCCTAAAAAGTGGCCCCTATGTTTAAAATTCATATATTTACGTCACGCGTCCGTGTTGCGGTCACCAACTTACATATGAATACCAAATTTCAACTCAATCGGTCCAGTAGTTTCGGAGCAAATTGGCTGTGACAGACGGACAGACAGGCAGACAGACAGACAGACAGACAGACACACGAGTGATCCTATAAGGGTTTCGTTTTTTCCTTTTGAGGTACGGAACCCTAAAAATGTTATGTAGATCTACTGACCCTGCTTGGTATAAATATCCTACATCTAACAATAACAATGATATTATAATTTTGTTCAGATTCAGACTGGATAGTTGTTAATGTTAACATTGTAAGTAGGTAGTAATATAAAAACAAGTGTAAAAGAGATTTATAATTATCTTTGTTATTAACGAGAGCTTAGATTTTTTATAGCTAATGTAGATTTTTTATAAACATCATGATAAGCAAAATTTGAGGATTTTTTTAATGTTGTAGCTTTACTCTTCGCTGCAGCTTTGTTTTCTACGTAACGTCCAACGTCGTACGACCTTTACAGAATTTGAACAGATCAAAAGATTGTGTGCATGTATTCCATGTATCTTTTTGAATATGAAAACTTAGTTGATAATTTAAAGTATTGTTTTTTTGTTTTATGTTATAGGAAGTTTTTATTTTTATTTTTATTTATCTATTTAATCTTTATTATACAGTAAGAACCTTAAGAGTACAAAAAGTGGACTTTACGCTGAGGCATTTTCTGCCAGTCGAACCATTCCTTTTCCTATTTTATGCGTAAAAAACAAATTGATATGGCAATTCCGTTTTTGCCGAATTTGTTTTTTTTAATTTGCGGAGTACAAGGGTTGTAAGAGTGTACTTCAGGTTTTCTTTTCATAGACATTAGACATTTCTCTAGGTACGTTCTAAAGGCCAAAGCAAACTTGGTAAGTGCCAATCAAAGCTATAAAAAGGATATAGCTTGTTTGGCCCCGTGCGTTCGATAACGGTAAAGGGATACGTAAATTTGTACGGACATAAAAAGTAGTAAGCGCCAAATCACTTATTTCCTGTTATCACACTGCCGGTGGTAGGTTTCGACTGCCATCACCCCCTTAGCAAAGCCATGCCGCCAAGCGACTCCAATCGTGTTCCGGCATGGTGCCTTAGGTAGCCATTTGGAGAGGATGTATCTGGACAATAGCACCGAACAAGTTTCAGTTTTGATGCCTCGTCCAACTTACCCTTACGCTTAGAGTAATTAGGGATTTCCTGGGCAATCGCGTTCTACCTTTGCCCGCGACATCATTTCCATCAGCGGCCCTAACATGCATGCCACAAAGATAAATTAGAACCGTTTATCTCTATGACTATCTCTTTCGTCGGCACTAGTGTGAAAAGAGACGCACTTAAAGATAAACGGTTCTTATTTTGTCTTTGTGCCATGCATGTTAGGGCCGCTGGTTTGACAGTTCAAGTGAAAGCCTACCAATAATTTAAAATGTCTTCATCACATAGATTTTTAATTTTTACAGTATTTAGTATTTGAATAAAGTAAGAATCTTTGACGACGCGGTTAGCCTAGTTGGGAGTGACCCTGCCTCCAAAGCTAGCGTCCCGGGTTCGATTCCCGGTAAGGGCAAATATTTGTGTGATGAGCACGAATGTTTTTTCCTGAGTCTTGGAGGTCTCCTATGTATTTAAGTGTTGTATGTATATTATCGTCTAGTACCCATAACACAAGCCTTTAGGGCTTACTTTGGGACTAGATCGATTTATGTAAAAGATTGTCCCCTCATTTATTTATTTATTATTATTATCTTGTTTTATAAAACATTAATGAAGTTTCATAACCGCAACCGCTGAAACGGTATGGCAGTGTTTTGTTTTTATTTTTGCCTTGATCCCGCGCCGTGGGTTGGGAGCACCCAAGAGCGCGTAGCCCCCCGCGCCGATTCAACATGGTGAATGCTTCCCGCTATATTCCAATATATGTTTTGTCGTTTATTAAAATTTGTGTATGAGCGTAGATTGTGTTGTTGGCAACTTTGCCTAATTAGTTATTAAAACACTCGTAGCATCCGATCATGAAACTCGCCTGCGGTTCGTTTTGTAGACACCGACTCATGTTTTAATAGCCCTTATTATGCAACAATTGCATAAAATTAATAAAGAAATCGTTTAGGTAGTTAAATAAATGTAAACAACCTAACCCACGTTACTCATCTAACCAGCCAATCTCTATGGTATGTTTTGATTGGCTCCTTTTTATCCATGATATGTTTAATTGGCTTGGGTTAGTTTATTTACATTTAATTATAGTTACTTGAAACATTTTGATTTGCACTTACCAAGGTTGCTTGAATGTTTTTATTTTTTACTAGTTTACAACTGACGTGCTACATTTTTAACCCATTTTTTTTATAATGTACCTAGCTGTGTGTAGCAAGCTTTTTTATATTCAGGGTTTCATAGTATCATCGTAATCGGATGAATGGTATAGGAACGCATAGGAGACGAACAAACAAATATTCATTTTATATCATAGATTTATTATAATAACTGTGTTGAGGCGCACAGAAGCTCTCACAGTGCGCATGTGCCTATGGCCTGATATTGTTTTTGAAATGGCTATTTTATTTCTAAAGTTAGATTGGTATTTTTGTAAAACTTATAAGAAGAATAATAAATGTCACTATGGAATCTCATATGCTGTTTTTTTAATCATTTTTAAGTCCTGATCTTATACTGTGCCATTTATGAAATATTGTGATATATAACTGAACCATGGTAGGTATATGACATGACGTGACAAGTGGCACACCAAGTAGGTATGTACTTACTTCTTACGATGCATTTCTACCTACTACCACCATGTGCGAGGAAAGATGAGCGGTCAGGACCCCAATTCACGATGCACTCGAGAAAAAATTACTTGTGCGATTAAACGTCAGTGCACACAGTCGTGTCAAAGAACTGTATGCACTGACTTTTAATCTCTATAGTGACATTATTTCGAATGCATCGAGAATTGGGGTTCAGCTAGGACAAAACACTCGCACACTTTTGAAGGAGTGTAAAGTCGATTCACCTTACTTGTTTTAATTGGTAAACAATTTTATAACCGCGGTGAAACCGCTGTTTTGTACGAAGTAAAGCAATCCTAGGTGAAAAATTGGCAAAGTGATGTCTAAAATATTATCTCCGGTTCCTTTATTTACGAATTGCGCCAAACAAAACTTAGAAACTTTTTTACCTAATAAGACAAGTGAAGACGAATCGACTTTAATCTGGTTCACTCCTATCTCAGTTAGCAGACAACGCACGATGGCATGTTCGTCGTCGTTCGTGCTAAACCAAATGGAAACATTTAAGGAAAATGTAAATAAAACAAAGCTTTGATATGTTATTCAACATTTATTTTAACATTTAAAATTACATAAAAAGAAGGCTTCTGCCTTAAAAGTCTTTGATTATTTATTAATTATGTGCCTACAGAATGAATTTCATTTATAGAGTGTGGAGAACAATAGCAACATCGAGGGGGAAATATGCTATCTAAGTGAATTTTAAAGGATAAACCGAAACTTTAGTTGGCTGGTTTTAACCAAATATTTTACTTATTTCATTACCAACAATGCGTGCGATGTTCATAAAACCCACTGAAGAAAGTACCTATATTTTTTGGTAACAAAACCTATATATAAGTAGATAGCATATTAACACTGGAAGTTTAATTATTTACTTAATGAAATAAAGTAATTAAGTCGATATGCTTCTACATTCCACAAGGTACCTAGAGTTTAATTATGTTTTAATGAAACAAGGGTAAACAAAGATTACGTGATTTGATCATATCTGACAATTTCGGTCGATGTAGAGAAGTGAACCATTAATATAAAAATGTTTAACATCTTATTTTGAATCGGGGCACAGAGCGCAGTGGATTCCCATTGAAAACTCCCTTGAACTCAATTATGATGTGGTCTTGTACTTATGTATTGTAACCTCTCCCCCTTTTCTTCCTTAGCACCCGCTTCATTTCATGAAATGCTTTATGGTAATCAGGAAGAAGCGCGTAGGTCCGTTACTTTAAATGGAACTCCCGTAAAAACTTTGAATGTCACAAGTAGATAGCAATTTATAATGATGTCCACTCAACCGAAATGATTATTAGGTAGTTTGTATAAAATTGAGAATATTGTCATGAAAATGATTTACTACCCACAGGGTGGTAATAATATTTTCTAAGTAAATTGATGATGGATTCAGCAGTAAAGTAGACAAGTAGTCGACAGATAAGCCGCCTAGGCTTTCGATATCACGTGCACAAATCATTGGTCCCATCACTTATTAAAGGAGTCACTTTGCAGGCGCCCTGCCTGTGGTTAATGTTCGGTTGTACGTACGTATAATTTAGAGTTTTCCTTAAACCTCTAATTGAATAAGTACGTGAAATGTGACGGTGCTGAAGTCGTCCCACGATAACTGTGCAACGAAAAAATGGCAACCCCATACGTCATTCTAGTTGCTTTCAGCGGCCCTAGCAAGTTGACACGGGGATAACTTAAGACGCTGACAAGAGCCAATGGCCTTGAGTGATCGGTCACTGTCTGTTTGCACCGGAGTGAACGAGAAGCACTGTGCGGTTTTTTGTATGGGGAAAATAAAAAACGGATGTATTATATAACGAACACTACACGTAAAATATAAATTAGTCATTTTTAGTATGGGCGTGATGTAAAAGTGTTATTAATTATATACCCATAAGTTAAAAAAATAAGACATAGAACTGTTTAAAGAGGATTTCAGACGTCACTTTACGATTTTTTTCTATTGTATCGATTTTATCAAATCGTGTTTTGGAAATAGTCACTTTTTCAATAATATGATGAATATGAACATATATTTTTTTCGCTTTGCCAAATCAAATAATTTTTGCGAAAAAAGTGTTTAAGTAAAGCCGATTTAGGTCTTGTCAGTGCCTTAACCCCGTCTTATCTCTTTTAAACGACTTTAAAAAACGAAGAGGTTCTCAATTCGTCGGAATCTTTTATAGTCGGCACAAGTGTGAGAAAGACGCACTTAAATATATAAAATTTAACTTATCTCGTGTCAACCTTGCTAGAGCCTCCAACCACAAATTCATAAAACTTATATTCTTGCGTTAAATGATTGAAGCCCGCTAAAATGACTCCTTTCCAATCAACTAACACGCCAACAGCAGGACTAGATACAGTGTAATAAGATTTAGTTTAAAGGTAATACACATTTCAACATGGAAAATACTTTAGTCGACATGTAGAACGAGGCGAAACATTAATACTGATATGACATTACGATAAAACGAATACTTCAATATCCTACCACAAACACAATATTTAAATTGTCCAGTTATTTTAATCCTATAGTTTTGATGAGTTTTGAAATTATCGCTGAAATAGTGAATGCCGCTTATTTTATAAGGTCACAACTGATAGAACAGGAAGGAAGATATCGTCACATATTAATTAGTTGGGAGCATTTTAATCATTAATAAAGACATCCAATTTTGATTAAATAAAAAATGATAAAAATAAGTTAAGTACCTACCTACATTTACTTACACGTTATACATAAAATATACTTAAACATTAAAAACATTCAACAAAATAGTCGACTCACATTCAGATTAAGACCGAGGATTGGAATAAGAAAATTACTGTTTGGATAACATACAATAAGTAATTGTGCATTTATGATTGTGAGCAATAATTAGTACCTACGTTATGTTAATGCAATTAAAAGTAACACCGAATATTACTACGTAATGAATGTAATTAAACCTCGTTCGTGCTTTCTGATACGTTTAAAAACTAGATCTACGAAAAGGCCTAGTTACACGAGCCACTTTTCAAGGCAATTTATAGCCGGCAACAATAGCTGTCTTAGTCTAACTTCGTACGATAGAGGAAGACGCCTATAGTTGCCGGCCACACATTGCCGTGAAAATGTTGCTCGTGTAACTGCAATTTAAGGTTAATCGACGTTTCGCGATATCGTATTTTATACACTCAAACCTCTATATTTTTTTAATGCGATTATTTGTCATTTAACTAGGTAGTTTGTATTATGACGTTTCAACTCACTGATAAACTTTCGCTATGTCCTTAGTTTTCTGATTATTGACATATATCAGGGCTTGTATTCGATATTGTTTAAACCATATCCCAAATTATTATGCTACGTTATAGTAGCTCTTATTAACTTGACATTAAAGGCACCCGCATTGTAAAACATACGCGAAAAGTACCTATCGCTGAGGCATGTGAAATAGAGGCTAAATTCCAAAATTGAGTTTGTCTGTATCTTGAATTTATCATTCATGCTACACTGAAAAATCTGCGTCAAATCATCCTCACACGAAAAAGGGCATGTTTAGATTATAAGTATACATGTAACCTTAATCTTAGAATAACAAATACTTTAGTATGGACAGAAAGCAGTGAGCATCGCGAAATGATGACTTAAATACATAAATAGTCAGATACCACGCATCCATAATTATAATAGAAGAGGCCCCATGTCTACATCGTAGTGTTGTAGTTGCTGAATTAACCTTTTTGGTACCTAACTTAAAACCTAGAACTTAGCTGCCTTTTCTAGGCACACTGACGCCTAGTAAGAAGCTATGTCATTTATTTACCGTAGCTATGAACAAATAAACGCATTGATAAAGTCCGCCGCACTGTCACCGTCTCGCGATTGACTGCGTTGGACACTGCATATTCGATCTAGTTTGTAAACGCTGCACGACAAGCGGCGATACTTTGAAGTATCATAAAAGTTTATGATTCGTTGTACTTAACCCACGTTTAACTAAAAACGGTTCCTTACTATAAACGTTTCATTCAATAACTAATATTAATTACATTTACTCCTTAAATGAAATATATTCTTGCAGGGACTGACTTAACCTACGAGTTCCTTAGCTAACCTGTTTTCTTTTAATATTTACGCGTACACAATGAGGGGGTTGTTGAGAGCTAGTGGTGACGAGAGGTGCATATTTTATGGTCATTTTCCGACCGGCAAGTAAACCAGGTCTTCGTTTACAGCTAATAAACAACGACACCAACATTCGCATGCATGTATGTAATTATTTTCTAACAATAGCAATGATTATTATAACACAATATTTCCATAAGTATCTAATATTCCTATTTTCAAAATAAAATCTTTATTTAATAATCGAATAATACCTTAGACCTTGCCGGCAAAATTGCCCGAAATGGTAACAATGCCGACAATATTCCTGCGATAATTTAAAAAAGTTATTAAAATCTATAATGTTGCCGTGCAAATAGAAAACCTGCCGGCAAAAATGGGTATATTCCCGGGTTAATCCCTTGTAAAAATAATGCTGCGAATGGGAATATGGCAACGGCACATCCTTAAATAACTAACAAATAATATTGGTTATTGCGATCGGGCATAAATAAAATAGTCAATTTCATGATCCACAAGATAGCCATATAACGGTGAATAAGAATCCCATTGTTTTTAAATTATATGTTTTGACGAAATAACGTAATAAATGTAGCTATTTATACTGTATGCATGTATATGTATAATGTACCTGCGTTATAAACAATGTTTGTTATGAACTCCTACACTATCCTGTTAACTTAGCCTTTTAAAAAATATTGCAAATTTAAATTTGCAAGACCATTCTATTTGACTTTACACTAATTTAATTTATACAAAAATTACTTCACTACATCTAGTATGCAATATAAAATAAAACGTAACATATTATGACCTGAATACAGACATAAATCCAACTATGTAATGAAACATTAAGTGAATTATGAATGATAGTAAACACTCCTATCTAACGTCGATACCAACTATCTTATGCTGTGCTAAATTGTACAAATAAACACAGTAAACAATACAGTAATATTAATTTTGACATTGCAGGAATTTAATCAACTGCAACCTTATCTACAAGTGTCCAATTGGGTCTACTTGATATTTTGCAGTCTCATCTAGCTTCAAGAATAACACATTACATTATCAGTACCTAGCTACCAGTGGCGGACCGTCAAATATTTCGTTCGGGAAGCCGGAAGAAAATAAACATCCTACATGTGCGAGTTTCATTGACTTCACTGACAGCTAACTGTAACTTTCTGGGTTGGTAAAGCTGTTAGGAATCGGTTTGTAGGTAGCCTACGTTACTGCTAGCTACTTAATGATTTTGAAGTATGATATTATGCTGATTCAATCAAGTGAATCTCTACGCAGCCCTACAAATAATACTTATTGTGATCCGTTCGTTTAATGCAATAAAGTAATTGAAAGTAACCTATACTTTAATAAGCTTGTGTTAGTAGGTACATTCGTAGGTAATTATAGTTGCCACGCCCTAGACTTCGAGTGGCAGCGGTTGGCGTGTGATTTAAAGACTGCAATATATTAAGCGTTTATTACTGCATTAATTATTATGTTTAAAATTATATAAAACATTAGTAACATTCATATTCACAACTAATGATGTGTATTATTGCTTGCTACGAGAATTACACGTATGGGTTTTTTATCACTAAAACTTAATCAATAAATTATCATTTAACACATAAAGCATTTATAATTTAAATATGTTGAGCAGGTAAATGTCGCTTGATCGGGATCAGTATTTAGCAAGAAAACCATGCCAAACTGTTGTTTCAGGCAGCAGCGCTACCGAGCAAATACATTGTATCTTGTTGGCTTGTATAAGACGATTAAAGTTACGCGCCTCGGCAATTTTCGTGTTTCCGAATCAGTAAGAATATGCAACCATGTCCAGCCGTCTGGCACCTCGTGAGTCACTAACGAGCTTCAAAAGACGTAGCAATGCGATTCAAGTATTTGGAAGTGTATAGAGTTGTTAACGCCCCCAGTTGATCTATTTCATTGCATGAAGTGACGCACTTTATCACGAAAAAGGATGCCCTCAACCCTGAAGAAGGACTCCATACGAGTTCAAAACGTGTCGGGCTGTTCCTGTAAATAAATCGTGAGTTAAGCCCGTTTTATTCCAAATGTTCAAGTCATCATAGAACCTAATCATAGAAAATTTTAGAAAATTTATCGTACCTTCTAGAATCTGATATAAACTGTATAGAACCTTGCAGAAATTAAAGAATATTCTAGACTATTAACGTCATGGAACCATCACAAATTTTATAGAAAATATCAGAATTATCATAGAACCCTGTAGACCTGAAACTAGAAACCTGAATAACAGAAATAACATTGGTTATCTGTCTCTGGATTTAAAAATAGACTATACCCAACAACTTGAAATACATTCATTTAATTTTCTAAACTATAATAAAATTTAAAATCTAGGTACCTGAGTACATAATTTTGTAACAGATCTAGATTATACTTATCGCATCGGTCGTATTTTAGAAGATAGGCGAAAATTGCCGAGGCGCGTATTTTTAATCGTAGTAGATACTGTAAGTATTTGCAGAGCCGTTGTATTATGACAGCATGACAACGCTGCCATATAATAGTAGATTGTTGCACCAAGCAGAAAGTGATTCATTATTGCGCCGAGTGTTGATTTGGAGCCCGAACGCTAGTGAGGGCTCTAAAAACACGAGCGCAATAACAAATCACTTGATGCGAGGTGCATAATCTGCTTTTCTTTCTACTACTGCTAAAAGTTGGTAAAAAACGTAAAGGGTTTAACTAAACCCAACTAGCGAAGTAAAAAGGATATTGGCACCTGTTATGACGCACCCTTAGAATTTTTATATAGCCTATGACACTCGCACGTTCTCCCCGAATCTTAAGATACCCTATTTATTAAAATCGGTCTATTGGTTCTGAAGTTAAAGTCGAAAATCCGAAATTTTCACAGAAATCTTGTATCTAGGTTATTAATTGTCATATTATGCCAATTTTTTTTTAAATCTTTTTGTAACCCATACTATCTTATCAGCCAGTACTTTGAGCATAATTAACATTTTAGACGAGACAATCACAGATCGATATGGCCGCCGATATGTGGCCTGTTTTTTTTTTTTTTTTGCTAACATTAAGTCCACAGAAGAGTGGTCGGCTGTCTCGTCGGACTGTGAATGGGCGGATTGGGTAGCTGTTGGTGTAAACTTCCTGATCAACCAACCAAATTAAAAAAAAATACAAAACAGTGCAATAATGAAATTTGTATGCAACTTTATTTGCTCTAGAGCAAATAAGGGCTGCTTTGTGCTGAGTATTTAAGGCCATTATGATGAAATTAAAGCGTAGTAGGAAGAAAAACATATTATTATACACATGTCATAGTACAAAATAGCGATTACAGCTTCGTTCAGTTTAATATTCAACTTTAATTTGCATAACGACATCCTGGTAACCCCCTGATAGTCAACTACTACAACTACAAGCCTATTGTCGGTGAATTTTTGGTAATCCATAAATGGTTCTATCGATTTAACGCTGACCGTACAGGTTGTTAAATAAGTCATGTTTGGAGTAAATAAATGAGATGTAATTGTTTGGCGGTAGATTGTGCAATGGCGTCTGACCCCGATTCATTGTTCTCTATACACCTCGTCGGTCAGTCCGCTAGCTCGTATCAACAGGAGGCGACGTTAATATTTAATATTATAATCTTACTGGTAAAGGAACAGCATGCACCCCATTTCATCGACATATGAGTAGGATATTTCTATTATGACCAGTTTCGTATATTAAAGATTTTATGTAGTCTTGCTTATGACGTCTTATTGGATTGTTTGGAAGATCTCAAAGCTTCATAATCGAGTATATCGATTTAATTGTTGAATAATCTGGCTCTCATTATACATGTACATGAATATGATCGATGAAATATCGGGGCTGTGTAGGGAACGATTGGATCTTAAATTACCGATACACAGAACATTGATGACACAGAACATTCATTTAGGTTTACGTTTGAATCAATCCTTATTACTATTACAATGTTACGCAGCTATAGAATAAAACGAGTAATTCGGCTTCGTCCAACAATCAGCTGATCTGATCACACGGTGCGTCCGGAAATAAAGGTAGCATCGGAACATCTCCCCTCGATCACATTGGCCCATCACTACGGTCGGTGTACCGACCGCTTCCGTTACTATTTTAATATCTCTCTTATTAAATTCGCTAACCTAGTCATAATATCGATACATGCCGGTTGCAGTGTGACCGCAACTAAATCGTGTGCCTATTGAAGAAAACAAGAAGCACAGGGGGCAAATAGCCCTAAGAGATGTTTCATATCTCCGAAGTATATAACCTTAACATTTAAAACAGGTTAAAAAAATAGGATTAGATTTGGATATACTAGGGAGGGGCTACTTGAATACACGATTATAAATAAAATAAAAACCGCTAAATGAATGGTTCAGCCGCTTGATCAGTTGGCTCAGCCCTTCAAACAGGATCGCCAGCGGTGGCGGCGCGTGCACGTCGTGTATTGAAGTGAGCCCCAGATTAAAGGTTGCCGTATAGGCGGTGAAAGTGGAAGATCGTGGGGCGCTAGGCGAAGGGCGCTGAAATAGTGTGTGAAACTTTTAAAATGGTCGATACTCGTACCGGCTCAGTATGAATAATAATTTGTAACTTTTGCTTCCCTATTTATATGATGAACTGATTAAAAAACAAAACAAACAAAAAAATCGCATAAAACGGAATAAGTTGCGTGTCTGAAATGAAATTCTCATATAGGAATTCTTTAGGTATTCTAGAAATGCATAAATAAGGAAAACAATACCATCTTTTACCTGGGAACTAAACCGATCAGAGCATCGACACTTACAGGACTAGAGGATTTCTGAATCGCTAACAATTCTTATTTCAATACTATAATTAATCACCAACTGTACAAGTGCATGCATTCAAATGTATACATGGACCGATTCAGAAACCTACGTCTTGCTTGCAAACCATGGACATGCGATGTAGCACATCGAGATGCCGTGGTTCAAAAATTCTAATTGTCGTGTCCCTTCCGGGTGATTCTGGCACTTGCTTACCCTCGATGCACGGGACCGCGGCTTATGAAGTGCACAGATCAACAGTAAAGCTGCATGTCGTCTAAAACATGCTCTAAACCTTCGCATCCTACCTTACATTACCCTACATTTAATACTGAACTTAATACTGTTCGATTGTCGCTATCACTCTCTTCAATAAGCTAAAAAATGTTTTATAAAAGTTCTTAAGGTGTTGGCCAAAACGTGCATTATTATAACATTTACTACTCATTCAGCATCGAAGCGCCGTATCTGAGTTTAGGCCGAGCGTTACTGAATAGAATTCGGAA
Source organism: Tortricodes alternella (assembly GCA_947859335.1). Classification (NCBI taxonomy): domain Eukaryota; kingdom Metazoa; phylum Arthropoda; class Insecta; order Lepidoptera; family Tortricidae; genus Tortricodes; species Tortricodes alternella. The sequence goes on from OX401970.1 coordinate 12,143,895, forward strand.
CTTATAATTTTCTATAAACCTAATTATAATAGACCGTCGTTAGACACCAATGGATAAACGAATAAACTAAGGACATCATTTCTGTCTGGGGTAGGCCGATAAAAAAAGGCTAAAACCTATTTAAAAGTGATGTACTTTCTTGTAGAGTTATCGTAGTTTAGCGTTGGGTGTTGTGGGGCGGTTTGAAGCCGTGCGTCATGCGATCGAGGAAACGGTGGAGGTCGTTGAAGCGCGGGCGCTGCGCGGGCTCCCGGCGCCAGCACTCGTGCATGAGGTCGTACAGCTCGCGACGGCAGCGCGGCGGCGGCGCGGCCGGCACGCGCGCGCCTCGCCCGCCGCGCCGCCACTCGCTCGCGTTCGCCACCACCTACGGCACACCCAGCCTCATCATTCATCACCAAATTGCCATACCAGAGAACTATCCAACTTCTTAAGTGATATTCGTTCGAAAAATCAGACCAGAAATGCATACACGTTATTTGTAGCTTTTTCTTACTTTATTGATAACAGATTGAAAGTACCCAATACGTACGACCTGGGTCGAGTAAAACATTAAAAAAAAATTCGTATTGCTGGAAATCAGATTGGCATGGCATCGACCATGATTAGCACCAAAATACTTTTTAGCTGCGAAGTTCACTGAGCTGAATAAATAGGTACGCTAATGGGTCGTTCATTAAACTGTTTAGAATTAACATTGTAGATAAAGTTTTAATGTGGAATGGCGTGGTGACAGATATACATACCTGCCTTGGAGAAAGACTACGATATTAACGCGAGTTTGAAAACTAGTCTAGCATACAACTCATAATGAAATGATAATAATGTGTATGCCTCATTTAACGTATTTAGCCGGACATGTCAAAATAAGTCTTTATATATAAGAAAAAGCGCCTGCATTCATCAACTTACAATATAAAGAATAAACACACACCTGGTCATCGTCCATCTCTTCGAAAGGCTTAGCCGTACAGAAAGTGAGTACCTCCCATACAGTGACGCCAAACGACCAAACATCGCTAGCGGGTGAGTACATGCCCTGAAAAAATACAAACTTGTATTCAGAACTGTGGGTTGTTAGATCAATTTGAACTCTTAATAAATAAGTCGCGAGTTACCATTAAAAGGCTCTCCCAAGCCATCCACCGAAGCGGGAAGCGCGACCCGTCTGGCATCACGTGGTAGTCACCCACGAACTCCTCACAGAACATGGCATAGTCCGATACTTTCACGTTCAGCTCCTCACTTACAGTTACGTTGCTGCACATTAAACATTTATCGATATTATTATAAGATGAACTCCAGCTGCATATAAATACTAGCTAAAAGCCAGAGGCGTATTTAAAGATTTGGCGCCCCGGGGCAGCTAGCTTTGCCAGCCCATTATGTAATAAAAATGTTGTAGGTAAGTTTGACAATAAAGGCTTCGCCGCTCCTCGCAACCTTCCGCCCCGGACCATGGCCCCCTTGGTCCTAGGTTAAATACGCCCCAGCTAAAAGCTCAGCTTTGTGATGGATCGCGAATCGTATGCCATACTATGTAGGTATATATTCAATACGAAAATATAAAAAAAAAATTACATGCAGACATAAGAAGGTTACATTGAAACTTAAGATTTAAAATCAGTAGGTAGGTTAGACTTTACAGCGAAAATTTGTCGTTATATTTATGAATATCGTTCATGTATGATGTGCGTGAACTGAAGAGAATAGTGTTATCTCCTTTTCTCCTAACGTAACACTACTGATTTCATATCATAAGCTAATCCTTTATTCTTAAGTAGAATTAAATAAATCTTCCTGTTTTCTACAAACCAACACGTGCGAATTTGTTTGAAAATTTTCTGTTCAATGCTAAGCGTTCTAAGTTGTAAGTCTCATTAAAGCAACGTTGGTTAAACTAACGGAAATTGCTTTATCTCTAACCAATATCAGCGACCTTCTTTTCCATGATGATACTGTATAATTTCTAGAAGGTTCCATGAAGTTTCTAGAGGGTTCTATGAGGTTTCCATGAACTTTCTAAAACATTCTATGAGGTTTATAGAAGGTTCCTTTAAGGTTCTATGAGGTTTCTAATTTTAGAAGATTATATGAAGGGTCCATGGCGTTTCTAGACGGTTCTATGGGATTCGAAGGTTCTTTACAATTTCTACAGAGTTCTATGACATTTCTATGAATTGTCTGATGGTTCCATGAAGTTTCTAGAAGGATCTATGAGTTATCTACAAGGTTCCTTGAAGTGTCTAGAAGACTCTATGAAATTAATAGTTTTTTTTTAGGTTCTATTAGGTTGTATACAGTTTATATAAGATTCTAGAAGGTTCAATAAAGTTTCTAAAATTATTTATGAATAGCGAAATAAAAACTTTCGTGAGTCATTACTTGAACACATGAAATAAAAACGGTGTTACTCACGATTTATTATTAGGAACGGCTCGACGCGTTTTAAACTCGTATGGAGTCCTTCTTCAGCGTGAGTTCGTTGGTTGCTCTGATCGCGACTGCACTAAACCCTTGAAGAAGGGGACTCCAAATATTGAGCAAAACCGTTTTTATTTCGAATCATAATTTTCTATGAAGTTTCTAGAAAGTTCTTTGAGGTTTCTAGGTGTCTATTACTTCTTCATAGAGCAGTCTAGGATTCTAGGCTGTTCTATGAAGTTTCTAGAACTTTAGGTATCTGATGTTTGTAGACGTTACTGTTTTTTTTTAAAGTTACTATGAAGTTTCTAGGCCCTATGAGGTTTCTAGAAGGTTCTATGAACCATCTGGGGGTCACGAACTGCAGGTTGAAAAACACTGGTCTAGTTGACAAAGCATTACACATGCCTCATTCGTTCTGTACTTTCCAATAGATGGCGTTAGTTGTAAAATAACTACAAAGCTGTTTTTTTAAATACCTATTTGTTTGTAAAATTATTAAATCATGATAGATAACACATCTAGACATGAGTTAATATTACTATGTTAAAGCCAACACCTAGAAGTGTGATAGTTTAGCCGTAAAGTATACCACAAAAAAGCACAAGTTGTGGGATAGTGTCAAAAGATAACGAGAAGAAAAACATCGATTTACCGAGCGGAGAGATCCCGGTGCACTAATTCGAATGACTCCAGGTATTTCATGCCGGCTGCGATTTGGCAACATATGTGAATCAAACTCGAATAGCTGCAAGGGAAAAAAAAATGTTTATAATTTGGTGGAGCGATAACGTCCAGTGAGGTGTTACCGTACATACTTCAATTTGTTGTCCGGTTTCAATATCGAGGGCAAGGGTGCAGCGTTGCCGCGGTCGAGCGCCGCGCACGGGGGCTCCAGCAGGCTCAGGCCCAGCACTCGCGCGAGCTGCGGGTGCTTCAGCCCAGCGCCCCATGTCGCTTCTCTGGCAAACGCCGCCCTGAACATGAAACCGTCTCTAATCTGATTAACTTTTCACTTCTATACATTATTCTTTAAATTTGTTTGTTAGCGCATAGGTATAATGATATGGACGAGTGAAGAGACAGAATATAGTAAGTACTTATAAGTATTGAGGTTCATAGTATAAATTTAGAGTATCGGATTTCCTTTACAATAATATTCTCGACCTAAATACTTACGCATACATTGTTTATAAGCCACGCATACCCGATTTTTATTATTTATAATAAAAGTCAGTGAGGCGTGGCTTGGGGGCGATAGAGGAAGGGCGTACTTGATATCGTTATGGCAGCCGCGCCACAGCGTCTTCACAACAACGAGCCGGCGGCGCGGGCCGCTCGGCTCCTCGTCGTTCAGCTCCTCGATGCCGTCCGTCTCGCACACCTGGAGCTGCAACACGTCACCGAACATGCCGTCAGCTGTAATATGAATTAACGTAACCGCCAAAAGTTGACTTTTCAGGTCTTTTTTTAATTTAATGTAAAATGTTTATTTAAAAACACCATATAAAGCTTACTATCATAGTTTTAAAGATGACATGGTGCTTACGTTATTTTTTTTTTAAAAACAAATGCGACACTTTAAGGTTTTTGAAAAAAACTAATAACAGCCATAACGTATCTCACAGAACATACAACCTACTTTTTTTCGCCCTGGGTCAATCTGGTCAATACATTAAAAAGTATTTCCAAATCTGTCGTTTACATTAACCTACAAGGGGCGATTTTCATAAAATATAATATGGTTACATCACAAAAATGAGTTGAAATGAAAAAAAAAAGCCTTGATTTTTCGTTAACGTAACCGCAATTTTTTTCATAATATCAAGAATTTAAAGACACCAAACGACAGAACGGAAAATTTGCAGTCGAACTGTGAATATAACTCAATTTCGTCATTTTGGCGGTTACGCTAATTCATATTACAGCTGACGATACCTTACTGTCCGCACTTATCACACAAGTCGGTACATCCGTTCATATAACAAAATTCAAATCAAAATAAATCAGGCGCGGATACAGGATTTCGAGGAGGAGGGGGATTTTTGTGTAATTATCGAATTCGTTCTAATCCAAAACTAAGCCAGGGAGGACAACTATATTGCAATTGTTTCAATATCAGTGCTCAAATATAAATTAACATTTTGAGAAAAAAAATAGAGCCTAATATAGGTGTTATTTCTGAAGAAGCTACGTCTAACACGTAAACTAATAAATGCGCTGCCGAGCCGCAAGCAAAAGCAGCTTTTAAATACCATCCCCAAAGTCTATGTAGCCAATTTCAATTCAGCGATTGAATGCCAAAAATTGCTATGCAAATGGATTTTTGCATGCGACGTGGCGTTCGAATCTGCTTTCGATTCGAACGGTATGGCTGGGGATCGAAAGAACCTTTGAATGTTAGAAGTATTTGTAGTAAATAACTGTAGAACATTGACAACATTGTAAGCATTTAAAAACGAGCAAGTGCGTGTCTGACTCTGTAGTACCCCTATAAAATTATACGAGGGGTAACTTCCGGAAATTCCAATCTCAACAATATTTGGAACTTCGCTCCTAAGTGTATATCATTAACTTATATTATCTGTAGAGATAAATAACGGTGACATATCGATAGTCAGATAATGAAGTCTCACCAAAAGAGTTCCTTTTTTACCTTTGAGGTCCGAACTCCTAAAGACGTTGTTTGTTAGGCTATACCTAAAAAATATCACAAACCTACAGTGATTTAGTGCACAGCACAATGTGAGTTCATTTTCATTTTCAGCCGTTGAAGCGCGATGGTGTAAACAACATACTGACACACACACTTACACGCTCACAAACTTTCGCGTTTATACTCTTAGTCTTATTCATTCATTCCGGCGAAGGAAGTGACGATCTCCTGCCATGATTGTATATAAATTCTATATTTTAAATAGATAAAAGGGTAGACATTTGCATTTTTATTTCGCAGTACGTAGGAACTTTCCAAAGAAATACCTACTTGATGTAACATAGCGAGCGAGGGTAGAGAATTTCCTGTATATTTCGCAAAAGCCTACTTTGGCCTAGTTTCTAAGTTTACCGAGCGTAGAAAATGGCTTCGCGCCTAGCGGATTTACAGGCCTCGAGAAAAAGCCTTTATAATAAAGGTGTCTTCAGTATTTAAAGTGCTAGTCCATTTCTCTATTTGCTGCGTTTTATTCATAGTATTGACTTTATTTGATATGTTGTTGAAAAAGAGACTATTTGTACAATAAGATGTTTTACTTATACCGTTTGACTTGAACAAAGAACTATCTTACAAGTAATTACATCAGAGTTGTATCAGATTCCTTACGGATAACATCAGAATAAGTGGATCGTTCACAAGGGTAGGAATAAAACAAGTGAATCTCTAACTAATGGAATTAAAGTATTGTTTGTTCAGGTGTCCCGCAGTTGTGTGTACTTCCTGTAGAACAAACGCGCCCGGTAAACAGACGACTACAAAAAGAAAGGGTGGGTTTTCGGTGAAAGCGGGGAAACGTAAAGTAAATAAGGAAAAATAAAGAAACACGGAAGTTAATCACTTATGGCTACTAATGTTGGTTAGAAATCAACTTGCAAGTAACCTGCTATTCAAGTAATTATGTAAAGGAACTAAGTCGGTGGTAAGTGATTCAAACTGTCACAAAAAGGACATAGTGTGAATAAATTTACAAGCGGACAGTCGTACGGGCATTGGACTGTACATGTTGGAATTCCGCTCGGGTCGACTGGGCCCTCGCTGCAGTGTTAATACGATTAACTAGGAACCATGGCGGGTCATTTTTGTTTCGATTTTCAACGGCTTTACGGCTGTTCCCCCTCGGTTTGCTCAGTATAAACTTAGTTATCTCGCTTGCTTTTTGTTACGCTTTTGTAACAGTTTACGGAATGTTATGTTATCAAATCACTTAAAGAACCACTTACCTTGAGTTAAAGGTTCGTAAAATTCGAGCATAAAGTAGACCTAAACTCTTCTTAATTACCCGACGATTAATTTATTAAAATAACGAAGTATTGTGTATGTATGTGTATACACAAACAATACTGCGTTTTAAACGTAGATGTAAATAATAATTCATTATCGCGTATTAAATCCTGTTTTTAATAATAACACACAATGTTATGTGTGCAAATCATGTTGATGAGGATCCAATTATAATGCAATGCTACTAAAATGATAGAAAATAATGAATGAGTAAGAATAAAAAGAAATTCTATCTTTTGGGCGGGGTGGGGGCTGCATCTGGGAGGATGGGATTTCGGTATGGTTATGCCATGACGCTTATAATGCTATACATAGGTACTATCGCCGCGTCCCAGTTCTACAATTAGATCCGCAAACGTAAGGTCCGCGCCTTTCTTGCAGGTGATAGATTGCGAAAAGTTTGTATTGCGTCAGTGTCATTACTGCCGAGTTAATTTTAGAATATTAGAAGTTATGCAATGCCCCTGCATGCACGTTTCTTAACTTCTGAGACGGGCAGAAAGGGCGGACAGACGGACGGACGGCTTTACGGAGGGACCCCAGGTGTTAGGTGTGATTTTCTTTTCTTTTTGAGATGGTTCTGCTTGTTTTTGATACGTTCTGCTTCTTTTTGTGTTTGTTGGCTCATTTTTAGGGTTTCGTCACCTCAAAAGAACAAAAAGAACCCTTATAGGATCATTTCGTTGTCCGTCTGTCTTTCTGTCCGTCCGTCCATCCGTCCGTTCATCCGTCGGTCGTTCCGTTCATCCGTCCATCCATCTGTCCGTCTGGCTGTCTGTCTGTCTGACCATTTTCTCAGGAAAGCGTGGAGGTATCAAGTTGAAATTAATATCAAATACTAAGGTCTGCAATGTTCTAGAGCTAGAGATACTGGCAAGGGAATCAAAACCTATAGGATACTTCCCTATGACCTAGAATCATGTTTGGCAAACAGCAATGTCTTATTATATAGCAAAAGTAAAGAGAAATGTCCGAAAACCGTAAATTTGTAGTTACATGATATACAAAACATTGTTAAACGGAATAACCTCTGTAAGGTCGTATCACATTCGACGGTTGAACAGAGATAGGAGCTTGCGAAATTTATTTTACGTCTTATTTCATAGGTAAGGTAGGTTGTAAATGGTTACCCGATTGTTAAAAGCAATTTCTTTCAATTTTAGGGTTTGTACCTACAAGGTACGGTCTGTTTTTCATAGGTACGTACGGTAAGCTCGGCGCGCGAGGCAAATTTCGCACTTGACCGGCTTTTTTTTTCATTGTTGTCCTCCTTTTTTGATTTCATTTTGACGTCATACATGCAAGTGACGACTATGACCTTCCCGCGGATCCATTTCCTCCGCCTTCAACTCCGGTGGCTATGACTCCTCTCCTTCCTCCTCCTTCGGATGTCGTGTGCTCCAACTTTCGTGCGGCAACTTTCCTTGGCAGCCAAGGTGTCTCTTTCACTTCCGTCTCCGTGAGTACTCGAAGACTGACGGGGACCCTCTTTCAACGTCAAGGTAGCAACACGTTTAAATTTTTTGCAAGCTTTTTATTAACTTGCAATGTTTTTATGTATGTATATATGTTCGGGTCAAATCTTGCAAGCTGAATTAGAACCAAACTTCCTCTTATCCTACTGAGCAGAATTTTTAAATGTTGGTTCAGATCCGATGACGATGCAGTAGCTCCAGATAAAGAAACTCTTCAATCGGTCAACGGCACAGATACGAAATCTTGCGTTCGCATTTTATTGCAAAGTGCAATGGGCGAAAAGCTTGTTATAAAAATGCAATTTAAAAAAAAATCTTATTGTATTCAATCCGTTTCTTGGGGCTCATGATGGACGAAACAAGGTAATCAAGGAAATGTGTCAAAATATGGTCGTCACGGTTTATTTTACTCTGGACTTTTTGGAACTTTTGCCTAATTACTGTTTTCAATTTAGCTTCCAATTCAAAGAGCGCACGAGCGAAGTTGCACAGTGAAAATATAATAAGGGTCGCATGGTATTAAAGCGTTGGTGGAGGGACGTGAGGCAGGTGAGAGGGGGCCCGGGCCTTGAACAGCGAGTAGCGGAAAGCCCCCCTCAAAGGCGGAATGAGCAGATTGCATTTTCTTGTTACGGTCAGTAATCAATTTTTATGAGTATTTTTGTGGCCCAGCGGCGTACACGCCCGCGGCCCGCTGTTAGAGTAGCTACCAGCCCCCTTAGCACACTAGTTTTAAAGTGCAGTTACACGTGCAACATTTTCACGGCAATATGTGGCCGGCAACTATAGGTTTCTTGCTCTATCGTACGAAGTTAGAGTTAGAAAGCGATCGCTGCCGGCTTTAAATTGCCGTGAACAGTTGCTCGTGTAAACCAGACCTTTAATAGCGCAAATAGAGCATGCGTCTCTTTCGTATTCGAAATTTTCGAATTCTGTTGAGCAATTGTCGAAATGACGTAAAAGTGCAGTTACACGAGCAACTTTTCACGGCAATTTATAGCCGGCAACTTCGTACGTTAGAGGAAGATGCCTATATTTGCTGGCCACATTGCCGTAAAAATGTTGCTCGTGTAACTGCACTTTAATGTAATGACCTTTCAAATACATCAATTAGAATAAGAATTGGAATAATATTTTTATTGACATAAGATACAATTTGTTCTTAACTATTATATCCGGCGGACCCCAAACTAGGCAAAGCCTGTATCTTGGGCGTCCAGTGAGTGCGTTTGACATGGTAGATAGTACAATTTTGTAATTAATAATTTATGGAACAGAAAGACTTAAATTAATAAAACTAACAAAATTAAAAATTAAAAACAAAAACACAAAGGATACGTGCGCCGTGTGTGTGTGTGTGTGTGTGTGTGTGTGTGTGTGGGTGGGGGTGGGTGTGGGTGTGTGTGTATGTGTGTGTGAGTGTGTGCGCGTCGGTATGTGAGTGTGTGCGCGTCGGTATGTGTGCGTGTATGTGTGTGTGCCAATGTATGCATTTGTTAAATTCCGGTAATTTTCCCGTGTGCATTTAGGTTCTCCACTTCAGAACCTCTTCAGCGAAGAAGTTCGCGATTTAGCGAAGAAGTTCGAAATCAATACAACCCATAACCGTACGTCATAAATTAAACCTAGGAATTCACCATCCCTCTTTCAGGGCTTCGCTCAAGCCTGGGACAAGCAGACCAAGGGCAAATCATCAAGCTCCAGAAATGCGCTTTCTTAACTGAAAGTTACTAATTGGCAACATTTGCATTGGTTTTGTTCATCGGCATGTCATGCGACGCCACGGCTTAGTTAGTTTCTCACGCAAAGGCTCAGTCTGGGGCCTGTTGTATAAATACTTGTAACTTGTAATACAAGCGGAAGCCTCTTTTCAACTTATTTTATTACAAAGAGACTTCCGCTTGTATTACAAGTTACAAGTATTTATTCAACTTGCGGCTAGCGTGCTTGGAACAATGGGTCAAATGGGAAAATTGCTGGCGATGGCATATTATATATATGTTTAAATTATTAATTTGTATTATATGTTCTTAGTTTTGTAAATATAGAATACAATCATATTTATGTACAAATTTTAATCTTGTAACTCGCAGCCTGACTCAATATGGAGGGCTAGGAATCGTGAGTCTGAGCTGATTGTGGTTATTAGATAAGTTTGTTTTAGCTTGATGGTCAGGTGGCATGCTTGTGAAGAGAGATGCCACTTACGGCCGAGAGAATAACTAAGTTTGCTAATCATTCGAGATAACGGCATAACCGGAACTGCTCAGCTGACCGTTTGTGTCCGTAAACTATCCGACGCCAGTATTTGCAAAGAACAAATCAAGAGGAAGCTCTAATTTGTATAAATAATTGTAATATAGCCCCATGTTAAAGTCCATAAGTTACTTTAAGTAATATTCAAACAGACAAGCGATCCCGTTTTAGAAATTTTACATTGGTTGTGCTGATTGCGCAATTTCTGCATAATATGTGAAATTACAAAAAACCTTAGGTATAAATGATAAAAAAAAAAACCAAATTCTTCTTGGTTCAGGGTTAAAACTCGCGGATTGATGCTAGGTATGAATTCAAATATTACTTAGATATAGTATTTGATGCAACGGCTGTATAAAAGTGCAGTCACACGGGCAACTTTCCACGACAATTTATAAGCGGCAACTATAGCTGTCTTACTGTATATATTTATATATAGTTTTTCTACGACTACTTTTAAATGAAAAACAAACAAAATAGGTTATTTGGAAATGTTGGCAGTAGGCGTGTTAAGGCGTGCATTACATTGCCCAATTTGCAGAGCGCTACATTAGTGCACTAGCTAGTGCACTAGATGAGCGAGCGTCGTAGAGCCCATACAACTAGCTTGGATTCCTAACTGTCTAATTGTCTTTAGTTATAGTATAATACAAAAGTGCTACGCTGTCTAACCTAGCGCTCAGCAAATGCCTGCTTAAGTAATTTGGTTGTTGAATTGGTATTACAGCATTTAGTTATAAACGATACGAGAAAAGTTCGTGTCCAATGAGAGCTCTTTTTACTTTTTTGAACGCAGTAAACCGTGCTTTTATGAGTCATAGATTATAGACGTTTTCAGAGACTTATTCTCTATGTTATTATCCATTCTATAATCTGAGGTTATTATAATAGTTTTTGTGACGGATACAGAGAACAGAAAATTTAAAAATGCTTTAAAATTTACCTTTTAGCGCTACAAGGTGCAGTGCCTTCTGGAAGTGAGACTGTCATTCCCGATATGATAAGAGACGGGGATATAAAAGGACATAACATATCCACATACAAACATATATATGCATTAATATTAAATATACTTACTAAACATTACTGCAGGGACAAGTAAGTGGGCCCTATAGATAATTTAGAAGCCCTAGCTCGAAGAGCGAGGACTTTTGTAATACGAAGCCAGGATGGATAATTGCGATCGAAGTATGTATATTTTTGTTATAAGAAAGATATATATTGTTATAAGGTTCATAAAGTAAACATACATTCGAAACAACCTAAATAATGCACGGCACGATTCACAGCTTTGCTTTTAATTTTTTTAATCATATCTAAATTATTCGGCCACGAATGTCAAATATTAAACTCATTTACTAACATTTTCTGACATTTAGTCTGACGGACTTTTATAAAACCCGGCCTTAAATTAAGTCTTTTTTTATTATTGAAATTATTATTATAATAATTGTATTAAAAATAAAATATAAGGTTAAGAAAAATAATATATTATTTTGTCTTCAATTACTTTGATGCAAACCTCTTACGTCACAAAAACACTATTCACATAAATAGATTAAAATGAAAATGCTATGATATGAAATGAATGTTGATACAGTATGATTCCAAATTCAAATTTATTCGATTTACTGTAGACTATGTTACGCAAGTAATTGCAGCATTTTAGCATTTTTAATATCACTTTACCGACCGGTAGCTACTTCCCGTGCGGGCAAAGTTTAATAAAATTGTTGGTAACTAGCTATAACGAATACCGACACGTTGCGTGTCATGTGCGACGACTGAAGCGCCGCGTTTGTGGACGCACGGCGGGTTTAAATAATCCGCATCGACATATATCGCCGTTCGATCTCCATTTCCATTAGGAATTCCAGACGGATAATTGAGATTATCCATTAGATAGCCGCACGTTGGATCCTGCTACGATATCACTATTAAATAAGCTGTGATATAGTGTATAATATCTTTATTTGATGTCGGCATTTGAGCTACAGTACATATTTTAGAAGTAGAGGAGAAATTATAGGTTGCATGTTTTATTGGTTGGATTTAGTTTTGGTGACATGTTGTCGAACGGTAATTACAAGGGTCGTTGTGGCGGCCGGCGAGCGGTAAGCGGCGGCGGCGGTGGCGGCCTAATCGTTTACCTCATTCCAGGAGGTAATTTAATTTCGGATCGATAGCTGAAAAAGAAAATTTACGGGTTCCGTTTTTTAGGCTTCCGCACCTCAAAAGGAAAAAACGAAACCCTTATAGGATCACTCGTGTGTCTGTCTTTCTGTCTGTCCGTGTCACAGCCAAATTGTTCCGAAACTACTGGACCGATTGAGTTGAAATTTGGTATACATATGTAAGTCGGTGACCGCAACACGGACGCGTGACGTAAATATACGAGTATGAATTTTAAACATGGGGCCACTTTTGGGGGGTAAAATAGAAAATAAAATAAAAAAGTTACGTAACCTATATCGTGTGACATATCAAATGAAAGGGCTTATTGAGTGTCTTAAATATATTTTCTTTTGGATTTCAAGTAAAATTGTTTAGAAGTTATTTAGGAAAATAGGCGAAAATTGACCATTCCCCCCCTTATTTCCGAAATTTTGAAAAAATACCGTATATAGTTCTTTACCTATAGATTACCGGAAAACCTATAAGAAGTCCATGGTATTTAAAGCAACGTAGTAAATTTCAGATAATGATGTATGGAACGGAACCCTCGGAACGAGTTTAACTCGCACTTGTCCGGTTTTTCATACCTATCCACTCTTGTAATTTTATACAGCAGCTTGACGTAAAATGAAATAGGAATATGTGCTCCAACTCATGTATATAGGTACAACTTGTAAATGCGCGGGTTTAGAACTTTACTACAACGTAGTTTAAGCACAGAAAGGAAATCTGTGGGTAGCGCGCTCGGCTCTCACCGCTGCAGCAGGAATGTTCGCCAAACAATCGCATGTTTCGATGCTGTTTTTCCATTAAGGGGGAGTGTCCTGGTTCGTCTTCCATAATAATAAAAATATTACTTAATTTTGTATTTATATGATTTCAATGTAAAATGGACTAAAAATGGACTACTGTCATGATTTTTGGTTTCAAGATCGACATTAAAACTATGTAATTTTTGTGTTGCATTTAATATTGATAATGTAATTATTTTTAAGAAAACGACTTTATTAATTATTTTATGAATGAGGCATTGCGTGATTGATGAAATCATAAATATACAAAAAACTTAACCAAGTTACATTATAATAGCTATTATCAGTTTTTGGACGGAAATCGAACCGTTGGTTCCACCTTAAGCATTTCTACCAGTCTAATTGCGAATAAATTCGATCTCTGTTTTGATGTTGAAAACATCTTTGTTTTCGACACAATAGAAACACAATAGAAATACAGTTCGGATACCTCCTGGGGTGTAACTTTAGCATGAAATGACGCACTTTGTACTGGAAACGGTTGAGGTGTTTTTAAGTTTCATTTGACAATTAATTGTTAAGTTTTTGATGTTTGGGAAAAAATGGATATACTAACATATGAATAATATGATAAAATGTTGCAATAAACAGATACTTAAATCAAAGTTCACATCGTAATACAATTCCACTAATCAATGGTCACAAGTCACTTCATTGAAGTGGTGGAGAATGCTATGGATAGTGCTTAGGAAAACGGGGTAATTACACAAAAGATCCCATAGGGTCGAAGTGTATCCGCAAGGACCCCACCCTCTAAGATAAGATAAGATGAGAAATCAATGGTTATGGTCCGCGAGCCAGCAACAGATTTTCATTACCAATTCCCTCTCGGACGATAACTCGTAACCTGCTTCAGGGAGTTGTATCATGAGGCCTCGTGAACGTCAGCTGCGGTTCCGTGGGTGGGTTGAGCAGTGGTAACCTCAAACGCATGTAGTTTTTTTTTAAATCTTTCCCTCCTGATTGACAATTTATCAAATTATAGTTAACCCAATAATTATCTTGAAGGAAAAAAGGTCAGCTGACTATAAAGTGGTGAATTGATGACCAGTTGACGTGTAAATCCACCTCTTTATAGTCAGCCGACTTTTTTATTCTTCGAGATATTGGGTTAGCTTTAATCTGACAAATTATCGAAAGGGAGGGTTTAGTAAAAAAAAAAACAAACAACCTACTTCGAAAAAGCAGGAGGTTCTATTCTATTCTGTTGTATTTTTTTGTGTGTTACCTCCGAACTCCGTCATTTATAAGCCGATTAGAAAAATTATATCGTTAATCAGTAGGGATATCTCCAATTTAGTCCCGTTATAGTCAAAATTGAGGTGTGATGAGAGGATCTATGAGGTATCGATGGAACTACTCAACTATTATAGGCACGCGTATAACAATTTTAGTATTTTCTACGTTCCGAAAGCATTATTTTGTGAAATCGAACTGTTGATGAAGACCATAGATGATCACCGAAACTCTTTAATGATAAATGTTTCATTTTAATTTAAATTGGTCGTCATATGTAAGTACCAACGGCATTTTATTAATATATATTTTACTTTTTGCGCTATGTAATTTACTTTTAACTTTAGGAAAAAATAACAAAGGCCCGCAAAGCATTAAAGTAAATATGTGTAAAATTACGATAGTATTTAATTTTTTTCTATTGAGTATGTACTCAATAATACCAATCCAAATAACTATACAAAACGTATTTGAAAATTTCAAAGGCGGTTACAGCGTAACGTATTTTATGTTGGCAGATTTAAGTATCGAGTGTAGACGGCCGTAGCAGCTGGCAGAGATTACTCTAACGCAGCCCGATTAATGAGAAAAGCCGTGCTCTGCTCAGAACGATTAGTATTAGTTCATGATTGATTATAAATGTCAATTAACTTTGATTAATGGCCCAGAGAACAATGGCAAATCAGTTATTACACCGGCTGACTGCTCCATACATGATAGAAAAAAAATTGTTGCACGGAACAATATTCTTGACTATAGGTAATCTGCAATCAATGTCATGTAAAAAAAATCAAAACCTTACTTTTTCTATGCTCTATAGCGTCACATTAGAGTGAAAACCTCATTAGTGCAAAAGAGATAACTTTTCAGGAGGAAGAAAAACTGCGTACAATAATTTGTTTTCTTTTCAGAATCGTAATAAAATATAAAGACCGAACTTGCATTCCCGAGGTTTTCACTCTAAGGCGACAATAGGTAAGAAGTTGCGAGACCTTAGATTACCTAGTAATGGACCTGATATTGCCATAAATACGCGAAAAATATAACGCGTTTGGTTGAGATTAGCGGGGAGCGAGAATGCCTACACGTAAATAAAAGGTATTATGACATCTGGACTCTTGAATTTGTACAGAAAGAGTTGACTTAGAAACACACTTATAATACACACCGCTGTCACACGTTGCGTATGGTGTGTTTCTAAGTCATCTGTTTTCATGCAAACTCAAGAGTCTAGATGTCATAATACGTTACATACGTGGGCTCAGTGTGTCTTTAACATCCAGGTAACTCACAAACGTAGTAGCTAATTATATACACTGTGGTCTGGTTTCTGAAACGCTTCCTATACTGAGTAAGAATGCAGTTAGTTACAAGGCCAACATTTTCACGGCAATATGTGGCCGGCAACTATAGGCGTCTTCGTCTAACGTACGAAGCTAGAGTAAAACAGCTATAGTTGGCGGCTATAAATTGCCGTGAAAAGTTGCTCGTGTAACTGCACTTAAAGATTTCTATGACATAGTGTCTGTTCGATCACCTCAATTTATTTTTAAGGATCGCATTTTCGATTTTTCACCGTCAAATTTACCTACGTGATTCTCCGATCAAATTACATTCGGAAGGTCGGTTAGTCGTTACATAAACATTTCAGAACTTCAGCGTAAAACGAAACAAAAAAGAAAAACGTAGTATAAACAATACTGGTTGAAAAACTTTAGAGAACTTGAACTTGACAGCAGCTTGTCATGATGTGATGCCAAACAACATTTTTTGTACATAATTTTGGAAAAAAAACACTTAAAAATATAAAAAATGGAAAATTTTCTGTCAACTCTTAAAAACAAGTTTACAAAGAATGAAGAAGGTGAGTTTAAGATAATTAATCAATTAATTGTCTCGAAACCTAAGCATAAGGCAGGTTAGAGATAGGTTAGTTGACCCCTACAACCTCGGTTCGTTTGCAGAACCACGAGTCACGCAGCCATTAGTTCCTTCACTTGCGGAACGTGAGTAACAAAAACGGATTGGTTTAGTTTGGTTATGTTTGTCTTTAGTAGCTCATGATTGAGAACAATTGCTACGGCCTATTTTAATCCACAGAAAAAGAACTCCAAGAAAGAAAGAAAGAAGAAGTACGAGGAACTTTGGCTAAAGTCGATCCGAATACTCTAGTGGATGTGGATGATATGGCCGAGCTGACTGAGTCGTCTGCCGCCAGTAACAGCAAGAGTGAGAGCGTAAAGCCCCAGCCTTCGAAGGCGGAGCTTCCTAAGCCGACTGGACCCGCGTCCGATACAATACTTGGCTTCAAAATACTGAGGAAGCGAGAAGAAGAAGATAAAACTGAATACATGCCCAACCCAATTGAAGACGACATATTCATCTACTATGACTGATCAAATTATTAAGGGCAGGTTTTATATCGACTGGTATTTTCTAACTTTATCTTAAATAAATATTGAAATTCATCTCCCATTTTTTTGTTCTTGTATATAGTAATTTTAGTGTGGCGCTGCCCAGCGCCTCTTTTCGGGAACGCTAAGTGATTCTGTAGCGATTCGCGAGCGAGATTTCTCATCTCGCTCTTGCGCATTACCCATCGTGCGGAAGAGTAGAATGAGAAATCTCGCTTACGAATCGCTACAGAATCACTTAGCGTTCCTGAATAGAGGCGCTGATATACTTATTTAAAGTTGTGCTATTATTAATTTCACGAAAAAGACTTAACTAGAAAGTTGTTCTTCGTCAACAGAACCTCACTCTAGCGGCGAATACTGTTTAAGTACTACTGAAGAAGACAATGCGCGGAAAAATAAACAGCGAAAATGCAAGTAGGTAGGTACGTTTCCTTTTGTGGTCTTTGCGTGCCGCAGTGAGAAACGGTTGTGTATATAAGTACTAGCTCTTTCCCGCTGGTTTCGTCTGCGCAATTTTTTTCAGTACCCTCTAATAGCTGAGACTAAATAGCACAAGTTAGAAAAAATGCGTAAGAATGAAGAAGTTAAATTTAAAAAAAAGTGGGGTTTCGTAGTGTTCTCACCTCACCGTTGTTGCTCACCCACCTTATGAGTTTTCTCTGTCATACAAAATGTAATGTAGGTAATGGATAATAGTAGTTTATGCAACGGTTGCATAATGATAGGCCTTAAAACACTAGTGCGGTTTTATGAAACGAGCTTTTAGCGAGTTTCATAATAAGATCGCACGTGTGTTTTAAGGCCAAATTATGCAGAGTTGCATACATAACTTTATCTACAGACATATTATAAATCCTCCATGATGGGTTCAGAAACAATATTTTCTGGCAACAAGTTATTTGTTGCATCGTGGCCGCATATTTCCGATATCCGGCGCATTTTCACATCGCACACACTCCGAGAAGACTACTACTATTCATATTTTCAACTAAAATGTAAATTACAAACAACTTTTTCTATTCAATTCAACAACAATTCTACTTTCGTTCAGCAAAACACCAACATAATGGCTGCAATTCGATCCTCCGTCAAGACCATTTTTTTTTTAAATCATAGACAAACGAATGAAGTCTCTATTCTCATGTCACTCGAGATCAAATTCCTACGGTTTTTGATTACACTATGGAGGTTTTATGATATGGGTGTAGATAAAAAACTTTGTAATAATGGAATGGTACTCTATGAACATCATTAAAGTTTTGTTGTTAGGGTAGGTGAAGCCCAGATGTGAATGTTTAAGCATTTGGTCACTCGCTACTGTTAAAAACTGTCAGTACTATAGTGTACAGTTAAACTATCTCGAATTTGTCTTCCCCAATACCTCAATATTAACAAAAGTACAAAATAGATAATATTACTAAGACAGATAGATGGCCAATTATCTATTTCGATGTCCCGCTGTGCTGGGACTATAAGTGAAATAACACACAAGAAGAAGAAAGTAAGATAAGTAGAGAAATACTCACGCTCCCATATGGGCCCTCGCCTAAGAACGTCACCGGCCGCATGCGCCCCCGCGGAAAGTCCAGCAGGGGCGCCACTCCGTTTGGGGGCTCGGCTTCTGGGAGTTTGATAGAGGTGAATAGGCCTGGGGCCGTCCGCTCGCGGCGGCAAGTGCGCTCCTCGGGGTATGTCTGTGGACAAAGAAACAATTGTTCAAAACCATTTAAACTAGAAGCTACTTCTCGTCCAAAAGCACGATAAGGCGTACGGATCGTAAGGTCTAGTTATATGACATTCTCTGTCGGAGCGTTTCAAAAACAGCGCCTTTATTCGGGAACGCTATATGATGTTGTAGCGACTCGTTAGGGAGATTTCTCATCCCTCTCTTCCGCACGACGCGTAATGCGCAATAGTGAGGTGCGAGACTCGCTCGCGGGTCGCTGCAGTATCACTTAGACGTTCCCGAATAGACGCCCAGCTGCCACTTTAGAGTGTGGTGTAATTTTGGTTCCTTTAGGCCCTTATCACATTAAGGATTTGTGGGCGGGTGTCAAGCAATTCATCTGCTAGCGAGCCCACTGCGCCTACGCAGCAAGCTCATCACAGCATAACCCTGCTAGAAAATTGTTTACCTATACGTCTTACGATAGTGCATGCTCGAAGAAACGTGAAGGCTGAAACCCACTGCGACGCACGCTGTGCACGGATACTTAGCTTTGGGTGACATTACCGACATTTTGATTTGATACAAAGCGAAGCTTATTAAGTGCACGTGCGTAAACTGATGAAATCACCCAAGTACGCAGCTGCAGTGGGGTACCGCAGCGTTAACATTTTAAACAGTAAACGTTGTGCGACACGATCATTGAATTTTTAGGTTCGGACATACCTAATGGCCTTTATGGGTGATGGTTTTGGTGCGGCTATCATTTTTGCAATTAAGGTAAGTTTTAATTTCTGATTTTTGATTATTTTCGGGATATTAGCTCAACTGTCATAGACAAGCGCAAGCGGCAAACTGAGCTTGAGTTTGCGGAACTCCGCATTATTGTTGCCACACACGCGACTCGCCCTCTCCACCCTTCTACTGTTTTTTTCTGTTTTGTGGTAATAACAGTTTTACAATGAACGGTTACAATGGCGATGAGAGGTCTCGTCTTTGCCATTGCAACTTTCACGGTTAACGAAATTAACGGTTCTTATTATGTAAGTACCAAGCAAAGATTACTTAAATAGCCAATCACGTGAAGGCTAATACGTGGTCGCTACTAGCTGAAAGGTGCTTGTAAACGAGCAATTTTTCACGGCAATTTATAGCCGCCGACTATAGCTGTCTTATTCTTAATTCGTACGTTAGAGGAAGACGCCTATGTTTCCTGCTATAAATTAAATGTAAAAAATGTTGCTCGTTTACAATCATCTAAAGGGTTAGGCTATGTACACAACTCCAAAATTGTATGTACCGCATTAATCTATTCGCACTGCTTTGCGGCTGCCCCCTAACCGCTCTGGTCGCTCGGAGCGTTGCGGCCCGACTGACGGACGGACGGACGGACGAACCGGGCGGTCGCTTACGCACAACGCGGATGCACTGCGGTTGCTAGTTTGCGGTTGCCCGCCATTGAAGAGGCACTCGTACAAGCAAATAAAGATGTACCCAAAATCAATATCTCATATAATAAAATAATAATAAATAGCTTCGATTTCTTCAACGTCCTTCTTGGAAATGGCTCGACTCGACCGCAAAGCATGGCGGTTTCTATACGCACGTTCCAGTTGTGGTTACGGCTAGTCGCCAGCCGGTTAGCCGCAACTGCAACAGCATCCTGCAGCCAGCCGGGCTGC
Organism: Tortricodes alternella; assembly: GCA_947859335.1. Classification (NCBI taxonomy): domain Eukaryota; kingdom Metazoa; phylum Arthropoda; class Insecta; order Lepidoptera; family Tortricidae; genus Tortricodes; species Tortricodes alternella. The sequence continues at coordinate 12,164,035 of OX401970.1, forward strand.
CAGCCGCAGTGCGGCTAACCGGACAGTGCGGACATAGCCTTAAAGGGTGACATTTGGCTAACCGTTTACGATATCAATATCAGCAAATTACCGTATGCGAGTCGAAAAAGATTTAATTGAACCATTTCTATGATAATGAAATTTAATAGCTTTTGCTCTTTATAGACTACTTTCTCTTTATTGTTCTGAAATGAAATTCCGTCTATAAGCTTTATAGGTTTAACGTAACGTATCCTAGGTTGGTATAAATATTCTTTGCTTGACAGGTATCCAGCTCAAGTAGAATTTTTCTCATACTAAACACCTTATATGAGTGCGATATCAGTGTCGAGCACTATTAATTTGACGACACGTTTGGCCTAGTTGGTAGTGACTCTGCTTCCGAAGCCAGCGGTCCCGGGTTCGAATCCCGGTAAGGGCAAATATTTGTGTGATGAGCACGAATGTTTGTTCCTGAGTCTTGGATATTTTCTATGTATTTAAGTATTTATTTAACTATATAAGTATGTATATCGTCGTCTAGTACCCATAACACAAGCCTTTAGAGCTTACTTTGGGGCTAGATTGATTTGTGTAAAGATTGTCCCCTGATTTATTATTATTATTATTATTATTATTAATACGGGCACTAGTTTACTGGTATCATTGTAGCCAGTTGCTGTAACACTGAAAAGCATTCTCCAGTAATTAATTCTGTGGGTTTTTCCCTACGCAAAAACTCGTTGACGGTACAATATTACTCGTATTATTATATAACATGTACGTTGTGCTTCCCTAGTCAATTAGCGTCCGACTGAAGCAACCCGAGTTATTACCAACCGTGTGCCGCATTGATCAGTTTTTGTTCGCCATTACACCGTTAATAATCCTCTATAGTACCTGCCTTCGTTTATATGAGTCAGTAAATAACACAGGTTCCCGACTTAATTGCTACTCCCCTCCCAAGATTGTACTGGCATAATTTATACTACACATGAATTATTGGCGGTGTATATTATACCTATATACGGCCAGTACACGGCCGTGCAGCAGTTATAATAAAAGGAGACTCACTGATTAGGAATTTAGGCTTTAAATTTATATTGCGATGTAACTTTTTTATGACTAATGTTGTAGGATGATGGAGGATCATTTTGGAGTTTGTTAAAAATCTTACATAGTATAAAATTCTAGGAGTTATTGGTGCCATTGAAGTTAAACAGAGGGAAGCTTTGTATTCATAGCCAGTGTACATTTTCCTTTCATTTCATATACAAAAGTTTCTTATAATCTGCTTTTGCCGAGTGTAAGGAATCACGATCCTTACACTCGGCAGAAGCAGATTTAAAAACCCTTTGTAAACTTTCATCCCTTTTGTATTTATTATTCACATAGCTGTGACAGAGAACATTGTTATAGTTGCCAGGGGATTTAGCACGTAAAGGCGTAAACACAGCTTTATTATAAGTATTGAAAATTTAAGTGAGAACGGTTGCTAACCAACTTTAAATCGTTATAGATCCTAAATGAATATTCGAAATGAAAAATGTTAGGGGAAACCTAAAGATGATTTTCAAATACCTATTCAATGATACCCCACAATATGGCGCCTGATTGTTGCCATATTGAATATTGATTACTGTCATGTCTTAGTGACACTCGCAAGATTAAGACAAATCGATTAACGTAAGAATCATCAAAATTGGCACACGCGTTTCGTCTCCAGAGTGCCACAAAAAACATACATACATACATACAAACATACATAGGCTGCTAAACACATTACCGTCGCGCAGTCGGGTAAAAAAAGGACGCTCTAGGGTGTTGAACTATGAATTCTATATATATAAGACTGATTCCATTTGTTTATCAACTTGAAACTTGGTATACCTAAATACACCACAAAACAAACAAATAGGTAACCATAGGGCAATTTTTATTCTGGATAAGTTAAAAGTTCTCGAGGGAATAATTCTAACCAAATTCCAGGCGGACGAAGTCACGGGCGGACGCTACTTATCTAATTAGTAGTAGCTAGTTTTGCATTTATACAAAGTTTTAAGTTCATAAAAATGGAATCGGTTCTTCCCATACAAAGTTTAACGGCCCAGGACACCCCATTTTAGGGATAGTTTAATTTTTTCTCTAACGTATACCTTATTATTTGTTGTGAACATTATTTGTACCAAGTTTCAAGTTTATAAATTCACCGAATTAGTACCTATTTACCTATGACCCCCCTTTTTTACTCCCTTCCAGTTTTATTTCCAAAAGTGTCTATGGCCTATATCCTGCTTGAAGTTTCCCTTAATATAATGTCAAAAACTCATGCCAGAAGATAAACGTAACAATTAATTGAGACTAAGGACAAAGTCATTTGGTCTAGATTTGAATGCATCTCTCATCGCTGATCAGCCGCGGCATAATCTAGAGAACAACATGGAAGGAAGGAGTCGGTACCAGTCGATCCGTCCGTTTCGACACGATTTATATAATTCATTAGCTGCCCTGAATTAATGTTGGTTTGACATGTAACGAGCGACTGCTAGTTATTTTAATGAAATAGCAGATTGCATGCTCGGCAACGCCACTCTTATTGCTTACTGGTAAGGACAATGATATGCTGAGGCATGACATTTGTAAACTTACATAATAAAATATGTTAATTCTAATTTAACTAGATACCTACTTTTAATAGCTACTACTGACACCATCTGTTGTTCTTATATTAACAAAAAAACCGACTTCAAAAACCCTTTAGCCAACCTATTCACTATAAGTACATCAGCAGTCGGCAACGCGTGGTCCGCGGGCCCCAACTATTTTGTAAAGCAAAGTCTTAAGGCGCTGGCAACACCTAAATCAGTTATACTTAAACAGTTTTTTAACTAAACCTATTTGATTTAGCAAAACGAAAAATATATATGTTCATATTCTTATTATTGAAAACTTAACTATTTCCAAAACACGATTTTGATGAAATCGATACGATAGAAAAAAATCGTGAAATTACGTCTGAAATACTCTGTAAACAGTTCTATATCTTAATTTTTTCAACTTGTGGGTCTATAATTAATAAAACGATTACATCACGCCCATACTAAAAACTTGACTAATTTATATTTTACGTGTAGTGTGTTTACTCATATAATTCATCTGTTTTTTATTTTCCCCATACAAATAACCGCACAGTACTTCTATTTTACTCCGGTGCAAACAGACAGAGACAGATCGCTCAAGGGCATTGGCTGTTGTCAGCGTCTTAACAGGTATTATAATACCTACATAGATAGATACCTATTATTACTTGGCCAATAAATGCAATACAATACAATATTATCAAAACTATGAACACGTGCGGCCCTCTTCTACCTCATTTAGCCAAAGTGTTGCTATCCAAGATGCAAGGACGTTACTCGTTGAGGAGTTCTCCTGTTTCTTCGCCATCAGTAGCAATTTACCACATGCATTTTGATGAGCACAATTTGCTTAACAACCTTAATTGCGATATCTAACCGCTACCCGTGAAATCCTTAGCATTGAAGAGTTCCGCTGGTCATCTATGGTCTCCATTATCGGTTCCACTTCACCAAATAATGCTTTAGGAACGCAACTAATTGAGTTATTACAGAAAATACCAGAATGGCTATATGTGTGCCTATACATTTCAGGAGTTCCATTGATTCCTCATCAAACCTTAGTTTTGATTTTAACGGGACCAAATAATAGGTATATCCTTTTAATTAAAAAAAGAATCATCCTCAAGACGAATTCATTATGCAAGTTTGAAGTCCTGCGATGAAAAAAAAACAAATGATATTTTCTGCTTAGAAAATAAATTATTATAATGTTATAATGACAAATTGACGAACAATTTTTATAATTTGTTTTAATGTTAAATTACAGTGTATATTAAAACAAATAGAATCTGAGGAAATTGCTCAATAAAACTAAATGCTAAGGCAATTTTATTTAATAATAAATCACAACAGGTGTTCAAATTGCCCACCACCAACCAACTGAAACACAGGCTCTACACCGCCTTTTAAAAGATTGTTTGATTGAGTTTGTGTACGAAGCCGACGCTACTTATTTGTTGCGCAACAGTTTTAATGCATTCGCGCAGATTTTCAAGTTTTATTTTATTGAGCAACTTACTTCCTCAGATTCTGTTTGTTTTAATATTCACTGCACAGAAATATAACTAAGAAGACCGACGAAGACTTGGCTGGAGTAGGGCCGTTTGATTTTGTTTAAGTACTTTATAGTGTTAATTACCTTAACCGATAGTTTCTAGTTTACCAATTTCATTCCTATATGCTGCTTAAGATCCTTGAACGATCTATTTTGTCACAATTTCTTGTCATTTTAGAACGGTACAGATACTTCAACTAATGTTTGCGCGCGGTGCTGGTGTTGCTCGGACGACACCAGTGGCGTCACTGCTACACATCCTTTGATTTGTGTGGCATTTTTGTATGCATACAATATCCTACTCCTCTGCTGCACTGGAAGTGAAGAAATAGCATAGAATGCGTGCAGATGCTTATCATCCTGGCATGTCGTAAAAGTCGACTAAGGGACGGGTCCTCTCCAACATGGTGGACTATCTGTATGGGCGATGGGCTGATCACCTGTCACCATACGGTTCATCATACCATCTTAGGACTAATTAATCGAACGTGGCCACAAGTCGTCTTGTGGCTCTGCCCACCCCATTAGGGATTTCGGGCGTGATGTGTATGTATGTATACAATATCCATACATGCTCATGCATTACCACCGCGCACAAAAATGAGTTGAGAAACTATACATACTATTAGGAGGTTCCATGGTGGCTTAGCAATCAATTTACTTGTCTATGCGCGAGTGGGTACAACACACCAACTATCATGGTAAAGAAGCAACGTCCTCGTGAGCGTAAGCCAATGAGGATTTCCAGTCATGAGAACTGCCACAAAGCGCCGCCAGTAGAAGTCAGTTATGCTGTAGGTAACTTCCAACAATCAATAATAGGGGACCATTCATAGATATTTTAAAAGCTTTTATATGTATGTTCGGGTCAAATCTTGCAAGCTGAATTAGAACCTAGTTGCTAGGAAAAGGTTTAAAGTGCAGTTACAAGATCAACATTTTCACAACAATATGTGGCCGGCAACTAAAGGCGTCTTCCTCTAACGTACGAAGTTAGAGTAAGACAGCTATAGTTGCCGGCTATAAATTGCCGCGAAAATTTTGCTCGTGTAACTGCACTTTTAAACCTTATTCTAACAACTTAATCAACAGGGAATTACTATAAACTTGGTAGACACGGATTGCCAGCGCTGAAGACCTTGTTTCTTCTAGCAGAAGTCAGGAAAAGGTTTGCTAAACGAATGGCAGATTTCCGATCATGCAGAGCTATTGGAACAGAGAGATTTGCAGAGCATGGCAGCTAAAGTAAAACTCTGTTATACTAGACCTCGCAATACGAAATGGCCACACAGTTCAGCTAAAGACCTAACTTTTGAAACCCCCCTGATCGCTAGAATGAATGTTATAGGTTGACCGCTTAAATGAGTCTTCGCCCGCGCGGCACAGGGGCGCGGGGGCAGGCGACAAAGGGCACCGAGAGAGGTGCGAGCGGCAGGTGCATTTTTGTTTTCATTCATTTCACGCCGCCCGCACATTTCTCAGGCCCCTTTATCGTCCTGCCCCCGCGCCCCTGTGCCGTGCGGGCGACGACTCATTTAAGCGGTCAACCTATAGAAATATTTACCCTGCTGACGAAAAGTGCAGTAACTAACAATTTTATCAAAATCTAGTTAAATATAGATTTTGAATCCTGGTCGCTAAACACATCCACCACTTTGGTCCATTTTTTGAATGCAGGTTAAGTTGACGAGTTACTGATAATCGTATGTACATATGTTAAGTAGGTAGGTATAGATTACATAATATAACTGCAGTAAAAGGCATTTCGCCGCCAAGAGTACTGCGGTAATGCCAAGTAATTTTTGATACTGCGGTTTTGATATGTGTGTTCTACTTACAAATATACAATGAAAGCTTAACAAAAGCGAAGTTAAATCACTAACTGAATTTATGACAAGTAATTATTTTAAAAGTTCATCAAACAAATACTTAGCAAAACAGCAGCAAAATTCAGTTACTGCGCTTTTATCAAGCATTAATACGATTCTATCAAGCAGATACTATACAAAACTCCAGCAACTACCAGTCATTACTGCCCTTAAACCTTGTAGCCTAATGAGCTGATCAATGTCATTGCTGAACAATGACGCAGTAATTTATTTTTGTTCCTAATACGCTTTCATTTCATCATTATGACCTTAAATACTCAGCACAAATCAGCCTCTAGAGCAAATAAAGTTGCATACAAAATTCATTATTGCACCGTTTTGTATTTTTTTTATTTGGTTGGTTGCTCAAGAACTTTACGCCAACAGCTACCCAATCCGCCCATTCACAGTCCGACGGGACAGCCGACCACTTTTCTGTGGACTTACTGTTAACAAAACAGTCCACATATCGGCGGCCATATCGAACTGTGATTGCCCCGTCTAAAATGTTTGAGCATAACATTTTAGACGGGGCAATCACAGTTCGATATGGCCGCCGATATGTGGACTGTTTTGTTAACAGTAAGTCCACAGAAAAGTGGTCGGCTGTCCCGTCGGACTGTGAATGGGCGGATTGGGTAGCTGTTGGCGTAAAGTTCTTGAGCAACCAACCAAAAAAACAAAATACAAAACGGTGCAATAATGAATTTTGTATGCAACTTTATTTGCTCTAGAGGCTGATTTGTGCTGAGTAGCTGAGTAGTACTGGCTGATAAGATAGTATGGGCTACTAAAAGATTAAATAAGATTAATAGACTAGATACAAGTTTCTTGCGGTTTTTGGATGTTCGACTTTCGCTTCAAAACCAATGGACCGATTTTAATAAATAGGGTATCTTAAGAACGTGCGAGTATCATAGGCTATATATAAATTGAAAGGGTGCGTCATAACACGTGCAAAAATCGTTTTTACGTCGCTGGTTGGATTTAACTGTACCTTTACGTTTTTTTGCCAACTTTTTGCAGTAGTAGAAAGAAAAGCAGATTATGCACCTCGCATCAAGTGATGTGTTATTGCACTCGTGTTTTTAGAGCCCTCACTTGCGTTCTGGCTCCAAACTAACACTCGGCGCAACAATGAATCACTTTCTGCTTGTTGCAACAATCTACTATTACTACTTAAAAGTGCAGTAACTGTGTAACATTTTAAGTAATTAGAAACTAAAACAATCGGTTGCTTAGACCATGCTAGTCATAAACGGTTTTTAACGCGTAAAAAGCGTCCTGGTAAGTCTATGTTTGAATCAAGTAAATTTTGACAAAATACAGAAAAATATAAACAAAAATAAGAAAAAAATATTTGAGCGCCATTAACTCGAAATCATGTCCGAGTAAGTTACTGCACTCTTCATTATCAGGGCAGATATAGGTATGGGGTATTTGGAACTTTCTCCTCGGTCGGTTTTTAATCTTAGGTTATATAACGAACCAGATCGAAGTATGATAACAATGTAAGTTTAGCACAATTACGTACAGCTCTGTTTAGTTAGTCTGATCTCTAAATAGAGAGGGGATGTAACAATTATAAAAATCATCAATTATGCGCCCGGCTCGTAAGCCGAACAAAGCTGCCGTACAACATTAACAAACACCGGGAAAACGTCACCTTACTCATTTTAACGTCCTATACTCATTTATCATTTCGGAGCCGTCCACATAATACCCCTAATGAGTAAAATCCAAGCATACCTTAGGCAGTACCATTAATATTACAATCCGAGCACCCCCGGATGAATGCCGCTGTCTGCGCGGGGATAGTTTGAATATTCAATGGGTTGGCGATTTCGATGCTACTTTTATGTGGAAAAGCACAATGATTAAAGATGAAATTTAGAAACTGAACACCACCGTAGACTACTCGTAAAACAAAGTTTATACACAGTGAAAATCAAAAGCGATATCAAACGTTTATGGCTTCAATATTTTAGTTTCGAAAATTAATAATGTGCACAACAGCCTTACTATATCGAAGATCTGCAATTTATTCTAAAAGCCATTAGAACGCTCATTTTATATAACCATTCAATAGACAATCTCGTAGAATTATTTATGTAGGTACATAAATGGATAATAAACTTTTGAGGCGTCTTTCCCCTAAACCTGAAGCATTAAGAAATGTCCATAAACTATTACCAAGTAGTTTTTCAAAACAATGCCTACGATTTTTAAAGTCATTTATGTTTTGCACTCGATCTACTGACATTGTACCTACGAGTACAATGCTTGATGAAACTCCCTAATTTAAAAGGATTAATCGAAGTTTAAACCATTATTGTTTCTTCCTATTCGCGATTCTGCACAGTATGAATTCCACACATCTTCATTTGATCACATTCGGTATTCTTCACAGTCATTATTTTTATATACTTAATCTTCGCTATTCTCATATCAGTATGATTCTAAACAACTACATTTGACCATATTTATTTATTTATTTATTTAGTTTTTATTTATACACAATCGCGTTTATTCCCATTTGAACTCTATATTTCCCCCTTCTCTAACCATTCCAAGACAGAATTGAAAAGAAAAAGGTAAAATTTACTTTGCGTTTTTATTCATTTTTTAATCCTTGTAAGACAGCTCGTTTCAGTAACAAATGTAAATATGTCGATGAGATGAGTGAAATATTGCTTAAATAATGATGACGAGAGATATTTTTGTCATTATTTAGTTTGTTTTCAAATCTAATTTATATAAATGAAAATAAATAGTCAAAGAAATAAAACAAAAAGATGCACATGCACAAACATATAAATGGAAAATTCGAGAATACATCGAGCTAAGAGTTAAAATAGGAAGAATCGCGAAGATTATATAAAAATAATGACTGTGAAGAAAACCGAATGACATCAAATGAAGTTGTGTGGAATTCATATTGTGCAGAATGACGAATAGGAAGAAACGGGATTGTATAAAAATAATTATCGTCAAGAATACCAAATGTGATCAAAAGAAGTAGTGTGACATTCATATTGTGCAGAATCGCGAAATAGGAAAAAAACGGGGTTGTATATAAATAATGACAGTGAAGAATAGCGAATGTGGTCAAGTGCAGTTGTGTGAATTTCATATTGTCTCGCATATAGAATCGCAAATAGGAAGAAACAATAATGGCATAAACATCGATTAATCCCTTTAAAATGTGGTTATGTACAAATCACATCGTCTTGTTTTGTATATTATATAATCCCTCTGCCTGTATATACTTAAATCTATCAAGTGGAACTCCTGAAACGGGTTTTATAAGCATAGTGATATAAACTCGCAAACGAAACGACCTTTTCAAATAGCAGTCGGTCAATCGCGCTATTGAAGTATTTTGACTATATCGAAACTTATCTTGATAGTTTACCTGGTTTCTAGTCAAAGAGCGATGTTATTTACGACTGAGCAATAAAAGTCTTGCGTCACATCCCGACGTACAGATGGAAAGTGGGGTGTCGCGGGTCACGTGACATATTCACGCAGCTCCGGGGGGTAGTTAAGAGCAGGTAGCTGCGGCCACGTTACACGTGTTACTTGTAATGGAGTGCTGCAAGGGGGGCAGGTGGGACAAGTGAGCTAAAGCGATGCATAAAACATAAACATCGTTTCGATGAAATTCTTTTTTCCGCGTCGGGTGTACTCGTATGTATCTAATCCGATCAACCGCGCACCCTGTCGGAATAAAGCTTTCTTTGATATATACCATACAATACCATTCTGTCTCGTTCTTTCTATATTTATTTCTCTTTATTTTGCTACCGATTTTGATGCATAAAATATTATGATGTTTTTTGTAAGTCGACTCTCTGATTTAAATACGGTAAGTATCGTGTCGGAAAAATAAACATCTGTCATGCGTAGCGAATTAACAGAAAACTTAAGTATTAGTGTTGCTCAAAATGTAGATATTATTAGGTACAACTTGTAAGCATGTTTATACTTTAGTAAAGCGATTCGATTTCTGTAAGACTCATTAAATTAAACAAAGTTGAGTTCCCAAGGATTCAAGCCCAAATTACAAACCCCGAGTTCTCCGGTGAAAATCCTCATTATCTAAGTTGGTATTTGCCTCAAAGGGTCTCATTTAGTGCACTCTCATTTTGCTCGACCTCCCCAACAACGGTTTAAAGTATTTCATTTGAGACGTTCTTGGCTCACATTTTTGGTTAGAAATGCAAATCTTGCTGATAGTTCATAAATGTAGACATCTTTGTTAGCACCAAGGGCATAGCCACGTTTCGGCAGCCACTAGTATTGGAATGACTTTTGCCAATAAACCATTTAAGTGACTTTATTACTTTTTGGAATATTTATGCAACGACTTTTTTTAGTAAGCGTACTTACCTAATAGCCGTAGAAAAAGGTCTTATAACGAGCCGATTATACGTATTTGTAATACCAGGGCCTTACTAAAAATAACAGAGAACAGTAAGTAAATACATAACATTTCGATAACTCCCTGGACGGTGACAGCTAAAAGTTATACACGTAAGTGCTGAAGATAGCTTCGCAACATAGCAACAACATCCTCGGGGAAGCGACGAGAAAAGTTGCCATGAAATGGTTTATATAATAATGAGTCCGCCTCTATTTTCTACTGAATATTTTATGCGGCGAGTGAAAGAGCTAGCTAAGTTATTACTGCAGTGTTGTGAAGTTGCAGATGTATCTCGGCAAAGTTGCGTATGATATTAAAAATATTAACATACTTAGAGTTTCGAAACGTACCTACTAGAAGATATAATTTAAAAAGTGAAGAAACAACGATATAATATGTATCTAAGTGCTACATTATTTGTATTTAATTTAAAAAAAGAACTAGCTATCTGTCGAAAGATATATTACATGCACGATAGGTCAATTAATTATTTACTGAAAATGATATAATCGTAAAGTTGCAAATGTTAATGAGCCTAAAGTCCCAAACACTGGAAAAATTAAAACAATTTTAATCTCATTAGACTACGACTTACACCGACAGTTTTTTTTTTTAGAAATGAAAATCCAAAAGAAGATCTTAAAGTATGTATACGACATTAATGTATGTATGATATGTATAATGTATGGACTTTAACGTCGTCCCCAATATTAAATCCGTAGGTAGATTTGCTTACTACCAGTTTCAATTTTACATATTTTGTAGGCGGCAAATGCCAAATTTTAACCTGTAGTAACCAAATCTCCGCGAATAATATTGGGAACGGCCATTAAAGGGTCATTTAATTATATATGTGACGTTTTTTAGTCTGTGTTGTTTAACTGTATTGCCACTACCTGCAGTCTCCTTCGTGTATTGTTCTAAATAAATTAAGCGCAGCGGGTCTCAGGTGCTCTCCAGTAAAACGCATTAATTAAGATCGCCTAGAAAAACGTTACACATGCCGTGTAGTGGTCTAATTAGCTTCGTTGCTTCATTCGAAGCGCCGCAGCGCTCTTCTTACCGCAATGTGGAGAAATATGACGTATTCGAAATGTGCAAAAACATTGTAGGAATTTTGCTTCATACTATGATTATTTCACATTTAAAATACTATGGTGAGTAACCGACTGTAAGCTTATGTTGTTATTAGGTTGAATGAAATCGCTCTGATCTGGTCTTTTTGTGTTTGTATACAATACAATATATTTGGTCCGCTTAAATACGAAAATTAAAAAAAACCATCCCTTTTCTTTATCCTTGAGTGGGCAGCGAGCATACGTCGCTCGAGCACAAACTCCTAGTGTCATTATAAAATACGGCCCGCAATGTGGATTCACTTTGAGAAATGGAGGCCAGACTTGGAAACACCTGAGCCCGGACTCGTGCCTTTGTGTACGTTGTTTTCTTTTTTTGACCAAGTTTCGAAGTAATTCCACGCTGTAACGATCTATTAAATTTAAGTAGCATACTGAGCAAATGTATGATCAAATAACACTCTACGAATAGTAATAGTAGTAGTCGTAAATTGGATAATATTCATATCTAAGTGATATAATTTACATTCTCAGCTTTATCATTCGTTTTTTTCCCAAGCTGCAAAGTCACAATAAAGTGTTCTTTCTACTGATCTCAGAATAGGGAAGATGCATATTTTTTCTTTTCATCTTATATTGGATATTGCTGAGCAAAGGAAACCGATGTGTGTACGAAAAAAAAACATTTTTACGTTGGTTATTTTATGAGTTAAGAAGCTTTGAAACGTCATTTTTCATACCACTCGCAAAACACTATACAAAATGGACAATAGCTATGACGTCACAGCTATCGTTAGACTGTACACAATTTATGGCGTTTAAACGAAATTTGCAATTAATTCCGAAAATACTGTATTGAGACCAACATCGTAGAAATAAAACATGTCATAAGTTTGATGAGGATGTCCAAAAACGAAAATCAGATCTAAAATACAAAAATATTTTCACTAATTTTGACCCTTAATCAAATAAAAATGAATAGTCAAAATTAACTCCTTTATTCTGTAATATGCTTTTGTTTACATTTACTATAATACCTATATCATTTAAACCTCATTTTGATTTTCATGCAACTTCCCTATAGTGCGTCATGGGAACGCAAATAAACTCGCAACCACATGATTTTGATTGAATATTATCGTCGCAGTTAAAGTACCAGTGCTCTTGCAGGCCGTTTGCTGGTGCCGCAAACAGCCGCGCCCCCTCATTTGTTCACCGCGAGCAGTACCATTACCACGAGTTGCGCAAACCGCTCTCGCTAGCGTAAACTATCGCTCGGTCCCTTTTACTTGTATCGGCAACAAGCAGTATTTCCGATAGATTTCGATAGCGAGAACGGTTTGCGCAAACTCATGGTAGAGGCTCAGGTGTCGCGGGGCTTACCTTTACTTTACCTATGCTCCCATGACTTTTGAGTATTCTGGCACGGTAAATTGTATATCGGCTCATGTACAATGTCATTCCGTAGTCACGTAGTCATGTATCTGCTCTAGAATTTGAATACTTAAGTCCATAGAGCCCTTCTTTGGCTTTCAGTTACACCACACACGTTCACAACAATCATTATTTAGGTACAAGTAGCGCAGTCAATGAAAACTTTATCATGATACATCCCTTCTTGATAAAAGTACATTACACGAGCAACTTTTTCATGTCAATATGTGGCCGGCAAATAGTTGCCTCCTATAGAGGCGTCTTCGTCTAACGAACGAAGTTAGAGTAAAACAGCTATAGTTACATACATACATACATACATAGCATCACGCCCGAAATCCCTAATGGGGTGGGCAGAGCCACAAGACTACTAGTGGCCACGTTCGATTAATTAGTCCTAAGATGATATGATGAACCGTATGGTGACAGGTGATCAGCCCATCGCTCATACAGATAGTCCACCATGTTGGAGAGGACCCGTCCCTTAGTCGGCTTTTACGACATGCCAGGATGATAAGCATCTGCACGCATTCTATGCTATTTCTTCACTCCCAGTGCAGCAGTGGAGCTATAGTTGCCGGCTATAAATTGCCGTGAAAAGTTGCTCGTGTAACTGCACTTTAACTTTGGACATCTTTTAAATCTTACAACCCACCTTTATGTGTGGGCTAGCCAAACGACTGAGGTGTCGTGAAATTTGTCTACTTATAATGATTGCCACACGGAATACAATATAGCTATATATAAAACAGTGGTGTTATTTAAAAAAAACCGGATAAGTGCGAGTTAAACTCGCGTGGAGAGGGTCCCGTTCCGTACATGATTATCTGAAATTTACTAGGTTACTTTAAACACCATAGACGTCTTGTAGATTTTCCTGTAATCTATAGGTAAATAACTATTTTTAGTATATTTTTCAAAATTTTATTCCCAGCATTTTCGGAAATAAGGGGGGGGGGAATGGTCAATTTTCGCCTATTTTCCTAAATAACTTCTAAACTATTTCACTTGAAATTAAATATATATATATATTTAAAATCCTCACAATATGTCATTTAATATGTCACACGATATAGGTTATATAACTTTTTTTTAATTTTCTAATTTACCCCGCAAAAGTGGCCCCCATGTTTAAAATTCATATATTTACGTCACGCGTCCATGTTGCGGTCACCGATTTACATAAATGTATACCAAATTTCAACTCAATCGGTCCAGCAGTTCCGGAACAAATTGGCTGTGACAGACAGACAGACAGACAGACCCACGAGTGATCCTATAAGGGTTTCGTTTTTTCCTTTTGAGGTACGGAATCCTAAAAAGTATAATATGGTGCAAACGAACTAATTGAGAAACTGAAATAAAATAGTATGAAAATATTGAACTATGTGTGGCTATGGCTCAATGAGTACTTTTTTCTTATTCTTGTCATAACAGGTTTTTAATGATGCTGTATTCAGATTATGTAGTTCTTTAATTAATTTTAAAATCTTTTAGTTAATTTGGTTAACATTGGAAAGTACCCTACTGGTGATCTGTAAGCGTTATTTGTCAACTAAAAGTCTGGATGAAGCTCCTATTTCAAATAGTTTGGGCCTGACGCCACACTAACCTAACTAAATCTAGTCATATATTTTACAAAAATAGTAATTCTAACTTCGACTCCATTAGCACAGAATAGATAATAGTACTTACTAACGTACAGAAGAATCACTGTCTAACAAAACCGGTGTTTAGGCACGAAAATACCTACTCATGCCTTCTCTCTCCGTCGCATAAAACGTGCTATTTCGTGTCCGCTAGGGTTGTCAGTTTTTATCCGCGTCATCCAACGACAACAACGCGCGAATCGCCCAGCGAGCGAGCGAGCGGCAACCTGCTGCAATTTACACCTCCGAGCAACGCGACGGCCGCGCGTACCTAAAGTGCGGAGTGAAACCCGCCTGCCATTAGTCCTATTCCATACATAAACTTGTTAGTTAGTTAGTAGTTTGGGTCAAATATGGAAGTCAATTTTGAACCAGTTTTCGTGGTTGGAAAAGTCTGAAATTTGGTACACATTATGTAGACCAAACTCTTTTCACAATTAAAGCAATTTGTCTGAGACGGATAGCGAATGTTCAGCCAAATTGTATTACAGCGGTATTATCGACGTTGTAGATATAATAGGTAGGTAGGTATATTACAATGCTCCATAGGTAATTGCAGTAAAGAGGGGTCTGCGTAATGAACGGAGCGAGAGCGAGCTCTGCAGTTATAAATTTTACTCCAACGCCGAGCCAGCGGCTTACCCCGCTTTTGCGATTTTCAAACGATATGACTAAAAGAAAAGTAATTAGGTGAAATATTTTCCGTTCTCGAGAGTATTACATGTAGCAGTAAGAGAAAAATAATGCATTTGTAAATGTTTCATGTTAGATAGACAGGACAACGAATATGAAGAAAAATAAACTGTGTAGATATGTTATACGTTCCTATACAGTTTGATATTTACTTATAAAATAAAAATAATGAAAAACAGCTACTAATAAAAAATAAGGGTCCGTTCGTTATGTCCCCGGTGTGCTGTGCCGCCTGCATTTTGCAACTTATTCGAATAAATATATCAATATTTTTTGTCAGTTTTGAGTTCTTCTCAAAAGTAAACTTACTGTTGAAAACTAAATCGTTTCTAAATTTTAATTTATATATACAAATGTATTATGTATGATACTGTTTATTACTTAATTTATATGTGGTTAATAAACTGAAGTTAATAAGATAACGAATAAAAGAATACGAATAAAACGAAATGAACACCATGGTAGCACTGTCGAGGGGTAGTTTTGTCCTTCCTATGATTAGGGGTAGATTCATTCTTCCCTGAACTTAAAAGGATTCAAATTGCTTGCAGCAAAACCTTTTATTATTTAAGCAAAATCATTTTTAGGGTTCCGTACCTCAAAAAGAAAAACTGAACCCTTATAGGATTACTTGTGTGTCTGTCGTCTGTGTGACGCGACGCTCGCACCGCCGCGGGTACATAGGTTCAACGCTGTGCGGGCACTAGCAAGACGCCGACGCTCGAAAGACGCTAGTGTGGGTGGTCTCTCACTCTCCAACGCACTCCCTCTTGGGAATTATGGCGTGGCTTGCGAATCGCGATGCAGGCAGGCGGGTTCCACTCCGCACTTTAGGTACGTTCGGCCGTCGGGCACCGCGGCGGTGTATATAGCGTAGCAAGGCGTGTTAGGTACTTATTATTTCATTTACAGTACTCAGTGAATTCCTGTGCTTGTATTAATTAATAATGACTGGTAATAAGTATACAAAATACTGTAGTATTTACGGGTGCTTGAATAAAGCAAAGAAGATATCGAAATCGGGACTATCATTTTTTTGTTCCGAAAGATATTGAAAGGTTAGTACCTACTTAGTGGGTTTGTTATAGATACTTTGTAATTGTAGTAATGAGAGTTGTTATAGGTACATAGCATGTTAGAATGAAAGTAGGGTTCAAAATACAATCAACTACCTAAATATTTAGGTAGTTGATTTCGTCTTTCGTGTTCTTTTTACACATCAAATTTAATTCGATTCGTTTTTCAATAGGTAGCGTTTGTTTTACGCGGCGGCCGGTGTTGTTCTCTTTGCTTATCTACGTATTGTTAGCAACTGACAACCCTAGCGTACACGAAAGAGCACGTCTTATGCAACAGAGAGAGAAGGCATGATTAGGCAATTATCCGTACCTAAACAGCGGTTTTGTTAGAAAGTGATTCTTCTGTACGTTAGTACTATTATCTATTCTGCGATGCAGGGACGTAAGTTGCATTACATATCAGAACAATGTTATTTACGTTGGCGTACAAAGGTGTCGCTGCCGTCTGCGTTTCATTAATTCAGGTCGTATTTACCTACATGGCCGTAAGGCAACAATATGTTTGGGTGAGCACATTGAATTGAATTAGTGTGCTTAGTCAAATAGCCCGAGTTGGTCAATTATCATGGCTCATTTACAGCTCACTGATTCTGCTCAAAGTAATTCTTGATATTCGCTACTCGCTTTGTAATGCTTGCCAAATGTTAGTTTAGGTTTTCAGTTGTTGGCACTATTGTGTTTATGTTAGTACACAGTAAGATTACTAGGCTTTGTTAATTACATGCTGGTATCGGCAAGTGACGTTTATCCTGTAAAACAATACAATTTGCACAGGAATAGTTCACTATTTCTTCATTCTTTTATAATTGCAGTAATTAACAAATTTATTTTCATTACAATACGAATTTTTATTTTAATCGTATTTAAAACCAAATTCACTTATTTTACTTTTATTTATTTATTTTAATTTTTACATTTTGAGTGAAGGATACACATTTCAATGGGACTTAGAAAAAATAGACTGATAAGTAGCGTCTGATAACTATCTTATCTACAGCTACACAGTTATTATAAGGAGAAAATACTTTATTTTTTGTATGTTTGTTTGTAATGGATAAACTAAAAAATTATTAGTCGATTTTAAAAATTCTTTCACCTATAGAAAGCTAAATTATCAGCGAGTAATAAAGGGTAGGTATATTGTATGTTGATAAATATAATACTTTACTTATTTTAAGTTATTTATCACTGAAAATTGCACAGTTTTACGTGGACGAAGTAACAGGCAAAAGCTATCCTTACTTAATATCCTACTATAATATTATAAATGCGAAATTTTCTGTGTGTGTGTCTATCTGTATACTTGGTCCATAATCGCGCTGAACGGATGAATGAACTTAATTAGTTGCCTTAAGTCCTGAATTAGAACATAGGGTAAATTTTGAACTCGGAAAATTGTAAGGTTTCCCGGGAAATTACTATAACCTAATTCAACGCAGGCGAAGTCGTGGGCTGAAGCTAGTGGTTAATATTAAGATTTTTACTTTTTAAATAAAATCACATATTATAAACAAATCTTGAAGCATTCATTCATTTACGAGCAAAACCGCGAAAGGTCTAAACCGCCAATGGAGCACCTAAAAGTCCGCGGTCTTAAAACCTAAGTCCGCAGTCAAGAGTCAACTGCTTGGCTCGCCAATGGATTACCAACGAGAGTCGACGAGGCAACGAGCCAACGAGCCTACGAGTAAACCATTGGATCGTTGGCTCGCCAATGAATCACCGGCTGTAGCTTCGATAGAGAACAATAATGATTATAATTAAGGGGCGAATGATAAGATCGGATGGATGTCACTGTCACTTGCCGCCAAGCTGTTGACAACCCTAGCTTTGTAGTTTCATGAGTTATCGGACAAGATACAACTTTAAATATTTGACAACAAAGCGTGTCACGAGTAGCTAGGGAGCTGGGTGCCAAAATTTCTCTATGATTTGTTCACTTGGCAGACCTGAATTGTTCGATTAATGAAAATCTAAAGAACAACCGAAAAATATTCTGCCACCATGGTAGCGCTGCGTTTTTAATTGACAGCGTTTCAACAATTTAAAAAAAAACGTTGTGCTAAATAATTTGTTCATGGCTGCCTCTTGGACTGATGGTCAAAATCATCCTCAAAACGATGAACATCGAAGAGACAGACGTGCAGGCGCTTCATTCGGGAACGCTTAGTGATTCTGTAGCGACTCATAAGCCAGATTTCTCATCCCACTCTTCCGCACGACGCGTAATTCGTAAGAGCGAGATGAGAAATCTGGCTTACGACTCGCTACAGAATCACTTAGCGTTCCCGAATGAGGCGCCTGGGCTCTGTTTTATAACGAGACGAAGTAGCAAAAATGTAAATGAAAAAAGCTATACTAAATAATTTGTTCGTCGTTCTCGTTGCGTCCATTGGATTCATTAGGACTCCCATAATAGAAAAAAATTGGCAGATGTCTCGGTCGCTGATTTTTTTATGCACGATCTTTTAAAGTTTTAACTAAAAAACGCAGGGACATACGACTTTCATTTACTGGACCAAATCGATTTGTATTGTCATAAACTTATATCCCTAACTAGAGGGATCAATGCAGATTTGCATATTTTTGAAGCAATTCCTGTATAATTTTATTGTCTAAATCGAAACAGCCGAATGCAGTCGCGTGAATCTACCGAGGCGATTGAAACAGTCGTAGAACCGCTGTTATACGTTTCAACTTCTCAAAAAAACGTTTCTTGAATCAGCGCAACTAGATTTTTTTTTATAGATTTTCATGGCCAGTATTCGTTATTATATAATAACGAGTTGTTTATTATAAGCGGGATCCAGACCCTTTATAATAGGAAGCGACAGTTAGGCGACAGCACGCGCTCAATCGAATTATGTCAGTGTAATTACTACTACTACGCACTGAGGGTAAACTTACTTTGAAGCTGGTCTAATGTACAACCTGGGGTGTGATTCTCTTAAATAGCACTTCGTTCATGAACTCGCCTGCGAGCGTAACTTGACCCGTCGTGCGAATAAACTACATGTTCGTGCGTGTCTCCGATGTTGGTCGTATTTCGACGCAGCCGGCCATGGACGTAGGTATGTAACTCCGTATAATGCCTACGAGGGCGCGGGTCAATTTATGATTGTTGGATGAAATGAGAGACGAAATGAGCAACGAGATTTGTTAGAGAATAACTAGCTGACCGCTTCAGCAAACTTCATTATGGAGGTTCAATGCACTGTGTGCAACGCAACGATCTACCTAATATAATAGCTCTTAATCCTACTTAATCCTTTCCCACAAATGTAGATAAGCCAAAGGCTACTAGAATTACCGGAAAGCTTAAAGTACCAACTTATAGACTGGCTAAAACTAAAAAATTATTTCCAGGAAATTGTACACGTTTTTACAATAAAATACCTAAAAACATTATAGAACAAACTGACACAATGTTCAAATCTACTGTAAAGCGAATTCTTATTTCTAGGGCATATTACTCAGTAAAGGACTACGTCATGGACAGGGACGTTTGGGTTAAATCGCGACCTGCACCGGCGATCCCTGGGTCTCGATGGGCGTACCTGCTGTGGTATATACTTAGATTTGTATAAAACTGTAGACATCATTGTTGACTTATATGTGTACTGATTTGAAAAACTTATACCTCACCGAGTTTCTTGCCGGCTCTTCACAGTAGAGGATTTTTTCCGCACCGGTGGTAGATTCATTCTTTGACCTTCATAAGAGCTTGTAAAAGACTAAATTGAATAAAGATAGTTTGACTTTGACTTTGAATCTATTCAATTTCTCATTATGTTACTAAAGATTCGTATACTCAACGAGAAGGCACGGGCACGGAGAGCTTATTCACTGACGAACATAATTATATACCTATCAGGCCACTGTTTAAACATTCCCTGATAAGAAGTGGAGATGACAGATGAAGCTGGTTTGCAATGTTTAAAATACAACATTATTATACTTTTTATATTACAACCAACGAATAACGTGTTAAGTAACAGGTGCTCATTACAAATTAACGATGAGCTGGTACCGTTCCCCGCGGCGCCACAATGCGTCGACCTCGAGGGAAATCACACGCCGGGAGGGTCCACCAGTGAATACTATAACAGCACAATGTGAGTGATATTCGAACTTGCAATTGTGTCTATGTACCTTAATCACCGTTGGGTTTCGTTCATTCATCATTCATAAGTTCATTTGCCCTTATCGTTCATATTTGCCAAATTGTATTTTTTATTGAAACCGTATTTTTAAAGATTATTTTATTTTTAATTTAACATTAGCTTTTATAGTAATTGTTCGATTAATACTCGCTTACTTTATTTGCTTTTTCAATCTTACAGTAATCTGGCCAATTCTGATGTGAGAACATACAACTTACAAGTGTCACACATGCGTCACTGGCATGCTGTAAGAGCATTTATCCTTAAAGTGCAGTTACACGAGCAACTTGTCACGGCAATTTATAGCCGGCAACAATAGCTGTCTTTTTCTAACTTCGTACGTTAGAGGAAGAGGCCTATAGTTGCCGGGCACACTAACAGTAACTGCACTTTTAGAGTGGTCTTGTTAATTTCATTTATTTCCCTGTGTGATGGCATTGTAAGCATATTATACAACCGAAACATTTTAGGTATAAGAGAGATAATTACGTGTTTCAATTTATATTTCAATGCAAACGCATTATATGTATGTATATTGATCGTTAGTTATGAGTTGCTTTAATAACGTTAACAACTTGCGACAAAAAAAATACTCTTGTTTGAGGTCTGCATATGGCTTATGCTTTTGTTATTTGCTGCCACGTGATACGGTAAAAAAACATGATTATCTGAAATTTACTAGGTTACTTTAAATACCATAGACTTCTTATAGGTTTTCCTGTAATCTATAGGTAAAGATCTATTTTCTGTATTTTTTCAAAATTTTGGCCCAAGTAGTTTCGGAAATAAGGGGGGGGGGGGAATGGTCATTTTTCGCCTATTTTCCTGAATAACTTCTGAACTATTTTACTTAAAATTCAAAAGAAAATATATTTAAGATCCTCACAATAAGCCCTTTCATTTGATATGTCACACAATATAAGTGGCATAACTTTTTTTTTTAATTTTCTAATTAACCCCCAAAAAGTGACCCCTATGTTTAAAATTCATATATTTACGTCACGCGTCCGTGTTGCGGTCACTAACTTACATATGTATACCAAATTTCAACTCAATTGGTCCAGTAGTTTCGGAGCAAATTGGCTGTGACAGACGGACAGACAGACAGACAGACAGACAGACACACGAGTGATCCTATAAGGGTTTCGTTTTTTCCTTTTGAGGTACGGAACCCTAAAAACGCTCAATGGCAATAACTACAAATATGCTGTATTCATTATTTGTTCCAGTTCCCTTTTGTAAGATACTAACAGTAAGAGCTTGGGCCTTAGGTACTGTACACGTTTCAGTTTTAGGATTACTAATGTAAAAATTACCATGTTGATAAATGTTAGACGTTAACGTGGGTTTAACCCGAAGTGAACTAGCTTATAAAACCAAACTAAAAATGAACGATGCACTTAAAAACCTGTTGCTTCAAAATAATTAAAAAACCGGACATGTGGAAGTTAAACTCGCGTGGAGAGGCTTCCGTTCCGTACATGATTATCTGAAATTTACTAGGTTTCTGTAAATACCATAGACTTCTAATAGGTTTTCCTGTAATCTATAGGTAAAGATCTATTTTCTGTATTTTTTTCAAAATGTTAGCTCCAGTAGTTTCGGAAATATGTGGGGGGGGGGGGAATGGTCAATTTTCGCCTATTTTCCTAAATGACTTCTAAACTATTTTACTATCCTCACAATAAGCCCTTTCATTTGATATGTCACAAGATATAGGTTGCATAACTTTCTTTTTAAAATTTTCTAATTTACCCCCCAAAAGTGGCCCCCAAGTTTAAAATTCATATATTTACGTCACGCGTCCATGTTGCGGTCACCGACTTACATATGTATACCAAATTTCAACTCAAGGGGTCCAGTAGTTTCGGAGCAATTTGACTGTGACAGACGGACAGACAGACAGCGCGACACGAGCGATCCTATAAGGGTTTCGTTTTTTCCTTTTGAAGTACGGAACTCTAAAAAGAGTCTAGATAATACGAAATATGGAAGCCTCATATGTTCAATACTATGCGAATTGAAATTCCAGTAAAACAGTAACCTCTTTGGCTATTGAATCTGCGCTGCTGGTCGGCCCCGCGGAGGTCCAGTAGCGCATGCCGCCGCATTTTGCATATCGCTCTTCAGCATCGTGTTCCAACATAACAACGTCTCTATAACGTGCTTTCTAATGGTATTGGTTCCGCAAATTCGAATAGGATGGTCCGATTTCAGCTTTTGGCGTAGCATGTTTATCACATGATCTTTTAATTTGATTAAAACATGAAGTGTCGGCCTGCTGAGTCGGCACTAGGGTTTGGGAAGTCTCGACATTTGTAAAGGTCCCGGTACTCGATACATCCCAGAATCAAAGTCCCAGGAATTCCCGAATCTCGAGACTTTTTGTGAAAAAAAAATAGAAACTTTAGTATGATTTATCTATAAACTTTTATTTTATATTATTGGAGCACGAGATGTGACTCCTCTTCCACCTGTTGGTAAGCGGCAAGTGGAGTCCATGATTGCGGGCGACAGGCGCTTAACCAAAATGAAATACGGGGTCTGTCGCCATCACTATCCCGGCTTAGGAGATGGTTCTTCACGCTTCTTTTGAAGCCACTTGGTTTGTAAGAAGAGGGAAAAACGTGGGCCTGGAGAGCATTCCACATTTTTGTTGTTCGACAATAGAATGATCGGCGAAATTTCTGCGTACGCGCAGGAATTTCACCCGCGGTATGTGGATGCGACCCCAGCCCTGTACGGGTAGTTCGAAGACGGAATGACGATGGAGGAATAAGATTGAAAATCTCTTCCGAGTACTCGCCGTGATACTGACGATACAGGACGCTTAAGGCACCGATGTCACGCCTTAATTGCAGAGGTTCAAGGTATTGTGAAACCTCAGTACCTATCACCAATAATGCGGATAGCTGTCAAGGGCATCTAAAAGATACTATGCGGAACCGTCCCAGAGATGCGAACAATACTCAATACTCGGTCGAACCTGCGTCTTGTAGAGCAGCAAGCGCTGAGCCGGAGCAAAGAACCGTCGCACCCTGTTTAGGACCCCAAGTTTGCGGGAAGCCAGCTTTATGGCTCCCGCGCTGTAATCCCTGTGATTAAGATCACTGCGGACCTCCATGCCGAGGATATGGAGACCATCACACAAAAGCACGGGAGTGCCCTGAACAGATGGGAGGGGATAAAAGGAGGACTTTTTGCGGAAAAGGCACAAGCCTGAGTCTTGTTGGCGTTAACTTCGACAAGATTGTGCGCACAACTCAACATTTTAGTAAAATCAACAGTCAGAGTCGTCAATAATCACAGCTACTTACAAAGTATTATGCGCTCAAAACACTCCGAATTAGTTGAAGTAAAAAAGGTAGGAAATATAGGAAAAATATGACTAAACAAAGACCACAAAATGACAATTTGGTGGGTAGGTGACGCATTTTTAGTTAATTTACTCGTTTAGCTAATAGATGGCGTTCTTAGTGGCAGTGAATTCTGAAGAGACCTTTTTGTAAATAATATTTATAATATTTATACGGTTTTCAGAAGCGGGTTTCGGCCTTGAGTCTCGACCTGCAAGTTCCGGGAATTTAAATTTTGTTAACTATCTAGGGAAATCGAGACACGAGAATTTTCGGGACCCGAACCCTAGTTTGTGCACTGCACTTGCATTTATTTATTATCTGCCTACACTAGCTACACTCTGATCGCATCCATTAAGAACATCGTGTACGTACAAAAAACAAAATGTGCACTTCGTTCCTTTAGTTTCGTGTTTAGTAATTATACTCGCGTATCGCATACTGCAACTGAAATTACACTGATACATGTACTGTTCAATAGTTTCAGTACTGGAGCACACCGATATTGGTTCGCTGCTAGTATTTACTAACATTTCAAGTGAGTATCGAACTCTTGATAGCAGCGGCTCGTATGCACTCACACGACCATTTACATTGGTGAACCGAGCGGGTAAATACATATAAAAGAAACTTAATAGATAGATATCGATGTTTGCGATGAGTTATCACAAAACTCCCTATTAAAGAAGTGAATATAAAATACTCACATGGTGTATGATGTCAGTAGCCGCGTAGAAACTCTCGTGTGGGTCGGGCCGCTTCATCATGTACGGGCGTGGGAATTCTGGGTCTTCGCAGATTTCTTTACAGAGAGAAAACTTGCATTAAAATCATGAACACTAAGAAAAGCTTAACTCGTAGAAAACCTTTTAAAGCAAGGCAAAAGATTTCCTTTGAAAGAAAAACTATTCACAACATTTCCGACTGAAATATTTTTTGAAATACTCAAAAGCAAATCCTGTTTACTTCGTTCTACGTAAAAAGGTTAAGATTTCAAAAAAATACAGCGTGTCTCATTTAAATCGGTCAGTATGGGAAGGTCTGAAACTAAAGACATACGAAGATCTGTTCTTAGGAACCATGTCATTAATTTTAATGGGAAGAAAAACTTCATTCATACATTTGAAAGGGGACTGTACTCAGCTCGAGAATCGAACCCGGTTCTTTTGAAAAGAATAAACTTACACTATTTCTATTTGGATATCGATTGTGTAGGTCTTAAGCAGTAAATGGCTCTATGAAACATGATGTCTAAAATGAAATAAATGCATTGTTGTCACGTACTTTGATCTATTTTAGAAGGTGTTTGAAGTAACCACCGTTTTTTTTTCAATACAATATTCAACACATTTCTTTTATGTGTATGAATGCGGTTTTTCTTCTTATTAAAATCGATTAGGAACCATCCTAAGAACAGATCTTTGTATGTCTTATAGTTTCAGACTTTCTCATACTGACCGATTTAAATGAGACAACCTGTATAAAAATAGTGTTTTTGAGTTGGCCTCTAAAAATAAGTAAGCGACTTAAAGATAATTATGTTGTTGCATATTTGCTCGATTACGGGGAACATTGAGAACATTGCACCCGGCGTAGGTGTTCCCCGCGCAGATCAAGTGCTACAACGAACATGTCTATTCATTTTACAACGGCACGGTTACGCGGCAGAGTTGGCGCTTTAGGCTGCGTTTTCATCAGAGCTGTACGAGACAGCAGAAAAAAATCCACCAATGGGATGGCGGTAATTTCAAAATGAAGTAATCCTATTCGTTGTTATTGTCCTCGCTAGCAAGACAGCATTTGTTTGTGCTGCGGACACAAAGATTTACCGTTAATCCATTTATTTTACGTCGGTTTATGCCGTTTCGCATTTTGCCGTGGCGGCATTCAAAGGGTTAGCTGCCTCGCACAGTAGTGGGAAAAACGCAGCCTTAAGGGTAAACCCTGTCTAGTCTAGTCGTCACATTAACGTCTAGCGCATTAATGTAGTATATTCTGAATTAATTATACAAGATAAGAAAAGTGTTGAGAGTGTTGCCATGCCCCCGAGCTTCTATTACCGCTAATTATAGGGACAAATAATAGGGGGTAGTATTTAATCGAGCGGCAAAAATATTGACCTAACCTAACGTATAAAATAAGGAAGCAGCTTAATTAATTAATAGGCGACTATTTCTTTAGATAGATAGACAACCTATTTATTTTGATGATGATTTATTTGATGGTTATCACGATCGTCTGAATGCGATTATTTTTAGGCCCTAAACTGAAATGTGCCACTATTTCATACCTCACCATATATTTTACATATTATTATGTAAATACAACGTCGTGGTACGAAATAGCGACGCAGTTCAGTTTAGCGTCTACAGATAATCGCATTAAGAAATCTCGGTAACCCCCTAGCTATGAATTTTCAGTTTCCCGTTTATTGACAGCAAATACAAAGTGGTCAATCGGGCAAGACTAGAAAATGCTATATTAATCGACCGAGCGAGCGAAACGGAGACCGTTTCAACTTTCAGCTTGGGCAAAATTGCTTTCGTATGTCCGGGGTCTGTCCTGTCCATTTGTTCTCGTTTACAGGTCGAATTTCTGAACTGATGCACCTGAAATTTTGTGAGCAGGTTGGATAATTATATATTTTTTATTGTGATTCAGTTTTTTGTTTCAGATTTCAGTTCATCATACCATCTTAGGACTAATTAATCGAACGTGGCCACAAGTAGTCTTGTGGCTCTGCCCACCCCATTAGGGATTTCGGGCGTGATGTATGTATGTATGTATGTATGTTCAGTTTTTTGAATTTTTTTGATATGGCGTGGATATGAGGATTTTTGCGATTACAAACTTATTTGCGGTGTTGGTAAACTCACCTCGACCTATGTCGATGTATAGGGATAACAGTTTTCCAACGCTAACGTTAAGTTTGTCGCGAGGTCTTCAGCTCACAATCCGTGAATAATTGTGTCGGTTTCTTTTACATTTGATGTCTACTAATTAATTTATTTAAATGATATTGTGTACAGGGCAATTTTAATCTACATTAAATGCCCAAGGTAAAGAATTGTATTGGTTTGGATAAGCATTGATACTGAATTGGAGAAAATAATTTCCCAAATAACATAATATTTTTAATTAATATTTTAAAGATAAAAATGGTTACCGTGAGTCAATCTTAGGAGATAAACACATTATGCCATCTGGAACTTTTGTCTAGGCTTTTTAAAGAACTACAATTCTTTAGTACATTATTTTGATATATTTCTTAAAGTTAAGGGAACGTAAGCCATGTAAGCGCCCAAAAAATCAAGTTTGTGAAGACTTGATTGAACAACATTGATTTTCCTCTACTATATTAAAACTTATTTAGAATTTTATGTACATATATATCTGACTCCTTCCTTAAGTTTTATGTGTTAGTAACTAAAAAAAAACCAATATTTTATAAAACAAAAACGATTGCTAATCCTCTAAAAAAAAGAGAAACAAGAAATTGATTCTGCCGTCTCCATAGGGTCGATATGAAAATAGCAGTCATTGGCGTAGTTCAGTGATTGATTACATACGAGTATGTACATAATCGCATAAACATTTTATGTGCATATTCGAAAACACATAACCCACTTTTTGCTTCACTGCGGTCGGGTAACAATATTACGTATATGCCATCTACGTCAAATCGACTCTTATCTCTTATTTGACCATAACAGCGTAATTACTCATTAAATTTGTAAAAATATGGTAGTTATGATGCCTCCGCCGTCTACTTTTGTTGGTAAATTTCCATTACAAGAGCCCTAGTTCAAGAAACTGCTTTATATGCAACTATAAGTTAGGATGCCGACACGTGCTGAGAGTATGCAATACCTGTAAAGGAAGCTCATTTTTATTCGACAGCGCTCTTTAAAAGGAGAGAGGAATGCAGATATATCGATATTGTAACACGTTCGCCATTTCCTCTAACAATGTATCCCTGTCCGTCGAAGATAGCAGACTAGTCCGCCGGCCATTATCCTGCGCTGAGGGCGCATCATCTTTTCAATATGGCGCCTGAACAATGGCTGTCCTTCCGACCGGACGTCCGCCCGTCGTAACGAGCTCGGCCCTCTATCTCAGTTTTCTTTACACTAATGCCTGAGCTCCTAGATTTTACTTGCAGTGAGCAGACATGGAAGAACCACTTAGGAACTCTGTACTTTCGAGAAGGGAACGAATTAATGTGTGAGGTGTTTATATTACGGAGATTTATCCGCTTGGACAAACTAGCTATTTATAGTAACGGTTATTTAGATTTAAAAATATATAAAAGTACACTTAATAAATAACGGCTGCAGAGTATAAGAATATTGTACATTAAATAAAATATTGGCTAAAATAAGTGCCAGTATTGACGAATACCTAATTTACAAAAATGTATCGTATTTTGTGATTTTTCCTTAACATTCGTAAGAGGCAGAATTTTGAAACGATTTCTATTGAATTTTATAAACTGTGTAATTAAAGAAATACTTTTAATAAATTTTCGCATCTACATAATAAGTAACAATTCTCAGTAGAAGACTAATACCAATAACTCACGTCTTCATGATATGCCAAAAATATTGAAATCTCTATACAAATGATTGTTACGGAAATAAGCTATTTATTCTTAAGTTAATGGGTTTTTTTTTACTCTTGTTTATTTTTTAAAAATCTTCCTGTGTCGTTTTGATAACTAACGGATGTTATCGTGGTGAGGGCTCGTTGGATCAAGGAAAAGTTCATTAGGAACTAGTAGCACTTAAGTGAAAACTTATTTATCTACACCCATATCATAAAACCTCCATAATGTAATCTGTAAACCGTAGGAAATGACCACCATTATGACGACCTGTACTGTAATGTTATTACAGTATCAATTTTAGTATCGTAATGGTCATAACGATACAGATATGAGCTACAGGTCGTCGCCGCAGCCGGAGGGGCCCCATCGTCGCCGTGTCGCCGTTTATAATATGTGTGTAGATAAAGTTATGTATGCAACTCTGCATAATTTCGCCTTAAAACACACGTGCGATCTTATTATGAAACTCGCTTAAAAGCTCGTTTCATAAAACCGCACTAGTGTTTTAAGGCCTATCATTATGCAACCGTTGCATAAACTACTATTCTTTAACACTTATAATTTGTGAAATCGTGAAAGATTTCAAATAACGGGATCGTTATGCAGATGATTTGGACGTTTCGTTTCCATTAACCATCTGACGGAAGGTAAGAGCGCGGGCAAGTTGCTAGGGAAAGTAACGATCTAGGAGCGAGTGCACTCAAAAACCCACGAGTGCAGGGGAGAGCCGTCGAGTGTTGCGGGCGAGCTAACTAGCGCCGCTCGGAAAAAAACATGGAGTGTGACTGTGAAGATACTAAACTATTGCAAGTCACAGAAAGCTGGGATTTTTATGTCAAGTTTAATAAGATAAGAATTTTCAACAGTTTCAGAAGGCTTTTCTACGAGTATCTAGTTAAATTGTGTCTTTAATGGCCGAATTCAGAAAAGCCACTGAAATTGAGTTAATTAAAGTGACGTTACTGTGACGTTTCTGTATAGGTTGACAACTAGTTGTGGGACATTTTAACTACTTAATATCGAGTCAAATCCTTAAGTAGCGTCTGAATTCGGCCATAAGGCTGGGTTTTATAAAGATCCGTTCGATCAAATTTTAGCCTATGTGAAAAATTGTACTTATTTACTAAAAATTTGATCTAACGTATCGTCTTACCGACCTTTATAAAACCCTGACTAAAGGAACTAAGCGACTATTGGATGAATTCCCAGAGGTCACTCAAATTGACTTTTTATTAAATCGACGTTTATGTATAGGTTGACAGCTAATTGACGGAGAAGAGTGTTTGTGAATTCGGCCATATCTAACCTTAAAGTGCAGTTACACGAGCAACACATTCACGGTAATATGAAGCCGGCAACTATAGGTGTCTTCCTCCAACGTGTACTAAGTTAGAGTGACAGCTAAAGTTGCCAGCTATAAATTGCTTTAAAAAGTTGCTCGTGTAACCAGTCCTTTACTTAACCTAAGTCCATCTATATTAGCTGGTTGGTATTAGTCGTATGCATTAAGCTCATCACAATCGTTTACTTTCAAACCATTGGTTACTTGAGTTTATTTATATACTAGCGTCCGCCCGCGACTTCGTCCGCGTGGAATTCGGTTGTAATTATACTCTCGACAACTTTTGAGTTATTTGGGACAAAAATGACCCTATTTTCTATTCCAGAAGCTAAGGTCTAATTATATACGACGTTTCATGAAAATAAGTTCAGCCATATGGAGCTAAGTTGTAACAAACATACACAAACACACACACACACACAATAATTTATTTAAGAAACGGTTACCTACCTAATTGTTTGTTTTGAACTGCATATATACCAAGTTTCAAGTCGATAAACAAATGGAATCGGTTTTTCCAATACAAAGTTTAACGCCCCAAGGCCCCCTTTTTAGGGGTAGTTTCATATTGTCTTATACCGCATACCTATTTTTCTATTTTGAAGAGTATTTATACCAAGTTTTAAGTTAATAAACTCATCCAAAGTTTTTCGCATACTAACTTCCACCCCCTCTTTTACCCCCTTCCACTTTTATTTCCAAAAGTTTCTATAGCCTATGTCCTGCCTGAAGTATTCTTGGATATATTATCGAAAACCGCATTGAAATCCATCCAGTAGTTTTAAAGTTTATCGCGAACATACAATCAGACAAACAGACATGAAATTCAAAAACCATTGCGATTTGTTCTGCTGCTCATTCTGAAGCCCCCATAGCATTTTTTCATTGTTATCTTCAATGTACAGACTTTTTCCACTTTACGATTTTATTATATGTATAGATGTATAGATATATTTTATATAAGAAAAGACAAAATCCTCACTTGGTTATCGTTAAGAAGGTACGAGTACATGAAGTTATTATACTATATAAGATGAAAAAGCTGCTTCTCAAATAATAATATCTAACACATTTTATTTCGTGGTGTGGGGTTATGTTTTTACTTTATCAGCGCTGCAGTGTAACACTTGTACCATACAATGCAGGGTGCGACCCTTTTTTATAATATAAAAAATAAGATGGTTCATTTCTAGTAGCTACTGTTTACAATTAGGGGTAGACCCTTTCATGTTTATTAAACATTAACCAACGTTTTTACAGTTTGGGTTATCTGGTCTTATATGGGCTTGTTGTGATGTTATAATTTTTTCAAGGTTAAACAGGCCCCTTCTTTTAGGAGAGCAGGCGGTAATACAGGTACCTATGCAGTTAATGTACATACATAGCATCACGCCCGAAATCCCTAATGGGGTGGGCAGAGCCACAAGACTACTTGTGGCCACGTTCGATTAAATGAAAATGAAAATGAAAATGAAAATGAAAATGAAAATGAAAATGAAAAATGAAAATGAAAATATTTATTTTCATTTTTCATTTTATTAATTAGTCCTAAGATGGTATGATGAACCGTATGGTGACAGGTGATCAGCCCATCGCCCATACAGATAGTCCACCATGTTGGAGAGGACCCGTCCCTTAGTCGACTTTTACGACATGCCAGGATGATAAGCATCTGCACGCATTCTATGCTATTTCTTCACTCCCAGTGCAGCAGAGGAGTTAATGTGATTATTTAAATTAATACTGCAAAACTTGAACACTGTATAGTAAATTCACTCCCGCAAATTCTTAAAGAGGTATCAATAAATAATTGGAACAAATAATAATAATTTGTATGCACTAGACGTCATCTTTTGTCATTTCGTCGGTGCGAATTACAAAATCGCTGTGCTTTTGGTCTACTTTTCAGGAGACAGTTAAAACAGTTTTACAGTTTTTTTCTTTAATAGTTACTTAACATGCGTAGTTATATTTTTTATGGTAACTAAGTAACTTTTACGTCAATATAAATTAAATTAGTTGATAAGTTATTAGTAATACATGACGTAAACGGAAATATTGGTACATAGCGGATTTAATTTGTAACATTAAAAATCGCTATGTAACTAGCGGTCACATGACTATTTTCTAAAATGATGTTTTTAGGAATATTTTGCTACATACCGGGTTTAACTCACTATTTTTGAAAATATCTGACTACTAAAAATCGCCATGTGTAAAAATATGACAACAACGCGGATGATAAAATATCGTTATGTGCATCAACGAACACATAGCGAAATAAAACGACCGCTTTCTTAAATGTGCGTTATTATTTAAAATTCGCTAACTGCCTAATTTCACATAGCGAATTTATCAAGGTACATTTTTGACTACTTTGAAAACTAAAAAAGAAAAAATATGGGTTGACGCAGAAATTAAAACCAATAAATACGTTTAGTGCAAAAATAAAAAAAACCGCAATAATACACATAGCGATTTTGGGATTCACACCGACGATTTTCTGAATACTATTTAGAAAGTTTCACAACTTTTATGCAATATAAAATTAATACATACGAGGTCCGTTTAGTTTCTGCGTGCGGTAAAAGGTCTGTATACATTTCATGTTAAACTTACCGTTGTATTCATTTTGATCATGTGCGTCGTGCTTGTCCCGGCGGCCGAGAGTTTCCCTCCAGATATTGTACGGCTCCCTATAATCTTCATCGACGACAGCAGGTCTAAACATAAAAGGGAACAACCCTTACATGTCTGCGTTTTCACTGTTTTCCCACGAGTGCATGTCGGGTCACGCATATTTCTGTTAAGGTTCCTTAATCAGATTCATGTGTATTTTTTTTGTAAGTTCTTTAATCGGTTAAATAAAAAAATAGTCTAAGTGTAGTATAGTAAGAGTATTTTAAGTTTAAATCATATCATATCATGAATTAAAGATATATCTTTACTAATGTGGACCATACGGTTAAAAAAACGTTTGTTGTCTACTTGCGATCCTTACCACAGCATAGATAATCGTCGAACACTACGTACACTTACTAACGTACAGAAGAATCACTCACTAACAAAAACGGTGTTTAGGTATGAAAATATGCCTAGTCATGCCTTCTGACTCCGTCGCATAAAAAGTGCTCTTTCTTGTACGCTAGGGTTGACAGTTTTTATCCGCGACATCCAACGACAACAACACGTGAATAGCCCAGCAAGTGAGCGAGCGGCAACCTACTGCGTTTTACAGCTCCGAGCAACGCGACGACCGAGCGTACCTAAAGTGCGGAGTGAAACCCGCCTGTCCTTACCTCAGCATGTGAATCGGTGGGCAGTTAGCAAGAGCCAACGCCAGTCTGGGGGCCCTGCGGTTGTTCCTTGCGTTAGAGTTTCCGTTCCTCAGCGATGGGCAGAAAGGTTTCTTCAGCATGTTGGGGATTCTGCGGCGGGTACGTTTGGCGAGGAGGACGACTGTGGCGGCGATGAAGGCCCCGCCGCCAACCAGCGCGCCGCACGCTAACCCCACCGACACCCTGAGTGAGGAGTTGCGTTTCTTCCGGGAAGATGGCGGCATATCGGTGCGGTAGTACTCATCCAGGAATTCCGCGGAAGCATTCACCACGGTTGGAACTGCCGACGAATAATATCGTTCAAGATGCCATATTCCATGATAATTTCAATGACGATTCTATAGACTCTATTATTAGTCGTAGAACGTTAAAGAGACGATTAGTATAGACGTTATAGAATAACAATAGACCCGAGAAAATCAGGGTATGCCAGAATTATATTTCTATACTTAAGTACAAGTGACTATGCCAGGTTGTCTTGCCTCATTTTGCCGGTGGCTATAAAAGTTTGCAGGGCTTTTTAAGAGTTTTCTTAAAATTTATTTATTAAAAACCACTAATGAACTGGTCTGACTTTTATAGCGCTAGTTGGTATACCGTTGACCTATTTTCTCCATGACTTCTATAACGCGTCTATTTTTAGTCCGCAGAGCTTGTTTGAGCTTGCTGACAACTAAACGTATTGCGAAAAGGAAAATACCGCCTCCGTCTTATACTAAGACAATGCGAGGAAATGAATAGGTGTCGAGCGCAGAACTAATTGTTGGGCTACAATGGTCGGAGCGGGCCGGCGCCGCAATGGTTTTGTGCGGGGCGACAAACACCGTGAGTTGCGTTATTTACTGCTAAACTGATCATCATAACTACAAAAACAACTGCTCTTACTAATAGAAAAAACCGGACAAGTGCGAGTTAAACTCGCGTGGAGAGGGTTCCGTTCCGTACATGATTATCTGAAATTTACTACGTTACTTTAAATACCATAGACTTCTTATAGGTTTTCCTGTAATCTGTAGGTAAAGAACTACTTTCTGTATTTTTTTTAAATTTTAGCCCCGGTAGTTTCGGAAATAAGAAAAAAAATAATAAGATATTTTCGCCTATTTTCCTTAATAACTTCTAAACTATATTTTTTTAAATTCAAAAGAAAATATATTTAAGATCCTCACAATAAGCCCTTTCATTTGATATGTCACACGATATAGGTAGCATAACTTTTTTAATTTTCTAATTTACCCCCCTAAAATGGGCCTAATGTTTAAAAATCATATATTTACGTCACGCGTCCGTATTGCGGTTACCGATTTACATTATGTATACCGAATTTCAACTTAATCGGTCCAGTAGTTTCGGAGCAAATTGGCTGTGACAGAGGGACAGACAGACAGACAGACACACGAGTGATCCTATTAGGGTTTCGTGTTTTCCTTTTGAGGTACGGAACAATAAAAATAATGAAGTATTAGTGCATTTGAGCAGAAGATTCCGGTAATCCTGGTTCGGGACGTTGGGTATGCTATTTAATATGCATCTTTATATATGCTTTAAGACCGGATGTGCTTATTCAAACATTGGCAAACGTGTTTCATTATTTTGTGAGGTTATCTCACAGATACATCTGAGTATGTGTGTTGATGAAATGTAAAATAGTTGGGATGTCGCGAACTATCGCAAAACTGGGTTTAAACTCTATTTGAGGTGAGCGAGAATGGCGGGGTGCCAGTGCTATATAATGCCAGTCAGGAGGTGCCAAGAGTCGTTTTATACTGTGCTAATTTCTAATTGTATGAACTGCTAAGTGCACTTCTGTCTTAGATCGACTGTATTTGAATTGACTTGCATGATAGTGGTAATTATGTCGTGAACTTGTTAATGTAATGTTTATTTGGATGGATTGTCATAAACCTCAATACTAACCCTAAAATACATTAAAGCTGCCAGTCAATTAAGTGAGAAACTGGTGTGAGTTCTTTGTTCCTGAGTAACACACGTAAAACAGTCAAAATAACTTATGTCTGGGATGATCGGCTGAGCCTGCAAAATGCGTGGCATGGTAAGTCAATGTCCCGATGTTAGAGTAAAGTTCATCGCAGCTTAACCTTTTACGTTCACGATTACCGCTGGCTGCGTCAAAGGCATATGCGGCGGTTTCACAATTGTTTACTTGCAGAGAGCATATAAACCACATATGTATAACTTGAAAGAAGCAATAAGGTGGCGAATTTGCTTTGGCCTGCTCTTATATTGTGAAACTCGTCATTATTTTAAGAAATTAGTTGACCACAACTTGTTAATAGGTATTAAGACTAGTAAATTCAGCAATTTTGAATTTTCTTAAATTGATGTGTTAATTACACTACTTTATTTTATTAAATTTGACTGTGCATATTTATACAAAATGTCATATTAGTATTAACAGACCGCGCTAAACTCTAAGAATTCATTGTGTGAATTCGGAACTCTCAAAGCTGGTCTGTCAGCCGCTGCTATCGGAGTTAATTGAATTGATCAACTGATACAGGCAACAGTAATAGGAATCCGCAGTCGGGCAACGGACGGCGTCGGCGGTTCCGGTTATAATCGAGGGAAACAAAATAATCCAGTTCAAAGATTTGCTTTAATTACAAGTTCTTCGTTAAGCGGGCGGCGATTTATCACTTAAGATGCGATTCTCTCAAAAGAGCTGTGGATTAATTAGAGAAAGATAAAATTTGTGAAATAGCCGGAGGCTCGCGAGTGCTCAGAACAGATAAGGGAAGCCCGATGAGGAGTAATGGATCTATTAGCGTGCCTGAGCGTCCTGTGCCCTCCGGGCGGCCCTCTTTTTGTACGCGCGAAAAATCTCCCAATCGCGCCTATGAATCTTCTTGCTCACCATGGCTAATAAGACCTTATTAAGCCACGCTGCTCACTTTTTTCACACCTAAATTATTAGCACGATTTATTTGTTTATATACAATATTTAATTCAGTAAACTGTTTTAGATTCAGATGATGTTCATTCCGGGAATCGAGCGTTGAATTCGGATGCCGTAAAAATGAGTTGTGGATGAAATAAAAATAAATTATCTGCCGTTTGGAGTTATTTATCTGGTTTAAAATGAGGAATTTAAATCGGCAATATTAAAGTGCAGTTATACGGGCAACATTTTCACGGCCATTTCAACATGTGGCCGGCAACTGTAATCTTCCTCTACCGTACGAAATTAGAGTAAGACAGCTAGAGTTGCCGACTATAAATTGCGGTAAAAAGTTGCTCGTGAACCAGGCCGTTAGAGAATGAATAAATTATTTGGTTCACAAGTTTGAATATGCCGACCTGATTTGAAGGTGACTTCGCTGATGAGGATCCACTCGTGCTGGAAGCGCAGCCGGAGCATGAGATGCTTGGCGGTGCGATTCTGCAGCGGCACATGCACCACGCGCGCGTGCTCCGACACGCGATCTTGCTTGGGCTCATATGACACGAACTCCTCCTGCCACCGCTCCCCCTCCAGAGAAAAGTAAACCTCCGCCTCCCTGAACAACTGGGACCCAAACATTCTTTTTACGTCGCTTGTTTTCCGGACACATGTAGGTAACTAATTTGATTTTTAAGCTATTTAAGAATATATTGTTATGGAAAATGAATATGGTACTTTGCTAAACTAGGGTATGACTGGATAAGTCTAGAAATTAAATTGCTTATTTGCACTCAATAACATTACATATTAATATTTAACAATTGAATGATACATTTTGTGGACATTAAAAGGTACATATAAACCTAATGGTTTATAAGCAGCCAGAAAAGTTGTATTTTGTACTTTATAATATACCTGAACATCCTTTGTGAACATGTTGTTTGTGTGGATATCGACATGATAAAAAAGCCTTGTGCTACTAAAATTAAATGTAAGTTCTACTTCGTCATCCACTTGCATTGATTTGTTCCAGCCAACCCACCTCGTACCTAGAAGTTATTGTTGTAAGTATATTTTTATTACACAAATGTCAATAATTCAATATTCAGATATTTTTCAGGTTTTTTACCTTGAGTGTCTAATGGGTCTGGTTGTTCAAAGTCGTTAGGGCCAAGGAAGGAGTCAGTCATCTGACCAAGTCCGTCGAGAAGCCGTCCGTCCCGCAGGACCCCGTCGTATGCCAGGTCTTCAAATCGCGCCCCCCCGGTCATCGCCTGCATGTCTCCGCCTTTTGGCGCAGAATAGGCAACTAGATTCTCTGCAGAAATACAAACTCGTCAATATACCGCCAGTAGGCGGTAGTATTTCGCAATGCTTTTACAAGAAAAAATATATATGTGAATGGTAAATGAGTATACACATGCTCCGCAATAATGTAAATGACACATTAAGTGAAATTCGCTCAGACGGTGGTATTCGCTAAGCAAGGGGCCCCCGGACGTCGCCAGCTGAGTATTTGAAACCTTATATCTGTTGTACCTACGTTTCCACAGACAGCCGTAGAGCTCAACCCTCATGCAAGCGGTTCTGGGGTGAGCTGCGTATGGAAGGAAACGGACTTTGGATGCGACGAATGGAGCTTCCAGGATCGTTTTTCTAGGTGTATAGGTGTTGACGTTTCCGGTTATTAGCTGCAAGAAAGAGTAACGTTCAAATAAAGATAGCAACACTTTTGGGTGGTAATGGTCACCGATATACGTACTATTCGTGTAGGTAAGTTACGAGTATCTTTAGTGTTTTTTACCATTTGCTAATTTAGTTTTAAGACTACTCCTTTTACCATTACTTAGCATCGGGAGAAGAGGCGCGGGCGTGTGTCGTTAGGCAGCGACAGCTAGTGTAAAGTTTCCCTCCGCAGTGGGACTAATTTCATGTAAGTTGAGCTCGGTGTCTTTGCAAGCCGAGCTTAAAATTTTCCACATTTACTGGCAAAGTTATAAACATATTTAAATTATTTTGTCTGTTATTTTGGAGCACCAGATCTATTCAATTTAGTTTGGTATTAAATCATTCAAAGAGCAGCATTTTCCTGAAAACTTATCAGAAAGTTGCATAAAACTTGATATAATTATGTAAATTTTGCAAATTAATGTGTTTCTAATGCTTCTCTACCTCTCTAATTGCTTAATTACATATAAAATATAAATAACCAAAGAAATTATTAGATTTATGTTGACTGATAATATTTTAATTTAGAAAAAACCTTTTTGTGCAGGGGATTGCCTTGCAATTGACTTACTCTGCTTCCATTGAAATCCTTGTATTTGACCCAGCGGTTCAGCGCCTTGCGCCAGTACTCGACCGAGTAGCTCTCAACGAACTCAACCCCGACGGAGTTGGCGAAGCGGCCCTGCGACTCCGTGCCGGTCACCAGGTACTCGCCCTGCAGATCTATCTCGAGGAACTCGCGACTACCCGGTGAGATCAGTCCATTGGGACACCATGCGCCACCGCGCAACTCCGTTCTTATCCTGATAAATTATAAGAGGTGATTGCAGTCGCTCCTGTCTGAAAATCTGGGACTTTTCATCAAATGTTCAGCAAGCGCACGTCTTGCAGTTGCTCTTGCACATTTTTTTGATAATTATTTTTTAACTTCACTGAAAAACTAGCAACAACAACAACAACGACAACAACTTTGTTAGGTAAAAATGTATATAAGTTTATCTATGCTCCCTATTGTGTTATTTGTTTGATAGAGTATGTTACAGTAGTGAATAGTATTTTTCTTCCAATTACTTTTTAACTACATCATTATGTCCTTAAATACTCAGCACAACGCAGCACTTATTTGCTCTAGAGCAATAAAGTTGCATACAACATTCATTATTGCACTGTTTTTTTTATTTATTTGGTTCATCTGATCACGGAGTTTACACGGGTTAGTATCATCTCGTCTAAAAAAGCAGCTGGTCTAAGTAGCAACTGGTCTAAAAAGCAAATGGTATAAGTAGCAACTGGTCTAAAAAGCACCTGGTCTAACTAGCAAGTGGTCTAAAAGTCAGATGACCTAATTAGCAAGCGGTCTAATCCACTGTATCTTGAACTCTTGTATAGACAAATACTTTTCCGCCATTTCGAAACCAAGCTAGGTCTCTAGCTCACAGAGCCACTAGTTATACCTATGTACAGCTATATAATAGCTTTATACCATGCGGAAAGATAATAAGTTTCTATCGAACATTTAATTTTGGAGGCAATTTTTATTACAGACCAATTGCCGATTGTCCTGCAAGTGGAGACAACAATTATTCAAACTCCTTTACATTAACGAGAGATCCGTTTTGGGGATCAGACCGGAAATTACACTCTAAATAAATAAAATTACCTCAGTAAAATTATACTTTATTCTTAATAACTTCGTAACTATTGGACTAAGCTATTATCATAAATAAATCATTTTAAACTAAAAAATCTCCGTATTAAACAAAAACTTTCTTGCTCCAAATGCGGCCAGCTGCTTTTTTAGACGAGATGATACTAACCCGTTTACACCACCAGCCACCCATTCCGCCTATTTCACATTGGAGACGGGGTAATCACAGTTCGATATGGACGCCGACATGTGGACTGTTTTGCTAATACTTTGACAGTCCACACTCCACAGAAAAGTGGTCAGCTGGGGTTAGTATCATCTCGTCTAAAAAGCAGCTGGTCTAAGTAGCAACTGGTCTAAAAATCAAATGGTCTAAGTAGCAACTGGTCTAAAAAGCAGCTGGTCTGATTAGCAAGTGGTCTAAAAGTCAGATGGTCTAATTAGCAAGCGGTCTAATCCGCTGTATCTTGAACTCTTGTAAAGTCAAATACTTTTTCCGCCATTTCGAAACAAAGCGAGGTCTATAGCTCACAGAGCTACTACTTATACCTATGTACAGCTATGTAATTTAAAATGAACATTTAATAGGCTTAGTCAAATAGTTACGAAGTTATTAAGAATAAAGTATAATTTTACTGAGGTAATTTTATTTATTTAGAGTGTTTCCGGTCTGATCCCCTTAACGGATCTCCCGTTAAAGTAAAGATAAAAATTGCCTCCAAAATTAAATGTTTAATAGAAACTTATTATCTTTCCGCATGTTATAAAGCTATTATATAGCTGTACATAGGTATAACTAGTGGCTCGGTGAGCTATAGACCTCGATTTGTTTCGAAATGGCAGAAAAAGTATTTGACTTTACAAGAGTTCAAGATACAGCGGATTAGACCGCTTGCTAATTAGACCAGCTGCTTTTTAGACCAGTTACTACTTAGACCAGCTGCTTTTTTAGACGAGATGATACTAACCCCAGCTGACCACTTTTCTGTGGAGTGTGGACTGTCAAAGTATTAGCAAAACAGTCCACATGTCTGAACTGTGATTACCCCATCTCCAATGTTATGCTCAAAATACTGGCTGAAAAGATAGTTACTAAGAGATTAAAAAAAAATGCTATATAAAAATGAATTTAACATCATACAAGTTTTCTGTGAATATTTACGGATTTTCTACTTTAGCTTCTAAACCACTGGACCGATTTTAATAAATAGGGTATCTTAAGATTCGGGGCGAATGTGCCAGTGTCATAAACTATATAAAAATTCTAAGGGTGCGTCACACCAGGAGGAAAAATGCTTTTTACGTCGCTAGTCGGGTTTTAGTTTTTAACTTTACTTTTATTTATTTTTACCAATTTTTTGCAGTAGTACATGCACCTAGCATCAAGTTAGTGATGTGTTATTGCGCTCGTATTTTAGGAACTCTCACTTGCGTTTGGGCTCCAAATTACCACTCGGCGCAAAAATGAATCAATTTCTGCTTGGTGCAACAATCTACTATTAAATATTGTTTAGAATACGATGTTTACTATTAATTTTTTTTATAATACTTTTAATTCTTATAAGAATACCTTCCGTTGCACTCAACATATTTCAATATATTAAGCCGAAAACCGTCTGGTAAACTATTTACAGCAATGCGCAGACAATGGAACAGATAAAGTGCTTCATACATTAGAACCGCTTCAACTACATAGAATAATCGCAAAGAAGACACCTTCGCGCATAAGCAAATAAAATTAGTATTATGGTTCAAGCAAATATTTGAAATGTTGCAGTGTAACGTTTGTCGAGAGAGCCGAGGCCTCGGGCTCGGTCCACCGATCGTTTAATTTAAATACCTATCTTGAGTGCAATCTCATCAGTAGTGAGAACAAAGCAAGCTAAACGCGGAATTAACGTAGCATTTACTAATTCGCCTCTGACCCAATGTAAAGTGTTTCAGATGATAACGT
The DNA here is from genome assembly GCA_947859335.1 of Tortricodes alternella. NCBI lineage: Eukaryota > Metazoa > Arthropoda > Insecta > Lepidoptera > Tortricidae > Tortricodes > Tortricodes alternella. Next base: position 12,205,470 of record OX401970.1, read on the forward strand.
TTCGGCATCCGGCCGTACTTACATCTTGTTATCTTTTAGAAGCCGGCCCCGAAAGGCTTTTTAGGATCACGCTCAACTCCGAATTCGTATGAAAATTTAATTTTCTGTTAGTGAATTTCTCAAACGTGCCCCGAGTTTCCGTCCTGTTGTCTCTCGGAGCTTATGCGGGCGCGAGCCTCGAATGTGAGAACCCTGCTAATTATTTGAGCTAAGCGCGAGTGTTTTACTCCGCCGCGTTGGTGGGACTCGCAATAATTGTTACAACTCGGCCGTATCATGACGCTCCATTGTTGTTTAACAATGCTACTCAAATACCTATTAACCGTGTACAATGCGAATTGTGACTGACTACGATGAAATCTTAAAAACGTATGTTTATATGTTTGGTGGATGAACAATATAGGTTTATGATAATTTTATTGACTTCACTTTGGTTCATTGGCATATTTATTGGCTTCAATAATTGCGCTAATTGCTTTACAAAGTTTTTAAATCGATCAGTCCGCTGAATATTTGTTTCATTATTTTTGGATCAATGCTATATAAAATTAAAAACGTGCTTGATAAGCACTTTATCCAAAACACCACCTGATACTTCTTTAAAATGTATATAACAAGTTACAAATAAGTTGTAATTGTAACTAGGAATAACATTTATGGTTATACAATTTTCGCGTCATATGCGGTCTACTTGAATGTTAATTGGTTAACAGTCTCGCAACACAATTTTTTTACATAATGAGGAAGGAAAACGAGCTTGCACCTGCGGCCCCGGCAAGGTTGACACGAATCCTCGTGTCAAGTTAATACCGTCTTTTCTCTACGTACGTCTCCTGCACACTAGTGCCGACGAAAGAGATAGGTAGTCAGAGATAAGACGAGATTAAATTATCCCCGTGCCAACTTTGCCAGGGCCGTTGATGGGAAGTGGTCACTGCCGCCGTAACACTAGTGCTGCCAATACGTTGCCGGTCTAGATGGGAGTCTCTTCATAATAAACGCGACAATTGAATAAGATTATTAGTAAAATACAAAACTACGTCTAATCTGGAACAGTTTCATTGTGAGGCCAGCTATTATTGAGCTCGGACGAGTTAGTTTCACGTTGTGTACAAAGCGAGGTACTCACCTGGCGCTAAGAGGCGACACGCTCTGGTCGTAGTTGGAGCTGGAGGAGAGAGACTCGTTGGAGATCATGCCGCTCTCCATGCCGAGAGGCGCCTCGCACGTGCCGAGCTCCGCTGCATACACAAACCAAACATGTTCACGCTATTTGAACATTGCTGAAGTAGTCTAGACAACGAGGGATAACTTGAATAGTACCTAGTCACTGGGAGCCTATGTCCATCATTGGACTTACCTACGAATAGAATAAAATTAATTCGTTTATTCATTTTGTGAGAGTATTCGCTTAAAACTTACTAAACTAATTAATAGATCATTGATATATATTTTTGCATACACGTGTGCAGAGCTGGAGGCCGTGTGCCTTGACAGTGTGCTTCAAAACACTGAATATTATTATTTGTTAGTACAGGGCCTCTATTCGATATTACCTAAGCGATAGATATCGCTTGCTGTCAAGTTAATAACAGCTACCATATCGTAGTAAACTAATTTGCGATATCGTTTAGGCCATGCCGAATACAGGCCCAGGACGTGGTGATTGGCTTATCTAGATGATCTATACGTACAACAAAATCGTTAAGGGAAAAATGTCTGTACATTGCAGATAACAATGATAAAAATCCATGGGGGGCTTCAGAATGAGGAACACAACATACTAATGGTTTTTGAATCTGTTTATCTGATTGTATGTGCGCGATAAACTTTAAAACTATGTGACGCATTCCAATGCGGTTTTCAACATTATATAGGGTAACTTCAGGCAGGACATGAGGCTATATAAATATTTGGAAATAAAGGGGTTACGGAGGGGGTTGAAGTTAATATGAGAACAACTAATTCCATGAGTTTATCAACCTGAAACTTGGTATAAATACTCTACAAAACAAACAAAGGTAGGTGTTAGAGAAGGTGCCTTGGGGTGTAGAAAGTTTGTACGGGAAGAACATGATTCCATGCTGATATCTGCTTAAAATTTAGTACATATACACTTCAAAACAAGCAATTTTACTTCCTACTAATATTATAATTATAAGTGCACAAGATTTTGTGTGTGTCTGTTTATCTGCACACTCTCAGCTCCATACGGCTGAACGAATTTTCATGAAACTAGGTATACAGATTTTATCCCGGAAACTAAAAGTTCCCGAGGGAATGACTATACTTAACCGAATTCCAGGCGGACAAACTTGCGGGGGGAAGCTAGTTTGGTAATAAAATTCTAGTTAGCTATATCATTTGCTTACTACTAATGCTATGAACTTCGAAATTTGAAATAGTTATAGAACTTGCATATATTGCGATCATTAAAATATTTTAATATATTTTATCTACACCCATATCATAAAACCTCCATTGGTTAATCAAAAACCGTAGGAAATGACCACCATTTTTACAACCAATTAGGAAAAACCAGTGCTGCGATAAAGAAATAACATTACTTCTTTATCGTTTTTAGTAAAGAAATGAGATTAAATTTGGTACAGCTGTCAAAACTCAAGTGGGTCTCTATTCTAGTATCCGTAGATATTAAAACAGTTATTGATACGAAACGTCAATTCAGTATGTTTTTTTAATATAAACTGCACAATATTTGATCTCGTCAATCGTCGTGATCAGTGACGTGAGAATTGAGACTTCATCCGTTTGTCCATGATTAAAAAAAAAAAATGGTCTTGACGGAGGATCGAATCGCCGCCATGTTGGTGTTTTGCTGAACGAAAGTAGAATTGTTTTTGAATTAAATAGACAAAGTTGTTTGTAATTTACATTTTAGTTGAAAATATGAATAGTAAGTAGTCTTCTCGGAGTGTGTGTGATGTGAAAATGCGCCGGATATCGGAAATATGCAGCCACGATTGCAACAAATAACTTGTTGCCAGAAAATATTGTTTCTGAACCCATCATGGAGGATTTATAATATGTGTAGATAAAGTTATGTATGCAACTCTGCATAATTTGGCCTTAAAACACACGTGCGATCTTATTATGAAACTCGCCTATCGGCTCGTTTTATGAAAACCGCACTAGTGTTTTAAGGCCTATCATTATGCAACCGTTGCATAAACTACTATTAAATTATACTGAAATGGGGGGCAAACAAAGTGGGTCGAACTTTGAAAGACAAGAAAATGGGGCGTCATTTGAAAGGACTTAGTTTAAGCATTTCGACACATTTTTCGGCATATTTTTATTATTTAAGAACAAAAAGTACAAAAACAGAACGACAGCTTATCTCCGAAATTTTTTAAACCAAAAATCTCAAAGTATATATTACAGGAAAAATGGAATGACTTTCCAAATATTTATAAATTCGATAAAACAAAGTAAAACGGGTTAACCTTCGCAAGATTGTGTCACACGCGTTGGTTGCGTAGAGATAGGAGCTTGCGAAAGTTATACGCGTCACAATTCCGCGATATTCGCATTCCGATCCTGCTTTATAATGCATTCATACGTAGTAGATTGGAGTACAATGCTATCATCTGGGACCCGTGGGAGAATAAATATGCCTTAATGCTAGAAAGGATACAGCGAACATTTGCAGGTATTTATACAAAAGGAAATATGGATACTATCCTCTTCGCTACCCATCTGCATTTGTGGTAGGAATGGTGGACCTGTACACCTTGGAGTTAAGGCGCAAACTACTTCTCCTTATCCATTACGGATTCCTTCTGAGGAGTCAGATTGACTGCCCCTCTATTCTAGAGAGTATGCGCTTATTTGTGCCACAACAATTCACGAGAGTGGGTGTTCGCCGACGGCTTAGACTTTTCCCTTCTCCTTTAAACCTACGCACGCGACAAGCGCTTAACGCTCCCACACCAAGGGCTATCGCTCTACTAAATTCATTTTTAGACAAGATCGAGGATGTCGATGTTTTGGCGGATAACTGGCCCGTGTACCTTAGGAATATAGATTTATTTTCTTATTTTATTCATGAATAAATAACGTAACGTAACGTAAAAGTTTTATTTATAAGTTTGTATTTTTTATAGTTTGATGTTAATGTACAATTTTAACAATGTGAGTGCTTTGGTGCAAACTGTTAACTCACTTTGTTCTTATATAAATAAATAAATAAATAAATAAATAAATAAATACCTTATTTTAATTTCATAGGAAGGTTTTAAATGGTTATCCGGTTATTAAAATATATTTATCTACACCCATATCATAAAACCTCTATAGTGTAATCAAAAACCTTAGGAAATGACCACCATTTTGACAACCAATTAGGAAAAACCAGTGCTGCAATGTTATTCCCGTATCGTTTTTAGTGTAGAAATGAGATTAAATTTGGAACAGCTGTCAAAACTCAAGTGGGTCTCTATTCTAGTATCCATAGATATTATAACAGTTATTGATACGAAACGTCAATTCAGTATGTTTTTTTAATATAAACTGCACAACATTTGATCTCGAGTGACATGAGAATAGAGACTTCATTCGTTTGTCTATGATTAAAAAAAATGGTATTGACGGAGGATCGAATTGCCGCCATTATGTTTGTGTTTTGCTGAACGAAAGTAGAATTGTAGTTGAATTGAATAGAAAAAGTTGTTTGTAATTTACATTTTAGTTGAAAATATGAATAGTAGTCTTCTCGGAGTGTGTGTGATGTGAAAATGCGCCGGATATCGGAAATATGCAGCCACGATTGCAACAAATAACTTGTTGCCAGAAAATATTGTTTCTGAACCCATCATGGAGGATTTATAATATGTGTGTAGATAAAGTTATGTATGCAACTCTGCATAATTTGGCCTTAAAACACACGTGCGATCTTATTATGAAACTCGCTAAAGCTCGTTTCGTAAAACCGCACTAGTGTTTTAAGGCCTATCATTATGCAACCGTTGCATAAACTACTATTAAAAAAATATGATTCCGTTCGTACCTAACGGTTACTGTATGTTTTTTAAGGGACCCTCAACGCGCGAGTCACACTCGTACTTGACCGGTTTTTATAATACAATAATAATAATTACAAAACCGACTCGACTTCCTCTGTTATAGTTAATTATTTTTACTGAGCTTATTTTTATATAGAGGAAGTTATCCTTGGGAGTCTGCAGTATACACAGAGACCAGCTTTGTTTTTTTTTAATTAACGGATGTGTCTTCTTCCGGCTGCCCGGAGGCGGTTCGCAAAAACTACACAGATCGTCGACATTCCATTTGTAATGAACCGTTGTTTAGCGTTTAGTACAGCTCTTTTTTTGGGTATTAACTAACTTATTTCACCAGAATATAGGTATTTAACCACTATAGATATCAATCTAGAATTAAGGTTAGCATCATGAATATCTATAAAATACAATTTAAAACTGGTAAATTTTATTTCAAAAAACAATTATTAAAATTAAACAGTAAACAGTATCAACTAACAAGATATAAATTTAAACAAAAGTAAAAACGAAACTAAATATAACCTAAAACTAAACAAAAATTACTTAAAATAAATTGAAAGAATTTGGTCCCCGCGGCAAGGTGCCCATCACGCAAGCTGCATTTCCACGCTGTATGACTATATAGCAGTCTGCGTGAGGGTCAGCCGTCGCCTCCCTTACACGCTGAGCTCCTTGAAGAGCCCATGCGCGCCTGGGCCCCGCGGACCTAGTGCCTCGACCTGATTTAGAACTGTCACTCTGAGTTGACAAATACAAAAATTGTACGTCAGCATAAGTTATTTTGGAAGAGACATTGGTTCTAAAATTTGTGATAATATGCATACCTATTTTCTGACGACGGCTGAAATCTGATCTGGCAAAGTGCTTAAGATCGTAATACTAAAGCCATGTAGAAATATGTTTGCCCCAGAGTCCCACGCCTATTATACATGCGATTCTTTACTACCTTGCTCTCGGTCCGTAGACTAAACGAGGTATTATTTATTTCCGGAATTTAATAGCTTTTGAATACACGTAACCGAAATGGCGTTAATATTGTTACTCTCAACTAGCTTTTGCCCGCAACTTCGTACTAAACCGCAACCCCTATTTTAACCTTTCAGGGGTTGAATTTCTTAAAATAACTAGCCTACAGCGTTCCCTTAGGGGACTAACTATCTCGATACCAAATTTCATCAAAATCGGTTCAACAGTTTAACCGCAAAACAACAGATAAATAGATAGAGTTATTTTCGTATTTATAATATTAGTATGGATAAGACGTACAAGACGTAGTCGCATTTTTCTGTCTGTTTATTAACAAATCCCGTGCCTCCTCGACCCGAGAAGTAATTTTAAATAATATATAAAATTACTCCTCAGGTCCTTTCAGGCTTGACGTGAAAAATGGTTGCGGTGAAGGTGAGTTGCGTAAGGCAGGCGGTTGTACGTAATTTATGGCTTGTGCGGCAAGGGCGCTAAAGGCAAACTGTAGGCTAACCCTATGATAGAATAAACTATTCTTAACACGAAGTCTTCATACGTTCGTCATTTATCGCTGATGGTAATTAAATATCGAGGAAAGAGCGCCAGGAGGGTTTACTTCTTTAGTTATAAGAAAATGAAGCGAAATTATACATTTTATCGTCTATGTTCGTTAGGTGACTAATAGGTACCTCGTCGGAATCTCACTAGTTCTTAGCAGCCTGCTATTCAATATACATCTTCACATGCAAATATTAAGCAATATTTATATTTAAAGTTGTACATTTTATTTACAGTATAGGTACTGAGTAACTTTATTTAATTAAACTTTTTCCTTTGCCCTCAATTAGGAGACCGGGGTATGTACGCCACAGGGCAAAGTTACAGAGCGCATATACATCCACCCTGTATATATGCGCAGCGGTTTGCCTGTGTACCTCCACAGCCAGTGCGTAGGTAAGGGTGAGGCTGGAGGCCAAAACCCCGAAATTTTTGTTTATTTTCCTGCTTTTAATAAAACGAAAATACAACAAGCGTCGGTAAAGCACAAAGGGAAAATTCAAATTCAGTTTTATGTTTGGCATTTTTCTGGCACATGTAGGAATGTTTATTTTTACCTTGCTTCTCACTCTTGCATAGGTAAAAACCTAGAAATTCGTAACGCATGCCATTAAATATAAAATAATTTTGTGTAAATGGTCTTTTGTAAATACACCGATTCACGATAAAAGAGACTCTTTTGTTGATGAACAAAATACTATCGCGCGTTGAAATGTAAACTTATTGCAAGTAAATGAATTGTCAGTGATAGTAATTAACGAAATAAATTTTATAATTTTGATAATATTTCCTTTGAAATCAGAACTTTAAAGAAAAAAACTATTACTGGGGCTGATTTCGTAATCATATAAGGGGTGTTTTTTCATGAAAAAGCTTTGTCTTACAAATATGTTTGTGATGTGAGCATTGCTCGCCTAATCCACGACGTCGCAGAGACGGGTGATAAATTACACACACGAACAAATGATGTGAAACGGGCGTGAGAAAACAAACAATTTATTACGAAGACAAACGAGACCAGACCCCCGTTCCGAGGTGATTTTAATTATAACATGATAATCCCGGCTCCTAAACCAGCATCATCAGTTTCCAGAACAAACATAGCTCCGAGGGTGCATCTCAAGTAACCTGGAAGCTTACTTAACCCCGCACTGTTCAGAGAACATTTAACACTTAACATATAGGTATTCGTATTTAATGCGTCGGTCGGCGTATGCAATCGGCATTCTAAATGATAATAATATTTTAGGCGACAATATGAACTAATACGCAGTAAGTATGCCTAACTTGACTAGAAGTAGGTACGCAAATACATTTCCTTCGGAGCAAATTCATAACTCTGAACAACGTTCTAAATGATTTCGCATAATGAGAAGGCCCGAATCCGTTAGTTACGTTCGGGGTTGTATGTAATTTAAACTTTCTCTCTTTAATGAAGACGATACATGAATTTTCGTCGCAAATGGAAGGGATCGATGAAATAATTTTGTTGGGAATATTTAACCAGACGGTAACACCACTTAAGCAGAGCAATCTCGAGGGAATCTAGTAGAGAATTAACTTCAATTTTCTGTGCCCTCTTTGGGTTAGGCTAAACTTGCCTTGCTACCTCATTATATTAATTGTCCGTCGCAAAGGAGAATAACTATTAAAAATTCATTGTTTTCCGCCTTTTACCCGAGTTCGCTTGGATAACGTTATTAATATTAAATTCTGCCGAGACGCCGCGCCTAATGCTCTAATTTAAAATTCTTACGAAACTTAATATTTGAGCGGGCAGGGCCCCCAAGGAATCTATGCCTACCAAAACCACTCAGGAAATGGTGACTATTCGCAGTAAATGTCGTTACAATACGGGTCGGTTTGGAGCGCGGAGAGTGCGCCGAGCGTGCAGAAAGCGGTGGATGTGATACCGGCATCTGTTTCAGTTTTCACATTGGCCGGCTCAATACGGGACTAGACTTGCACGCTCGGCGGTACATAAATTTTGTGCCGGTACCGCATCGGAACCGCAGTAGCTGAAACGACCTCAGTACTTTGTACGTGTTACGTAGCCAAATAAAATGTTGAATGAACATCATGTTCCACATACATAAATGTTCTGGTTGCTTTAAGATTTTACAAAATTTACAAAATGTGGGAATAAAACGTCAATGCTAATTGTAAATCGGTTCGAGAAATTCTAAGATTTTGGCATAAGCCGCCTATAATATCGTCCTTATTCCCGTTCAGACTTTTTGTTTCACTTGGATATGTTGCAATTGACATGAAAGCGCAACGTTCCTGCCGTGGTACCTGAATATTAATTTCGTCAATTTGCATTCGAAAATACAAACATATTTTGCCAACGGACGTACTTATAGGTACATTGATTCATTATTGAAATTTGATAAGCTGTTGGTCACGTATCTCTAATAGGAATACAATAAGAATGTTCTCAAAGTTCCATACTTTAACGAGCGAGTTAAATGAAAAGATTTGCATTAGGAATTTACCGTATTAATGTCCTTTATTATTTTCAATAGTAAATCACAATTACAGGAGGATAACTTGCAGAATATTATGCTGCGCAATTATGAATTGGAATATTATATTAACTTTCACCTAAATAAATTTTTAGTTACACTAATTTTTAAATCAATTCGTGGACAAAGTTACTAAAACCAAACTTTGTGTAAGTAAAAGGCAGTTGATATGCCACGTGAGACCCTGTTGTATCTGGTTGTTCTTTCTATACACGTTGCAATTAAACTATGAAATTGACACACTATAGAAAAATCAACGATTTTCATGTGAGACTTCGTGCCAGTCGACAAATAAATTACTTTAGTACAAGAAAAATAAAGAAAATGGTTCGTAAAATCTGCTGTGGGGCTAAAAAAGGTATTTTTTTTTGTAGAACCGTATTCGTTGAACCTTAACAAGCGCTATCCTGCATGTTAAGTGAGACTGAACTTAGTGTAGAGCTGCAACTGGCAGATAAATTGTATACTGGAGTTAGGTGCGAGTTTCAAATGAAGATTATAGTAAAGCGCGGCGACGCGCGCACACTTGGAGACGCGGTGTTTAACGTGACAGACAAACAGAGGTTGGCAAGCGTCTCCTCCAAGATATTAACGTGTCAGAAGCGCCGTTTTACATACACTGAATAGCAGTATACGTTCTTGAATACCTTGTAGATACTCTGTACTGCGGCGGTAAAGGCACCGCTAGATGTTCAATATACGCTCGCGTGGCTGGAGTGACAGATGCCTGGTACAAATTTCACATATCAGCGGTTTTAACGTAACTTTCAGTGAATCTATGTTCAGCCAACTGAGATGCTCCTCTGTTAAAAAAGTTCAAACGAAGACGATGACATAGACGAGACTTGAATATGTTTTAAAATGACCAAGAGCAAATAACACTATTTTGTGCATCTTTCATCAAACAACAAAAAAATATCAGAAGTACGGGGATATCAGGTTGTTTTTGCAAACAGCGATGACATATTTTGATGAAAGTAGTTAAACGATTATCCGTCCAAGCGGCGGCGTATCATGCAAAACGCCAAAAAAGTAAACTAACATGGCTGCTGCCCGCCCCGGACGGTGCTATTAGCGCATTCGGCAAAAACTTGATCGCAGTTTGATTGAAATGGTTTTATGAACAATTCGTTAGAAACAATATTGGCACCAGAATATATAATTTAATTTATGGCGGTTGCTATGCTTCGACAAAGTTATTAATATAAAATAGAACCTGCGATTTATCTCCAATATAAAAACGGCGTCGGTTTAATAAAGCTTAAAAAAGACAATTTTCAGTGCGACCAATAATGTTCATGTTATCTGTATGAGTTCACTTTAACATATTTAAACAAGAAATAAGAAACATAATAAGTGCTCTCAACAAATACGTGCTAATAATAAGTAATTTTAGCAAAGTCTACTTATACGATAACTGAGGCGTGCTGCGGCCATCTATGTATAAAACGGAAACGAGTTTGCTCGTAAACATGCCTTTGAACACGGGAATGCAACATCTTTTTATATGGTATAAAGCAATTTTATTAAATACTGCATCTAAAGAGATTTTATTAGCGTGTCAGTGAGCACAAAATGTGGTCGGTAACTTCGCGTCGCCCGGTTTAGACATTAGCTAGAAATTAATGATGTGGCGCCGAGTGCTGCGACTCTGACAGACCTACAGGGTTCATTCACTTCTAGCGGAATACTGCGAGTTGCTAGAAATACACCAGTTTGTAAGCGGGCTTAACTCAGGGCAGAATGCAAAAAATTTGTATTGACTTCACTATCGCCAAACCGACAGATCTGAAAGCGCGTGCCTGTAGGTGCCTAGTTTCGGTATAAACGAAGAACTTGGTTTGTTTGCTAACAAGTCACGCGTATGAGATGGTAATTCCGGAAATACTGCACGGCTTCGTTTGCCTGTTTAAAATGTCCCTTGCCTGGCCTTAACCTATGTACATGTATAAGTTATATGTGTTTAAAATAGTCTACTATTTGCTTTAAAACTTAATCAAATACACTTTATTTCATTTTCTCAGATACTGAATAACGCTCTTGGCTTAACCTGTTCGCTGATTGAATTTTTCATATTGTAAATTTCCTGTCACCGACAGACGTCGTAGATGTTGTGCTACGTCGCGCGTAGCCGCACGGCTTCATTCGTAGTCGTAGGCACTGCTACGAATGTTACGATTGTCGTGACAGGAATCACTGAAAGAACATTGCTTCAGTTATATGGGCTTTTCGTCTACATCCACGCCATAGTACATACTGTTATTTGTATCTTAACTACACTAACACTATCCCACAATCTTTGCACTTTTGTGGTACACTTTACGGAACATCTATCACCCCTTTAGATTTGGCTTTTAACATAGTAATTTAAATTCATGTGTTATTTATCATTATTAAATCATTTTGCAAACAACATAAAAACAACAGCAGAATTGTATAACGCAAACATAATTATATCAACAAATAATTAATGATTTTGGGTAAGCAGCATTTAAAAAGACGCAAATAAGACGCGATGACTAAAAAGGAATCCAGCTTAACGCTCTGTTCTCAGGGTACTACCTAAGCTGCACAAAGTTCTCCGTAATTTATCGTCAAAGAGTCACATTACTCGAGGACCGAAGCAACGAACTTGTGAAGGGGAATCGTAACTACCCTTCTTAGGATTGTAATTGTTTTGTTTACGGGTTCCGCCCGCATTATTTGAGTCGACGACGTGAATTAAACTTAACTGTAATTGTTAATGTAACTACTACTGATACCCGGCATAGTATGTCGCTTTTATAGGGCTCGGCGCCCGTTATCCGTTGGTAATGAATCGGAATAAAATCCGTTGCGGCCTAGCTGCGACTTAACAGTTGTTTGCAAAGCTCACCTAAGCCAAATGCTTTTCTATGCTGAAAGGTTTGGGATGACTTATATTGTTAAGCAAGAACTCGGTTCAAATAACAAGAGAGGGTTAATCGTAGGACACTTTTATTTTTGTAGGCACTTACTAGTTCGTCGACTTCACACTAATATTATAAATGCGAAATGTTGTGAGTGTGTTCAACGCTTGGACGGATTTGGATAAAGTTTGGAATGAAGTTAACTTATACCTTGGATTAAAATAAATAATAGTTTTTATCCCAATGCCACGCGAACAAATCCGTAGGCACAGCTAGTTGTTCTGTATTACCTGTGGGGGTTATCGGCTAGTATTAATGCCTAAATTAAATTCCCCATAGCAGTGGTCGCCAGTAAGTTATATTCTACTCCATTAACTTAGTTTCGCTTGCCTGAACTTTGTTCCCAGTTTAAACGCCCTCATTTTAACCGTGCTAATGTTTAGTCTGCGGTATTGCCTGAGGTAGATCCCCGGCTGACAGAGGACACATATAACATGAAAAATGATCTTGAAATCTCATCGCATAAAATAAACAATGTTGAAAAGTATATACCAGCGGTTCTGTGAATAGCGGTGGTGGACCTAATATACTTTATGGTATTGACAAGCGGGTAACTTCCTGCGCAGCGGAAACATATTTCGCGTTTATTTATTCGGTATGTGAGTTCATTTTCTAATAACCTTTTCATCGTCATCATTGGCCTGAATACGGCCCACTGCTGGGCCACGGCAGGCCTTATCTCATAGCGAAAGGCACTAGGCAACAGAAGTACCTACCTGGGCCCAGTGCGGACTGTTTCAAATACTTCAATCAATGACGACGATTTTCTTCACTGACATGCCCGTGGTAAATATCAATTTCAATTCCGGACAGAGATCTGAAAATCTCAGAGGTGCAGGCCCAGATATGAACCCGCGAGACGAGAGATTGCGCGTTAAACCTCTTGCCTAATACTACTACATTAAGGTATCCTTTTACAATAATTATCTTTAGTCATAAGGAGAAGTGTGCGAGGAAAATGAGTAGTGAGCGAGCAAAAATTCCACCAATCAGTGTACAATGCGTCGTTCATTTATCTTAAACCAACCATTCCTATTGGTGGAATTTTTTACTCACATACACTTAAAGAATGAGAGGGCTAGAAATAAACAAATTTTATTGCTAATATGCACCAAGCGACTTATTTCGGACAGACCTTGCAAAGCTGTTTTTGCTAAAATCAAACAAATCAAAGCAATCACATGTCTTTAATTTAAAAAGCTGGAATATATTATCAAATAAGTCTTGGTTGAATTTGTACTGTAGCCGTCAAATTTTAGACAAGCCAAATTGGTACTTTGCTGTTGTTTCGTGTTTTCCGTGTACCGCTTAGCTGACAGCTCTAGTGGAAACGCAGCCATACACAAACAAGAGGACTGACGCGGTGACGTCACGGAAACCCAAGCCCTTAATCAAATAAAAAAAGGCTGTAAACAAAGTAAAACGTGGGGTATCTTGCTTGCGCCCTATTGGAGAGCGAGGGGAAACCTAGATGGAACAAACAAAGATGGAAACGTCACTGAACCGATCAGGAAGTTACGTTTTTGCGCTCAGCGCACTATTGCTGGATTAGGAAGTTTCACAGGTTAACTTCCTTGCATGGTCCAAATATTATTTCAGCACAGGTCAGCATCATCATCACCGGCTTATTTATATAAGTCCCACTTCTGGGCACAGGCCTCCTCTCACAGTGTATGTCTAGTAGTAGTAGTACTAGTAGTAGTACTAGTAGCAGTAGTAGTAGTTTCCTCGGGCAGTATTCCCCACGCGGACCCATTGCGGATTGGGCGATATGTGAGCATACGCTTCCTCGTTAAACATTATACGTCAGCTGTAATATGAATTAACGTAACCGCCAAAAGTAGATTTTTCAGGAGGGCCAAAAAACTAAATTAAAATTCAAAGAAAGACCTGTTACTTTTTTTGTACTTATCCTATTGCAATGATGTTTATAGCAATTTTCTTTAAATGGTATGACCAGTTAATTGAAAAACACCATATAAAGCTTACTACCATAGTTTTACATATGACATGGTGCTTACGTTATTTTTTTTTAAAACAAATGCGATACTTTAAGATTTTTGAAATACTAATAATAGCCATAATGTATCTCACAGAACATACATCCTACTTTTTTCGCCTTAGGTCAATCCGGTCAATACATTAAATAGTATTTACAAATCTGTCGCTAACATTAACCTACAAAGGGCTGATTTTCCAAATTTGTCTTTTACATTAAGCAACAGGGGGTGATTTTCAAAAAAACGAGTTGAAATGAAAAAAAAAAGCCTTGAGTTTTCGTTATTTTTTTTCAAGTTATCGAGAATTTCAAGACATCAAACGACAGAACGGAAAATTTGCAGTCGAACTGTATGTATAACTCAATTTCGTCATTTTGGCGGTTACGCTAATTCATATTACAGTAGACGATATGATTATTAAATTATAATTTGTTATTATACATTTGCAGCTTGATATAACCATTCACTGTTTTAAAGCAATGCGTTGCAATATAAATTGATAAGAGTAACGATCTGTTTACATTCGGCTTTGTTACTGATGTAGAATATGAAATGAAAAAAGACAAAACCAGCATATTTATTATAATGTTCAGCGACAGTCATTATGCGAGTACATTGTGCTTTACGGTCATATATGCACGCTAGGACAGAGGGGAATAAATAATAGGTCGACGCGTTGGTTAGAGCGAGCGACAAATATTCTCCTCTTGCGGGACCAATTTGTCACTGTCTCCGCCAATTTCCTCTTGTAACTAGTTTTTTCTTTGCGCCACGTAAATTTAATTTGAGCGCTTTGTTCAATCGTTTTGAAGCGACTGTTCGGCTCATATTCACCGGGGTGGATGCGAGCGACACGACACTTGCTTGTCTGTTGTTGGTTTCACGCGTTTAGTAAAGTGTGTTGTAAAGGCTGTATGTTTTATATAATTCAGTAGTGGCCCCGCCACAGCCTCGCCCGTGGTATTTTGCAATTGAATTTTACCGAAGTTGAACTCCCATCTCAGCTCCTTTTCAAATACTTTACAGGATTCTGTAACCTTAGGGTAACAACAGGATCCTATTACCGAGCCTTACTATGTCGGTTTGTTCGTCAGTGAGCAACGGTAAGGGTTTACCGCTATCCTCATACAACCTTACAATATATGGCCGAATTCAGAAACGTCACTTAAGCATTTGACTAGATATTAAGTAGGTAGTTAAATGTCCCTCTACTAGCTGTCAACCTATACAGAAACGTCACTGAAACGTCACTTTCATTGAAGCTCAATTTGAGTGGTCTTTCTGAATTAGGCAAAAGGTAAAGTTATACGGAACCCTGTTTACGCGAGATGGATTCGCATTTGATCAGTTTTGTTAAGTAGAAATCGAACAATATCAACCGGCAAAAATAATTCGTGGCGAGAAATTGCTATCAATATTTTCTTTGAACCCAAAAAATACAAATATCTTTTCCTTTTTAGGTCCTGCTCGAATGGTAATTATAGCTACAAAATTGAAACCACTACCAAACATATTTTTTAACCGACTTCATCCAATATTCAAACGATATTACCTATTCGATTGCGTAAATATAATATTCGTATAAATTTACTTTTTAGACACCGCTTTGGCTAGCTTAAAATCCATTTCATTACCCAATTGATATTTTATTTGGCAAGTTTAAATAGATTTCATGCAATTAGTAAAAAAAATATTCGAGTGCGAGACGAACAGGATTGCCCACGGCTAGCACTAAATCTTTCATCTCTCTCTCGTAAATCAGAATTTTAGAGTACCTACGTTATTTACTGAACTAAACTGACCTCTCTCTGTTCTTTGTTTCTTGAACTGCGTTTCGGTAAATGTATTATGTCATGATAATTCTTGAGTTCAATGGGGAAGTTGCATATATATATATATATTGTTTTTAGTTCTGCTTTTAGTTTTTTGGACATCCTCATCAAATTTATGTCATGTTTTATTTCTACAATGTTGGTCTACAAACAGTATTTTCGGAAATAATCGCAGAATTCGTTTAAACGCCATACATTTTGCTGTTACGTCATAACTGTTGTCCATTTTGTAAGGAGTGTTTTTGCGAGTGGTATCAACAATGACTTTTCAAAGCTTCTCAACTCATAAAATAATCGACATAAAAATGTTTTGCGTACACAGACCGGTTTCTATTACTCAGTACTTTCCAAGACCAAAAAAATGATGCATCTTCCCAATTTTTGTTGTGTTACATTATAAATTGAAAATAAGTAAGAGACGATAAAAATATTTTGTTGGAATTTGAGGAAGGTATTAAACTAAGAGTATAGCTAATAAGTACTGTACATAAAATATTATGTACTGTACCTACTAGCTATACTGTTAGGTTCCTCACGTCTATCCATGCATAGGTACTCAGAATGACATCGACGGTGGGTTTCAGGCGATCGAGTACACAAATAGACAACACAGCCGCAGTAATTGGCAATAGCTGTTAACAAACCAGGCATTCCTTTGTATGCTAGGAACATCTATAACAACATATTTATCTTGTTCCGACATTATTCGGATCGTTAAACATCACTAAGAGCTGCGTATATTCAGTTTCAGTTATGCTCGTTCTGTGTGCTTACTTGAAATTGTTGAAGCATAAATATGGTTGGATTGGAAACCATTACATTACCTTCAATCGAAAATGCACGCGTAACGGTACGTTAATACTACTTTATGCAACAGGCACATAATGGCAGGTAGGTAAAACAAAAGTCTCCTAAACTTAGCAGGGCAGCTGAGTTATATAACACAGGCCTGAGTTTTTTATGACCAATCAAAACCGTTGCATTCATAACTTTTTTATTTCAAAATTAACCAAAAAATTTATTATTTCATTCTTATTATTTTCACACCCAGCGGTTAAAACAGGTTATTTTTTTTATATTCCCAACACCATAACATAGAAATGTTTTTTCATAAGCATTTATATAAAAATCCTAAACGCAAAATTGGGTTTGTTTGTTTACTTGTTTGTTACTCTATCACGTTAAAACAGCGTAACAGATTGACTTGATTTTTTGCATAGCGATTGCTGGAGGCTGGATAAAGACATAGGCTACTTTTTATCCCGATATCGTCAAAGGATTTTTGAGTGTTTTTTTCTATAAATACAGGAAATATGAGAAATGCTACTCTTCGATAGATGGCGCTGCGCGCGATAAACGCACTCCACGCAGACCTTGAATTATACCTTGTTTATGATTGGTTGATGAATTTTCTCAATAATTTGTCAGCCAATTGAAACAAATCGAAGAACTGCACTGATATGCTAATATTTTGAACAAGCCGCTTTTACTTAAAAACGATCTTCTCAAACGTGATATTTTCATAAGAGCTCTGAAATTCGGTTTTTATAGTAATGACAGCATAAAATTATGCATAGACTAAGTAGGCTTCATTGGTTCATGAGTTATAATAGGCAACTAACTTTGAATAAAAATCTAGTTAACCCTTATAGTTTTTGGAGGTAAGGTGGACCTTCGAAACAAGCGTCAGATTCGTCAGTGATGCCGCGACAGAGCGGCAGATTAATGTACTACGCGTACTATGTATGGAGTGTTATTCGAGTGCAGCGACACTAACGCCGCGTCTGATGTCTGGTGCTGCAGTCGAATAACGTTCTAGACGTTTGCACTGCCCCTTACTTGGAAAGTCACTTTTATGGTTGAAAAGTGATGAACAGACTGTAAGAAAGTTTCGACTAGAGAATTAACGGACCTTACTGAATCGCACATAACTTGAACGAACATGTGAAACCTAATGTTATTTATAACTTTAGATTACTGTTTATTAGATTAGCGACTTTATACTTTTGTTAGGGAGCTGGATGCCATTTTGGTATATGATTTGTTCGTCTTTCACATTGATAGGGATGCAAGTTTATGTCAAAACAACTAGATTTGTTCCAGTAAATGAAAATCGTACATACAAAAATCAGCGACCTAGACGTCTGCCAACTTTTTTTCTATTCTGGGAGTCCTAATGAATCGAATGGATGCAACAAGAACGACGAACAAATGATTTAGTATAGCTTTTTTCATTTACATTTTTGCAAATATATCCCGTTATAAAACAGAGCCCTGCATGTCTGCCTCTAAGATGTTCATCGTTTTGAGGATGATTCTGACCATCGGTCCAAGAGGCGGCCACGAACAAATGATTTAGCACACCTTTTTTTAATTTATGAAACGCTGTCAATTGAAAACGCAGCGCTACCATGGTGGCAGACTATTTTTTTGGGGTTCTTTACATCGTCATTAATCGAACAATTTAGGTCTGCCAAGCGAACAAATCATATAGAAATTTTGGTACCCAGCTCCCTATTTGTAGTAACGGTACCCTACAGTGAGCGTGGCTCAACATACTGTTGATCGGTTCTTTTTAACATTATACATCAGCATGTGGGAACGATGAGGAAACATTTATGCCGTTATCCCGAATTTTAGGGTAAGGAATTGGGTGACTGTCGTTATGAACGTGATGGCGGTCTGAAAGTTAACGGCCGCGGATGCAAGACCGTTATCATGCACGCCCATAAGTCTTGATCATGAGAAGATTATTTTCTGATATTACTTTATTCAAAGCTGTTTCAAGAATGTTCAGTTAATATTCTTTAAAATAATACTTAATTACGATAGTTGTTTAGTTTTATATCAATTTCTAAAGGAGGATTTTTGAAAGGCCACACATATTGAGCTTTAATTAAAGTGACGTTTCAATGACGTTTCTGTAGGGGTTGACAACTAGTTGAGGGGCATTTACCAAATGTATGATATCCGAACGTACTTGAAAATAACATTTTGTCATATTTACCGCGTTCGAGTGTCGTAGCGCCAAGATCGTGTTAAAATGGCTCAGGCTCGTTCTGTGTTTCCTAACATGTTTGCTTCTTAAAATGACCTTCTTCCCACATTGTCAGTCTCCTACGATGTCCATTCTTATATTGTCCGTTTTCTATTTCTTTTCTAATATGACTGCTTTCTATAATTTCTGCTTGTCATAAAGTTTTCCTAGGATCAATTTCCAACAACTTTACGGTACAGATGTCGGGAACAAAAAAGAGAAAACATTGTGAGAAGCAGATATGGTAGGAAACGAGTTTGTAGAACACAAATAGTGGCCATTATAAAAAATTAAGGTCTATTCGGCGAGAGTTGATAAATATTATGATATCGTTTCGAAACAGCGACTGTCGCTTAACTATCGCAAACTGTATGACGGGCGTCGCTTGTCGCCGCGCGCACTGAGTTTTGTGGTACGAGGGACGCAGACGTTGTCCTAACCCGTGTGTCGCGCCGGGAGGACGGCGGCGAAAAAAATATATTTGTATTGTTCATATACACAATCGCCATATTGCAAATTAATGTCTTATAATGTGCGCGTAAAATGTCACATAAATTCAATAATCTTCACTGGCTTCGGTCAAAGAAACGAAAAAGGAAAAACATATCTATGACACATGTTTAAAACGCATTGAGTATGGATATGACGTGTCTTGTGTCTTTCTACATATAATATGTCATTGGCTTCGAGTGTGTCGTTGGGGTGTTCTGTTCGCGTGTTGCTTATTGTTTATACAGTTAGGGCATTCAATAATAATATTCTATGAAAAAATAGAACTTTTCCCTTTAATTTTTTATTATCATCGGTAAAAATAATTAGCGAGCCGCTATTTGTAATGAGTTAAGAAGCCCTTTTTACTTTTTTTATCAACTCTCGCCGAATAGACCTTACATCGTAGGAATTAGACAGCATAATAAGCGGACATTATTGGACAATATTTGAAACGGAAATAATAGGACACGATCATCGACATCGACAGTGACATCATAGGAAACCATTTGCTGACGTTACAGGAAAGAGTCATTTTTTGGAAGAAAACCTGTTTAAGAAGCAGACATGTTAAAAACGGCCTGAACGAGCCTGAGCCGTTAAAATAAAGATACAATTTTCTAATTCCAGCCGGCGGTCCTTTGATTTTTGCCACAATCAGGCGTCCTAGGTCTACTTCCAAATCGTTTTTATAAGGATTAACAATATATGCGATCCTAGTCAATGAAACAAAGCGTGCTTAGACGATTACGTACTTCATCCACTATTTCTACCCTGGGGCACTGAAAAAGACTCTTCTAATTTTTCACGGAAACTTTGCTTGTACACTCGAGTCGCTCGATAATGTGTATCATTATTTTCTTTCGCCACGACGCGACGTGCTATTATATTTCTAGTAATGCAATCATTCCATGCATTGCAGGCAAGACCACGTGCATCAAATACTTAGCTTACGTTAATTTCACACATTTTAAACCGATACTACAAAGCAGTAGCAGGGAGACTTACTTACCTATGTCTTCTTCAAATACTCTTAAATTATTTCCCGGTATTTATTAAGTAGGTACCTTTTTTTTTTGGAAAATGGATATTGATTTTTTATGTTAAACTTTTGGATGGAAATTTTCGAAACTAAAGATATCAATGGTTTGTTTACTGACTGAAAGCTGATTGATATACATACAATGCATTAACAAACCTCACCACTTTCCTCTTCTTTATAGGTGCGCAACAAAACGCAGCATCGTTCAAAGAACCTACGCGATGTCGACTAGAAGCCCAGAACTCCACGTGAGTACACTGGGACTGGGGCTAAGCGCCAACAATAACTATTTAGCAGATAATTTTTTGGGAAAGTTATTAACTGTAACTGTTATGTATACGAAATAACACTTTGAGTGCCTAAGAGCCTTATAGTAGGGTTCACCGTTCGTAGCGAATTTTCGCTACAAAGCAGAAAAAGGCTGCTACGCGCTACGCGTTATGTGTTAAGTAATTGTAACTAAATAGTTGAAAGTGCAGAGAAGTTGTAAATATTCACTTTAATGTGAAGCGACGACTCTTGGGCGAAAATTAGGTTCTCATACTTATTAAAGTGTGGCGTCCGAGAGGTTTCGCTTCTACATAAGAATACATACGTTGTTAATCACCTAAAAATAGCCGGCAACTATAGGCATCTTTCTCTAATGTACGAAGTTAGAGTAGGACAGTTATAGTTGCCGGCTAAAAATTTCCGTGAAAAGTTACTCATGTAACTGCACTTTTAGACAGCTATAGTTGCCGGCTATAAATTGCCATGAAAAGTTGCTCGTGTAAGTACACTTTTAGATGAGCAGTTAAATTTTGTGTTGTTTTGTTATATTTAAATATATGTTGTAGGAAAATTGTAACACATAAATAA
This sequence comes from Tortricodes alternella, assembly GCA_947859335.1. Classification (NCBI taxonomy): domain Eukaryota; kingdom Metazoa; phylum Arthropoda; class Insecta; order Lepidoptera; family Tortricidae; genus Tortricodes; species Tortricodes alternella. The sequence continues at coordinate 12,226,767 of OX401970.1, forward strand.
CACAATCAACAAAATTGGTAGCATACTAGTACCACAGCAGTTCGTAGTCTGGTATGCAAATTGTATGAATTTACGTAGTTTTTACAATTTTCCCCACATTGAATGGATGATGTTTTGTATGGAAACTGGCCTAAAAACCAATAATTACAAGCCATATGTCATTTGAAAGGTTTTTCATATTCTACAACTTTTTGTATGGTGGGAAATCTTAAATCGTCGTGTGGAACAAGTTATGGCAAAATAAAAACATTCCATCAATAAGTATTTTTTTACTGTTATAGAGTTTTAGTTCTGTACAACGGTTTTTAAGCGTGTCATCATATAAATACACATGAGAAAACAACTAAATATCGATATACCATCAAACAATGTCTACTATCTATATTTCTACTACTACTACTTTTTTCACACAATGTTTTGGGATTACCTGCCATAGTAAATGTATTAGAACTTAGAATAACCTATCCAATGACATCGCTTGTCCTTATTGGTCAATAGGCCACTCTGCCCATCATCCTTTAGGTGATGAAATAAAAAGTAACTTATGTATGTTGTAATAAGACAATATTTCTGCGATTATTCATCGAAACTAATCGGTGGAAAAATATACGATAATATAGTACCTACCTATTCTATATTATGATATATTTTCCATATTTTTTAATAATCATACCTCGGCAAATATAATAATGATAGTTGTTACGTATTATGTTTAAGGCGTGTTTGAAAGATATAACATCACAAACTATACAATTTGTTGATAATAACCTTCTCGTTTAAAATCGGCTCTCAGAAGATAAGTCGAAAAAAAATGAAAAATCGCTTTTCACTCCCGGCCCATCTATCTAATAAACCTAATATTGGTTCGATACGCGCTCAAGAGGCGTGAAATGACGCCCCTCTCCCTTAAGCCGTGAAGGGTGGCTCGAAAACCAGTTCACGTAGACATCCAGTGTCTTACTCACTGTAATAAAATTAAGCGCCCGTACTGTTTTTTCTACACTGAAGAGCTCCCGTAACACTGGTTATGGGTCATGACGAGCTACGTATGCAATTAAGAATTGATAAGGTTCGTTTTTTCTTGTTTAGCTTATTTATAAAATAATCTTAAAAAGTCTGATTGTTATAATATATGCTGGTATATTTTCGAGCAATGTTAAAACGACCACAATTAGTTGTAGAATAGTATGCTAGTACAGAATGTAGAGGGCAGGCAGTGGCATCTCACATTTAAGAGGGCGCCGACCGTGCAGTGGCGCCTTCATCACTGTTATTGTGTTTTATAATAAAAAGGAAAGTATTTTATTAAAATTGAAGCCGTATAAGTTGTTACGCAACTTAATACACAACGTATATTCTATGTAATATAGCTTTGCAAAGTATAACCATCATCTAATCAATTTAACAGAAAAAAGCGGCCACTATTTTCTGTTAAATTGATTAGATGATGGTTATACTTTGCAAAGCTATATTACATAGAATATACGTTGTGTATTAAGTTGCGTAACAACTTATACGGCTTCAATTTTAATAAAATATTTTCCTTTAATAGAAAACACAATAACAGTGATGAGGGCGCCACTGGACGGTCGGCGCCCTCTTAACGAAGCGGTCACGGGTGGCATGTACTCGCAGGTGACACAGCGCAATCCGTCTCTGACCGGCGAACTCTTAAATTGTGTTCGTGTTTTTTGACACCAACACATTGTAGATACAATCACATTTTTACGGTTCCGTACCTCAAAAGGAATGCTATTTGCGAAGCTTCTTCAACTTAATGTTGAAATGAGCGGCGAACCTACGGCTTTTCATACAAAAGGCGATAACGATTTCCACCCCTTAAATGTTAATCGATTTTGACCAATTTTTGATAGGTTGTCAGTCAAAACAAAATCTAGGTCTATACGTTTTGGTTTTTTCACTATTATCAATAAATTCAGTTTTATTGTTGTTTATTTATTCTCATACAGAATTTCGGTGATTATTTGACTTTGTTGATCTTTAATCAATATTCAAAAAACGTATGGACCTAGATTCTGACTGACAACCTATCAAAAATTAGTCAAAATCGGTTAACATCTATGGGGTGGAAATCGTTATCAAAAGATAATTGAGACGATTATTTTTGTCGATCGGTTTCATTTTTACTAGATTTTTATTATCTTGCAATGTTTGTATGTATGTTCGGGTCAAATCTTGCGAGCTGAATTAGAATAGAGCCACTTCCTACGAAGGTAATTTTTGACATGTTAGATTCAGTTTCGATGGCAATGGTTTTTTATGGTAAGCATGACACGTAAGGATTAGCTCCAGATAAAGGAACTCTTCAACGATCAATAAACTTCACTAATTTTGTGTATGCATTTTATTGCATAGTAAAGTGCAATGGGCAGAAAAGCTTGTTATAAGAATGCAATAAAAATACCTTATTTCTTTTGTCATATGATACCGCAAATTAAAAATTGAACAAATGGGTTGAAATAAGCTAATAATTTGAAAAATACCGCATAAGGGCACTGTGCAGTCGTGTGTCGTGGCTTGTTGTGGCTTGTTTATTTAAATGGAGGTGTTCCCGCTGATTCGTGCTGCAGTCTGTGGTTTATTTTAATGTGTTTTTGAATAATGGCGTCGACTTCGTGGAACAATGATAAATTAATAAATATTTCTCTTCTTTTTTTCTTTTCAATTTCATAATAATAAGCGCGCTGCAACCTGCCGCTGCAAGAAGAACTTTGTCCATGGCCAGTTGTTGTTGAACTGAAGGACGTGTATGTACACATTGCCTAATTTTTTAGTTGCTCCATATCGCCCGATTCATACTGGAGCCATAATGGAGCAACAGTTCTCTATATGGGGCAATATAGAAATTGGCTGATGTGGTCATGACGTCAAAATCGCCTGGTATTGTCGACAATTCAGCAATTTTAATCGCCCGTGTAACTGCTCCTTTAGCAAAAGGCGATTATGAGCGAGTTGCCTACAAAGCAAGATGCCCTATAGGCAGGATATCTCAAAAGCAAGATGTCTCAGAAGCAAGATGCCTAAGAAGCAAAATGGCTAAAAACCAAGATGCCTAACAAGCTGGATGTCTCAAAAGCAAGATGTCTCAGAAGCGAGATAGCCAAAATGCAGGACCTTGACCCCGTATATTTATTTCTATCTTTATTTTATTTGTTACGTTTCGCCACAATAAAAACCATTTTAGGTGTCTTGCTTTCCAGGCTTTTAATTACCAAGCAATTTGTCTTCAAGACATTCAACTACTTAGACATTTTGCTTGGTAGTCATTTTAGCGGTTTAGTAGGCCATTTGCCTAGATGGCATTTAATCACTTAGACATTTTGCTTTGTAGGCATAATACTTAGGCATCTTACTATGTTAGGCATCTTGCTTTGTAGGCAACTCGCTCATAACCCATTTAAAGTTTGGTCTGACGGATCTTTGTAAACTGACCTAAGAAAAAACTTTAAAATCATATACGTACTTAACACGCACAACGTACGTTATGATGTTGATTCATGAATATTGTTCGAATTTTTTGCAAAAAGGATAACATGACGCTGTTGCTGTAGTTAATTACCCTCCGATATGGTTGGGAATAATTAGATTTTTTGCTCAGAGCCAGGCCGCTTGAGGATTAATCAGTTAATGAGGCAGACACGTACGAGTTAACGAGCGCCTAATTATACCACGATTTATGGCGGAACCTCCGTGTTGTGGTTCGCAGGTAAACTGTTTCGTTTTTCATCTGAGCCGATCCATTTAACGCAATACAATAATAACTGTATTAACAGGATACATTACTTGATCCTTGTAGTTTGTAACCGCAAACAAAGTATTAACAGAAAAAAATAAGACAAGTAAAAGTACTCGCCCGCCGAGGGTCTCGTACCTACCCTATGGAATTAAACGAGGAATAACTCCTGCTCGTATTTCTTAATGCAACATCGACTGTGATACGAGCTTGCAAACGTCATCTCGTTTTACTTCATTTTCTCGAATACTATACCAACTTTATGTCCTTTTTCTGTTAAATATAGACTTTAATTCAGAAAAAGCATGACATCTTTATGATCAAAATATTGTCAGATAATTACAGAAAATATTATAATAAACACTGTATAATACACAAAGAGCATACTGTTTATACAATTAATCTATGCAAAAAATGTGTTCCTCAAATATAAAATAAATACGAAGACATGTCTACTTGCCGTGCTACTATGATCATAAAAGTCAGTCTTACTGGTATGTCTGTACAGATGATAATTTTGATGTGTGAATGTGAAAACAAAACCGACTAATCGACATGAATAAAATAACAATTGTTTAACATAAGTAATACTTATATAATAGCACATGCTTTTAGATCTCTCACATGACATACTGGAAATAATGCGTTAAATAATTCTTTTTTGGCTAATTTTTCTTTTCTATAAGAAAGAGGAATGATATTCCGTACCCAGGGAGCGTTTAGCGGATACGCCTTTGAGCCAAAGCTAAAGGCTATTGGTTGACGCTCCAAAAAGCCTAATCCCGAAAACCAGCACTATTTTAGAAATGAATCAACTTTTTGTTTGTTTTTCCTTTCGCCTGTTTTCATCTTTGATGTACCTCATTGTATGGTGTACACACAATATAGTATATTATTCTATAGTAAGTATGTTCATGTAAGTTATTTGCGTGTACATTTTGATTTTTCTTTCAAAAGCTACAATAACAATATTTTTTCATACATACCACTTATTTATCCAAGTAGTTTTGTGTAATTATTAGTGTTAAGTGTGTTTGTATAGCGCTCCGATTGCTAAAGACGGTACTGGCTGAAAATCAGAGTTTCAACAAGTTATCAACTCTACCATCATAGCCAGTAGATTACCAATTTACTAAAATAAATATGACGTTAATAATACCTTCGGCATTTTACGAGGTAGACCAGAGTTTAAGGTGCTACTAACGCCATTTTTCTTTCAGAGTAATTGGAATTTACTGGCTTAGGTAGAAGAGTTGATAATCCAATCTTCAACCTTCAATGTAATTATTATTACCCGTTTTTACAAACTCGTGTTCTGCGGTTGGCCACTTCTACGGCTAAACAAAAGCTTCGTCTTAAAACAGTACTATTGTTTTGTATTATTATGGATTGGCTCAGTTGAAAAACGGAACACTATATTTAAAAGAGGTGGCTAAAGAAAACTGACATACAAAACCAATACGACTGTTCAATTTGTCGAACATTATTACAATTTAAATTGATTACTTAATTACCCGTTTACCAATATCAACCGCTTTATATGAAATGCGAATGTAAAGACTACACGGTTAAAAGGTTCTGCGATTTTTATTTTATATACAGTTTGACGATCCTGGCACCGACAAGTTCTGGACCGCTACAGCTCTGTGTTTCTGATGTGGTTAGTTCTAATAGTTTTATTTTTCAAAAGTCTGGACTCTAAAGATTCACTTAAGGCAAATGCTTGGGAAGTTTGTGCATCAACGCTGGCTAATAAATTGTCACGCGCGTAGGTATGCCGTAATTATATATGCTCGAGGAATGTGTAAGTGGATAATAAAGTGTACTGTACTCACTGTGGTCAAATATCCTGGGGTCAACAGTGGTGGTGGTTGGTGTGGTGGTAACTTCATCCTCGTCATCGTCGGGCTCGACTGTGGTGGTTGTGGTGGTGGTCCGTGGTCGCTTGCGCTGGCGGCCCTGCTTGCGGGGGGGCATGGGCGCCGTGGGCCGCGCGGCGGCGGTGGCCCGCGCCGGCAGCGTCGCCGCCGACGTGCCAGTCGCGCCCTCCGCGAGCACCACCGCCACCAGTGACAGGACTAGCAGCCACGTCACCAGTGGCGCTGACCGCCACATCGCGCCTGTTGACAAATAAACAAAGCTATATGATAGATACACGACAGTCAGATTTCTTTCATCCGAAGGCTGAAGTTTCTCGACAAAATATGTAATTAAGATGGCTTTTTATCAGACCAGAGGGGTTACCACAATCTCTTAATGCGATTCTCTTTGGGCCCTAAACTGAACTGCGTCGCTATTTCGTACGACGACATTGTATTTACATATATAAAACATTTGGTGAGGTATGAAATAGCGACACAGATCAGCTTAGGACCTAAAAAGAATCGCATTTAGAGATCGTGGTAAACCCTGCAAGAAGAACATGGGCTTCATTTACTTCACTTCAAAATGACGCAATCCTATGTCTCGTTGTTTTCCTTGTTAACCGTTCATTTTGCACGAACAGCTCTGGTGGGAAGCCAGCCTTAGAAAAATCCAACTTCCGCACTAAATGGTTACAGTGCGATTACAATCAGTTAACGATTCGACTTTTCTCGGCTATTATCGGCTAAAGCCGGAGCGAAAATGACACAAAATACATTGCTGCGATTTCTTTTATGTAGCGTTCAACTTGTATCGTAAACGCAATGTATATCACCTGCCATGATGACATTACTTACCAGTAGACCTAAGAAGTTTATAACACAGAAGCGATATGGACATGCATTATTTATTGATGCACATATCAATGTACCTAAAGGTCTATTCGGCGAGAGTTGATAAATATTATGATATCGTTTCGAAATAGCGACTGTCGCTTAACTATCGCAAACTGTATGACGGGCGTCGCTTGTCGCCGCGCGCACTGAGTTTCGTGGTACGAGGGACGCAGATGTCGTCAACTGCGGGGTCGCGCCGGGCGGACGGCGGCGAAAAAAATATATGGCTATATATTACGTCGGGATATAAGGATAGTTTGATTTTTGAGAATTAATAAAAAATTCGTTGAAGCCATGATATACTTATACCTACATAAGTATTATAACTTAATTTTACTAAATCTCGATACAAACGAATATTTTCACGAATGAAATCAGAGATAATATAAAGTCATGCATGTCATACTGTCAAAAAATAGTCAATTTTGTTTTAAATTTCAATATAAAGGTTGTGTTACTTAAGAGCTATTTGGAGGTTTTGTTGCTCATATCCTTCCGTTGTATTGTGTTATTTGTATTAAATAAGATAACGGGTAATACATATATTTAAAGGTCATATCTGTAATTTGATATACTCTATGTGTAAAACGAGAGATCCCGACAATAACCGAGGCTGGCCGAATGGTGAATTTATTTTAATAGTACTGTAAGACCTATTATAACTATTATAAGAAATGCGGTCAAAGAATTAAAAATGCTCCGCATTTTTAGGATGTAACTCGAACCATCAGCACAGAATAGATAATAGTACTAACGTACAGAAGAATCACTCTCTAACAAAACCGGTGATTAGGCGTGAAAATATGCCTACTCATGCCTTCTCTCTCTGTCGCGTGACACTTTCTCTTTCACGTACGCTAGGGTCGCTTTAAGTAGAGTAATCGCTATGACGACGCGCAACGCGGCGAGCGGGCGAGGGGCAACCTACTGCGATTTACACCGCCGCGGTGCCCGACGGCCGAGCGTACCTAAAGTTCCAAGTGAAACCCGCCTGCCATCAGCTACTAACCAGAACATGACTATGTTTGAAATAATACAAATCTTTAGAATATTACACTTTCAAATTTATCTTTGTTTGTACCTTCGTTAAGAAAAAAAGCGTATGAAAATAGTAATATGATGCTATTTATTTACCATTTAATAGCATAACTTTATGAGCAAAATTAAGAAATAGTCCGCGTTCCACAGACGAAAGCAGCGGGATTCCGTCGTACCAAAACTCATAGCGACATAGCAATCAGGATAAAAAAATGTTATATATTTTTATAAGAACAGGGGCCTAAAATCCACCTGCACTTTGTTTTATGAGAACCCACGGCAGGTTACATAAATAGGGTAGGGTGAGGGGCGCGCCCCACAGCAAGAGAGCCGCGGGGAGAGTATAGATAACCTTATGTTGCTAGCTAATTGTTATCCTTATCGAAGAAACAGAGGCTGGAAAATATCACGTTTTAATGTGACTTCTTGTTAAATTAACCTGCCACATTGGACTGTGACGTATAATATTAAAAATATCTATAAATATAAAACAGTACCGTGACTCACTTATAGACAACGCACAGCCTAAACGGGTGGTCCTCGAGGTTTAAAATTTGGAGGAGACATTCCTCGAGTACCTTAGAGGTGCACTAAGAAGGGACTTTTTGAAATTCCATCCCTAAAGGGGTGAAAAGAGGTGATAAAGTTTGTGTGGAAAATACCGCAGGCAAAGCTGTGGCGGGTCCTCTAGTTGCGGGTCGTCTTGTATATTATTTATTAGTACAGGATGTCATTATTCGGAATCAAAATGTTATTGAAAAGTACATGAAACTTTCGTTTGATTTGAGTAGGTACCTAACACATACCGTCACTGAGAGCTTAGATAAATAGTTAAGTAGCATGTTTATTTTTTCAGTTTCCGTATACGCACGGAATACCAAATAGAATCCAACATAAGTACTTTTTTATAAGTCTGCAAGTAGTAAGAAGGTCACCAACTGACTATTTAAGATGTAATTTGAAAGTGATTTATGCATATTATGTTTTATTTGTGAATATAATATTAAACTTATATTAATTTATTTTGTGAATACTTATTTAAGAATGATGAGTAATACCGATGATGTATGAATCTGTATAATTATAAAACAAAAAACTTGTCTCCATTGGCCGTAACTCAGACCCTGTTTTAGGCTCTTTCTGTTAACATAAAATATATGATTTGTATATTTTCCTCTGCGACTGAATGTGCTTGTTCATATTCTTATGGCGTAAATATATACAACCATGATTCTGGACTAGGTTAACTAATTTAAACCTCGCCGACTTGAATGCATCTATGAAAAAAGTTTCTATATTTCATAAACTATTCGTGGTCCCAATCGTTTGAAAAATTAATGAGCGCGAGTCAAAGGTTAGCGTATATTACCGGCGAGCGCGTATCAACCACCCAAATGGACTTTTGCTGTAAAGAGGACCTTCAAACCTTAAATGGGCACCACTATGTCTGTCATAATCTTTTCCCCTAGTGTACCTACGAGTGTGTAAAAGCTTTTTTCTGTTTTATTATTGTATTTGAAGGTTTTTGGGTGAAATGTCTCAATTACTTCTTGGGTACGCTACCTCGATCATGTTGGGGTGTTGACAGGGGCTAGCAGGCGACTCGCGGTGACGACCTTCCAACAAGCTGTTCGCTTGTGGCGCTTGTGAGTGTAACGCGTGTTTCGTATTACGAAAGAATGCAGGTAAGGCGTTGTTACCTTCGTGGATTGGCGATATATTTATTAACTGATTTAAATATTTATTTACCCTAACTTTTCAAAGCCCATCACGGTATTCACGGTTGTATCTAACTTTTGAAATGGCTGTTCAATTTAGTTTATAAAAACAATGTCAACGTTGCTCAACACTACGCAAATTATGTAAATAGTTTGTAGTGACAAATGTTTTCCTAATAGTAAACAAAGTGTCAAACTTTATCAAATCAAATTGGTTGGTACCCAATATACCGGCACCGAGGATGTTCACCGGTGTTCCAATTCTTAGGACTTCGACTTGTTTTAATTGCTCATTTTATTTACTTTTCTGATAAAATACATTTTCTTCCAGATTAAAAAAGGTGACTTGTGTGCTTTGCCTATTTATTGGAGTGAAATGAGTCACCATTTTTACCCGGGCCTTTTTCTATCTTTAACCATCTTGTGTACACAGAGATTCACTAATGATTGTGAACTCAACGTTTCGTAAATGTATCCTTCTTTAGAAATTTTTATTTGGCCATCTTTTTATTTCCTGCCTTACTTTTCTAGACTTTAATAAAACTAACTTAGCCTGCTTTTGGGGTACCTATAATATATCCAGTTTCAATTGAATAAAATTTCGGTGATGTGATCGTATACCTTCACCGCATAATATAATAATAAGTAATTGGTGTCACATCACATTCACATTAAAATTGTCTTAAGGTCCTCTGCGTGTTGGTTTCGCCCGATGTACGCCTTCCAAAGGTCCGGGACTCCCATTGTCTCGTGATGGAAAAAGGAATATAATACTAGCGTAAGGACGTGACGACCCCATCGTACGCTGGTTTTATCAGTGCATTCAGTCACCGCAGGGCAGCTTCATCATTGGGAGATCAGCGACGCCGCGGACCTCCTTGTCCCTGTTCCTCATCACGTAGTCCTTGTTACTCATCTCCGCTTGCCTTCACCAACCGGTCAAAGTCTTGTAGAGAATGGGTATAATATACAAGTCATGCAGCTGCTGTTGGTGATGAAGCGGATCTAAGAAAATGTAATCAATAAAAAGCCATTTATTCAATTCCAGCTTCTAATCGCGTCTCCGTCCACATGGATTCGTTAGGGAACTTTTAAATATTATAAAAGCACCCTATGTACTATTCTAGGAACTAAAGGTAACTAACTAGTGTACCAAGTTTCATGTAAATCCGTTCAGCTTTTACGGATCTGACGAAAAAACGTCGAGGTAAATTAGTAGTTTATGCAACGGTTCCATAATGATAGGCCTTAAAACACTAGTGCGGTTTTATGAAACGAGCTTTTAAGCGAGTTTCATAATAAGATCGCACGTGTTTTTTAAGGCGAAATTATGCAGAGTTGCATACATAACTTTATCTACACACATATTATAAACGGCGACACGGCGACGATGGGGCCCCTCCGGCTGCGGCGACGGCGGCGCTCCGGCCCGTAGTCATATCTGTATCGTTATGACCATTACGATACTATAATTGATACTGTAATAACATTACAGTACAGGTTGTCATAATGGTGGTCATTTCCAACGGTTTTTGATTACATTATGGAGGTTTTATGATATGGGTGTAGATAAAATAATTTATCATCGCGGTTAAGTCCCGTTTCAATACAAATATCAGTGGCAATAAACTTACAGATAGCACTCTAAGGCTATTCAATTCAAATTTTAAGCACAATGTCGCGAACATTAGGCGCTTTGTGCCCGGCAGCCGCGGCTCGCGTCTCACGCTGGAATATATTTACAGAAGTCCCGGAGGACCATCACTGAAAGCCTCTGAAGTTCCGATCCACATCGATAATGTTCCCTAGCCTCCCTTTGTTTATCTTCAGCTCTCTAAAGAAGCAGATGAGTGACGCACAAAAAATAATGTTATACCGCGACTACTTAGACTTCATAACGTCAATGCATTAATAAAAAGCAAATTAAGGATAAGTAAAGGTTTAGTTATTATACGTACCTAATAATTAATTAGGTGGAGACTGGCGCAAAGAACAATATTAAATAATTTTGTGAACCGCTTAACACTTACTTAACACTAATTGGTATCGCTTTCGCGAAAAGTAAACCAATTGTACCCTTATTTCCATCGAGTGATGACTAAATTCGTTTGCATTTCGAGTCAAACCAATACCAATTGTGTCACGTAATTGAGCTGCCGGTCCTTGTTAGTGCTCAGTATTAGAATAACCTATAGTTTATTTTCCTTCACTTTGTCTCATCAATGGCACGGCCTTTTTAACCGACTTCAAAAAAACCGAAGGAGGAGGTTCTCAATTCGACGCGTATATTTGCTTCTTTTTTTAGGGATTACAAAAGCTGAAAAGCTTATTTTGGCACTGTTCTAAGTAATGCCAACGACTGTAACTTATGGAAGCGTTATAATTTTAATGGGATTATCACCAAAATTAAAGGTAGAAAAGAAGATGCTCATGAAAATCGGATGGTGATTTATTTTACGTGTAGCAGCTGACCATATTTATTAAAGTTATCGTTTTATGACATACTGATACTTTACGCTAAAATTATACGAACACTAAATTTAGTTTTTACTAATGCATATACTACAGAATATGCATGTTCTGATAGGTATTTGGCCATATTTTTAAGCGGTTATTAATTATGCTAATGACTGTTATAAAGTACCTACTAGCTTTTACCCGCAACTTTGTCTGCGTGGAAATGTATCTTTGAAATATAACGAATACCGATTCATATTTAGGTTTTCATGTACGAGTTCTCAACGGACACGCGCAAACTTGACGTTAATTAATTTTCAAGCCCTTATTTTCACCCTTTGAGGTTTTGTTTGTCGTAAAAAAAGTAGCTAATGTACAATCCTAGGGCTCAAATTATCCCGATACCAAATTTCAACCAAATCGGATCAGCGGTTTAGCCGTGAAAGCGTAACAGACATACCTAAATATTTATAATATTAGTATGAATATTTAGGTGTGAGACAGATAGCAGATACACGTAATGACATTATGAGCTTGGCTCTATTTTTTATTACAACTAAATTGTATTGGAGATAACTAAATCAGCTTTGACATTTTTTTCTTAAAGATGAATGGCGAATAATACTTTTTTACGGTGCTCACAGATATTTTTAAAGTTTGTTGCTATTCACGGAAAACAAAGAAAGCTTTCTGCGGTGGGCCTTTGACAATGCTGAGAGGCAGACAACTTTTTGCATTTTACACGTTCCCTTTACATTTTGTAAAAAACTTTGGTATGTACCTTAATAATAAAGTGTTACTTTAAACTCGTTAATGCCGATCTACTGATTTGTTCAATAAAGAAATTCTAATGTGATATTTTTACTATGAACTACTTTTTATTTCATTTCCCGTTCATAGTTCACCAAAAATCGTACCTATTCATTTATGTTAAATATACAAGGCTTTTCCTAATAATGGCATGGCTGATACACACACCCACACACACACACACACACACACACACACACACACACACACACACACACAGCATCACGCCCGAAATCCCTAATGGGGTCGGCAGAGCCACAATACTACTTGTGGCCACGTTCGATGAATTAGTCCTAAGATGGTATGATGAACCGTATGGTTACAGGTGATCAGCCCATCACCCATACAGATAGTCCACCATGTTGGGGAGGACCCGTCCCTTAGTCGACTTTTACGACATGCCAGGATGATAAGCATCTGCACGCATTCTATGCTATTTCTTCACTCCCAGTGCAGCAGAGCAATGGCTGATACACTAAACAATATTATTAACAACACAATGTTATTGGAAAATGTATCCAGTAACATTACACCAGCAAGTATAAAGTATACCTACCTTAACTCAAAATTAGTTAAATCATCTACCCAGAAAGTTTGATAATAATTTCCCCTCCTGTAAGAAAAGTCTTGAGCAAGCTTTTGTGTCGTTACCGATCAGATTCCGTTTAAAAGATCAATGTTCGAGTAACTTTAATTAAATTCATTTCGCTATTGAATAAACTAAGTTTGAACTTGAACGTTTTGTAATGGAAGCACCGGCGAGCAATAATAACTTTGACAGTTATAACCTCTACGTTGCTTGGTTTGAAGGCGCGAGTTGGTGGCAAGCGAAACTTTGACGTGACAGTTATAGTCGGCTGGTGAATTATTCCATTTATCACAAATGCGTATACCATATAATAATTTGATTTGATATCTTACATGTAACATTTGGTACATGGAGTTTTACCCTGCGGCCAAGTAGTTCGGCAACGTTGTCCAACATATCGGACGACGAGGAATTTTCATTCCTTGCTGTCCGATATGTAGGACTATCAGGATTTTTTTATTCCACTTAGTTCGACCATCGGACCAAGATGATATTTAAAATTCCACTTGTTTCGATTCGCGAACGACTAGGATTTTTAAAAGTCCACTTGGTTCGCCCCTCGACCACGAGGATCATTGAATTCCACTTGGTTCGACCTAAAACTACGAGGATGACTGTATAGATTAAGAACAAGACATAGGGGACAAAATGCATGCGTCTAGCAACAAAAAAGAATAGAAATTATTACGTTTAAAGAAATAACCTAATGGTAACACAACTGCATATCATCCTCGTAGTTTTAGGGTCAAACCAAGTGGAATTCAATGATCCTCGTGGTTCGAGGGGCAAACCAAGTGGAATTTAAATTATCCTCTTGGTCCGCAGCTCAATTACGTAGCATAATTGGTATCGGTTTGGCCCGAAATGCAAACCAATTTAGTCTTCACTCGATGTAAATAAGGGTACAATTGGTTTACTTTTCGCGAAAGCGACACCAATTGGTGTTACGTAATTCAGCAGCCGATGGTCGAACTAAGTGGACTAAAAAAATCCTGATAGTCCGACATTTCGGACAGCAAGAAATGAAAAATTCCTCGTCGTCCGACATGTCGGATAACGTTGTCAAACCACGTGGCTGCAGGGGAATTTTATATGAATGATTTTTTATAACTGTTTATCACAGATTTTTTTTCCGAGGGAATAACTATAGATGCCTAGATGATCTTCGATTCGCTGATAATATCATAATCTTCGCTAGAAATTTGTAAAACCTTTTAGGGCTTGTAGCCATTATCGAGAACTAGCACGGTGTGTCAGAAATCATTAGAAAAACGGGCCAAGTCGGGCCATGTTCAGTAAACGGATCTACGATATGGATGAGGTTTTGTATTTAGATAATGTTATTCCTTCCAACAAAGAAAGACGCCGAACCACGCTATGTTAAACATCCATGACTCCTGCTCCAAACATTTGTGATCATCACACAGTTTGCCCCCTAGAGAGACTTGAGTCCGTGATCCCCGGCACACTACGCAGTTGCATCTAGTCAGTCTTCATTGTTTCATCCATAAGGGACCTGATGCTGAGCAGAACGCTACAACTAGGGTATTTTCAAGGAGAGAGTGAATAGGCATTATCTAGGTGTGCATGCTCCATCGTCGACCTCATCATCACTTTCCATCAGGTGAGATAGAGGTCAAATGCACATCTATCTTCTATAAAAAAAGAAGAATTATTTCCTTGGTAGCTGACCTGTTTTGAACTGAACTAATCTCTGAAAAGTGTTATTTTAGATTAGTGCGCTGGTTCTATTGAACCGGTCTAGGTTGATCGAGCACCGGCGCGCAGGTGCCGCATTTACCAACAGAATGAAATTGCTTTTCATTCACTAACTATAGAAAAAAAAACGGCCGTCGTCTTTTTCACAGGTTGTTTTTGTTGTAAGGCCCGACTCACCCGAGCTTGCAGATTGACAATGTTACCTTGCTAAATACAAAGTTATTTAGCCACAAAGGACAAACATGAAATCATGCTCTTCATTCATTTAATTAATTTCATTTATTTAATTATTATTTTTGTAGCTTTACACCAAGCTTGCTAATTAACAAAATCTTTCAAAAAGCTTTCAAATGAAAACAATTTATTTGCATGAATACAGTTTTATAAAAGATGTCATGTCAATAATAATGTACATTGTATTCAGCCTGCATGCAGGCGTACAAATATTAAATTATCCGTATCTAATTCATTATAACATTAAATTGTCTATCACCATCTATTTTATTAATTATTACATATGTCCACACAATTACTAGGTATATTATTATTTAAAATCAAAAAAGTCCTTCATACAGTAGTTATTTTTATATGAACTTTATAGATTTAGTCAATATACATATTCAAAACTTAAGTATTCCTTGACACTGTAAAACATTTATCCTTTGCACTTGAATCATCAGAATCGACGCTATTAGTAATTGAAATTAATAAAAGCCACATTGACCAAGGTGTACGATACTGAGCTCGAAAAGTTTTCGCTTCCATACCAGAATACCCCTTTACCCGATTTATGACGTCATCGTGCATTTGAATAAGTTTACCATAAAAATAGGCGTTCTGCGGCCAGAAACTTTGGCAATAAAATGCAAATGGTGGACGCGTTCAGATGCGGCGGCTTGCGCTGCGGAGATCTAGCCTAAGAGCGGAAGGGCTTCAGATGTCAGAGGGTCGGAGTATTTTATGTTATTTATCGAATCTGATATATGATACATACTATGCTTTGAAGTCATAATTCTATGCGACATCTTGTAGTACTATCTTACTTGTACGAGTATTAATAACAATATAATCAAACTTAGTGTCCATTTATCAACGCATCTTTATCTCGTACCAGCTATTGCTTGGGATTTTGTCCGCGTAGAATTCGTTTATGGTTCATTGTCCTTCAGGGATCCTATGATTTTCTCCAGAATCCAAATAACAATATGTTTTTGTCGATTGAGCTAATTAGAAGCCAATTTAGCAATATTTATGTTTTTTCCTTAAAAAAGACGTTATTCCCAACTTAATATGAATCCTTCAGGGAAAATGTATTTCGAAAACAGGATAAATTATTTAATATCCAGTTTTGATAATTAGACCAAATTCCGCATTTAAATGTTCGTAGCTATGTAAACGACGGGGCTCCCGTGTAAAAACTTTCATCACGCATTTTTAAAGGTGAATTTTAAAATACGGTCGAATTTTATTTCTTTATTTTAATTTTATCTCTTATTTACCTCTTAAGTGTGATGGTATTTACTTCAGGAAAGCCTTAATTTCTATGGAAGTTTAATCCCCAGATTTACTCCCTGAATAAATTTATATTACTTTGTTTTTGTTCATAAGCTAAGACTTCTATTATTAAATAGCTTCTGCACGCGACTTCGTTTGTGTGGAATTTGGTTATAGTTATTTCCTCGAGAACCTTTCAAGTAAAAAAAGTAATCTCTCCCGGATAAAAAGTAACCTATGTGTTAATCCAGGGAATTTCAGTCAAATCCGTCCAGCCGCGGAACCCTGAAGGAATAGCAAACATACTAAGTAACACACGCAACACACTCACAAACTTTCGCATTTATAATATTAGTGTGAATACTTGATTTGATTATTTTGGTGATTCTTCCAGTAGCTTACATAGCAAAATATATGTATTAAACTTCAAAAATGATGTCACAATATATACAAACTTTGATCCTCTGTTTAACATTTTCACTCTCGTATTCAGAACACTCACGCCTTACCTTTTCTAGCTTCAAAAATAACGAATTATAACGATTTACCTATTTAAGACACGGGTAGAATTTTGAAAAATAAAATACACGGCCTGTCAAAATTTCGTTTTCCGTCTCGAACTTCTCGACATAAAAGTATAGATTACACCATTTAATTATACATTACATTTGTTCAAGTTATTTTCATAACTTGAAAATACTCCCGTAGAGTTTGCACGTACCAAGAGTAATAAATAATATCTAAATTTAAATTCCATTTTTATGATAACCGTCTGCAGCAATCACGAGTATACATGTGGCAGCATTTTGCAAGGTTTCTTAGGCAGTCGCCTTTATAGTGTGGGTTTAGGACCCAGTGCGGTTCGTTACGTATGTATGCCGAATCGTCAACGTTGAGTATTTTTTCCGCGTTCAAACGGAGGTACAATGCTGATTTGTCATTTCAACAAAATTATGTGCTGTTGAAATAAGTACAAACACTGAACAAAAAGTTGGTACGAGTAAGTCTGTAATTCAATGCTAAATGTCAAAATTACAGAAAAACATACGCTAAGTATTAGATAGACGCCTTCACTTTTTACGTGAATTAAATTATCAAATATATTTGTTTATATTTAAATGTGTGTGTTTACACATACACTTTAATTAGTTGTAAGCAATTCTTTAAATACCTTTAATACTGATGAGTTGATTTCTATGTAATGCGAACTCAAGGCCGCTTCCATTATTGCTTACCAGAAAACAAGCACGTTAAAAGGGGTTTATTAATGGGAATCCAAATGAGGTTTTAAGGCAATAAATGTTAACAAATTAACAAAAAAGAAATACTTAAAATACTCCTTACAGTGCTCAATTTGCCGTTACCAGCTTAACCGTATTTGGAAGTTTCTTGTTTTGTTACCTACCATACATTAGTAGGAAATTGGTGCAACAATCTACTATTTTGGCGTCCTTATTCGTTGGAAATATATATTTTGGGAAACTGATTTAATTTACTGCAGTTTCCCTATTACTTTCAGAAGAGGCCTGTGCCCAGTGCGTCGTATCATTTGGGATATTTTGATTGCATAATCGTGATTCTGAGTACATTATTTGTGACCTCATATCTTGTCAGTTATGCTGATTCATATATCGTTTCCAATTCTCTGTACATCAATAGTATACGGGAATATACTCTCGTCCTATTATGCGGTTCATTGAACTCGACGATTAGTCTATTGTGACAACTAGAATGGACTGGGCTTTGACTCCTACGTCATTGTCAACAATGCGGTGGCATGGTCATCTTACAGTTGATTAAGCTACTAATGCTCAAGCGTGTGAATGGACGAGCCGAATTAGACTTGATGCGTTGTATTTCGCATCAGAGGATGTTATCAAGCCGTAAGCTTGTTATCCGTCCAAGCAAGGGCTTTCTAACGCATGGATGTGTTGTACCTTATCAAGCCTAATTATTATTGAGAAGTAATTGGCGTAATATGTAGGTAAAAGATTGTTTACCTTAATTAACTATTTTGGACTTTATTTTTGGCTTAATAGCCAATATTATTTGTATTATTAAGACATGAAATGTTATATTTCAAATTGTTTAGATATTTTTTAAGCGTACATTATCATCTTTATACTTGACAGTGGAGACTATCTACATATCCATTTAACCTAGATTAATCAATTTAGATGTTTCTTTGTTTTCATTATTATGTTTAATATTATGACCCTTAGAGACTTTATACATCTCTAAGACATTCAAATTAACTTGTCCAGACGCGGAGACTATACATCTCCCTTATTAGCTATTTATTATAATTATTTTGCTCCCATTAGGCCTGTTTGTCGCACTTTTCATGTATTAGTTTTAGTTATGTATAATTGTGTAGGATTATTGTATATATACCTATATCGCACATGCAAATTTTTTATCATATGAGCCCACTGTGACATCTCTCGTCGGACGGCTACTCGTATCTGCCTTGATTTATTTCGTTCTTGTCCGGCAGCTTGAGCTTGTCATGCTCGCTCAAAGGTCTTTGCTTACGGCGGCGTCGTTGATCGGGTCGCCACCTTCCCAAAAACATGGTTGAGGGAGACGATGGCTGAGATACGCGTCATACTCGTGAACGGGTGCTGTCTGTGGGGTCCGGACGGTTCATGATCGCAAGGACCTTTTAAAATTTAAAATTTTAAAATTGTTACCTTTTAATTTATTCGTTTGTGCGTTATCTGAACCTGACTAGAGAGACTTCATAGTGTTCTCTATACTATATTCTATAGGGTTTCATATTCGATATTTGAATTATTAGGACATGAAATATTTTTATTTCAAATTATTATTATTATTATTTTGATATTTGGAGACCTTAAATCTTCTTCTTTATACTTGACCGTGGACACTGTCTACATCTCCATTTAATCTAGATTAGGTAATCAATTTAGATGTTTCTTTATTTATTTATTTTAATTTTTATTATGATGACCCTTAGAGGCTTTATACATCTTTAAGTAGCTTAACTTGTCCAGACGCGGAGACTATACATCTCCCTTATTAGTTATTTATTATAATTAATTTTTACCTATTAAGATTGTTTGCTGCCCTTTTCATGTGTTTTAGTTTTAGTTAAAACTCTAATGTAAAAGTTGAAAAAAAAAAGACTTACTGCTGAGTTTCTTGCGGCGTTTCTTCTCAGCAGATGTCACCTTTCGAAGCGCTGGTAGCTTCAGACATGTAAAAGAGCCCATGTGGCCTACTTGCAAAATAAATATTTTCATTTTCATTTTCATTTTCATTTAGAAATTTGGCGTGGACCTAATTATTGTCTATCACAATTCCTTCTGGCATGAATAATATATTTTACAATCGGTCTTCCAGAATGCGGAAAAAACGAACGATAGAATACGCAGCTATTAGCTAGTAGAAATGCGCAAAACGTGTCAGTGAAAAGAAATGACTTCTATTTACAAATACATATAATATAACTCTTAATTTTTGCGAATCATGTCACGTCCATATTATTATTTCCTCTTTGAATCCCGCGGTGTGGCACGGGTGTTGCCGATCACTGATAATAATCTAGGTTTCTTACACGGGACGGCAATAACAATCAGTTATCACCATCAATACACGTGCATAGACCCTTGGAAGACTTCTTTACAATAGATTAAACGCTTTAGGCATATATCCTCTTTGTTATAGCAATACTAAGAAAATTCTCCAAGAAACACTTCAAAATATGTCCCTTTTTTGTCCTACGAAGATGCAGAGAAATTTATCGTTGTTTTGAAATGAATATTGTTTTATGTTTAAGTTCATAACACTGCCTATTGGTATTTTTTTATTGTTGTTATTGTTTTTTGTTTTATTTGTACTTTCTTTTTTTGTAATTTATCAGGCTACTAAGAATATAATTGTAATTTTCATGTGATTGCTTAAGATAGTTATGTAAGTCCTTTTTCGCCTGAACCACAGGAACTTCCTACTTTAGGCACGTGTGTTATTTTTGTCTATCAGTATGTTTAGTCTTTAGTTGTATTAATGTCAAATAAGATTTTCAATAAAGATTTTATTATTATTTATTATTAATATTGATATTTTTGCCATCGGAGAGTGATCATGATTGATAACCAGCAACACCAACTGATGGATGTTGCTATCTATCCGGAGTGATAGTAGACGTGCGTAAGACGTTTTTCTGAAATTGAATTTTACGCAGCTTCACTTGGTCTTCAGTATCGTGTTAAATGATCCCATAATATATCTCATGCAATTACATCTCCACCTCCACCTGATAGGTAAAACGTTTTAATAAAGATCTCAAGTGTTACCCAAAGACAGTAATAATTGAAGATAGTTTCGCTCCCTCAATGATTCATTGAATACTTAAATACTTACTTATTTTTTACACATGTTAAAAAAAAACCATTCACCTCAAAAGATTTACCTATAAGCGAGAGCAAGACATTTAATAAGCGATCAAGTAGTGTTTTAACCTAAAGGGTAATAAAGAACCCTGAGAATGAGACCTTCTGTCCGTCGAAACTAGTATTGTTATAAACTTGAAGACAAGAACAGACGTTTTCCACTTTAAGATTTTATTATATTTATGTAACTTCAAAAAGTAAAGTAAACATTTATTTATCTACACCCATATCATAAAACCTCCATTGGTTAATCAAAAACCGTAGGAAATGACCACCATTTTGACAACCAATTAGGAAAAACCAGAGCTGCGATAAAGAAATAACATGACTTCTTTATCGTTTTTAGTAAAGAAATGAGATTAAACTTGGAACAGCTGTCAAAACTCAAGTGGGTCTCTATTTTAGTCTCCAAAGATATTAAAACAGTTATTGATATGAAACGTCAATTCAGTATGTTTTTTTAATATAAACTGCACAATATTTGAACTCTAGTGACGTGAGAATAGAGACTTCATCCGTTTGTCTATGATTTTAAAAAAAATAATGGTCTTGACGGAGGACGCCGCCATGTTGGTATTTTGCTGAACGAAAGTAGAAGAAAAAGTTGTTTGTAATTTACATTTTAGTTAAAAATATGAATAGTAAGTAGTCTTCTCGGAGTGTGTGTGATGTGAAAATGCGCCGGATATCGGAAATATGCAGCCACGATTGCAACAAATAACTTGTTGCCAGAAAATATTGTTTCTGAACCCATCATGGAGGATTTATAATATGTGTGTAGATAAAGTTATGTATGCAAATCTGCATAATTTGGCCTTAAAACACACGTGCGATCTTATTATGAAACTCGCTAAAAGCTCGTTTCATAAAACCGCACTAGTGTTTTAAGGCCTATGATTATGCAACCGTTGCATAAACTAGTATTTCGTTTCAGATAATTAAGCAAAACTGATGAGTTAGTAAGAAGTACTGTTGTTAGTAAGAATGCACTTTGCAACATCTCAATTTGTTACGTGAAGGAGCTTTGGTTAGCCCAGAGCTCCGTCCAACCGGCTTCATTATGTATCGTTTAAAGATAATGGTGTTCTAACGTCAAAGCGCTTACACTGACCATAGCTAGCTGCCCAGCGGCCGCCCTCAGGAGATTACCATGCATTACCATACGTGAGCACCCTTACATGTATGCAACACGACCGTACGATATTGATAAATATTCAATTATCATTTAGGTTAGGCTAGGCGCCATCTGTATTTTAAAGAAAATAATCAACACAACTTGCAGGGCGTTGTATTTATTCTGATCAATGTGTCCTCCGGGAACCTGGAAATGTTTTCAGGTACGAAGCCCTTCATGGGGAGCGTTACCTTAAAAGTATAACTTAATTAAGATATATATTAAAAAGCAAATCGTGTAGGTAACTATTGTTTTCTATATGTTCCTAATCATATTTGCGAAATTAAGTACACTTAGTATTGCATAAATGGTATGTTTTTGAACTAAATCGGTAAGGCTTCTTGATTTATTTTTATTGGTCAGACATCTGGGAACAACAAAATTACCGATATCTTGTCCGTATTTAAAAGTTCCCGATTTCATATTTTTTTTTGTAAAAATTAAACTTAATAAGGTAGTAATTTCATTATTATGATATGGTATTTCTGATTATTATAATCGTGGTCATATTATTTCCGAATAAAATTTGGACGATCGCTTAAAACTCCGATCTGTAAGATCCGAATTTCCGCTAAGATTCAGAATTTTGATATTTCTATATTATGAAAAATCAGAATTACTAAATTAGGAAGTTAGAAATGCGTTAAAAATATTTCGGAATTATGTCGAATGTTAATTTGTAGGTTGACTTTGTTTGATTTTCTGATGTTTAAACTATAATGTAGATTGATAACTATACATATTCGCATATTGTCAAACTTTGTGATGGTCCACCGCGATACAGAAAAGCCCCATCAGCGCATCAACTTTATTCTGATGTGGGTTCTTCACAAAGAACATTGTCCCGGTAGGTACCTGTCTAGACATCTTGCCTTTACGTTAACAAATAATTTAAATAAACTTTTTGGCACTAACAATAAAAAAAAACATGCATAGTTAAATAATTAGGTGGTTAGGTTATATATAGTGCTAATCCGTACAAGCATTAGTTACTCCTCTTTTCTTCTTCGCAATTAATATAATATCATATATGCCGTGTTGCTTAAATTACTTCAATCTCAATATTTTCTTAAAAGATGGAAATTTATAATTAGATGTAAGAGATCCTTAACTCAAAGCGTTACCCCATATCCCACGTTAGTTAAAGGCACCATTTTATGTGGGTAACAAAGTAGCAATTTAATGAGGTGTCAATTAATTAATTAAATGACAACATCAAGGTAGGCTTTATAACATTTCAAGGAAAAACATTAAGGCCGCAACAAATGTTAAAATGTATATTAGGTTATATTACAGAGTGAGCCAAAAGTGTTTACACTTTCTCATACATTGGTGTATGGAAAAGTGCAAACATTTCATGTATAATAAATAAAGATCATAAAAGTTCTGAGTTGTTTGACCTAGGATATAGTAATTCCTTACTTAGGTAATATCGTCTTGCAATTAACTTATTTATTTAATAAGCAATTTACTTAATGTTTTAGTTATTGGCTTTTTCAAAACTTATTACCTTAGTTGTAAATTTTTTCAACTTTAGGTATTTGTGTTAGGAATTGTATCAGGCCGATCTGATTGTAAAATTTACGATCGCTTTCAAAAGTTCCGGCGAGATCTAAAATGCCAGAAGTCTGTCACATTTCACTGCGTCAATTGGGCTTTGGATTCTCAAGAATTATCCTCGGAATCGAAACGAAATTTTAGAGAAAGCTCAACCAGTGCGAGGGAAGTGGTAACCTAATTTTGTTGTACGCCAACGGGATGGCATTCCGGCCTCCGACGTGTGAGGCATTATTAGATTCGATCGGAAATAGAAAATTTGTTGTTATTGCAACCAACAATCTGCGTATGGTGATCATTTTCGTAATTCAACACGATACATGACGCTCCGGGTGTTTAGGCATTACAAACGCACACAAGCTGATAATAGATATATATATAATGTTATGTAAGTGTAGTTAAAAATTGGGATGTTTTTCAACAATTCTTACTGACACTATTAAACAAATAAATTAATTATGTCTTATTTTCTATATACTTATAATCTTTCGCCTGCTTTATTTACCTAGATCACGTACACAATTAGTTGGTCCATTATTTTGGCTGTTTTTTGAATAAATGTAGGTAGAAACATCTGCCGATTCCGAGCTTAAAACTCTGTAACAGTAGTATTAGTTTCATTTCACTGAACACAAAAGATTGACACAGCGTTAAAAAAATCCCCTCTGGATGTTTAACGCTTTGAAAAGCGATGTAGTGCAAATGCTAACAGCCTGGAGGCTATTCCGCTTCCGCTGGAAAAGGCTTTTCATGGTTCCATACTCCATTATGTACAGATTTAGTAAGGATTTCTTTGTCTCAGCAACAGTCACCGTGATGCAGACGCACTTAGCTATTATTTTCTCGCCCACGCACCTCATATAGCAGCTACTATAACATCATAATTCATTTATGACCTAGATCTTAAAAGTAAATTTATATTCTATTTCATAGACAGTATACGTTTAATGAAGACGCTCCCAAAGCATGGAGGCGTGCATGCATCTGTGTGTAACTCGTGAGCGGAAGGTTCGGTTATTTTCCTGGAGTTTCCCATTTTTCCCGAACGGCGGTCCACACAGGACGGGAGTGGTACACGGCTTTTTACTTACGCGATATTACTCGGTGCAGGTGTTTCAGTATGCTAATGCAGTACCCACTCGGTGTGGATTGTTCTTAAATAATAACTCTCAGATTTGAATTGAGAAGGGTGGTAATAATTCTTGTACAACGTTAAATTCTGTTGACATATTTTACGTGTTAGGTTCTTTGAAATGATTAATGGGGAAAAAAACTTTAGCTTCTTCCAAAATTTGACCCAAACATACTAACCAACCAACCCACCAACCAACCACCCAACTAACAACTGAAGTCAAATAAAAGCCTTTGTAATTCAGCAAAATTTGATAACCCAAATAGTATTTTATGCAACGGTTGTATAAGTGAGGCCCTCAAAGGCGAGTGGCGTGGGTTGTGCTATATGAGCCGAAGGCGAGTATTGCAATGGAAGATGCCACGCGCTTTTTAGACCAAGTTATATACCGTTGCTTACTTATACTTTTTGTAAAAGTAACTTTTAATAAAAATAAAAAATGATATATATTTATTTATGAAAATGGACAAGTAAACTTTGAATAATATTGTTGGATTTTTTTTATTGTTGTTGACAGTAGGTGCGATGAATGATGTTTTAGTATTAAGGCGGGCATTACATAGTCCAATTTGGAGAGCGCTAGATTAGTGCACTAGATGAGTGAGCGTGGCAGAGGCCATACGACTAGATCTAATCACTACTCACTTAACTCAGTAGTTCACTAGGGAGTAAAATAAAAACCCATTCAAACTCGATCATAACCTCTCTCGGGTAAAATGGTCGTTTTAATTCATGTTTGCACAATCTACTAATACTTGTTTATTAAATAAAACATATAAATAAGTAAGAATATAGTATAAATCTAGAATTTAAAATAAAGCTTAAGTAATTACCTGCATATACCTTTGATTAAAACCAGTAGCTCCTCTGCTGCACTGGGAGTGAAGAAATAGCATAGAATGCGTGCAGATGCTTATCATCCTGGCATGTCGTAAAAGTCGACTAAGGGACGGGTCCTCTCCAACATGGTGGACTATCTGTATGGGCGATGGGCTGATCACCTGTCACCATACGGTTCATCATACCATCTTAGGACTAATTAATCAAACGTGGCCACAAGTAGTCTTGTGACTCTGCCCACCCCATTAGGGATTTCAGGCGTGATGCTATATATGTATGTATGTAAAACCAGTGTCACATAACCCAATGCATGTGAACTTTACTAGATTTCGTTAGGTATCTTTTTAGTAGATATTCCTTGTAAAGATCAAGTTGTCCGCCTCAAAGGCTGCAGTACATGTTGCGACGTTTAGCAACAGTGACGTAACAAGCGGGTTCGTCGTGGCAAGCGACACTCGTGACTCGTGTCATGCCTCTTATAAAATGGAGTTGCGGCGTGGTTCCAACACTACGTGAGTCATTACTCACTTTAAAATAAACGAACAAGTTATAAGAATTACGATACTTTGCTCTAGGACCAATTAAGGTACCAACAAAAAACCTCTATATACTGTTAAGAGCCGTTGGTAATTCAATGAATAAGCTATTAATAAATATTAATAATAGCTTTAAAGCAATTCTCAGAAAGCTTTGTAATCACATATAGGTAGATTTCCCTATAGCTTGTTATATGCAAGGAAAACTAAAGGCAAAGGCTTCTCAATCATACAATGTTGTAATAAATGTAAGAACCGTGTACTGGTGTCCCCCTGCCGCGCCGCGCCGCTCTGTCGCTCCCTAAATGGACCTCCGCCATGTCCGCAGAGAGTGATACCACATTTATTGCTCCGGCTGGGCTTAAATTGTGCATTTTGTCACTTCACATTTTGTAGCGGAATGGCATTTCTTTATTTGTTAGTTTCTGTATTTTCCCATTATATCAAAATTATATTATTGTAGTAATAAGGTCATTGAGAGAATGAGATTCAGTTATCTACAAATATAAAAATGAATTGCTGTTCGTTAGTCTCACTAAAACTCGAGAACGGCTGAACGGATTTATCTTATCTTAGTCTTGAAATGTTCGTGGAGGTCTAGGGGTTTAAAAGTACATAGGTTACTTAAATTATTATTCTTCGCAGACGAAGCTGCGGGCACCAGCTAGTTTTTAATAAATTTTATAAAGATGTATCTGCGTCTCACTCAAGTTTATATTTTCTTACGTTTCAAAAGCTGCAAGGGATCCGTCGAGTCGGGAGGCGGGCCGGTTTAAAGGTTAATCATACGATATGACACCGCTGAACTGCTGCGCTGCAGTTCAACTTCGGGCTCGGCACTAACTAGCAATCTGCATATTAATCAACAACAGCATGAGGCAACCGACCTTTACCCCATCTGAAAACTTCACTTCTAAGACCTAAAAATAAGTTTGAATTTTCCTCTACGTTTGGTAATGTCTTTATTTTATGAGTTTAATGCTAAAGAGGCAAAGACACCACGGTAATATTTATCTCCGTAAATTTCGTAGAAGCTGCAACAAAATAGCAATAGTAAGCTTGCCATCATCTTGGGCCATATGTTAATAACCAAACCTCCCTGTACATCATAATCCGGAAAGCCTCGCCAATGAGGCCTGGGGCATGAGCGCAGCATCAAATGTTAGCGCCATCAATATGATGAGCCTCATCAAGGAAGTGCGTGCCAAAAACCCTTTTGTTGTATTCATTAATTTATATAATGATCTAAACGCATAATTAAGCTTTGTTTCAGTACACACCGGCAGCTCGCCATTGTGATAGAAGAAATTGCACGCTCGACTTGTATCATATAGCTGTTGCCCTTTATTTGATTATGTAACTTATAATTATCATGTAATCACATCCAGTCACATCAGTATGAGTATAAATAAACTCATCGAGAACAAACTAGACAAATTTGTGCACAGCTTAACCTGTGAGGATTCTGATTTTCCCGCGAGTATGTTTAACCCTTAAACACATCAACACTTCGTTGTTCGTCTATTTATCGGTTCATGTATCTGTTCGTTCAGTAGTGCACGCGTTAGTCCGTCCGTCTGTTTATCACGAACCATTTTCCCAGGATCGGCTAGAGTTATCGAACTTAAATTTGGTACTATTGTAGTGAACTGTACATAATCCTATGTGATATCTTCGTTAAATAAGAATTTAATCTGGAGGGTAATATTTACAATTATTGTGGATTGCAAGTTATTAATTTATGACTTGTACTTATACAAACCTATTACACGGAAATACATAGAATCACAAATTCCGATAAATGCTTCAGTTAGATTTATGACTAACTGGCATCTCAGGCGGAAACGAATGTTTATACGTTACTTAATATAGTAGAAGAAAATTAAGAAGTAAATCTTACACATGCATGCCCATGAGGTTTCTAAAGATTAATAAGTAATAACCCATAGCCATAGCAAAGGATAAAATGCGAGATCTTACACGTTGCGACCGACGGAATAGTGACGTGCGTACCTTCATACCTATTTCGCATGAAAATATTGCAATGTACATAAAATCCAACTTTATTGTGCAAATTGCTTTTGTTATGCAGATAGTTATTGTAAGATTTATATGAGACTGATTTCAACAATATATATCGGATTCTAGCGCTTCCCATGCG
The DNA here is from genome assembly GCA_947859335.1 of Tortricodes alternella. NCBI lineage: Eukaryota > Metazoa > Arthropoda > Insecta > Lepidoptera > Tortricidae > Tortricodes > Tortricodes alternella. The sequence continues at coordinate 12,254,920 of OX401970.1, forward strand.
TTCTATAGGTATAGACCACGCATAGAAATTTAAAAATATCGGGCTGCTATCCGACATTGGTCTAAAGGCCTGGTTATACGGGCAACTTTTACGGCAATTCACAAACGGCACCTCTAGCTATCTTACTCTAACTTCCTACGGTAGAGGAACACGCCTATAGTTGCCGGCCACATTATTTCTGTGAAAATGTTGCTCGTGTTACTGCACTTTTAGGGATACAGAAACCGATCGTTTCTATGGTAAGTAAGTAAGTAAGTTAGTCGTTTTGATTTGTCACTTTCTTTTCAATATAGTATAAATTTCGCAGTTAAATAAAGGCAGCGCAAAGCGATATGATATAGCATATCATTTAGACAAAGAAGAAAAAACCCGAGAAACTATTAAGCAGAAAATGGCATTCGGCTGAAACTAGGCTTTGTTACTTTCGACCAAACTTTATTCGGCCAATGACATCCCATCTCTAGTAATAACAATGAACAATTTCTGTTGGAGTGATCACAGTTTGACAATAATAAAGTACGAACTATATATCAGCGGGCGAATTAGCTTTATTTAATCTGAAAACGTATTGTGAAAGGGAAGTGAACGATTCCACTTGGCGTTGGGATCGCGTCTTATTGAATTATAGCTCGGTGGGACGTGCGTGCCGCGGAGCACGCCGGATCGGCCCATCGAGTCCTCGGTGTTTGCTCGATTCCCGTACGTGTGCGGTGTCCTATAATCGATTCAAGAGCCATTCTTGTAGCGGTTTTCCGTATCGCGTGACCATGTGTTATTACTTTAAAAGGTTGTTTTTATTCGTTTGTAAAAAATCTTTAAATAGACAAAGAAAACGTGGGAATATTCCCAATTTTTCCGGAAAGTTTTCTATATGCCTGGCAACAGTATATTCTTTATAGACTTATTCCAGTAACATTACCGGGAACGGCACATCGTTAAGCACTTTTCTAGTTCCGAATCTAATTTTCTGTTTCTTTAGGAAGGATTTTTGCATGACTTCGGACCTTAAATATCTTAAAACTAAAAGAACCACAAGTTTTACATTTTTAAACACTAGAAGCTATGAGTAGCAAGGTTAATGTATTATTTTATGTTAATAGTCGAAAACTGCTCATAAAAAAAAATTAAATTCTCTCACTACTGCGTTGCGTCCTACTTCCCGAATCAGTTATAAAATAGTACATTGTGCATCTAGGGCCGAAGGGGATAACTAACGAGATTCTGTTAGAAGCCCGACGCCGAAAGGCGAGGGCTTTTATGACTCGAGTTTGTTATCCCCTTACTGCCCGTGATACACACAATGTTTTTCATCACATTTGCGAGGAAATGAAATAAAAATTAGACAAAAAAAGTATATATATTAATTTTTTTCCCATTTTACATCGTGAATTACCATCAGGTGGGTGTTCATAAACTGTAAGTACGTTGCGATCAGCGTGGGGCCTTTCGGAGCAAGTGTGATGAAAAATATATTTTTAAATATTAGATAACAACGGGTGAAATCACCAATACGGTTTCGCCGCGAAAATTAAGTATTAAGTAAGATATATGTTTTAAAACATGATCCGGAAGGTATATGTATTTATTATAGAAAACACGCTCTCTTGAGATGAAATACTCGTACTTATTTATTTATTTGGCTCTACTGTTCTCAACATTTCTTTCGAAGTTGTGAGTTAAAGTAGTAAAGGTTTTCACATTTGACATTAGCATAGACTACATTCATGTGCATCATAAATGCGACTATCTAACAGATTATTGTGTGGTTTTATATATTTAACCTACGTAAACATTAACAACTTAAACTAATAATTCTAATTACTGCATAGCTTTTCTAATTAGGTACTGCGTTATTAATATTTCAAGCCTTATATAATAGAAATCGGCATTCGTTTGTGATAAGCCATAAACGGCTTATAATGAAAATCTTTAATAAATATAAATAATGTGTCTGAATCGAAATTTGTTAAAATATTTGACGAATATCAAGTAGAAGAAGTCTCGCGGTAATTAGAAGGAAAACATAAATCAGGAGGAACAGGAACAGGAAATGTTGTCAAATAAAATCGCATTACCGTACTCCTAGAGCAAGGTTATGTTTAGGTTTAAGGTGATAAAATAGAATACTTAAAAATAAATGAATAACCTAAAGAAATTTAATTTAACGATGGCCCTCCACCTATTCAGAGATGAGATACAATAAGTGAAAGGGTTTCTTTTCAGGCACCTCGACTCTAAAAAATTGAAGTAATGGTACGTGAATAACAATTCGGCCCTCGGGGGGCAGGCGGAAGGTGGGCAGCTCGAGAGGGGAATAGATTGATAGTACCCGTTTGTAGCATCTGTCGTTTAAGGGAACATCGATTATAGTATGCTCCTCGCTGTTTCTTTATTTGCCTCAGGTCACAAAGCTTCCGCGAATACTATTAATTCCCTAAAATAAACAAATGATACGCTAATATTTTCGCCTCAGGGGACGAGGCGGATGAAAAATGACCCGTTCCGGTTATTGGGAGATTCGTTTTATGCTTCTGTCATTTATAAAGAGGCTCTCTGAATACTTGATAGATGGAATGACTTTACCGTTTGCCATTTCAGGTATAAGTCAAAAGAAATAAAAATAAAAAATATTTTTTTTTCTTTCAATTAATCATTTGAATTAATAAATACTTCAAATTACGCATGATAAAAAGGCAAAAAAGGTTAGCAGTCAATATTGCGATTGCTTTATCATAATAATACAAAGCCACATTTTACGTAAACTTGAATTTATATACTTATTGTTTTCTTTTGAAAGCAACTTGCTTTGTATGTAGTTTGTTAATAGCCATTTATTTGCTCTTTATGCTTGTAATGGACTCAAATTTTACTCGACCCTTTAGCATTTAATAGTATTTTAGACACATGAATAATAGTAGTTTATGCAACGGTTGTATAATGATAGGCCTTAAAACACTAGTGCGGTTTTCATGAAAAGAGCTTTAGCGAGTTTCATAATAAGATCGCACGTGTGTTTTAAGGCCAAATTATGCAGAGTTGCATACATAACTTTATCTACACACATATTATAAATCCTCCATGATGTGTTCAGAAACAATATTTTCTGGCAACAAGTTATTTGTTGCAATCGTGGCTGCATATTTCCGATATCCGGCGTATTTTCACATCACACAGTCACTCCGAGAAGACTACTATTCATATTTTCAACTAAAATGTAAATTACAAACAACTTTTTCTATTCAATTCAACAACAATTCTACTTTCGTTCAGCAAAAAACCAAAATAATGGCGGCAATTCGATCCTTCGTCAAGATCACTTTTTTTTAAATCATAGTCAAACGAATGAAGTCTCTATTCTCACGTCGCTCGAGATCAAATGTCGTTCGGTTTATATTAAAAAAACATACTGAAGTGATGTTTCGTATCAATAACTGTTTAATATCTATGGATACTAGAATAGAGACCAACTTGAGTTTTGACAGCTGTTCCAAATTTAATCTAATTTCGATACTAAAATCGATACTGTAATAACATTGCAGCACTGGTTTTACCTAATTGGTTGTCACAATGGTGGTCATTTCCTACGGTTTTTGATTACACTATGGAGGTTTTATGATATGGGTGTAGATAAAAGAGTATTGTGAATCGGTCGGCTTGTTAAATATTAAAGAATAATGGTAATTTTAATACCAATTCTTTTTCGTGGTGTCGTGTCTAATAAACAGGGAATTAAACTTTTTATGTAATTTAACGGCATGCATGTAAAAAAATCCATGTTTGAATTCTCCTTAATATTCTTCGTAAAAATAATTTTAAACGCACATTCAAATTTGAGTTCATTGTTTTATGCACCGCGAAATGTCGGTAGTAGTAGTTAAGTAGTTAGTTACCAGGAAAGACAGTTGGTAGCCGGTAACTATAACGAATGGCTTTGTTTGCTACACTGCCGGGGTAATGATAAAATATAGCCAATTTGTTAACACCTCCCATGTCAATTACTAAAGCAAATATGTAAATTAACGACTATAGAAGCAGTTTTAAGAGACAAATTGATTGTGTTTTTTGAGATACCACAACGTATTTATTATTTTAAATATACAGGGTGACATCGAAGACGTGATCAGAAACCAGTTTTTCAGACTCGATAGTTGATGGCCATTTTCAAGCAATATTAGTTACAAGAAACAAAAGCTATTTTTTTGTTAATTCACCCCTTCGACGGGTAAGCTATGAATAGTCAGTAGATGTAAACTAGCAAAAAAAAAAGTTTAGGCTTATAGAAACTTTCTTTAATCTCGTTTACTTATATTTTTGTTTATAAACGTCGGTATATTTGTGCAAAAATACCAATGTATGTTGCGACACTAGTTGCGAATGTTCGCACGGCTTAGACCACGGCCGCGCGAGCCTTTGCTAGTAAATAAGGATCATGGGATTATCGGAAACGGAGTATTCACTCCGCAAAGAAGGAGGATTTACAGCGCGCCGCGGAATTGTAAAATATTATTATAGGTGTTCGGTTTATTTCGTTGTGCGTGCATGACGCAGTCCCGTGTTAATTATTACGGGCTTCGTATTTTATTTTCATCCCAAAATATAAATCATCATATATATATTATTTCTAAAAGGTATTTTTTTGAAGACGCTCCATATCTCCGTTAATTCTTTATCAAAATTAATGATTCAAACGTCATTTTAAAGCTTATGTTCGTCGCTTTGTCTTAAAAATACAACAATAGATTAAAATTAACATAAAAAATAAATAAAAAAACCACGCGATTTGCAAGCGCCATCTATTGACAGTCTGTTTAACTAACGTGTGCGTTCAGACTAATGTGAACAGATGGTGCTACTATCTTTGTGTCATTCATGTTAGGGCCAATGGAGGGTACTGCGTTAATTATTATCTTTGTCAAAATTATTCGTCACTATATAGGTATTATAATAATACGTATTAATACTTTCAATTACAAAACAGCGCGTGGCCAACAACATCCGCGTACGTAAATAAAACTCCCTCGAATTGCAAGCGCCATCTATTGACAGTCTGTTTAACTAAAATGTGTCTTGGCTATTTGCAGACCAATAGATATGTCAATAGATGGCACACCTGCAAGAACTCCGTTAATTATTATCTTTGTCAACATTATCTGCTATTGACAAAAAATAGACAAATAGAGTACTAATAATACTTGCATTCTCACTTTATTAAATTATTATTATCCGGTGTTTGATCACGATACTGTGCGAAAATTCACACGGGTCAGTTAGTATTTATTTGTTTGTATTATTTTTATCTTTTATTTCATCGAATACTGTTAGTGTCTTAAAAAAAAAGTGTATTTTACCATCGATAGACTACAAAAACCGGTCAAGTGCCAGTCTGACTCGCGCGCCGAGTTTTCCGTACTTACCTACGAAAAAGAGACAGTACCTTGTAGTTACGAAACCCTCAACATGAAAAAAAAACCTTTTAGCAACCGGGTAATCATTTACAACCTATAAAATAAGACAAAATATTACTTTTGCAAGCTCCTTTATCTCTGTGCAATCGTCGAGTGTGATAAGACCATGCAATTTTTTTTCCGTATAACTAGTATTTTGTGATGTAAGTAATTACAAATGTACGGATTTCGGCCTTTTTCCTTTACTTTTGCAGTAAGACACTGCTTCTTGCCAAACATGATTCTAGGTCAACGGGAATTACCCTATAGGTTTTGATTTCCTTACGAGTATAAAAATATGTGACCTAAATAAACGGGCGTATCGTATTGAATGCGTTGACTGAGAAGGTTGTTTTTTTCACAGCTCCAAGGCATTGCCGATTTGAGTATTTGGTATTAATTTCAACTTGATACCTTCACGCGTTCCTGAGAAAAAAGTCTTGACACAGACAGACGGAGAACAAAGTGATCCTTTAAGGGTTCCCTTTTTCCTTTTGAGGTATGTGTACCTATCTAGCCTAAACTAGCCTAAAATCAAAAAAATATCCTAACCTAAATATAAAATTTAGGTCTGTACATTAATTAACTTACTTCCGAACTAGCCTACTGATACACTAATTATAAAATTTGGGACTAAAATCTATGCTAAATAGCTACTGAAACCTAGTGTGAATTATTTTGTTATTATTTTATAATATCCTAATGATGGATAACTTAACTAATTAACACTACCGAAGCTTGGCTGAGTTTGATTAAAGTTGGCCGGTGATCAATCCAGTGGTATTTAAATTAGGACCTTAAGTTGTGAACCATGAGTAATAACCTAAGTTCTTTTTATGGGTATTATTATGGATTCTAGCTTCTAACATTTTCTACCTCTCTTCTACCTATCAATCTGTCAAACAATTAATTTAGATACTATGAAAATTCTATTCTGGATTACTTTCATTTTTTAGTCAGATGTAATAATCTAGTATAGTTTCATTACGAATTTCCTAGTTTTCCTACCATATTTCTATTAAATTAAAATACTAAATTAATGTAACTAATTCCAGAAGTTGTAGGTATGTTTGAACCTTTATGAAGATTTCTTCTGATAATATGATAAAACAGAATTCCAATTAAGAGAAATTCCTAAGAAACAAATGGAATTATTATGTTTTCTCTCAAATAGTTAGCTTGGCAATGTTATTTGATTCTAACAGTAAATAGTGATACAGGACAATGTGAAGAAACCTGCATTAATTATATTTTACCGAATACTTATAGGAATGAATCTTATTTTATGATTGCTTTTAGTTAGTCAGTTTAACAGTATCCAATGGTTCTCAAAGTTTTAAGTGTTAATAATCATGGTGATGAAATCTGCATTAATTATATTCTACCAAATACTTATAGAAACGTTGTCTTAAATATAAGTAAAACCTTTTACCTAATTAAAGGTCCCCGACCATGTAGCCAGTTAAGACAAAAGAGAATTGGTCCCTTTATTTCTATGTGAAAGGTTGATTACTTCAACCCGATACCAATTTCTGGTTCAGAAAGGTATTATCTTAGCTGGTTCTTTTACCAGTAAGGCTCCAAGTCTATTTTGCCCCGGATGGGGTAAGGCTGAATATATTATTTTTATAAGGAAATAAGCCCTTTTTTGGCTCTTCCAAATGTTTATTCGTTTTACTTAGTAGCACTCTTTACCGAGCAACATATTTAATATTTTCATTCCAGTTCTGTTGTTCAGAAACAAGAAGTAATAAATACTAGACTCATTTTATGTCTATAATTGGTTCTTATTAGTATTTCTATTTTATAATTCAAATAAATTATTATTATCATTATATTAAACTACAAGTAGGCTTCTAGCTCATTACTTGATAGTTATATATGCAACAGTAAGTGGTTCTTACTAAATTAAAAGCGATCATAATGTCTAGATTTTCAGACATAAAAATTGTATATTAAGTTCTAAGGAAAGCATAGTCATACTATGCTATCAATAAATTTTAATAGCTTATTAGGATTAATGAAGTGAAGATCCATATGTTAAGGACAGAATATTTCTTTCCTATAATAATTTGCCTTTGCAATCAAAACAGAATCTCTGCAAGTTGTATCAGTCTTTATAGCTGATGATTAAAATGTTTTATATTTACAGATTGATTTCAATTAATAAATATAATATTTACTAAGCTGAGGTCTTCTAACTTAGTTGATTCAGTGATTTTTCTCAATCAGTACTGTATAGGTGTGACATTACCATTTCTTTCCGCTTAGTAAGAGGTCAACGGCTTGCTTTGCTTTGCCTAGCATGATAGAGAATGATCTTCTAAATCGTCTTAGAATATTTGATTATTAGTACAACATTAAAATCAAGCTTTGGAAAAATATTAATTAAAAATGACTAAGTAAATGGTTCAACTGTACTTACAGAGACACAAATTTTAATCACAACACAACTAAGATAAATTTCTTAGTTAGTTAATAGATATATTAAGAAAATTGGAGAAAATTAGACACCACACATATGAAGTATTTTCAAACTCTTGAAAATAGAATAGTTAAAGCTGAAACAAAAGGTTAATTAAAGCCCTACAGTTCCTATCATGTATGCGAGACCTATTCTTCTGTGATGATTCAAATCTAGAGATCTAGTCTCACATTTATAATCTAATTTCGTGGTGTGTTTCGTAAGGATTCTCACGGTGTAATGAGAAACCCTTCTAGTGAACTAAACCAGTTGAGATGCGCCCGTCTCATGAATTCCTAAGTGTTCCTAGACGCAAGAAGTGCCGACTGTATTCCAATTGGACAGAGACGGATTACAGTCGCCCTACTATTTCAGTGTATATATAAATATATAGATAAGGGGAATTGTCTCTAGTCCACGTAGAACACCAGACTCTGGGTCGGATCACTTGCTAGACCCTCGCCGCTCCGAATGAACACGTGTACCAGGCACAATGAGTCAAAATATCACCAGCTTTCCGCCAGCCAGGGTAAAAGGTGATTGGACCGCAGACTCATGCGATCCCTAACTTCTGAAACTCCAAGGGCTTCGTTGGCACTGTTAAGTATCAACTCAGGGAGCTGCTCCACATCGAAGCTACAGCCAAACTCTGAATTATGTCACAAAATTTACCGTTGAAGCTAATTAATTAATAAATATTTAAATCTGCACTATATTTTTACGTAGGTCTAAAACTAACAAAAGTAAAATAAATTATCTAATGCACACACAATTAAATTATAAAGGAACGAATCTCAGAGTCTGACTGCAACAGAAAAATAGAAGATAAAGTTCGACAGTTACAGAAGGTCTGCCTTCAAAGCGCGCTCGTCGTAAAGTCCCCTTCTAAACCACCGTCCGTAATATTTATAACTTCATGAAGACAGATCATGCTAACATCGCTCAGGCGCATCAAATGACTCACCGATTCCATCTGTGCGACGTCAGTCCATGCGCAGCGTTGCAACCGATCGTAAACTTAATCTCTAGCCAATACTAAACTTAATTACCAAGCAAAAGAAATCAATGTCTCTAAACCGCATAACTCAAACGCCCGGCCTATTTATATTTAAACCTGTTCTATGCGTAAAGTATCTTAGCTTAAACACTTAGAGTTCATATTCGATTGATACCATTCTTTTTGTTTTCTCGCGCCCCGATGAATCACGCCACTCAATGTCAAGACCGAATCGTTTACCGACTACGATGAATAAAGGAAAATTATGTAAATATTTTATTGAAATTGATTTAAAGAAATTATTCTACGCTGTTTTAATTAACATTAGATGAAATGTTTATTGGAAATATTATAATAGACTTTTTTTTTTTTTTTTACTCAATTCTACATAAAGTTGCTTGTACAGTAGCTTAAGGTTAAGTTTAATGTACAATCCCCCCTCAATTTAAGTGTAGACGTCAAATTATCTAGTCGAAGCTTAAATTTTAAAATTTGCAATTTTATGTCTATTAATTTATTGACACTTCCTCCTGACATGTAATCTGATGTAGTGTGTTTTTAAACCCAATGATAAACAGATATAGCGGGAGTTAAAGGTCCCGGATTATGAGTACAAATATGAATGTAAATATGTCACCAAACCATGAATGCATAAAAACCCTCACAAGGCCTTCTGAACACAGCAAGAGAACCAAGTTGTGAATTTGATCAGACCTAATGTCATACATCCTACCGCCTTCACGGTTAATCTTTTCTATACCACCTTCCCGAAATTCCTCATTTCCACAGAACCCGGTCAGGGAAAACGATACGATGTCTCCTTCCAAGATCAGAAAACGTTATAGCTAGCTACGGGCAATATACACGCATAGCAAGATGCTCATCCCGTACCATCATTCCTAACCATAGCTGCTATCATTGGGTGAGTGTGAAGTTGCCGATAATTTTTCGTTTTCCTACCAGTGTAGTGTAAAATCTCCTGTTACTTTCGACCTTAAAGTCGTACTGCCTATGCAAAGATTGATATCCTCACATAAAAGCTTAGCCTAACTCCAATTTCACAAGAGATTTTATTTGCCAGTGTTGTGTCCGCCGAGATCAAGTATCAATAAATTACTTCCACCCCTTTGTGTATTGTTTAACCATTGCAGCTCTCCAAAAAAAAGAAAACACTAACACTCATTCCAAGACACTTCATTCAATTCTTTCTTTCATCTTTCAACACTAAAATATACATACAATTTTCAATTTTCCTTCCCCATTCCACTCGCTGTTTCAAACGCCTGCAATGGTTCTCCAACTCAATCGGTGTGGATTCTTTTATATAATGAATACAAAATATTAATAAAAAAAAACTTTACAATTCGCTTCGAATCGAAAAATCCAAATCCACCCATATATTGACCCAATCCAAGTATTGTGATCCAATTCATTTAACATTAATTTATGCATGAATAACCCCTTTTATTTTATTAATTTGCAATGATATATATTTTTTTTTAAATACAATTAATAACATTATCTTCTCGAACTTATTTATATTCGGTATCTTTATAATGTAATACTTTTTGAACCTTCCCTTAAGGAAATTTTCCTTATCCAAAACCACCTTAAAGAATAAAGTACACTAATCTTAAATATATCATGCTCGGGCCCTTAACCATGCCTTAAGTAATTACCCGCCCCCACTAATTCCATGCAAAAACTCAAACTGCGACCATCACCAAACTAAGTAAATTGGTATCCAAATAACTTATTTTAACTTATCTAAATACTGCTATTACTTAAAATAACTCTAATATAAACCTAGTTTTTTTTTTTTTTTTTTAGATCAACACTCTTTTGAGTCCACATAGGAGTTCTGAAAACAACAAGTATAAACTTTTGTTCGCAGACGAGAAACAATTGTAACAATAAACTGCCTAACATTCCCAAGGATATGTTTTTTTTTCTCTTTTCTTTCACATTTGCAAACCTAATGCTTATACTTTGCTATCTTGCATAATAACTAAGTAACCTGACAATGATAACTTATAAAATAAGATAGAGTAACAAAATAAAATAATATATGAGATACATTTATTATTATGTATCTAAAAAATAGTTCACGGCCTAATGCTGTTATTCTATTAATTCTAATCACCCCTTTTTTATCATATATACCGTTAATGTCATAGAAAACGAATCCTCCCTAATAATATTAATTATTTTACTAATAACTTTTTTAATTCTCTTGTTAACTTGTTTCATCAACATCCTCAAATTGTAGTCTTCCCGTTGAGCACACAAGGTTTTACAGTGAAAGGGTTCGGCTGCAATCCATCAACCAAATTAATAACTTTTATAATGATTTAATTCTCCTTTACTTATAACTATGTTATTCATAAAATTATCTAGTTCAAAACATTAAAACCTTGAATCTAACCCATTTTCCTTTATTAATTTTATTTTAATATTTACCCAATTATTATTAATGCATTAATTAAAATGGTCTTCTCGAACTTGCGTTTAGTACTATTCCTTTCATCTACACTATCCTACGCTTCCCTTTGATAAAAAAAAAAACTTGCCGCCAAAACTTTCTTCTTTCCACTCAGTTGTGACTTGTGGTTCAAACATCAACCTATAATGACGGCCTTTGAAAAATTGTTGCTGACTTACCCAACGTGACACCCTCGCATTATATAACTTCCAATTTTTCACAAAAACTAAGGCTTTATGATCTGTACAAATGATTACCTTTGACCCCCGCAAATACGTTTCAAATTTCATTAAGCAACAAATTACAGAGTAAAACTCTTGCTCCGTGACTGTCCACCGCAACTGAGGCCCTTTTAAAGTTTTACTATGAAATCCTAAGATTTTTATTTCATCATTCTCTCCCTTCTGATATAAAAATCCTGCTATTCCAATTCCTGAGCTATCGGTTTGTAAATAGTACGGCTTACTAAAATCAGGATGCTGCAATTGAACTGTATCAATAAACAATGCTTTTATTTGGTCAAATGCCTGCTGTTCTTTCTCACCCCAATGCCACTTTACCCCCTTTTTCAATAGCTCACATAACGGTTGTATATGTACATTATATTGTGGTATAAACCTACGATAAAAGTTACATAAACCCAGAAAAGCTCGAATCTGTTTCAGTTTCTTAGGTTGTGGGAACTTCTGAATTGCTTCAACCTTTTCAGGATCTGTGCTAAGTCCCTCAGGAGAAATTACGTAACCTAGCATCTTAATTTCTCTACACAAAAAATCACATTTCTTTAAATTGCACGTTAACCCCGCATTTTTCAGTTTTCCCAAAACTGTATCTATGTGTTCTAAATGTTGTTCTAATGAGCCTGTGGTAATAATGGCTAAATCGTCCAAATAATTTACACAATAATCCCGAACCTCATGGCCTAATATTATGTCAATTGCTCGGCTAAAACTACCTACTGAAGTTTTTAATCCCTGAGGTAATACGTTGTAAACATATGATTTGCCATTAAAGGAAAATCCTGTATATTTTTTACTGCTTTCTGAAATTGGAATTTGAAAATACGCATTATTCATGTCTACAGTGCTAATAAAGTTCGCCCCATGGAAGGAGTTCATGACATCCATCTGCATTGGAGGTTTTTCCGTTTCGGGTATCATATATTTATTTATTTCCCTAGCATCTAGTAAAACTCTTATTGAACCATCACGTTTAAGAGTAAAAGTTAATGGACTACAATAGGGTGTTGCTGACCTACTAATTATTCCCTGCTCTTCCATTTCTACTAACTTTTCCTCTATTTTCTCACGATAAGCATAAGGCACCGGATAAGTTCTCTTAATAATTGGCGTTTGAGTTTCCATTTTTATAACGTGTTCGTAACAATTCGCTCTACCTCACTTTGACACAAATAAACTCTCATATTTTGTCAACAAATTTTCTAACTTTGCCCTCTCTTCCAAAGTCAGCGTTATACCAGGCTTCAAATTTTGCAATTCATCATTTAAATTTCCATTTAATTCTTGAACTAAATCAGTACTCTCGTCTACATTAAGATTTACTTCATGCTCAAAAAACTTCACTAGCTGTAAGTTCCCCCCTTGCTCAATTATAATCCCCTTGTCCGAACTCTGCAAATTAATTATTATTTTATTTATCTGCATCCAATCGAAACCTAGTATAAGCGGTTTGGATAGACCGGGCACTATTAAAAATCCAGTGTCAATTGCATATTGTCCTAACATTAACGGTAATAAAGCCAGATTACGTATATCTACACTTTTATGTCCTACAGCTGTTTTAATTTGGAATGGTTTTATCGGCATTAAGGGTATACCTACATTTTTTTGTTTTAAATCGTTCCAAAATTCTTCAGAAATACAAGTTATATCACTTCCGGTATCTAGTAATGCTATTACTTCGTAATCATAAATTTGCACCTTTATTTCTGATCTGAAATTTTCCTGTTTACCGTGCTCTATCCTATCTTCCTCAAACACAGAATGAACTGACTCAAAAGCCCTCTCCTCTAATTGCATTTGCTCTACCTTTAATTTTAAAACATCAACTATTTGTTCCAATGTTGAGTTTTCCTGAATTTCTTTTTCATATCCTAATCCTTCATATTTGCCTCTTTTTAACCCTTTCTCTATTAACGGTACCTTCAATCCTTTATCGTTGACTCCCAATGTCTGACCTGGTTCCCACCCCATTTTATACATAATTCTAAAAATCCTATCCCCTAGGGTTGAGACTGATTCGGGGATCAACAATACAGCCTCATCTAGTTTAAATCTGCTCCCTGATCCTCATCCTCCTCTACTACGTTAACCCCTTGATTCCCCTTTCCTCCTTGGGATTCCTTTGGTTTCTGCCATCGGCGATACTCTGTCTGTTGAAATTTTTTCTTAGCTTCAAATCCTTTAGCTTGAGTGGTTGCAGTATAATTATGTGCTTCTTGTTTATATATGTTGTCCATATTCCTAAGAAACTCCGCTGTTTCTATAATATTATTCACTTGTGTTGTAGTCCACACCTGTTGTATATGTTTAGGATAATGTCTCATTACATCAGCAACTAATTGTTGTTCTGACATCTGATAGCTAAGCATCTGAGCTCTTCCAGTGATTTTCAAGAATTGATTTAACATAGAAGGGTTCTTTTGTTTATCCCAGCTCCCTTGAACAATCTCCCGTCTGAGCTCACTCTGATCGTTTTCCCCCCAAAAGGTGGCCAAGAAATCTGTCTTAAAATCCTCCATCCCCGACCATCTCCCTTTATATATCCGTGCCCAATCTCTAGCATCCCCTACTAGGCATTCTTGTATCAAATCTAACTCATTTCCTTCCTTAGAAGCTCTTTTTAAATATGATTCTAAATCTTCTAAAAATGTCACAGGGTGTGTTTCCATTTTATTACTAAATTTAGGCCTCTCTATGTTTACATTCCTAACATTGTAAATCACACTCCTATACGCTTCTTCCGATAGTGAATCTCGCGGGTTTGACTCAGCAATTGGATTTTCTATAGTTTCTTTCCTGCCTCGTTCGATCAATTCATTCCCTGTTTGCAAATTCGCACTAGTACTTGGTCCTTCCATAATACTCGTTTCTTTATTAAGTGAAGAATCCTTCTCTATAACATCTACTATGGCTTTTGTTCCTTTCACCTCATGACTTAATTCGTCCATTTTCTTTGTTAGTAAACTAACTGTACGCCGCATCATTCTATACATAAGTCCCGACGCTTCAACAGCCTTTCCTTTTGATCTGCTCCTTTGCTCTAATCTACGGTGTTTAACTGGCGACCGTCTGCCAATGACTTCCATTTGTTCTATGGGTGAAGCATTTAAATTTTCCCGAGAATTCATTTGTTCATCGGAGCTTTCCCCCATCTCCTCTTGTTGTAGTCTTGTTCGTTTAATTGTTGTCTGATCCTCTCTTTCCTGCCCATCTCGAGTAGGCGCAACATCAACTATTTCTGACGAATCAGTCCCTTCTGCATTTACAATAAATTCTGGGTCTGCCAACCGTGCGGGCTGTCTGCGTTTCCGAATGGATCCAGTCCTCTCCATATTGAACTTCTAATGCTGCTACTTAACACTTGAAATAATATTTGAAATCAGATCCTCCCTACGTAAGAAAATACAGAATTATTATTTAATTTTAATTTTAATTTTCTTATTTTCTTTATTTATTAATTTTTATCTTTATGGGTTTTGTAAAATTCTAAACACGACTATCCCTCGTAACTTCACACCTAAGTTGTTAAAAAAAAATACAATACGTCTTCATTATTTATCCTATCTCATTTTATTTATGGGGAAAGTATAAAATAATAACTTAAGTCGCAACCATAATCAGACTTGAATTTCTAAGGATTCCCTACACAGCAAATACGACGAACAAAACGCTATCTAAAAAATTGTGCGAAAACGAATTCTAACCTCGTCTATGTTTACTTCTAAACGTCAAACGACTGTAACTCTTACTGGTGTTCTAAATACATAGATGGATAGTCTGATTATTTACTAAACCATTCACGTTGGATTATATAATGATCCAACCTATTATTTCACCAAACAACCGAATTGTTAAATTGGTAAGTAAATATCACCTCAATTATAATTTAATCTTTACAAGAGTCAGATATTATTATTATTATTATTATTTACAAAAGCGATTATAATTTCCCTTTGCAGAAAATACCCCATGTCTAACCTTCCTATAAATAATTTAGATAACCTAAGAATAACCTTGCTGGATAAAGTCAAAAATGGACTTAGCCTTGCATTTAACAATCTGTTGTTATTGGTTTCTATAAACATTGGTGTTTATAGAAATCCTTATTCATTCAGAATTTCTAACGAATTTATAACGAAAATGATAAATGATAGATAGATGAAAACCGTTTAATATTATTCTTGATAGGAGTTCATACCTCTTATATTTTTTTTAAACAAAGTTAATTTCAATAGTTAACTTCACTCAGACAAAACCTTAATCGGGCCGACTTATTACGAGCATCTTCCCACCGATCCCAAGCCTGAGTCATCTGACGAAACATTTAGGCGCCGGCTGAGAAACCTTTCATTGGACAATCCATTATACTCAGCAAATGAGTATATGGACCCTAAGTTGTAAGTTGGTTCATTTGACATTACTGATTTTGGTTTAATTGTATTTTGACATTGTTATGTACCATTGCTTGTTACCTATTTGTTTCTTACTATTTCACACTAAAATTTACTTTGAAATGACGATCCCTAGAGGAGACCCAATATGACATCCTATTTATATTATTATTTCTTCATTATTGAATATCAAATTGTTAATAATTCAATTACTTTGAATGCCTATATGTACCTGCTTGACGATCTCAATGTAATTTCCCCCAATCCGACATGACATGTAATTTAAGCTGTATATTATATCGAGCAATAAACAAACCATACTAACCTAAACTAACAACATGTAGATATGGCTATTCCTCTCATGGCCATTGAACTGAATCTAATAATAACTCCCTACTTTGTTTCAGAATAACCTCCATTTCATTAAAGTAAGAAATAGTACTAACACGACCAAGAAATAAACCCTTCATAGGAGCTTTAATATTCACAGGTAATTGAACTAATAATTCTAACGTTACCGATATTGTAATCTATTTATTATTATTATTCTAATATTTAAATTTGTTTATTTTTTCTCCATAAATCAACATTGGTACGTCAGTACCCAATAGTCCGATTGAAACTAAATTATTATAACGTAGTTGAATGTACTTAAGAATTATGGTTGGATTTCTAACTTCATTATTTTAAAATTATTTATTTATATCCTACATTTCTGTAAGTGTGTTTTTTCTCAATCTAATTTAATTATCTTTATTTCTATAATAATTCAAAGTTAATTTACTTATACATTTTACAACTTATGTTATTGTAAATCTCTACTGATTCAATTCTCTAAACCTTTCCCTACAGTGTCCATATTAAGAACTATTTTCCTAAAATTAATGTTTCTTTCGCCAGTACACTCTGTCTACTTCCGGCCTATCTCTATTTGGAACCAGCGAAGTTTTTAAGAAGATCTTCATTCCTAATAACAATACAATATTTTTATGAAATTAAGAAACGATTTCGCTCCGCAGTCATTTAAATAATGTCATTTATAAATAATTAAAGCTTTATAATTGGCTTTGTTAATTATTTCTATGTATTTCCTTCACCTTCAAATACTAATAAATCCTGGACCAATGATTCATGTGTTAATTATTCCTCAAGAATGAAATAAGTAACCATACATTTATGATCATACTAAAGTAATAAATTAAGTACTTTTTTTTTTTTTTTCCTTAGACAACATGTACTCCTAGATTAGCTAACTAGTTTAAGTCAATAAATATTAATGCAAATAAACATATGTATTCCCTCATCAGATTTTATTAACCAAACAGAAATGTGACATATCCTCTCATTGTTTTATTTTAATATAAGGCTCAAAAGTCCGGACTACACTACTGTTCTAATTTCATATTTCTAAGGGCTAGTTTTCACACAACTAAACAAGCTATGAAAACAGCCATCCTTTTTTTTTTTTTTACACTGGTAACCTTAAATCACTCAATTTCGAAGGCCTAGCACACCCTATCTATCTTGCCTGTATTGCTTATTAAAATTTACTTAATTCGAATAATTCTAATTCTAATCGTATGATCATTAAACTGTTTTCCTAACGCTTTGTTTCTAAAACTATTTCTAACTAACTAAATTAAACAAACAATCCAACATTCTATCAGTCCTAAGATTTAACCATAATTATACCCAATATCGTTCCACGAGACCAATTGTGACTAAATCCTGGAAGGATTTAGCCTCTTCTCAACCAAACCCAGCCTTATACATACACTCATACCTAATTAATTGAATGGTAGATTCCCCCCCCTCCAACTTTTAAAGTTAAGACAGGATTTATGATTTATGTAACCAAAGTTATACGTAAAATATTAACATAAAGGAATAGTGATCTAAAACAATAATATCACATCATTAAATAAAACCCCCCTCAAACTATAATAATTTCTGAACGCATCCCTAAAACCACCTTTGTACGCTATATTCTATATGAACGTGGTCATAAACACTAACTTCAGATTGGTCTTTGCACGAAGCGCGCGAACGTGACGTAAGTCGCAAAGCTTTACCTAACCTGCAAAAACTATTTTGTCAACAGGTCGTTCGCTAAAGTCTGATATTGGAATTAAATAGTTTTTGATTTAGTGACAATACGATATCAAACTATTATGACACATGCCACAAGTACCTCGCCCTGAATTGAAAATAGAACCAATCGGTAAACAAAAGTTTCTTTATTGACAATAAAAGTTCCCTCTAGGCAGTGTTTAAAAATAATGAAACCATAATAGTGATCTAATGGTTAAGTGAAGTGTTCCACGCAATTGACTCAACAATTTACGAAGTGATAGATATCTAACTATTCTCGTACGAACACGTGAGTTCCTTGTTTATTATTCCTTTATATAAATATGTCTATTTAAATTGTTGATGTCATATTTATTTCTCATACCTATTGCTCATTTCCCACAGTAATAATGAATTAGTAAGATAAACAATAAAATAATTAACTAGACTGCATTGCTAAATGTAGAAAGCACCAATATAACATTAATAATTTGCAATAAGGTATAGTATCGCAAAATTAGTTCTCAATCAACTTTTAGCTACTTTTAGTATCTCAGTATGAATATAACCTAAATTATCTTAAACTTAATAATTAAAATAATCACAATAATAAGAATAAATTCTATAAATTTTGCTAAAATAAGATGTCTTAATTTTAACTGTAAAGCTACATATAACCGTAGTAACCCCAATATAATCCTGGCTAAGGCAAACCAATTGTACCTATCTAGCCTAAACTAGCCTAAAATCAAAAAAATATCCTAACCTAAATATAAAATTTAGGTCTGTACATTAATTAACTTACTTCCGAACTAGCCTACTGATACACTAATTATAAAATTTGGGACTAAAATCTATGCTAAATAGCTACTGAAACCTAGTGTGAATTATTTTGTTATTATTTTATAATATCCTAATGATGGATAACTTAACTAATTAACACTACCGAAGCTTGGCTGAGTTTGATTAAAGTTGGCCGGTGATCAATCCAGTGGTATTTAAATTAGGACCTTAAGTTGTGAACCATGAGTAATAACCTAAGTTCTTTTTATGGGTATTATTATGGATTCTAGCTTCTAACATTTTCTACCTCTCTTCTACCTATCAATCTGTCAAACAATTAATTTAGATACTATGAAAATTCTATTCTGGATTACTTTCATTTTTTAGTCAGATGTAATAATCTAGTATAGTTTCATTACGAATTTCCTAGTTTTCCTACCATATTTCTATTAAATTAAAATACTAAATTAATGTAACTAATTCCAGAAGTTGTAGGTATGTTTGAACCTTTATGAAGATTTCTTCTGATAATATGATAAAACAGAATTCCAATTAAGAGAAATTCCTAAGAAACAAATGGAATTATTATGTTTTCTCTCAAATAGTTAGCTTGGCAATGTTATTTGATTCTAACAGTAAATAGTGATACAGGACAATGTGAAGAAACCTGCATTAATTATATTTTACCGAATACTTATAGGAATGAATCTTATTTTATGATTGCTTTTAGTTAGTCAGTTTAACAGTATCCAATGGTTCTCAAAGTTTTAAGTGTTAATAATCATGGTGATGAAATCTGCATTAATTATATTCTACCAAATACTTATAGAAACGTTGTCTTAAATATAAGTAAAACCTTTTACCTAATTAAAGGTCCCCGACCATGTAGCCAGTTAAGACAAAAGAGAATTGGTCCCTTTATTTCTATGTGAAAGGTTGATTACTTCAACCCGATACCAATTTCTGGTTCAGAAAGGTATTATCTTAGCTGGTTCTTTTACCAGTAAGGCTCCAAGTCTATTTTGCCCCGGATGGGGTAAGGCTGAATATATTATTTTTATAAGGAAATAAGCCCTTTTTTGGCTCTTCCAAATGTTTATTCGTTTTACTTAGTAGCACTCTTTACCGAGCAACATATTTAATATTTTCATTCCAGTTCTGTTGTTCAGAAACAAGAAGTAATAAATACTAGACTCATTTTATGTCTATAATTGGTTCTTATTAGTATTTCTATTTTATAATTCAAATAAATTATTATTATCATTATATTAAACTACAAGTAGGCTTCTAGCTCATTACTTGATAGTTATATATGCAACAGTAAGTGGTTCTTACTAAATTAAAAGCGATCATAATGTCTAGATTTTCAGACATAAAAATTGTATATTAAGTTCTAAGGAAAGCATAGTCATACTATGCTATCAATAAATTTTAATAGCTTATTAGGATTAATGAAGTGAAGATCCATATGTTAAGGACAGAATATTTCTTTCCTATAATAATTTGCCTTTGCAATCAAAACAGAATCTCTGCAAGTTGTATCAGTCTTTATAGCTGATGATTAAAATGTTTTATATTTACAGATTGATTTCAATTAATAAATATAATATTTACTAAGCTGAGGTCTTCTAACTTAGTTGATTCAGTGATTTTTCTCAATCAGTACTGTATAGGTGTGACATTACCATTTCTTTCCGCTTAGTAAGAGGTCAACGGCTTGCTTTGCTTTGCCTAGCATGATAGAGAATGATCTTCTAAATCGTCTTAGAATATTTGATTATTAGTACAACATTAAAATCAAGCTTTGGAAAAATATTAATTAAAAATGACTAAGTAAATGGTTCAACTGTACTTACAGAGACACAAATTTTAATCACAACACAACTAAGATAAATTTCTTAGTTAGTTAATAGATATATTAAGAAAATTGGAGAAAATTAGACACCACACATATGAAGTATTTTCAAACTCTTGAAAATAGAATAGTTAAAGCTGAAACAAAAGGTTAATTAAAGCCCTACAGTTCCTATCATGTATGCGAGACCTATTCTTCTGTGATGATTCAAATCTAGAGATCTAGTCTCACATTTATAATCTAATTTCGTGGTGTGTTTCGTAAGGATTCTCACGGTGTAATGAGAAACCCTTCTAGTGAACTAAACCAGTTGAGATGCGCCCGTCTCATGAATTCCTAAGTGTTCCTAGACGCAAGAAGTGCCGACTGTATTCCAATTGGACAGAGACGGATTACAGTCGCCCTACTATTTCAGTGTATATATAAATATATAGATAAGGGGAATTGTCTCTAGTCCACGTAGAACACCAGACTCTGGGTCGGATCACTTGCTAGACCCTCGCCGCTCCGAATGAACACGTGTACCAGGCACAATGAGTCAAAATATCACCAGCTTTCCGCCAGCCAGGGTAAAAGGTGATTGGACCGCAGACTCATGCGATCCCTAACTTCTGAAACTCCAAGGGCTTCGTTGGCACTGTTAAGTATCAACTCAGGGAGCTGCTCCACATCGAAGCTACAGCCAAACTCTGAATTATGTCACAAAATTTACCGTTGAAGCTAATTAATTAATAAATATTTAAATCTGCACTATATTTTTACGTAGGTCTAAAACTAACAAAAGTAAAATAAATTATCTAATGCACACACAATTAAATTATAAAGGAACGAATCTCAGAGTCTGACTGCAACAGAAAAATAGAAGATAAAGTTCGACAGTTACAGAAGGTCTGCCTTCAAAGCGCGCTCGTCGTAAAGTCCCCTTCTAAACCACCGTCCGTAATATTTATAACTTCATGAAGACAGATCATGCTAACATCGCTCAGGCGCATCAAATGACTCACCGATTCCATCTGTGCGACGTCAGTCCATGCGCAGCGTTGCAACCGATCGTAAACTTAATCTCTAGCCAATACTAAACTTAATTACCAAGCAAAAGAAATCAATGTCTCTAAACCGCATAACTCAAACGCCCGGCCTATTTATATTTAAACCTGTTCTATGCGTAAAGTATCTTAGCTTAAACACTTAGAGTTCATATTCGATTGATACCATTCTTTTTGTTTTCTCGCGCCCCGATGAATCACGCCACTCAATGTCAAGACCGAATCGTTTACCGACTACGATGAATAAAGGAAAATTATGTAAATATTTTATTGAAATTGATTTAAAGAAATTATTCTACGCTGTTTTAATTAACATTAGATGAAATGTTTATTGGAAATATTATAATAGACTTTTTTTTTTTTTTTTACTCAATTCTACATAAAGTTGCTTGTACAGTAGCTTAAGGTTAAGTTTAATGTACATATGGAACCCTAAAAACTGTGATTTAGATAAAGTCCGTCCGTCAGGGTTAGCGATAAAGTCACACTGTCTTCGTTACCATTTCGAGTCCACTTACCTTTACCATTAAGTCAGTGTAGTACATTCTATTTCATAGATGTATTCGGTACCTTAGGGATGTTGCAATGTCGCCACCTGCAGTGGCTCCGATAAAATGTACAGGCGGCTAAAAGAAGAGTTCACCACCCTATGCGGGAAGGCATATATCCGTCAATAAACTATATTATAACGTCACAAAGGAAATAGACTGCGAATGATAATTGGCGATATAAAAGGGATGTTTCCTGGGTAAAAAAATAGTAATTCCAATAAGTCCGTCAGTTAGATTATCAAAAAATATTGAACACATATTTTTTGCTCTATCAGATCAATCAAAATTGACAAAGATAACGGCTAATGACGTCACTTAATGATAAAAGTGTACAAAGTCGTGACGTCACGCGCAACTTCAACGCACTATATCTTCGTCATTTTTTGTTTAATTGACAAAAGAAAAAATATGTGTTCAATATTTTTTGATAATGTAAATGACAGACTAATTCGATTTTTTTACGAAACTAGCCTATTATTTATAATTTATGGTGAGATCAATTTAGATCTGGTTTAACACGTAGTACAAAAATATATATTCAGAGTAAAGGGATGGGGCTGCGAGACGCAGGGAATCGGCTCGGGGGACGGAAAAACGCCTTTGTCTCCACTCTCACCATTTATTCAACTCCTAACCTAAGATGCCTAATTATCCCCAATGAAGTAATAATAACGTTTGACTTAAAACCCGTCCAAATACAAAAGCGCCATATTGTTTCCGTTTGTTTCATTTTAACTACTCTCTAGAACTAGCTGGTTGAAATAATTAAAATCGTGTTAAAATCTAAAACTGAGGAATACTCGTATCTAAGAATTAAACTGTAAATATAAGTTTTGCTTCATTGTATTTTAATAACTAATTGAAATTGAGCGAGTCATAAAAAATGCTTAAATCTCGACATAAAGATAGATTTATTAATAGCTTATTGCTCCAGCTCTGCTCGGGTAGTAATTCGAAATGAGCAGTAAAGCCGGTATTAAAAGGCAGCAGTTGATTTGACTTTTAATTGAAGCGCTCCTTCATAGCGGGCGTTGAAAATGAGTTAGTCCGATCCCATGAAACGCGCTTACTTCAGACGCAGTGGGAGGTGGCTGCGCCAAATGATCTGGTAAATAGGTATATCGGCCGCCGCGCCGCCGATGTTCATTTCACCTTTTTTGATTTACCGTTTTAAAACAAGAGAAACTTACGGCTATTACTTCTCCATATCAACCGCAAAATAAAACGAACAAGTATGTACGTTAGTATTCTTCTATTATGTACTTCTTAAAACTCCAGATACAGCATAGAATTATTAACAGTATGTTACAGCAACGTGTTCAAGACAATAAGGTGTAACGGGTTTTAACATTGAGCGTTTGGCCTTCTATAAAACATATATCATAAAAATACATATTAATCGTTGCGTTGCTTTACATATACTCCGGCTACCTACTTTGATAAACTTATTCTTCCTGCACAACTTTTACAGTAACTAAATACGTTAATGCCGCGTTCCTATATTCAGAAAACAAATTCATTTTGATTCTGAAGGATAATATTTGACATTTTCCGCATACAAAATATGTCACATTATAACCATTCGTCATCAAAACGATTCTTTTTAAAATATAGTATGTACCCGAGCGTAAATATATTTACCTCTAAAAAATAGTACAAAAGCTAACGTTTCCTGTTACTTTGTTATTATCTCCACCGTGAAATTAACTTTGTTCACCTTTAATGCAAAAATCGTTCATAGACATGCAAATATTATTTTGATAAATTTAGCCTTACAGCATCGTTACAGATTTTAAGTTAATTTGTCAAGTTAAGCAAAGTTAGAGTTGACTTTGTTCTCGCAAAGTACTTAAATAGGTATAATGCTGTAAATGACGTTTGAAGCTTGTGGCTACCCGAGACTTTAACTACTTAAATTCAATCAAAGTGAAACTCCTGTCACACAAAATTACGAACACCTTAAGTCGCCTGTTGAACAATAGGCTCGACCTGGAAGTGTTCAACTCAATCTCTAAGCGTCTTCGATAATGACTAACTTAGACAGACACGTGCGGCAACACACCCCACTACTTTAATTAATTTCAGACTCGGTGACTGCACTTTTGTACTTAATATTTACTTATTTGCAATATAATTAGGATCTGTAGTTTTAAATAGGATCAAGTAGCAAAAATGGGACACATTAATTAAAATTCATCATACCATATTTTTGGTTCATCATACCATCTTAGGACTAATAAATCGAACGTGGCCACAAGTAGTCTTGTGGCCCTGCCCACCCCATTAGGGATTTCGGGCGTGATGCTATGTATGTATGTATGTATTAATGTTTTATTTTGGTAACAGATTGAGAGCTTCTTCGTAGAAAAATATACTATTGACTTCTACCTAGTCATATTGTATAGCTAATAAACAAGTAGAATGATATCAATTTTAGGGTTCCGTAGTGAAACTAGAAACCCTTATAGTTTCGCCATGTCCGTTTATTTAAATTATCTGTCTCTCTGTCTATCTGTCTGTATGTCACAGCAACTCGAAGATTTCTTCAAAGCTATAAGACTCTAATTTGGCACAAAGCATGAAGTTATTGTATCAAGTCCATAAATAAAAAATAGAGTACCTCGTCGGTGTAAAGAAAAGTGAAGAAAAAAAAAACCATTTTGGATTAATATTGGGGTACAGAAGGAAGCCAAAAGGAGGGTATACATAGAGTTTAAAAGTCAAATTATGTATATATGTGATCTAAAATCGGGTGTTCCACTAGCTCCTGAACTACTGGATTGATTTTAATGAATGAGGTATCATATGTATCATATGTATACATACATATAAAACAGTACCGTGACTGACTTATAGACAACGCACATCCTAAACGGGTGGTCCTAGAGTTTTGAAATTTGGAGGAGATATTCCTCGAGTACCCTAGAGGTGCTTAGGAGGGATTTTTTGAAATGAAAAAAATGAAGTGAAAAAGTTTGTATGGAAAATACCGCGGGTCTAGTAGTATGCTATATAAGAATTCTAAGGGCTATTTGCGTTATACAAAGAGTAAAAATGCTTTTACGTCGCTAGTCGGGTTTCTGTTTTCTACTTTACATGTTTTAATTTGGGGCACCGTTGACGAAAAATTGAGATCTATACCCATCCACGACATACACGGCCAAAGCTAAAAACATAAATTAAATTCTTGAAAATATCGACTAGCAGCCCTGCAACAACTTCATCCGCGGTATTTTCTACACAAACTTTGAACTCCAATTTCAACATTTTAGTGAAGAATTTTCGTAAAAGGATCTTAACTGACAAATTTCTTTGTAAGTTTTATCATTTATGTGATAGGTATAGTGTTTAGTGACTGAGTGAGTGAGTGAGTGGGTGTGTGAGTCGTATTTCCGTTGTATACTCGTATGTATATATGAAATCGTAAAAAATAAACCATCGTGATTAAGTTCATTGGGTCACTTAACTTATTACGGTTTTACACTTTACCGATTAACTTTTTAATATTTTGTAAAATGTCTACAAGTAACATATAATTTTCTACTACGGATTTGCGTGGGGACAGACATAACTACGGAATATGGAACTCTATACATTGTTGATAGGATGGGATAATCTAATTGCACCATAAGTATTACTCTGTAACAAAGCCGAGATAATTGAAGTAAGATATCATTACTGTAATAACACGACATATGATCGAGAATTGTGTGAGTTTATATTCTCTTTGGTGTCGTGTGCAAGCAAAGTGGTGTCAACGAAGCGCGCCGCGCTGCGCGGAGCGAATAACTTGCTTTATTAGACTGCACCGATCGCATACTTTATTGTCTCAGCTATGCAACGCTACACCGGGTAACTTCAGTATTGCCTGACGGACAATCTATTTGAATATTTTTCAAACACGTACCGAATGGAAGCATTCAACTTACATTTATTTGTTCCTTGATTTGATAGCCTTTTGTTTTAGATCATTTGAGTTTAAAACCTTCATATTAATGAAACTGTAGTCCAAGAATTAAACAGTAATAGTAGTAATAGATTGTTGCACCAAGCAGAAAGTGATTCATTATTGCGCCGAGTGTTGGTTTGGAGCCCGAACGCAAGTGGGGGCTCTAAAAACACGAGCGCAATAACACATCACTTGATGCGAGGTGCATAATCTGCTTTTCTTTCTACTACTGCAAAAAGTTGATAAAAAAGTAAAAGTATAGTTAAACCCGACTAGCGGGGTAAAAAGAATTTTTGTACCTGTTATGACGCACTGTTAGAATTTTTATACAGCCTGTGATACTCGCACGTTCTCCGCAAATCTTAAGATACCCTATTTATTAAAATCGGTCCAGTCATTCTGAAGCTAAGGTAAAACATCCAAAAACTTTCACAGAAAACTTGTATCTAGTGAATTCATTTTGACATTATGGCAATTTTTTTTAAATCTTTTAGTCTTATCAGCCAGTACTTTTAACATTTTAGACGGGGCAATCACAGTTCGACCGCCGACATTTGGACTGTATTGCTAACAGTAAGTCCACAGAAAAGTGTTCAGCTGTCCCGTCGGACTGTGAATGGGCGGATTGGGTGGCTGGTGGTGTAAACTTTTTGACAACTAACCAAATAATTTTTTTTACTAAACAATGCAATAATGAATTTTGTATGCAACTTAATTGCTCTAGAGCAAATAAGGGCTGCTTTCTGCTGAGTATTAAAGGCCATAATGATGAAATTAAAGCGTTGTAGGAAGAAAAATCTATTCTTAAAATCACAAGGTACCTAGTCGCGAGAAATGATTATAAATTCCTCAGCTTGGTCAAAGTATTAATATTTAAACGTTCTAACTCCAAGGAGACAAAAACATACATCGGAGCGTCTCACATAATCGCG
This sequence comes from Tortricodes alternella, assembly GCA_947859335.1. Classification (NCBI taxonomy): domain Eukaryota; kingdom Metazoa; phylum Arthropoda; class Insecta; order Lepidoptera; family Tortricidae; genus Tortricodes; species Tortricodes alternella. Next base: position 12,282,126 of record OX401970.1, read on the forward strand.
TTGGGCTTACTGTGTTGTCCCTTAGGCTTTTGGTATTACAGTGTGTTGAGTGAGTTGTAGGTAGCTAGCTGAAGTGGTGACTAAAGGGGAAGCTACTAGTGAAGAGTACCAATCATAGATATGGTATTTCCAATGTTCAATAAAATAATTAGGTACAGCTGTTGGCACCTAGTCATTATGCCTTGTCATCTATTGACAGATAAAATGAAAAGCAGCCGACCTTCGCGTACTTTAGACCTGTCGCATCATTACTTGTTCAATAAATTTATTTATATTGGAATTTCATAGATAATTACTTCTTTATGCCTTATGTGTGCAGTACTTTATTGTATTTTTGCCACTGTATTTTCAGAAAAAATTATACATGCATTTCCAAAAATATTTGTAATAATATCTTGAAAATAAATGATGACCGGATTCCTTCTGTAGACATACACTCTTTAAAGAAAATTGTATTGTAAAATAAACAAAATTTTGGGGTTCCGTACCTCAAAAGGAAAAAACGAAACCCTTATAGGATCACTCGTGCGTCTGTCTGTCTGTCTGTCCGTCTGTCACAGCCAATTTGCTCCGAAACTACTGGGCCGATTGAGCTGAAATTTGATATACATATGTAAGTCAGTAACCGCAACACGGACGCGTGACGTAAATATATGAATTTTAAACATGGGGGCCACTTTTGGAGGGTAAATCAGAAAATTAAAAAAAAAAGTTATGCGATCTATATTGTGTGACATATCAAATGAAAGGGCTTATTGTGAGGACTTTAAATATATTTCTTTCTGAATTTTAAGTAAAATAGTTTGGAAGTTATTTAGGAAAATAGGCGAAAATTGACCATCCCCCCCCCCCTTATTTCCGAAACTACTGGGGCTAAAATTTTGAAAAAAATACAGAAAATAGTTCTTTACCTATAGATTACAGAAAAACCTATAAGAAGTCTATGGTATTTAAAGTAACCTAGTAAATTGCAGATAATCATGTACGGAACGGAACCCTCTCCACGCGAGTTTATTTTTTTAATGATTTGGTTTCTCCTGGTAAAACCGTAAGTTGATCACAAGGTGGTATAGAGGCGTCATTTCTTTATAATGTAGAGTTCCTAAAAGTAGGAAAGTTCTTGAAACCTATAATTGAGTAACTCACCCAGACGAAACGCACGAAATAAGCCATCGTTTGATTTATAAAGAAAGATATAAAACATATGAACGGCTGAGGAATAATTTGGAAACTGCTTGTTCCAACTTCTAAAATAATAAACAAACTAACTGATCTGACTTACAGATTTAACTTCATGTCAGTTTTGCGGAATCCAAAAGCATTACATCCATGCCTCCTATGCAGCTATAATCCATAATCTTCTTACACCCTTCGGTTATTATGCTACAGGATTTTCAGCTTGTAGCTATATCATTTTTGTATGTATGGTGCTTAACATGTTATGTAGAAGCGTTTGTACTCGTAGGTGGCTACAGGAACTGAACCAATTTCGCTTTTGCATTTCGCAATTTGATATCGCAATGTTCTTTAAAACAAGATCATCAAAAGGATGAACTTGGGGTTTTTTCAAATATAATTACTCCTGTGTGTCGAGACTGTCGAGCTTGTACCTACTCGCTTCTCCGGATTCCGTACCTACATATAATAAAATCGTAAAGTGGAAAAAGTCTGTACATTGAAGATAACAATGAAAAAATACTATGGGGGGCTTCAGAATGATCAGCTGTGTGAATGATGTGTGTTTGTCTGTTTGTCTGTTTGTATGTTCGCGATAAACTTTAAAACTACTGGATGGATTTCAATGCGGTTTTCGATAATATATCCAGAAACACTTCAGGCAGAACATAGGCTATAGAAACTTTTGGAAATAAAAGTGGAAGGGGGTAAAAGAGGGGGTGGAAGTTAGTATGCGAAAAACTGTTTGGATGAGTTTATTAACTTAAAACTTGGTATAAATACTCTTCAAAATACTAAAATAGGTATACGGTATAAGACAATATGAAACTAAGGGGGCCTTGGGGCGTTAAACTTTGTATTGGCAAAATCGATTCCATTTGTTTATCGACTTGAAACATGCAGATCAGGCCAAACAATTAGGTAGGTAACCGTTTCTAAAATAAATTATTGTGTGTGTGTGTTTGTGTATGTTTGTTACAACTTAGCTCCATATGGCTGAACGTATTTTCATGAAACGTCGTATATAGTTAGACCTTAGCTTAGGAATAGAAAATAGGGTCATTTTTGTCCCAAATAACTCAAAAGTTGTCGAGAGTATAATTACAACTGAATTCCACGCGGACGAAGTCGCGGGCGGAAGCTAGTATAACGAATAAAATAACAATGATACAATAAGAAGCGTATAAACCGATAGTTACAGCACGTGCTATCGTTTATACGCTTCTCATTGTACAAGAGGTTTGATAATTTTTACACAGTCACGGCTTATTTAAAGATTTACTAAATGCGTGTTATAGATGTAACTGTCGGTAGATTAAGCTAGCACAAGGGTGCGGAGACGGGGACAAATGTGGCGGAGGCTCAGGAATGAATTAGGAACTACTAGTCCTTGTCTTGCGCACTCCGTGACATAAAGCGATCTTTTAACTCCATAGCCTTTTTATTTATGTCAACTGAAAAAGATTTGCCTATATTGGTTGTATGTAGGTCTGCAATCATGCATGGAGGAAGACGTTCAGAAATACTCTAATGAAAAATCCCGCCGTTTGCCAACCACGGATTTTATAAGGTCTCGTTGTTATCTTACGGCTTTCTTATGTTTAATTAATGTTATATCCAATATTGTATATTAAAGAATTCCGTAGAAATGTTTCGGCTACGAAACCCAAAAAAGAACTTGGTTTTCCACTATAATCCAACTTGCGCAGCCGCTGCTAAGTTGCAACGTTATACAAAGTAATAAAATTAGTTCCTGCAGTTATAACTGTGTAACGTCGTAAAACCGCTGCTCACCTACCACCGAGCTAATCAACGTTAATGCCGGTTTAAAACGAATTCTTTAAAGATTCGGGGCGCCGGAACGTCCCGCTCACGCATGAAAAAGCTGATATTTCCTCTAGAAGGCCTTAAAACGTTCATTCAAAAGGTGAGGGAAGAAAGATTCACGTTTTTTCATTAGCCTCTCAATGGGGTTAGAATTAGTTGAGACGGATAAATTAGAAGTTTAAATAAGGTTTCCTTAAGACATAAGAATTGGTTTTTGTGTCATTAGATATAAAATATTAACTGTATATTATTATTTAACTAAACATGACACCGACGTTATTTTTCCTTGGCACACCTTTCTCGATCTTTCTCGAAGATGTACCTAACTTAATATCAATTATATAAAACAGTACCGTGGTTCACTTATAGACAACGTACAGCCTTAACGGGTGGTCGTAGAGGTTTGAAATTTGGAAGAGACATTCCTCGAGTAGGTACCCTGGAGGTGCACTAAGGAGGGATTTTTGAAATTCCATTCCTAAAGGGGTGATAAGCGGTGATAAAGATTGTATGGAAAATACAGCGGACGAAGCTGTAGCGGGTCCACTATTACTACATAAAAGACTAACTTGGTCTCACATTGTTATGCTGTGTATCAGAACGGAGCGCACACAGCCCGAGTTACGTAAACTTTGTCTTATATTTCACTAATTAGCTGATATTCTCATAATTTTACCCTATAAACATATTAAGAATCAACAAACACAACTATGTTAGAAAATTCTGAAGTCCAAAATGGAAATGATTTACATTAAACAAGAAACTAAACAAATTTTGTTTCGACAAATGGTTATATTGATCATTCGATCTACCAATGCTTTTTACCGTTTTCTTAAGTTGGGGATCATGGTCAAAACATACTCCATGTTTCCACCATGTTCCCAAATATTGCAGATCGGGCTATTACAGTGGAACGATAGTCAACTGATCTCTGTAAGCCTCGTAACATTAAACCAAAACATTTTCATATCTCTTTGTCGAGAATAATTCCTTAGTACCCAGAGCCGTAGCGGTAGCAAAGTCGCATTATGCTCACTGCTGTTTTATTTTTTATTATTATTTAAATTAATTAATGGCATGGTTTTATTTAATTTCATTTTTAAAGTACTAAAATTAATTTTTAATTGCGTCCCATTTGCTATAGCTAAATTTGGTATATTGTCATAAGAAATAACGATCAAAAGGTATAAATAAGGTAAGGACAAAAAGCTATAATATTATTGAACATAATATTTCATGGTATAAGATTCACCTATACATTATAATAAAATCGCTAAGTGGAAAAGTCTATACATTGAGGATAATAATGAAAACATGCTTTGGGGAGCAAGGGGGCTTCAGAGTGAGCAACACAACACATCCCAATGGTTTTTGAATTTTATGTCTGATTGTGAAGTTTACCATTTATTACATTTATAATTAATGTTATATCGCATAAACGTATACAAAGTGAGCATACATACGTAATTTATTATTTAGCCAAAATATTCATATGTTGTTCTTGAGCATGTTTCTTTTGTTTTTTCCGAGGAGAAGTGAAAAGCTGAGTATTAGACTTGGGACGAACATATTTACATATATCTGGGGCTGGATAACTTGAATTTCTGGCTATACTCAGGATTTTAACAACCTTTAGATCCGCTTAACTCCTAATTCTATCCTAGAATCGATTGTTGCGCTCTGGATTCAATATTTTCCCCTTGATCGAAATACCACTTTTGCCTTCATGTGGCACAAACTACAATCGGATCATGGTTATACATTGTTTTTCCGCACCGTAAGAGCATCGGTTGATTCTAGCTATGGTTATAAATAATTAATAAATATAAACTGGTATATACCGACCTGTAGGGTCCGTAGTTCGTTGGTTCATAGCTATTACAAACCCAAACGCTGACCTACTCAAAGCCCTTTTTTTTTTTCATCCGGTTGAAGATAAACTTTACGATATAATAAGGAACTGAAATACCACTACAACGCCTCCTTTTGAATTAATTAATATCGACTGTACCATATCATTTTATTATATTGAAAGTTTCATTAAATTATTTCCGAATTGTTAGTAACAATAGAAGAGAAAAAAAAGGCACTTCACAAAATCTTATAGCATTCGTGCCTACTTTCAATCGCCGGTATTGACCCAACGCGGGATTATATTTTTCCTTAAGTGTCAACAAATTGAGTGGGCGCCACTTAGAGATATTGTCATTTTCGTTCACTTACTTGTTCAGATTTCTGTCCACCTTGTTTAGTAAATATACTTAAATTTCCAGATTGCTCCTGAGAACACCATTTATTTTATGGCCTTTCCTAAATGTCGTTAACTGGAGTTAATTGATTATTGGATTTCTTATTGTATTGCACTGTTTCGTTAATTTTTATTAACACTTCAGTACCCCTACAAAAGCTAACAATTTGGATTTCGAGCCGGTTTCAAAATTAATTTTGTGCTCCGTCTCGTATCCGTAAACGCTGCGTCAGGCGTTTTCAAGTAAAGTAATAGCTTTATGAGTTTCTCTCCACTTTTTTCGGAATAATTCCTTCGTGTAACTAGCGAAATTAAATTACTGTGTCCGCTGGTATCTCGGGCAGGTGCGCGGGAATTCACATTGTTGCCGTATTATTTAGCAAACACAAATTATTTGTTGGAACCCAAATGCAAGGAGTACGAGTACATGCTGGGGAAAAGTCATATTTGTCGTCTTAAATGTAAATACCTAGTCATTTGGAGTGAAATCTACCTTACAAATTACATTCTTTTCCTTCGCCTAACTGGATTCTTTTAATATTTTTTTATCTACTGATAAAATATAATAAACGTATTATTACGGGAAAACTCCATCTCCAGTATTTTTCAGAACGATCGATTTATTTCTGGTTCATAGAACCCGCCTTCGAAATGATGCTGGGGCCTAAATCCTATAAACACACTTAAAAAGCCACAAAGGTACGCAATAACGTAATGTAACCTCACGGCAAACCGAAAACAATTCATTTCTGCGTAGCCCCCGCTCCCGCCCCCGCCCCCTGCTCCTGCCCCCACCCCGCGAGGACCTGCGGAATGTTAGCCGATCCGTAAAAAGCAATTCTTCCCGCGCCGTTTGCCTTTTTCACCGTACATTTAATGTGAACCAATGTTATAGTTTACTTCGAGCTTGACTTTAAATTCAGTTCTTACAAAAACATTTTATTCAATTGTAAGGACCCATTTATTGTACAGATGGGTTATATTCGTTAGGGCAGGGCTAGACATTCCAACTTTAAAGATGTGGTATTTACAGTTGCATAAAAGATTATACCGATGTGTAAGTGGGGTAACTAATGTTATGTCGAACGCAATAAATTATTATTTTCGTTTAATACGCGCAGCAAAAGTTGTAAGTACAAAAGGTAAATGTGAGCACGCGTTTGAATAAGCTTTTTTAAAACTGCATTTTTATTGCAAGCAATAAATTTCGTGTCTGTGCTGTTGACCGTTGAAGAGTTCCTTCATCTGGAGCAAACCCTGGATGTCCATTCAGGTCATGCTTACTATAAAAATGCATTGTCATCGGAACTAAACCAATATGTAAAAATTCATCTCCGTAGGATAAGAGGAAGTGGTTCTAATTCAGCTTGCAATATTTGACCCGTACATACAAACATTGCAAGTTAAAAGCTTTGAAAAAGGAGAATGAGTTGCATGCCCATCGTAATTTGAAATGCTTATCAAGAAAGACTCTACTACTAAGCTTGAAGCCTCAAATCTTATATAAGTAGTTGTTTTTTAAGGTTCCGTACATCCGCTGAAAAAACGGAACTCTTTTAGGAGCACTCTCAAGTCCGTCTGCTTATCCATCTCTCATAGCGCATTATCTCCGAATGTACTGAACGAAAACAGTAAAAATTTGGTACGTTGTATACATCATTATAATTATGTATACAGCGTCAAGTGATTACTAATGGGGGCAAATTTGTAAATTAACACATTGCCTGCCAACTACGAGTATACTCGTAGTTTTTCTATGAAAATTTTCGTAGTTGGCAGGCAACGTGTTAAAAAAGAAACGGAAGCGAATAATGTTTGTTAATAGCGAATGCGTCTAAAGGTTGCCACCCAAGATCAAAACGTTCATTTGAACTATTAGTTACTACTGTACCCTACTTAAACAAGGGTTCAAATCTTAACCCACGATAACGCTTTTTAAACAAAGTGTTTAAAGATAATAGTTAATGTATGCTACATTACTCGACACAAGCTATCAGCTGCAACTGCGTGTGCCTACAATTCGTTTCTTGCGCTTCCCTATAGAGTTAATTGAAACGATTTTCCGGCATGAAAGTTATCTTAAGGCTCTAAATTACGATTATGCTAAATATCATTTAAAACGCTTTAAAAATAAAGCTATAAAAATGTAAAAATCATACCGCCACGCAAATGGACTCTTTTCGCATTTATTATCATCGGTTAAGATAGTAAAATTATGTGTAATAAATATTAAGATGTGAAATTTAAACAACATGCTACCATGGTACAAAGGCTACTTTTATTTAATATAGTAAAATATGATAAAATGAATCCGTGCAGGATTCGCTCTTTCGACGTTATCATAACTTGTTATAAAGCTTTACTGCACAAATTACAGCAGATTTTTCGCCGTGCAGACTGGCGAGATACGAAGGTATTTTTACAGACTATTTCATATAAATTGAAAAGCTGCACGGATATAAAATGGATGCTTTTCACTATATTATCTACAATGCCGTTATGCTCATGAAAATAGACATATTATTTATTGTAATTAACTTAAACAAAAAAACCGGACAAGTTCGAGTTAAACTCGCGTGGAGAGGATTCCGTGATTATATGAAATTTCCTGTGTTACTTTAAATACCATAGACTTCTTATAGTTTTTCCTATAGGTATTGAACTATTTTGTGTATATTATCAAAATTTTAGGCGCAGTAGTTTTGGAGATAACGGGAGCGGAATGATCAATTTTTGCCTATTTTTCTAAATAATTTCAAACCATTTATCTAAAAATTATAAAGAAAAATATATTTAAGATCCTTACAACGAGCCCTTACATTTGATACCTATGTCACACGCCATAGTTTGCAAACACTTTTTTTTTTTTAATATACTCCCCAAAGTTTTAAATAAAGGGGCCACATGTAAAAATTCACTTATTTACATTACACGTCCTTGTTGCGGTCACCGACTCACTCACATTGTACCAAATTTCAACTCAATCGGTCCAGTAGTTTCGGAGCAAATCGGCTGTGACAGACGGACAGACAGAAAAATCAACCAGATCAGTTTACAAATCAATCATTTCTGGAGCACTTATGAGAGTAAAGGAATACGCATTAACTGAGTATGTGTGCGACCATTAGAAAGAAACAGAAAGCAAAAGACAGAAAAAGCATTAATTCCCTACACAGAATGACATATATTGCAAAACAATCAACATAAAGATAATGTGGTTTGTGTCCATGCGGCAGTGAAATGAATACTGGCTCATCATAATTCTAACTTCTTAGACACACAGTGCTGATTTTCTTTCACAAATAACCGTGTGTGAGAGGTTATACAAACATACATCGGCCTACTACATAAGTAAAATGTTTTAATTTAAATAAAATTTTAATTTTAAATAAAATGAGTCGCATTTGTCAATTGAAATTATGATGCGTAAAAAAAGTTATTGCGTTTAGTCTCTTTGTTATCTGCATTTATTCAAAGAGTTGACGATAATTAATTATAGCGCCACTTATCTCCTAAACCAGTGACTTCAGCTGAAAACTATTAGTTCCCAGTCACCAGAAATATCTTTCAAACAGTCTTGGAAATTTTTGAATATCTTCAATCGAGCTTAACATTTACCTCTTATCTTTTACCTTGTAGATTATGAAAAACAATTACCAATAGGTGGCTGAGTTGCTCCAACCTACTTGAGATAGTGGCAATTTACTATTTTTATATTTTATGTGTATTTTGTTGCTGTCTTACAACTGTTAATTGAATTTTACGTATTTATTTACGCATTTAACTAAATAAGTACGCACACACACTTTAAGTTTCAGTTCTAGTTTCTAGGTTTAAAGGGTTGACATTCCACTACAGCGCATGGTCTCTTTACCCACTTTGTTCTACCTCTATATGTTTCTTTCTTCGTATGTTCCCGTTTTCTGCACATTGTCTATGTATAAAACTTTGGCTTTTGGATTTAATTCCATGTCATTTTTAGCGGAGTTTTTACGGTCTTATTTGAGACCATTACTGTTCCATTTATTCATTTATGATCTTTCAATGATACCACATAATATGCGACTCATTGTTGACCACTTTCAACATGAATTAAGCTTACCTACATAAGAATATACGTCCAATATTGAGTACAAAAATTGTAATTTAGATGTGAATGTATTGAATTCGTCCTAGATAGAAGTCTCCTAAATTTCATAATAAATGTCTTCTCTCGATCTGTTTTTGTAAGTACCAAAATAAATAAGTCGTTAACATCAAAAAATACATTTGGAAATAAAAATGTACTCTCTTTAGAAATACAATCGCGTAAAGCTCAGTCGGCCAAATTGCGCAATATAGAACACATTATACGCGGACAGCTGCGTTCGTCCATTTTATTTATAGGAACAGAATCGCGGTAATGCTAATGAAATCGTATTATGGGATTTGCGCCTTAAATGATAACCTTGTATACAATTTGCAATGATATTTGTGAATAAAAACAAACTGATCTTTTCATGGCGCTTATTGGGATTTGCTTAAAGATTGACTTTAAATCTGGAGTTCTAGAGCCATATAAATTTTCAAGTTTGAAATTCAATGTAATGTCTGTCTAAAAGTGCAGTTATACGTGCAACTTTTTATGGCAATTTATAGCTGGCAACTATAGCTGTCTTGCTCTAACTTCTTACGTTACACAAAGACGCCTATAGTTGCCAGGCACGGCCGCATATTGCCGTGAAAATGTTGCTCGTATAACTGCACTTTTAGACATACATTACTTTGAATTTCGAACTTGAAAATGTATAGGGCTCCAGATTAAAAGTCAATCTTTAAACAAGTCCCAATAAGCGCCATGAAAAGATCAGTTTGCTTTTTATTTACAAATATCATTGCAAATTGTATACAAGGTTATCATTTAAGGCGCAAAGTGTGCTTTTACTCGTATGTTTCTCATTTTTCAGCTATGGCAAAATTGAGGGAGAAACCTAGTACCGTTTCTTCAAAATTCCATTTTTCAGGGGAGTCCCTGTTCTGGCTCATCACAATGACACAAAACATGTGATCTAAGTCCCATATTTTATATCTCCATTTAGATATTATTATTATACTTACTTTATTGTTTCTTACCCTACACGACAATTGGCTACTTGCATGACTTTTATTTCATCTTAGTTTGGAAAATACTGAGTCATAGAAACCAACTGTGTTCGCAAAAAAATATTGTGTTGTTTTTTTTCGAGATACGACGCTTTGAAAAGTCCTAGTTCATACCACTCACAAAAACGCTCCATACAAAATGGCCCTGAAATATGACGTCACAGTTCAGTTAGAGTGTATACCAGACCAATGTAAAAAGAGCCCTGACGGTGCTACATTTTATATGGCCATCAGGGCTCGTTTTACATTGGTTTTGGTATACAAAATATATGAAATTGACAATTATTTCCGAAAATACTGTTTTTAGGCCAATATCGTAGAATTAAAATATGACAGAAATTTGACGAGGATGTCAAAAACTAGTAATTCAGAACTAAAAAGCAATATTTATCTTTCACTTATTTTGTCAATTTTTGACCCTTAATAGAAAAAAAAGTAACCGTCAAAATGATCTTTTTGTTTCTTTGACATGCATTTATTTATGCTTAGCTTCCGTTCCACAGAAATATATTAATATTTGTTATTATAGTTAAGTAGCCAATTGGATAGAACCTCTTATTAGCTTTACTATGTTTACAGTTCTCAACATTTATAGAAAATATACATCGCTAAACCTTTTTGCTGCTAAAAATAGCGAGTCATAGCAGATTTTATAGTAACTACCGTGCCGTTTAAATGCAAGGGCACGAAGCGGGTGTCCTCTTAGCCATAATGACCCCTAACAAAAATGGCGCCGCTTAAATCTACCAACGCGTAAGCTTTAAATATTAAATTATATTTACTATTCATTACAATTTAAATTAATTAAAAAAATATGTTTAATCCCAAAACTTGAACACAATTCTAGAACTTTAGTCGATTATTACATGAACGAACATTAATATTAGTTTTTGTTGAGAATTGGTTATACATTTATTTCTTCACAAAATATCTCTTTCTAAATAAATTACCTGTGCCCTATATAATATACGGAAACTTTAATTTTAGTGGAAGTTGTGCATTTCAATTAGTTTTTTTAATTATTATTGCCGATTGACCACTTGTTATTTGTGATATCACGTCACAGCAAAAAAAACTGGTCACGACTATATCGGGCCATGCTCAGTGTAGGGTTCCATAGCCGACTTAGGTCAAAATGGGAGCTACCGTAAAAATAAACCAAGTTTTATTCTTTATCTTTGTACGCGGAACACTTTTCAGTTTTCATACTACTTATTTTAAATACCACGTACGTAAATACGCTAATACTAGAAGATCTATTCCTAAAATCGGATAAGGTTCACTCCATGTAGTATGTCATGTCACTGTAAACCTCAAAAACCAATTTACTTGAATACCTGCGATATCGTGTTATGATATCTTTAATAAAACTTCTATTTCTAGCTTTCCATTAAATCTGTCAAACTAACCTGAACTCGCTTCGGGCATAGAGTTACCTGACATCGCAAACATTTTTTGAAGGGGACGGGTCTCGATATTCTGGTAATATTTCTCCGCAAATCTCAGCACGAACTAACGAAACGGCTCCCCTTCACGCTATCACGGATTTTTTCTGACAGAAAAACTTAAAAAGAGAAGCTGTCTCGTGCTTTGCTTCGGTAAATCACGTAGAATCCAAACGATATTGCGACATATCATTCAAATAACAGGGTACGTGGCGGCACGGGTTATGAAAAGCTGTTTCGATGCCTTACGAAGCAAACTAAGAATTTGCAAACGGGAATAGAAACTATTATGATTAATTGTAAGTACTCTGGAATTGAATTAACAAAGACATCTTAAGCGACCTGTAATTGAGTCTAGCTAATCTTTTATGAGACAAAATGCTCTTGAGCACGATTAAAAAGAGAAAGCGTGAAACTTAAAGCGAATTGCTTGTAAGGCAGAAAAGTGTTCACATTTATTTTCCTCCTGGCGATAAGGACGGCGGCCATTGTGGACCGTCACCTGTCAGATTTCACAGCGGCCGTGCATTGAGGTCCTCGTGAACCCACTCCGAGTGGTATAAATTGATTTTTTACAATAGAGAACAAAAGCCGTATCGGAAAGTCGATAAGGAAGCCTATATTGTATTGTGTTAAATATGCTGTGAATTTAGTACCTAGTTATTTTACGATTGATCAAGATCTAGTATATCCTTTTGTATTGTGCAATACAGTATATATTATTATTATCAAATTATTATTATTAAAATTATCATTAAATTAGTCGAGCGTAACGAACGGTCGCTTTGCTTTGTCTGTTTCTTTAGAATGCAAAGTAAGATAGCCCTTTGCTAAGGCACAGTCTAAAAAATAAAATAATTTGTCATAGGGGAACTATTTTACTATTGCCCATGCTATTGATCTAAAGGCAAGGCAAATAACTATGATATAGAATGTCGATACATACCTAAGGATGTAAATAAACCCTTTCTGCCACTACATTGTCCATTTCGTAGCTATGCATGCATGCCACTTAACATTGTTTAAATCTAGCAACCTACTTATTATTCCAATCAGGATTTTTTATAAGATACCTAAATTTAAGCAAAAGCTAATAATTAAAATGAATTAGCAATTTTCACCATCTTGTATAATAATTACCAAATTGGTAATTAATTGTACTCTTTAAGTGGATATACAATAATAAGATTGACAATTTTAAAATGTGTCTAATAGCAGCGGTCTCTGAATAAATAAAGCTGTAGGTATCATCATTCCATTAATGGAAAGTCTATCGGAAGTCCAAGGAATGTTTCTCGAATATTCTCAAATGCAAAATAAAATTTTACTTTTGCTATTTTTGATGTAAGGGGCGAATAATGATAACAGCGGAATATTATAGCTAAGGAGCTGGGTGCCAAAATTTCTGTATAATTTGTTTGCTTGGCAGACCTGAATTGTTCGATTAATGACAATGTAGAGAACCACAGAAAAATTGTCTGCCACCATGGTAGGGCTGCGTTTTCAATTGACAGCGTTTCAAAAATAAAAATAAAAGGTGTGCTCAATCATTTGTTCCTGTCTGCCTCTTGGACTGATGGTCAGAGTCATCCTCAAAAAGATGAACATCGAAGAGGCAGACGGGCTCTGTTTTATAACGGAACGTAGTTGCAAAAATGTAAATGAAAAAAGCCATACTAAATCATTTTTGCGTCGTTCTCGTTGCGTCCATTCGATTCAATAGGACTCCCAGAATAGAAAAAAAAAGTTGGCAGATTTTTTTAGGTACGATTTTTTGAAAGATGTAATTGTAAAACGCAGGGACTTACGAATTTCATTTACTGGACCAAATCGATTTGTATTAACATAAACTTTCATCCCGATGAATATGAAAGACGAACAAATCGTATACCAAAATGGCACCCAGATCCCTAACTATTAGCAGATCGGTCCACGTGCAGTGGTGTAGCGTGACGGCGGCTCGGGGCTCGGGGTCCCTCCGGAGCGCGGGGAAGACAGAGATGGGTAATACATTTTTATTACCGCGTCTAGTGGTTGATAGTTACCATTAAGCGGTTGATTGTTTTGTTTATCTTCGTACCCTACCGTAAATGAGGCACGTGTCCATGACGTTATGCCTTTTCAATAATACATTTAAAAAAAAATATGTTGGACAAGATCACTTACAGATTCTTTTACAATTGGTCCCGGTAGTTGGGTTCATAGTATCGCTACTAAGTAGAAAAATGCCAATACTCATTACGACCTTAGCACGTAGTTGCACGTAAGTGCATTGAAAGTGTTAAGTTGGCGATCTTGTTTAGTTGTTTTTATCAAATCCAGAACAACTTAGTTGCTTTATGTAAATGCCTGAATGTAGTAAATATTTTGGTCTTTTTATTTTCATGAAAATATACACAACAGTTAACTAAAAACTGTGATTGGTGCCAGAGATCACCGCTTTTTAAGCAGCACGTGTTACTGAATAGGAAACCCAACGATATCGGAGCTTTCAGGCCATTCCCACTATTTTTAATCAAGCCTCTGTCGTGTTCTCTTATTGAATTTGTCGGAAACGGAACTCCGAGTTAACGCCATTCATACAAATCGATGTTACATAACAACATTGTGTATATTATTCGTGTCGTGCAGGAATGGAAATATTACGGGTATTTTTAATCCTGTACTATTTTATAAATGCGAAAGTTTATGTGTGTGTGTGTGTGGTGTGTGTGTGTTTGTTACCTCTTCCGGATTTTGATGGAATTTGGAATGGATATAGGTTATACCCTGGATTAACACATAGGCCACTTTTTATCCCAGAAAATTTAAAGTTCCCTAGGGAATAACGATAATCAAACACTACGCGGACGAAGTCGCGGGCACAGCTAGTGTTTCAATAAGGCTGCACGTGAAAGTATTTTTTTTATTAAATTATAACTGGTTTAATAGATCAACGTTGCATTAATAATTTGTAAATAACTAAGCCTTAAAAGTGTATAATTAAATAATTCATATAATAATTATTACACTAAACATACAAAATCAAAAATAATGCTAACTTTCCACATAAAAATGTAAGCACAGGCAACAAGTTGCTCAGTTGCGAGAGATTATTACCTAATGTTTTTATATTTGATACTCTCAGAAAAGTTAAACAGAATATTTATTTTCTTGGCGGTTCAGGCACGGAGCAGGTTATCGCCATGCCTATCAGTTTACCCAGGTTTATCCGGGTAACCGGAAAAAGGGTCAGTTACTAAAGTGTTAAATAAATCTATTTCTTATTCAGTAAGTAAAATATACGATTTGCTACCAGTTTGATGAGATTTTTATATGATACCTACCATTGAAATAATTGATTGATTGAAATAAATCTCTTTAGCAACACACAAGATGATTTTGCTTGTGGGTTGGAGGTTGCCAGACCCAAAGTACCTACTAGTAACTACTACCAATTTATATCATAGAGTACTTAAGGAATAGGGGTCCGGCCCCGACGTACGACCAGATAATTCGCGACCACCCATACAACTGGTGTGAGTAGTACTATGGGTGGGTGGTCGTGTCTTAATTATCTGGTCGTACATTAACCGGACCCAGGAATAGTATACGTAGTATCTAATCTTCCTAATATCGGATTATTTCGAAGCTTATCTAGCTTAGTCTATACTACTGGACCCGACGTACTGGGCAAACCTCTGCCAACTCGAAATTTGATCGAACATCATTAATAAGACTAGTTAGCATGTCGAATTATTTCACTGTTGGCTCATCGTTCTTGAGAATGAGATTGCTGTTGCAAAATGACTTTCAATAGGTCGAATTCCCTTTCTTAACCTTGCCTGCCAACTACAAGTATACTCGTAGTTTTTCTATGAAAATTTTCGTAGTTGGTAGGCAACGTGTAAGTGAGTCTTATGTCGATACAATTATCTAAAATCTCCGATGAAAATATTATTATATTTTTAGTTGAAATTGGCACATGCGAAAATGTCAAAATTGATTCAAAGTTCAATCTGATTCGAACTCGGTTTCACTTACTTAAGTCGTAAACTTTAGGCCCGGGCACACCAAACGCGGTTGCGGCGCGTTTGCGGCGCGAACGCGGGCCGCGGCGTCAA
Source organism: Tortricodes alternella (assembly GCA_947859335.1). Classification (NCBI taxonomy): domain Eukaryota; kingdom Metazoa; phylum Arthropoda; class Insecta; order Lepidoptera; family Tortricidae; genus Tortricodes; species Tortricodes alternella. The sequence continues at coordinate 12,298,067 of OX401970.1, forward strand.
CGCGTTTCGAACGCGGGCCCGCGTTGCTCACGCCCCGCGCCGCTTTCGCGCCGCGTTCGCCCCGCCTCGCGCCGCGTAATACAACTTCGCGTGCTCGCGCATACGCCGCCGCCGCTTCGCGCACGCCCCGCGCCGCCGCCGCTTCGCGCACGCCCCGCGCCGCCGCCGCTTCGCGCACGCTCCGCGCCGCCGCCGCTTCGCGTACGCCCCGCGCCGCTTTCGCGACGCGTTCGGTGAGCCTCAGGACATGGCGGCGGTATTAAATACAACTTCGCGTGCCCGCGTTCGCGCCGCAAACGCGCCGCAACCGCCTTTGGTGTGCCCGGGCCTTAATATAACCGTCGTCCTGTTTAGTACTATTATCTATTCTGTGGTCCTGTTCTAACGGCTCTGGTAAAAGTAAAGAAGCAGACATATTTTTATTTGTAGGTACGTTTTTGAATGTATTATTTGATTTTTGTGCGTTTATTTGCGTGAATACTTTTTACATTTCTACGAATATTTTTGCGTGCGGGTTTCTTCACCCCCGTTCCAATTCTGGCTGAAAATTTTCTTAGCGAATTACTTGTGTTGTCATGTAAGTAGTATATGGTCTAAGATTTCTAGAAATTTACAGAATTACCTGAATAAGTCACGTATATGCATTGTACATGAAACCCTACTTGTATATCTTGATCTTGTTTTATTGTAATTATTTATAGTACAATGACCGTTGTATAATAATCTTCCACACAAGCTGCAGTACGATATAATGCATTCGTATTGTTGCGCTAGTCAGGCGTTAAAGTGCAGTTTTACACGAGCAACTTTTCACGGCAATTTATAGCCGGCAACTATAGCTATCGTACTCTAACTTCGTACGTTCGAGGAAGATGCCTATAATTGCCGGCCACATATTGCCGTGAAAATGTTGCTCGTGTAATTGCACCTTTAGAACAATAAGTACGTGAAATACGACAGTAGGTAATGTGGAATCATTACCCGTAAAAGGAAATCGCCAGCACAACTGTTGTATTTGCATATTCATGGCACGAGGAAACCTTTTAGTGATAGCCGCCATGATCGTTAGCCCAGCGCGTCGAGTGACGCGTCACCATTATTTAACATATTTTTCCTCTCCTGGCACGGGTTTTATACTTTTATTGCCACAACATATTTACACTGATGACTTATGAAACTTACAGCCAGACTGTTTGGAGAAGGTCGCGTATCCTTGCGTCGCTCTTCTTTATCTTCTAAAGTCTGTTCGGCGAGAGTTGATAAATATTATGACATCACTTCGAAATAGCGATTGTCGCTTAACTATCGCAATATGTATGACGGGCGTCGCTTATCGCCACGCGGACTGAGTTTCGTGGTACGAGGGACGCAGATGTTGTCTGTTCGGTGTCGCGCTGGGCGAGGGGCGGCGGAAAAAAAAAATGTTTTGTTCGTATACACGATTGCTATATTGCAAATCAATGTCTTATAATGTGCGCGTCAAATGTCACATAAATCTGCACTGGCCGAAAAGAAACGAAACAGATTTTTTTTTATCTATGACAGATGTTTAAAACGCTTTGACTACGGATATGACGTGTCTTGTGTCTTTCTATATTATGTCATTGGCATTGTCATTCGAGTGTGTCGTTTGGGTATTGGGGATAATATTCTATGAAAAAAATACCTTTAATTTTATATTATCATCAGTAAAAATTATTAGCGGGCCGCTATTTGTAATGAGTTAAGAAGCTCTGACTTTCAACTTTTTTATCAACTCTCGGCGAACAGACCTTAGACACACCTATATTGTAATGCCACTGAGTATTCCTGCGAGTGAGGTTTACATTTACTTACATGTGAGTATTATTGATAAAACTTAAAGACAATTTTTATAAAAATCATGCTGCAAAAGCAATAACATATATAACGTAAAAATTCAACATTTTAAAATTTAAAAATATTTACTTTGAAGGGATAAATAAACGGGCGATATGAGCCGGGGACCCACATTACAACGACTGAGAATGATTAATGCCGGTACCCGACGCCTGAAATAGCATGTCATCACACGTCACACCGGCTTTTTAATAAAATTACCGGCTCCTGTTGTTTACAGCTAATGAATACGTGGACTAATATATAAACGGCAAATAAAATGATACAGGGCGATCGAATCACCTTCGTGTGGGCTTTTGAGTTCGGGTTACATTAAGTAATATATTAAAAGAACTTTCTAATAAAATAATAAACAACATAATGTGGGAATCAGATTATCACATTTGTGCTCTTGAACCACTTGAATTCGAGAAAATCCGAGCCGATATTCCACACGCACAACGCAGACTTCAAATTCCAGTTAATTTTTTTCCAATGAAGCGAATGATAAGAAGACCTTTTTCGGACATGCTTTCTATTCCTTCTAGTTATTCTGAATAACACGGTGTTGGCAGCACGGTACTAATTAGGGCCCTTGGGCCCTAGAGACACATGACAAACTTTCACGGGCCGTGGACTCGTGCTTTCTTCTCGCTGTCAGCTTTACACTGACTTTTTGAGTACTCATTTATATTAACTGGTGTCAAACAAACACCGAAATATTGTATTTAGCAGCGTTCATATACGGCTAGTTTCAAATCCATAGGATAATCCCGCTGCTAATACTATATAGGTAACAGATAGCGTTATAAACGTAGAAATAGATAAAAGCAGGTATTTCGACAAACAATGGAGAAATACGACGAACAAAAAAGCCTATATGTATGCCTAAAAAAGCTGTGTTTGAAAGGTGAGTCCTGTTCAAAGGAAAATTACAATGTTGTATTTGTAAATACATAGTTATTTCTACGGGCATGTACGCCCACAAATCGAATCAACAATCGAGTGCTAACGGGTGAGGACGAAGGGGGCTGATTGGTTTTATTCAACTTGGTGTAATTAATCTGCATTCGATCGTAATTCTCGCAGCATTTAATCGTGTATTTTTAATAATATAATATGTAGATACTTTATTTTTATGAACTTACGTGTAGGTAAACATAATATATATTTTTTTACTATGCCCTGAACGTTTAGCGTCCTTTTCAGTATATATAAAACCTCTTTTTCATTACATACTTGTAAGTTCATAGAAAACATTTCTTAAAATCATCTAATTTATTTCTATTATTTATGAATTAATCGTGTCCATTGTTTATAAAATATACATTTAATTGACCTAGTACTCAATTATTGCAGCATTTTGAGATTATATGAGCGAGGCGCGATTTATTTTTCAATATTAATTCAGTATTAGCAATGAAAAAGAAGAAAGAGACATATCGAGCTAATTCTGTTGACATCGTGCGCCTTAATGCATGCAGATAATAATAATAATAAATCAGGGGACAATCTTTACACAAATCATTCGTGCTCATCACACAAATATTTGCCCTTACCGGGAATCGAACCCGGGACCGCTGGCTTCGGAAGCAGAGTCACTACCAACTAAGCCAAACGTGTCGTCGACGATAAATTTCAGTTGACTGAAGAACTCGAGCTTTATCCACACTGCTCCAATAACTGCAGGGCTATATATTTACGTTTATTACTATTATTAATTATGTACACTACACTAGATAAAATATTACTGTGAATTGTAGTGTTTACCCCAAAGTCGTTTTTTAAAGTACTTCAACGATGATGATATTGTTGCTGATTAGTTGTATTTTCAGTTTTTCACTCAATCCATGTTGCCATAGTTTATTTCTCCAATTCATGTTTAGAACTTAATTTTTTTTTTAAAGTGACGCGTTCATACCATTCTGATGGCCCTTCCGCGTTTTAGTTTTATCATAATTCTTAAAATACCTGCGGTTCTATTCCATATTGCCTAAGCGATAATCGACCGAGCGAGCGCAGCGTCTCCGTTTCAGCTTGGGCAAAATAAATGCTTTCGTATGTCCAGCGGCTGTCCATTTGTTGTCGTCTACAGGTGGCAGTTCTCAACCGATTCTCGTGAAATTTTGTGAACAGGTTCGAGAATTAAATAGTTTTTTTTTTCGATTCAGTTTTTCTAATTTTTTCAAAATGGTGGAGATATGGGGGTGTTTGCGATTACAAACTTATTTGCAGTGTTGGTAAACTGACCACGACCTATATCGATGTATAGGGATATCTGTTTTCCAACGCAAAGTTAAGTTTGTCGCGTGGACTACAGCTCACGGAGCCAGTAGTTTTAATCATATCGCTATGGTCTGTCTTTATTTGAGAAGTTTACATTGAAAAGAAAGTGACAAAGTAAAGCAACATTTCGTTACCGTAATAGGGTACCGTGCCCGGCGGTAAATATTGCACATCGCCAATCATCGCATATCCGAATACAGGGGGAGGGATGGGGGAGGCCTATGTCCAGCAGTGGATGTCCTACGGCTGAAATGATGATGATGATGAACTGTTAAGCGAACCTTCTCCTTCTTGAAGTCAGTTGAAAAGAGAGGTTGTAATTTTAAACAGTCAATATGTGCCAGAGCTGTAACTATTTGATTACGGCTTGTTAACTAACCAGACATACCTATAGAGCTTTCACAAGTCGTATCGAGTACACATAGGAGTGTAACGTGAGAGGCATAGTGAACGACTAATCAGTGTGTTGACGCTTATATATTATTGTTTAACCCATGTAGATGAAACGCATACGATCTAAGAATAGGTAAATCGTCAAGGCAAAATACGCAATCACACTTCAAATTGTCTCAAAATCCATTTACTTATAAGTTTGGTTCAAATGAACTTTTAAATTCGTAAGAACGTTAAAAAAAACACGGGAGTAACGGCCTTTGCCTGCAGGCTATTATTAGTTATGTCGCTAATATTTCTTTTTATATTTTCTATTTAGTTTGCATGAACAAAGTACCCAGGTGTTTTGAGAAATATCTAGCCAGCTTGAATGAAATTTGTCCAGATTATCCCGTTATCTGCTTTTGCTCTGCCTAAGGTTGGGACCCAGAAACTCACAATCTACTTAACTTCATCCATCTGGATGCATTTGGCAGTCCAGCCCAGTTACAATATGGAGGTTTCTTTCCTACATTGACAATTAAGTTCTGGAGTGCAGATTGGTTTGATATGTATGTTATTTATTTAAAAGGTACTCTGTTTTCCGATAATCGTCAATACCTAATTCTACTTTGTTATGAAAGACCATAATTTGTTTCGTTAAACAAAGAGTCTGAGTAAACTTGGAATGACGTCTTTACCCGCGTTGAGTAATAGTCTGATGAAAATGCTGATCGAAAGTGATTAGGCCATTCTTCTTGTATTTAAATAACAGCTTAAAGACTTCTTGAAAATGTGACAGAAAGGTAAGGATAGCTATCCATATTAGCACAAGACACTATTTTCAAAAACAATGTATACCTTCTAAAACAACATGAGTTTTTAGTAAAAGACCTGAAGAAATGCAACTAACGAAATAATTCAGAAAAATTGAAGACAAGTTAATGATATTGTGCGTAGTTTTTTTAATATCTAGGTGCCCCGGCGGCTGAGCATTATCTTTTCACTTACAAAGTGCCCCTTCAATGCGGCGCACTAATGCTAATTCGTTTAATCACGCTTAAATGACTCGCATAAATTTACGTTTTTATCTTTTATTATTTTTCATCAAATGTATTTCACATATTTTACGCTATGGCCAGTTTGGACGATGTTTAAATAATTAGTACATAAGTATTATTAAAGATGTCAGCATCATGTGACAACAAGGCTTTCATACAAATGACACCCCAACTTCGTTCTCTATATAAACTTTTATCGAAAACAAACTTGTGGGAAATACACTAGTTGTAAGAAACAAATGTAAAGGAAAACTTACTGACGATTCCCTTTAGTTAAACGAACGAAAGATCTCCATTAAAGGCCCTTCGCATCCAAAGGGTCGGCCCGAGGCGAGTCTGATAATTAAAATATACAGAGAACAATGATACGTCTCGCTTTACTCAATGTTTATAGAAGGGCATAGTCGTGAACCCTTAGCGATTTCAATTTGCAAAGGGCCCGGAATCGTCTCGCGGCGGGCTGAATACCACCGCGCGCGAGACAGGAAGATGCAGTCGAAGCATACGTGAGGAGGACGGCCGCACGAAACTTAGGTTATGATAAAGCAAGTCTGTGTGGAGAGTTCAAAGAAAACACTTTGCTCAGTTTTGGAGGGGTGTCGTTTAACTGGCAAGAGATAGCCGCTGTAGATGATTGTAAAACTAAATCCGCTCAAATGTTAGTAACATTAATAGATATATGTTGTTCCATATATATTGCAACAGTTAACTCTTTGGCGTAGTGGGAGTGCAACTTCCTATTCTGGCGAGGGTTTTGTGTGATGAGCACGAATTTTACCGAGTCATGGATGTTTGTATTTAAATATGTATTTATTTATTTATCTACTTATACATATTAGTATTCATGCGGTTGTCTATTACTCATAATACTTACAGGGAATACTAGTTTGAGACTAGATTAATGCGTGTTAGTGCACAAGTTATGTTTTCAAGTCCTTTTTTCAAGTTATTATTATTATCATTAATTAATACATAAAATATTTTAAAAACTTTCCCATTTGTTATTAAACGAATAGGTATTAGGAAAACATTTTACTTATATCCAAATTTAAGTATTCCGTAAATCATTTCCTTAATACAAAAATGCCAATCGCAACATTTCCACAATAAAGCAGTTGCGTTATTTCTTAGCAGTGTAATACGATTTCATCTAAAATGACTGCCTTGCGCACGTGTACTCCTCGTAAAGGTGTTGCCCTCCTCCCCTCCTCCCCAATCGCCCCTCGCCGCCGCCACTAACCCGTGGAGAGTGCTAAGACCGTAGAGCGGGAGATCAATTATTTATTTAGTTATTATTTATGCACAATAGTAGGTCCTTAACCCCGAATCCTGCTATCATTCGCTTAACTAGGGATGAAAAGTCGTATTAAAGTAGTGTTAGATCCAGCCTGGTACTATGATGGCTTTGCAAAGTTACGACATACAAAATCAACGATTCGTATGATCAAAATATCGCGAATAAAAATGTATTGCATATATGAGTATATGGATTTATCCATTCCGTTTTACGAATTTCGAGTCGGAGTAGCCTCGTCGTGATACTACAAGGTACATCGACCATGATGTTGTCGTATCACCATGCATTATTATTATATCAGCAACCCAATAAACTATCACAAACTAAACGAAAAGTCGTATTTAAGTCATAAACTCAAAGGGATGCAAATCTATTCATCGTATCCGTCCATTTCAAAGCTTACAGTGCATTAAAAATAAAAGGAAATGTATGCATCAAATCGTTTTTATGGCCGATCCTCCGCAGCTTTACGTCATAATGTTCCGACGCAGTCACAGTTCGAGTGTGGGTAGCTTGCACGATTCATTGGATTTACCAAATAGAAACGAAAAATGTGAGCGACGAATCGGTAATTACCACTGGGCGAGTCAACTAAGCCGGGCAGTCGTCGGGCCATAATAAAAGTAACAGTCAAGTGGCATTGTTCGGGGGTGCGGGAGGGGGGGCTGGGTCGCCGTGTAACTTCGTGGACAATATTGCAATACAAACGAGCTCGCGGGCACGCGGACTCCGCTATAAATCACACAAGTTAGCATTGCCATTCTTGCTTCGGAAATAAATAAATATAAACGGAGCGGTCGAAGGGTCCCGACTCTCTCGAGGCTTCATTTGAATTTCATAAAGGTGCTGTATTAAAATAATCGCGATACAAAGGGATCCGAAAGGAAGAGCGGAAAACTACGCTCACTCGTCCCAGATCAGCGAGAGAGGATATATATTATGCTCCGAGCCCTACACCTTTCATGTTACTTACGTGGAGCTCTGAAAAATTTAGTGACAGGTGTATGTTCTACCAACATTCATTCAAGGAATCCATAACTTATTTATTTGACTTACATCGTCAAAGAAGTACATTATATTCTGTTTTGAGTTTGCTGTGTTATACATGGGTAAATTATTTTCTCGATGGCAGTTGATGCCGTTATGCATAACTGGTTCGATTAGATTTGATCAAACGTTATCTTTTTAGTGGAAGTCAGTCAGTTTTTGTGTATATGCTCCGATTACCAAAACGCGTTTTTACTACTTTCTGAATAAAAATGGCATAATAAATTTATAATAGTCCCTCATCCTGCATACAGCAAAAATATTAGGACAGGAAAGTAAAATATTAAAACCATGTTTTCTGTTTTTGCGTTTCTTGACAGCCTGGTTGCACGAGCAACTTTTTACGGCAATTTACAGCCGGCAACTCTAGCTGTCTTTCTCTAATTTCGTACGTTAGAGGAAGACAACTACAGTTGCCGGCCACGTATTGCCGTGAAAATGTTGCTCGTGTAACTGGACTTTAATAAAAGCACCCTACATAGTACCTCAGGCGGGAAAGTCGGTTTGCTTGGCTCTTTTAAAAACATATTCCATCACATACTTTTGTCTCTATTTTTCCATACTCTGCTGAATTTCTTCTGGTAATGTACTATTATGAAATGAGTGATGTAGTTACAACGGATGGTTATTCACGCTGTGCAGTGCATCTCCGGCGCTTTGACTGGCGGCGCGCTTCGATGTTGCGTTCTGGTTATTAATAATCCGGTTTTAGCCCGGACGAGCTCGCTCAAAATGTTTGCGCTAGTTTTTCATTTCATACTCGCGCAAAGTTGATCGTATGTGGTGTTTAAAATAGACAGGATATTTATCCAAAAAGTGTTAGTCGACTGATCGAGTTCGGCTCTTAAAAGGTCGGGAAAGTTTCGATGATTACTTTCGTGAACTCTGACATCGATTAAATGCGATGATAGCATGGATTTATGTATAACAAACTGCGTATTTTATTCTTAAAATGTCTTATCTTTTAATCTCATTTTATTGACCTTTGCGAATTCAAATTCACATATTTTATTCTGTTTGTGAAAGATGGACCTTGAATAATGCGTCGAATGAATAATGGAGTATAATGAAGTGAAAAAAGCAACGTGATTTTATTATGAAACAAATACATTAATGGTGTTCCAGATCAGTCTTAGAATACGGAAAAGAAGGTCTGTCAGACAAGATGGTCGTAATGTTGCGTTCAGGTCGAAAGATGCAATAAAATTTTGTTTTTATGTATTGTGCATCGAACCATGTTATTCTCTGAGCCGCAAACTTAGCGGCTCAGAGAATAACATGGTTCGATTATTCACAAATGTATTTGCTCTAATCGCAAAATCCCCTGCTGCCATACTTTCATATCGGAACTACGAAGGCTCTGGAACCTAGTTAGGGTCAGAAGCGCATGCCGTTATTTCACTTGTTTTTCTGTACGTCTCATATTGACAGAAGCAATTATCTTAATGGCAATGCTTTTTAATATAAGGTATTTAACAAGGAATACGTAAGTGGAAACATATCGATCCGATCGTCTTGAATTAGATATCAATACAACGCAGTTACTGTAAATATCTGCCATCGTGAATTTTGCCTCATCAAAGGCAAATGACGGGTGATTCTGTAAGCCACCAGTTTAGCCGGAAATGTGAAAGCACTTCGCGTCAAATCCGCGTCAAGTGGCTTAAATTGCCCCCTCTCTATGCTCCCTCCCCTTTCTTATGATAAATGTAGGGAAAATTGAAATCACGTTTCGTTTTCCGTAGTCACTCTGTGGGACCAGCATTGAAGCGCGAATGTGTGAATGGCTGTTTTGGATTTGCAAAAGAGTATAATCAATTCAATAGATGTATTGACAGGAATGGTTGAGGTGTACAAGTGGTTCGGTTTGTTGGCGTGAAAAAATTTGGTACCTGCATCATAGGTGCTACGTTAAGACGAGTGTGAACCTACGGCTTTTCATACAAAAGGCGATAACGATTTCCACCCCTTAAATGTTAACTGATGTTCTCAAATTTTTGATAGGTTGTCAGTCAGAACAAACTCTAGGTCTGTTCGTTTTGATTTTTTCACAATAATCTGTAAATTCAGTTTTATTGTGGTTTCAGTATTCTCATACAAAACTAATTTCGGCATTATTTGACTTTCTTGATAACGTATGGACCTAGATTTTGTTCTGACTAACAACCTATCAAAAATTGGTCAAAATCGGTTAACATTTAAGGGGTGAAAACCGTTATCGCCTTTTGTATGAAAAGGGTGATCTTTGCTTTTGGTTCACAGTCCTCTTAAGCATATTAATCTATTATTTACATTAACTTACATTACATATGTTTTACTTAGATTTTTTTAGTATGTGATGAGGGTTGGGACGCATGACTGTATTTTTTTAGTGGTATGCTTCATAACGTAAACTAACTGACAAAATGATAGATATAGTTAAAAATATGAGTAATGTGCGACGATTGCTAAATTACGTCACGACTTACGCTCAAAGGGCAAGGGAAGCGGCATAAGACATAAAGCAAGTTTACGCCGAGTTATATGGGAACCGCTATGGTAGGAGAGAGACGGATGTGTTAATAAAATTGTAAATGCGTTTGTTACGGAAGAAGCCATCACCAAATAATATTAAGCTCAACGGAATTAAAGTTCGAATTTGCTTGAACACCATATTCGGTTCCAATCCCTGTCGAACCTTTGTCATAATAATCATACTTCCGATCTTTCAAAATAATATTATTGAAATATGTTCAATTTCCTGATTTCAAGGACTTTGTAATTTGGTTAGCGTCTGCGTGGAGCCCGGGGTATTTAAGAAATACCTACTTTAAATCTTAACTATAACTGACCCTTACATTCATATGATATAGTCGCCGATCGTACTAAACTGGAACCATTGAAATATATAGTAAAGAACTGGTCAAAGCTACTTTCGCGATGCTTACTTTTGAGGTGTCAGAACGCGAATCTGACACCATCGCAGGTTCAGTCGCATGTCAACCACCATCCATGACACCCATTTAAGTGGAACTGTTATAACTGAAAAAATGCCCTCCCGCATCGTGCGTTGTGACACCGCAGCGCCAACGACCACACCGCCCACAATGATAATACATACATACATAGCATCACGCCCGAAATCCCTAATGGGGTGGGCAGAGCCACAAGACTACTTGTGGCCACGTTCGATTAATTAGTCCTAAGATGGTATGATGAACCGTACAGTGACAGGTGATCTGCCCATCGCCCATACAAATAGTCCACCATGTTGGAGAGGACCCGTCCCTTAGTCGACTTTTACGACATGCCAGGATGATAAGCATCTGCACGCATTCTATGCTATTTCTTCACTCCCAGTGCAGCAGAGATAATGATAATGATAATGATAGCGTGTGAATCAAGCGATATTAGACTTTTGTATGTATGTCGTAAGAACTAAGACATCAGCAATATGGTGTGGTTAAGCCATGGCGCTGGCGTTGGATAACCTTATAGGCATATCCTTCTTTTGAGATCTTTGTTTGAAACTTTTTACCTAATAAGTATCGATTTCTTCCAACTGGCTAAAAGCATATGAAGTGGGTAGATGTTTCTGTGTATTTATGTTACTTTTAAAGTTGATGGGCTTTCGCTTGATCACAGTCCTAATGGAAAGTGATGATGACGCGGTGGTGAAACGTGATTTCCCAGGAATTGTCTGTTTACTCTAAGGGTAATAGGCACGGAAACGAAGGCAACTACGTACTCGTGTATTTCAAATTCTGTTTATTGCAGAATGAGTTTTAATTTAACAATAAAGTACGGGGTCATTTCACGTCCTCCCAACCTCAGTCTGATCCTACAATGCTTTATAAATAATAATATAACACTTTAAGAAAATTAATCATTGCATAAAAATACAATTGGCTAAAGTTACCAAAATAAGTAGCTAAGTACAAAAAGTTAGCGAACAATTTTTTTATATACATTATGTTTATAACCACTACCGTTAATGGAATAAAGAAACGATAAAAATGTTTATTAAGAAGAAAACTTAGTCATCTGTGGTAACTTTTATCTTGCTTCATTAACTTTAAAGGCCGAACGAAACCCACGGCCGCGCACGTGAGCGCACGCTGTACACAACAGGGACGCGTAGGTTTGGGTGATGTCCCTTCCATTTTTATACAAAACAAAGCTAAATCTTTGTGCGTAAACTGATGAAATCACCCAAAATTGCCTGTTAGTGCACAGTACGCCCTCGTGTGCCGCAATGGGTTTGCGGCCTTTGCCATAATTACATCTACGGCGTAGAGCAGTTGCGGCGTAGCACCACCGTACTGTCGTAGCATTTGAAACAGCTTCGGCAAAGCACGTTTTTTTACCGACTATAGTGAAGCAAAAAAGAGGTTTATATTTTTCGACAGTATGTATCAGTAGCGCAGCCTACCTTCAAACCGATCCCTTACGGCTTTACCAAGATAGAAAGCTACAGGTAGCTGTCAGTGAAGTCAATGAAACTAAAGGTCAGACTCGCACTTCTACGGGTTTTTCTTCCAGCTTCCCTTAGGAATATTTGACGCTCCGCCACACACATGTATGTATCATTTAGATTTAGATTTATTTATTTCTCACATTAATAACATTACATTCGGTACATGTCAAAATAAATGAATTCAAAGTTGAGATCGTCAAAACATTAAATAATAAAATAGAATATAAGTAATCACAAATTAATAATCAATAATTTAAATTAAAACATAAAATAATAAAACACTACCAAAACATTAATTCAATTATCACACATTAACAATAAGCGATTTATAATAAAAATAAAAATAGTAAAGTCAGTCACAAAAACAAAACAATAATTTCTATTTACAATTTAGACTCAATTAAAATTATCAATTATGTGCATTTGAATATAGGTTTGTATGTATGTATATATGTATGTAGGTGTATGACTATACATGTCCATGTAATCACTTGATGAATTACCACCTAGGCCGATAAAATGTAAATACCGAACCGATTTTAACAAATGGGGGGTCAAACGATTCGGGAAAAATGCAAGGGTAACACTGGGCATATGAAATTACCTAAAATCCATTATGCCGAATGCTAGAAGACATTTGGTTACTTTTTTTTTTTTTTTCCACCCATTCATTATTTGTATCAAATGAAAAGGCTTGACATGAGCATTCATTTACAATCTTTTCTCGCGAACCGCATTGCCCACATCAACTCAGGTAAAAAAATGAAAATAAAAGTAGCTTTGTCTATTTATCAAAAATAAGGTGGAGTTAACACTAACTATTTCATTAAAAAAAATAACATTACTTTCGGCCAAATGGTATTTTGTCAATATAATTGGAATGTGTGGCAACACTTAAGACATTGTGTCCGGACTGACTTCTTACCTTGCCTCTACTATACACCAATTATTAAACGCTACGATGACAGTACGCGTGAAACAACTAGAAAAATACTTATGGAATTGTTAAAGACAATGTAACCAGTGTTGGTACCTTCATCGTTGGTAAAGAGAAGGCAACAAGGACTGTTACCGTTAACTGCTCCAATTCGTGAGAGATCGTCGCTACTTTAAAAAAGCCGCGTATCTGAGAATTGGTTGAAAGCTAAATAAACTCAATGCATGTGTAGCAAGGTTGAGTTTGCTGTACGTTGATATCGAGATACGAGCTTTTTTTCAGGGTAGTCTCGAGATGTTTGTATAAAAGCTTTATGTTACCCGGCAACCGCGAGCAAACAGTTTTGACGCAGGTCGATTAAACGGCACGTTTGAATGTTATGGCAGATCTTTTATTAATCCATCAGTAAAAAAAAGTACCATGAATAACAATCTGCTAAATATATCCTCCTCTGCTGCACTGGGAGTGAAGAAATAGCATAGAATGCGTGCAGATGCTTATCATCCTGGCATGTCGTAAAAGTCGACTAAGGGACGGGTCCTCTCCGACATGGTGGACTATCTGTATGGGCGATGGGCTGATTACCTGTCACCATACGGTTCACCATACCATCTTAGGACTAATTAATCGAGCGCGGCCACAAGTAGTCCTGTGGCTCTGCCCACCCCATTAGGGATTTCGGGCGTGATGTGTATGTATGTATGTATGTATGTATGTACATATATCCTAATAAAATTATGTAGGTACACTGAACTGTCAGAATGAGTCCCAACTCAAGTTTATTTCTAGGGCAGGCAGCCCCGTTTTGCGCGTACGATGAAGGATGCCAATGTTTTTATTGTTATTTTATTACTTTCTCGTAGAACACCTTGTAATAAAATGTAGTTGTGCCTGGTTTAGTGATTCGACAAACGTTTGTGACAGTGCGAGTTTCTGCACACGTACATTATTTCCCAAGTTGTTTAGTCGTGCGAGAGTTACGCAGGCCCCGCTCTTCCTCTTTCTCTTAAACATGTCAAAATGGGTTTGCTATGTCTGATTGACCGCACCCGACAGAGTTCGTACCCCGATTAGATTAGAATTAGTTTTCTGTAGAGAATATTTTTATACTACTTCGTGCAAATATTTATAAGTATACTATTTGAGTGTTCACAAGTTTATTAGTGAAATAGCAAACAAAAGAGCGATTCTTGACTCAAATTTAAATTCATATTTTCAGTTTAGTTTTACTCTGACGGGTTCGTAGCCGATGTCTAATGCAAGTACCTTTAATTTATTACCAGAGTATGGCTCCAGTTTATCCTAACTTCGCCAATAACTACTTATGTTACAATGATGAATGAACTGTGTTCGTATTTGCATTTTCTTTCTATTTTTTTTTATTAAAATATTTATTTGTCAAAACACAAATGAAGAAATAAATGATCATTATCATTAAACAATAGTACAAGTTGATTGAAATAAAATAATTCAGCCCGAATCATTTATCGTATAGTGTAACTGACCTGATAGAAACACTCTCAAAGTTTATTGCGAACGCCTTTCAAACTTCGAATATTGATATTGCTCATATAGCGAGCAATAAAAATACCTCACGTCAAATCTGCGAGGCTATTATTCATTCGGAATGCCCGTTTCGCCCTGACTACCCTCTTTCGCTATAATCGAGCAATGCAAATTAGACTGGCAGGAATGTACAGGTGAGCTATGAAAGGAATTTAATGCTATGGGATGGATACATTTCAGACATATTAACGTGTTCTGAGAGAGGGCCGGGTTATTAGATTTTTACGAAGCGTTCTTGACGCTACGATATGCTATTTCCATAGACACGGTACAGACTTGAGTGAGGGTCTATGTACACGAAAGTGTACTTTGAAAGCATTTATTCAAATAAATACAGTGTGACTTTGAAAACCGGCAAGTTGAAGATGGCCAATATAACGCAATAACTCCAACGTTAATAAAGATCGTAGTTAATTTACATAATACAACATTAGTTAAAATAAAGATAGCCCTAGTTTTATTACCCGACAATTAGTAGTTAACACTTTGAGCGCCAAGAGCCCGCTGGTCGGGTTCACCGTTCGTAGCGCATTTTCGCTACAAAGCGGAAAAACGCTGCTACGCTGAATGTGTTAACCAGTGTTATCTGTTAAAGATAACATTTTTTAAGGAAATAAATAAAAATAAATGTTAATCCAAAAACAGGAGATTTTTAATTCCGGTAGGTACTGCAGGTTTATCTCTAAGTGCGTCTCTCTCACACTAGTGCCGACGAAAGAGATAGTCATAGAGATAAACGGTTCTAATTTATCTTTGTGCCATGCATGTGAGGGCCGCTGTGTGAGATACGCACTTAGAGATAAGACGGTTTAAGTTATCCTTGTGTCAACGCTGTAGGTATAATAATTTCCATAATATTCTTTAAAAATCAACCTTAAGTCACAGCAATAACCGCCAGCATGATACTCTCTTTATTATTCCATTCAAATGTAAATTCCTGCATACTGAAACTTGAGGAAATATACAATAAAAAGTGATTTCCGGTGTGGTTGGCACGCATCCGACACGCGCCTGCGTCGCGCGGTGCGTCGTAACGGCGGCCGGACCATCAACGCCGTACTGTGTCACGCGGCAAACACACCGACATTACCGATTGTATTCACATTATGCGGTACATGAAGGATTGGTCTATATAAATGGGGATATCACCAATCACCATACCTTGTATATCAAACTTCCTTATTTCATTTCAAAGGTGTTTAATACATCTCGTCAAGCTACCCTCCTTCTGACTTATATATAACAACTACTGACTAACAAAGATTGTTTTGTTTTTTATGGGTCAACTTTGATTTGAGTGACATGATTCTCGTACAGATGTAGTGAATAATATGTTTCCATCGGTAAAACTCGGATCTCAATCGGAAGACGACGGGACCCGAAGTGTCAATTAATTATTGTATTCAATGAGTGACATGTTTATATTCATTAATATGAAACTTTATTATTTACTGTCAATAGTCAAAATGAAACATGGCAGCATGGTATGATGGGTACTGGCCCCCAATTCTCGCTGCATTCGAGATTAAACGTCAGTGCATACAGTCATTTGACACAACTGTATGAATCTGACGTTTAATCTCGAAATCGACACTATCTCGAATGTAGCGAGAATTGGGGGCCTGCTGAAGCTAATTGAGAGAGCACGATAAATACGAACAATTCCGATAAAACACGATGGAAACTAATTATGCACTACATCTGTAACCATGGATGTCATACGGGTTTAAAAAACTTACTTGATAACAATAGTCGATAACTATATATCTAATATAACTATATAACTCGGAATAAGTTAAAATCACCCATTTTAACAAACAAAATATCACATTACAATAATAATTTTAACATTAAGTAGTTATGAGTACTTTAAATCATATCCAAGCCCCTTTCGGCATGAAGTGTTTCAAAACAGTGCATGTGTTTACCTTTAAGTGATTGCTACACTCAAATTGTTATCGACTTTAGTTAATTATAAAACTGTGTGTATTAGTGTAAGCAATAGGCGTGTTTCCTGAAAAAAAAAAAATAGTCTGTCATTTACATTATAAAACAAATATTGAACACATATTTTTTCTTTTGTTAATTAAACAAAAAATGAAGATATAGTGCTTTGAAGCTCCGCGTGACGTCACGAATTTGTACATTTTTTACCATTAAGTGACCTCATTAGCCCCCACTCCCGAACTTTGATGCGCTTTATCATTGCCAATTTAGATTGATTTGATAAAGCAAAAAATACGTGTTCAATAGTTTTTGATAATCTAACTGACGGACTAACTAGAATTACTATTTTTTTACCCAGGAAACATCCCTATTGTTGGTAGACGTTATTAAATAAATAAATAAAGTGCGTCACTTCAAGAGTTACACCCTAGTATACAAACTGTATTATTGAGTCGAAGTCTTATTTCTATTGAGTCGAAAACAAAGCCGTGTTTTACATAAAAACAAATGTATCTACACCCACATCATAAAAACTCCATAATGTAATCAAAAACCGTAGGAAATGACCTGCATTATGAACCAATTAGGTAAAACTAGTTCTGTAATGTTATTACAGTATCGATTTTAGTATCGTAATGAGATTAAATTTGGAACAGTTATCAAAACTCAAGTGGGTCTCTATTCTAGTATCCATAGATATTAAAACAGTTATTGACACGAAACGTCAATTCAGAATGTTTTTTTAATATAAACTGCACGACATTTGATCTCGAGTGACATGAGAATAGAGACATCATTCGTTTGTCTATGATTAAAAAAAAACGGTCTTGACGGAGGATTGAATTGCCGCCATTACTGCTTTCATCATTCATGTTGGTTTTTTGCTGAACGAAAGTAGAATTGTAAAAAGTCGTTTGTAAATTACATTTTAGTTGAAAATATGAATAGTAGTCTTCTCGGAGTGACTGTGTGATGTGAGAATGCGCCGGATATCGTAAATGCAGCCACGATTGCAACAAATAACTTGTTGCCAGAAAATATTATTTCTGAACACATCATGGAGGATTTATAATATGTGTGTAGATAAAGTTATGTATGCAACTTTGCATAATTTGGTCTTAAAACACACGTGCGATCTTATTATGAAACTCGCTAAAAGCTCGTTTCATAAAACCGCACTAGTGTTTTAAGGCCTATCATTATGCAACCGTTGCATAAACTACTATTAAAGGAGCGGTCTCTCCATTTTCGGAGCTTAACTATGTTTTGACTCAATCGTGTTATTGTATGTACCAAACGCATCGAGCAAACGCCGTAATTGCCATTTGAGGTATTCGTAGTGGTTGGGTACTCAAAGGCCTTATGATGCGCATGGGTCTGCGGCACGCCTGAACTCTGCGGAGGGACTCTGCGGGCACTAATACCCCGGGGGCGGCTGCTACCGTCGATACTCGGCCGTATGTGCAAATTTGTCATTTCCGTTAGGGTTACTTGACGTTGGCTGCACTCAGCCAACGTCAACGTCGACTATTGTTATATGGTATATCAAATTGCTTTGCTTGGCTTCCTGCGAAGTTGACATCTTAAAGAAAATGACTTGACAGTCAGGAATAATATTAATTTTTTACTGTTTAGTGCCCTACTAATTAGGTTTATACACCCTCCAGGAGCCTTGCATTATAAAATACAAGCTAATATTACTTGTTATTTTGTATGGCTATTATGAGCTTGTACTTTATTATTCAATAGGCCCCTGAGCCTCTGTTCGGTACTGTTAAGTGAATTACTAAATAATTAAACCGTTACTGAAATGATAAAACCGCGAATGTGTTGTTGTATTGTGCGTGTTTGACGTTCACATTCGCAGTTTGGTCAGATTGGTGATTTGAGAAGTAAATAATACTTTTATCTTGGACAGTAACACACATTGATTTGGTCTCAAACTCACTCTTTCACACACACTCAAATCACTAAGCAGAATGGATGCCCTCTGGTTAAAATACAAGTTCATAATATTTGTATTTTTGTATGGACTTTAACTAATACTATTATGAGCTTATACTTTATTATGCAATGTGGTAATTAGTATTATGTTACCTAATGTTTTTTTTATCTTGGTAACTACACGTTTATATAAAAAACGTGACTTAACCGCCGCCGTTTTCATATTTTTTTTTAAATCGCGAAGAGTTTAAAACTAGCTATCTTGATAGAATGCTGTCCAGGAAATTCGATGGCAGAAACCAATCAGGGTCCAATATTCCGCCTTCGATTCGTTGCACTTTTAATCTAGGCGGAAGGCTGCTTGGCTAAGATTCAATTAATTTTAAATACACAATTCAGTCCGCAGCTTCTTATCTGATCTCCGCTCGGACTCAACTAGGATATTGGACTGAAAATAATATTTCAATACTAATTTGGTTTTTAAAACATTTAACTACTACTAAACTACAACTGATTTTGCATCAAAATGCCAATTTCAATTTCTGTCGAATCACAACCCTAATAGAGTTGAATAAGACTGCTTGCTGGCATAGTGCGTCGGATTCGAAATCAATAAAATACGCTCCAAAGTAGGAGGTATTACTATTTGTATGGGTAGTTACGGACTATATTTCTAGTTCGTAAAATATCCGAACTCGGTCAGTCTTCTAGGTCCCTATTTTCTTACGCAATTCGTAGGCGCTGTAACAGTCATGTCAAAAAATATAAAAATACTAGCAGCTATAACACAGGTTCGGCGTAATTTCCATACAAATTTGGGATCCTCTTTTCACCCCTACAGGAGCTACATTAGAAAAATCCCTTTATAAGTACGCGCCTATTTGGGCGGTTTTCAAAAAAGTTGTACGAATTAAGGCTTAGTTAAGAAAAAGTTAAAAAAGTTCCTCTACGCTGACACAGTGAGTGAGAGAGACGCACTTGGGTGAATTTCAAAAAAATTATGCCTTATTAAGGTGCAGTTAAGAAAAATTTAAAAAGTTCCACTGTGTTACGAAAATTAGCCACAATGGTATGGTTAATTTTCGTAGCGTGGAGGAACTATTTTAACTTTTTTTAACTACGCCATATTTACACCCTAAATTAGACATACTCGTACGTGCGAAATTTCACGTTTCTAAGTTATACAATGTATCCATAGCTTTTGACGATTACATTAAAACCCGGAAAATTGTTGTTCTCAGAAACGCTATGAAATAGTTTTTATTTTTAAAAATCAGACAAGAATCAACATTTTCGAAAAAATTGAATCCCAACTAAACAAAAACAAATAGTAACATACTGTATCAATCACTGATAATCGCAACAAGAATGAGTGGCACATTAAGTGACAGGACCAACGCTACTCATGCAACACACATGACAGATGACAGTGCCAATGAGTTTAAACTTTAAATACAGGTTGTTCCAAGGTGATAAAATCTAAAATGATTTCTTTTTCGGTAAATACTAGAGTGATTGTATTAATGATGATTTTTCATTTCATGTTAAGAAATGTCCAACAGCCAGGGACATGTATAGTTTTGGAGCTCCGTTGATACGTGAGTCTGTGGTATTTTGTATTTATTTATATCCATCTAGGTACGGATAGATCAACTCGTACTAACGAGTATGCTACCTAAGTAGCTGAGCAGTAATTTGCGGAGCGTCAAATATTTTTTAAGGGAAGCCGTAAGAAAAAAACCTTACAGGTCCGAGACTAACCTTTAGAGTTACATTTACTTCACTGACAGCTAGCAGTAGCTTTCTACCTTGGTAAGGCCATTAGGAATTGGTTTGTAAGCAGGCTGCGCTACAGTAGGTACTATAGAGGTGGCTTCATGACTATACTATTCATAATTAACGAATAATGGTTCTAATACTCTCCATGAGCTAGATATTTAACGACATCTGCTACTTTACTCAGCACTTCTATTCGAGAACGCTAACACATTCATTGCCGAGAACCCGATAGTTGGGTTCACCGTTCGTAGCGAATTTTCGCTACAAAGCGGAAAAACGCTGCTACGCGCTACGCGCGAAGCCCGTAGCGTTTGTCGGCAATGAATGTGTTAAGTGATGTAATAGCGACTCGCGAGCGAAATTTCTGATCCCACTCTTCCGCACGACGCGTAATGCGTAAGAGCGAGATAAGAGTCTCGCTCGCGGGTCGCTGCAGTATCACTTAAACGTTCCCGAATAGACGCCCTGGAATATTTTGAATAAAAGGTCAACCGGTTAGTTTTCCAACTGAATGTGCCGACCGGATTTTGAAGCGGTGCTTTGTGGGTCGCATCGCGTTTTAGCATGCGAAAAGTGCCATTAATGGTGTAATAAAAACACACACAAAAATGCAGACCGCAAAAGGTTTTAAGTGCCGCCCCACTTTTGCACTGCGACTGCAAATGTTCGTTTCAATATTAATGTCGTTACATTATCCTTTTTAAAATTTCCAGTATCCCCTTTGACTGTACAGATCCTTGATCCGTGCTCCCGGAAATTGCCGGGTAAACGAGACGTTGTCTCCGGCGGATTATTGTTATTTTGGTATGTCATTTCCGCCTTATGAAAACATCCGGTAATTATTCGGAAATCAAATGTAATACAGGGAAGGTTCTAATAGGCATCACGTCTTGCAGCCAAAAGGGGTGCTTATAACTTAAACTATTTAATTGAATGCACATTTAGTTTTTTATTTATGCTGCTTGCATGATAGTTATCCTACCGTGGGGGCCAAATATTCTACATTTTTGTATTTAATTTAGTTTATATCTTGCTTAGTTCTAATGTTATTTTGTGAATATTACTGATTACTCATTTAATATTTATCATCGTTTTACGAAATAAACCCAGTTTTTTTATTTTTTACATGATATCGATACTAAAGAGCCATAACGACAGCATCTCCTGTTAATATTTTGTGAGTATTTATTATATATATTTGTCGAAAATTTGCATAACAATAGAAGTGAATAATACTTCTTTTTGACTGCGAAGAAATCGTATTTGCATTGCTCTTCGTATGTGCGTCGTATTTGCAACGCGCGACAGAAACGATGCAGTAGCGCTACAGTAACGCTGTATCGATTCAGCATCGCTACTTTATCAACACAAACGCGCGACTGTAGCGATTTAGTCGCGCTGTTTCGATTGAGCATCACTGCCGTATCCATGCAAATGCGCGATTGTAGCGATGCAGTCGCGCTGTTACGATTCAGCATCGGTACTGTATCGATGGAAACGCGCGACGGTATCGGGTGAAATCGGGGAGGAAATAACGAAACGGGGCCGCGAGCGTCTCTATCGATGCTGCATTGCGACTGCATCGCGACAGTAGCGTTGCAGAATCGTGTCTGCTCGGGCTATGGTACAGAGTCAGCGACAGCATCGCGTCCGTTTTGCGACTGTATCGCGACTGCATCGTTGCAAAAATTCGCTGTGGGCGAGCGCCTTTAAATGTCAACTGTATTTATCTACTAGGTAGACAGAATCAACTACAAATTTAGTATAATAACACATAGAAACCAAGTCCGGGCGCACAATTTGAAACAACAAAATTGGAGCCATTCCTGGCTCCAAACGCCGGGATGTTCCATAGTGTCAAATGTCAAAGCGCACAAAACGCATTTCGCAAAAAAATTAATCACTATGACGATTTGTGCGGTTAAATTGTGCCACAACACAACCGAAAAGAAGTGTAAAAACGACACTTTTCACAGGTCAGATTTAAACATTTTTTAGTATTTTACATTTTAAACGCTTAAAATACTAATGTTTTATTTCAATGCGCAGTGTTGCCCGATAATGAAAATATTTTCCCATTTCAACTGACTTTACTGCTTCGACTTACTCAATTAATTAAACAGTTGCCTCAGATATTTTATGTACTCGTAGGTGACACACGCTCTATATGAAAGTGCCTGTGGAATTTAAACCGTATCAGAGACCTGAAATTGTGTTGAACGCATCAACTAAATGAAGTTTATTTCCACTCCTGTTAAAATATAACTGTTAACATTTGATGAATATATAAATAATTTGCTATGTACTCGTAATCAATAATACTTACATACATACATAGCATCACGCCCAAAATACCTAATGGGGTGGGCAGAGCCACAAGATTACTTGTGGCCACGTTCGATTAATTAGTCCTAAGATGGTATGATGAACCGTATGGTGACAGGTGATCAGCCCATCGCCCATACAGATAGTCCACCATGTTGGAGAGGACCCGTCCCTTAGTCGACTTTTACGACATGCCAGGATGATAAGCATCTGCACGCATTCTATGCTATTTCTTCACTCCCAGTGCAGCAGAGGAGTAATCAATAATACAACAAATAAAAAAATGCTAGATTTAACAACTACCACTGGTACGTTTCCCTACTTTCGGGGTAAATGTGATTCCGCTAGCAACATTATTCGTGCACCTGTGTGTGCGTCGTCATGTGTAATACAAGAAACCATTTTGTGCTTCACTTTTGATGGGTCGGCGGTTTAACACATTCTTTCTATATTTTTATTATTCTACGACTACAAATCGGCATACACGCGAGGCATTGAATGCAGGAACCAAGAGATGATTCAAATACGGGTGAAAGTGCTATACATACATTGTATGCTACGCAATTATATTTTATAGTGATTTTGCCTTCTTACCCTGTATTTTAGGGTTCCGTAGTCAAACTAGGAACACTTATAGTATCGCTAAGTCCACTTGTCTATCTGTATATCACATATGTTTTTTCTTGAAGAGTAACACATTTATGAAAGCTTAAATTTTGTATTAGTATAGATGTTTTTTACGCGTATAAAAACACACAAACTATGCAATAAAAATATAAAAAGTATAAAGAAAACTACAACCTTAAATAGGGTGTGCTTGGTTAGTTCCTTGAAGACTTTCTTACCAGTTACTAGTTACATTAGAAGCTTGGGCACTGTTCAATGGGCAATGGGCGGCTTGCTATTGCAGTAGTGATATTAACTAATTACATTTACTTACTTGCGTGGAAATTTGAACCGCCAGCGCTGTTTAGTGTTCGTTAGGGAAATTGTCAGCGGGTTCCGGTACGTGGCCGATGATAAACATTGCCATTTCGACGCGTATTTTGTCAGTTATTAATGTAGGCATCCCAAATATTCCGGACATAATTAATCAAAGGACTAATAATAATTTTCACAGCAAAATTTGGAACTCGCAACATTTAATAACATTAATTAAACGTAACAGAATTCATCAGTATTATGGGAATTGATTCTTAAAATAGACGATGAGTGACAACATTCAAAGTTCGAAAAGAGGTCGCAGATGATTTTCTACAAACGCTAGTTAAAAGTTACGATTTATGGACAAAACAAACTGTATTTGTATTTATTGGGAGAGATTACACAGAATAAAACTCAAAACCGACGCACAATTCACCAAGAGGCTAGGTTGTCGCGACGCACGGTATTCGATTTGCATTCCGGGGAGGCACATCTAAGTTTCCGCCTCCAAATCAGATTATGTTTCGACGATACAATAACAATGTTAGCTCTATACCGAGATAGTTTGCGTACCGATAGTTTAAACCAAGTTACCTAAACATTAATAATCTGATCTGGTCATTATGTTTAGTGGTTTAAACTTTAAAATGAATGGGCTACTCATAATTCAAATAAAATTAAGCTCTTCCGAGACTTTTCAAATTTCTTAGGCTGATTTTCAAACTGTTTTGTTTCCATTCGAATATCATCTTGTCGATTGGAGTGGGCCGGCGAGCTGCAGCAGTTAGGAGTTTAGCATGCCATCATTATCATCAAAGTCAAAGTCAAGTCAAGTTAAAGTCAAACTATCTTTATTCAATTTAACTTTTACAAGCTCTTATGAAGGTCAAGGAATGAATCTACCACCGGTTCGGAAAAACCCTCTACTGAGAAGACCCGGCAAGAAAGTCGACTCAAGAAACTTTTTCAAAACAGTAGGTACACATACATATAAGATAACAATATGATTAATACAGTTTTATACAAATCTAAGTATATACCACAGTAAGTAAGCACATCGAGACCCAGCGATCGCCGGTGCAGGTCAGGATTTATCCCAAACATCCCTGTCCATGATGTACTCTTTTACTGTGTAATATGATGCCCTAGAAATAAGAATTCGCTTGACAGTAGATTTGAACATTGGGTCCAATTCGAAACAGTGACTTCTTAATTTAAAATTTCTTAAACTTAAAATAAGAAACGCTGAATTTGATATTGTATAGCTAAAACTGCCAAAATCGAGTATGTCGTTTCTTATTTTAAGTTTAGTGACTTTTAAATTAAGCAAACACACTTTAAAATTGGCCCCATTGTGTCTGTTTGTTCTATAATGTTTGTATATACGTCCCCATGCTGGCCCAGTACACTGGCATTTCGGTGAAGGAAAACATCTTGAGAATACCTCAGAAGTAATTCAAAAGATGCCTCCCAAGTCCCCAAAATTCCGGTAATAAAAGGTAGATTGATGAGCCGTTCAACACAAAATGTTTAGTAAATAGTTAAATAGTTAAAAAACACAAAATATAATTCTAGAACCGAATAGGAGAAGGTACTGTAGTAGGCTGTACTAACACAGGTTTTTAGTAACTGGCTCAGATCAGAAGTCAGGGACTTCAAGTGAATAATTGTACAAATTTTCGTCAAATTATTTTATTTATTATTTTATGAATTGTTATAAATAAATACAAACAATTGCTTACAATATCAGTAGAAATAGTAAGGTATACTTATTTTCTTCTTGGTAATATTAAATTATTGTTATTTATACATATAATAAAATCTTAAAGTGGAAAAAGTCTATACATTGAAGATAATAATGAAAAAATGCTATGGAGGGCTTCGGAATCAGCAACACAACACATTCCTGATGGTTTTTGAATTTCATGTCCATTTGTCTGTTTGTCTGATCGTATGTGCACGATAAACTTTAAAACTACGAGGTGGATTTCAATGCGATTTCCGATATTTTAGAAAAACTGATTCCACTAGTTTATCAACTTGAAACTAAATGCACCACAAAACGAACAAGTAGGTAACAGTTCAACAAATAAATTTAACTCCCTAAAATATGCCTTGGTGTATTGCAAGTTTGTATGGGTAGAACTGATTCCATGCTGATATGTACTTAAAATTTGATACATTACTCTTCGATGTAAACCATCCTACTTCCTACTAATTCTACTAATCTATAATACCTGCAAAAGTTTGTGTATTTTTGTATATGTGTGCGTGTCTGTGTGCGTGTGTCTGTATGTTTGTTACTACTCAGCGTCTTATGGCTGAACGGATTTTCATGAAACATCTTATATAGTTACACCTTAGCTCCTGGAATAAGAACTAGGGTAATGTTTATCCGGGATAAGTCAAAAATTCCCGAAGGAATAATTATAACCGAATTTCACGCAGACGAAGCTAGTATTAATATAAAACCGGTCACGTGCAAGTCATGTTCTTGCGATATTATTGCAATATTACTTGAAAGGTTGATATCGCTCGTCTTGCTGCTATTGCGGTTTCCTGGTTTTAAATGATAAAAAACACGTCTACAAAAATGCGACATTATACCGTTTCTGAAAAAGAGCCCTTTGACGAACGGCCCTTATCATCTCTTTGGGAGCGAAACCTTAAAATGGATTAATCTTTTCATCTCATTACATAAATTTCCCATTGAACTCTGTACAATATTTGATCGAAGTCTTAATATTACAAATGCTTAAAAACAGTGTGTTAGTATTTATATGAAGAAGAAAGAAGAAGAAGAAAATCATTTATTCATACCAGTGCACAAAATACATCACAAGACGAAAAACTAGAAAAAGTAGAAATAGTGCCAACTGTTACGAAAAATATGGGTATAGACTAGTCAGTAAACGCCAGATAATAACCGAGTGTCGAGTGTCTTACTAATGATTGGTGTAGTATCAATAGTTATACATGCTCGTATTGAATTGTTGCATTCATTAGCCTGTAATTGATAGATAGATGGCGTGTAAATGTACAATGTTTGTCAGGGTCGGCGAGCTAATTAACATCGTGCGAATGTTCCCAATCAGGGATCGAGTGGGCAAAGTAATTAAAGGAACATCTATTTCATTGCCACACTGAACATAGTCTTCGTTGTCGTATCCGACGTCGGTGAACTCAAGTTTTTCTCATGTATATGACTGGCAGTCTAACTTTGATATGAACAGCCGGTCACATTGGGTGCAGAATAGGTCGTCCCCGTAGAGCGAAAAGTCACCAAGTCGCAAAATGACCAAAATTGAGTTATGAATGTCATCAAAACCGCCTTTTTTTTCTGCAAATTTCAGTGTTATTGCTATGTCCATAGCAGTCATAGTTTTGATTTTAGAATATTGAAGAAATCGTTAAATTTATCTTTTACACTTTCCATGTAAGTGGAGAATTACCTAATTCACTTAGTTATTTTAAGTCTACATAAAATCATGGTATATCTGTACCTAAATCATCTTAGTAACCTTTTCCCTTAATATCTGAAGCCCATGGCTCAAGAGTATTATTTATTCTTCAACTCACTAAAATAACTTAATTATTTTCAAATTAAAACGTTTGATGTAAAATATCAGAGCGAAAATTAACTAAGTCCATTTTAATGATTTTTCAAGAAGCAGAAGCTGGGTGAAAAATCACGAAGTGCAGTCTAAAAATCATTAAGTAATAACTAAGGTACAAAATTTTAGGGATAAAATTAACTTTTTCTATTATCTCTGAAAACAATGCATTTCATTATATTTTTGCAATTTCAGGATAAAGTTTATAATACTGTCTATGAGATAACACAATAAAACCACGACTATCCTGTATCAAAAATGAGAAATATTTTTTAAATTATTTTTTATCTTTGAACCGTCATATCTCAAAATGAGAAAATTGCGACTTGGTGACTTTTCGCTCTACGGGGATGAGGTGTACACTATTATACGTATAATTATAGGCGGGCTTGGAACAGGTTTGATGTCGGTGGTGTTTTTCATTAAGAGCTAACAAACTATTTTCTTCAAATGTACTCGTATCTACCCCCTTACATACACAGCTCAGATAGGTTTTCGCAAGCATCTACTAGCGAGGGCTCAGTTGAGTGAGATACTACAATGGGCCAAGTTTTTTTTAAAACGACCTTGTATCGCAGAAATTGCCTACCTCTTTTTCACTTCTCACTCACGTTTCTGAGTTTAAGATGGACTTCGGAAGTCATCCATACGATGGTTGTGGCCACACCATCTCAGGTGATATTTCCCGTAACGCTTCCTTGCCAATCAAAATGGACAAAATAGAACAGAATGTTTTGCTTTCCCAAGTTGATGAACCACCTGGCGAATCATAATAATGCGCTAAAGGAAAAAAATGTGTCCACCTCAAATTTTTCTTAATAATAATTGTCAGAGTTTTTTAAATACGAAAAACGAAAACATAGGCGTAGGTAAAAAGTAGGCCGGACGGTGTAGAGACCTCTGAATAACGAGCCGACATTATTTATTCGCGGGCCTCTTCTGTTTTAATTCGGATTTATGTATGGACATAAGCCTCTTCTTTAATGTAAGCGAGGATTCCCACCCTTGACGTGGGGCCCTTGTACGCTCGTACCTTTATTTTGCATTACGCGCTTAATCTTACACTGAGATGATATACAACCATAAATAATGAATAATTAAAAATTTATTTAAAACAGATGTTTCATTTATTTGCGGAACTGGGATCCAGTCTATTAATTAGGTATTGAAAAACGATAAAATGATAGGATCATCATGATAATGATTATTTCAGCTGAAAGACGTCAACAACCGATTCAAATTCGGCCAAAACTCCCATTTAACTGGTACATTTACCTCCGTTTTTACTTCCGTGTCGTATAATGGGTTTAGATAAACCATATTGTGCGCATTATTTAGAAAAACACTTCTTTTGAGCAAAGCTGTGGCCTCACGCTGATTTTATTAAGCGCTTTCACAGCTTGATGCCTCACATAAAAGTGTTCAGGGCTAGAATACTTACATTTAATTTCTCGAGTCGGTTACGAAAATAACAGAATATTGAAGTACAAGGTGACCATGAGCAGTTTTTTTTTAATGTAATGTTTTTAAAAATCGACTTATTACTTTTAAGCTAGATCTTCCAGGCGCCTCATTCGGGAACGCTAAGTGATTCTGTAGCGACTCGTAAGCCAGATTTCTCATCTCGCTCTTACGCATTACGCGTCGTGCGGAAGAGTGGGATCAGAAATCTGGCTTATGAGTCGCTACAGAATCACTTAGCGTTCCCGAATGAGGCGCTAGATCAAATTACAGGAAATCCCGCAATATTAGGAACTTGTATGTCAAATATTATTATGATTACTGCTAGTATACAGATTATAGATATTTAAAAAAATATACTAGCAGAAATTTAAGTATAAATAAAACGGAAGACCACTAGTTGTAAGAATGAAATAAATGTAAAATTTCTTCCGGACGTGTCTCGATATACAAATAAGCTTTCACCCTTTCAACATTCCGTCAATAGCGAACAGTGTGCATTCAGAATTTTGGTAGCGACAGATGTAGCTAGTGAAAGGAGCTCTTAAACCTAAGTATATCTATTAGTTACGATTTAAATGTAGTTCCTGGCGAAGCGACGTATTTTACACTTCTGCGTGTTTTAGCCCGTGGCACCCGTCAATATCCAGAAGGTCGATCCAGTCAGATCAGAGCAAAGACAGACCGGGTCGCTTATTCGGAATAATTATTAAAGTTCTTAGATATTAGGTTAATATTTTCGAAACAATTATTTCTGGTAGCGCAAGATAGTTAAGAAAGCTGGTTAACGCTTGTCCAGAGAGTGTTCTTTTTAATAAATTTACTTTTAATGGGTTATCAAAACGAAATCATGTAAATAAGCAAATCGAGGGGACTGGGGCTATATGAACCGTGTGTAATATATAATTTAAAAGTAACGCCGGATACATCGCTTACCGTTCAAATTTCCATTTATTAATGCTACGTTTACTGACAAGTTGGATAAAGGGGGATCAGAGTTGCATCACTTCGAAATGATTTACTGTAAAAAGTGACAAACACCTGGTTCATAATTCCCATAAAAGTTTGAAAGCCATTGATATAACAATAGAACAATTTTAAACAATGTGGATTAATGCGATACCACTGCAACCGATACTATTTAATTATTTTAATGTGTTAACATAACAGAACCGCTTTCGGAATGTGTCTGTGGTCGATTCATTTGTCTCGCGTTCGAGTATAAACAAGTTTATTTTGCAATACAAAGTTTGTCATAATGTTTTATTTACATAATTATTATACTAACTTGGTTGAGGATGTTTCCTTCAGTTAAATATTTAAAATTGGTTCTTCTGTTAACTATGAAATAAAATAAAATAAACATTATAAAAGACAATGGCCTGGCCTTGCGCATGAGATGAACTCTCTTAGCATTATGGGCAATAAACAATTAGTAGTCAATTAATTTATTTAATTTAACTTTTATTCCGCATTCCATATTCGAACCTATATCTTATGACTCGCATTGTTTATTTTCTATTATTATTATTTATATTCTGCAAACATTTTTATTATTCCAAACTTATTTCTTTCTTTTTAACCACAGTACGCTGTCCCGAACAATCCACAGAAAACCAGCGCCATGCTAGCTGCATTGCTGAGTGGAGACCATTTCGGCTCACTTCACACTCGTGTCTATATTTTACCATTTATTACTAAGTTGTTGTGTTGATGCTTTCGCCGAATTCATCTTTTTCTATTCTATTCTATTATTAACAAAAAAAATGTAGTGCGTTGTAAAAATGAAAAGATTTCAAATGTGTTCCTTTACCAGAACAACAAGAATCAAGAAAATGCCTCGGAATACCCCGTCTGGGATTATATTCGTGAGCATACTCCATATTGAAAGTGATGAATATAGGGAAAGCTCCTGACTATTTATTAAGAAAATAGTACGTTAAATTATTGGTCTTGAAAATATTGTGTCATGTCAACCAAAACTATTTCAATACAATCGGTCGCTTTCGGGTTTGCACCTTTACTTAACAGAAGTTTTTCATACAAAAAGCGATAACGATTTCCACCCATTAAATGTTCACAAATTCTTGGTAGGTTGTCACTCAAAACAAAATCTAGGTGTAATTGTTTGAGTTTTTTCACTATAAGCAATAAATTCAGTTTAATTGTTGTTTCAGTATTCTCATACAATACTAATTTTGGCGATTATTTTACATTTTTGAACTTTAGTGATTATTCAAAAAAACGTAGGTTATTTTCTGACTGATAACTTATAAAAAAAATTCGAAATCGGTTAACATTTAAGGGGTAGAAATCGTTATCGCCTTCTGTATGAAAAGGGTGATTTTTGCCGTAGCTTCACAGTCCTCTTACACGTTTTATGTCTCTGGTTAAAATGAAACGCAATAAAAATTTAGCTTAAAGGGTTCTAGGTTTATCCTCCAAATCCTTTAATGGACGTTCAGAAATGTGTAAAAGGTGTAAGCTCACTGCGGCTTGCTCATGCATCAGAGAGCTGCTTTTACCATTTATGAACATACCTATAGGCACATACATGGGTTTCTCAGGCACGTTACCGTTTATCATTAAAAAATAGACGGTCAACATTTTTATTTAGCCATTGGTAATGTATAATTTTCAATAACTATGCTGAAGAATAATTTGCCATATTTTATCACAGAATAGAAATACGAGTAATTGAATTAAAAATAGAATGTTCTCTAATATTATAAAACATAAGAAATAATTTACATAATATAATAATAATAATAATAATCAGGGGACAATCTTTACGCAACTCGATCGATGGGTACAAGACGATGATAATACATACTTATGTAGATAAATAAATACTTAAATATATAGAAAACATCCAAGACACACCTCATCACACAAATATTTGCCCTTACTGGGATCGAACCGGGGACCACTAGCTTCGGAGGTACACTACCAACTAGGCAAACCATGTCGTCAATTAAATATAATATGTGTAGTGTATAATATATGTAATATTTACTTTATCTACGAAAAATAATTATGTTAGCTATGTCGCTGGCTTTGAATTAGCTTATAGACCACATAAAATGCAATTCAGAGTTTCAATACCAGTTTATTATTGAAAGCACATGGGTGTGAATCTCTAACATTTGCAGCGGCTGATCAGCGGATAAACAAAACTATTAATTTAAACTAAATAACAAAGTCATTCGGTCCAAATTTGAATGTGTACCTCAATGGCTGATCTTAGAGAATCACAAGGCTGGAAGTTCCATCTGTTGTCATATAAAACACGTATTTCGTAAAGCATGGTCTTCGTTAATTCATAATCTATGGCAGCGGTGGCCACGAAGGTCAGGTACCTCATTTCGACGAAACCCTCGTTAACGAAAACTTCATGGGCAAGCATCTGCGGTAAATACGTACTGAAAGTTACATCGCTCCTTTGTAACCGTTCGCCTAACTCACTCGCAGTCCAACCTTATTTTCCTCGTAAAAAGTTTTATTACCCAATATTTAATTACATTTATTTTCAAATTAAGTACGTATTTAAGAAAAGGTGTTGTTGACATTTGAATGCTAGTTACGTTTCTATTTTATACAGAGTCAACTATTTGCTTAAGCCGAATATCAGGTTGTATTTTCAAAACGTATTATGCATTCTATTAAATTCTTCTGCTAAAATAATGCTGCGCTAAGTGGATGCGTAATGTAAAAACCCGAGGCGAACCCTAAAGTTACATTACAAGTTTGTTAAATGTTTTTTGTAACTTTCAGATTAGGAGCTATTACATGATCAAAAGCGCACATAATAATCTAATAAATAACGGTCTATTCCTAACATTCGGAAAGTCATTCATTTAGATTTGATTTGATTTACTGAATTATACAGCAATTAGCAATGGTTATCTGCATAACTCCATGAAGAAGACTGCGCTACAAAATAAAATTGTAATAAAACTCTAACTCCACCCCGCCCATCCTATGAGGCATCGCAATGCACTACTTTGAACCTTAACTCAAAATGCAACGCCATTACTTGAATCGCTCCAGTCTAGCCCTGGCGGAGCGAAATACGATATTTTTCCTAATTTGGCCAGACGAATGGAAAATTTCATTCAAGGAGTCTAAAGAAAGGTTCTAGCGTGCTTGGGTGACTTAATTTACAAAGTTTTGTTTAGTAAATGTTTTGGAAGTTTCGATCATTAATTCTTAGAAAATAAGTAGAACGCAGGAGTACCACTTTAATGACAATTATAGTGGTACAAAAAAGTTAAAACCGCAAAGAAATTAAAATGTATGAGTGATGTAAACTATCAATCCTGCATCAGCAAAATATAAACGGCGCTTAAATGAAGTTCAACGAAACTTTAAAATCCAGAATACTTACATGAATTATAAACTATGTGGAGTGAGGTTAAGTGTAACAGGGCTGCTACAAAGAACTTCGCCTCTATTCGGGAACTTCCAAGCGATATTGTTGCAGCTCGCTAGCGAGATTCGGATCCCGCTCTTATGCATTACGCATCGTGCGGAAGAGTGAAGAGAATCTCGCTAGCGCGTTGCTACAATGTCGCTTGGACGTTCCCGAATAGAGGCCCTGACCGATCGAAATTTGGTATAAAAAAATCTAAAATATATAACTCGTACTATGTGGAACAGATAAGTCAGCCTACGCTCTTACGACGTAAGCGTGACGTCATAATACACCAAACCATTCATCAATTTATCGATAGTTACCATTACAATTGTGTTATAGAAGCAAGTTTATTAATTTTTTTATCACCGAAACAATATTGAAAGCAATATTAAAAAAAATCGGACAAGTGCGAGTTAAATTCGCGTGGAGAGGGTTCCGTGATTATATGAAATTTCCTATGTTATTTTAAACACCCTAGACTTCTTATAGGTTTTCCTGTAATCTATAGGTAAAGAACTATTTTCTGTATTTTTGTCAAACTTTTAGACCCAGTAGTTTCGGAGATAACGGGGGTATTAGTCAATTTTCGCCTATTTTCCTAAATAACTTCAAAACCATTTACCTTAAAATTATGAAAAAATATATACAAGGTCCTCATAGCAAGCCATTTCATTTGATATAACACACGCAATAATTTGCAAAACTTATATTTTTTTTTCTAATTAGCCCCCCAAAAGTGGCGCCCATGTTATTTACGTTACACGTCCGTGTTGCGGTCACCGACTTACATATGTGTACCAAAATTTCAACTCAATCGGTCGAGTAGTTTCGGAGCGAATTGGCTGTGACGGACGGACAGACAGGCAGACACACGAGTGATCCTATAAGGGTTCCGTTTTTTCCTTTTAAAGTACGGAAATCTAAAAAACTCTATCCCTATAATCTATTTCTTATTTGCCTAACAACTGAATACCAACTGATCAGATTTTCGTTTAAAAGTAGATGTTTCGTCGAAGCGTTATTTTGTCGAAAATTATAGGTGTGTATGGTAAATAATAAATATAATAATATTATTATCTTAGATACTAACGCATTGATCTAGCTACAAACCAGGATTCCCTGTTCCACAGGTACTAGACAAGGATTCCAATATTTATATAAATAAATACAGAAATATATAGATACCTACTCGTACTGATCATCCATAACTCTGCTCGGGTATATACATTCGTGCTCATCATACAAAAGTTTGCCCCTAGCAGGACTCGAACGTTATGTATGAATAAAAGGGATATCATTATCGGCGAGTCGGTCTACATCAGCTACAAGTAGGTATATCGCTAACATATTCGTGCTCACGTCCCGCGTTATCAGGCACACCCAGTCCCGGCCCGCGCCGCGTCAATTGTTTATTTCTACAAAATAATCTTCACAATTGTGCCAAGCTAAGTAAATAAATTGCCAAATAAAGTTTAATCCATCCTACATTTCTTAGCTGAAACAAAGAGCTAAAAATCCTACACAAAATACAAATAGAAGCATTATAAATAATGCAACTGTCACATAATAAAGGCCTTTAAGACCGTAGCGCGACTTTGTGTCATGAGGAGTAGCCGGACGCAAAATGTACGACACGAGTGTCTTAAAGGCTAATTATTATGATCAGTTGCATACATATTTTTTCTGTGAGCCAAGGGTTTAAGAATTATTATTGCCATGGTGATTAAAAAGTTCTATAATATTCATTATGAAATTGTTTTTGTTGTTGCCAACACAAACGTTCATTATTCAACAGTTATTACCATGGCGGCACTTCGGTCATATTAAGCATGGCACTGGCTCACTATTTAGAATATCATTACTAGCATCCGACCGAAGTTTCGTTTTCAGTTTCGGCAGGTTTCGGCAAAAAAAAAAACATTTTTCGGCCGAAAGAAAAAGTGCCGAAACTTACGCTACCCGTACTTTCGGATCTAGTTCGGCTCACCTCGGGTGCGCTCGGTTC
Source organism: Tortricodes alternella (assembly GCA_947859335.1). Classification (NCBI taxonomy): domain Eukaryota; kingdom Metazoa; phylum Arthropoda; class Insecta; order Lepidoptera; family Tortricidae; genus Tortricodes; species Tortricodes alternella. Next base: position 12,333,362 of record OX401970.1, read on the forward strand.
AGTCCGCAACAGTGTAGTTCGCCCGAGTTTGTTGGTTCTCAATTAGGCACTACTACCATAAATAGCTAGCTTTATTCAAAATATTCAATAGGAAAATTGTATTTCATGACTATCAACAAATTGGTCCCTTTTCCATGCACAATCAGAACTGTTTATTAATGTTAGAAAAATGTTACTTACTACCTATTGTTAATAATTGTTGTCTTTTTATATTTGACAAGTAAATAAAACAAGGACCATGACTTATGTATGATCCTAGGTTAGTAAATAGTATTTTCAGGCTCGCTGATTGTCCTTTGTTAAAATTTAAACTGAATATATATATCTTTTTTAAGCATTTATAAGTGAACTTGTTTATTTTATACTAACCACCAACTCAACTTACGAGTGGTTTATTGTTCATATGTCTAGAAATAACTGTCCACTGATATTTTAATCCATAATATTCAAAGATTTTAACACATTTATAAAAGTTTGGTTTCGGTTTCGGCCTAAACTAGAACCAAAACTGAACCTTTGGTTGCATGTTTCGATTGGACACTAATCATTACTCGACTGTTATAAGTAAATAACAGTACGCGATTAAAAGTAATAAGTGATGGTCGATTTTTCTTATTATTATTGTTAGTTTTAACTATCGCGATTAAAAACATATTTGTATCGAAACGGGACGTAACCGCCATAGTAAATTATTATTTTATTTCTTCTCCACTGAACGTCATTTCTACTCAGTACGTGAACTGGTTCAAATAAAGTAATGCAGAAATTTCAACCGGGAAGATGGATAAAGGTTATCGATTTCGTGGAATCTAGTGATCAGCAAGTGCAAACGTCGAGTATAACTTCGAATAAATCGACGGATATTGTTAGCGTGTGTGTCGAGTACCTATAGGTACTTATTATTCCGGATAAGTAGATAAAAACAAGACCAACTACGGGTAGTTGGAAATACACGCACGACTCGAAGATGCTGACACCCTTGTTTGCTCGTGACCACAGCCGTTTCAATACGGTCGAGACGTCGAGGTAACTGCCCTATCGGTGTTAAGATCCTTTTCACACATTATATTCTGTTTTTTAACCGACTTCATAAAAACCGACAGTCTCAATTCGACGCGTAGGTGTATTTATTCTTTTTTATATGTATGTTCACCGATTCGGAGATGGCTGGACCGATTTGCATGATTCTTTTCCTAATCAATAGGGTATACTTTCAAGTTAGTCCCGCTGTAGTTATAGTTGAGGTTTGATGAGAGGATCTATGAGGAATCGATGGAACTCCTCAAATATTAAAGGCACGCGTATAACAATTTTGATATTTTATTTTCTGTAATAACTCAAGCAGTTGCATTCCAAAAGCATTATTTAGTGAAGTGGAACTGATGAGGACCGGAACTCCTCAAGTTAGTAGCAAGTAAATGAGTTATATGCCTGATACTGTGTTCATTTACTTTTTTACTTTTCAAAGGGTTTTAGTGTCGGTTTTTTTATTTGTTTTTCCATCTATAAAGAACTGGCACTCATTAGTTAGTTCAATTAGGTATAACGCAGAAGAAAAGCAAATGAAAAAAAGACTTGTCTTTATTTTTAACCCGAAAACCGAAGGATGACGTTCTCAATTCGACGCATATATTTGTTTACTTTTTTAAGATAAAAGTAATACTTCCAGGTGACCTACGAAGTTAAAACTTGGTGTGCAGGGAAGTTATTGGACGTATAAGTATATATACGAAAAACCGGAAATCGTCACATTAAGGGTTGGTATAGAAAACAAAGTTGCGGCCAATTTCGAACATTATATATGGAACTGATGGATTAGAGAACTTTGATTTGTTATTACATACATACATACATATTATCACGCCCAAAATCCCTAATGGGGTGGGCAGAGCCACAAGACTCCTTGTGGCCACGTTTGATTAATTAGTCCTAAGATGGTATGATTTGTTGTTGAACGATATTACTTTAAATAAAATTAGGTTAGGTATTTAGAGAATTTAATAAGGTATTGGGTCCAATTCGAAACGGTGTCCGCTAAATTTAAGATTGCCTAAACTTAAAATAAGAAACGTCGAACTCGATTTTGTATAGCTCCAAGGTTCAAAATCGAGTCTAACGTTTCTTAGTTCAAATTTAGCGTCTTCTAAATTTAGAGAAAACACGTTCGAATTGACCCCATTATTTAAATAAAGAGAAAAAACAAGTATGACTTGACAAAAAATGTGATATTATATCAAAAATATAAATGTGAAAAAATGGCCAAGTTCGGTACCTACAGAAACATTAGGGGTTGTCGGTTTCGCCGATAAAAGAGTTGACATTTGAACGGGTGCCAAGGTCCTTAGGACTTTCTTAAATGATAACTTTAAAATTTTTCAAAGAAGGTTGATTATTTTCACTGATATTGAATTTAGAACTTGGCAAGTTTTATATCCATCAATAATTGTAAATTTTAACTATTAACAAAATAAATTCAACGCTCTTATTAAACTATGTTCTATAAAAGCAGATAGGTACTTTTGCAGTATTCTAAAGTCAGATTAAAACTTGCCAAATGCTAAATTCAATATCAGTGAAAATAACCAATTTTCTTTGAAATAATTTAAGAACGTTGTAGTACCGTTTAAAGCCTTTTTAATGCCGTCATCTTGGAAAGTACACCCCCATTTTCAGACTTTGGCTTATTTGTCGAAAACTATCGATTTTAATGGAACTTAATTTTAAGAGACAATTGAAGCTTATTAAATTTAAGACGCAAAATACTTAGAACTCCTTCTTGAAAGTTCCTGATTACTTGAGGCTTGAACTTGAATCAAGGTTTTTGTCTTCCCGTTGAAGTTTTTGTAAAAGGGAAGCTCTGTATCAAATAAAATGAAGTTATTGTGAAATGACGGCTCATTGAGTATTATAGTAATATATTTTACCCGACTGCGACCAAGCCAAAAGGAAGGGTTAGGATATTCAATTTTCTAAACAATGATTTGCATAAGTCTCTGTATCTAACCCCGCACATATTCGTATGCATACTGAATTTCATCTCTGTCGGTTGGATTTCAGCGTCATGTTATGGATGAGCTTGATGCTTCGGCGTCCGGCCTTAGTCTCCAATGGTGAATTGCATTACATACAATGCGATAGTGAAGCGATTGCAAACGCAGGGACAAATAAATGAAACTATTACGTTATACAAATATTGGATTCATCAAACGTTTTGTTTTTCTACCTGTGTTGTTCTACAAGCGGTTACAGTGTAAAATAGCCTATTTCCGCCTGATATCCGCTTAGACTTTAAACAAGTTCATTATGCAAAGTGGAGCCTAAAACAACTCTTTGTGAGCATAAAGTGTTATCAGCCGGGCCCACCCACAACGCCAAATTTAAAAAGGTCCCTTGAGCTATATGAGAGATTTTAATAAATTGGTTGTGATAATATAGCATTATTATTTGTCTTGTTTATTGGAACCACTTTCTCTGCCAAATTTTTGGATACATTTATTTTACGAGTACAAATAATTGTATCGAGTAAACCGTTATGCATCAACATTATAAAAGCTATCAGTTACCTACCAACATGTTGAAGAACAAGTAAATTATATGTTTAATATTAATTTTTGATTTTACGCTTTTAATTGGTATAGATTACATAAGTTTACGTTTTAATATGCTTAAATTTTGTTAAAGTACCGCTCTGCATAGTTTATTGGAAAAGCGAGGTTATAGGAAAGGTAAATAGAAATAACGATATTTAAATATTTAATACTGAAACGGCTTATATGTTTATGCTATACTATACTAGCTTTTTACGTCTTCTTTCGCTTGGAATTCGGTTATCGCTGTTCTCTCGGGATCTGTAAATTTTTTCGGGTAAAAAAGCAGCCTGTCACACAGGGATAGTGTAGCTTTCTATTAATGAAATATTTTTCAGATCAGCTCAGTAGTTCCAGAGATTACGCCGTACATACAAACACACAAACAAACAATTTTTCCCTGATTATAATATTAGTGTTGATATAGATGTTGATTTATCCTGTTCACGCTGTGTCCTGTTTATTTGACACCGGCTTGGTTATTCAAAGGGGTTTTGTTGCTAAAACTATCAAGTAAGTAGAGTTTATTAACGAGTTTTGTATTTAGGCTACCGCCTTCAAAATAAAATTAAAAAGTTCAAGCAAATCACGACTAAAATTTATTTGAACGAACTATGCAAAAAATGTAACTTAGCGACTTATACATAAAATCCACCGACGCATTCATAAATTAGTGTTAAAAAATGGCTCCTCGGCATAGCGTGAGATACGGCCGATATAACGGGCATGATGTACGCTGGATGGGAGTTGCGCGGTCAATATTGATATGCCTTTATGACCCATTTACCTTTTCGGGCGACGCATAACGCGGCACCGGCTCCGGCGGAATTCCGTCAGTGTACCGTTAAAAATTTACATTGCTTTTGAAAAGCTAACTTGTTTACATTGCCTACGCTGGTTGGACACTGCTATTTTCCTTCATTCGAACTGTAGTATCGTTGCAGTCAGCCAAAATAGTTGCCAGTCGAAACTTAAACTTCAACTACCCATTATGGACCGAGCGAGCGAAGCGAGCGAAGCGTCTCCGTTTCAGCTTGGGCAAAAATGCTTTCGTATGTCCAGCGGATGTCCGTCGGCTGTCCGGCGTCTGTCCATTTGTTTTCGTCTACAAATCGCAGTTCTCAACCGATTCTCGTGAAATTTTGAGAGCAGGTTCGATAATTAAATATATTTTTTTTGTCGATGCTGTCTTTAGAATTTTTTCAAAATGGCGGTAATATGGGAGATTTTGCAATTACACACTTATTTGCGGTGTTGGTAAACTGACCCGACCTATATCGATGTATGGGGATAACAGTTTTCCAACGGCAACGTTAAGTTTGTCGCGAGGTCTACAGCTCACGGTGCCTCTAGCATAACAACGTGTAGGTAAAATTTTACATTTAACATGGGCCTGAACGTATCAGCGGACATGTCTCAAAGTGAATGTGTCGCGTATAGCCCCTTTACCATTAGTCTTCTTCGTCTTGAAGGCTCTCGAACTATTTTAAAAGCATTCAGCACTTTAAATCTCTGAAAGTAAACTAGCTATGAAGAAGGATATAATGCAAGAGTTCTATTGAAAAGTTGAAGTATTTAAAAGTTAAACTGAGTGTTATGCATAAGATATAACTTTGAGCTTAGCTTTCCTGCTATAAAGGCAAAGAGGTTTTTTTTGCTAGCGGCTCTGTATGTCGACTTTAAATAATACTTAATATTTATATTCCTTACCAGACTTCGAATACAACTATTAGTCAGTGAATGAGATGACGCTCTTTATGTAGCAGTTTGATTCTTCTCAGAAGGACACGATCACACCACATTTCATGATTAAATTCTATTTTACGAGGAAAATGTTCATATAAAATAAATTTAAATACTATGTCGATCTAGATTGGACGCGGGCAGCGATCGCTCGCGGCTCCGACGATAAATCAACTCGACGCTTTATGTATAAAACGAAAAAAAGTCCAGAAAACTCGTTTATTTGTTTCAAACTATATTCGAGCGGTTCCGAAGCCTCTATTACTTTAATAAAAATCTTACCGAGGAATTGAAATTTCACATTTCGTCGCACTGGGCACTGTGGGGAGATGGAGGGGGCTTAGTTCCCGGGAAAATGGTTTAGCGAGGCTCTTGTAGTCTGGACATTTTTAATTAAATACAAATTTCATTGATATCTTGATTGTGTGTGTGTGTGTGTGTGTGTGTGTGTGTGTGTGTGTGTGCGTGTGCGTGTGCGTGTGTGTGTGTGTGTGTGTGTGTGTGTGTGTGTGTGTGTGTGTGTGTGTGTGTGTGTGTGTGTGTGTGTCTGTGTGTGTGTGTGTGTATATTTGTTTCGGTTCCTCCTCATATACAGTTGCTTTTAATTTCTGGAAGCTCGTAAGAATTTTCAAAGTTGGTGTCGGTTAAATACTTATAATAGTATATTATTATTTGTACCAATTGTTTTTGATAATGATCTCAATCACTAGAGTCTCCTGAAGTAAACCTTAGTTCTAAAACAGTTTCTTGAATAACAATAGTATTTGATTTGTAGAAACACTGGATAGTAGTTAGGAGGAACTTTCTATGTAATTATTTATTGATTATTTAATAAAACTATTTCGTAACAATACAAAATGAAAAAACCTAACGTATGCTCAAAAATCGTTTTGAACATTCCCTAAATATCCTATGACCTTAGGGCTACTAGGACCTCCAGAGTCTCAGGGTCTCAACCCCAAACGGCTCAAATAGACAGCCCCTGTTCAGGGCTGCGTATTTGCGCAGTTTGTGGGGCTCGGCCGAATTGGCAGCAGAGCTAGCCTTTACAGCGGTGCCATGAAGATGAAACGGCGCCAGTGTACCAGCACAAGTCACGTCCCAAACTAGGGGCCGTCCCATCTTCCAAGACCCAAGTGTCAAGTCGTCAGGCCTCTTGCCATCGACACGTGCGAGGCCAGTCGATTCTAAAACTGCTGGCGCTCCCGCGCTCGCTAGTGCCCAACCTATGACATCGTTTAGGCCGACATTGCGAGGGGTATGTCCGCGCTCCTGCTGCACGAAAGACCACGGTGGCTGAGCTGGTCGACTGGATCACCGCAGCGAAAGCGATGTGGGGTAACCCATGTCAATCCCAGGTGTAGGGCTACAGATAGGCGGAAAGTCGAATTATCGAGTAGCGCTCCTATCTGGAAAGACGGCAGAGCTTGAAGCCACTATTTTTTCAATAGTTTTTATTTACATTTTGTTGTGATTACTTTGCACGCGGCGTGGTCACAATTGATAGAAATATTGGCATAGCCTTCATGTTGCTTTATACCATCCGTGACAGCGAGACCTGCCAAGGGCTCCGGAATAATTAATAACAAGCGGTGTAATCCATTGAAAATTAATATTATTTTGCTGTCCAGTTACGGTGGACAAAATATGATAATATACAAAACGTTGTGTATTATTCGTATTTGTAAGAGCAATTAAGGCTTCCACATATCGAAAAGCGGAACGAAAGCGGAATGGGTCCGAAGCGGGCCCGCGTAAGTAGTGTCACAGGAACTACAAGTGAATGCGCGACTATCGATGCGCAGATTGCATTTTACCTCCTGTGACACCGCTTATGTGGGCCCGCTTCCGACCCGCTCAACTTCCGTTCCGCGCTTCGTTGTGTGGAAGCCTTTATTTTAAGCTTGCACCTTAACATCAGAATTTGCGATCGCGCGATATGATTTCCTTTGAATCTACTAATTATTTATATTAAAATATTATACCAATAAGTAGTCAGAAGTGCAAAACTTTACGGTTGCCTTGTGCACATAATAATATCGCAACATTAAATTTTCGACGGACGGGGATAGTTTTATGCTCTCAGTTTATAAAGTAAAAGGGGCGTTTGTGCATCATAAAGATCCGAGTTCGAAAATCCAATCAGATTATAGCAGTCATAGAATTTGTATAGCCGCTGGAGCACTGCATTCGAATCTCGTCACACGAGAAATGAATATCGACGTTGTACTGATAATTCGGTTCATGTTAAACTTAAAATAAAGTGTATATTTCAGCTGTGTCCCTTGACCTTCCCCTGTGTATATTGAAATAAGTAAAAAGCGGGAAGCTATCGATCACACCATGAAATATAATTTTACAATTAGCTATTCAGTGCACAGTGTCATAATTATGTAAATGTGGTTAGTATAAAAGTTAAAATTCTATCGTTCAAATGCCGTCCACGTACGATAATAGAAGCAGATGTCACGAAATGTCGCTACTCGCGCTTACAACTTTATTCCTGTAGGTTACAATCATCCCGTACTCCGCCGATATCCTGCATGCCCCGAGCGAACTTCCCGAGAGCAACCTATTGACACTCGAGTTTTAAGACGTCACACTTATTAAAAGTCAAATGTTACGCTGCGTTTTCGTGTTTATAAGAACAGGGTTTGGTTTCTATGCACAATACTCATTTTCATTTAAACATTTTAGTTGTATTTATCATTGGGTTTTTTGCAAATAGTTTACATACACACATACCAAGCATGACGCCCGAAATCGCTAATGGGGTGGGCAAAGCCACAAGACTACTTGTGGCCACGTTCGATTAATTAATTAGTCCTAAGATGGTATGATGAACCGTATGGTGACAGGTGATCAGCCCATCGCCCATACAGATAGTCCACCATGTTGGAGAGGACCCGTCCCTTAGTCGACTTTTACGACATGCCAGGATGATAAGCATCTGCACGCATTCTATGCTATTTCTTCACTCCCAGTGCAGCAGAGGAATCTAGTAAATAGTTTAGTTATATAGGTATATAAACAATATACTGTTTTTTATTACCTATTCGTTTCTGCTTTTATTATACTTATTACGTGCTTTCAATGAGAATTTGATTAGTATTTTCTAAAATAGTCTCATATTTTATGTGGTATTATATTTACACCCTTAATACCTACGCTTAAAAAGATCCGTATATATTATCTCGTTTTCTTAATTTGCATTGCGAATTCGGAAGTTTGAGATTGTTCCAAATGAATTTAAAGGAGGCTTTATTAAATAGACGTGACAAAGCTTGCATAAAATTAAAAACGGTTTTTGCTTTTAAAATACAAGCACACATTACGAAATCTATACAGGTACTTAATTGGAATTTTACATAGTAAAGTGAATAAATCTTGATCCTTTCAAAATCTGAATAGGTATTCAAATTTTGAAACGAACTTGTTCTTTTACCTATTCATATTATGAATACCTATTCATATTTAATAGTAGTTCTTGAACTACTTAGGTTATTTCATTTTTATAAGTTACAATGATTCAATTCATTGTTGGTTTTGTACTCCAATCATAGTTTAAATGCAAAAATATGGCAAATCGAGATTGCTTAAAATGATAATGAATTGTTCTTGATGATTCTAATTCAAAGTATTCTTCAGAAAATCATTTATTAACTTTGGAAGATTCTTGGGTAGGTATGTTAACCGACTTAAGAAAAGGGGTAGGTTATCTATTCGACCCGTGTATATTGTTTGTTATAATAATACCTAAGTATAAAAATTTCTAAACATATTACAGAGCATATTTTGAATAAGTTAATATTTTCATACAAATGTTCAAATGGCAACGCAAGCCAAAAGATAAATGGGATCTGTCACACAGATGGCTGGCCGCCTATCATAGTAGGTTACCCAAGAAAAATAATATTATGTTGTAAATATTGTTTTACACACTTAAGATGGTGAAAATGTTTGTCTAAAAAGACAAACAATTGTTTGATTTGTGTTGTGTGTGTATAAGTAAAGTTTTGCCGAGTTCTGCAACAGGTTTGATATTTTTTGAATTTATTTTATAATAAATTTATTTTTTCAAAGAAATGATCTTGCCTATTTTAACATAGCGAGCAAGCAAGTTGTTGATTCTTTTAAATAAAAACGAAACAATTAACGCGTCACGCGGTGTAGAATTATAAAACCAAGTGCATCCCGTCGGATGCTGTCACAAAACCACTCCTGTACACTTATTCTTACTCGTGGCTCCATTAAAAGGAGAGATGAGAAATAAGCAAATATGACATTAAATATTCGCAAGGCAGCTTTCCTTTCAATGGAAGTAAAACAACCTGGCTATTGAATTATTCCGAATACAATTACGCTGATGCATATTATTGCCAGGATTGAAATGAAATTTTACTGCAGTAGGTACGGTCTTCGCTTTGCTCATATTTATTAATATTGCTTTATTACATTCTGATATTTGGATATTGTGGCACAGTACAACTGGCATTGTGATAAAATTGTAAGTGATCATTTTATAAGGATCAAGTTGATCATTGTTTTTATTTATTTGAGACACTTGTTTTAGAGGTAGAACCTACGTTGAAAAATTCATATAAATTTGGACGAATAAAGATTCAACAAAAATCTGTAAAAACCTGTAAAACCTAAATTACCGGTTGAACCTTATAGGAATATAGAAAACGTAAATAAAAAACAAATTAAACATAAACAAACATCTTCTTTCTCCTAATGCTTTATCCCGTTTCCAACGAATTCAGAGTACGCTTTGTCCAGATCAGCCATGTGATTCTTTAACGTGCGCAGCGGCTGATCAGCGAGGAGGGAGACGTTCAAATTTAGACCGAATGACTTCGTGTTTACAGTCTAAATTAATATTGTCTTTTATCTGCTGATCAGCCGCTGTGCACTTTAGGGAATCACACCCCTGATCTGGTTATTACAGTGGAAAACAACTGTCATCTGAGCTCCGTAACCCTTTAGACAGGCAACCAGACTAATTGGCCTAGTTGCTAAAATATGCAGGTTTCCTCACAACACAGCTAACGATGTCTTTTCTCACATTCAGAGCATCGGTTACCGAAATTCACAGGTAAAACCTCATTGATACATGGCGGCTGCATGCCTTAGCCACTAGGCCACCGTTACTTTTAACGAAGCGCTAAAAATAAACAAATATAATTAATAACAATAAAAATAAAATCTGTTAACAAATTAATATTGAAATATTAAAAAGCTGGCTAAGGCTGTTTTAAGTAATTTGACACCGCTGTGTGATCCTGTGAAAACTCAAAATTAAAAATGATTATCGACATAAACAAAAAATAAAACAAAAACTTAACATCTTTAAATTACTTCACCTACCTTTTAAAACCGACACAGCATAAAATCACAGCACAAAACGTTCATTGTCACTTCAAAGTCATGGCCACGAAAGAATACAACCACTATTTTGTTACTCTCAACGTTTGCTACTGCGGTGAAAATTTATACAGGTGATATGAACATTGCTACGAGGTCGTAGCGGGCGCGCGGTATCGAGGGTTGCGAGAACTGGCTGCGGCGGCTGCGGACGTGGCTCTGAGCGCGGCTCAGACCCGCAGGGGCATTTATGCGAGTTGGGGTGGTAACGCGCACGCGTCCAAGACCCTGTTGCTTCACAGTGAGGCGCCCTCGGGATCATCGAGTTGTCGATGTATCGAGAGATATGATGTACCTTATTTATTTTTTTATTATTATAAAATTACGGCGCGGTGGCTTTTACCGTAGTCCTCACGACGATTCTTTTGATAATATGGCAGACGCTGGTTTCTTTTTCACCGAGACCGTAGTCAGCTGCATTGAGAAACACGAGTCGCGTTAAAGCGAAACGCTCTTGCGTAGTTTATCGAGAACCAATGCGTGTCTTACGTTTTAAAGAGCTATCCAAAGACAACCTATTCAAGGTTGTAGAATTTATAAAAAATAACATTTACCGTTAAAAGTAGAATAACCTGTGCAGGTATGTCGTTGTATAAAGAGATAGGAGTTTGCGAAAGTTATCCCTTGTTTTAATTTCACCGCTAATCAGATATTTTTAAGTGTTGTTGCTCTATAACAAGCATCTTAAACCTAGCGAATGTTACCAAAATATATCAACAAGAAGAATCAAACATGGTAATCACCAAACGTTTTCACAAAAAAGTATATCTAATTAAATATATTATAGCAACAAAGATATTAAGTTTATTGCTTAAAGATTACATTGTCGATATTTGCTTGACGCCCCATCACTAGGTGACCTCCTCTCACACCCTTACCACCTGTAACTCCCCACCACCCTATCGTTTAAACACTGACTTATCAAAAAACTTACGTTTAAGTTAGAGATGCCGTTACAAGTTTGCCGCAAGAGGCTCTCGGGTCTATATCAGAGTATCAACAAGACTACACTATTAATCGATCGGCTCACAATAATTGATTACGATGACAATAATGCCAAGGATATCCCATTAGCTCGTTTTAAGGGTTCCGTAGTCAAACTAGTAACCATTATAGTTTCGCCATCTATCCGTCGGTATGTCTGTACTATATCACAGTAAATTTTACTCAAAAACTATTTAAGTTAGCAAGCAGAAATGTACGGTTATTAATGTTTGTCACGTGCACAAAGTAAATAATAAATGTGAAACAAGAATGTGTACGGTAGCTCCAAAGGTAGGTAGTGCAGAGGTAAAAACATTTTTCATTCTGCAACCTCGAATGTGGTAGCATTGGATAGCTCTTTATTAACTACTAGCTTCTGCCCGCGACTTCGCTCGCGTGCGCTCTTTTTGACTTGATTTACAAATATGGAGATTTCGAACTGAAAACTTGTATTTATAAAAATAAAATGTAGCCTATTTTACTCAGGGATAGTGTAGCTTTCTATTAGTGAAAGAATTTTTGGTACTTCCGGGGATTTCCTGTATACAAACAATACAACCAACAGACAAATTTTACCTCTTTATAATATAATTATAGATTATGAGTATGTCCCAAGCAATTTTTAGATTGAGTATGGTTTAGGAAAAAATTAGCTCTAAAGGTGTCATTGGTTACGTGTCCCCACCCCTACCGCCAGAACTGTGAATTCCAAAAAACTGAAAAATATCTCAAATGATAGCTTATATAACGAAGTTAAAAGAAAAACTATCATGACTAACTAGTCTTCAAAGGCTAAGAGCTTGAGATAAAAAAGTGCAAGAGTTTTGGAAAGTTTCATACTTTGACATAAGTTTATATGCAGTGTGTAAAATGTAAATATACTACATTCACAGTCAGTTACCGGGACACCTGGCGCCGATGTGCATTCTGCATTATGGCTTTTGAAAGGCTTCATACTTTGACATAATAAGCTTATGGCATAGCTTATGAACCCTTTCCAAAACTCTTGCACTTTTTTGTCACGAGCTGTTCTTGTTCTACCTTATTTCACGAGTTACTAGCGTAGATATATTTTTATTGTTTTGGAGTTATAGCAGCTACATAACCCTACACTAAGCATGGGTCGACATGATTATATTTATAACAAATTGTTTCGTTTTAATTATCCAATGACAAATTCAGAATACCGGATATACTGGGATATACTGGTAGATTCAGACATGTAAAAGAGCCCAGGTGGTCTACTTGCAAAATAAATATTTTCATTTTCATTATAAATAAATGAATAAATAAATAAATCAGGGGCCAATCTTTACACAAATCGATCTAGTCCCAAAGTAAGCTCTAAAGGCTTGTGTTATGGGTACTAGACGACGATATGCATACTTATATAGAGAAATAAATACTTAAATACATAGAAAACATCCAAGATTCAGGAACAAACATTCGTGTTTATCACACAAATATTTTCCCTTACCGGGGATCGAACCCGGGACGCTAGCTTTGGAGGCAGGGTCACTAACAACTAGTCACTACCGCGTCGTCTATATATATGAAGTATATAGGTAAGCGTATATTATATATACATACTATAAGTCCATGACTCGGGTACAACGTTCGTGCTCTATACCTACGGAACTTGAACTTGTGACCTGCGGCACAGTAGGCAGTTGTACTATCACCGGCATCCAGTCATCTCATGGATAATTAGAAAAAAGCAGTGCACGCCCTTTTTATAACCAACCGTGTACGTGTTCTAGCAGGTAGGTAAGTTGAGCAAGTCTAAGAGATGCTGTTATATTATTGATTTTCAATCTCATTGCTGGCAGTCGTCATCGTTGTTTTGTTTCAGGGGAGTTCGCTTTAAACTAGCGATCTAAGTTCATGAATTTTTAAGATACTGTGTCGGATTGAATTTGCCGCCGTCCTTGTTCAAACAACATTTCCAACAATATGAATTGTTCTCTGTTATTATTTGGACTTGAAAATGTACCTTTATGTACCAAATTACGTTAAAAATTTCAAAATAGAATAATAAACGGACGATAATTCAGCAAATTATTTAGTTCATAAATTCAATGTTATGGGATAAACATTAAAAGTCATCTGACTTTCATGGCAATTACGTGGTATTTAAAAAAAATAGTAATACAATAACTAAAAGTGTACAGTGCCATATAAATCCCTGAATGTTTGTTTTATCTACGTACATATTAATTGTGATAGCGACAAGCTTCATTCTGAAAGGCGAGACTCCGCCTCAGCTGAACCCTGCGGCTGTACCTAATTAACCACGAACATTATCATAACGATGGTTCTTAGCGAACTTTTAAAACCACAACTGTTTATTCCCGCATTAAAAACTCTCCTAATCCTATTAAATAAAAAATAAAACAGAGTATACAGCAACAAATTTTAAAGTCGGTGGCGCAAGCTCGGAACTGCCTCGTCCCGAAGCGCAACTTTTCTAATATATTAAAAATTTCCCGTACAAACATGCTGCATTAAAGTCGAAAGCATCTAGAAAGTTGTTTAAATACTTACCTACATACGAGAAAATTTATTGACCCATTTTGATATCGTGTTTCCAAATCGATATTTCCGAAGGACAAAGCGTATTTTCCAGATACAAGAACGGGTGATAATTACTTATTCCCGTGTTGTAATAAAGTTTCAATAGTTTCTTTGTAACATCGTCCTTTACGCAATTAAAAGGTTGAAAAATTATACACTCATAAATATAATTATAAAATAGGCTACAATCTTTAATATTACTATTATTTTTACGGAACGAATGCAACACACAGACACTCGACGCCAATGGGCAGACGCTTATTAATAAGAATAATAATAATAAGTGTTAATTTTAAGGTTCAGTAATATAAAGTTATAAAAGGGAACCCTTGTGGTGAAACTTCGTTGTCATTGTCCGTCCATCCGTCTGTATGTCACAACCGTGTATCGCATTTGCTTATGTTATGAAGTAGAAATTTAGATTAGTTATAGAACCTGCGTGCACAATATTAAATGTTTTTAATTATACCAAAAACGGGATCTTGTATGTCGAATTTTAAAACTCGAATAATAGGGCTAAGAGGCTGAAAGGGCTAAAAGGGCTAGAGGGCTATGTTTAAACATCCTAAAACAAATAATTATCAAAAATAACAATAAAGAAAACTGCCCCCCACTTGTTCGAAATTTGCCAGCTAATTCGATATACCTATATATTTCGCTATTATGACTGAAAGTTATGTAGGTATGTTAGGTACTCGTAGACAGGAAAAAGACAATGAAGTTCCAAATATTAATTATAGTATTGAAAAATTTAATAAAATGCATAAAGAGCTTACAGAAATTATTATTAACATACATACACACATACATATTATCACGCCCGAAATCCCTAATGGGGTGGGCAGAGCCACAAGACTACTTGTGGCCACGTTCGATTAATTAGTCCTAAGATGGTATGATGAACCGTATGGTGACAGGGGATCAGCCCATCGCCCATACAGATAGTCCACCATGTTGGAGAGGACCCGTCCCTTAGTCGCCCCTTATTATTAACTGGTGAGTTCAACTCGCATGCTGATCCTGTTCTTTTATTGAATGTGCTAAGTTAAGAGGATTGTGAACCAACGGCAAAAATCACCCTTTTCATATAAAAGGCGCTTACGATTTCCGCCAATTTTTCATAGGTTGTCAGTCAGAACAAAATCTAGGTCTATACGTTTTTTGAATATTGATTTAATATCAAGAAAGTAAGTAAAAATAAGTTTTGTATGACAATAACAGAACGTATAGACCTAGATTATGTTCTGACTGACATATCAAAAAGTCGTCAACATTAGTTAGATTTAAAGGGTGGAAATCGTTACCGCCTTTTGTATGAAAAGCCGTAGGTTCACACTCATCTTAAGGTTTTCAGGTTCATCAAGTTGGATTACGATTTTTGCTCTCGCCGGCTGAATACTTGTCAATAATATTCATATACGTGCACTTTATTGAATCTGAATATCGGAGATCGTTTAATAATGTTTTTTTTTTTCAATATACCTATTTAATAAAACATTTTAATATGAAATCTCTTTTCCATTTCAAATACGTTTTCGTCGGATTGGATTTTATTTCCTGTAGAGACGAGATACTGATCTTTATCAATAAAACTCATTTAATTTTCTCGATAAATATATCACAGGATGGATGGTCTTGTTAAAGAAAATAAAAACCGATCAAGTGCGAGTCTGACTCGCGCGCCGAGGGTACAGTGCTTTGCTATGAAAAACAGACAGTATCATTTACGTACCAACCTAAAAATAAAAAAAAATTGCTTTTAATAACCGGGTAACTATATGAAATCTACCAATGGAACAACACAAGGAATAACTTTCACAAGCCCGTCTCTCTATGCAACCGTCGATTGTGGTACGACCTTGCAAAGGTTATTCCATTTTATTTCGAATTCACTAAAACCATAAATATTTTATTATTATATATATATATATTGGTTTCTCGGAAGCAGCTCTAACGATTTGGATGAAATTTTGTATTTAGCTAATGTTTTACTTTCTATGTTTATCAATAGGTTAGGTGTCATCCCTGAGAAAGAAAGAAAGAAAGACGCTGAGCGAAGCTCGGTTGCTCAGGTACTCTGGCGCGAATAAGGCGAACAATAAACCTTTCTAAAACGGCCATAAAAAAATATTCTTGCCGAAGATCAGTTGAACGTGAATGCGATTTTGTTAACTTTAAATACATATTTAATATTCTTTATTTTATATTTTGATTAATCAGTGGTAGAACACCTAAAAGGTCCGTAGGGGTCTGATTAGTTGTCTTACTGAAATATTCGGGGTCTATTTGTACTTATCTAAAAAATATCAGTTATTATTTCTAAAGTTAGTTTTTTTCCTTTTTTTTAAACCCAGCCAGTTTTCACAGATCTATAAAATGTTTAGACTTATTTTGTATTATTCCATGGATCTATGTCTCAACTATCACTTCATTATAAAATATAAAATAAAAATACAAATCGTGCACAGACTTTTCACCAAGTACCGGATAATGACATTATACTCTTTATACTTATATCAAATTATTATGTTCACGCGTAAAAATATTTCAAGTTTTGATCGTATGGGAATGGCAGGTAAGACAACCCAGAATACAGGCCGCCTGCGCACAGTGCCTCACCGCATGGTACTTGCAAATAAAAATCCACTCGTCATCGGTCCCACTTTTACAAACACCTACCCACCGATTTAAAAAATGAAACAAATGAGGAATCATTTACTCGTCAATTGAAAAACCTTTTGTTGAATAATGCATTTTACTTGGATAAGGAATTTATTGACACTAAATTGTAATTCGTTAATTAATTTAGAATTTTAATATGTTATTATTTTATTTAATGACATTTTATCATTTTCATGTCATGACATTTAATTATATTGGCAGATATTTTATGGAATGAAAAATAATGTTTTCTATTCTAATCATAGCTTTATAATAGTTCACCTGTTATTAATTTTAATTTTTATTGTATTTCTAATTTATTGCTGACGATCTCAAACTAAATTCTTATACCTTGACATGCGCAATTTATAATGTGATTCTATTTTGAGAAATAAATTACCTAAATCTAAAGCTAAACCTAATAATACCTTATAATTTAATTAAATGCCAAAATTAAGTGTTACATTTTACAATGACCTGGCACAAATTGGAATGAGACACGGCCAATGCTTGTCTAAACTCCACGAGCTCGATGCGCTTCCGCACGATTTGCCGCTGATTGCCTCCGCCAACAAAAAAAAACAATTCGTTGGAAGGGTCTTCTTTCCCTACTCGAATTCCATCGCTTCGTGTATTTTCTGAAAACACTCTCACGGCTATGACCATATTTTTACTTTTTAGGGTTCTGTACCTAAGAGGTCAAAAAGGACAAATGCGGGGACTTCATATGTGTCTACTGTTATGAACTTGTTTGGAATAGGTTAGAACTTAATTCTGTGCTTCCATATATTTGAGGAATAATAATAAAAAGTGCATTTTAAATTTTACTGAAAAAAGGGGCCAAGGAAGTGGGTGGAAGTTTGAAAGCCAAGCAGGAAAGCAAAGCAAAGCAATGACTTCGGTTAAGCATTACAAAACTATTTATTACGTCGGCATTTTGTTTAATAATTTTTAACAAAAATGGGCAGGAAATAAACAGTGTCCTCCAATCATTATGCTCCATCAATTACCTCCGAAACCTGCCAACCTAAAAATCTCAAATTATTCATCCTGAAAGGAACATAAATATAATTTACAGGAAAAATAAAATGAAGTTCCACATATTCATGGTTTTCGAGAAAACCCAATAAACCAAATATCATTTGCAAAGTCGTATCATACTCGACGGTTGCATAGCAGTGGCCAAGCGTCAAATATTTCCTAAGGGAAGCCGGAAGAATTAAAACCGTACGTGCGAGTCTGACATTTAGTAAGAGTGACATGGACTTCACTGACATGCTAGCCGTAGCTTTCTAGTTTGGTAAAGCCGTCAGGAATCGGCTTGTTGGCAGGCTTCGCCACTGTTACATAGAGATAGCAGCTTAAGTAAGTTATTCTATGTTAAAAAAATAAAAAAATATAATAGATAAGTATATTATGTTTTAAATGGTGACCCGGTTATTTAAAGTGTTTTTTTTTTAATTTGTAGTATTCTGTACCTAACAGATACTGTCTGTTATTCATAGGTGCATATTGTTTATTATTTTAGTACTTACTGGTGTAAATGTAAAAAAAATATCATTTTCCAACCAGCCATGTCGAAAATCGTTAGGGCATCGGCACCAATAAAAATGCCCTCCCCACAATTTGTGGAGGCGACTCGGTGCACGAATCTCGCCTACACACACTAATTTAGGAGTCAGTATAGTAATATAATAGAAGTTGATACATTTTGAGAAGAAAGAAGAATAAGAATAGCGAGAGTTAAGTTCACTCAACACCTTCAATTTTACTTCGACCATATTTTTATTTTATACAAGCTTTTACCCGCAACTTCGTCTGCGTGGTAATGTGTCTTAATAATTATAATGAATTTTTATTTTACTGATTTTATCAATTTAGGTTTTTCCCTCTAATTACGGGCTTTCATCAGGCATGCACAATCTAATCAATTAAATTTCCATCCCATATCTAATCCTTTTAGGGATCGATTTTCTCTAAAGTAAGTAAGTTATCAGTGGCGCAGCCTGCCTACAAGCCGATTCCTGACGGCTTTACCAAGCTAGAAAGCTACGGCTAACTGTCAGTAAAGTCAATGCTACTCTAACTAAATTTCAGACTCGAACGTACGGTTCTAATTCTTTCAGCTTTCCTTAGGAAATATTTGACGCTTCACTACTGTAAGTTATGTCCTTCCTCAGGGCTCAAGGTGCGGTTCAGCGGTTTAACCGTGAAAGCGTAATAGATAGATATACAGACTGACAAAAAGACAAACAGACAGACTACTTCGGTGTTTATAATATTAGTATGGATTAACTGCAATGAGGTTAGATTTTATTACGTTATTTAACTCGTCTAGTATTCTATTATTAAATTGCAATTAAACTCCATTAACAACATTAGGTGTGTATTGTTAAAGTCCCATCGAATGTTCTCTACTTTTCGTACCGCGTAGCATCAGGCGAGCAATTTGGGGTAAATGCGACGAAAGTTGTCACATTACCACCCTAAATTACCCGGGATGGTCAAAATGCCTTCCAGTAATATTTTTAAGGGAAAATCTTTTTGCAATTTATGTCGGGCATGTACCTACGTACCGTTACCATTACAATGATATTTTTTTCCATTTTCAATAAAGACTGTTTATACATCGTATAATTATTAAATGTGCAATCTTTGTATATATACATATTACACAATGTATAAATATGTAAGTACGTAATAGTAAGGTTGTAAATGGTTACCTAGTTGTTAAAAGCTATTTTTCTCATTTTTAGGGTTCCATACCTCAAAGATACTGTCTGTTTTTCATAGGGGACCATCGGCGCGCGAGTCAAACTCGCATTTGGCCGGCTTTTTTCACTTCTCTGGTTCGACCCAGCAACCCTTGTAAGTGCCCTCCCCAAACCAAAATGTCGGCAAGGTGTTTGAATTCGTTCATAAGCAGTGATCGTACTTTTTCCAGCATTCTTGGTGCGATGACGTCAAATGACACACGACAGCGACCTAGAGTTGTCGACGTGTATAATATGATTGACGTTTAAAATTATGTAATATTAGGTATGTTGTCATTGAAAATGAAATGCTATTTTTTTTTACTTAATCAGTTATTATAATTGCGTATAACATTTATTACTGTAACCCAAAATTCCTCAAATTTTTCGGAGGGTATGCTGAAGATTAGTGTTCGTAATTTCGATTGCCCTGTCAAACAACAGCAACCAGCTTGTTTATTTTCTGTAAAAAAAATATTTTAATTTTATTGGTTCTTGGTTCAAACAATTTAATATTGGGCACTACTGACAACCCTAGCACTGCACCAAAAATGCTGGAAAAAGTACGATCACTGTCCATAAGTATGTTATTTCTGTACTAATATTATGCAGAAATCATGCAAATTACTCAGAAATGGTGATAAAAATGTTGAGCAATTCAGATTGTTCACAAGATTCCATCAGTGCCGTTTAAAGCAGTGCGTGTGAGCAATAATCGTTCTAAATGAAATGTGCATTAATCTGTAATGCGCTTTATCTCGCGCCAAAGGCACTATTTGCTATGCGAGGGGGACTCTCTTAATTTCCGTCGCAGGAAGCATATTACAGCGAAAATAAATGAGAAAACGAATTAAACGTTCGCTGAATATTTAGATGTTGCATTGAACGGGTTTAGTGCAAGGCCTCTATTGTACATTGCGATATGGCAAATTATTTTGTTAGCATAATAGCTCTTAGCTTACTTATTAACTTGACAGCAAAAATAGGTGCCATTGCCTTCAAGCACTATAGGTATATTTAGTTGTCCATTAAGCTGTCATTATACTTTATAGCACACGCAGACACACAGTTCAGTGTCTCTCTCAGCTCTAACGTGTGCAGCGGCTGATCAGCGACTAAATGAAGCTATTAATTTAGACTGTAAGTACAAAGGCATTCGATCTAAATTTGAATGAGTCCGTCATCGCCGATCGCCTTATTAATAACAATATAGAAACCAAGTCCGCGCGCATAATTTGAAGCACTCAAATTGGAGCCATTTCTGGCTCCAAACGCCGTACGACGGAGCGTCAAATGTCAAAGCGCACAGAATGCATCTCGCGAGAAAATAATCACTATGACGATTTGTGCGGTTAAGTTGTGCCACAACACTTCTGAAAAACAAAATAAGTGTAATAACATCACTTTTGACAGGTAAGCTTTAAAAATTTCTTAGTATTTTACTTTTTAAACGCTGAAAATACTAATGTTTTATTTCAATGCGCAGTGTTACCCTATAATGAAAATATTTTCCCATTTCAACTGACTTTACTGCTTCGACTTACACAGTTTATTAAACAGTTGCTACACATATTGTATGTATGTGACACACACTCTATATGAAAGTGCATGAGGAATTTAACCGTATCATATACCTGAAATTGTGTTAGTTGAAAAATGAGAAGTCTAAATGAACTTTATTTCCACTCCTGTTAAAATTTTACTGTAAACATTTGATGAATATATAAATAATTTGGTATGTACTCGTAATCAACAATACAACGAATAAAAAATGGTAGATTTTACAACTACCACTGGTAGGTTTCCCTACTTTCGGGGTAAATGTGATTCCGCTAGCAATATTATTTGTGCACCTGTGTGTGCATCGTCATGGTAACCACGAGTTGATTACTCCAAATGAATCCATTTTGTGATTCAGTTTTGACGGGTCGGCGGTTTGACACATTCCTTCTATATTGTTATTATTCAAATGTAAGGGCATCACATGGCAGTTAGTTATTTACCGCCATTATGACCGATGTAGCCGTTGTGAACATTACACTCAAAACGACCCGACCGAGACAAAGAGACCTGTTGCTCCGATATTGTCATTTTTGTTACCATCTTTATTTCCCACCCCTCGGGGCCTTTGGGGCTTGCCTTAGACGAAACGCCTTGTTATATTATCGGCCTGATACCATTTATTTGTATAGCTGTATAGTTGTTTCAATGGTATTTGATGTATTTTTCCTTCAAATATTTAAATCAATATACAGCCAACAATACAATTATTTACCTTTCCAAAGAAATGTAAACGAATTGGTTTTGCTACAGTAGAAACCGTTTGATATCAGTACACTACAGTATAAGATGCAACAATAGTAGATTATTGCACCAAGCAGAAAGTGATTCATTATTGCGCTGAGTGTTAGTTTGGAGCCCGAACGCAAGTGAGCGAAATGAGCTACAGGCCCCATCGTCGCCGTGTCGCCGTTTATAATATGTGTGTAGATGAAGTTATGTATGCAACTCTGCATAATTTCGCCTTAAAACACACGTGCGATCTTATTGTGAAACTCGCAAAGCTCGTTTCATAAAACCGCACTAGTGTTTCAAGGCCTATCATTATGCAACCGTTGCATAAACTACTATTGTATGCAACTTTATTGCTATAGAGCAAATAAGGGCTGCTTTGTGCTGAGTGTTTAAGGCCATAGTTATGAAATTAAGTCATAGTTGGAAGAAAAATATTTAGGATTGTGTTGTATCTTGTATTGTATAGTGCACCGATATCAAAGGGTTTTTACTATCACTAACAAACGGTTTATATTTCTCAGAAAAGATAATTGCAAAATAATTGCAAATAGTTTGATTAAAATCAAAACCCCCCTGTTCCCTAACAAAATGAACAGAATAACCTGGTACTAGCGTATGGAATATTAATGATATCAAATCGGAGTTTGTAGTAAAATCAATGGCTTTATTCTAAGTGATGACATTAATATAATATTGACCGAAAATAGACAATGGATTGATTATCTACTGACACTTATGGGAGAAAACCCGGAACTATGCAAATGTATTATAAATATGTGCTTACTTAAATTATAACTTGTTAAATATTTAGGGCGGCTTGTACCAAAATCATAAATATGATAAAAAACCGGCCAAGTGCGGGTCGGACTCGCGCACGAAGGGTTCCGTACCATTATCTACAAAAACGGCAAAACATTTGTTGTATGGGAGCCCCCTTAAATATTTATTTTATTCTGTTTTTTTAGTTTTTGTTGTTATAGCGGCAACAGAAATACATCATCTGTGAAAATTTCAACTGTCTATCACGGTTCATGAGATACAGCCTGGTGACAGACGGACGGACGGACGTACGGACAGACGGACAGCGGAGCCTTACTAATAGGGTCCCGTTTTTACCCTTCGGGTACAGAACCCTAAAACGTTAAATTGTGCTTAACTACTGAAAGTTCCATACATTTTGAAAGATCTTAAGCGCATTTAACGATTTAAATATGTTAAGATTTTGGTACAAGCGGGCCATAAAGTGCAGTTACACGAGTAACTTTTGACGGCAATTTAGAGCCGGCAACTATAGCTGTCATACTCTAACTTTGTACGTTAGAGGAAGATGCCTATAGTTGCCGGGCACACATTGCCGTGGATATGTAGCTCGTATAAATGCACTTTTAAATTGAGTGACGACAACGGCACATAAACTCTGTTTGATTTTCGCCCGCTACTAGGTTGCAAAAAATGATTGTTTAAAATATAATGAATAAATAACAAAAGTAATCTTTATGAACCATTAAATAATGCACCAACTGATGAACCTGCTTACCCTTGCCCCTTAACGAGTATTAGGTAAAAAATAACACGTGCATACCCCTATGAGGGCACAATGGTATAAGTACAAATGTAGCTTCACGCATAATAAATATTATTGATTCACACACCGCTGACCGATACATTAATCCGGCATATAATTCCATCTCGTGTACAAACATATTGCTTCTGGGGTGGTAAAAACTCAACAAGGGCGAGATCATGTTGCTTGTGCTAGAAATAAATTCAGTGTATTATCGGATCAGATTATTTTTACCCGACTGCACCGAAGCGCAATTGAGGGTTATGATTTTCACGTGTATGTGTGTATTTGATTAGGCATGTAGGCTACCACCCAGAGCACAAATATATATTAACATACCTACTCAAGAAATATAGCCATCATTAATAAATATAAAAATCTTTGTGTTCCATATTTTACGAGTATATATCATAATCCGCTCTTATTTATTTTAAAATCTCTGAATTAAAAATTGTTCTTTTCTGGCAATAAAATAAAAATAAGTCTCACAATTTTTGTGTTCTTCAATTACTGATTCAGCGAATAATATTTTTATATTTATTTGTTACATCATTTAATGTGACCAAGCCCTTATGTTGGCTCAATCATTGAATGGCGCACCCTAGCGGCGGTGTAGCAATATTTAATGTTTTTATTTTGCAATAAAAGCAGCGACTGCAGCTGCGGCGCATTAGGTCTGCGTGTATGCGACTACACTATTTTGCCTTTAATAGTATAGTTATTTACGGTACCTAAACATTGGGACATACAATACTCGAACATTTTTCTTGCGTTTTTTTATAAAGCATGAAAAGTGTTCTATTTTTCATCAGAATGTTGCAATAAAAAATACCTTAAAAATCGGTTGATTTTAGACGACTTCTGTTTTGTCGTCTAAAATGTGTAAATACGCTTACTATGTTCTAAAATGTAGCCTATAGTTTATACTTAATAGTTCAACAACAAATACGAATAAAAATATTCATTGTCAATGAGTTGAAAAATAATAATTCGAATCCTCATTACAAGGAAACCGGAATACGGTCCAAGGCAGGCGATATCGACCTGATAAGCAAGCGAAATACGAAAGTATGGAAACTAATGTGTGCGAGACTAACTCGCATTTCACCAGTTTTATTAAAAGAGGCAATTATATTTTAAACATTACATTGTTATTGGACTTATCAATAAGTTGGCGATAGATATCGCGGACGGGTCGGGCAGGGCGTCGGTACCTATTTTCACTTAGTATTATTTGATGCGGTAACGGAGCTTTGTCGGACCCTCCGCGGTATGCCAAAGATGGGGGCGCACGCTGGGGATGTGGCTTCGTGTGCAGCGCGGCTTGCTGGGTTTTAGTTTTTATTAAAATAACATGGCTTATTGTGACAGCCAAATTTATATTCCAATATAAGTTTTTGTGGCGTCCTATCCGATTGAACTATACATACGCTTTTTAAGCATAGGTCCTACCCGGCGAATTTCGCTGTTTTCAAATCGTATAAAGTATACTTAGCGTTGTGCAAGAATCTTGAAAAAAATATGTATTGTAGTATGGAATCTATTCTTTATTCTCGTCCACTGGAATCTTGAAAAAAGTGATAAATCAAGAGCAAAAAACAAAAACCGTAAACCCTTTTTTTTTCAAACCAAAATCCGTAATGGCTCCCTTATACATGAAACTTTTACTAATCAGAAGACAATAATGTACACTATAAATTCATCCACCGGTTTTTTGTGGTAGTAGGTATGTGAGTAAATTATACTATTCACTGCGGCGCGTTAACTATGGCAAGTGGGAAAGGACCGAGTTGGAACGCTCAAGGTCATCGGCGTGGGGTACGCCCTTAAAAAGGAAATAAGAACACGATTACAAGCTATTGAAATGCAGTGCTAACGTCGCAAGCTATAAGCTCTTGTTTTAAAAATATCATCTACTTTAACTAATAATTCTAAGATCATGATTGTAAACTGAGGATATTAAAGAAAAACCGGCCGGAGAGGGTTCCGTTCCATACATGATAAACTGAAATTTCCTATGTTACTTTAAATACCATAGACTTCTTATAGGTTTTCCTGTAATCTATAGGTGAAGAACTATTTTCTGTATTTTTTTCAAAATTTTAGGCCCGGTAGTAGGAGATAAGGGGGGGGGGATGGTCAATTTTCACCTATTTTCCTAAATAACTTCTAAACTATTTTACGTAAAATTTAAAAAATAAATACTTTTAAGATCCTCACAATAAGCCCTTTCATTTGATATGTCACACGATTTCAGTTGCACAACTTTTTTTTTAGTTTTCTAATTTATCCCCCAAAAGTGGGCCCCATGTTCAAAATTAATAAATTTACGTTACGCATCCCTGTTGCGGCGTATTTACATACGTATACCAAATTTCAAATCAATCGGTCCAGTAGTTTCGGAGCAAATTGGCTGTGACAGACGGACAGACAGACAGACAGACAGACAGACAGACAGACAGACAGACAGACAGACACACGAGTGATCCTATTAGGGTTCCTTTCTTCCTTTTGAGGTACGGAACCCTAAAAATTACGTTATTTGGAAGTAGACAATCATTTAGAACAATTACGCATGAAATCTTGGTGTAAACGTTTTGCTTATCCTAAATTCAACTTCTTGTATCTTGATTGTAGATTGTAAATATCAAACTAAATCAAACTGTTTTCGCCAGAAAGTACTACATTCGTCCAGAAAAGAAGTACTGGTTTTCCCCCAATTATGCTTTCTTTACACTTGACTTGATTGGTTTTTTACATTGAAATTAAGAAGCTACAGTTTTTTAACTTAATTATTATTTAAATGAATTTTGTCAACTTTGCATCAAATAAAAAATATTTATTATAATTAATATTAAATCATTGTTGATGATTTTTGATAAAATAATAAGGAGACATTATTCGGTCAAGTATTTTACTTTTTGCTCCGAAAAACATTTTTTGAGAGCCATTTTCGATTTTAATAAGATCTTTTTTTTTCTGTGTACATGTTAGCTTACTCGTAACCCATAAAGATACAACGAGACAGTCCTGCGATGCATCCGAAAATCGCAAGCGCTTATGAAGATGGTCAAACAGCGCGAAAAAATGTACCTAAGAGAAAAATATTCATTCGAAATGGAGATACATACAATATGGATGATTCCTAAGTAAAAAAAAAGTAATTCTAATTAGTCCGTCAGTTAGATTATCAAAAAAGATTGGACACGTATTTTTTACTGTATCAAATCAATCAAAATTGACAACACGCATCAAAGTTCGGAAGTGGGGGCTAATGACGTCACTTAATGGTAAAAAGTGTACAAAGTCGTGACGTCACGCGGAACTTCAACGCACTATATCTTCGTCATTTTTTGTTTAATTGACAAAAGAAAAAAAATGTGTTCAATATTTTTCTATAATGTTAAAGACTAATTAGTTTTTTTTAGGAAACTAGCCCATTCAAGCTGACGCTGGTGACTACATTCACTTCAATTCTTTTGATACTCGTGCCACTCGAATAGATGAGCAGAACTATCAGAAGTCTTTTACATTTACATTGTTATCATTGGGGAGCATTAAACTCCCGAACACCTGAGCCAAGCCACGTTATATAAGTTATGGCAGTCTTTAAAAGGGCAAAGAACTATTTCTATAGATTGTACGGGAAGATTAATGACCCCCTTGGCATGAGGGTGCCTCTAGATTGCAATCTAGCTGTAAATTTATTTTATCTGAACTCCAATTGAAATTATTAACAAAGAAATA
The DNA here is from genome assembly GCA_947859335.1 of Tortricodes alternella. NCBI lineage: Eukaryota > Metazoa > Arthropoda > Insecta > Lepidoptera > Tortricidae > Tortricodes > Tortricodes alternella. The sequence continues at coordinate 12,360,697 of OX401970.1, forward strand.
TTTAAACTGTTTCTTAAAATAAAGCTTTTGATCAATTATAATTTTTGGCCACTGTAGACTATATTTATGGGAAGACTAACACGAGTTGAAAGGTGACGGCTTGCTGATTTGTTAGTTGGATTCCGCGAACGCATTTTTTCAATGTAGTTTTTTTTCCAAGTCGCATTTTTCCGCGATCGATCAATTTCTTCATCGGAATTTTACTCGTAGCTTTATTTAATGTCTCATCGTTCCGGAATCGGTTTTTTTTTCATGTTGCTTTTTCCCGCAATCTGTATTTCTTCTTCGTATTTCTACTCGTAGCTATTTTTAATGCCTCATTGTTACGGAGTCGCTGTTTTTTCGCGTTGTTTTTTCCCGCAATCGTGTATTTCTTCATCGCATTTCAATTCGTAACTATTTTTAACCTTTGGCCACCAAGCATGTATGTGAAGTAACACGAATTTCAACTTTAAGTCAAGGTAATAAAGGACTTTTTTACCTTGTATACCGTCGGTGCGAATCCCAAAATCGCTATGTGTTTTTTTGCACTTTTTTATTTTAACACTTAACGTTTCGATTTAAATTTCAGCATCAGCCCAAAAAAAAATTATTTGTTATCAGTACTGATTTATGTGTTATTAGGCAAAAAAGTACCTTGATAAATTCGCTATGTGAAATTTGGCTGTTAGCTAATTTTAAATAATAACGCACATTTAAGAAAGTGGTCGTTTTATTTCGCTATGTGTTCTTTGATGCACATAACGATATTTTATCTTCGGCATTGTTGTCATATTTTTACACATAGCAATTTTTAGTAGTCAGATATCTTCAATCTTATATGTTTTAGTGGGCAAAACCCGCTATGTAGCAAAATATTCCTAAAAACATCATTTATGAAAATAATCATGTGACCGCTAGTTACTTAGCGATTTCTAAACCCGATATGTACCAATATTGCCGTTTAAGTCATGTATTACTAATAATTTACTAACAAATTTAATTTAATTTAATTTATATTGATGCAAAAGTTACCTAGTTATCATAAAAAAACTACGAATGTTAAGTAACTATTAAAGAAAAAAACGGTTTTAACTGTCTCCTGAAAAGTAGACCAAAAACACATAGCGATTTTGTAATTCGCACCGACGATACGCTGTCACGCATAGTCGACAACGGCGTCCAAAAAGTTAATGTCTCATATTTTAAGTACAATGGATTCATCCATACTTGATTGGGTAAACAAGTGTCTTAACTCAAAATGCACCTATTCTGGGTAAAACAGCTGTTTCCTTGCAAATAAAGGAAACGGAGACAAAATTTTAGGCGTCATTTTGCCAATTTTTAGCCTAGGTTTGCTTTTTCTAGGATAAAACTGCGGTTTTACCCAAAAATGGCACATTTTGAGGTTAGAAACTTGTTTCACGAATAAGACAAGTATGGTTGAATCCACTGTACTTAAGATATGAGACATTAAAAATAGTTAGCAATAGAAATGCGATGAAGAAATACATGATTGCGGGAAAAAGCAACGCGAAAAAACAGCGACTCCGTAACAATGAGACATTAAAAATAGCTACGAGTAGAAATGCGTGGAAGAAATACACCGATTGCGGGAAAAAGCAACGCGAAGAAAAAGCGATTCCGGAACGATGAGACATTAAATAAAGCTACGAGTAAAATAAAAATATATAGTTTTAAAAAAAAACTAAAAAACATGCTCCTGGCTCCATCATCATATCCATATCCATCATCACCAAGTGTAATGTATTGGACTCGTCAAAATACACAAAACAGCCCAAACTCGAGGAGTTTACTAGTAGCGATTGAAGAGTTCCACTGTCCATAGTGTCCATCTCCTGATCCCATCCTCAGATTGACTTGATGATATCAAATTATTGTATTGTGCTCCGAACTACATAAACATACCAAGTTTCATTTCGATACTACAATTAGAAATAGGTTAAAATTGACATCTAAGATTTTATGACATTGTTATTTACAAGTGAACCTAATAAAAGCGATGAAGAAATTGATCGATCGCGGAAAAATGCGACTCGGAAAAAAGCTACATTGAAAAAATGCGTTCGCGGAATCCAACTAACAAATCGGCTCGCTATGTAAACATAAGGGTATTGAATCACGAAGCGAATGTTACCTAGTATGGTAATAACAGCTGAAATGGAGATAATTTAGGTATACCTAATAGCCGATTTGTTTTAAAGGAACTTAGTTTACCGCTTTAATGAATGGACGTGGAATCCACCTATATTTTTTATACGCAAAGTTATAGTATTTAAAACGCTTAAAGTCCCAAAACTGAGAAAGAAAACAATTATAATCTCAATAGATATATTATAACACAAACCTTTAAGAGACATAAAAATACTTCAAAGTATGTATATACATAAATGGAATTAAAGGGTAGTCTAAATATATTTCAGAATATGATTGAAAATATTTGAATTGTTTGTCTAATTGTCTATTGATATACTCAAGATATTCAAGCTCGTACCCTATTCACTTTTTATAAATATTTTATTGTTAACTAGCTGACCCGGCGAACTTTGTTCCGCCTTAGACGCCATAAATGAGCAGATTTTTGATTTTATTAAGTTATATGGCGGTTAAGTAATTTTAAATTTTCTAATTTTCCGCGCAATTTCCTTAATTTTTTCTTTCATAAGAACCTTCTCCTGATAATAACGAACAGAACAAAAAAAGAATTAGCGAAATCGGTCCAGCCGTTCAGGCGTGATGCCGTGACCAAGGGAAATAGGGATTCATTTTTATATATATAGATTTTAAATTGAATTCATAAAACTTTAGTGGGAAATTATGTTGGATTCTTGTAAATACATTATTCAGAATTATATACTTACCAAAATTCAGCCGGTTATGCATAAATGTTTTTCAAAATAATTAATTTAGTGAAGTATATCAAAAAACTTTTATACACATGCCGAAGTAATAAACAAATAATGAGCAACCAGCCATGTGATTCTCTAAAGTGCGCAGCGGCTGATCAACGATGAGGGAGACATTCAAATTTAGACCGAATGTCTTCGCCCTTACATTCTAAAGTAATAGTTTTGTTTATCCGCTGATCAGCCGCTATGCGCGTTAGAGAGTAACACTGGTCTTAATGAACTCATCAGCAACGCGACGCGGCCTTTCCGTCCAATAACCGGGCCCGCTCTGAATCAGACTGAAGCGCTCAGTCTGTGCACGCTAATGAAAATTGATTAAAACATTCTGACCGATGTAAAGCATTGTGGGTATTCAAAGTCAGGATGGGCTATTGAAACTCTCATATACAATAAACTGTTGATAATAATTAATAAAGTTAAATTACCCTTAGTTTTTAACCTGACCTTCGGCATTAACATAACCAGATTTTTTCTGTGTTATTTGGTATCAGTGTGTTAATCTTACAACACTTAGAGGCAGGTACTCTCTCCTCAACCTCAATGAAAACACGATTTATCTATTTGAAACTAGCCGCGTAGTATAATGAGGGGAAGTAAGTTATCTTCATACAAACGCACCGCGCGCGGCTTGTATGTGTGTGCCAAAGTATCTATGCGTCGCCGTACGCACACTTTGACAAAATCTCGACCCGTTTTTCAGTGCGCCAGTCGGGGTTAACACCGCACGAGGTTCGCGCGTCACGGCTTTTCGGCACCGCTAAATGAATGAAAAATGTGTGATAATCGCAGGAGAACGTATTGCTGTGTGTTTGGGTGTCTTAATAATTCATCGATTTCAGAATTGTCTCTGTTCAGATTACCTATTGAGCAGGAAACAACCCTGAGACAGTAGGCAATTACATCGGGGATTGGGCCGGAGATAGCCTACTTCCCCTCTTTATATTATGCTAGCCGTGTCCTTATTAAACTTTAAGTTAATTAAAAAAGCAGAGCATCATGATGCATTTATATTAGATCACTATTTATGAAAATTATGGCGTGTTGCTGGCAGGGTTTCCTACGGCACGGCGAGGAGTCGGGCGTCGGGGACATCCTGTAAGTATTAATTTCGTTTTGTTAATATACTGATCGTGACATACTAAAATGAAAGAGAGGAGAAAATTGTACCTTCAAAATTAGAATTATGATTGACTTTCTATACAAGCTGTGAATAGGCCGCCCGGGAAATCAGTCGTGTGTCTGGCACGGGCATGCCCACCGCTGCAAAACACGCATGTTATACTGTCTGCAGAGACCGGGGCTTACTCATCTGTCAAATGTGGCTAGTTTGACACCGCGTTCACCGAAAGCCTCGATGTTCCCGTAAAACCCCGCTCCGTTGTTGATTTTAAAGTGATTATCATTGTATGCAGCTCAACACAGTCGGAGTTACATTAATCAAAAGCTTCGATAAGCTTGTCATAAACTCTATTACATCCGAGTCCGAGACTGCGTATGGCTTAGGGAGATACATGAGAGTCAATACATTTTTTATTAAAAATTAGAGTACCATAGATAGTAACAAATTGATTGATTCATTAATCTAACATTTAAAATATATTCCTAAATTAATATTCTTTGCATGTAACAACACATGCATATTTTTCAAACGATATTGCTGTTACCTCGGATTCTGCCTTATGCTTCTTACAACATTTCACCTTTGCAAAACTTTACAGATATAGACGCAACCATCTCAAAAGAAGGATATTGCGTTCAATATAACGGCGTTGAACAAGTTCCTTAGTTCGGTCGGGTAACACCATCTATTTTTAAGTTAAGATACTACGAAACCTAACCATACTACGCTCATTGCCGACGTCTTAGTTCTTATGACATTCATATTTTGCCTGATTCATACGCCGTTCGCTAGGTTGATGTCGCTTCGTATGGAAGTACGAACCACAAAAACAAAATCCATTAATCAGGAAATAATAGACCTTTCTTCAATGTAATAAGAACTCTGATGTCGGCAATAGATTTAGAAAATGTAGTATCTTAATATTGATTGACTATCAGTAATAAAATCTTTTGTTGTCGCTTTTTATAATATGGTTTTTGCTTTGTTAAACAGCTTAACAGCGAAAAATTGCATTTTTCAAGGCAATGGCATGCGTCAAGTTATTATGCTACCTAACTAATAACTACTAAGTATGTGTATATTTTTATTTATAGTCAAATAATTATAATGCTTTGTGAATTACATAGATAACAAAATATAGATTTCCTTTTCAGCCTACCTTGTCGGTTCTTTACAATTGGTGTCAATTTTATGGTGTATAAATAAATTTAACTGAACAATAGTTTGAAAGGGCGCAAAAGAAACGCGGTTGGTGGAGATGATATGAAAAAGAGTGCACCGCAAGGAAATGAAGAAAAATATAACCACCATTATTGTTTTATTATTACCAGTCCTTATTATATTCTTATTAGTTTTCATGCGATTCTGATAAAATAATGAAAATGGAAGTATTATTATTATTTTATTTTCAAGATCACATTGTACCCGATTGAAGAATATATTATTAATGCACTGATGGAACCCCGCGGGGTACGTAGTTGAGTATCGTAGCGTTAGATGGCGCTATTGTCGTAAAATTCATGATCATCAAAGACATTAATAGGTATCTTTCTCCGTAAGTTTGCAAAATAGTCCCTAGGACTAGACAAGCTATATTTCATTAGCGAAAACGCCCTCGGAAATAAAGAAAGAACATTTGGCTAGTGACACCTTAGCGCGCAAGCTGTATATCGTCACTGCGCGCGCAATACCGCGGAAGAGCACTTTGTACTAAAAACCGCGTATCTGCGTTTTTTTGCGATTTTACAGGAAAAAGAAAAAAACTGAATGTATCAGTCATTTAAGTCAGTTTTTTCTTGTGCCTGTAAAATGGCAAAAAAACACAGATACGCGGTTTTTACAAAGTACTTTTCCGCGGTATTGCACGCGCAGCGACGATATGCCTTTCCATTCATCCGTGTTACCGCACAATATCGCTGAGGTAGCGGCACTTGCTCCCACGTTCTGATAATCCATTATATTTTATTATGTTTAACGTAGTAATTTTATTATTAATATAAAACGACAGCCCTTTATTTTCAACAAGAAAAAAAAACCTGACAAATGCGAGTATGTCTCGTGCACCGAGGGTCCCGTACTTACCAATGAAAATAAATGAAGGATGCATTTCGCAAACTCATTTCTTTTTAGCAACGTCGAGTGTGATACGAACTTGCCAAGTTATTTAAATTAAGATTTTTGGCACATTTTTGGTAATAATCATAACACTATGAATAACGTCACAAATTCAGTTTGAAATGCTTAAGCAGTCTTTTCACATAACCCCCCCTGTGACACGCCTTTTGACCCTATTGCTTCGATTTCAAGATTCGACCCCATTCTCCGAACGCCATTTACGGTACAAACATAATCGAGTATGTCATGTATCAAGAGATAATTTATTGCATTTTATATATCTAATATCAAATAAACAGAACAAACCTTTCCACGGGTTCCAAAAACTTCTTCTAAATTATTAAGCTTTGTGAGCATGGCACTTCTTTTTAATGTAAAAATGTTGTTCCAGTCTCAAAAACGATTCACAGAAACGAAGCCATCAAACAAAAATTGGACCGTCGTCGCCTACGTCGATTCGTTGTACAGATCTCTTGACAGTACAGTATGTACATCTTGAAGCATTACAAATATTTGCATTTACTTCTGAGAAGTAGCTTCTCCCATGAATTTATAAAAAGCCGCTTTAATTTTTTGCCTTCTCTTCTCAAGCTTATTGAAGAAGTTCACAGTTGAGTTTTTAACTCTTACAATTGGTTCGAAAAAGGTCCTTATATCGCAATCACTTTTATTACGCGAACTCTTAGTCTCTACACACACAAACATCATGAAGCCAAGAAGCATTAAAACCTTGTTGCGAAACATGAAGCGATATTACCTACGTCATCGGTATAACGCGGCCAGATGATTACAAATGAATGCCTGTAATAGTTATGCTATGTTCAAACCACATAACATCAACGACTCAAATAACAATAGGTTGTTTAAGATAACATTTAGTGCTAACTGTTGACTAGCCTAGCTAACAAGCTGCGCCCGGGACTTTGTTCGCGTGTGATTGGGATGAAAAGTACCCTATGTTTTATTCCATTTTTACGCGGAACACTAATTATTTTTCTAAAATTAAAGTAGTCAATGTTACTAAAATAAAAGATGCCTAAGTTACTCCTTATAATATCTGCTATCGGGTCCAGCCGTTTCGGAGATTAGCTGGAACAAACAGACAGACAGACAGACAAAAAAATTACATTGTTTTTATTATAAGTACCGTACTTGCATTCGTCGCTGCGCCTGCAATACCGCGGAAGAGCACTTTGTAAAAACCGCGTATCTGCGTTTTTTGCGATTTTACAGGAACAACAGTATTTACAGGAACACGAAAAAACTGACTTAAATGACTGATATATTCAGTTTTTTTTTTGTTCCTGTAATATCGCAAAAAACGCAGATACGCGGTTTTTAAAGTGCTCTTCCGCGGTATTGCACGCGCAGCGACAATATGCATTTAGTAAAAAGCTGTCATGTTGATATTTTAAATAGAAACTTAAATTTTATTTATTTGTATTAATAAGTGTAAGCAAGGAATAATTTACTCACAGCTTTACTCGGTGATAAATAAAGATCTTAATTATCATATATCTGATTAATCGAATGCCGAAAGAAACTGAATATACAGAGAGATACACGTTTTTTATATCAGTGTACTTAACACTGAGTAATGGAACGCTTAGATACCTACAGGTTCCGCTAGATGGCCTTGGTTCTCGAACACGGCCTACAGGTACAAGGATGAAATTAAACCAATAACGACGCGTCTCTTTTCGATATTTAGCAAGATTTTAAGAGGATTAATGTCATTGTGCGTGTAATGATGGTATAATACAAAAATTACAAGTTACTTTTAATTTGGTTAGTGAAAAATAATGTGATTTTGGTTTTAACGTAAATTTTCAACTTATTCAAAAATATAATCTCAAAACAAAATTAATTGCAATATAGTCATATTTAAGACGGAAACACTCTCGCAGTTAATTCAATTTGAAAAGTGTTGTGAAATATTTAACAACATTGTTTATTTTTAACCGACTTCAAAAAAAAGAAGGGGGAGGTTCTCAATTCGGTTGTATATTTTTTTTTATATTTGTTACTTCAGAACTCCGTTATTTATAAACCGATTTTGAAAATTCTTTTTTAATCGGTAGGGTATACCTCCGGTTTGGTCTCGTTGTAGTCAAAAATGAGATATTATGAGAGGATCTATGAGGAATCGATGGAACTCTTCAAATATTATAGGCAAGCATATAGCAATTTTAGTATTTTCTGTAATAACTCAAGCAATTACGTTCCAAAGTCGAATTTCAATTTCAGTTACATAATATATCAAAATCAACCTTGCAGTGACATACTGTCATTTTGGTCTTAAAGCCATTATGTATGTATGTTATTTTTTGTAGCTTTCAACGCTCTAAATACACCCCATGGCAACCTTTTTTACCTACCTTACCTTACCTAATTATTTGGCTTGGGATGTATTTGTACAAAGTTTCAAGCTATCAAACAAATTGAATAAGTTTTTCTCATACAAAGTTTAACTATTATTATTAAATCATTTATTTTGGATAACTAAGAGATCCATATTTATATAATTATTACAGACATTAAACTTAGAAATAAGCACATTATTGTTATATCAGATTAAATTAATTATTACATTAATATTATTTAGCTAAATTAACCAAACCAATTGCCCAAAGGCACCCCTTTTCGGTTTTATTTTGAGTGCCAGGAGCCCGCTAGGCGGGCGCTCTGTTCGTAGCACATTTTCGCTACAAAGCGGAAAAACGCTGCTACGTTCTGCACGCGTATCGCGTACCGATTGTTGACGCTGAAAGTGTTAAGCATATATCCTGCCTGAAGTTACCCTCATATAATATGGAACATTGGAATCCGCTCAGTAGTTTTTAGCTTCATCGCATACATACAATCAGACAAACAGACATATAATTCAAAAACCATTAGGATGTGTTGTGTTATTTAAGTCTAATGTACAGATAGTTTAAAAATTCTGATAATATTGTAAATAAATGTTGTATTGTGCGATAAATGGCTTGAATTTAATTATTTTATTCTAATGATACTTGAAAAAGAAACAAAAACATGTCTTCGTAACATCAAATCTTGGATCTATAATTAACTTTGCGTGGCGACATAAGCTTACGAGTTCGGCTCCATTATTTTCCTTTTACCATAAAGTAGGGACATTTTCTTGAATCCAATTTGCATTAGAATCCTTTTTCGCGTAGAAAATTAAAATAAAGGAGTTCCAGTAAAACAATGTGGCCCGACTAATGTGCTCCGACTGGAATAAACCCAAATCTGCTTTGCAAATTATTCCTGTGCTTTCTTTTGTATTATTTCGTTCCCTTTCTATTGTTAACCTCCCCGTGGCCGATTTATTGTAAATAATAACAAATTCAGTAGATATAGTACTTTAGACGTTGAATTGATCTCAAAGTGCTTCAATAAATGCAGTTATTGTTGTCTAATGGCCTGTTATCAAAATACTACTTCCTACTAATTACGATATAATTTGGGAGAAAACCAGCTCGATACTATACAATCAATATAGAATAATCCTAAACTAGAAAAGTGCACCGTTCTTGTGGAAATAGCAAAAAACGATAAAAAAGGGAACAAATTCACAACCACTTACCAGTGTTTTCATAAAATTTTTGAAAGTAAATGATAAACTCAACTATGTTTCCAATTTTAATATGAAACTTTGATAATATATGTCTAGTTTTTGACCTAAAGGTCACAAAAAGGGGTTTAGGTTTTAATGATATGGCGACCACATTGTATAAAGTATGCATTCTTTAATGCCTATAACTGCTACGATAGGTCTGTACAGGATACACAGGGCTGGCTCAATCGCAAGCAAGTAGTGTTTTTACTTACAACTGATATTATATTTATGTATATATATGTTGTGCTTAACTTACATACACTTATAACATATTTGTCTATGTAATTTTTTTCTTTATCTTTTCATTGACGTTTTGAGAAGGTTCTATAAGGTTTCTAGGTTTTTCTATGAAGTTTCTAGAAGGTACTATGAAGTTATTAAAAGGTCCATGTTTCCAGAAAGTTCTATTTATTTAGACATAAATTAAAAGTCAAAATAAAATACAAATCATTGATTTTATATATACAGTCATAATATAATTATAAAAACTACTATCATATTCCCCTATGTTTATAACTCAAATACATTTCCAATAATTATTACCTACCACAGCAATATTGTAAACATTGCAGCGAAATTTCGCCAAATCCTTATGGGGTACGAACTTTTCTCATTTGACGAAACTACTTTTATGGGACCATTTTCACTCCATATAAAAATTGGGCACTCTTGCATCTAAATATAACTATAACTTCTACCAGCTATTTGACCGAGCTAGCTAGGATCCTTTCAGGTAAAAAAAAAAAAAACAAAAGAAGCATCGGAACACGAAACACCCATACAAAAATTCGTTTTTGTTATTAAAATTAGGCAAGTATAAGTTTTTATCTACACCCATATCATAAAACCTCCATTGGTTAATCAAAAATCGTAGGAAATGACCACCATTTTGACAACCAATTAGGAAAAACCAGTGCTGGGATAAAGAAATAACATGACTTCTTTATCGTTTTTAGTAAAGAAATGAGATTAAATTTGGAACAGCTGTCAAAACTCAAGTGGGTCTCTATTCTAGTATCCATAGATATTAAAACAGTTATTGATACGAAACGTCAATTCAGTATGTTTTTTTAATATAAACTGCACAATATTTGATCTCGAGTGACATGAGAATAGAGACTTCATCCGTTTGTCTATGATTTAAAAAAAAAAAAATGGTCTTGACGGAGGATCTAATCGCGGCCATGTTGGTGTTTTGCTGAACGAAAGTAGAATTTTGTTGAATTGAATAGAAAAAGTTGTTTGTAATTTACATTTTAGTTGAAAATATGAATAGTACCTAAGTAGTCTTCTCGGAGTGTGTGTGATGTGAAAATGCGCTGGATATCGGAAATATGCAGCCACGGTTGCAACAAATAACTTGTTGCCAGAAAATATTGTTTCTGAACCCATCATGGAGGATTTATAATATGTGTGTAGATAAAGTTATGTATGCAACTCTGCATAATTTGGCCTTAAAACACACGTGCGATCTTATTATGAAACTCGCCTATCGGCTCGTTTCATGAAAACCGCACTAGTGTTTTAAGGCCTATCATTATGCAACCGTTGCATAAACTACTATTACAAACGTCACGATAGGTAATTCCTATTTGTTAGTGCCTTATTCCGTAAACCAAAACACTATTATAAATTAATATTTGTACATATATATATATATCTATAACATTGCTTGTTTAAAAGGATGTTTCTAATTGGTAATGTATATTTTTCGCAATTATCTAGATAACTAACCCTATTTAAAAAAAAGTACCTGGATGTTTTTTTTTTGGTAAATCGTGCTTTTTGAATTTTATGCGTTGATAAAGGCCTCCCAATAATAGATTTTCTCACAAAAGAAGGAACTAGAAAAAAAGGGAATAAATTATCATCTGTGCCTACTCGAATCGGGGTCTTCTGGTCTCAGGACCGCCCGATTTCCCACCTGAGCTATTATAACCTTGTAGAAGGTGGCGAAATTTACCTTAATATTGAAATGTTATTGTAGCAGTTTTTCATAAATAGACGCGGGCACGCGAGTTCTTAACCTCAAACAAATTTCAAGTTCATAACCCGAGATGCTAAGATAAATGCTTTTGCCATAGGCACAGACGGACAGACAAAGAGATAGACTATGAAGTCTATTTAAGGTACTCTAACAATGACAACTGATAATTTTGCCGAAAATCACATACTTAATCGTTGTGTACGACAATAACGATAGTCAGCGGCTTATGAGAACCTAAATAGAGCACTTAGTTTTAGTTCTTGCCCGCACCAGGGGGAGGAGCAAAACAATGCGGGGTACGACAGCCTGCTACCCCTCCCCAATGATCATGTTATTTTACTGTATTTAAATCTGGATAATTTTCTATCAGGTCTAAAATCTTAAGAAAACACAACTTGTCTGCATTTAATCCCCAAACAAATTCGGTGTGACTTATATTTTTATCTTGAATTATAATATGAGCAACCGGGTTCACAATAGTATAGTATAACTTCTGGTTATCCAACACATTTGATATCCAGTCATCGCTCGAACTGAAAATGACAATCGGAGTTTTTATATTCTTTAAAGGATATTCCGCCTGCTGGTTTCCAAATTTATGGAATTTCTTATTTGTAATCAACTGGGCATAATGAAGAATTGTATTTATGGAGCCGCCTGCGGGGACGTTATACAGGAGTTTTGATATAAAATGTGCATCTGTGTAGTTGTTTTGCAGTAAATCACCGCTTAAAAACAATAACGAATTCATACACATCATTGTTTTACCTTGGCAGAATATGTCTGCCAACAACGTTGGAATTCGGTTCAAAGGCATGTATTCTCCGCCTCCCAAAAGCTCTCTGTACTCTTCAAGCTCGGCAGGTGAAAGGTCGGTAATTATCGGCGCCAGCGTAACCATGGGTCCCTGGATGTGCGTCATGATAGCCAGTGGACCAAGCAAAACTGCTATTCTCAAGTATTCATTATATTTAGGAACAACGGAAAGAAGAACTAATAAGGCTGTGGCACCCATAGAGTGACCTACATAATTAATTGCTTCAGTTGTGTTTGTCGTGTTCCTCATGTAGTGCAAAATAGCCGGTAGATCGTATTCGCCTATTTCATGCCAAGAAAAGTCCCAATATTCTCTGGAGTTTATCATTTTCGAAACATGAGCTCGCGAAAAGTAGTTTCCTCTTGCATTAGCTAGCCAAACATCGTATCCTGCGTCGGATAACAGATATGGAAGAGATTTACCAGGTTCCAGTAGCGTCCAGTCTGCTGAACTACCCAGTAGCCCGTGATGCAACAGGACAGTGCGGTTGGCCTCGTGTTGTACCTTACCTGTGCGCGGGAGTAAACGATGAATTGTAAGAATGTAACCATCTTCAGTATGTATGACGTGTGTTTCAAGTGGCTTTTCTTGAGTTGCAGTGAAATGTGGAGCGGGCCGGCTGGTTGGCACCTTAATGGAGAGCATATCTTCAAAATTAGACATTTTTCCAATATGTTGAATACTTGGTGGACCATTCAAGATACCATCATATACGAAGAAGCGTATTTTTTTTAACATCGTTGTGACGGAAGATTCCATAGAACTTTTGAATTCACTGAACTGATCCTTCATGAAATCGATAAATGAACTTTGAACATGTTGATTGTTGTTCAACAATATGATCAGAACTATCAAGAGCCTCACCTGCACTTGTTTAACCGACAATCGGGCCATGACTGCCAAGGGCGAGTCTTTTGCAGTCTATATTTATAACAATGAAAATGAAAACTTTGAACTTGTATTGTACAAGTTATACCTACTGGACTGGGGGCACGGTTGCTAACGGTCAAGTCCTTTCTGACTGGAAATGATGGAGGTTATTACATTTATTGGAGAAAATCGTTTCTCACAACTAGTCAACAGTAAATTATCTTCTATACATATAAAATTCAATGTCCTGACTGACTGACTGACTGACAGATATATGACACAGCCTAAACCGCTGGTCCTAGAGACATGAAATTTGGAAATAGTGTTCTTTGTGAAGTGTAGATATCCACTAAGAAAGGGTTTTTCGAAACTGCATTGAAATCCACCCAGTAGTTTAAAAGCTTATCGTGCACATACAATCGCGGAAGGGGGTAAAAAGGGGGGTTGAAGTTAGCACCTATGGAAAATACAAATTCGGTGATTTTATAAACTTGAAACTTCGCATAAATATTCTTCACAGCAAATAATTAGGTATAAATGTTAGAGAAAAAAATGTAACTACCCCTAAAATGGGTGCCTTGGGGCGTTAAACTTTGTATGAGAAGAACTGATTATATGGGTTTATGAACTTGAAACTTTGTATAAAAACGTAGTTCAGTGTGTGTGTGTGTGTGTATAATTTAATCCTGTCCTTCTAATTTTGAAAAGTCATAAACGTCCATGAATAGTTTCAACTTTGTAGGAGGACATTCAGCCCATAAAAAATCATTAATTGGAAGTCAACAATAAGTCTTGGCCATTTTTTAAACGTATTTTCTTCAAAGGTAAATCCCATTGTTACGTGTATACGATAACACTGAGTATGAATGCATGGTCTGTAATCCGTCACGTAAATGTTTATTATACTTACACTAGAAAAATGTTATGATAGCACATGTGTTATTAAATAGAACATTATTTAATAACACATGTGCTGGCTGGTTGTTCTGAAACAGTACGACAATTAATCACTCTCATCTTGCATAGTAACTAACTCTCATTTACACAAATCTATACACCTATACCTACCATTGAAATATCTATACGCAATAATAAACTCGTAAAAAAGAAAAAGTTTGTACATTAAAGATAGCAATGAAAAATGCTATGGGCAGCTTCAGAATGAGCAACACAACACATCCAAATGGAATTTTGAATTTCATGTATGTTTGTATGATTGTATGTGCGCGATAAACTTTGAAACTACCGGACTACAACTAGTTTCCTGAAAAATTCGAATAAGTCCGTCATTTACATTATAAAAACATATTAAACACATATTTTTTCTTTTGTAAATTAAACAAAAAAATTACGAAGATATAGTGCGTTGAAGTTCCGCGTGACGTCACGACTTTGTACACTTTTTAGCATTAAGTGACGTCATGATCCCCCACTCCCGAACTTTGATGCGCGTTATCTTTGTTAATTTTGATTGATGCAATCCGATTGTTTGTATCCCCGCTTAACGTCCTAAGTCCGAGGTCGGCTCAATAGGAGCGCCCTTAGGCATGTTAAGTAAAATTCCCCTTGCTGAGCGCCATTCAGGCTGCTCGCATCCTTCCGGTGAAGCTGTCGAAGTCGTCAGAGACTAACAGCGTAGGTCCATTATAAAAAATAAAAAAAAATGATGCAAAGCATGATGATTAAAGTAAAAAATACGTGTGCAATATTTTTAGATAATCTAACTGACGGACTAATTAGAATTACTATTTCTTTACCCAGGAAACATCCCTATTAGCTGCGTCTGTATGTTAGACGGACGGACGTATTGGACAGACGTTCGTACGAACATCGCAGGCTTCGTGTCTTGAGGCATTCTCAACTAGTCCAATACCATACGATTATACGAAAAAATTAAATATACTTACCGACCTCCGAAGAAGTTTTGCGCCTCTCGCCCAGTTCGGGGAAACTTTCTTTCTTAACGACCTAAACAATTTAAATCTAATGCAATATGCAGACCGTGCTGGCGACTCCAGCGCGGCGCTCCCTGCCCCTCGCCCCGTACCTGCGTCCTTATAAAAAATTCACCCTTAACTCGGAGCCCGGAGCGTTGAAAAACTTTAGGTTGCTCACTATTCCGAGATATCGCCACAAACTACCTATTTCGTGGAGATTATTTTGCTTGTTATGAGCACTTTCGCCCTTTACGCTCCCGTGGCTTGCCATAGTGATGCGATTTTTATGTATTGGTTGGTATGGCTATGGTACGTCTTAGTACCGAAAACGTAGTAAAAATACGATATTGATATTGCTCCTAAGACGTGCTCGCTAAGCAAATTGATTTACCAGTGTGTTAGTAAGTGCAGATAAAGCTCCTTCATAACAGTTAATAAAGCTCCTGATGTGGATTTAAATGCCCTCACTTCCGATCACTATTTTATATGTATGCAAATACATCAATCTATTTCTGTTTTGTAATTAGAATTTCGATGCAGCCTCAAAACTAAGTACCTACCTAGTCAATCGGATAAGACAAGGGACGGCAACTATCCCGGCGGGCATTTTGGAAATTAATTGCAAAAATTGTAATGCGGATAATATACCAATTTACTAATCCACGCTACCCAAAGCAAGACTACAATTAACAAATAAAAAATCCGACTTCAAAAACCCTTTGAAAATCAAGAAGTAATGATTGGCCTTTATACCTAAGTAAATTACCTAGAAACGTCAGATATATTGTTGATTTAGTAATAAATTCAATACATCAAAATCGGTGTCAAGTAAATGAACACAATATGAGAAATGGATTACCTAATTAACTTGCCACCGACTTCGATATATTTAATGTATCACTTAATCAACAATATAATCTGACGTTTCTAGGTAATTTACTTACGAAAGCCAATTACTTATTATTTTTTACCTTTCAAAGGGTTTTTGAAGTTGGTTTTTTTAACTGTTTAATAATTTTCTTGATTATCATATATGTGATTTAACGACACACATTTACTAAATCTAGTAACAATAGCATAATGCCCACTGTTCATCACCCTTTACAAAATGTTGCTATCCAAGGTGCAAGGACGTCAATCGTTGAGGAATTCTCCTATTCCTTCACCACCGGTTCTATTTTATATCCCACAAATTTGCATGACGTAAGTTGCTTCCTAACCTTATACCCGATAACTTATCATTGAGGAGTTCTGGTGGTCCTCCGTGGTATTCATCATCAGGTCCACTTAACCAAATAATAGTTCTTGAAACGTAACTACTTGAGTTTCTATATGCGTGCCTATAATATTTATGGAATTCCTTCGATTTCTCATATATCCTCTTACCAGACCTCGACTTTGATTACAACGGGACAAACTTGCTGAAATACCCTATCGATTAAAAGAATCATGCAAATCGGTATAGCCATCTCCGAGTAATCTGTGAACATACGATATTAAAATATATATATATATATATATATATATATAGGCATCGAATAGAGAACCACCTCTTTCAATATATTTTTTAAGTCTCTTAAAAATGTTGTGTAGAGAGATATAATTTATTAAATGAACCGATATACGTAGGTGTATATATGTAGTATTATGTTGACAGAAGAATTTTAAAGTGCAATTACACGAGAAACTCTTTACGGCAATTTAGAGCCGGCAACTATAGCTGTCATACTCTAACTTTGTACGTTAGAGGAAGATGCCTATAGTTACTGGCCACACATTGCCGTGAAAATGTTGCTCGTATAACTTCACTTTTAAAATTAGTGTTTAGTTTTCGTACTGATATAGGGCGATATAGCAAACGTTTTTTGCGTAGATTTCTGATCTTCGTGCACTTATAGGAGAGTCAAGGTCGGATTGACCACAGGGTTTGAAGCACTAAACAGCAACCTGCGGCTTGGCTAGACAATTGGAAGTGGTAACATGAGATCGAAGTTGTTTTCAGCGGCAGATATAAAAAAAAATACAAAGGACTTAGCGCGGGTGCTTCTCACGGCGTCGGCTTGAACGCGCTCGGCGGCGTCGCAAGGGAGAGAGCTGATCCCCCCTTATATATATATTACTCACCAAGTATAGTATCTATCTTCCCCACGGGCTACGATGCTAGTATTCGGGTTCGATCAATCCTTCCCCCACCCCATCCTGACTGCAACCGACCTCTACACTCCCAACCTGTAACTCCTGGCTCCCCGGTTTCTCGGGCAGGAGAGGCAGTTGACCACATTGGGCGGCAGACGACGGCGGGGAGCGTGGACGGGTCCGTGTGGACATGCTGTCGTGGCACGAGCAGCTCCCAGGCTGGAGGCGGTTAAGGTTCCTATACTCCTCCGACCGACTGCTCGTGTGGTGCCAGTGTGCCCTCCTGAACCCGCCTGTTGAGCCTCTTTGTCTCTCCCTCCAGGGTGTGGCCCAACGTCTCCGCGTCCTTGCAGCAGAACTGCTAGCTGGGTGTAGTCATCGGAACGGAACGCACTGCTTGATCGACGTCAACTTAAAAGTTTATTTTAATTTATCTTATGTCTTCATTTTTCGCATACAAATTAAAACAATACACAAAAATTTAACTTAAAAATAACTATATAGAAAAAGAGCTTTGCAGAGGAGGCATTGTCCACTTCTCAATTTGAATAATCGCGTTAACCTCTGCGTACCATGGCAGCCGTTTTTTTACGCACGATGGCATAAAAAACGGTTCACGCGCGCTTCCGCAAACATCCCGAACACAGTGCAATATCGGGCTAGCTTTTAAGTGTAGTACTTAACCCACAGGGTGCTCATGTAGAACGAGGTGCAACAATCTCGGAACTAAGTAATCTTGGTTTTCTTTTAGGTTTGTTCTAACCGACAACGCTCTCTGCTCAAACTCAGTATTCTAATCATCCCTCATTTCCTCCGTCAAGATATAACCGAGGTATTTGAAGTCTATGATCTCTACGGAGGATGCAAGTGTTATGTGAATACCTACTGCACTGTTGAAAGTTCCTAAACAATCCCCACACTTAATCCATCGTTATAATTTAACATATTCAAATTGAAACTATGGTAAAACCTACTGGCACAAAGAACTATTGTTTTTGTATCATGTTTAAATCACAATTATAAAAATTTTGTTTTATTTAAATGAAACAGGAACCATAATTGATAAATTATAAAGGTTACTCAGACATTATGGACACAAACTAAGAAATTAATTGGTACTATTGTAAAAAATAAAATGTACACATTAGGCTCTGTTCACATGGCAAAACAATGCATGTTATTTTGCAGCATAAATTTGTGAAATAGAACTGTTCACAAATCGTACGTTTTTACAGTATAAACGACGTAAGAAAGTCCTGCAAAATAATTAATATTTAACCTGTTTCAGATTGACATTAACCAATTTTGCATTTAAATTTCATTGATAACAATGCTTGGCAGCATAGTTATGTTGTGTTGCGATTAATTAAGTCTTGATTGAATTTAGTTTTAGCATAATCGTCAAGTAATGTTTATTAACAAATTAAGAAATGACTGCTTTATACACCGAGAGAAATATAGTAGATCTAACAACCGAGAACTCATGCAAAATGCAGTGCGCGCCTTTCCTCCTATGTCGTGCCTCCCACTTCTCCCCCCATTTATAAATGATTCTGGCTCAATTTCGTTGGTGCTCGCTCGCCTGAATATTGTTTGACTTGTGGACGCCGGACTCCACTGAACTTTACACACTACCATTGATAATACCTATCACGGCTAGGTATTCGCATTATACTTACTCATGATGATTTTAGGACTAGAACCAAACAAAGGATTTTAATCAAACGGCATCGGGGAGTCAATTATAGCGCATTAGTATGGAGGCCGAGAAAAAACCAGTGGATGCATGACGATAAAATATTCTACAACAAGAGTCTCTCAAGTGCCATTAGTATAGTATTTGACTCAAACATTAGCAACAACGGCAAAAATAGTAGCACCGAAACACAAAGATTTGACTATGAGTCTTTCTCTTTTCCACATAATTTCGCCGATTTGCTCGGACGCTGGTTACACCTCCGCGTTCGGTTCGCTACGTTGTTGTGGTATCGCGTCGGTTTCTCAAATGATTTGTGGCAGTCGACAGGTTTTAGTCCCGAAACAAGGTGTGTCAAGAAATTCCTTGTTTTTTAATTCGTTAAAATGGATGCCAATTTTACAGAAAAATATATTTAAGTTGTACGTAATAGACCGGTTCTGTATTTCTTTTTCATAAGATTGATTTCGCGAAGATTCTACGCCTTTTCAAAATTAAAGACCACAAATATTTCTTCCTGCTCCGACTCCGAAAGTGACGACATTTTGCTTGAACTGCTGCTACTCAATTACACTCGCGTTACGTTCCGCTTCTCGAATCGAGATGTAGTGTAGATACGTTTCGCTGCAGATCACGTATAGCGGTTTCGCTATATTCATTTCGCGGCAGAGGTGTGCTAGCGACCTAGTATAAAAAAATAAACGCATCATTTTGAAAACGTTATTCGTCTAATTTAAAAAAAGAACACTTGGCGGGAAACTATGCAGATCTAACACGAGAACTATTTCGACAAAAAACGTACCTACTTACACCTTTCTTGAACGTACCTACTTTATATCTGTCTGTATTTCACAGTCCCTTTTTCTCAAAGCCTATTTAAGGCGAAGGGACCACATACGAACTTCGTGCATGTTTTATTTTCTGAGTTTTTGCACAGGTGGTCTGCATTAAGTTGGTGCACTAAAAATAAGTAGACTAAAAATAAAAACGTTTCTCTAGTACAAAAGCACAGGCAGAAATATTTGCAGAAAATTTTTATGGAGAGCGCCTGGGGCGACCCTTCGCCTTTAGTTACAAAGCCGAAATTTTGTAGTAAGTAATGTAATGTTTGTTCCGCGCACAAAGATAAAGAATAAAATTGGAAAAATTCAATTACGATAACTCCCCTAAATGCAGAGCAAACCAAAGGTAAAAAACAATGTTTCTTCTACAAACTCGAATGGGGTGTTGTTGGATAGCTCTTTGAAACCTATATGATGAGTATGGTTTAAGTAACTGATTAAAGGGATTGATCAGGAAATATTAACCTCTAAGGGTGTCATTTCTGTTGGAGTTCGTGTCCCCATCCCCTATCGTCAAAACTTTATATCCTAAAGATAAAAAATAGATTTAATGGGAGTTTATCTATCGAAGTTAATAGAAAAACTATCACAACTAATAAGGCTTCATTGGTTCATGAGTTGCTACAAACACGATCCCACATCCACAGCATTGATTGTGACGTATACTTTGTTCAAAATATAAGCGTTCAAAGTCAAAGTCAAAGTCAAACTATCTTTATTCAATTTAGGCTTTTACAAGCTCTTATGAAGGTCAAGGAATGAATCTACCACCGGTTCGGAAAAAATCCTCTACTGAGAAGAGCCGGCAAGAAACTCGGTGAGGTATCATTTTTTCAAATTAGTATACATATAAGTCAACAATGATGTCTACAGTTTTATACAAATCTAAGTATATACCACAGCAGGTACGCTCATCGAGACCCAGGGATCGCCGAGCTAGTTATAGAAATGTATATTAGAATCCTTAGGTGGCCGTTGGAGAGACGGGCCCTTAAAGATGAGATCATGAACTGTTAGTCTGAACCTCAAAACAATACCTAAAGCATAGAAGACGTATTAAAATATAAAGTGACTATTGAATAGCTGAACTCATTACTCTCATTGGAATACGGTGTGCCAAAAAGAGACGGTTATTTTAAAATGTTAACGTTGTACCAGGTTGTACACTGTTTCCCCAAGCACACCAGTTTTTATCGTGCACAGAAAGCGATAGATGATGGATGTGTGACAAAAGCTAGACTGCTAGCCCCGCAAAACGTATACAACTAAAATCAAGACACCACTGCAGGTCAGAATCTTAAATGACTTTTAGAGCTTTTTAACTTTGTAACTTAAAGGTGACCAACGGTAGCCGTTACAGGGTAGGTTAACTAACTGAGTATACGCATCAAAGCCATGGAGGCAGATACAGGTACCACATTTTCGTTTTAAGCCTCCTTCTATGCTTTAATTACTGTTGCGAAGTCTAAACCCTATTGGACTAGCCCGCGGCGGCTTTGATGGTTTAATCACTATTGAGGCCTTCATTGATATTGCCAGTGGTATATAGGTAGATAGCTTTTCATTACAGTACCATGACAAATTAGCTTTTGGATGTACAATATATATCTACTAGCTGACCCGTGCGAATTTTCGCACAGTATCGTGATCAAACACCGGATAATAATAATATAATAAAGTGAGAATAAGTAAATACAAGTATTATTTCTCTATTTTTGTCAATAGCAGATAATTTTGACAAGAGATAGAGATAATAAACGGGGTACTTGCGGGTGTGCCATCTATTGGCATTGGTCTGCAAATAGCCAAGACACATTTTAGTTAAACAGACTGTCAATAGATGGCGCTTGCAATTCGAGTGATTTTAATTTACGTACGCGGAAGTTGTTGGCCACGCGCTGTTTTATAATTGAAAGTATTAATACGTATTATTATAATACCTATATAGTAACGGATAATTTTGACAAAGATAATAATTAACGCAGTACTCTCCAGGAGCGCCATATATTCACATTAGTCTGCATGTGCAATTAGCTAACAGACATGTTAGTTAAACAGACAGTTAATAGATGGTGCTTGCAAACCGCGGGGTTTTTATTAATTTTTAACGAAAACGTTAATTTTAATCTATTTTTAAGACAAAGCGACGAACATAAGCTTTAAAATGACGTTTAAATCAATAATTTTGGTAAAGAATTACCGGAGATATAGAGCGTCTTCACAAAAATACCTTTTAGAAATAATATATAAATGATGGTGATCTTTTTTAAATAATAAGGGTAGGTAAATCAGATTACTTACCTAGTCGGTTTTGAATGTGTGTGTATTATGGAAAAGTGGATGCGTGTTTTGTTTCTGTATTTTAAATATGGAACACTTAACGAACACATCACCACTACATTTACAAACGAATCCCTCATGTGATTTACGTATAGGTACAATCATTACGACAACCCTGAACTGTCCAGTTATTGCAATATACTCGTATTATGTAATAAATAGAAGTACCTACATCTTTACCATTTCGCCTTTTCCTTTGTTTACTAACTTAGTAAAACATGATGTATCCATACAATCTCACCCACTTGCTTCCTTGTGATGTCCCATTAGATGGGGATTCCTTTATTTTCCTGCACTTTTAATGCAATTAGCTCTAAATCCGCAAACTTTTCAGAGTAGTTGTTTTATAAACCGATCGTATTTCTAAAATAAATTTCAGTGAAAATTGTATTATGGCAAATGGAGTATTAGGGTTAATAAAATTATGGAAAACAAGAGACAACCCATAACATGATATCGTACCTCTTGGAAGAGGCTTATAATAATAGATATGGATTTTATTATAACAGTAATTGATGTTAAAACAAAGGTCGCGGAAACAATTAACCCTCAAAGGCCCAAAAATTCTAAGAAATAAAAAATACAGTAAGTAAAACATAAAGTATTTCTACCTACTATAATATATGAACTAAACTACTTACTGATTTTAAGGGTTCACGTAATTACTCAACGTATCAAGAATACTAGAGAAACAACATAATTATCCTGATTCGTACTTAAAAATTGGAATCTCGATGTTCACTCTAAAGTTTCTTAGTTTCGAGTCAAAACTTTAATTGCAACTGAGTGCAATCTCAGATTAAACTTAAGTACTTACTTCAAGTTTTCGGCGCTGCATTATTTTCAATTACCTCTTAGCTGAGTCAGTCTTCTTAAAATGATGAATCTAATATTTACAAACCAGCCTTTTTAACCACCTTTGAGATTTCCTGCAAAGAGTTCCAAATATAAGTTTGAAACTAGGTATAAATAATCAAATAAACAAATGGCCGTCAAACAACGCTCTTATTTAAATTATATGTTTTAACGCAAAGAGATTACTTTTACCAATGAAAAACATTTTGCTTAAGTGCCTTAGTAGCTTTATTTTGCAGGCGCCGTGACATCCATCCTTCTTTTGTTTGACAAAGCATAAAGTCTAGGCTTCTGCAGCGACTTTACTTCTACAAAAACAATAATATTAATAATATTTTGCGACAAGTATTTTGTCTGTAATATTGCCAAACAAATTATAAAATTATATATTAAAACAGTACCGTGACTCACTTATAGACAACGCGGAGCTTGAACGGGTGGTCCTAGTGGTTTGAAATTTGGAGGAGACATTCCTCGAGTATCCTAGAGGTGCATTAAGGAGGGATTTTTTGAAATTCTATCCCTAAAGGGGTGAAAAGTGGTGATAAAATTTGTATGGAAAATACCGCAACCGAAGCTGAGGCGGGTCCACTAGTATTGAATATAGCTTAAAAAATATTTTAAAAACGGTACGGGAACTTGCAGTGAAGTAATTATCATAATATTCGCGAATTCTTATAACTTTAGAGAAAAAAAGAATTAGAAATCGAAGTATATCGCCAGTTCGTAAAAAAGCTTGGTCCCGGTAACAATTACTTAGTAAAGCAAGCGTCAAGGATGACAATAATTGTCACATTTATCCCCAACCCTACGTATATGAACTCCATAGACACGGCATCTCTGTACAAACAGCATATTAAAAATAATAAGTTGTGCTCAATTTTGTAAAAAGATTTAAAAAATATTTGCTTTGGTCTTCAATGCAGTAGAATGTATGTAAAAAAAAATTCTATTATTTACAATTGTATGCAATATTCCTACTGTTTTAGACTAAGTAATTAATACCCGGCTCAAAATGACCGTGGGGTGATAGTGAAATTATTGGCTTGACGAAGGGGGACGCATGCCACCGGCGGGGATATAATTGGCCCGACATGACGATCCAAATTAGTCAGTGAAATATGCACAACATTATAAAGGCCTGGTCGCATTGTGGCGTGATGGCAGCGCAGCAGAAGCGCGGCGCGCTCTATCCCGCTCACACGAATGCAATACAAAAAAACCGGCCAAGTGCAAGTCGGACTCGCACCCGAAGGGTTCCGTACCATTATATATAATCAAGTTTAAATAAGGTTTAAGTTTATGACATTAAATGTTTTTTTTTTATTTATATATTTGAGTTGATTGAATGAAAGGTAAATCGCGGTTTACGATTTATGACATATTAAAAAAAAACTACTGACTAGATCTCGTTCAAACCAATTTTCGGTGGAAGTTTACATGGTAATGTACATCATATATATTTTTTAGTTTTATCATTCTCTTATTTTAGAAGTAACAGGGGGGGACCCACATTTTACCACTTTGGAAGTGTCTCTCGCGCATTCTTTCGCATTCGCATCTTTGATGTTTTTTTTTTAATTTTCAGTTTTAAGTATGGGGAACCCCAAAAATGTATAATTTTTTTTTTTTGTGAAAATCTTAACGCGGTTTACAGAATACATCTACTTACCAAGTTTCAATAGCATAGTTCTTATAGTTAAGAAAAAAGTGTCTGTAACATACGGACGAACAGACAGACAGACATGACGAATCCATAAGAGTTCCGTTTTTTGCCACTTGGCTACGGAACCCTAATAATGGCGTCGCACAGCGCTTGTGCCGCACCGCTGCCGCGCCTGCAATAATGATCGGGCCTTAGGACTTGCCTTATTTGCCGAGCCATTATTAGACTTTTTAAATTATTCAAATGTTCATCCAAGGGGAGGAAAACTGGCTTAAAGAGAAAGCATTATTAGTTTTTGTTAAATATTATTATTTAATTTAATTATCTTTCTGTTTACCCGACTGCGCCAGAAGGAGGGTAATGTTCTCTGCTCCTATAATTCAATCTAGGAGTAAAACTATATTGTGATTAAGTTACATAATTGTGGACTTTTATACGACTTCTACTACTGTTTATTTTAAGTAATTATTCTTTGAAAATAAATATTTAGTTCCATTTTTTTATTTTAGGTCAACTAATGCTAATGTTGCTCCTGCTGCTTGACTATAAATATTAATGAATGTGTCTGATTATAAATATAATATTTTCTTACATTTTTATAAAATATATAGTTTATTTACATATTATATTATTTATTTTATTTAATTCGGGATAAAATAGGCAATAGGTACATCTAAAATGTTTACAGAATAGTATATAAAATAGAAAGCCAATGAAAGTTGAGTACAGTACCTAAGAACTGAGAATACTATTAGAAGACGTGTTGCAAGTCAATCAAAATAAGTAAGAATTTTTTCCAAAGAATTTCAAAGGAAAAGAGACTGTTACAAATTATTTTCATTTCACAATTCTTATGTATTATAATCTCCATAAATAACATTGTACTATCTATAGTTCATTTCTCATACTACAAACCTCGAGTTGGCATTAGAGAAAAGATGAACGAAAGAAAGTATATATAAATAAATAAATAATAAATAAATCAGGGCACAATCTTTACACAAATCGATCTAGTCCCAAAGTAAGTTCAAAGGCTTGTGTTATGGGTACTAGACGACGATATACATACTTATATACAGAAATAAATACTTAAATGCATAGGAAACATCCAAGACTCAGGAACAAACATTCGTGCTTATCACACAAATATTTGCCCTGGATTGAACCCGGGATGCTAGCTTCGGAGGCAAGGTCACTCCCAACTAGGCTAACCGCGTCGTCTTATATACATATATATAGGTATATTGCTTATAAGTATGTACAGACGTAGTGCATAATTAGTTTCCATCGTATTTTATCAGAAAAGTTCGTATTTATCGTGCTCTCTCAATTAGCTTCAGCAGGCCCCCAATTCTCGGGACATTCGAGATAATCTCACAATCGAGACTAAACGTCAGTGCATACAGTCATTTGATACAACTGTATGAATTTTGACACTAAATAATAAAGTTTCATATTAATGAATATTACATGTCACTCATTTAATACAATAATTAATTGACACTTCGGGTCCCGTCGTAATCCGATTGAGATCCGAGTTTTACCGATGGAAACACATTATTCACTATATCTGTATTTTTGGTTAATCCTCGATACTATGAAATGAATACGCGCCATCAGCAGTGCGGCGAACTCATAATGAGCCAGCTTGCCGGCTTATTCATAACAGCCTAAAAACCAACAACGAACAAGTTTTGAATTGCACCCAAAACTTTGAGTGCTAAAATAAATTGCAGCGTTCATATTGTTGGATATTCGCGCTCGGCACAGCGTCGGTCCTCTGAGGGATTTATACACATTGTAACGCTCTATTCGAATCATAAATAAAACATTTTAATTTCAAAATTCTAACATTTCTAATAATGATTGCATTTGCTAAAATATTTCTTTTCTACAAGTTAATCATTAATAGTAGTTTATGCAACGGTTGCATAATGATAGGCCTTAAAACACTAGTGCGGTTTTATGAAACGAGCTTTGCGAGTGTATGCAGAGTTGCATACATAACTTTATCTACACACATAGTATAAACGGCGACACGGCGACGATGGGGCCCCTCCGGCTGCGGCGACGGCGGCGCGCCGGCCTGTAGCTCATATCTGTATCGTTATGACCGATACTAAAATCGATACTGTAATAACATTACAGTGCAGGTTGTCATAATGGTGGTCATTTCCTACGGTTTTTTATTACATTATGGAGGTTTTATGATATGGGTGTTGATAAAAGTAGTTTACAGGATTGTTTACAAACATTTATACGTGTTGTGTTATAATAGCTCGAGATTGTCGGTGATATTGTCAATGTCAGAGTTAAGAGAGACACGCTTATTATCTTAATGATATGAAACGAATTACTAGTAAATTTTAACGTACATATACAAAACCTTATGTGAGGGTACACAACAAAGAACGAACTACTAATTTGATAACAAACTAATACAAATATATTTTTTGAATTTTGTATACTTTTACACAATATATTTAAAAGGTGTACACACACGGGACGAGGAAATTTTGGGGGAAGAAAGTCATGTGTTAATCAAAGTTTTTTTTGAGTCATGAATAATGCTATCCTAATGAAAATCATCAAACATTCACTGAAGAAATGTCGTTATAACGCATTAAAACAATAAATACAAACTTCATCATTTTGGAGTTTATTGGAATTGTCACATCCTGTCCTTTATGTTATTGAAATCGTAAGTAGGTAGGTACCTATTTATAATAATGAAACACTTCAAACATTCAGAAACGCCACTTGAGCATTTGATAAGATACTAAATAGTTAAATGTCCCTCAACTAGTTGTCAACCTATACAGAAACGTCACTGAAACGTCAGATTAATAAAAGATCAATTTGAGTGACCTTTCTGAATTCGGCCATTAGATTAAAGAATTCAGGAAGACTCTACATATCCGTGACATTTCAAATTAAGCATTTTTAGGGTTCCGTACCCAAAGGGTAAAACGAGGCCCTATTACTAAGACTCCGCTGTCCTTCTGTCCGTCTGTCCATCGGTCCGTCTGTCCGTCTGTCACCAGGCTGTATCTCATGTACCGTGATAGTTAGACAGTTGAAATTTTCACAGATGATGTAGTTCTGTTAAAGATATAACAACAAACACTAAAAAAGAGAATAAAATAAATATTTAAGGGGGCTCCCATACAACAAACGTAATTTTTTTGCTTGTTTTTTGCTCGATATTGATAACGACAACAGGTAGACGCTTGAAATAATAACAGAATATTTAGTTATATATTCACGTTAAAGATATATAATGAAATAAAAATAAAACAAATAAAGGGGGACCCCATACGTGTTTTTTTTTTTGCTTGATTATAAATAATGGTACGGAACCCTTCGGGCGCGAGTCCGACTCGCACTTGGCCGGTTTTTATTGATCCGGAGACATTTTGTTGGTTAATAATCCTACATAGTTGTAAGCCTTTCATTTTTATATGATTTTCCATTAAGATGTCTGCCACTCTATTTACTCTTATTTGATGTCTTGAAGCTGTGTGCTGGTTTTTATTTTTACTTATTATAATATAGTTACTAATCTGCTAACTCGGAGTCTTTTAAGATTTATTCATGTCTTAACTTGCTTAACTTGCTTCGTTTCACTGTTTATGTATCATTGAATATCGTTATGCTTTGATTGAAACAGTCTTACTTACTGAGTGTTTTTGCGGAGCTGAGAATTCATTAGATTCACCCTTTAAAGCGCTCGCTGGTAGATTTAAACATGTGAAAGAGCCCGTGTGGCTGAGTGTAAGTAGTTAAGGTAGATTAAGTCTGAATGTTAATTCTGTGACAAACTAACGAAAATGGATATCTATAATATATATTTTAAGTTTTCTAATACTCTGTTGAGGGTTATTACGGAAAAATAAATAAGAAAATTGCGCAGAGAATTGGATAAGTTCAGAAAACTTAACGACTACTATTTTAACTTCGCGCGTTTGACAGTTCGCGCGTTTAATGAATGTGAATGTTTTTTTTTTCGACCTACGCGTGCCGTGCTGGGCAGCTTGTTATAAATATTTTCCATTGCACTTTTTATCACCGTACTATGATTTTCCTTAGCTAAAGAATTTTTAAGTCTTATTAAAGTAGTCGGTAAAGTGGTCAGGGACTATCATGGGATTGTCGTTTAATATGAAATAAAATAAAATTGTATTTGACTTTGTTATTGTCAGTTGAAAGTCAGTTGATTGTCGGATTGACTTTATTCTTTGACTTCAGTATTTTAATTTGTTAAAGTTAAATCAATCATCATATATCTTATTTGATAATTAGCGACAGACTCAAAATGCCAATTCGAAAAGTTTTGCGGGGCTTACCAGAAGACATTCTGTCTGCCAGAGGTATTCTGGAGATGGACTGGGCGGCTTTGACTCCTTGTCAGAGAGAGTGTACCGCGCGGATTGGCATGACCGTCCAGCTGGAGCAGGAAGCCTACCTTACACAACATCCAGAGGTAAATCCATTAAATCCTCGAAAATATACAAAGATCGGAAATAGAGGACAAGATTTCTTGCAGAGGTTGGATAAATATTTTGTTATCGTTTCGAAATAGCGACTGTCGCTTACCTATATCGCAAACTGTATGACGGGCGTCGAATATCGCCGGGCGCACTGAGTTTCGTGATACGAGGCACGTAGTTGTTGTCATGTGCGGCGCCGCGCCGAGCAGGCGAGCTCGCGCACGCGGCTCCCATATTGCCATTCCGTTCTGGAATACGCTTTGACTGTGTCGTTTGGATGTTCGTGTGTTGTTTTAGACGAAGCAATTGAACGTCTCATAATTAAACGTCACCGACCCTGATTCTTCCTCCGATCCTGAGACTTCATCATGGTCGTCGTCCGAAGATATACCAGCAATGGGACATACCATACTTATACACGTTATTCAATAATAATAATTGTATGAATAAAATACAGCTTTTCACTTTAATTTTTTATTAGTTTAAGTTGTGTTTTGCTTTATATTCATTCATATGAATAGTTCGAGTAGCGAGAAATGATTCCAAATTTAGGTACACATTTCATAGATTTGTATGTAGAAAATACTTTCTTTAAATATGTTTTTTGAATTTAAACCGTTTTAATATTTAACATAAATAGAACTTTAATTTTTATATTTTTAAAATGAGTAATGTTGGATAATTACTTGACTAAAATTATGCTGTTACACGTAACATAAAATAAACTGAAATATCGTCTGTACCTGTAGTACCTAATTTTTTATAGTTTCGCAACTTGAATAGCACTTTGTCCTATTTAATTGTAAACAAACGTATGTACAATCGGTAAATGTCGATTTTTTACGTCTGTAATGTAATTTTTTCAGATTAAAGCTGCTTTGGAGGTTTTCATTGCTAAAATGGTCAGCCACAACAGACTCAGGGACGCGTTGAAGACAACAGCTGAACATTTTACTCGACCATTCTCAGAGATAGAAGACGAAGTTAGGAATCGGCTTGGAGTACCAAAAGATGGACCATATATGAAAGTAAATGCTGATATATAATAATAATAATAATATCCATTTGTTGCAGGCAACAAGGCTCATAACATAAATAACTTAAAGACTAACATACATATAAGTAAAAATAAAACTAGGTAACGCGTTTGGTCTGTGACGTGTGACACAGTTTCGCGGTATCCAATAACCGTCCGCACATACCTATAAGTAATGATCCGCTAATAGAACATAACATTATAATATCATCAGTTTCTTTGTATTTAGGATGATATGCCGCCGTTTCACTTTAATGATAAATATCTGGAAGAGGATTTAAAGAAGATCATCACGAAACATTATCCTCCAGAACCAATGATATGTCCAACTCCAATCGTCGAGACTCCTAATACCTTGTCTTCATCGTTTATTTCCTTGATAACTTCGGCGACAACTTTGCCTACACCAGGTACCTGTTTTGAAAACTATTAGACTTGAAATCATGTGTTATCATACGTACAGTACGTGAGATCGTGTCTTATTAGGTACTTATTACGTCCAGTACGTAACATCTTAAAATACACTTCAAGTTATTGATAGATTGCATGTTTATATTTATCATTACACGTTAATATTTCTAATTTGACTTCTTGGTGCTTCACAAACATAATCCATATGTATATATAAAAATCTCGGATCACGGTGTTCTTGGTCGCACCCCTCCGAAACGGCTCGACCGATTTTCATGAAAATGTTTATGTACACTTGGTAGGTATGAGAATAGGTCGTAAAGTACATATTATATACTTCATACCGTTAGGTGATTAGGATGTCCACGTGGACGAAGTTGCGGGCGGATGCTAGTATATTTAATAGAAATCAAATCATTAAGACGAGATTTGCAAACGATATTAAAAAGAGGAAATGCCTCCGTGTCTTTATTATTTACTTTACTAAGATTATGTGCTAACTCCACAACAAAGAGTACCTACTATAGTCGTGTCGTGGAAAAAATCCATGTACTAAACATAATCGTGAACAGGAAAGAGTTCAATATACTTAATCCTTTATCTCTAGCCCGCCCTTACCTTACTTACCTTACAAACTTAATGTTAAAACATTTAGGGTATGATATAAAAACGTATTAGGATTTCCCCAGAACCGGTCAAAACGCCAGATCCGACACTTTCGCAAATCATGTTCGCGCTCGTCTCCAACACGGTGGACAAGGCTATCTACAGCCGGGTGGACGAAAGTGCTTTGCGATATGACACAGCGTATATGGAACTTACTAAAGCCATAGAAGAGGCAATGGAAATACCAGTTATTGATATCCGACTGGACATAGCAGACCTTTTTTACGATGCCTACAAGATTTTTGAGTTGAACATCATAGAAAAAGAAAGAATTGGTATAAAACATTTAATAATTATTATTTATACACCTTTAAATAGATCGCTATATTATTTTATTAATAAACTTTTGACCGTAATTACTTTGTTAAAATAAACAACTGTATTTAAATCACATCTTATATCTCACCATTGTTTCTATACAGCGGCTGAAATAGCTTGGGAGAAGAGAATGCCAAAAATCTTGAAGAGGAGTTTACGTCGCCAAAAGAATTTTAAAGGTAGGATAAGATGTTTATGTTCATTATTATTTTTCATAATTTGTCAGAACTTGATATATAGTTCCAGTTCACCTTGAGTTATTTGAACTGTTTTTTCTTTTTGAATACCTAGCTAGCATTCGGTTTGCAATGCTGATCGGTTGGCCTAACCGTTGCACTAGTGGACAACGAAGCTTGTGGAAACGAATTCATTTTTTGACAGAATTAAATACTTGTTTTTGGTTTGGGGTCAGAGGACAATTTTTGATTAGTAGCGCTCAAAATGAAGCGCTTGAAAGTGATTGACGACGTTATGAAACTAGAAACTGGTTTCAAATAGCACAAAAATTGGTAACCAGAGCCTGTATTTGATGTTGCCTAACCGATATGACAAGCTTTTTGTTACAACATGGTCGCTCTTATTGGATTTTATTGAAATATATCTTAATTTAAATTAATTAATGTGTTAGCTATCAGCTTCCATTAAAAATATGTAAGGTTTGTAAATAATGCCCGAAAATATTTTGACGCACCTGAGCGTCACGGGCGGCTGAGTGATGCATTAAAAGTACGTACAAGTGCGTCATGGGCGGTGAAAGAGTTAACTTGGCAGCAAAGGCATCGTGAAAACCATAAGCGATACCGCTGAGGCAATGTCGAATAGAGGCCCTGGTCGTTTGTGTTTTTCCACGAAGCAAAAAGAAGGGTTATATGTTTCGCGGGTACGGATGTTATATCCGTGCATACGTATGTAATTAGTTCACCTGGAGCCAAAATTACTGAACCGGTAACACATTGGGTGTCAAACGATTCGGGCAAAATGCCTGCGTGACACTGAGCATACGACGTCACCTGAAATCCAATATCCCGCATGCAAATGAAAGGACTTGTCAAGAACAGTCAAAAAAATATAATACGTTGGTTCGTATTTATAAGAACTTTCTATGTACATAAAAATATAATACGTTGGTACGTATTTATAAGAACTTTCTATGTACATAAAAATATAATACGTTGGTACGTATTTATAAGAACTTTCTATGTACGTATGTGAAATATATAATGAATAATTTTCAGAACGCTCCATCTCTTAGAGTATACAATAATAACGTTGATACCGTCAAGCCATGCCGCCTGAAACGTCAACTACAGGCCACACGGATCCATACAAAACACATGCGCATTTGTTTGGCCTGTAAGGTTATGATACTAAATAATATTGGCAATTTAGTGTTTATTTGTGACAGCATTATTACAATCTTATTAATTTGGTCATACCTACTGTGACTAGCTGACGTAAGGCGAAGAACCATATTTGAAATCGACAACGGTCAACAGCACAGACACGAAATTTTGTGTACGCATTTTATTGCAATATTCGAGTGCAATGGGCAAAAAAGCTTGCAATTTTAAAATTAAACTTATTTTAAACATTGATATGACATTTTACCTGGTATCGAGGCTCGCAAACGGCGCTTAAGTTCAACTGGTAAAACGATAGAGGTAATTATTCTGTGTCTCTATTCGGGAACGTTCAAGAGATACTGTAGCGACGCGCTAGCGAGATTCTCATCCCACTCTTCCGCACGATGCGAACCGCAACAATATCGCTTGAACGTTCCCGAATAGAGGCGCAGCTGTATTCCTGATCCCCGAGACAACGAAATACAAAAAAAATATTTAATATGTAGAAACAATTTACCGACTCAGTTATTTAAAAAAGCGGCCAAGCGCGAGTCGGACTCGCCCATGAAGGGTGCCGTGATTTATGACGTATTAAAAAAAACTACTTCTACGAACGAGATCTAGTCGTTCGAACCAATTTTTGGTGGAAGTTTACATGGTAATGTACATCATATTTTTTTTTTTGCATTATCATATCATAGCTTCTAAAATAAAAGTATTTTAGAAGCTACAGGGGGGGGACATACATTTTACCACTTTGGAAGTCTCTCACGCGCAAACTATTAGGTTTAGAAAAAAATGATAGACCTATCCATAGATACCCCACACGTATGGGCTAGATGAAAAAAAAAAATTGGGTTTCAGTTCTAAGTATGGGGAACCCCAAAAATTTATTCTTTTTTTTTTTTGTGTGAAAATCTTAATGCGGTTCACAGAATACATCTACTTACCAAGTTTCAACAGCATAGTTCTTATAGTTTCGGAAAAAAGTGGCTGAGACATACGGACGGACAGACAGACAGACAGACAGACAGACAGACATGACGAATCTATAAGGGTTCCGTTTTTTTCATTTGGCTACGGAACCCTAAAAAGTAAAGTGGTCTTTATATACCTACCTAGAATGATGGATCTCAAGTAAACTAAGTTTGGAACGTTAGCCTTAAGTTGTTACGTTAAAGTTTATTTATAAAAGATTTCAATCATTTTTTTATCTTCGTTTTCCCTAGGTACGTCTTAACTATGATTTAGATTAAAATTTATTTATTTCATAGCATGACATTACAATTAAATATTACAGTTAAGTCAATTTAAAAGAATTCATAATTATTATGATCGTCAGTTAAATAAAAAGTATACAAAATCTATAATCATTCTAAACAATGTCAAATTAAATACACTAATTCTTAATACAAAATAATGATGTCGAAATTAGACAATTGATTTGCTGTTTAACAAACTTACGAGTATTATCTCATGTCAAGAAATTCACTTAGTGAGTAACAGGCGTTATCCAACAAAATGTTTTTTTAGACGGTGCTTGAATGATTCGTCATTGGGTTCCTTTTTTAGGTCAACGGGTATGAATTGGCTAATTTCCTAAAAAAATCTAAATAGTCCGTCATTTACATAATAAAAAAATATTGAACACATATTTATTCTTTGGTCAATTAAACAAAAAATGACGAAGATATTATAGTGCGTTGAAGTTCCACGTGACGTCACGACATCATTAGCCCCAACTCCCGAACTTTAATGCGCGTTATCTTTGTCAATTTTGATTGATCTGATAAAGCAAAAAAATACGTGTTCTATATTTTTTAACCGACTTCAAAAAAACCGAAGGAGGAGGTTCTCAATTCGACGCGTATATTTACTTTTTTTTTTATAATCTAACTGACGGACTAATTAGAATAAGTATTTTTAGGGTTCCGTAGCCAAATGGCAAAAAACGGTACCCTTATAGATTCGTCATGTCCGTCTGTCTGTCTGTCTATCCGTCTGTCTGTCCGTCCGTATGTCATAGTGACTTTTTTCCGAAACTATAAGAACTACGCTATTGAAACTTGGTAAGTAGATGTAGTCTGTGAACCACATTAAGATTTTCACACAAAAATAGAAAAAAAAAAACAATAAAGTTTTGGGGTTCCCCATACTTAGAACTGAAACTCAATTTTTTTTTTTCATCTAACCCATACGTGTGGGGTATCTATGGCTAGGTCTTCAAAAATGATATTGAGGTTTCTAATATAATTTTTTTCTAAACTAAATAGTTTGCGCGAGAGACACTTCCAAAGTGGTAAAACGTGTGTCCCCCCCCCTGTAACTTCTAAAATACGAGAATGATAAAACTTAAAAATATATATGATGTACATTACCATGTAAACTTCCACCGAAAATTAGTTTGAACGAGATCTATTAAGTACTTTTTTTTTAATACGTCATAAATCACGGAACCCTTCATGTGCGAGTCCGACTCGCACTTGGCCGCTTTTTTTACCATGGAAACATCCGTATTGTTTGATTTGCTTATGATAAGGACAGTAAATAAGTAGGTACTTGCAATTAATTATTCAAAGCAAATTAAGAGTTTTAAGAAGTTCAACTCACACGAAGAATAAACGATTTTCCATCATTAAAAATTATTCTAATCAAGATAAGAATGTATTGGTCATGGTAATATGTTCGTATGTGCTACGAACATCATCTCAGCGACATATTAACGAAAATAATTAAAGCGAGATAACTATATAAACAAGTAACGAACTATAAAAATGTGTAGAAAACTGTTTTCTCACAATCAAGTTAAATACTTAGGTACTGTCTTCATAGCAAGTGCGGCAGAAAATATGTATCTTAAAAATAAATGAGTATGTTATTAAAAAAGTACTAGGTGTCAAAATGTAATGCCATGCCGTGAATCAACCTTGTCTTGATTGAATGACGCCATCAAAGTCAAAGTCAAAGTCAAAGTCAAACTATCTTTATTCAATTTAGGCTTTTACAAGCTCTTATGAAGGTCAAGGAATGAATCTACCACCGGTTCGGAAAAAATCCTCTACTGAGAAGAGCCGGCAAGAAACTCGGTGAGGTATCATTTTTTCAAATCAGTACACATATAAGTCAACAATGATGTCTACAGTTTTATACAAATCTAAGTATATACCACAGCAGGTACGCTCATCGAGACCCAGGGATCGCCAGTGCAGGTCACGATTTAAGCCAAACGTCCCTGTCCATGACGTAGTCTTTTACTGAGTAATATGCCCTAGAAATAAGAATTCGCTTTACAGTAGATTTGAACATTGTGTCTGTTTGTTCTATTATGTTTTTAGGTATTTTATTGTAAAAACGTGTACAATTTCCTAGAAATGATTTTTTAGTTTTAGCCAGTCTATAAGTTGGTACTTTAAGCTTTCCGGTATTTCTAGTAGCCTTTGGCTTATCTACATTTGTAGGAAAATTGTATATATTTTTTCTGACATACATTATTATTTCAAATACGTATAGCGAAGGCAGGGTTAGTATTTCAATTTCCTTAAAAAATTCCCTCAGTGACTCGCGGGTGCCCATGTTATATATGGCCCTGATGGCCCTTTTTTGTAAAATAAAAATAGACTCTAAGTCAGCAGCTGATCCCCATAAAATTAAACCGTATGAAATAATACTTTTGAAATACGCGAAGTAAACCAACCTTGCCGTCGCTACATCAGTTAATTGCCTCATTTGTCTGACTGCAAACGCAGCAGAGCTCAACCTACTCGCTATGGCTGTAATATGGGAACCCCACTGCAGTTTTGAGTCAAGTGTTAATCCTAGAAAAACAGTTGACTTTACAAATTCAATGTTTTGACCGTCTAATTTAATATTCAAGTGTGCATTAACATCTGGTGTGTTTACTAAAGAAAATTTAATACATTTGGTCTTTTTAGGATTAAGTAACAAATTATTTGCAGCAAACCATTTAGAAATCATGGACAGAGTGTTGTTTGGTTCAGTGAGCTCGGTATCCTTCCTATTTACCTTGAACAGCAAAGAAGTATCGTCTGCAAACATGACTATGCCTGATGTTTGGCTTACCATGTAAGGAAGGTCATTTACATAGACAAGGAACAGGAAAGGGCCAAGAATTGATCCTTGGGGCACTCCCATTTCCACCACAGTCTCTGCAGATACTGCACCGTTAACTGATACCTTCTGCAATCTCTGTGTAAGATAAGATCTAACGAGTTGAAGGGCATCGCCGCAAATGCCATAGAATTTTAATTTTCGAATTAAAGTGTCATGATCTACACAATCAAAAGCTTTGGAAAGGTCACAGAAGACACCAATGGCATCGTGTGAGTCTTCCCAAGCCTCTAAAATGAATTTAACTAAGCTAGCACCCGCGTCGGTGGTAGACCTACCCTTAGTAAATCCAAACTGCTGTGGATGTAAAATTTTATTAGAGTTGAAATGTTGTAACATCTGCGTTAGCATTATTTTTTCGAATATTTTGCTAAACGCTGGCAAAATTGACACAGGGCGGTAATCAGAAGGATTATCCTTTTTGCCCGATTTGAAAATGGGTACTACTTTACTGAATTTCATTAAGTCGGGAAAGATGCCTTCATCTATGCAACTATTGAATATAAGGGCTAAAGATGGCGCAACGACGTCTAGAATAGAATCAAGAACCTTAACTGATACGCCCCATAAGTCTTCCGTTTTCTTCACCTTTAACAATTTGAACGTCTTTAAAATGTCTATGACAGAAACGTGGGAGAACTTAAAATGAGATATATTACTAAGACTAATGTATTCATTTAGTAGTAGACCGGCAGTATTGGAAGAGGAAGCTAAACATCTAGTCGTTTCAATGGGAATTCTAGAAAAGAAAGTGTTAAATTCATTTGCTACGTCAATCCCGTCTGTGATAAGCGTGTCTTTTATTTTTAAGGAAATAGAAGCCTCTGCGTTCTTTTTCTGGCCGGTTTCTGAATTTATAATTTTCCAAACAGTTTTAACTCTATTGCTGGATGTTGAATTCTACTGTTGAGGTGGGCTGACTTAGCTTTATTGCATACGATTTTAAACAATTTAGAATAATCCCTAACATACTGGTGGAAGCGTTCATCAGTAGTACAAGATCTCTTGTCGTACAGTTGGTACAAGTTGTCCCTACTTTTACGAATCCCAGTTGTAGCCCATTCATTAAAAGTGACTTTAAGCCCTATCTGAATACGTTTCTTAATGCAGGTTCTGTGAAATTCAGTACACACGGTATCTAATAACATTTTAAACTGTTCGTTCGGACCATTCGGTTTGGCTTCAGAAGTGGATATTTTAAACGCGATGTTTGATTTTAGGCACTGAAGTCTATTTTTAGTCAATGGTCTAATTTCTATTACCTTATCTGGATTTACCCTAGCACAAGGTAATTTGACAATTTGAGCTTTATGATCCGAGCGCACTCCACTAACAATCGATTTTTCCAGATACTGACAGTTGATCCAAATATTATCTAGACAAGTGGCAGAAGTGGGGATGACCCTGGTCGGTTCGTTAAATAAACAATCTAAATTAAAGGATTTAAAAAGGGATACAAATTGATGTTTTTCAACCGACTGTGTTAAAGTATCAACATTGAAATCTCCGCAGACCACAACTGATTTCTTACTATTAATCGCTTTACTGAGAACATCTTCCATTGTATTGATAAAAATAGCTAAGTTTGCAGTAGGTGGCCTGTAGACACACAATATTAGATACTGATCCGTTTCTGCACTGGCGATCTCGCAAATGCGCTCGACAGAATGGCCGGACAGGTCCCTGCGCTCCTTAAATTTTAGACCGTCTTTAAATAATATAATAGAACCGCCACCTGCCGCGGACACCCTGCAGAACGAGCTGGCCATTACATAATTATTTACATTAAATGTCATCCTGTCTTGTTTAAGCCAAGTTTCTGTTAAGCAGATAATATCTCCATTGACATTTTCAGTAAATAATTCTAAGTCTAGTATTTTGTCAGTGAAGCGATTTATGTTTTGATGAGTTAAGGTTAAACTACTTTCATCGCAGAATATTTATATCCTGGTCGGATCAGGCTAAGTGTAACTAACTAGTGAACCCTGTAATGTAATCAAAATGGCTGACGCTGGACTCAATGGTAATATTAATGCTATTATACTAGCCGCGTGCCTGATGGGATTTCATATCGGCAACATCTCAGGAACCATCCGATTTTTCTCAAATGGAGTTTTTGTTGGTGTTTTCACTCGTCACATTGACAGGTTATGAAACACCTCCGACGCCGAAGAGTAAGGTATCATCGCATGAGAGCTACAAGAAGCCCCCGCCTTACCCCTGCGTCTGCAACCCTCAATATCACTACAATCGCTATCCGAAGGTGAGGCCACAATATCTAATCCCGTTTTTTAGGTTTCCGTATCTGAAAGGAAAAAAGAGCCCTCATAGGATCACTTCTTTGTCCGATTGTCTGTCCGTCTGTCTGTGTGTCAAGACCTTTTTCTCAAGTACGCGTGTAGTTGAAATTAATATCAAATACTTAGGTATGAAAAACTCAACCTTCTAAGTTTATATATATTTTAACGGAATAACCTTTGCAAGGTAGTCACACTCGACGGTTGCACGGAGCTAGGAGCTTGCGAAAGTAATTTTTTGTCTTATTTTATAGGTAGGTTGTAAATGGTTACCCAGTTCTTAAAAGCATTTTTTTTTTAATTTTTAGGTTTCCGTACCTACAAGGTACTGTCTGTTTTTCATAGGTACGTAAGGGACCCTCGGCGCACGAGTCAGACTCGCACTTGACCGGCTATTTTTTATTTTTAATAGCTATGAACTTCGATCTATATTGTTGGAATATATGCAAAGGTAAAATAATTACCATTCTTTTTTTAATCATATTAATTTTAACTTCTTCTTACTGACCCATTTGGACTGTGCGCAACTGTGTACATAATTCCGTCCTGTTAGGTGTAATCGATTTCCTGACAATTCCGTATAGTCCAGTCATTAAATACATTTGGAAAGCAAGTGAACCGAGAAAGCTGATTTTTGGATATTGGAAAAAACGTCATCTAGTTTCACTACCTGAATTTTACTTTATACTTTGTTTCGATATCTTAACAACAATAAACGGTAGGTGAAAAATGTATATAACCTAAATTGTTGAACGTAAAAAAGCAACATAAAAGTATCTTATCGCAATGTTCGTATCTCGACGAAGAGCTGAGTTATTGCGAAAAAAAAAGAAAAATTTACCCTTTTTTCAAGATGGCGGAAAATGCACATAGGAAATCTTGGTTAAGTATTTGAAGTTAACCTTTTCTAAGGCCTCCCCGCACAATATCCGAAAATCAGCTTTCTCGGTTCACTTGCATTTCTAACCCGTCTTTTTTTACGTAATGCCTGGGTTGGTATTGGTAGCAAAGTAGCGATAGACGATAGGAACAGAAAACCGGCTACCGCTCCGTCTTAATCAGGATCTTTATTCTCTCTTATCTTATCTCAGGATCGTTTCGGCATATACCTGCCCAGGGATGAGCCGTTCAGCAATGAGAATGTGACCGCGACGCCAGCGCTGGCCGAGGAGCAGACCGACCACGACGAGCACGGCGCCTCCTCCGCCAGGAGCACCGTCTCTGCCTCCTCGCACAAAAGCAGCATGAAAAAATTGTAGATTTAGTAGCACCAATGACGACGCCGACACCAATTCCACTCAGAATTATGCAATGAAGTGCGCAAGTCATGTGAAAATGGCATGTTAGCTCACTTTAGTACACAAAATATTAGAAAAACCGGCTCCACGATCCCCACTTTTCAAATAAAAAATTCACTTTAAAAGTTTGTTTTGGTAGCAATAGAGAAAATGCATGAAAGTCAAATCCTTCTTCATTGGTCCTAATTCCTAAGCATCGATTGATTGAAATACTGTTATCTATATTTAAATTTAAATTATAAAAAATTTAAAATTTAAAAAAGAAGAAGCTGACTGACTGATTTTTCGGGTGACATATCAACGCACAGCCAAAACTACTGGAGCTAGAAGTCTGAAATTTGGTACAGGTATTCTTTAGGTAATGTAGGCGCCCGCTAAGAAAGGATTTTACGAAAATCAATCCCTAAAGGGGTGAAAAAGGCGTACCAATTTGTATGAAAATCCATCATTTTTTAGCTTAACTATTAACATGAAAATGAAATTTAGGCTTTTGAATAAAAACAAAGGCGCATTGCAAAAGCATTTTCAAAAAATCAACCCCTGTAGAGGTGAAAATTTAGTTAATTGATTTTGGGGTAGTTTTTAAATTCCATCCCGTAAGGGGCTAAGTTTATATGGAAAATACCGCGGGCGAAGCTGTCTCGGGTTCTCTAATAAGTTATAACTTAATAATATTATATTCTTCAACACCACAATCGTGAGAGAAATTTAATTCAATCACAACGTAACCCTATTGTTTGGAGCCTTATGTGACGAAAAAGAACATGATTTTTATTAGGTAAATCAATTATTTCCAGTTTGCAAGTTAGTCGGTTGCAACAATATTATGAATAACTAGCTGTATCCGACATGCGTTCCAATACGTTTTTAAAAAAGCTTTAGTTTAACTTGCAATGTGTGTATGTACGGGTCAAATGTTGCAAGCTGAATTAAAACCACTTCCTCTTATCCTACGAAGCTGATTTTTTACATATTGGTTTAGTTACGATTATAATGCATTTTTATGGTCAGCATGACCTGAATGGACATCCAGGGTTTGCTCCAGATCACGGAACTCTTCAACGGTCAACAGCACAGACACGAAATTTTGTGTACGCACTTTATTGCAATATTAAAGTGCAATGGGCAAAAATGCAGTTTTAAAAGAGCTTATTCTAAGAAGGCACACTTCTGACCCGAAGGCGCGTAGCCAAAAGGAGTGTATAGCATTTAACAGCCTGTGTATGACTACATCGGATGATGCACTTTAGCTCCTGAACTTACTAGACCGTGGGATGGGTACCACATGATTTATGTGATATGACGTGTCTGTTTCAAATTCATTTATTTATTTATTTATTAAGGTACACCAACAACAAACATATTTAAAAAAGCACAAATTCATTTAAATAGAAAAAAAAACTTATCTGATATGCATGTCAATCACAGGCGTACACAACATTCGCGGACAGAAGCTAGAACTAAATAAAAAAGTTAACTGATATCGTCTTGACATTTTAGTACTCAAATGTACATGACTGTGACGGTTGAAGATTGGGTATATTCCGTTGTATGCCACTGGATCTACCACCGATGGCACAAAACGGAAAAAATCCGTTTAGTGCCACTTTTGTGCCACTGTCACCTTCTAATGATAGGTTAGGTATGTTTATTTGTTTGCCGTTTTGTGCCACCGGTGGCAGATCCAGTGGCATACAATGAAATAAATTGAAACATAAGCCGCGGAAGCTTTGTTTTACATACATTATCATTAACACGTAAATAATGAATGAGGATGGATTTGGCAAAGCACAATCCGACAATCGGCTCGCAATAGACGCCTGCAAGCGTACTAAAGTATACACATCCGAGCCTGATTGCACATCCGCAGCCGTAGCCCGGTGAGCAGTGCTGCATTATGTTATTATTTCTACATTTTGGCCGCCTTTATCAATGTTTCATATATTTACTACTAAAATATTGTGTTATTTAAACACTTATAAATTATAAAAAAAAAATATCAACGAACTTTAATTATTTTCAGCAAATAATGATAAGCGGAGGTCCAGAATAAGCAACTCAAGCGGTATCAAACTTACCCCCATGTGGGTGTTCCTTAATATTTTGTAGTTTAGGAGTATTGGGGCCATTTGAGGTGCTTTACCTTTGGACCTCCGCTTGATACTATTTTCGCTGCGACACAACCTGTATATGTTTATCTTATTGTTTGAAATACATAATTAGTTGTAACTTTTGTATTTTTTACCGATAAAGTAACTAAACTGAAATAAACCAATAAATATATTTTTTTATGTATTTTTATTTTTTTTTAGGTCTGATACATACATACATAGCATCACGCCCGAAATCCCTAATGGGGTGGACAGAGCCACAAGAATACTTGTGGCCACGTTCGATTAATTAGTCCTAAAATGGTATAAGAAACCGTATGGTGACAGGTGATCAGCCCATCGCCTAAACAGATAGTCCACCATGTTGGAGTGGACCCGTCCCTTAGTCGACTTTTACGACAT
Source organism: Tortricodes alternella (assembly GCA_947859335.1). Taxonomy (NCBI): domain Eukaryota; kingdom Metazoa; phylum Arthropoda; class Insecta; order Lepidoptera; family Tortricidae; genus Tortricodes; species Tortricodes alternella. The sequence continues at coordinate 12,404,112 of OX401970.1, forward strand.
GCCAGGATGATAAGCATCTGCACGTATTCTATGCTATTTCTTCACTCCCAGTGCAGCAGAGGAATAGGTGTGATGTTGAATCATTCAAGCACCACAAAACACCAGTTGATTAAGTCTATCGTTGGGGAATAGTAGTTTATGCAACGGTTGCATAATGATAGGCCTTAAAACACTAGTGCGGTTTTCATGAAACGAGCTTTAGCGAGTCTCATAATAAGATCGCACGTGTGTTTTAAGGCCAAATTATGCAGAGTTGCATACATAACTTTATCTAGGCACATATTATAAATCCTCCATGATGTGTTCAGAAACAATATTTTCTGGCAACAAGTTATTTGTTGCAATCGTGGCTGCATATTTCCGATATCCGGCGCATTTTCACATCACAGTCACTCCGAGAAGACTACTATTCATATTTTCAACTAAAATGTAAATTACAAACAACTTTTTCTCTTCAATTCAACAACAATTCTACTTTCGTTCAGCAAAAAACCAACATAATGGCGGCAATTTGATCCTCCGTCAAGACCATTCTTTTTTAAATTATAGACAAACGAACGAACTCTCTATTCTCACGTCACTCGAGATCAAATGTCATTCAGTTTATATTAAAAAAACATACTGAATTGATGTTTCGTATCAATAACTGTTTAATATCTATGGATACTAGAATAGAGACCCACTTGAGTTTTGACAGCTGTTCCAAATTTAATCTCATTTCGATACTAAAATCGATACTGTAATAACATTGCAGCACTGGTTTTACCTAATTGGTTGTCATAATGGTTGAGTTACCTATGGTTTTCTTATCGATTATGTTACCGTGTCGTAATGGAAACCTTTTCGAACTAGTTAATCACTACTATTGCGCTTATACGAGTAACTCCAATAGAGTTAGGTACCTTATCGATTGCTTCTCTTTTTTCGGTGCAGCTTTATTCGCCCTCTATTCGCAGTAGTTCGGTTGTTAGTCCGGTTGACCGAACTTGTGCTACTTTTCAATTTGCGTAGTGAAAGGTCTTGTTGTAATTCACCGTTTCGCTCTTAGGTGAGTCGAATGAACTACGCGTAATGATTGAGATCGCTTTAGCCCATTCGATAGCCTACTGTAGAGGGAAACCAGTACGAGGGTTTTCGGCTTTGGTAATCGCTTAGGCAAATGGACTGTATCGAATTGGTTAGCCTTTCATTACGGTAAGTCAACGATATGCTTACCGGATCGTTAAGGTTTGTGAAATCCAGTTTATCACATACCTGAACGAAAACCCAATGGTAAAAGATTCCGGTCCTTGCTTACATTACATTTTAGGCGAAGTTACTTAGGGAGAAGTTACTTTAGAGGTTTTCATTCCATCAAATAACATAATATTAATTCCTAGTTTCAGCGGCAGAAATTACATTAAACATTCTATAGGTAATTTTTTTTAAACTAATAGCAGGCGGTCACTTACATTACTAATATCAGAATTTTTTGTAATGTATGTAAGTAACCACAAGCTTTTAGATAAAAAAAAAAAAACAAATAATTGTATTATGAAATTTAGTTCGGCCTCTTTACTGAACAATTCATATATCATCTGATGAAATGAATGTATATTTGAGTGAATGACGATCAAAAATCATTGCTTATACATTGGCATGTCGAATTTATATTGTAATTGTTTTGTGAAATGAAAATCTTATCTAATCTTTGGGTGAATTATCCTTAAATACAGTATTAAGGAACTATTTTAAACTGACTTCGCCTAAAATTTGATGTAAGTGACCGTGGAATTACCCAGCAATAATGGAACTGATGATGGTCCCTTGTGGCACGACCGGCACGCGCTACGTTCGTTACGCGAGAATAACTGCATCAAAAGCGTATGAGGCAGTCCATTACAGTTTTTAATGGTACTATGGTTGAATCGATAATGGAGGATGGGCGGTTTTCAAACAAATTGTACGAATTAAGGCGTAGTTAAGTAAAAGTTCATCTACGCTACGAAAATTAACTATACAATAAAATTGTATGGCTAATTTTCGTAAAACAGTGGAACTTTTTTAACATTTTTCTTAACTACGCCTTATAACGTAAAATTTTTTTGAAATTCACCCTAGTGCGTCTTTCTCACTCACTGGGTCCAATTCAAAACGGTGTCCGCTAAATTTAAGATTGCCTAAACTTAACATAAGAAACGTCAAACTCGATTTTGTATAGCTCCAAGGTTCAAAATCGAGTCTAACGTTTCTTATTTCAAATTTAGCGACTTCTAAATTTAGCGAAAACACGTTCGAATTGGCCCCAACTGTGTTACGAAAATTAGCCATACAATTTATTGTATTGTTAATATAGTAGCGTAGAGGAACTTTTTAAACTTTTTCTTAACTACGCCTTAATTCGTAATTTTTTTTTGAAAACCGCGTGGATACAAACACAGAAGTTATGAAAAGTGGCCGGAGCTCAGAGGCAAAGGTCATAAAAAAAACCGGCCAAGTGCGAGTCGGCCTCGCGCACAAAGGGTTCCGTACCTACCTATAAAAACGGCAAAAATCACGTCTGTTGTATGGGAGCCCCGAATATTTGTTTTATTTTAATTATTTATTTTTATTTTTAATGTGAATATAATTATCTAAATATTCTGTATATATTACAAGCGTTTACCAAAAACGAGCAAAGAAATCACGTTTGTTGTGTGGGAGCCCCCTTAACTATTTATGTTATTCTGTTTTTTTTTTGTATTTGTTGATACAGCGGCAACAGCATCATCTGTGATAATTTCAACTGTCTAACTATCACGGTTCATGAGATACAGCCTGGTGATAGACGGATAGAAGACAGACAGACGAACGGACACACAGACGGACGGACGGACAAATGGACGGACGGACAGCGAAGCTAATAGATAATTAGTAATAGGGTCCCGTTTTACCCTTTGGGTACGGAACCCTAAAAAGTAGAAAAAGTGATTGAAATATATGAATTATCATAAAAGCACCATCAAGTTTAATCCGAGTTATCATCTTGTGCGGGCTATCCCCGATGGAGAACAAGTACTGAACTGACGTAAAGCCTAACTGAAAAAAAAATACAACTAGCTGTCATGACTAAACAAATAAGTAAGTAAGTAGGTTCAGTTACAAATGGGGTTCAGAAGAAAAGGCACTCCTCCTCTGTGTGGCATTGCCGCTACAGATATAGTGAATAATATGTTCCCATCGGTAAAACTCGGATCTCAATCGGAAGACGACGGGACCCGAAGTGCCAATTAATTATTGTATTCAATGAGTGACATGTTTATACTCATTAATATGATACTTTATTAATTACTGTCAAATGACAAAATGAAAAATGACAGCATGGTATGATGGCTAATGGCCCCCAATTCTCGGTGTTTACGAGATAATGTCGATTGCAAGATTAAACGTCAGATTCATACAGTTGTGTCAAATGACTGTATGCACTGACGTTTAATCTCGATTTTTAGATTATTTCGAATGCGCCGAGAATTGGAGACCTACTGAAGCTAATTGAGAGAGCACGATAAATACGAACTTTTCCGATAAAACACGATGGAAACTAATTATGCACTACATCTGTACCTAACTTCGTCTATTATCACCAGAAGCAAGTTATGGTCTAAACATGCCTGAAGAAGTAACATGTAATGGTCCTAATTCCCGTTCCCAATATTCAATTCGCGGATCGATTTGGTTACTACGGTTAAAAATTTTACATTCGCTGCATACAAATAATGTCAATTTTTAAATGGTAGTAAGCAAATATATCAAATCCACGGATTAAATTTTGGTACCGGGCGTTAAACCATTTATTAAACGCTCTGTTTATGGATTCTCAAAGATGCTATTCCTACTACGCTTAGTCCTCTTTTGTGCTTTGTGCAAACTTAAAAGCTAGTGGAAGCCGTTTCAGATGACATTTCTTGGGCCTACAAACATGGCTTTGAAACCATAATGATATGAAGCATCAGCGCTTGCGATAGAACTATTAAGGCAATCTCTGCCGGCAACGTAGCGTATATATGCGTTTTCCGGACTTTCACCCAGTGCCTTAAAGCATGTGCGTTCAGCACGCATATCACGATGTCAGTCAAATACGTTTTTGGTCTGATGCGGTTTTGGTCCGTTTCTATTTTCGTCACTTACTATTTTAACCAGATTCTCCAATAGTCAGATCATTTAAACGGGTCTGACGGAGAATGGCACTGATCTTTGCAGAGATACATTTTTGACGTTTATAACGATTAAATAATAGCTTTGTCAGACAATTGAGAGACAAATAAAAACAAGTCGTTTAAATTTTATATTTAATGAAAATACGGAATTCTTGGTTATTTTTAGGAAATTCACACTTATTAAGAAAGATAGAAGAAAGTACTTAAATAATATAGTAGAATTGTTTCGCAAAAATTCAAAACTCTATTATTATTGCATAAGATTATGACATTCTTGTAAGAGCTGCCGCAAAACCCGGTATATTTCAAGAAAGTTTGTGCACTACAACAATTAGAATTCGATAAATTCCGAGTCGATAATTTTACGTTCAAAAATTACTCGAATCACATTAAAATTATCCTGCGCAGTCCACAAGCGCCTATACAAATATTATCTACTACAGCTGTTACGAATACAATTATTATAATAAGTACCTATGTATAAATTTTAATGAAACCTCCGACAAAATATTAATCACAACCAAATAATAATCTGTTGTTGAGTGCGGCATCGTGTCAAAAAGCTTAGGTATTCTCGTCTTGATTAATACTAGCAATTTATAATAGATAATTGAAAGAAACAATAAAGGCTCAAACATTTATCTACATAAATCTGAATAATATAAGGCACAATGGCTTCGGAATAAAAGATGTTTTGCAAATTGTTTGAAATAATCCTCTGTTCAAGTCCATTGTCTGTTTAAAAAGAAGGAATGCAATCAATTGTGATCCATAAAATGAGCGCAGAATAAGAATTCGCAACGCAATAAATTAAAAATAAAATTATACTCGTATTTAATTAACGTCACCGTAGGTGTCTAGCATTGATATAACAAAAGGGTCATCGTTTTATTAAAATTAAAAATATAAGAACTCATTGCCGCCCGCCCGCCAACAACGTTCTAACTCGAGTAGGTGCATGCATTCGTTGGGAACGTCAGTGTACTGACTATCTATTTGTGATAGACCCAAACGCTTACATAATAAGAAAAAAGTCTAAGAGAAAAATTAATAATCTAATTTGCGTTTCGACGCCATGCACACTTCCGCTTTGTCCTTGGAGGGGTCAGTCAGAATTGCTTTGAAAGAGAACGGCTTAAATACGGTACCGCAACCACTATAGAACTTGCTCATGAACTCCACCCTGCAATTGAAGAACAATAGGTAATTTACTTCCGAAGGCCATTTCTTACTTCTCAAAGGGTTTTTGAAGTCGGTTTTTATTTGTTAAATTTTTATGAGCTGCAATTCGGTTATAAAACCCATCTCCTAAAACCCTATATAGTTTTCGAAAAATAAACCAATGTCGGTAATAGAGGGCATATTTTCCGGGTAACTTATATTTTGCACAAATGAATAAAGGCCCTTCAATATGTAGGTACTGTAAAGCAAAAAGGTTGCTTTGACAGTTTTTGTAACTGGACAAGCGTGTTGCCGATGTGTCTGTATTTCTAATTCTTTATTTAATTCAAATTTTAAACATTATTAGAACGTCGGCCACGCGTGCCCAGATCGTCATTCCATGTTGCGCCGCTGAAGAGGCACCAGCTTGTTTAGATTGGTTGAAAATACAGTAAAAAATTCTATCAAGCGTTTAATTTAATTAGCTTCGACCCCGTAATACTCGCGCCACGAGTTACTCCCAGTAATAGCTTAGCCTACTAAGGCAGAAGAAGTATCTCCCTGAGGAAGTGTTGTCAACGAGTCGGCGGTCGCAGCATGCGCACAGTACATATGTATACCGAATGTGCGAATGTACAGATGTAGTGCATAATTAGTTTCCATCGTGTTTTATCGGAAAAGTTCGTATTATCGTGCTCTCTCAATTTTCTTCAGCAGGCCCCCAATTCTCGGTCAAGTCATTTGACACAACTATGAATCTGACGTTTAATCTCACAACCGACATTATCTCGGATGCATCGAGAATTGGGGACCAGTATCGATCATACCATGCTGTCATTTTTCATTTTGATATTTGACAGTAAATAATAAAGTTTCATATAAATTAATATAAACATGTCACTCATTTAATACAATAGTTAATTGATACTTCGGGTCCCGTCGCCTTCCGATTGAGATCCGAGTTTTACCGATGGAACCATATTATTCACTGTATCTGTATATTGTAATGCGTAAGTTTGCGAGTGAGTGCGTGTGTGTGTGTCAGTATGTTTATACTTCTTCACGCTGAAACGGCTCAACAGATTTGAGTGAAATGGAGATGATTCCAGAAAATTTTAAAGTTCCCGATGGCATAACTATTTGATCTTTACCTTTCTGACATTGTTTTTATATCATGATATTTACTTAAACATCATTGTAAAATCTGTATATCAATACAATATGTGGACTTAATGTCTAATGGCATTCTCTACCAGTTAACCAGAAGGCAAAACCGATTTATAATGGGTGCATAGACAATTTAAATAAAACATGCTTATTTGACGAAGCATGTTGTGGATGAAGTTTTTATTTAACATTATATCATTAATAATAGAATTAAATAATAAATTTGGGTTTTTTTGCACTAGCAAGCCACTAACTAAGACTTGTCTTATGTTAAGGTGATGTAATTTCAGAGACAGATGATTATATTGACATACCAATGCAAGCGTAGCGTATGGAGGAAAGCAGACAACCCTTCCATTAACACCAGAATGGAGAGGGAGAACATCGCCCAAATAGCGAACACAATCACTATTTTTACACTTCCAAATGCAGAAACATCTTGAAGGGCCAATTTTGAAAACACCATCATCCAAAGCATTTCTGATAGTTCTGTAATCATACAACAGGCGCCACATTCGGGAACGCTAAGTGATTCTGTAGCGACTCGTAAGCCAGATTTCTCATTCCACTCTTCCGCACGACGCGAAATGCGTAAGAGCGAGATGAGAGATCTGGCTTACGAGTCGCTACAGAATCACTTAGCGTTCCCGAATGAGGCGCCAGTACAGAGTTGTACAATGCCAGCTCTCGAGACTGTCAGTATAATTTTTTTCTACAGTTTCGTTATATTAATTACAATTAAATAATATATTATGACTTACTAATGTAAATATTATTAGCTTATCTTTAGCTGCAGTCTAACATTAATTTTCCAGTTTCCAGTAACTTACCAAGAGATGGCGTTACCCCGCATCACGTAAAAAGAGCGCCAGGGGTGGCTGCGCAGTTGTCGATTTACGGGCCAAATTTGTGGTATGAGGTGAGGTGTGACGGGGGCGTTACGAGCAGTATATGTGTGCCGTCACACTATTGGTTCGTCAGTCGACGTTTGCCTTCCGCATTGAATTCATGTTTCGGTTACTCCCAAAGTACTATCACGTATGAAAGTTTATTTGCATGATGCATAAAAAGGAAAGAAAATATTTATAATGTTTATTGACATATGAAGAGAGAAACTGACAGTGGCGTAGGATATAAATTAAAACGATTATAAAACGGACTTCAAGCCATATAAGTCGAATGGACATCAGCGCTCTTTTTAACAGGATGCGATCTACAGGTCCTACTGTGACATCTATATAGAAAATTCTGTTCTGATATTATTTTTTTAATCCCGGCTTTTCCGAAAGTAGTCATTGAAGTGAGTCATTACTCTACAATAAACATTTCACTTGTATTATTAAACAATAGACAAGCACTTTCTTACGCGACTGTACACATGCGCAGACTCTTTTTACGTGACGCCACCTATACCCCAGTAATTCCACAATTACGCAATTACTACTGATACATAGGTACGTTAAGGGTATTGACAATACTATAACTGACCACCGGACATACAAATAAGTACTGATACGGCGGTCGCATAAGCCTCAAATGGATCCGACTGACTTACCTCGTGTGTTTACACTAGTCCGTCCAGCTCGTGCGGCCGACGCCGGCGGTCGCATCGTTCTCAAATAAATCCGAGCGACTGAATTGCCCTTACACTTGTCCGTACGATTACCCAATCGCATACGGCAACCGGATAAATGTAGGTAATTGTACCATATCACTTAAGCTTTTTAAAGGGTTTTAGAGTCATTTTTGCTATTTAGAAGAATATTTTTTGAGATTACGAACGTACATTCCATCAAAGTGGACGCATGGAGGCGCCGGCATCGTTCAGGGTCCTAATAGCAAATTAGATTGAAACTGGTTTATTTTATACCGGTGAGGTGGCCCAGCAGGCTGGTGGTCACTCACGTGCATGTGCCAGAGACAACGCCCACAGCCGCAGATAGGAAGCCGTGTGCGAGATGGTGCTGAGCACGAACTCGATAGTGTGCACGGATTGATGGATCATCAGGTCGGCAAATGGCTCCGACACCTTCTCCAACTGAACTTCAAACCATTCTTGTTGCTGGTCCTCGTTGCTCCGCCCAGCACTCTTTCTCTGTTGTTCCTAAAGAAACAAATGGATCGTCGGGCAAACAACCATACTATAAATCATCATATTACCAGCATGTTTTTAAACCTGACGTAGTTTGTGGTAACTAAAAAGTAATGTACGGTCGATACCATACCTACATATTTCTCATCGGATGAACGGGGCCCTAAAAAAAATAAACACCAATTGGAAAAATGTTTAAATGTCTAAACATGTTTATAAAATACTAGCAAAACCGAGAAATATGTAGGTATGGTATCGACCGTACATTACTTTTTACTCAAAGTGACCCTTAATTTAAACCTGTTTTCACACTGCCAACTGCGAAATCATAGCGAATCAGACAGATACAGCGAAATGCAACATACGCGATACGGTAGGACAGAGTAGGACTTTTCGATACTTGCGGCGTCGTCTTTTTTTATTTCTAACAAAAAATAGAAACAAGATGCAAAACAATCTTCACATTCTTAAACCTAGGTGGTTTGTACTCAATTTGTTAAAATAGGTTCAATAGTTTTAGCTTTAGGTGGTTCTAATGGAGCGATTACATACACATATATGTACATACATACATACAAACTCGCAAAAAACAGAACCCTCATCTTTGCTTCGCTGCAGTTGGTTACCTAACAAATAATTGTATTAACACGAACAAATTTTGAATAAAAACCTCTGCACATAGCAGCAGCAGTACAGCAGGCGCTTTGACGATTAGTCATGATGTACTTGGTGATCAATGATCATACCAATAATTTCTTCCTTTTCCTTTTGTTGATTTGTGTGGCAACCACCGGTGGTCCGAACAGCATGAAGGGTATCGCGCAAAGCCCAATGAGCACCAGCGACGTCTGCAGTTTCTGCTGGCCCTTGAACATGTAGGCGTTGCACTCCTCTTCTACCGGCTTCGATGTAGACATCAGTACCATGTCGATGAACAGAATCAGGATCAACGGGGCACAACCAGCGCTCTCTTTCTCTATATCTGCAATATACGTTCACAGGGCGACTGATGATAACGTTTTACAAGCTTTCAATTAACCTCAAATCCAGTTGGGGTCAAATATTGGAAATTAACTTGGAATCAGTTCCCGTGGTCGAAATAATCCGAAATTTGGTACCCAAGGAAATTGCAATATTTTTATGTTAATATATTTAAGTTTACGGGCAAAAAAGCGTATAAAATGATTTTTTTTAACAAAAACAAACATTTGTGCCCGGGATCCACATCGACCATTTATAACATACGAGTATTACGGGTAGTAGGATAACAATTTATTGAACAATATTGAAAATATTATATCATCCTCTCAATATTCATATTAATTCGTGTCGAAGTCGCGGGATTTTTTTGAATTTTTCATGTCGAGACTCGAGACTGTGACCCACTTGTCGAAATCCTAGGTATAATTTTGATAACAAAAAAGTCTACACATTTATCTATTCAGTATTTACTCTGTCCTTAAAAGCACAATCAAAACGAGTAATTACACTAAAACAAAACCGGTCAAGTGCGAGTGAAACCCGCGTGGAGAGGGTTCCGTTACATACATGATAAACTGAAATTTCCTATGTTACTTTAAATACCATGGACTTCTTATAGGTTTTCCTGTAATCTATAAGTAAAGAACTTAGGCCCGGAAAATTTTAGGCCCGGTAGTTTCGGAGATAAGGGGGGGGAATGGTCAATTTTCACCTATTTTCCTAAATAACTTCTAAACTATTTTACTTAAAATTCAAAAAGAAATATATTTAAGATCCTCACAATAAGCCCTTTCATTTGATATGTCACACGATTTCAGTTGCACAACTTTTTTTTAAAATTTTCTAATCTATCCCCCAAAAGTGGGCCCCATGTTCAAAATTAATTAATTTACGTTACGCATCCCTTTGGCGGTCACCAATTTACATATGTATACCAATCGGTCCAGTAGTTTCGGAGCAAATTGGCTGTGACAGACGGACAGACAGACAGACAGACAGACAGACAGACAGACACACGAGTGATCCTATAAGGGTTCCTTTTTTCCTTTTGAGGTACGGAACCCTAAAAACAAATCTGAGTGAATTATTATTTAGAAGACTGATTTTATGTCAGGGTTTTCTAATGATTATTGATCTTTAGAATGATTTGCTGATTACTTTACTTAATCTTGTTGTTATTGTATGCTTATTTAGAATGTTTTAAAACAATTTACCACAGAATATAATACCTTTGTATAACTAGCTGTGATTATTAATGACTCTCATTTTATTGTATAATAAATGTTGATTTTACTAAAATTACGTTTTTATAGATAAATCATACTAAAAATTTAAACGATTCTATTATAATGAGTCCCGAGTCCCGGGAATTCCCAGGACTTTAATCCTTGGATGACTTTCTCGGCGACTTTGAAAATGTCAAGACTTCTCAAACCCTATGCTAATAATTATAAATGCGAAAGTAACTGTCTGTCTATCTGTGAGTTACGTTCTCACGGCTAAAACGCTGTATCGATGTTGATGAAATTTGGTAAGTATGGATATAGTTTGAGCCCTGGGGAAGGCCATGGCCTACTTTTTTTTAAGACAGCCAATCCCTCAAAGGGTGGAATAGGGGCTGGAAATTTAATTACCGGAAAATTCACACGTGCTCGATGCGCGCCCGTAATTATAGGGCAAAAATCTAAATTTACAAGTCATTACGAGTAACAAGAAAATTCGTTATATTTTTCTATGCAGACAGAAAGCTAGTCATCGATGATTTTGCTCGAAACGCTCACGTCTCACTGTCACAAGAAATCTTTGATTTGATATTGCTGATTGATAGGAGACTTCATTCCGTTAATATATTTTATATTTGGGTCTATCACTTACTTGTTACGCCGCCGTATTGGAACCACTTCATAAATACTAAAATCACGAGCCACATGAATATACAACATAGAAATAGCATTTGTGGAAAAAATTCCAATACAATTAAGTATTTTTTCTTGAAGTACCTGTAAAGGTAACAAAAATATACAACACTGTTTCTTCAGAATGCAATTACATTAAAGAGCGCTGCGCCGCCGCGCGCGGGTATGAGCAAATAGTTATAATTTCTCCGTTCAATGCATCCTTGCATCCTTAAGAGCATTAAAGGAACTCGCTCCTACCTGCATGCGGCTACGGTAATAACTATTTTAAGGGCCTTTGCACAATTGCACAGTCTATTATGACGTCACCATACAAAAATTGGTTGGAGGGCAATTGACAAAATATTTATTAATGCACTGAGAAAAAATGACAACCAAACTAGTTCGCTTATTTCAGTTTTAACCATAATTTGGTAACGCGTAACTGAAGTTATTTGTATGTAACCAAATGGTTTATCTATAAATAACAAAACTGAATGTAAGGTATGACTTAAGTTATGTAGTCACTTTTTTTAAGTTACAGATAAACGAAAGTTCGGTTTCATTTAACCAACCATTTTTTTCAGTGTGATAATTATTACAAGTCAAATGGCATTATAATACTTAGTACTATAACTACTACCTATTACTAAGCGATTAATAATATTTACTCTCTCGAGTTAGTTTTATCGGCTAAAGTCTGATATGAAACGTGACCAAAGTTATATCTCATAACATCGACATAAAACGAGTAAGTAACTTCCGCTAGCTTATATGCCCCAGAAAACATTTAAAGTCAACTTGTTAAAGCTCAGGAATTGATTACCTATTTAGGTTGAGAATACGTCCTTTTCACCTTTTATTTTAATTTTATACTAGTGGACCCGCCACAGCTTCACCCGCGGTATTTCTACCGACTGCAGCGCCATCTGCCTGGTTGATTTATGAATCTAAACCATCCAGGGCGCCACCCAAACACATACGAACAAAATCATTCTAATCGGTCCAGCCGTTTAAGAGTTCAGTGACATACACACGTACAATAGAATTATATATATAAAGATAATAATTGTCTGTATCATTAAATACAAAATAAAATGGCCGTAATACTTACATCATATATAATAATCAACCATTAGATTATGGGACTACGAGGTTGTATTTGATAACTATAATACTTACGTAAAATTAACCTATAACCAACTTTCAGGTTGTTGATACTAATTGATCGTACATATTAAGTATATCTAACGGTTAGTATTACCAATACCTTGGCTGGGATAATAAATAAGCAACGAGTATGTCACCTGAATTGCAAGAAACCATCCGATAGTATTAATCTTAAAGACCAACTCTTTCAAATAAACATTGTGCCCAGTGTCTTGCGTATGTCGTAACAGACAATCATTAACATGATGTTTGTTAAATACTCACTCTTGTATTGTGGTACATTTTATTAGCGTATCCGCGGTATGTTTAAATAACTAAGTATGAAAAATTATGACTATTGTGTTGAGATAAATTATATTTCCGGATTAAATCGCGTGTTTATTCTGATTTTAGAAAATAATTTGGCCCGACCTTTCGAGGCTTTTCCAAGATTAAAAGATTTCGCGCAAACCCAAGAATTAAACATGATCTCTTCCTAAAACCCGTGTACTTTCGCTAAATGTGTATTTAATGTAGATGTTTATTATGTTAAATGAACTAGGTATCTTCAAACTATTTCAGGTAATTATGTAAGTAGGAGACTTACAAGTGATTAAACATACTGAGACTTAAACCAAATATCATGTGTAACACGCCAATGATTATAGAAAGTTTCATTTTAAGCGAATTTTCGAACAGAATCTTATTTTCGCCCAGCTGAAAAAAAAAAACATGTTATTGACCTTATATATTTATTTAAAATGAGTTTATTTTTAAGAAGACTGTAAACCAACGGCAAAAATCACCCTTTTCATACAAAAGGCGATAACGATTTCCACCCCTTAAATGTTAACTGATTTTGACCAATTTTTGATAGGTTGTCTGTCAGAAAAAATCTAGGTCTATAAGTTTTTGTATTTTGATGAAAGATCAACAAAGTCAAATAAATGCCGGAATTAGTTTTGTATGAGAGTACTAAAACAACATCAAAACTGAATTTATTGATTATAGTAAAAAAACCAAAACGTACAGACCTAGATTTTGTTCTGACTGACAACCTATCAAAAGGACAAAATCGGTTAAAATTTAAGGGGTGGAAATTGTTATCGCCTTTTGTATGTGTGTATGTATGTATGTGTACCTACATCGAAACAAAGGTGATACAAAATACCGTTACCTTTGTATTCAAATCATTACTTAAAAGACAGGTTTGTCTAAAACTATAATTATTCAATCAATCTGTATGTAACCATTTTGTATAGGGGCTCGTAAACGAGCTAGTTGTTCGGCAATCTATTGCTGCAATTCGGGATATCCCGAAAAAAATTACGTATTACATCGCTAATGGGGAAAAATAGTTTGAATGCAAACTTTTGAGGATAACCCGAATATCAGAAATAAATTGCAGAAAAACCTAGCCCGTTTGCGAGCTCCTTATACATGCATTCTGGGATACTTTCATTCACTCATTCAATCCATTCGAGCTCTTGTGAATCGACCTATACGTATATCGATATATTTTGCTAAGTTTCATTCCCAAAAATAAGAGGTAAGTAAATATATTTTGAATTACCTTCCAAGCTGGATCCACCCCAAAAGGGTACACTGAACCATAGTCCCTAACTTCCAAAATTAAAGTCTCGTCGGCACTCAATTCTTCATAAGTATACGGAACATGACTCCAGGCAGAATCTTGGAATTTAATTCCTTTCGAGAAAACGTCGTTGTAAATTAATCCAGCAAAAATACTGAAGATACTCATTAGTAAAATTATGTATCGACCTGAAATTGATTGAGAATGGCTGTTCTAAAAATTTGTTTATCACTAATTATCTCAAAAATTGTTATAAAAATAACACAGCGCCTAAATCAGTTAAATGACGGAGTTCTGAGGTAACAAACATAAAAACAAAAATATAACTGAATAGAGAACCACCTCCTTTTCTGGTCCTAGAATTCAGTGTCGAAATAGGGGATAATTTTAAAGAAACAACATTCTCGAGCGCTCGAAGGTTGCGCTATAAAGTAATGTTTAAAACCATATAATTTTAAACTCCTAGCGATGGAAAATAAAAACGAAGAGTGCAATTCACTCGAGTTCTTGTCCCTCATAATCACAAAATATGGTTTGTTATCATCGTTTTTCATCACTTTCGATTCACACTTTTAAGCACTTTTTACACAAAAATCAACCTTTATGAGCATATCGGAAATGAAAATTAGACGGACCCCTTCATTTCTAAGGACCCGGTAGCCGGGTTCGCTGCCAATCACGTGTTATGATTTCAAAACAGAAAAAACGATACCACTCGCGACTAGCACTACGTGTCAACGAGAGTGTTAAGGTATCGTTGGTATAAATGACTGATCATGACCTCCAAAAAATATGTTCCATATCTCATTGTAAGAGTTATCCTCCATAAACTTCTTTTCATTCCATAACATCCATGCTGCAAATACGAACATAATAAAGCCGTGACCCACGTCGCCGAACATCAGCGAGAAAAGAAACGGAAAAGTGATTATTGTGTATAGGCCTGTAACAAAAAAATATTTCATTGGCTAAGAACCTTAACATTAAACTTGAATATCAACATCGATGTCTTCTGATCGACTTAAATATATACCTACAAAGTGCAATGCAAAGCAGATTTAACAAGAGGTTCTTTTTTAGGGTTTTGTACCTCAAAAGGAAAAAACGGTACCCTTATAAGATCACTCGTGTGTTTATCTGTCTGTTTGTCTGTCTGTTTGTTTGTTTGTTTGTCTGTCTGTCCGTCTGTCACAGCCAATTAGCTCCGAAACTACTGGATCGTTTGAATTGAAATTTAGTACACATAATATGTAAGTCTGTGACCGCAACACGGACGTGTAATATAAATAAATGAATTTTAAACAATGGGGACACTTTTGGGAAGTAATTAAAAAAAAAAAGCTATGCAATCTATGGCGTGTGTCGTATCAACTGAAAGGGCTCGTTGTTGGGATCTTAAATATACCTTAAGATAAATAGTAAGTTATTTAAGAAAATGGCTGAAAATTGCCCCTCCTCCTCACCTTATTCCCGAAACTACTGGGCCTAAAATAGTGAAAAAAATGCAGAAAATAGTACTTTACCTATAGATTACAGACAACCTACAAGAACTCTATGGTATTTAAAGTAACAGGAAATTTCATATAATCACGGAACCTTCTCCAAGTTTAACTCGCACGTGTCCGGTTTTTTATGTAAATTACAATTTCACCGCCCAGTGAAGACTTAATTCAGCTAATCTATACAACCTCTCTACCTCTTCCGACTTGTGGCAAACCAAGATGGTATTAACGAAGCCAACCTGCACAGTTCTTTCGCCACGGAAACATTATCTCTTAAAAGACTTCAGATGGGACGACGCTAAGGAGCCACGCCTTTTCGTCCCCTAAATGATATTACTTTTAAGTTATTTTAATGTGTAATATATGTATGTTAGTCTGTTAGGTATTTATGTATGGGCCACTGATGCCTGAAATAAATGGTTTATTATTATTATTATTATTAAAAGTCTCGTTCTCGACGCACGCCATCAAAACATGTTCCAAATCCTCTGGGTCAACAAGTTTATTTCTCTTTTTTATTTCAATTACCATAATATGATACAAATAATTTCCTCGCCAAAGTCATATAACGGTTTGCTGGCGCGATCGCGCGCGAACTAATTTTTTTTTGCCACACACGACATTTTTTTTTTAAATTATATTCATGATTACATCGTTCTTTGAATCGTATACTTGACGAATTGATAAAGCTAGCGCGGGAGCCAATACAAACGACTTGTTATTAAGGTCTAGAATTTCAACTCATCTAGGGTAAAGTAAAGATACCAGTCACCCAGGATCCTGTAGTCAGCCTTTTGCGTTTATAATGCCTTAAAATAGCAGTAAATTGATTTCTTGAATTCCTTATTGATTATTTATTAATTATTACATTCATCTATCGGTGCGGGGAATGGTCAGAGAGAACAAAAGAAGTTCGTTCAAGTGGTGTCGGTCTTCTTTCTATGTCACCAACAGGGTCTAAATAGAGATAGCTAGACTCACCTGGATTTAACTCACGGTAGCAGGAATCTCCATAAGCACTGATGAGTGCTTGAAACCCGTTCGTAAACTTGTTAGTGCGATGGAAGGTAGGTGGCGTTTCATCGGTTTCCACTTTTGCTACCCATGAATGGACCGACGATCCGAGTTCTTCCTGAAAGTACGCCACTAAATTAAAATCTAATCTCAACTCGCCGAGCTCTGAATTCATAAAATTATGGATTAACAAATTAATTAATCGGTGACTTGGTAGCACTGCAGTGTACTTTTTAACGCACAAAAGTGGCATGCTCGGTTTATTACCACTTTTAATTCTCAACATAAATGTATGAATATTTTAACAACTTATATTCCATCACGTTTAGTTTCTTTTATAACAAATCTTTGAAAATCAAAAAATATTACTTTGTACAAAAGTAAATAGTAGTAGAAAACTTATGTGTGTTTTAAAATAAGCATATTTCATTATAATGTTCTTTCTTACAAACTGTGGCAATCAATATTTTCCTTGTTTTTGATTTCATATTTTTCGCTGGACCTAGGCCAAAGTCACAGCTCTAACCTAATTCAAAAGATACATGAGACGAAAGTCTATCTATACACTGCTAAAATTTTGTTTGCGAATATGGGCAACATTTTGAAAAAAGGTTTTTTTATGTTTTGGGTTCAATTTATTACGATTAGGGCTGTCATATAATCATATTAATAAGTGCTCGTCAACATCACCATCCCCCATGGTTAGAACCTCGTGAAGGTCGAGAAGGGCAAACTCAGCAAGTACCAGCAAGTTCCCGAGGTAACCGCCATGTGGGATGTTGGTTCGATCATTGTGCCGATAGTTGTTTCTGCGAGCGGTCTCATAGCGAAGAGTCTCGATCAACACCTTAAGAGATGCCTGGACACGGCGCCCATCGTCAGGAGGTGCCTCTCTCTGCGACCTTAACCACCGGTAGCTCGAGCCCTGCCCCGCTACCAGCGGCAACCTAGGTTAAGACCTTTATAGTGGTTTTATATGTATACTGCCTTTATATATGTATATAGCAATTTTTTATATAGATACTGTAAAAAATGTATATCAAAGATTTTAGCTTTAATACAGAGAATAATAATAAATGTTATGTCAGGCTGTTGCCCATAGAAGTCCTTAGTATTTAACAGAGAATCACGTTACGTTAATAAATACACTGAAATGACTTATATTAAATAAAAATAAAAGTCAATGTTTTTTTTAAGTATAGGAAGCTTATAAAAAAAATATAGAATGTGTAAAATTACTTAATCAGCTACAATGAATACTTATAATCAATATTTAAACAATATAACTCTAGGCAGAAAATACCAAAGTGGTAACCGTGGCATGATTACTTGGCAAGACATCACCTTGCCGACTGTGGCATTCAAAAGGTTAAATTAGATTAGATTAGGTTAATTTAGATTAGAAGTAATAATAGTAATGATTGGCGATTTAATGCTTTCATACTTTCAATTACAATAAAACTTTGGTGACTGTTGTGCCCGGGAAGGGTTCCTAGTGAACAAAATTAAAGAAATTTGGTACTTGGTATTGGTACCGGTGTGGGGAAAAAATCATTCGAATAATGAATAAGTTTTATAGTGTTTTATATACACAAAATATTTATGATATATTTTTAAGATATATCATCTGTTGATTAATAAGATATATTTGTTATTTTTATATATTCTTTTAAGCATTTAGAGCGAAAGAAGATAATTTTATGAATTCGAGATATTTTTAGGGTTCCGTACCTCAAAAGGAAAAATGGAACCCTTATAGGATCACTCGTGTGTGTGTCTGTCTGTCTGTCTGTCTGTCTGTCCGTCTGTCACAGCCAATTTGCTCCGAAACTACTGGACCGATTGAGTTGAAATTTGGTATTCATATGTAAGTTGGTGACCGCAACACGGACGCGTGACGTAAATATATGAATTTAAAACATAGGGGCCACTTTTTGGGGGTAAACTAGAAAGTAAAAAAAAAAGTTATGCCACCTATATCGTGTGACATATGAAATGAAAGGGCTTATTGTGAGGATCTAAAATATATTTTCTTTTGAATTTTAAGTAAAATAGTTTAGAAGTTATTCAGGAAAATAGGCGGAAAATGACCATTCCCCCCCCCCCCTTATTTCCGCAACTACTGGGGCTAACATTTTGAAAAAAATGCAGAAAATAGATCTTTGCCTATAGATTACAGGAAAACCTATAAGAAGTCTATGGTATTTAAGGTAACCTAGTAAATTTTAGATAATCATGTACGGAACGGAACCCTCTCCACGCGAGTTTAACTCGCACTTGTTTCTAGAAAATGCAGCATCAGAATTGCATGATTATTACTATCTATATCAATTGACATTGGCAGAATTAGTTATTAAACTGCCTAAGTACATGTTGAAAATGTTGCATAGAAGAATAATTGAAGAATACTCCAGTTTAAGTTTTTTGTACTTTCTGTTATGAAGGTACAAGTATCTAAATTATACCTAACGCATAATTCCATTTAGCTATAACATTTTATTCCAAGTGATGGTACTTAAGCATAATGTGTAACCTCTAAAATATTTGAGATTCGTTCACTCAGAAACGTACTTTTACTGATTTAATGGAACTAATTCGAAAGTGTGTTCGCTTAATTTAAATGTCGCTTATTTGTAGATATTTCTTATGTTAAGTTTAGTTAATTTGAAATTAAGGGTACACCGTTTCGAATTGGACCCTAAATGAATAAATACAGACTTCAATTTTCTCATATTTTTTGATTTAAAATAAATATACAATTCGCATTCAACCAAGTAAAATTAAATAAAAAATAATTACCGAAACTTCATTTAATATATAGTTTACTCTTGGTAAATCCGAAGTCGGTATCCAACACTTGCCAATGAGACACTTCTTCGTGATGTCCAGATTAAATAAGTTCATGGTGTGGTATATTGCTTTTGATTTTTTGACCTGAACCGACCACGATGGTAACTGCTTGGCCACAGTACGCAGCGCCTTAATACGGTGTTTTTTTGTGGTGAGCAAAACCTTTTAAAAAATGATTTAATATACTGTTAATGACATCCCCTCAGTTGCCTGAAAGTTCTTTGTTCGAATTTTTCATTAAAAATTATGCTTTTTGTGCTAACAGGTAAGGTTAGGTTTGATACATCAGCACCATTACCATGAGTTTACGCAAACTGTTCTCGTTATCGAAAACTATCGCTCGGTCCCTTTTACTTGTATCGGCAACAAAGCGGTATTTCCGATAGATTAACAATTAACAAGAACGGTTTGCGTAAACTCATGGTAAGGGGTCATCCATAAAGTACGTCACACTAATTTCGTGATTTTTTGACCCCTCCCCCGTCTTTGTCACAGTTGGTCACATTTTTGAGACCCCCCCCCCCCCCCCCTCCCTAGTGTGACGTCACATATTTTGTAATTTTACATCTAGAAATTAATAAATTAAAACAGCAGTTCCGAAATTAATTTTATTTCCATTTAAATTATTTGTTATATGATCAAATTATTTTTTAATTTATAACTCGCCAACAAAACAATTTAATCCTTATGCATATACTGATAGAGTTGGAAATATTTTTAAGGTTTTGTCAATAGGTTAAATTTGACATTTTAATACAGATGTTGAAATGTGACGTCATGAAACTTAGGACCCCTCCCACCCCTTGTCACACTAAGTCACACTTCGTAGACCCCCTCCCCCCCCCTTAATGTGTGACGTACTTTATGGATGACCCCTAAGGGTAAAGTAGGTTAGGACGTTTTGTGGCAGTATGGGAATAAAGTGCAGTGGAGTTTTAAATTATGTTTATGATTAAGTAAATGACAGAATGAACAAAAGAAATACTGGCTGTTTTATTAAAACTTAAACTCATATATTATGACATGTCTCGTAAAGCGTTTTCATTTAATAATTTTAAGAAGTATACAGGTCGAACGGAACCCTGCTACATACTATGAATATTATACCCTCTTTTTAATCACCTTACGTTTTCACTATAGGATAATAACTTGTTTTTCACTAATAACTTGTTGTCAGAAAATATTGTTTCTGAACCCATCATAGAGGATTTATAATATGTGTGTAGATAAAGTTATGTATGCAACTGTACATAATTTGGCCTTAAAACACACGTGCGATCTTATAATGAGAGTTTCATTATAAGATCGCACGAGTGTTTTATCTTATCGGCTCGTTTCATAAACCCGCACTCGTAATTTAATGCCTATTATTATGCAACCGTTGCATAAACTACTAATCTGAATTAAAGTGACAAATTCTATTTTTGTCTCCAGTTGCTAGCATAGTTATTTATGTATACTTTAAACTACAATCAGGATAGGGCAGAGGGAAATAAGTCTTTACTTTAGATTTTTTTATTGAAAACGTTATGTTCCTTGATAAGTTTAACTTTTAAGTACTTTGGTTTTATATATTTTTATTTACTTTTCGGCATTATTTTGTTTAAGTAAGTATATTTATTTAATTTTTACCGCTTTCTTTTTATTTCAGTATTCATGTCAAATGTACTTTTAATACCAAATGTTTCTTTGTTTCTTTTTTTATAGTCTCCACTATGAAAAACAAATTTAGTAATTATAGAGTGGGTTCTTAAGTAATCATATTTTTTTCTTCAGAATTGTTGTCTTTTTTTGTTGAAATAGCCATTTCATTTATTCATTCATAAAAACGACTCCATTGCACTCTTAAAACAAAAACTCCACTAAAATTCTAATATTTAAGTCATAACATAACTAAGCATGGCAAAAATTAATAAAATCTATTTGCTGTTACCAATTAGGTTTTGAAGAAATGAAAGTAGGAGAAATGAAACTTTCGGACAAACATACCTACGGGCAAATTATGTAGAAACTAGAGGTCGGAAACCAGTTTCGTTCATTGACCCCGAATCGGTAATGATTCCGGTTGAGTTTGCGGTTACCGATATTTTAACCGGTTAACTGAAATCCGGTATATTAGATACAAATATCGTTCCTATTTATTGAACGATATTAAAAGGTTAATTTTAATTCCGTTGGTAAAATTAGAGCGATCTACATGCTATCTCTTTTACACACTATCCGGTGACCGGTACGCATCCAAAAACCGGTTAATACCGGTTAACGAGAGTCTTCAAATTTGGTTTTCTGTATTACCTGGTAACCAATTAATTTCTGGTTGTTTATAACCCTGCTCTCAATTAACCAGTTAATGAATCAACGAAATTTCACCGGTTTCTTGAACGATATTAACCGCTATTTCAAAACCGGTTCCGAGCCCTGGGGATAACAATTTATAATATAGAGCGATTAAATTATATTTCAATCCTGTAATATTTTGTTGAAAAACCAGAAAACTTCGCACTACTGTGATTCAACAAAATACATGAAAGATATATTATTACTTTTGAACTAAAATGACTCAAGAACTAAAATGATAAATCTTACCTAACAGGATCAATAAATTAATAAGTTAGGTCATATTTACGGATTCGAGATCTGTCAGGCTCACGCCAAGTTTGTCTCTTATTGCATATCTCTCTTTTTGAGAAGTCGGGCAGTTGTACAAGTTGACTCTGAAACCGTTGCATACTTTGACCATTCGGTTTTTTAGTTGCTCTCCTTGACCCACGGCTAAAAAAGCAATCTTACGAACATCTGCTCCCTGAAAAATATTATCAATTTAAGAGGATAGACGAGCTCAAATAGCTCCATACCGACGTATTCCGCTCTTTCCTTCCTGGATTTTCGCTCAAGAAGGATGTTTTTTTAGAGAAGATATACATATTATTTAAGGGCGTACCCTACGCTGATGACCTTGAGCGTTCCAAATAGGTCAAAATGAAAAAAAAAACTTAAAAACTAACTCGTCGCATGTGCACGGCGTCGAGCGGCACAAGCTTCACGTCAGATGGCTTAGCAGCGTATGCCACTCGTCGCCCGCGCAGTACGCCGCGAGCCTCTTAGTTCACGCGCCGTAGTGAAAAGTATAATTTACTCAAAAACTACAAAATAAATTGAAATATCGGTAGATGAAATTATAGTGTACATTATTGTCTTCTGATTAGTAAAAGTTTCATGTATAAACGTCGCATAATAAGGGAGCCTTTACGGATTTTAGTTTGAAAAAAGGGTTTACGGTTTTTTTTTGCTCTTGATTTATCACTTTTTTCATGATTCCGCTAGACAAAAATAAAGAATAGATTCCAAACTACAATATATATGTTTTCCAAGATTCTTGTACAATGCTAAGTATACTTTATAGGATTTGAAAACAAGCAGATTCAAGGCCATTGGCGTGGGGTACGCCCTTAATTTGCTTGATTGTAACCGATAGCGATATTATTATTGTAGAATACAAACACAGAAATAATCATATAATTTATAAAATAAAAAACCGACTTCAAATAGCCTTTGAAAAGTAAGTTTTTTTTTTCACATTTTATTTATTATCCTGTGATTTAACGTCACACATTTAGTACATCAAGTAACAATAGCATAATGCCAATTGCTCATCACCATTTACAAACTGTTGCTATCCAGGGTGCAAGGATGTCAATCGTTGAGGAGTTCTCCTGGTTCTTCAATTTGACTACATGAATTTTCATGGACATAAGTTGCTTCCGAACTTTATACAGCAAATTTAATCGCCAACCGTGAAATACTCAACATTTAGGAGTTCCGGTGATCATCTATGGTCTTCATCAATAGTTTCACTTCACTAAATAATGCTTTTGAAACGTAACTGCTTGAGTTATTACAGAAAATACTAAAATTGCTATATGCTTGCCTATAATATTTGAAGAGTTCCATCGATTCCTCATAGATTCTCTCATCATAACTCAACTTTGACTACAACGAGACAAAACTGGAGGTATATTCTACCGATTAAAAAAAGAATTTTTATAAATGACGGAGTTCTGAAGTAACAAATATAAAAAAATATAAAAAATACAAGCGAATTGAGAACCTCCTCCTTTTTTTTGAAGTCGGTTAAAACATCTATAGCCGTAATCTAGCGACAAAATATTATATTACAGGGACGAAAAAGTATTCCTCATACGTATACGAATTAAGTAAAAGAACGTTGTTCAACAAATCGAGTTGAGGAAACCGAAACCGAAGGTGCTCGAGTGGAGAACACGGTTTGCCCTCCCTAATGGACTAACGACCTATTCATAAGGTCCCCGAAAGCAGATGAACACAGCGACCGATTGTGGTGGACATTTTTGGGGGAGGCCTAAATCCAGCAGGACACAGCTCCAGGTTGAAAGGTTTATGACTATCAGTGGCGCAGCCTGCCTATAACCCGATTTCTGACGGCTTTACCAAGCTAGAAAGCTACAACTAGCTGTCAGTCAAGTCCGTATTACTCTAACTAAATGTGAGACTCGCACGTACGGTTCTAAACTCTTCCAGCTTCCCTTAGGAAATATTTGACGCTTCGCCACTGATGACTATTATTAGTAACATGTTTATCCAGCTGCGTTAAAAACAATACGAATAATAATAATAGTCGGTGTGAATGTTTGCATACGGTGACAGGATCTTTAAGTATCTCGTCCTCTTCCGCCGTACGGTAGAACACGTTCCCTCGTGAGACCCTCCACAGCATCATCTCGAAGGCGAAGGACCGCCGGCGCTGGACCACGCCTGTCATTATCACCAGACGGCCGGCGGGGTCGAGATCCATGCCTGCTTTTCTACAAAACAAACAGTCACATTATACGCTCCAAACCAATTATTAATACAGAAAATTGTGACCTGCCGGGATATTAGTGTTGAATTCAACGTCACACCTGATTCGGTGTAGCCTACCAACCTTAACCATGGTACTAAAATATTTTGCTTATAAGTAGTCATTCCACGGAGTGTTCAATGGCAGACAACACGCGTGGTGCTGGCGGCGATGAAGTTGCCCTTCCACTAGTAATTATTATTAATATAGATTTACTACGGAACCAATAAAAGTTCCTAAAAAACGAGCTCCCAAAACTATAAAACATACGAAGTTAAACGTAACTATTCTTTACAAATATAACAGTACTTTGTCCAGGATTCACGTCGCAAGTCGGCAGTTCCAAGCAGAGGTCCTATTGTTTCCAAAACATAGTTCATTTCAGTCAGCTCCAAGTAGTTCTTCCTCAGATTAACCTGATTTACAGATATTTCCTTGACGTCCCTTTCCCATTTTTCTAGAATATTCTAGAAGAATGAAAGAAACCCGTTAAAATACATGCCGGCAATCAAACTAAAGCTATAGGTACCTTGTCTCGTCTAAGCGCTTTTGTTATTCATTGCAGCTGATATAAGTGATGTGGCTAATCCATAATGCATTGCAATTTCGATTAGAAATGACTTACCAGCATCACTCTAGCTAGTGGAAGTCAGTATTCTTGTCTTAAATTGAGTAGTATATTATAAGTTACTTAGATAACTTAGTAAATAATTATCAAAATATAAAGTTAGCTTTATTGACCGCTATTCGTTGTTTGTTGTCATATTTAAACAACCATTTATTAACTACATATTTCCTTGATTTGTCAGTTTCATTATCATTATCAAAAAAAAAAACTTCTTATTTACCATCTTAAAATTGTCTGCAACAAGTTATAAATGCGATATTTGTGCACTAGACCTTTTACTATTTATTTTTACCACGTATTCCAAAGCACGACTTTTCTTGAAAATTAAATGTGCCATGACCTTAAGAACCTATTACTATTTTTCGACATGATCTGATGCCAGGCAAGTCCAGTCTATTGCCACGGGGAGGATCAGTAGGGCTCGCGAATCGGTTTTGGCCCTCGGGTCGTAATTTAGGACCCTCGCTCTAACTAATAAATTTCTGTATTTTTCATAACTGAATCAGATACCTCCAAAGGACCCTGTTCATGAGGCAGTAAAGCTTTTGGAATGACTTTTAAGTCCGGCAAAATAATATTATCTTTGTTCATCTCGTCCTCCAGGTATCGAAGTTTCCTTTCCAACTCTGCACACCGGCATATCTCGGCAATAAACTGCCGCTGAAATGTCTGCAATCCTTCATTCATCTAAAAGTAAAACGTCTTCTGTTATAGGTTTTTGGTCATCATAAAAAATGGAAAGTAAAAACCCCAGCATGCAAAACCGGTCAAGTGCGAGTGAAACCCGCGTGGAGAGGGTTCCGTTACATACATGATAAACTGAAATTTCCTATGTTACTTTAAATACCATGGACTTCTTATAGGTTTTCCTGTAATCTACAGGTAAAGAACTATTTTCTGTACTTTTTTCAAAATTTTAGGCCCGGTAGTTTCGGGGATAAGGGGGGGGGGGAATGGTCAATTTTCACCTATTTTCCTAAATAACTACTAAACTATTTTACTTAAAATTAAAAAAAAAATACATTTAAAATCCTCACAATAAGCCCTTTCATTTGATATGTCACACGAATTCAGTTGCACAACTTTTTTTTTTTTTCTTTTTTTTAATTTTCTAATTTGTCCCCCAAAAGTGGGCCCCATGTTCAAAATAAATTAATTTACGTTACGCATCCCTGTTGCGGTCACCAATTTACATATGAATACCAAATTTCAAATCAATCGGTCCAGTAGTTTCGGAGCAAATTGGCTGTGACAGACGGACAGACAGACAGACAGACAGACACACGAGTGATCCTATAAGGGTTCCTTTTTTCCTTTTGAGGTACGGAACCCTAATAAAAATCAGGCAGACACGCAAAATAGGAGGGCTACAAATAAACAAATTATTGCTGATAGCCGAGCGACTTTAATAATACTAATATTCCTATAATATTATCTTATCTTTGATTGATAAGATAATAATTAATTGCATTCATCTCAAAATGAAATGTTAGGAATATTATGTTAGTATTATTAAAGTCGCTAGGCTATCAGCAATAATTTGTTTATTTCAAGCCCTCCTATTCTCTCTCTTCAGATAATGATTTCACTGGCAACAGTATAGTTTTTGTAATGCATATTTTATTTTTCTGCTGTTCGTATTTAATATGCAAGAAAAAATATAATAACATGCAATAAAATTATATTGATAATAATTCATCATTCATTTATTCACTACATTGTTTTGCCATTAGTACTTTGTGTAGTTGTGTGAGAGTGTGTAACCTTTCACTTTAAATCTCATCCCCTTACCTGTACCTATCATTGTTTCGACTTATAACAGGTTCGGTCCATCGAATTAATAGCTCCAGCGCAAGGGAGATCATCTAAGCTGCAATCTTAATCTCTGTTTTTGCTTTGATCCCATTGGATTGGAAGATTGCAGGTACTTGTTCATTTTGTAGTTACACGATGTCGTGCGTGTCCGCGATAATCGAAAGACGGATAAGGAAAAGCAAGTTGACCAAATGGGAAAGTAGACGGTTTGCAAAAGTGGACCGATCGGGAAAGTAGACAGATCAGGAAAATGGACTGATCAGGAAGTAGACGGATAAGGAAAAGCAAGTTGACCAAATGAGAAAGTAGACGGTTTGCAAAAGTGGACCGATCGGGAAAGTAGACCGATAGTTCCGGAGGGTGTTTAAGTACGTAGAGACATCTGTTATCCGTACAAACGCCAAACCTTATTTCAAATGTTAAATTGATTCGTTTTCGTGTTGATTACTTACTTTTTGCAATTACTTACGTCGTAAAATTGTACACATCCTAGTTCGCCGAGCTTGATTAGAATGTCATAAGCCGCCTCTGGCTGGAGGTAGACGTCGCAGAGCGTCATGGGATCACTCCTTAGCATTTCCCCCATTTTGACTACTGGCTGCACAACCGCAAACTGTTCACTTGTTAACTAGACACTGTTTAACTGTTTATACATTTATTTCAAAGATTACCAACAAAATGTCTATAGCCTTTTTTATCTGGATAGAACTATGAACAGCGTTGACGCAGGAACCATTGCCCTGACACCCATGGCTTGACAATTCTGATTTTTTTCAAAATTAGAAAACACGATGTTAAGTGAAAATATTATACAAAAAGGTTCTATCTGGTTTAAATGGGTTTAATGGTGCTAGTCAGTTAAGCGGAGTGTGAACCTACGACTTTTCATACAAAAGGCCATAACGATTTCCACCCCTTAAATGTGAGTTACGTTAATGCTGTTATTAGTTTTTCCAAAAATCTTAAAGTACCGTTTGTTTAAAAAAAAAATACTCGAGCACCATATCATCTTTAAAACTATGATAGTAAGCTTTATATAATGTTTTTTAATTAACTGGTCTTACCATTTTAAGAAAATTGCTATAAACATCATTGCAATAGGATAAGTACAAAAAAAGTTACAACTCTTTCTCTGGGTTGTAATTTAGTTTTTTTGGCTCTCCTGATAAGTCAACTTTTGGCAGTTACGGTAATTCATATTACAGCTGACGATAAGGCTTCCAAACTTCCGAAAATATATTCCGAACAGAATACGTTTCCCTTCTTATATAAAACCCCCCTTAAATAGTTATATTCTGATTCATGTTTGCATTGCAAATCTCTCTAAAAAAGGCGGGCAAGATGCAATTATTTCCGTCTAAATTTTTAAACCTGTTGTGACTTGGATCAATCTACAACTATATTACACGTCTCGGTCTTGTAAAAATATTCGAGAAACAGGATTCATTAGTATTAGGTACTTAATTTCTAAACTGGCTTTTAACTAATAAACTAGTACTCTCGTGTTTTCGAGAAACAGTTGGTCCCTGCAATACTAAACTACTTCGTTATTTTGGTACCAAAATAGTAGTTTATGCAACGGTTGCATAATGATAGGCCTTAAAACACTAGTGCGGTTTTCATGAAACGAGACGATAGGCGAGTTTCATAATAAGATCGCACGTGTGTTTTAAGGCCAAATTATGCAGTGTTGCATACATAACTTTATCTACACACATATTATAAATCCTCCATGATGGGTTCAGAAACAATATTTTCTGGCAACAAGTTATTTGTTGCAATCGTGGCTGCATATTTTCGATATCCGGCGCATTTTCACATCACACACACTCCGAGAAGACTACTTACTATTCATATATTCAACTAAAATGTAAATTACAAACAACTTTTTCTATTCAATTAATTCTACTTTCGTTCAGCAAAACGCCAACATGGCGATCCTCCGTCAAGACCATGTTTTTTTAAATAATAGACAAACGGATGGAGTCTCTATTCTCACGTCACTCGAGATGAAATATTGTGCAGTTTATATTAAAAAAACATACTGAATTGACGTTTCGTATCAATAACTGTTTTAATATCTATGGATACTAGAATAGAGACCACTTGAGTTTTGACAGCTGTTCCAAATTTAATCTCTTTTCTTTACTAAAAACGATAAATAAGTCATGTTATTTCTTTATCGCAGCACTGGTTTTTCCTAATTGGTTGTCAAAATGGTGGTCATTTCCTAAGGTTTTTGATTAACCAATAGAGGTTTTATGATATGGGTGTAGATAAAACATTTTACGATATCACAAAAGCTGGTTTTTTAAGCAACTTTTGATTTATGTCCCCTGTGAAACTGGCGTTCTGAAGTTGGAGTTTAGCATTGAATTAGATGTGTACTTACTATCCGTCGATGCCGACCGCGAGACTCAATCGATTACGTACTCACTACCTACCCATTCCTTTGTTATTCTTCGGATCCCCATAGACAGTCGAATAATTTACTGTTTCCCAACTATGTTTTGAGGTGGGCTCGATGCTCCCGGGGGCTAGTAGGCCTTCTCGAACATTGTAGTTGAATAGACTTTCAATTGTATACCTATGGATAAGTTTTTCCTTTTAAAATTGGAAGCACTGAGTAAAGGGTAAAATGACCTAATATTAATGAATATTGTACTTTTATTTATTTACTTAGTTTTTTCACCTAAATTACGTACTGAAATTTGAAATCTGTTTGAGAAAAGGCCTTATACTCGTATTTGTATTCTGCCTGTCATTCGTTTACCCCTTAAGTTTTGTTCTATTTTTTTGGGTACTACTTCTGTATAATTGTCATTTTCTGTCAAAATTGTTAGTTGTTTAAATTGTTTAGTTAATAAATTTTTAACCGCCTTAATTTTTACCTGTTATACTGTACAATGTTGTCAATAAATTATAATGAGATAATATTCGATGATAGACGACGATTTAAAATAAAAAGTGGGACTGCTTTTATCGCTGACATAAAGTTTAAACAGTTGGGTGGACGAATAAAGAAACTGCGAAATTAGTCGATTAAAAATTGTATCGGAAAATAAATCGTGGGCAAAATGTAATAATGTAACGAGTAAATGTGGGTCGTACAAACAATATTTCTGGTAATCGTAGAATACGAAATGAAATTGGACCAAAAATACTTCGAACAACAGATACAACACCCCTTTATATAGTTACGAAGATTAAAATCAGGCATTTAAGATAGCAATCAGGCGAAATTAAAACAAATAAATATATTATTTTCGGTGTTAAAAATATATGTTATAAGACACTTTACGTTTGGGTTGGAGTCACAAATTTCTTGAAGAAAATAACAAAAACTACAATAGGTTTTTGGTCAAATCAAATCAACGAAGACATACATTCGTTTCCGGGAAGGACATGGGATGTTTGTTTATGTCTAGTCTCAAAATAATATACAGATCCAGAGGGAAAAGCGATCAATGAATTTTGCGTAGGCAACAACAACTTCTAGACTAAAATAAGGATAAGGGTATGAATTGACAAACGGAAACAAATACCACAGAAAGTAGAACAGCTCGTGAAAAAGGTACCGTAGGGTACGCATTCAATGTATCGTATTTCACAATTTCTTAGTAATAAAATTAAAATGGTTTGCCTTTTCCATTTAGATATTGCACCGGTAGTCTACAAGAGGGAGTTTAGTTAAAATAACTGTTAAAAATACATTAAAATCTATATCAAAGTTATACTATGAGAATAAACTTACTTAAAAAATCAACAAAAAAGTTAGTTACGATCTCATCAATATTTGGCGATCTTTCAAGTGTCACATCTAATTGACTCCGTGAAATATTCGCAGTAAGAAAACTGTAACGGGGCTGAGTTATCTTTTCTTTTCCGCCTAGGAAACCATCGATACAAAAGTCAGCACGTATATTTCAGCGTGGCTCACAGTTAAACATAGTCACACCCACACCTCTCACGCGCCGAAATCGTCGTCGCCCGCCTGCCCAGTCCCATCTGTCTGCTCGCCGTCTTAACACGCACCAGGTCAGTTTATTATATTCTTTTATCACAGTACAAAACTGTTGTCTTCAATAGTGCATGCCATTTGTTTGCGAAAGTGTTGAAATTAATTCTATGGGGACGTTCGAATGCTTTGCGATTTAATATTTATTTACGTCGTACTCAGTGCATTGTTAGATTTGTTCACGTATACTTTGTTTAAATGAAATATTATGTCCAAATACACCTTCAACAGTTTATTCTGGATTAGCTGCCTCAGATTCCGCGTTGTAGTTATTTTTAGCTGTGCCGTTGAACATTCACCGAGTGCATATCACAATACCTCGTGTCTGTCAGACAAAAACCGGGTTTTCGTTACTAAAAATATACCCGTATCGAATGTTTGCGAAATCTATTTTGAAAATGTTTCACTGTTCGCATCGCTGGTTAGAGTCATTAATCAGGGAGAAATAAGTTTGTTAAGTCGATATAGTACTCGGATAGTTAGTTGCCTTATTCATAAAGTAAATAAAATTCGTATTCAGTCACAGAGGCGTTACTTCGTCACTCTCCACTTTGTAGTAAATACAGAAACTACATAATACTCATTGAAGCAGAATATTTTCATCGGCTTATTTAACCGTCTGCTGCCAAGAATTAGGTTGTTTCTATCGGGAGGGATTACGTCAAGTTAATGTTACGAGCGTTACTCTTAAATAGATTTTTATGTTTGAATCTGGTCTGAAAACAAATAGCGCTTAGTTGTTTGAACTTAAGTAAGTAATCGACTGTCTATTGTTTTTTTAAGAATATGTAAAATGACATCGAAAGTGATTTAACCGCTGCCAGCGTTTTAAAACAGACACAATTATTAAAAACAATAACATCGGGGGCCGATATAGAATACCATGAAATCAAACAAAACGTTTTTCAGCTAAAAAGTGTAATAAATTCATCAAGTTTATTTTCAACTTTTTCTATATCACAGTAAAAAAAATCAGATATACTTTTTTAAAAATGATAATTACCATTCACTTTAACTCCACTTTTCCGTGATAATAATGTTTTTATTAAATCCAATCTACTTATATAATGATCTACACGTGTAAACGCCAACTGCACGAAAATAAATAAAAACTTTATTGAGAAGGGCCAGCAAGCACTTATAAAGACAGAATCAGTAATGATTTTTATTCGTAAATGGACATGATCGAGCGTTTCATGCTGACCGTAGCAGAGGTTGATAAACACGCGCGTATTTTAATCTCGATATTGCGTTCCGTTGCTCTTTGTGTGGCCATGGCAACCATAACTATATTATTGTATGTAAAATATATTTTGATTATTGGTCGGGTATATATTGCCTAAAGGTAATCTTAATGCAATAATATGGTAAATGAATAGTTTTCAAAAGGTTTGTACATCAGTGGCGGAGCCTGCCTACAAGCCGATTCCTGACGTCTTTACCAAGCTAGACAGCTACGGCTAGCTGTCGGTGAAGTCCATATTATTCTAACTAAACGTCAGACTCGCACCGTACGGTTCTAATTCTTCCGACTTCCCTTAGGAAATATTTGATGCTTCGCCACTGTTTTACATAGTAAACGTGCTTACTTTACCTAAGCAACGTTTAATTTTAGTATTTCCTTACGATTTTGTTAACAGATTTTCAAACAGTTATCATACATTTCTTAAGTAATTGTGTTAATTAATTATTCCTGAATTATATCAGTTTTTTTGTTTTTTATTATACATTTGGAAAATCTGTGAACAAATCGTAACGAAATAATGAACATAGCAAGTTGCTGACGTAAGCATGTTAACTATGTACAAACTATTTGAGAAACACTCAAATAAGGAACTTCAGTGGTGTCTCTTTTGTTTATGTTTGTATGCAGCCAACTATCACGGAAACTACATTATCTTCATACACTACCTACGTGAGGTTTTAGAATGTAAACTACCTACCTCGGAAATACTCAGGTGTCTATTATACAACATTCTATAGGTATTTGAATTTTAAAAAGTCTCGGAATACCCCGAGCTGCTAGGAACCTACGATCACGCTTACCGATTTTTTTGCCAATATAAAAGTACTTTTTGTTTATTTTTATTTCTATTTTTAACTATCTACAAATTAGTAATGGCCGCATACCTGTGCATTAACATGCCATCCAATCCATTTTAACAAATAAATATTTCTCAGATCAGGATCACAGTCATGAGCCGCATAGGTAGAACCCGGCGCACCCGCGTCTACGACTGCAACTACGACAAAGGGGAAAGCTACTACCGGCCAGTGCTGGACCGGCTGGACGGCAAGTCGGCGAGCGCGTCGGTGGACCAGTCGGACCGCGAGCGCATCCGCGGGGATGTCGAGAACCGCATCAACCGCGCGCTAGAGGACGTCGAGTCCTCACGCGAGGAGCTGTTCGACTCAAGGGGCGCACGCGCACCTCGTGGCAGGCCACTCTCCTCGGCTCTCGAAGAAGATGATCTTACAGAGGATGTAAGCTATTGACATATTTTTTATTCTATTATTATATTGGAGCCATTTCGAAAGTGTACCGATTCGCTAAATTTTAAAGTCGCTAGACTTGAAATATATAACAAAACGTCCGACTCGATTTTGACAGCTTGATGCTGTACAAAATTGAGTTTGACGTTTCTTATTTTAAGTTTAAGTAATTTAATATTTAGGCGACACCATTTAGAATCGCCCCATTGTGTTCCAAAGTTAAAAAAACTAATAAACATAATTATTAAAACAAAAAAAACCCTGACTGAATGAACCTCTATAAAATTGCAGTAATCTTCGTTTATTTTTCATGTCAGGTCATGCTCAGTGTAGGGTGCTGTAGCTGTTATAACTCCAAAAACCATAACTTTAGCTAGTTTTCTATTTAAAGTTATTTGGTGTTACTTTCCATGATTTTCAGTATAGGTATAAACAAAACAACAAACACCTATAACTCTACTAACCAATGAAGCCTACTTAATCGTGATAGGTTTTCTTTTAACTTCATTATGTAAGCTTTCAATTAACATATATTTCAGATTTTTAAGACAAACGGTTTGGCCGTGGGGGGTGGAGACACGTAACTCTAACAGAATTGACACCAATAGAGCCGACTATTTCCTAAACTAATTCCCAAAACTAGAAATTGGTTATAACATATACTCATAATAGTTTTCAAAGAGCTATCCAATCCACTCCATTCAAGTTTGTAGAAACATTTTACATATATAACTGCCACAAAAAAAAACAATTTTATTTTTATCTTTGATCGCGAAACAAGCATTGATAATCGTTAAAAACAGCTTTGTAGCTTAAATAGTATTTGAGAAAAAGTAGCTGTGACACAGACAGAAAGACAGATGGACATCTCCAAAC
The DNA here is from genome assembly GCA_947859335.1 of Tortricodes alternella. Lineage (NCBI taxonomy): Eukaryota > Metazoa > Arthropoda > Insecta > Lepidoptera > Tortricidae > Tortricodes > Tortricodes alternella. Next base: position 12,438,398 of record OX401970.1, read on the forward strand.
TAAGGGTTGCTAGCTTGACTACGGAACCGTAGTAACAGCTGGTTTGTGTCAGTGACATGACCGCAAATTTAATATAGAATACATCTCGTCACCCTTCTTCTTACTTCTGAATAGCAGCTACTGAGTAGCGAAGATTATATTGTTTTTTTGTATGATTTGAGCAACAAGATTCACATAACCATGGTGTAACCGTATCTTATAATTACAAAAATAATTTTAACATGTTCAAACATCAAAAACTAAACAAGTAACTGTCAAATGAAACTTAAAAACATCTCAACTGTTTCCGTTATAAAGTTCGTCACTTCATACTGGATTTACACCCAGTATACGAATTGTATTTCTATTGGATTGAAAACAAAGATGTATCCTACATCAAAAGGTTTTCTAAGAGTCGCGCCAAAGTCTGAGTGTGACGCTTTCTCCTCCGCACGTAGTTGAAAATTCTCATGGCCCATAGGTGACGGCGCCAAATGTCGTAATTATTTTAAAATTAGACTATGACCCCTTCTATACGTATTAAGAGCTTGTCCAGAAAGGGCGAATTCGCCGCGAAACTTTTCGCGAAATTATTCGCGCGTTAGTGAGATACTAGACACCAATACATCGCGTCCATAAGCATCGCGCGAATTCAAAACGCGCGTAAATCGCGTGCACTACGCCAGACTCTCGACACGCGCGTGATTGAATTTGCGCGAAAAGTTTCGTCCTTTCTGGACAAGCTCTTAGAGTGCGTTGTAAGTCCGCAAGCTTCCAGTAGCGCTCTCATCTATGATATTGTGTTTTTATGAAAGTAAAGTATATTATTTAAATTGAAGCTTCACTTCAGGCTACCGCTTAATACACAATTTATTATAGTAAATCTACATGTAAAACAGCCTTTTATTAATTACTTTTCCCCGTTTAGGTAAAATAGGGGTAAGTAATAAAAACCCTATTTCAAAAACCTTTTGAAAAGTAAGAAATAATTATGGCCTTCGTAAGTAAATTACCAAGAAATATCAGATATATTATTGATAGTTATAAATTAAATACATCGAAATCGGTGTCAAGTAGGTAAATGAACACAGTATGAGGGATGGATTACCTTATTTACTTGCCACCGACTTCTATATATTTAATGTTTCACTTAATCAACAATATATCTGACATTTCTAGGTAATTTACTTACGAAGGTCATCATTATTTCTTACTTTTCAAAGGGCAGTGAAGTCGGTTTTTTTTATTAGTTAAATTATTATTTTTTCACTTTTTTTAAGTGATGATCATAATGTGATTTAACGACACACATCACGTAACAATAAAATAATGCCAATAGCTCATCACCCATTACAAAATTTTGCTATCCAAGGTGCAAGGACGTCAATTGTTGAGGAGTTTACCTGGTTCTTAACCACCGGTTCTATTTTATACCCCGTGAAGTTACATGAGCATAAGTTGCTTCCCAACCTTATACGGAAATCTAATCACCACCCGTGAATAACCTATCATTGAGGAGTTCCGGTAGTCATCCGTGGTCTTCATCATCAATTCTACTTCACCAAATAATGTTTCTGAAACGCAACTGCTTGAGTTATTACAGAAAATATCCATATTTCTACATTTATCGTCAATTCGAAAAATATAAAAAGTCTTTAGTACGAGAATTAAGACCACATTTTCATTAATACAGTTCAAAATTAAATTATACACAAATTAAAAGCATTCATATTCCTGGCAATGAAGTAGGATGATCAATCAGCAAGGCTGCAATTTCATGAGATTATTTTAATCAAAATATGTATTTTGACATTGACCCGTTCTCGCTCTTGGGTACTTTTCCTAATCTGCCTAAACCATACAACGCACGCCTATATAAAGCCGTTACGTGACATCGTAATTAACGGCCTACTGGCGACGCATAATTGCATTTTGCACTTAATGTGTTACTTGGACATTTATCGTTTTTTTTCTTTTTCATAACTGTTTTGAATCATTACTATCCTTATTTATTTGCTGATAGGTGGTAGTAGAAGGAAAATGAAATTTTTGGAATTCCTGTAAAACACAAATACCACTACATATGCGATTCCGCGTACTCGCTCATACATGTGTACCTATGACGTGCATTGACCGTGCGCACGTGAATTTATAATTAGTCAAGGGAACACTGAGTCACAAATTATTTATATTCTTTAATAAGCATTTGGACATGAAGCATTCATATTTGTTGACTGGCCTGGATGATGGTGGCTTCTGATATAAAGCTAAGTTTTTTTATAAGGCATCGTCTTGTGCCATATTTGTGTTTGTAGATACAAACACGCTATCGACTCATCATAAAATTATAGCTTCGCACTTCACTATACCTAACTTAATATATTATATAACAAAGGCTGCAGGAGTCAGAGGAAATATTTCACAAGTACTCGTATGTTGAAAATTATTTTCTTTTAAATATTCCTGTTAGTGTTAATTTATCAACGTCCCTAACAAGGAGCAAGGTCAATTAAATGTTTTTTTTTTATTATTTCGATGTAACAAAATATGGATTTTCAAGTTTGTTGCATTATTAATTATGATATCGCTGCAACAATCAACAGCCAATGATTCCTAATCTGTAGTTGTTATAAGCTGAAAGATGTTAAAATCTGAAATAATCAGTCAATTCAGTAGGTATACGCGCGCACTCGCACGCACACACACACACACACACACACACACACACACACACACACACACACACACACACACACACACATATATACACACGCTTTTTCACTCACGCACACACCTTGTACCTTGTATAAATAATAATTTTATTTTGCTTACTTACCTCCAACAGGACTGTATTAACAAAAAGTTTTATAGTAGTTTCTCAACATATTTTTTCCGGGTTGAGGGCCTGGAGATCCGTATTACAGGATCGCTCCCAGTTCGGACTCCAGTTCCTCACAAGGGTTCTCTCTTAATGAAAGCCATGTACTATGTATCACAATATCCTTTGTGAGGTGAAATAAATAAATAAATAAAAAAAATAAAAATACTTGCAATCGAACATGTCATCCAAATGAAAAATCTTCGTCCCTGTAAATATCGTAATAACATAATAACATATATATATAATAACATTTAAGTATTTTTATCGATCTTGCATCATTTGCTCCTTTTAGAGTTGACGAATCCCAGTAAACGTTTTAAATCCTACATACGCTTTGTTGTATCCCAAAAATATCATGACGGCCGCTTTATAATCGTCAACAAGCTAATTGCGCTCAATAACTCACAAAAGGCATATTTTTAAACCTTAACACAAATATTGGTATCATGTTTCTTCAACATACCAGACCATACATTTTAAACATCGTAAACGGACAGGTGCAGATCGAACGCGTGCGTGTTATGGCTGCCAAATATATTAACAACATAAACGAGGTTAATCCTTTAATTACGCCTTTGTCTGTTGAGTTGGTTGAGTAGCAAACATCATGAACATTATCATTTATGTATCTCATCTGCAACACATCTATACTACACTTATAGAAATAAAGTTGGAGAGTGTAGCGGAAAATAACTGTATATCTGGAACGAAACATATTTTGTATAATTGAATTACACTTCAAATCAAAACCGTCAATTATATTTTTACGCGAGTGCACCGAAGCAAAATGGGATGTTTATCGCGATCGACTATGTATATGATTAGATAAGTATGTATGTAATCACTCGATTAGCTACCACCTAGAGCCAGAACTATTGGATCGGTTTTAACAAATGGGGAGGCAAACAATTCAGGCAAAATGCTCGAGTGACATAGACCATTCGACGTCGCCTGAAGTCCAATATGGCAGATGCTAAAAGACATTTTTTTCCACCCATGTATTATTGATATCAAATAAAAGGGCTTGACAGGATTTTTCCAAAAACATATAACTTTTTGGTATTTTTAAGTACTTTCTATAAACAAATATCTCAAATAGTTACCTAAATTTTAAATCATTTCTCGTTACCCAAACAAACAGAAAGAGATAAATTGATTCCGCTGTGCCCATGGGGTCGGTATGAAAATAGCAGTCGGTGACTCTCTATAAAGTCCTATTATATACGACTATTTGAAGTCAGGGCTATTTGAGGGCTATTTGAAGTCGCCGACTACTTTTTAGAGGTTTTGCAGTCACCCGTGTTATAGAAACCCAACTATGGCCTTTACTTCGTACCCAACTTGGATTCCATTCTGTTCAGAAACTTGTAGATTCTTAATTTTTCAAACGCTTAACATGCAAGTTCTGATCAATGGAAAGCTCATATTAATTTAGACTACGAATCAGTTTAGATCCAATGCGAAGTTTGAATGTACACGGTTGAGTTAATCTTGACATCCGCGTTGTGTTTTTAAGCAGTTTTCAAATATGCAATGTCTCATGTTTGTATTGGCTTGGCTTAGTTGGACTATGAAGCCTGCGGTCACAAGTTCGAATTCCAACAGAGTCAGATAACATACACTGTATTGCAACTTTTTAGGGGTGCGTACTTAATAAATAGGTATCACGGGACCTCTCCGTCCATCTTCAGACCTTCACAAGTTTAAAAGACGAAAATGTATACACCGCTGTACAATAGTAATGTATTGATTTTCTACTGTTTTGATATTATGTCGACATTAATTTTCAGTGGTTATAAACAGATTTAGCGAAAATTAAATGAAACATAAGGCAATTACCAATAAGGCTTAAAATCAATTGTATCTTATTACAGATCACAGAATCGCTAAAGCGTCTCCGTGCTGGCAAGAAAACATCGCGTTTTGCTGAGGACATCGACTTCGAAAACTCCGTTTCGAATCTGGAGAACCGCATGAGGATCTCTGACAAAATATTGGAGACAGTTGGCATCGGGCACGCCGAGGTGAGCGGAGCGCGGCGGGCACTGCAGGAGAACGAGGAGCGCACAGAGAAGCGCATCGCGCGCAGACTGAACGAGGAGAGCGGGCTGACCAAGTGGACCGCGCTGAAGGACGACGAGAGCGCGGCGGCGCAGCGCGCCAAGGCGAGCCGCGCGCGCCTCTCCGCGCTCGAGGACGAGATGTCCGAGCTGTCGGAGCGCGGCGCCGCGCGCGAGCAGCGCGCCGCGCGCCTGCGCACGCTCGTCGCCGACTCTGATGTCTCCGAGACCACAATGTCCTCCTCCAAAGTTACCATGCGGGCAGACAGGGAGAAGAAACAAGTCTCCTTCTAAATGAACACAAACAATGCTATCTCTTCGTAAACTGCTGACACGCTAAATCGCAATAATTAGAAGTATGTCTGTTTACTACCTTTACTATAATGGTTTGAGATAGAAGAGTTTGCTAGAAAGTATGATCCTGTATTTTTTCTCGTACAATCAAATGGTTGAGTTTATGATATTTTATACTTGTTGGATAGAATAAAGTGCTACGTATTTCCCTGTTTTATTCATAGTTTTTACGATAATAAATGTAAAATATTGTAAATACCGCAATATTTCTTTATAACAATTAATTGGTTGTTAAATATTAAAAAAATCTCTTTGACGCTACCTATTACAATTTTTGTTTAAATTAGGCCTCAAAATATTCTCAATATTCTCTGTTATAATGAAGTGTTAAAAATAATACAGTGGAAGAATAAACGTGCGTAATAAATAATTATCATTGAAAATTGCCATTAAGGATTTTTGTCTCTTTGTTTGAACTGGTATCACAGGAGAATTACCTACTCGAAAATTTTTGATGGGATTTTAATAAGTGGATTCACGAAGGTTCAACCATTAAAATGTTCATTGTTATCGACTTACTACGAAAAAGATACAGCAATTTTAAATTTAAGTTGACGAAAAAGTCGATTCGCATTTCGCGGGACGCCGTCGCGGTGACAGCAGTACCATTACCATGAGTTGTGCAAACCGTTCTCGCTAACGTAAACTATCGCTCGGTCCCTTTTACTTGTATCGGCAACAAGCAGTATTTCCGATAGTTTACGCTAGCGAGTACGTTCTGCGCAACTCATGGTGATGGTACTAGCGCCAAACATGCTGACCGAACAGCGTGTGTGACCGAAAGTAACGCTCGCCCAAATATTCAATTTGCCAAATACCATTTCTTTGTTCAGCACATTAAAATATCTATGTGTGGTCTATTATCACACCCGTGTTAAGTGTTACAATCTGACATATTGTTGGTTTGTATGGAAATATCGACAATTTGTCAAATTTTTGCTCTAATTTGATACTTATTACCAAATAACTAAATGACAAAAGCAAATGAAATCAATGAAATCTTGGATTTTATGTACCTACATTGTCATATTTATCCTTCGTCTAAACTGAACAATAAAAAAATGACGTGAAAGATATTTTTATAACACTGAAACATTTGGTACATAGGCCTATGAAATATGCCGAAACACATTTAATTTATTTAACACTTTTTTATTTATTATGTCAAAAACACAAGGTCATAAATAACAAAAACAAGAATATTAAAACAGAATTAAAATCAACTAACCTAAACAACCCCACCCTGCATCGTGCCTGGCCCAAATGTCATCATTATGCCGGCAGCATTACCGCGCTGGATAGCAATTGACATCTGCTGAACCAGCCACGATCCAGAGCGAGGGTCACTTCTCCTTTAGCCGGCGCCCCAACTCCTTGATAAACTGTTGGGCCTAAATGCCCCATGGTCCCGCCGTTTCAACCGCGACCGGGACGAAATCATACACTGGCTCCAGAGCAGAGTACTTACCTGGAATGTTTTGATTTAGCGGCACTATACGCTGCAGAACCAGCCAACCTCACGGTTTGTTTCAAGATTACAACTCTACATTTACATGAAAATAACGATTTTTTTTTGTATAGTAATAGTAGCTTATAATGTATACCAAATTTCAGCTTTCTAGGACTTCAGGAAGTTCCCGAAGAATTTTGATGATCAATAGTGAGTCAGTGACGAAATCGGGTTTTTTTAGGTATCAATTAAATCTAAACTATAACAGCTATGCAATTGAAACTTTATAATGTTTAATAAATCTACTAATGACATCACATCCCGATTATAATGTTTATCTGGTATTAATGTAAACCCAAGTGAGGGTGTGAGGGTTCAAAAAAACGACGAGGCGCTTCGAGAAAAGGTAGGTAGTGCCCTTGCGCTTTGCTTGGGTCATCTTGGCGAGGGCATGACCGTGCCCGCAGATAGTGTTATGGTCTGGACTAGAATATAAAAATACTTATTTTTATTCAACTACGTTGATGTAAAAAAGAGAGTATGTATGTATGTGCAAACCCAACAACTGCTTTTAATTTTACTGTAACGTGCCCGATTCAACGAACGCTTCCTTTAAATTGGATGTTGAATAGTTTCATCAAAGTCAATGACGTAAAAGCCTATGAAATATATTCTGCGTATCAACAAAGATCAAGATATAAGTAAGGTCTAGTTAACTTGTATTGATTGGTATTCAATAAAACATAATCTTAGATTGAGCTTAGCGCCATCTATCTTCTGTTTAGATGAAATAAATGATACAGTGACTTAATTAAAAGGAACATGCGCAGCCGCAGACGGTTTCCTGTTAAAGTTTTCTGATCGTTAAATTTACGGCTCTTTCACACTAGATGTCGGTAAATAACTTACGCTGAACCAAGATCTATTTTTCGTGTAATCCGTTAATCGTAAATAGTAAATTTTAAGGAAAAACGTAATAAAGGTTTTCAAAACGATAATAAGTGCGACACAGCATAGAAATCGACAAGGCAGAAGTTGTACAGATTTCAGATGAATTTACGGTAAGTGGGTTGGAAGCGAATTTATGCGAATATTAATAATACTTTCATCGTAATGAAAGACATTTTACATTTAGGTATCTATTAAGTACTAGTACCTAATGACAGGATAACAAAAGAGAATGTTCTTATATGAAAGTGATTTTCAGAAGACAAAGATTTGGTAAATAGGGTTATTTAAATATGCCGAAACACCTTTTAAATTTGTTCTTCTTTGTCTGTCTGTCTGTCTGTCTGTCTGTCTGTTCATTTGTGCTTGAATAACGCTAACACAAATGAACTTAGTTTTATGAACATTAATTTATTAATAGTCTATCTAGTCAAGAAAAGGATAACAAGATACTTTTTTATTTTACTATAACGATGACAAAAGGGGCTATTAGCAAAAGCTATATTTTCCGCTTTTGCCTGTAAAGCGTCCAACCGGATTTATATGTATATAGGTACAGATTCAGCATATTAATGTTAAATATTCCGATTTAGTTGTTATGTAATAAAATTTTACACGTTCGTCAACAAACTTTACATGGAATTTCATATCATATGCAACGACTAAATTCAAATTCAGCCGACTGATATTTTACCATTTAGATTGTTTAAAAATTTGGTTTCATCGCCAATTAATTTTAATTTAACATGCTTATTATACTGGAGGCCAGAATTGGAGGGATGACTTTGACGGGTAGTGTGTTGCAATATACGACGGAACAAAACAGTGATGAGCTCGATCGTTATTACAATAAAAATAATAATAATAATAACAATAAATCAGGGGACAATCTTTACACAAATCAATCTAGTCCCAAAGTAAGCTCTAAAGGCTTGTGTTATGGGTACTAGACGACGATATACATACTTATATAGATAAATAAATACTTAAATACATAAGAAACATCCAAGACTCAGGAACAAACATTCGTGCTCATCACACAAATATTTGCCCTTACCGGGAATCGAACCCAGGACCGCTGGCTTCGGAAGTAGGGTCACTACCAACTAGGTCAGACAATGTCCACAAGCTATCTATTTCTCTGTTGTATTATAAGTAGGTACACGTACACTATGAAAAGCAGTAAAATAATTTCGTTGCTAATAATATATTAATATGCTCACATGCTTCTTTAATGTTATTAATGAAATTCAGTTAAAAGTCACATGTAATGGAAAACGTTTTTACTAAGAATATTTCCCAGTATTTTACCTAAGGAAAAAACTAGGATCTATTATATCTAATAGCTCTTTAAATGTAGGACAGACGGCGAGGCTTAGTAATAGATAACCCGTGTCACCTTTTCGGTACGGAGCCTTGGAAACGGCTATTATAAATTATTTCGATTTCACCTCTTATCACGGGTGGTGAAAATTGTTTTTTTTTTTATTTCGCCCCCATGCATTATTGGTATCAAATGAAAGGTCTTTCAACAAGAGCATTCTAAAAATATAAAACTTGTTGTTATTTATCTTTTCTTTTCACATGAAAGCACAACTTAAGCTAAAAACCCGATTGCATAACTCCATGAAATCCTAATAGCCATTCACAGACTGCTATTTCCATATCTGCCCCACGAGCACGGCAGAATTAATTTATTGTTTCTTTCTTTTTGAGGTTATGCAGACGGTAATTTTGTTTTTATAATTTGTATCAGCTGTTGGTTGATGCATAATTCTTTACCTTCCTACTGAACTGATCTGAACTATACCTATACCAGAATATAAACTTGCTATTAAATTTTACAGAATTGACATAAGATACCTCACATTTGCCACAAGGTCAAGGAATGACTAATTAGAGCTTCAAACGAGCGCAAATACATATACAGGTTGTCACATAAAATAAGGTGGGTCAGCCTTACCCTTAAATGTTAATAATGGTATCTATTGGCTTTATACAATAATTATTTACGGAACTTTTCATTATTATTAAATTACTCGATCCAACGCTTTTTAATAGGTTCAAATACTCGTAATATAAAAACTTCCAACCCAACGAATAGAAGCCGTCTCGTTGCTCCTGGCAATATGGCTCCGTTAACTTTTTAATCAGAATTTTATTAAGAAACCTCAGAAAAGTAGGGGCTGCTTATCGCCGGGTTTAAGCCTTCAAATAATAGTAACATCTTGTACTTTTTACTATAACGCATTCACACGTGCATTTTTCACTTCTTTCTCTCAATGGCTTGGCATTCAGCACAAATTGCGATTTTAACCTGAGTACGTTAATGCGGTACTTAGAAAAATCTAAGAGGGAACCAAGGGCTACTACGAAATGCATTTCAAATTTGTCATTTCCTTCAATTTGTTAACGTAACTAATTACTTAAAATATGCATAAATGTGACGTGCTGACAAAAACGCCTGTCTTTTCATATCTTTAAAAATAATATATATTATGTTTTATTAAACCATGATTCAGAAAGTTATTAAATCCATTAACTGTTCGGTTACTACAAATTAACATCACCCTGTAGATTGGCATCGCTAGTAGGTCACAGCAACTCAATGATTGAAGCCAAATTATTCGTCGATACAGCGCACTGTACGAGTAGGTAAGCAAATCAATCAGTGCCGGGCCCCAGGGTGACACGATGATCCGCAAGTGTAAGGGTAAGCGCTTTACCTCTGCACCAACATTTGGTTGCATGTGTAAACCTTATTTATACAACAATTAGCTCCAGTAACTGGTTCAGCACAGAAATAATGATTAATATCGGCATCTTTGTTCTAAAGAAGTACCGTAAACCCTGGCTTTACGATTAGACGTAAATACTATTGCTTTTAAACATTTATATTTTTGCATTAATGGTTTGGGGTCTTTATCTTTATTAATTACTTTAATGTAAGTATATCGTATACATTACATTTAATGAGGTTAGTTTATTTCCTTCCCAGATAGCGTCCATTCTGTAACTGAATTATGATTTGAAAATGCAAAGCGTATTTTTTCCGTACATAACAAACCCTACTTAGGATCCAAACCACACCGCTACTAGCGGAAATAGTAAAAACTAGATATAAATACACTTAAGTAGGTTAAAAATCAACTTAATTAGGATAACGGCAGCAAGCTCGAAAAAAAACCAAAAACTTTTCATACTACCAAATAAAATTTAAGAAGTAATCCTTAGTAATATTATAAATGTGAATGTAAGTTTGTTTGTTTGTTACGCTTTCACGTAAAAATAACTTAACCGATCATCATGAAACTTTGTACATATATTTTATAAAGTATTGGGAAGGATATATAATAATTTTTATCCCGGAAAAAAATTAAATTTCCCGAGGGAATAGCTATAAACGAATTCCACGCGGGCGAAGTCGCGGGTAGAAACCAGTATACGAAATCAATCAAAAATCACTAATACTGATACCACCACACAAGACAGCACAACACTAAAAATAGTTTTAAAATTTTAGGTGATCGATGGCCAAATTCAGAAACGCCATTTAAGCATTTGACTAGATATTAAGTAGTTAAATGTCCCTCAACTAGTTGTCAACCTATACGGAAACGTCACTGAAACGTCACTTTAATGAAATCTCAATTTGAGTGGCCACTCATTCTGAATTCGGCCATGACTGACGCAAATGGTAACATCATAAAATAGTATTGTAAGCTTCTAGCGGATTTTCACGCAACGATACTACAGAAAATATATTTACTTAATAGTTTACTAAAATATTAAAACATTGGCAGTGGCTGCCATTTTTCTATGTATAACTTCATAACCTTCAATCATCGCGTCGTCATTTGCCAATCGACAAACACCTCATTTATTTAAACCTGACCACCGATCATAGAAACTGACAAGCTTCCCTACAAACATAAAACAATCTACATCTACATTTTGACACTTAAATGTAAACAACTATCAGATGATATTTTATCCTATCACATATTTAAGATGTTGATATACTTAAGCATCGCATCAGGCAGTAGTAGACTAGCCTTAATGCTAACTAGGCCTAGGGTAGCCAGAAGTAAGGGGCGACATCTTCACATTCTATGCTTAAAAATTAACAGAAATAGGGATGTTTCCTGGGTAAAAAAATTGTAATTCTAATTAGTCCGTCAGTTAGATTATCAAAAAATATTGAACACGTATTATTTGCTTATCCAATCAATCAAAATTGACAGAGATAACGCGCATCAAAGTTCGGAAGTGGGGGCTAATGATGTCACTTAATGGTAAAAAGTGTACAAAGTCGTGACGTCACGCGGAACTTCAACGCACTATATCTTCGTCATCTTTTGTTTAATTGACAAAAGAAAAAATATGTGTTCAATATTTTTTTATAATGTAAATGACGGACTAATTAGAATTTTTGACGAACACTACCCTATTAAGAGCGGCTGGTACTAACCGCCTAGGGCGGCCAATACTGCCGTCCGCTTCTGAGCCTAGGAGGCAAACCACATACCTAAATTTTCCTTTTGCATATACTCGTAGTATATTCATTATGCAGATCTTAATTGTAAAAGTTGAGTGCTCCGCACGTGAGCGGAGATTCCTCACATATACAATAATCATCATATTATATATTATTTCTAAAAGGTATTTTTTTGAAGTCGCTCAAGATCTCCGTTAATTCTTTACCAAAATTAATGATTTAAACGGCATTTTTAAGCTTATGTTCGTCGCTTTGTCTTAAAATACTAAAATATATTAAAATTAACGTTTTCGTTAAAATATAAATAAAAATCACTCGCCATGCAAGCGCCATCTATTGACAGTTTAACTAAAATGTATCTTGGCTATTTGCAGACCAATACCAATAGATGACACACCCGCAAGTACCCCGTTTATTATCTTTGTCAAAATTATCTGCTATTGACGAAAATTAGACAAATAGTGTACTAATAATACTTGCATTTACTTATTCTCATTTTATTATATTATTATTATCCGGTGTTTGATCACGATACTGTGCGAGAATTCGCACGGGTCAGTTAGTGCTTTTAAAAACCCCCTGAAACAACTTTTACGCATGTGTGTGTTCTTTGCGGGATTAATATTAGGTTCAAATGAAAGTAATGAGATAATTAAATACTTGTTTAAGGAATTTTCAGAGGACGGGGCCCATTACTCATTGACGGTCGATGGGGAAGAGTTCTCGAGTTGCGACCGCATACTACAACACGCAGCGTGAGCAAACCACTCACAAGGTGGACTAACGACCTGTTGAAGATTGCAGAAATCCGCTGGATGCGAGCAGCGCCGGAGTGGTCGTTCTGGCGATCTTTCGGCTGAAATTATGATGATGATCAAAGATAAAACCTTATCGTTTCAGATGTTTTTTGTGTAAATGATTATAATTAACATTATTTTAGTGTTTATAACAAAAAAAAGCTTTCATTAATTATGTAGCAATGACAGTTATCAAAACATAACAGATGGCGTTAGACGTCCGCAGGAAGGAAACAATGAGGAAACAATAACCTATCAGATCATAGTATGGAGCTATTGAAACGCGAATCCGGCTCGCACTTGACCAGGCATTTTTTAAATGCAGTGAGATTATCATCGACATTATGCTCAGCCCAGAATATATTCAAAGACTTTTGCTGATATTTTCCGATCGATATTTTTTGCGGGTTTTATCCATAAACTTCGAGAATACTATGGTGGAGCCTTATTAACCAGAACCTATGAGCACCATACACATGACATCTAATGTCCTAGGTAAATAGGTGGTCTTGCTATCGCAATTAAATTCTATGAAAGCATAAATGATCAAAGGGTTTGAGAAATTATATTTTCCGCTATCATGAGTTGCGAAATCATCAACTTCATCATCATCATTTCAACCCGGGGAAGTTAACTGCTGGACATATGGCTCCCCCAAAGAGTTCTACAACTAACGATCACACGCCTTCCGTGTCCAACGGCCTTTAGCGACCTTAACAAGGTCGTCGGTCTATCTTGTGGGAGGCTGACCCACGCTGCTCCCGGTCCGTAGTCTCCATTCGAGAACCTTTACGTCCCACCGGCCATCAATTTATAGAGTTGTGTGCCCAGGTCACTGCTACTTTAATTTGGAAGCTCTGAAAGTTATGTCGTTAACTCTGGGTCTTCTACGAACTTCCTCATTTCTGATTCTATCGCGCAATGAAATTCCAAGCATAGCCTTCACCATAGCACGTTAAGTGACTCTGAGCTTGTTTAAAAGGCCCATAGTGTGGGTCCACGTTTCCACTTAATCCCCATCTGATTGTAAACTGTTTTTATTAAACATTGTTATGCATATTTTAAGCAGCAACGCGGTGTTGCAGGAAGTTGTTAAGCGGGGGTACAAAGATAGAGTCAGTTTACACAAGAGTTAAGTATATTAAAATAATCAGAATGACTAACAGCCGTATCAAAGTGGCAGTACATCAGTCGACAGTAACCGGGCAGAGCAGATGGCATCAGTCAGGAAAAGTACTGTTTAGACAACACGTCAGTGCATAACACACAGCTGCAAATAAATCATGTGGTGATCTACTTACGCTTAAAAAAACTGCGGTTTTACAAATACTTGCGACAGTTCCAATGTCAGTCAGTGGCTTTGTGCCAGTATATCCGCTTCAGAGAGGTATCGAATATCTCCAAATCAGGCTCCAAACTAAGACAACAACAACTCTCATCAGAACGGGAGTTACAATTCAGGTCTGATAAGACAAGACAATTTAGAAAAATCATCCACTGAATCGTATTAACATGAGTGAGCCTTCAGTATGAGCCCTTTATACAGATACCAAACATGCATCGGAGAAAAAATTAGATAGCTGTAATGTTATCAATTTATCATTGATCTGCCATATTGGATTCCAGAATAATAATATGCCTGCATGACTGAATGCGGGCATTTTATCAAAATATTCGACTGCAACGAACGGCTCTAGGTACTTAATTGTCGAATGTTACATATGAAAATGAAAATGAAAATATTTATTTTGCAAGTAGGCCCCATGGGCTCTTTAACATGTCTGAAGCTACCAGCGCTTCGAAAGTTGACATCTGCTGAGAAGAAACGCCGCAAGAAACTCAGCAGTAATAGCAGCATAGAAACAATCACACACATTTATTTATATACTTTACTTACCCTAAGAACCCTCATTTTTCCTTCACTGTAATCGAGTAAAAGAGCAGGCAAGTAAACAAATTGTTCATACTTACACCTTAAATTAATCCACAATGATTACATCTAACTTGCCAAAGAATCACTTCGTATATTCGTAGCTAAAAGTGAAGTTACACGAGCAACATTCACGGCAATTTATATCCGGCAACTATAGCTGTCTTACTCTAACTTCGTACGCTAGAGGAAGACGCCTATAGTTGCCGGCCAAATATTGCCATGAAAATGTTGCTCGTGTAACTAACTGTACTTTTAGTATCGCGTGAAAAGGAGTGTTTCCCGTTCGTCCGATCGGTTGACCGATCAATCGGTCCAATGAGACTTTTTTTCCCGATGGTCCGACTAATCGGAACTATGGGAAATCGTTGTCCCATTTGTCCGATCATAATAGAAACATGTACAGTCATTTAGAAAAGTACTTTATTAAATCTTATAACCAAAACAAAATTCACTTCCAACTGCTAAATTAAAATAAAAATTCATTGTGTACAGTCAGCGTCACATAGTTTGTAGCATCCAAAGTAGCGAAATAGTTCGTTTAGACGTAATAGGCACTAATACTTACTTCCAGTCTTATAAACCTATACGTAGGTAGTCTTATCGATAGATACTAATATTTTTATATAAAAAATAATCCTAAAAATATAAAATAATTACCCGACATACATACATAGCGTCACGCCTGAAATACATAATGGGGTGGGCAGAGCCACAAGACTAATTGTGGCCACGTTCGATTAATTAATTAGTCCTATGATGGTATAATGAACCGTATGGTGACAGGTTATCAGCCCATCGCCCATACAGATAGTCAACCACGTTGGACAGGACCGACATGACTGTACAAAATTTAAAAAGAGGGCGTCGGTCAAAAGGGAAACCTAAATCCCGTTGGACCGATTGATCGGTCAACCGATCGGACGAACAGGAAACACTCGTGATAAGGTTGATCGATTCCGGATTATTCTGCTCGCGCTAATTATACACCACCGACACCGATACATTTGCTTACAAACAATCGTATTTACCTGCCGATAGATCCTGCTCGACATTCTCACCACCATCATAATGATCTATTCTAAGATTTCTATTGGCAATATTTGGCGATATCACTCTGCACATACATAATTAGCCTCGATTTAATATGAATATTTGGTTTTTGGCACCTATTGATCTATGTATGGATTTAGGGTTCTGTACCCGAAGGGATCAACGAGCCGTCGAGCCTGCGACGTCCGTCCGTCCGTCCATCTGTCTGTCAGAGGCCTCTGGCTCAAAGGTAGAAAGTTGAAATTATCACAGGTTGTGGTGTTATGATATAAATACCGGCAAATAATAAAATTAACAATAACTTTAAAATCAGTGAAGCTCCCCATATATTGATAGCCCAAAAACTGGCTAATTTTAGACCAATTTTGTTCCAGCTGTATTTCCAAAACGGCTAAAGTTTGAGCTTTCCAATTTAGCCTGATTATAGTTTTTATTTCTTAGTTAAAGAAATTATATCACTTTAATGGCATTTTCTTGGACATATACGAAAAAGCATTAAATCAGAACTAGAAATACCGCCTGCAA
The DNA here is from genome assembly GCA_947859335.1 of Tortricodes alternella. NCBI lineage: Eukaryota > Metazoa > Arthropoda > Insecta > Lepidoptera > Tortricidae > Tortricodes > Tortricodes alternella. Next base: position 12,454,873 of record OX401970.1, read on the forward strand.
CTCAGGGATCTGCACCAGCTTATGTAATTATATTCTCGACTACTTTTGAGTTATTTGGGACAAAATGACCCTATTTTCTATTCCAGAAGCTAAGGTGTAACTATATACGACGTTTCATGAAAATACGTTCAGCCATATGGAGCTAAGTTGTAACAAACATACACAAACACAGACACACAATAATTTATTTTAGAAACGGTTACCTACCTAATTGTTTGTTTTGAACTGCATATATACCAAGTTTCAAGTCGATAAACAAATGGAATCGGTTTTTCCAATACAAAGTTTAACGCCCCAAAGCCCCCTTTTTAGGGGTAGTTTCATATTGTCTTATACCGCATACCTATTTTTCTATTTTGAAGAGTATTTATACCAAGTTTTAAGTTAATAAACTCATCCAAACAGTTTTTCGCATACTAACTTCCACCCCCTCTTTTACCCCCTTCCACTTTTATTTCCAAAAGTTTCTACAGCATATGTCCTGCCTAAAGTGTTCCTGGATATATTATCGAAAACCGCATTGAAATCCATCCAGTATGTTTATCGCGAACATACAATCAGACAAACAGACAAACAGACAAACAGACATGAAACTCAAAAACCATTGGGATTTGTTCTGCTGCTCATTCTGAAGCCCCCATAGCATTTTTTCATTGTTATCTTCAATGTACAGACTTTTTCCACTTTACGATTTTGTTATATGTACGAGTAATAGATGTCTTATGAAAGTTGCAATTTCTCTATGATTAGGTAATCTTTCTGTAACAAAAATAGCGTGATACAGAACCTCCGGTGCGCGAGTCCAACTCGCACTTGACCGATTCTTAATTTTATCGTAGTAACATTAATTATCTGTATAGTTAACTTCACTCACATAAATATGTTGCCGTTAATACTTCTAACTTAATTTATTATTGAAATACTTAAATACGTAATCGAATGCCAATAAGAAGTCATCTATATGTTTTCTATTAAATTAATTACCTGTATACTTTTAATATTTAAAGAGTTAAAAATGGGCTTATTTACTTTTAAAACGAATGATAACCTACCAATAAATTACTAAAGTAATGCTGTGGCATGTCTAGCAACACGTTCAGACGTTTATTCCAAGGAACCTAAAAATCCCGGCAAGATGCAAAGCCCACCAGCCTCTTAATGCCTAATTATAATATTTTACATAATATCTAAAAATATCATACGCTTACAAATGTGACAAAACTACACCAGTTTGGCTCTTTTCCATACTTTGTTTAGAAAACTATTAATTTTATTTCGCTATCATTCGTTATTCAAATATTTATTTATTGTTTTTTTTTTTGTATTGTCTATTATGATTGAAAGAAAATTATATGGCCAAATTTTACGGACATATTTCCATAATTATATCATAAATTTCTCCGACATAATTTCCACTAGGGTATTACCGTAGTAATGTATGAATTATAATTGTATGTTATGAAATATTTAACAAATTCTAATTATATCCCGTGAATAAAGCTGCTTCATATTCGCTTCGTTAGACAATAACACAAGTTTTCAGTTAAAACTATTAATTGTAAGATATTATACCTGTTTGGGAAATAAAGTAAAAATGTTGGTCAAGTGAGACTGACTCACGCCCAAAGGGTTCTGTAGCATCGTACCTACTTTAATTTTAAATTTATACACTTACCGATGATAATTGATGAATGTATAGTCTGTTCGGCGAGAGTTGATAAATATTATGATATCGTTTCGAAATAGCGACTGTCGCTTAACTATCGCAAACTGTATGATGGGCGTCGCTTATCGCCGCGCGCACTGAGTTTCGTGGTGTGAGGGACGCAAATGTCGTCAACTGCGGTGTCGCGCAGGGCGGTAGGCAGCGAAAAAAAAAATTGTTTTGATCATATTCACAATCGCCATATTGCAAATTAATGTCTAATATGTGCGCGTCAAATGTCACATAAGTTCAATAATCTGCACTGGCTTCGGCCAAACGACAACGAAACGAAAAAGAAAAAAAAACTATGACACATGTTTAAATCGCGTTGAGTATGGATATGACGAGTCTTGTGTCTTTCTACACATAATATGTCATTGGCTTCGAGTGTGTCGTTGGGGTGTTCTCTTCGCGTGTTGCTTTATGTTTATACAGTTAGCCTATTCGATAATGATATTCTATGGAAAACTATATATTTTTTCCCTTTAATTTTTTATTATCATGGGTAAAAATAATTAGCGGATCACTATTTGTAATGAGTTCAGAAGCCCTGAGTTTAAACTTTTTTTATCAACTCTCGCCGAACAGACCATTTGTGTTACAAATTTGAAAACAAACCGACTAATCGACATGAACATAACTACGATTGTTTTGTTGTTAATACCGACCCAAAAATGTATCGTTCAGGTACCTAAATAAAACTTCTTAACAATTATTTTCCTAAATAAGGTAAAGTTAAGATTAGAACCCCTTATTAATGACCACTTCCAGAGCCATCTATGTTGCTATTTTAAAATAATGTTGTTGTATTTAAGTAATCGCAAATACAAACATTTCTTCAACGATTTATTTTTATTTTCTCTCATACCATAAAAGCTACAGAAACTGTTGTATTTTTACAATCAAGCCTAAACTTTTTTTCAAATAAGTAGATTTTGAATATTCCTATTGGAAATGTTGAAGCTACATAAAGAAGGGGACAGGGTGAATTTTCTTATAGTAATCAAACGATGACAAGTTATCTCTCAAACGATGCAGTATAAAAATACTATTGTATTGGATTGTATAAGGATTCCGATTTTTCATAATTTGGTACGGAACCCTGAAAACGTTATTATAATTTATGTAATGTTTTTTTTTACACCAGTTGGAAATAGCCGCATGTGAATGATTCTCACAGGGCGTCTCACTATTTGGCAGAGCAATTAAAAGCGGCGGGAGGAATTCGCGCGCGAGGAGCACGGTCACGTATTGACAGCACGTCATTGGCAGCAAACATCACAAACACAGTAGCGCTTGCGACAGCCAGGTGGGGTCGCGAACAGATAAATCGGGAGGTTCCGTGCGCCGCCGAGGGACGCAGCTACCAGTCGTAGATAAGCGATCACCCGATCCACACGCTTCTCCAATCCCAGTTAGGTTAGTGGACCATAGTGCCGTGTATCCGTACCCTATTAAAACCTTTACATACAAGCATTTTTAAGTGTTCCGATTAAATAAGTGCATTGAGTCTATTTATAATAACGTAGTGGTTTTTGTACCCAGACACCCATCACCTTGCAAAATGTGGGACGATGCTGATGTAGAAGACGAGGCCCCGGGGCCAGAGGCCGTCATCGAGGAGGCGCCCGTCGCCGAGGCCGAGGCCGCGCCCGAGGACGCCGATACCCCGGCGCCGGAAGCCGTCGTCAAGGGAACAGATGCGAAGATACTAATATTTAAACACTGGGTCAGGTGAGATAACCCCAATAATACTAATAAAAATAGGAGAACCCCAAGTATAAAAAGGTGCTACATGTGTAAGTTGAAGATTCGCTTGGTCACTTTCCGTTCTGCCTTTCAGGCCTAAATTTCTCCAATACACGTATATGTACGACTACCGACGAAACTACTACGACGAAGTGATCAAGTACATGGACCGGCGGAACAGGGGGATCGTGACGGACATGCCGCGCGCGCAGACTTGGGGCGAGCGCGCGCTGCGCACGTACCTGCAGCGCGTGGACTCCGGGCAGGACCTGCGCGTGACCAACCGGGACGCGGCGCTGCTGCGCGCCGTCTCTACGGGCGCGCGTTTCCACCGCTACCACAGCAAATCCATGATCTCGAGGAAGTATTCCACGCTCGGATTTAACACTGTGTCCATCTAGCTTCGCTCTAACACCCTCGCTTGGCCTCGCTCCGTGGACGCTCCTCGCTCCTCGTCGGTCGTGCGTGACCTAAGTGGTTCTGTTACAGGATTTCGTTGTCGTGATGCAGCCCGCTCGTATTGCCCACCCGCCTGGCTCAGCCTCTAGCATAACAAAACTACGGTCGGAAGCCAACCGCATTCCTATATTACTTTGTCTTTTGATAAGACAATAAATGTTTAATTATAATTGTAGTTTTTATTTTACAATGCTTGCGTTGTATATACCACATCAGTCCAAATCCAGTGTTAGTACTTTGATCCACTCTTACATCGGTTAGTTCAGCACTATTATTATATTTAATGTCTTTTTTCTTATCAGTTGTATATGTGTAAACAAGAATAATACTACGAGTATATCTGGAAATGGGTAGGTATTTTACACTATCTATGAATGCAAAGCGAGATGAACTTGACTATGGCCAAGCGATGTCAGCAGATAAACTGATTACCTCTTCTTCAATTCAGAAATGTTGAATGTTTCAAAACCCGTTAGTGCTGAACACTATACATATACTGTAGCGATAAGAATGAACTCTTTACGGATAAAAGACGTACAGGATTGGGTTAAATAAAAGCCTTAAAAAATAATCTCCCATTCCTATTTTTAACTAACTTTTATTTATGTTTTAAAAAGTAACCCATTATAATGCTTTCAAAGCCGATATCAAAAAAAACACTACTTATTCATAGTTCAACTTGTAATCGTTCGCAATACCCGAGTGTCAGTTTGTATGCCACAGCCACTTTTTCTCGGAGACTTTTTGAGTTACAAAGCTGTATATATACAGGGTGTTATACAATTTTGTATATATATATGTATATGTATATATACAGGCTGGCCAAATCATTGACGTCCAAAAAAAAAAATTTTGGTTCCTCGTGTTGTGGGGTATCCGAATCACCCCCATGTATGTTCCGCGATTTTTGATAGTTTTCGAGTTATGAATTTTTTTCTAATTTATCGAGAATTTTCGATATGGCACACTTAAAAAAAAATTTAAAAAATTAGAAGACTTTTCGAGACTTTCTTTTTTGCAACTAATTCTCTACGAGTTGTTCTTTTATGCATAAAATAATCAGCTTCGTAACTTTTTTGGAAGTAGTAAAAATTTTGGTGTAAAGAGAAAAATGTACGATCGGTGAATTAGATTTTACTTACATTTTCAACCTAAAATTAAAAAATCTAAACAGGTGATTAAATAGTTTCTAAGTGACTTTAAAAAATGCGCTAGACTCTCAGCTTTCATAATCAATAAAAAAAGTAGTGCTTAATGGGCTACTTTTGGTAAAATTGGCCTTCAAAGACAGCGAGGTGGAAAATACTTAAATTTTTTTGGTCTTGCAAAAAAAGATTATTTTGCCAATTTTATCATTCTTAAAAAGAGAACAGGGTAGCTTTTAGCCGATTTAAAGACAATTTCTTACGCAGGTGTAGAACGTGTATTGCAGCTGGAGGTGGTAACTTTGAAAACCTTTTGTAATTAATTTTAAAACGAAATTTTCACATTATTATCTGTGTTTTAATCACTTCTTACTTGAAACTTTTTTAAACAACCTCGATATGTTTTGGTTAATTTGTAGCATTCTCTATCGCTAATTAACCTTAACACGTTCGGCTTCTGTAATCTTCTGCCTCAGCTCTTCTTCACTCGAACATTCTTGGGCGTATGCTATTTCCTTGTAATAGCCCCAATTGAAAAAATCGATCGATTTATTTTAACCAATAAAAAAAGAAGAAAAATTAGAAAAAAAATCATATACCGCACCGGAGTAATTCGGATACCGCACGACACGAGGGACCAAATTTTTTTTTGGACGTCAATTTTCTGACCACCTGTATATAACTTAGTTCAAAAAAGTAGCGTTAAGTATTGGGTTAAGGAACCATACATTGTGCATGGTTCGACATGCGGTTCTTTAAATTTAGAACTTACAAAAAACCCAACGTTAAAAACGTTTACTTATTTATTTTAGTGGTTTCTGAAGACGCCTTTTTCTTAAACATACTTGAGTTAACGTTATAATATTTTTGAAAAGTCATTGTTGTAGTTTACTTCTGACATTTTACCTAATTACCTGTTTCTTATATCAATACATACAACAATTATTTACGGAACTGATCAAAGTACTACGCATTACATAAAATGTTATATAGATATTTATATAATCGGCTAATGTTTAAGCAGTATGAATTTATTAAGAAAATTTCAGTTTCTTGGGAACCGAACTAACCTATCCTGATCTTATTCAATATCTTTTGAAGTGCATCTTAAGATATATTCCATAGTGACAGCCCACGCTGGCAACAACATCGGAAATGGTATTCTATAACATTTTAGACATTGGTTCATAAGTATAGTTCAGTTAAGATCGCCAAAAAATCAATTGAAATTTTGAAACTCATTGTTTACGCCAATTGCGATAGCAATTGGGATATCTGATGAACAAAAATTTAAGAAGTTACTATAGGATTACATTTCAAATTGTCATTCTGAAATGATACAAATTATTTAAATACTCATGTGCTGTCGTCACTTTGGAATATATCCTCTTAAGAATCTCTTTACTAACTAGAGTCTCTAGTTAATTCATTTCACCTATCAGATTAAATTATGAGCTCGTGAAGTTGTATATTTCAAATGGAATTATTTCTAATCAATGAATAATGCTCGTAGAACAGTTAGAGAGATTTGCTCTTACATCAAAAGGAGGGATATTCTTTTTGTTAAAAGTATTAAGTCAGGCAATTCAGTATGATCAATCCCTATTAAGAGATTGTTGTCAATCATTTAGTGGGAACATATTCGCCGGCCATGACGAGAGCGGCAAGGCAACACCTGTCTACTTCATTTTATTTCGTTCCGAGAAACCTTGAAAACAAGATCATTTTGACTACATATTAGAAACATTTTGTGGTTATAGGTAAACTAGGATTATAGAACTTATGAGAAATCCTGTACCGTTCTCAATTAAATCATACGAAATCGTAAAACACGCTGCTATTATTATTGTCTAAACTATTATGTACTGCACGGAACTTTTGTATAGGAACGGTCACTAATAGGGTATGCAATTCCGGAATGGGTTTGTATGGCAGTATCAATGCCAATATCGGAAATTCTGGAACTGCCATACAAACCAATTCCGGAATTGCATGCCCTAGTCACTAATGATAATCATAATAACAAAGACGCGCAGGTACCTATGTACGATGATAACTAACAGTGTGACTGCGATTTCGAATCAGTGGTATACGGTAAAACTATTAATTCATTAAATTGTATGGTTGTAGAAATTATTATTATTAAGAAATAAAATAAATAGAGATGTCAGTTTCACAAAGACGACAATGACAGCAGCGTAAAATGACACTTAATCCAAGTCGTCCAAATGTCACAAAAATCTGTATGACACATCCACTCAACGGCCGAAGCATCTAAAATAACTTATCTTTGACAGTTCAGTGAATGTAATCATTTGGAAGGCGGCCAACACGATGATGGGACACCTAGCAGGTAAAGCAGGCAATCGGCCAAATTGAAGATAATTAAAGGTTACAATGACCAACAGAGCCTAGACATCGATTAGGTGGACGCGTAAGAATAGAAGATACGTACATATGCCGCTGCTAACTACTTTACATTCATTTGATACACAAAAGCGTTATCAAAAGAAGTTTTCTCAAAATGCTGGGTTAGTACCCAACATAATAGAAATATAATGGCTCCAATTCGAAACAGGGTCTTCCTAATTTAAAATTAGAAACGTCAATCGAAGTTTTAGTGACTTTTAAATTTAGCAAACTCACTTTCGAATTGGCCCCAATGTACTTTAAGAATGTTCCCAAGAGATCAGACCAAGAGCTACACCTATTCGTCTCAACGATGCAAACTGTAAGATTATGTGTGGTGTTACAGAATAAAACTATGAAATTCGTCTTATTGATAAAAGCGATAATTTTTCGGTATACGAAATATTTATTTTTCTTTTCATTATATTCTAGCAGTTAGTACGTGTTTGTGTTTCAAAAGAATTCACAGGTCTTTGAAATATAACATTTTGACGGTGCAGTAAATACATAAATATGCTTAGACTTAAAAATATAAATAACTAACTTTTAAAAAGTAGCATTAGTTAGTTTATGGAAAAATCTGGTTGCAATCACTTCAAATCTAATTAAAATCTGGCACATGTAAATAATATGTTTGCCATATATCAGCATCACTTCTGTAGACAAGCTTCATCAATCTATTTACAAATGACCGAATGATCGATCGATTGAAAACGACAATAACTTTAATGGCTGTTCATTTCTTGCCGTCCCGTGTCCGACCGCGACAAAGGACGGAACATTGCAGTAATTAGCTTCGTATGACTCAAACATCTGACATAATAATTAATTGAAATGGTGCATTGCTTTCTGACATTTCATTTAAAGTACTTACCTCTAGGTACTGACTCTTACACGATCAGTTTAAAAGTAACTTTTTTAGTGTGGTCCCCTTATCTGATCGTATTGGGTATTTCATGAGACAAGTTAGTTATAATACCTTAGTATTGCGACGAATAATCACTACCTATTATCTGCATTGTATTTTACAGTCCCAGAAGATAATAAATATTAATAGGCACTGTTGGCATCAGCAGAATAAACCTAAACGAGGGAGTTATGTCATAGGCAGATAAATTTATTAACATTCCCTCAGCCTGTGCCACGGTCTTGGGCGACTATTTTTAAAATGTGACCAGTGAAACAATTGTAAACTCTTTCGCCAATTGGAAAGACGTTGGAGTCAGTGACAGACATAAATTAATGTGCGTACATAAATATATTGTTTGACGATACGCTACAGCGAGCCGCGCTCTTAGAAGCGCAACAGTAGCGGAAACTAATTATGAACCAGCATAGGAACCAAAGAAACTAGACGGGGACATCATTCATATGGAATAAAAAATGGAACCTACCTTAAAATAAGTAAAATTTTGTTAGAAAATATACCTCACCTATATACACTTACATTATATAGAAATTCATATTTTACGATCAATTCGCAGTCAAATGCAACAACTTTATTTAAGACCTTTATTGCGAATTGCATTTACCATTACTAAGAATAAAAATTCCATGAAAAATTTGTAAGTCCGGAATAATACAAATCGAAACAATATTTCCTCAAGAAATGGCATTTTGTCATTTAAAAATATTTATAGTTTTTAGTTTTTATTTACGTGATCGAGGCCACTTCTTGGGAACTAAATTTTTTGCTGCAGCCGACGAGAATTCTACCGACGGGAGCCTCTTCATCGAAAGACTTGTCAATGGGCAAAGTAAGTATTTATATTATTTATAAACCGGTATTCTATTCAATATTAGCTAAGTCATACCGACAGGGTACCAAATCGCTCTATTTTGTCATTATTCTTAGCAAAGTTTGCAATGGTAATAAAAACATCGGTTTTTATATGACCTAGACCTTAGACAGAGATATAAGGACGAATCAAAGCCAATATCAAATAGCGGCTCCTCTCTTTCAGACATATGAAGGACCCCGTGTGGACACTTGCAAAATAAATAATGTTCACTTTCATTTTTTTAATTTTCTCTTGTTTTTATTTTATGATTTTACACGTTTTTTTAGATGTACCTAAACAACCTGGATACCTTTTATTCACTGCACCTTATAGATTGTGTCAAGGTGGATGTCAGGATAGCGGGGCAAACATTGCGATGGCGTTTCCTCTGTTTGTTGGGGCCAAAGGAAAATCATTTTATAAAACTTTGTATCCGAGAGATTACTCGGCAGCACGTTTTCCGAAAAATGCTCCGTTTAAACTACACACGACTAGGGTACCTTATACTACCTGCCCTCCATCAAATAATGACACGAATTGTACCACCACCACCACAAGCAAATCTATTGAAGAACCTCCTGGGATGGAAATAGCTTGCCCCAAATTAGCAAAATGTATCCCTAGAATATATAAGAAAACAAACACGTCCAGACTTCCAACCGTTGCTTCAACGAATCAAAGCAGAGTACTGAGAGGGCGACCAACTCCACCAATCAACCGTTACTTTCAACCTTACTATAAAGCTCGGAACAGAGGTTAATTACTCATTTCTTTTAAAGATTACTAAGTGAAATTTCGAATAGCTTAATTAAGACTCGATTCGACCAAACTAATATAAAGAGTAGGTAATACCTCGATTAAATGCCAAATCACTTTAATATTAGTATAATTTATAAAAGCCCTACACCAGTTTGGTTAAATCCAGCCCAAGGTGATAATTTGAATACATAACTTTCATTTAATAAATAACTTTGATTCTTAGAACATTGTGATTTGATTTGTTTCAATAAAGTAAAAATAGGTATTAGGTTAAACGTATTATTACATTGTCTAACTTAAACCAATTCATGTAAATTAGGAGTAAAAATCTTTGCCTCTAATGTACTTATTTAATATTTGTCTTGAATATATAAATAATAAAAAATATATATTTTATGACTCAATCTTAAATATTGTTTCTACACCAAAACCGTTATTTGTTTTAAAAAGACTGAACGAAAAATGTTTAAACTAACCAAAACAAATTCTAGTCCTGCAATTAGCATTAAAATCATCAAATGAATGCAGACTATGGTTTTATTTTACTTACCCCTTGATATTAGGGTAAGTCAAACCGTCACCAGAATACCTATAAATTCCGTGTCTATTGAACTATTTCAAAGACTAAAATGATACGTCAATTTTTTTCTATCTAATATGTGCCCTATTTCAATCAATACTCTTCTCAGACCCTCCCGACCTATGCATACAGCTCTGAAGGAAGATACTGACAAATCTAAGACATAGTATAAAGAGGGAGCAAGTAGGTTATCTTCCTACAACGCACCGCGCGCGGCTTGTATGTGTGCACCAAAGTATCTGTGCATCGCCGCACGCACACTTAAACAAAATCTCGACCCGTTTCTCAGTGCGAACGGTCGAGATACTTTGGCGCAGACATAATAAGCCGCGCGCGGTGCGTACTGTGAAGATAACCAACTTCCTCCCTCTTTATTAACCGACTTCAAAAAATCCGTAGGAGGAGGTTCTCAATTCGACGCGTATATTTGTTTTATATTATGTTTTATTTTTTTTGATTTATATGTGTGTACACCGATTACTCGGAGATGGCTGGACCGATTTGGATGATTCTTTTTTTAGTCAATAGGGTATTTCTCCAAGTTGGTCCCGTTGTGATCAAAGTCGAGGTCTGATGGGAGGATCTATGAGGAATCGAAGGAACTCCTCAAATATTATAGGCACGCATATAGAAATTTTGATATTTTCTTTCATGACTCTAGTAGTTACGATTCAGAAACATTATTTGGTGAAGTGGAACTGATGATGAAGACCACGGGTGACCACAGGAACTCTTCAATGAAAATTATATCACGGGTGGCAATTAGATTTCTGTATAAGGTTGGGAAGCAAATTATGCTCATAAAAATTCAAGTGGTAAAATAGAACCGGTGATGAAGAACCAGGAGAACTCCTCAACGATTGACGTCCTTGCATCTTGGATAGCACCATTTTGTAAAGGGTGATTAGCAATTGGCATTATGCTATTGTAACTTGATTTTGTTAATGTGTGTCGTTAAATCACATATGATAATCACTAAAAAAAGTAAAATGAAAAATAAAAATTTAACAAATAAAAGACCGACTTCAAAAATCCTTTCAAAAGTAAAAAATAATGCCCTTCGTAAGTAAATTACCTAGAAACGATATATACTCGTAGTTGATTAAGTGATACATTAAATATATCGAAGTCGGTGGCAAGTAAAGTAGGTAATCCATTCCTCATTCTGTGTTCATTTACTTGACACCGATTTCGATATATTTAATGTATCACTTAATCAACTGTATATCTGACGTTTCTAGGTAATTTACTTACGAAGGGCATTATTTTTTACTTTTGAAAGGGTTTTTGAAGTCGGTTTTTACTATGTCTGAGATCTGTTCCCATTTAACAGGGTACTATCTGGATGGCCGTGTTGGTTCTCACTAAACTCACACTGGTACGGGCCGAGTTACCGTGGGAGAAGTGGTCATGGTCCATGCCCCAAGAACCTATAGAACACTTCTTCCGAAGAACAAATAACATGCCCTTCAAGGCACTACCTTTCAAGTGCGAATGTCCTCCAAATGACGGTTTGTAAATAAAGTTACATAGGTAATATACGTAAGTGCACCTATTTTGTTCCTACCATATTTAAAAATAAATTGAATCCCGGTGTTTCTCAGTGCCAAACGAACGTATATCGTCAACATATTGTATCCACAGAATACGACTAAAAATCACACAATGCCTGTAGGATAGAATCAACCAATGTGCTGCTTTTGCATTAACTTTGTAATGAGATAGCCACAGATAATTACTTGGAGTAACTATCTTACAAAAGGAAATGTTTCAGATGTATAATAAATTGTAAATTAACTCTCTGGAGTCATATTGAGGGACCTAATGAAATATTTCTTCAATTAGTAAAATGTAATATAAAATTTCGTGAGCTATACACGAGAAAGTATATCAATTACATATGCCAAAATATGTCAGAATTTCTTATCCAGTTTAGATATTAAAAGTTTTATACTTGAGCTGTCTGCACTGGAGGGTTCCTAGTGAGGGTTCCACTCTAGTGTTATTGTTGAGAAACAAAAGACAGAAGCAATATATTATACTTAACTTAACTTTTATACTTTTACAATGTTAATATACTTAAACCATTAAATGTATCGAACCGCTATCACAATAACAAAATCGTTGAAAAGCAAATCACTTTGTGACAATACGATATTTAATAAATATCTTATACAGCCTGTTTTATTTCACAGAATGTAAGCTCGAATTCAAACTCAACGAGGGGACAATAGATTTTTTAAACATGCGAGGTGTCTTAAAAGATGAAGATTTACAGCAATATAGAGAAGACTTAAAAACCATAAAAGCAAAAACTGATATGGCTCCGGTGAAGCTTAGTCGATACAGAAGGAGCGATGACCCGTCGCCCGATGAACGTTGCTGCTGCCCGCCAAAAACAGTCATGATGCCCGTCTTTATGTCGGATAGAAGATTCAATCATGCTACTGATGACCTCAAATATAAAAAGGATGCCAAGCCTTACATAAGAACTTTAACAGACAGTCACTTCACTGATTAATAAACTCAAACTTTGATAGTAATGTAACATGTATTTTTTTTCATAAATGATAGTGCCTCAGGTACGTGAGATGCCATCAAAAGTTTATATTTAAAGCTGTTTGGTTCCATTGCGAGACCATTATTTTATTTTATTTTATTTTTATTTATTTATTTCCACATTTTGAATAAAACGAGGAAACAAACAACTAAAAAATTGAACTCCTCCATTTTAAGACCTTAAGATGTTATGTTGGTATGGAAGTCTAGTATTACTAGTAGTATAGGTGACACGCTACAAGATTATATACCAACAGGTTTAAGTAAAAAACCTATGACAAAGAATTTACCACCATTGACCCTAAAATTTACCACGATTTATAAACCGAATATAGCAGTCAAAATATTTTTAAAACTATACCAAATTTCAGCGTTGAATTACCCTCTATATGTGTTTATAGTGTCTAAGATTGTTTTGATATTCAGACGGATGGACTCAAGACCATTACGTGACCATTGACCACGGCATCCTGATCCTGTAAGGTTTTATCTTCTACCATAAATAACGTGTTTTGACTAAAATGTAAGAAACGTTCACAATTTACCATTGATACCATTGACCTTCACAGAAATTAATTTAAATTACCAACTATTCATATTCAATCTGAACTAAGTTACAAGTCCTTTAAATCAGGGCTCGGCAACGGGCGGCCCGCGGGCCGCGTGTGGTGCGGCCCGCGATCTTCCTCCTCGTGGCTGTTTTATAAATGGAAGTCTTGATAAGTATTATATGTACCTAATACCTTTATATATAGATAGAGACTAGTTATCAAAATTATGAACAAGAGCGGCCCGCTTCTCCCTCTTTTTGCCACTATGTGGCCCTTGACTGCCAAGAGGCTGCGAATCCCTGTTTTAAATAAAATGTTGGCTATTAAAAAATCCTACACAATTTCGCATAGTAAAAATATTAAGTATTTTTGTTTTGAATAATATAATACTGCCGCATGGCTCGCGTATTTGAAAAATAACCTCTTATATCAGTTTACCTACCTACCTTCTTGTTTGTGTAAACCTACAGATGGGCTGTTGCCATATTTCTATCATTGGAAATATTGCTACCCGGTAATATCCTAAGAATATTCCCAATTTTTGCAGTTCTTTAATTGACTTTGGGCAGAGTTCAGAAAGGCCACTCAAATTGATCTTTAATTAAAGTGACGTTTCCAACATAGGAATAGGAGGAGGATAGGAGGAATAGGTTGACAACTAGTTGAGGGACATTTAACTATTTAATAATAATAATAGTTTATTACGAAGTTAGAATTCCATGTAATGGTTAGTAACATTTTAAGCTTAGCCTAAGTTAGTTTTATTTAACATCTAAACAAATACTTCAAGAGTGTTTCTGAATTCAGCCATTTGTAAGGTAACAGCATACACTTTTGTGCATGTGATTTTTTTCAATACTTTTTTAAGTGCCGATTGTATCCGAACTTGAAATAGCAATAATATTGCATCGAAATTTTTATAGTATATAAGTAAGCAATGTACTTGCAAGTTTTACTGTTGCTGCTTCTCGTCGGAAATGATTTTTGTTCTGCTTATGACAAAAAAGCCCTATCTGATTTCTATCTAGCGCAGGAATCAAAAAGCCAAGGTTAGTCTTTTTATCATGCAACCGATCAAAATGAGTCAATCTATGAAACTAGTAAAGTTCTCATTGAACACGATCGCGCTTTAACAAATTTATAATTTTAGTTAATTGTGAAAAGAAGCCACCACTTATTATTTTACCGGTGGTTATAAAGATATTGAGGTATCCAAAGATTGAGGACAAAAAAGTTAATTCAACAAACTAATTACAACAGTAAGTGCTAACCTAATAAGCTACTCTGTTAGGGGTCGGCCATTACTCACGTGAGGCTCGACAAGGGGAAGAAGGGGTTCGGAAAATATCACAAAGGGGAGGGGGGGTCGTAGTGAGATATCACGAGTTTTTTATTTTGTCGTTGAATGCGCGATGTCTAAAGCGAAAACCGGCGCATGACCTTGAGTGGCCGTTGCCAGCCCGCGATATTCTGAAATGTTCTAAGATATTATGTACCAAAAAACACACGTGATTTTGGATAGGGGGGAAGCCTCACCACGTATTATCAGAGGGAAGAAAGAGGGGGGGGGGGGTTAAATAGTTGCTAAAAACATCACGTGATGAATGGGCGGCCCCTTAGTAGCACAATGAATCTAATATAAATTATGAAGAGTTAATTAGCTCCGTGCATTTAAGATTCACTTTCTTGTTCAGTTTTAAGCAACGACAAAGAAGGGAGCGCTCATAACCGCGCAGGTGGCCTGTATCGTTGACGTCGCTATATGATTCATTACATTACGAAACAGCTTCAAAATCACATTTAGCAGTTGCTTACAAAGGACAAATGAAAGTAGTCACTCCACGAAAATCAAACACGCCTGCATTATGAGAGTGAGCAATGTTATTTATTGCTATTTACTATAAACTAGTATTTTTGTACAACTAATAGAATGAATGGAATTGTATTCCCCTAATTAATGCTCATAAAATTAAATATGTTATTAATTATGGTAACACAATATCCCAGTAATATGATGCTTACAGCATTTAAAACATGTTGTTTTTATTAAGTAGGATATGTTGCATTTTTTTTTTAGTTAGCTTCCGCGTACGTTGCTGTGCTGTTTCATATATTAGTAAGACCGATGGATTGTTCGATCGCCGGCGTGACCTACTTGGACGACTTCGACTTTGAGGAGAGGTTCCGCGACGTACACGAGTGCGACCCCTTCTACTGGCACCCGCTGCACCTGCCAGAGCACTGCGCGGACATGTACGAGAAACTGATCCGCTCCAGGATCGCTTCCGCGGCACGCCAACCTGTCCGCATCCTACAACAAGTGAGTTCGCTATATGACGAAGAATATTACGATGATCAGGACCATTATCGGAAAAGGCCACACCACATTACAAACCTCGAAAACCCCTACGGATATCCAACAATACAAGTTCCTAATGAACCTGCAATTGTTCGTGAGCTTACTCCGTACGACAAAATGCTCGCGTCCGTTAGAGAAGATGTAAAATATCTACCTAGTTACCCAACGGTACAGGTCATGCCTAATTACGGCCCTGTCGCTATGTACCGTCAACCGATATCCAGCAAAAGTGCGAAGTTGATCAAAATACTATCACAGACATACTCCGACGCAGCCCTTGAAGCTCCTGTATATGAGATTCCCACCGAAGATGTCATAAATAAAGAAAAGAACTGGAAAGGTCTAGTGGATAAAGCGCTTAAAAAGGGCTGGAAGAAAAAAGAAAAAGGACCTGTAGTCACTTTAACGAAAACTTAACCTTAATGTCAATTTTGCTTTTATTTTTACAAATTCTTATTTAAGTAGCGTTTTTTTCTGAGGCCTTTGTATTACGGATATCAACTATTTTTAGGGTTTCATAGTCAAACTAGGAACCTTTATAGTTTCGCTAACTATGTCCATCTGTCTATCTTTCTGTCTGTTTGTCTGTCTGTATGTCACAGCCACCGTTTCTCGAAGAATACTTAAGTTACAATCCTGAAATATTGTACTATTATTAATGTTAGACCCGCGCACGAAGATAAAGAATAAAATAGAAATATTTTTTTTACGCTAGCTCCATGTACCTGACTAAAGAAAAGATAAAATAATATTATTTTTTATTTTACAACGTCAAATGGCGTGTCGTTAGTGATAGCTCTTTGGAAGCTATTATGTGTATTTTAAAAACAATTTTTGATTTGGCCGGCCGTTCAGGAAATAATGTGTATTTTTTGTTGGAACTGTGCCCTAAAGTCAAATCTCTAAATTCAAAAATCTGATAAATATCTTATAAACCTTATAATTATAAAGAAATTAAAAGAAAACTATCACGACTAAGAAGGCTTCATTGGTCCATGAATTGTAGGTCACTTGTTAATCTATTCTGTAAAACATTTATACCGAACCATCCCACGTTCCGTCATAGATTGTGGCATCTATAGGGCCATTAGGGCCAGACGCAGACCGGACTACGGAGTTTGAAACCCAACATTGTGCATGGTCTGACATGCACGTGGCAGGCTTTTTTTGTAATAAAAATGAAGAGAAATTAAAAAATGCACGTAGGTACTTGGATGAATCATCTAGACAAATCGACAAACTTTAAACTCAGGTGTGTTCCAAAGTTCTTTTTTGCAAGCCGATATTGGGTGTGTTACAAAAATAGTCTAGAATGGTTCCATTGTTCTTTGGATACCGTATATTTGTGAATATGGCTTTGTGACTTGCGAACTGCATTTTTAAACAGTGCTCTTCAATATGAAACGTATTTTAAAGGTGAGTGTTCAATTAATTTATTAATTTTAGCCGTTGCCGTATAATTTCCTGATCGTAAAGTGTTAATACTCGTTGGTATGTCATTACATTAATAAAAAGCTAATATAAAAACCATCATCGTAGGCAAGTTAGCTATCCACTAGAAAACAATACATATGAATAAATTCGGTTGATTTGCACACTTGCTTCACGCAGTCAGAAGTTACAAACTACCTACAAAATTCCCAAACTCACCGCAAAAAGTATGGCATTACAGATGTAGTGCATAATAGTGAAAGCTGCATCAAAATCTGTAGCGTAGTTTAGAAAAGAACTAAGTAAACAAATAGACGGACGCAGACAGCGACTTTGTTATAATATTTAGAGATTAGAGATAGCTATACTTAATCAATCACATTGGTTTAGAGTGGACTATAGGTACTTACGATATTTTTCCAGGTTATTATAATAACCATTTCGGTGAAAATATCGATAAGCGATATAGCTGGTTTGACGTACAGAAGGCTTGAACCACCGGGACCCGTGCAGCGACAAGGAGAAGACCCATGCAATCCGCTTTATTGGTATCCGAGACATATCCCTGATTTTTGCAATTTGCCAAAAGCCGGTCCAATACCGATTCCGGTTCCGATACCACAGCCACCGCCGATGTTAATGCCTCTGCCAATGCCGATGCCTCTGCCTACAGGGATAATGATACCTATGCCGCCATATTCCCCTGCTGGACCTTTTGGAGCACCCATGTTGCCTGTTCCCGGTTATCCGGGTGCGGGAATGTTGCCTGGTCCAGGTTATCCGGGTGCGGGAATGTTGTCTGGTCCAGGTTATCCGGGTGCGGGAATGTTGCCCGTTCCAGGTTATACGGGTGCGGGCATGATGCCTGGTCCAGGTTATCCGGGTGCGGGAATGTTGCCTGGTCCAGGTTATCCGGCTGCGGGAATGTTGCCTGGTCCTGGTTATCCGGGTGCGGGAATGTTGCCTGTTCCAGGTTATCCGAATGCGGGAATGCAAGCCGGTTTTGTCCCAGGATTGGAAGGGATAGTGTCTCCTGATGGCGGTATTAATGTCCTTCCATTTTCTGACGCTTACTCTGATTTACTTGAGAGTCATAAACAGAGAATTATTAGAAAAAGGCTTCAGAAACTTCTCGACAAATATGAAGACTACCCAAGGCGGCATTATTACAGGAGACGGAGGAAGTATGGCCGAATGTTCGAATGATCGAGTTGCCATTATTTTTACCTGCTAAGAAAACATTGTAAATAAACCACATTGGGGGTTCTACGGTCTTTATTTATTGTTCAGCATATTACCTACATGGTCGCTATTCGACATTGGCTAAACGATATAGTAAGTTATATCGATTCGCTTTCTCTTTAAATTAAATTGCCACTTAAAGTGACAGAACAAAGCGAAGATTCGTTACCATAGCAACGATCGATTTTTGTATCACAAGCCAATGTCGAATATAAACACATTTTTAGGGTCCCGTATCTCAAAAGGAAAAAAGGAAATTTCCCCAAAGTATAGGATCACTCGTGTGTCTGTCCGTTCGTCTGTCACAGCCAATTTTCTCCGAAACTACTGGACCGATTGAGATGGAATTTAGTACACATTATGTAAGTCGGTACCCGCAACACGGACGTGAAACGTAAATAAATGAATTTTAAACATGGATGCGCGGGTGAATTAGATGTTAAAAAAAAAGTTTTACACACTAAAGGTGTGTGATGTACCAAATGAAAGGGCTCGTTGTGCGAATCTTAAATGTATTTCTTTTATTATTTTAAAATAAATGGTTTTGAAGTTATTTAGGAGAAAAGGCGAAAATTGACCATTATCTCCGAAACTACCGGTCCTAATATTTTGTAAAAAGTACTGAAAATAGTTATTTAGCTATAGATTACAAGAAAACCTATAAAAAGTCTATTGTTTTTAAAGTAACATATGTAATTTCATTACAATCACGGAAGCCTCTCCGTGCGACTGTAACTCGCACTTGTCCGTTTTATTATGACAATAATTATTTACTTTGGGAATTATTCAAAAAAGTTATTATTCTATTATTAATTATTGTTATTTATTTATTTGTTAGTTTTCTTAATATTAGTAATCATGTTGCAGATTTTAATTTATGGTTAGTATAATATTTATAAAACCTTTTCTAATATCATATTAGAACACTTCGCCAAACCAAAAATCTTATAAATTATTGTTAACATGTTGCAAAAACATGCAGATATATATGTATATACACTCGTACGTATATGTCAAATCTATTGCCGTTTTTAGGGTTCCGTACCTCAAAAGGAAAAAACGAAACCCTTATAGGATCACTCGTGTCTGTCTGTCCGTCTGTCACAGCCAATTTCCTCCGAAACTACGGGACCGATTGAGTTGAAATTTGGTACACATACTCGTATGTAAGTCAGTGACCGCAACACGGAAGTATGACGTAAACATATGAATTTTAAATATGGGGGCCACTTTTGGGGAGTAAACTAGAAAATTAAAAAAAAAAAGTTATGCAACCTATATCATGTGACATATCAAATGAAAGGTCTTATTGTATGGATTTTAAATATATATATATATTTTTAATATTAAGTACAATAGTTTAAAAGTCATTTAGGAAAATAGGCGTAAATTGACCAATCCCCCCACAACAGCTCCTCTTATTTCCGAAACTATTGGGGCTAAAATTTAAAAAAAAAAAACAGGAAGTAGTTCTTTACTTATAGATTACAGGAAAACCTGTAAGAAGTCTATGGTAAATACCATAGACTTCTTACAGGTTTTCCTGTACACAAACAATTCGCACTAGTCCTGTTTTTTTAACTTTATTCCTTGTATTTTTGCGCCAGATAGGTTTTAAAATTTTGGCATTGTGCGAAAAAGCGCGGACGACTGTAGCCGACGCAAATGTATGGAAAACGGCATATCGTAGCATCAGGCACGGAAATCTGCTGTCGGCTACAGCCGACTGGGGCGTTCAAAAGGTTTAATCACATGATAGTAACTAAAAAGTGAAAAAGAAAACTTAACTACTGTTCAAAGGCTATCTGAAGTCAGCTTTTTTATTTTTCTAATTATAATCTTGATCTTCTATAACATCGAACTGGCTGTTGTTGGAATTGTCGGATAGCTCTTTGAAAATCATTATGAGTGAGTATATTATTATATCTCATCATAATGTGCTCGTAAACCGGCTAGTTTTTCGGCAATTTATTGCTACAATTCGGGCTATCCCCAGTAAGATTACATTATGTAAACTATTGAGGATAGCCCGAATTTCAGCTATAAATTGCCGTAAAATTAGCCTGTTTACGAGATCCTTTAGGCCACCTGCGCACAGGCAGGTGGTTTGCTTAGCGCCTAGAGCCTTGGCTATAAACAAACGTGGCACGGCACCGGCCGCACTGCGCGCTTTGCGCCGCCTTCAATAGACACTCGACTCGCTAGGCTCTAGGCGCTAAGCAAGCCACCTGCCTGTGCGGCCTTAGCCTTAGACAATTTGGGGTACCGAATAGGAAATGATTAGCTCTAAAGATAGCATTTTTGTCAGATTTGTATGTCCCCACACCCTACAGCCATAACCGTAAATTTGAAAATCACTACAATATTTATCGATGCATAGTTAAAATTGCAGTTGTTACACGAGCAACTTTTTTACGGTAATGTGTGGCCGGCAACTATAGGCATCTTCCTCTAACGTACGAAGTTAGGGATAGACAGCCGATAATTGCCGGTTATAAATTGCCGTGAAAAGTTGCTCGTGTAACTGAACTGGAAAGTTAAAAGTAAAAAAAACCCTTAGCAATATCTATATATATAAAAATGAATCCCTATTTCCCTTGGTCACGGCATCACGCCTGAACGGCTGGACCGATTTCGCTAATTCTTTTTTTGTTCTGTTCGTTATTATCAGGAGAATGTTCTTATGAAAGAAAAAATTAAGGAAAAAGCGCGGAAAATTAGAAAATTTAAAATTACTTAACCACCATATAAAATTATTAATTCAGACAATTAACTTAATAAAATCAAAAATCTGCTCATTTATGGCGTCTAAGGCGGAACAAAGTTCGCCGGGTCAGCTAGTCTTAAATATTTTTATCTACACCCATATCATAAAACCTCCATAGTGTAATCAAAAACCGTAGGAAATGACCACCATTGTGACAACCAATTAGGTAAAACCAGTGCTGCAATGTTATTACAGTATCGATTTTAGTATCGAAATGAGATTAAATTTGGAACAGCTGTCAAAACTCAAGTGGGTTTCTATTCTAGTATCCATAGATATTAAACAGTTATTGATACGAAACATCAATTCAGTATGTTTTTTTAATATAAGCCGAATGAAATTTGATCTCGAGTGACGTTAGAATAGAGACTTCATTCGTTTGTCTATGATTTAAAAAAAATGGTCTTGACGGAGGATCGAATTGCCGCCATTATGTTGGTTTTTTGCTGAATGAAAGTAGAATCGGGTTGAATTGAATAGAAAAAGTTGTTTGTAATTTACATTTTAGTTGAAAATATGAATAGTAGTCTTCTCGGAGTGACTGTGTGATGTGAAAATGCGCCGGATATCGGAAATATGCAGCCACGATTGCAACAAATAACTTATTGCCAGAAAATATTGTTTCTGAACACATCATGGAGGATTTATAATATGTGAGTAGATAAAGTTATGTATGCAACTCTGCATAATTTGGCCTTAAAACACACGTGCGATCTTATTATGAAACTCGCTAAAGCTCGTTTCATGAAAACCGCACTAGTGTTTTAAGGCCTATCATTATGCAACCGTTGCATAAACTACTATTATGACTAAAGCCGATAGGAATTTCGATTTTAGAGAACTAAAACGAAAAACAATGTAGATAGACATTTATTTCAATAAATCAGTAGAACTTTAATATACTCAAGAGTTCTAAAAAAAAACTAAATCTATTTTAAATACCTATATTTTACTTAATACAATGACAATACAAATCTGTCTTTTTGCCTTAACTAATGGACGGAGTTCCTGAGGGATACAAAATGTACATTAATATATAGATAGACTATATAGTAACACTATTATATTTTAAAGTCGCTTTATTTACTTACCATACCATCATTTCATCATACCATCTTAGGACTAATTAATCGAACGTGGCCACAAGTAGTCTTGTGGCTCTGCCCACCCCATTAGGAATTTCGGGCGTAATGTATGTATGTATGTATTTACTTACGAATATAACATTATATTATGACAAATATTTTAAATGTCATAATGCAAATTGTTCTCGTCATTACCTATTCTATTTTCGTGTCGTATATACATATAAAGATTTATACAGTAAATTTCTTAACTAGAACTGTATATTTATTTTTTAAGAAATATTAATTACTCGCCTCCTATTAAGTACAATACTGCCGCTAGAATTCATTTTATAAATAATATTCTAGCACAACCACACATATTGTTAGTGATATTATCGACAGAAAATACTTTTGTTTCGATTACTCCGCTTCCGCTTATCAGCAAATAAAAACATATATGTTTGTGCTAGAAACCTTATTTTTACATCTACGCCTATTCATTAATAAAAACTATATAAGAAAAAATCAAATACAAATAAAATAATATATTTAGCTGAAACACTACCAACTACCAACTTAACTAATTGCATGCATCCCGAGTATGAGAAAGAGATAGTTATTTGAGTATTCCTCAAATAGTTTGTAAATACATAGTTAACGTCATTAAGTCAGCATCTTTTATTTTTTACCATTTCGATACAATTCTGTTAAGAGATTTCTCATTGGTCTTTTTAAATAATTGTTTAAGTTTGTATGAAAAATCTATTAACATTAAAATCAAAATGAAACGATATACGATAACGAATGATACAATTAAAAATGCTGACGTTAGCACGTTAAATATGTACAAACTATTTGAGAAATACTCATTTATTAGTGGCAATAAGTCAGCGTTGTATCATTTTACTTTAAAATCTCAACGGAATAATCTGCCATCCATTTACATAGCTGCATCTATTTGCAACCTAGGCTATTCAACACGACTAAAGGATTAGTTCGGATTTCCAGCTAGTAATCAGACAGACGCAGTGAAATGGCTGTATCATCTCCACATAAGGCACATTAGATGAAAATAATGGCAGGACTCCACACAGAGCTGTTTTGAAAGGTTCTTTAGAAATGTTGGTAGGAATGTGTCGATTTTCTATCTTATCGTTAAATGCAGACTACTGACACACATATACAAGCGACCCATATATAAGCCGTGACATAGACATAAGAACAATCGGACGAACTAACAAGTGAAGTTAGATAGGTACTAGAATAGCACATAGGGTTCGAACTTTTTGTGAAACCGTGCTTTTTTCATGGCGTGTTTTATGATAATTTTTATTTAAGAGCTGACATTTTGACATTGTCAAACCTACAGTGATTCAATAATAAATAATCATTAAAATCTAACATTTTATAATACTTATTCCACATACATTATAACTAACCATTGATGAGAACTTTCAATAAGGGTTGTATAATTTTAGTTTTGCTTCGAACTGCCGGCCTTTTAGTTCAGTCCCCAACAATAGTCTTATTGATATTAACTTACTCGCATTCTTATAATATAACAATTGGAATGTAATGTATGGACGGTAAAATTAAATCTTAAAATTATCTTATAATGAAAAATCTTCTTTCCGACCTTAGTAGTAATTAAATAAAATAACAATATAAAAATAAATGTAACGTATGTGTGTATGTTTATTTCTAGTGTTAACATAAATAAATGTACCAGTATATCATTTTAATTTTTTCAGTGATTTTGCAAATATATATTTTTAATAGTCTTATTCCCAACAGTTTATGTTCGGCGTAACAGATGGCATTAGTGAAGCCGAAACACAATGCCAGTTCGCTTATATACGATTTAATAAATTCATACCAGTGGAAATTCATCGGTCCGACTGCCATTTTAATGTTATCTGAACGATCATTTCGACTTTCTCTTTAGCGATATTATAGAACGTCACATTTGAAAAAAAAAATGCTGCAGTTGTGACTTTAATATAATACTTAATTGTTAAATTCACGGTCTTTAAATGTGTACAAATTATAAATGCGATAGTTGAATGAGACATTTTTCAATTTCTTCAGCCGTGCATTTCGAAGTTAAGTTTTATACTCGTAGTTTAATGATGAAAGAGTGTTATTGCGAACATAAGCGGTTGGAAGTAATATAGTTAGTCATGCTCTATCAGTTCGCTCGTTTCCGCATCCTGATAATGATAATACTTATTTGTGATGTTGCAGATTTTCACATCAAGGGAACCAATATTTTGTCTTTCGCGTGTATAATAAGGTACTAAATGAACTCGGAAATAATATTAAAATGATTTATCGAGGACTATATTCGATTGAAACCATCTGCTCCGCCCGTGTTTCGGATAAAGACCCATTTGGACCTTCTAGTAAAGAAAAGAGCGGCAGTTTTTCGTTCCCACTGTGATTGGAAAAATTAAAGACCATTTTGTTACCGTAAACACATGAGTACATGCTCTATCCCTCTGGGATTAGCCTACCACCCATCAGACAAGGGATTTGCTCATAGATGTAATTCATGTGCAAACACTTCTTCCTAGTACACGAAGGATACGGCAAGAACGCTCCACACAAACTTAGTGCAAGTGCTTTTGCTCTGGAAAATAATATTTTTCTACTTAGTTTTAACTATTGCCTTCAGTAAAAATAACTATACTAAACAGAAAAATACTTCTTTAGTGCAAAAGCCCACGCAGAAAAATTTGCACAAAGTTGGTATGAGAGGCCTTTGCAGTGCTACCCATCGCCTTAAGAGGAGTGTGAACCTACGGCTTTTCATACAAAAGGCGATAACAATTTCCACCACTTAAATGTTAACTGATGTTCACCAATTTTTTATAGATTAACAGTCAGAACACAATCTAGATCTATACGTTTTAATTTTTTCACTATAATCAATAAATTCAGTTTTATTGTGGTTTCAGTATTCTCATGCAAAACGAATTTCGTCATTACTTGACTTTCTTGATCTTTAATCGAAATTCAAAAACCTATCGAAAATTGGTCAAAGTCGGTTAACATTTAAAGGGTGGAAATTGTTATCGCCTTTTGTATGAGAAGAGTGATTTTTGCTTTTGGTTTACAGTCCTCTTAAGGGCTCGGCTACATTTCTATGGCGCGGCACCACATCGTGGATAACTCTATTGCACGTCACCACTTTTTCTATTATGTGTAAAGCATAGGTATGCTGCGGAATTTTCCACAACGCGGTTCCGTGCCGTGCTCATTTTGCCGATCTCTAAGGCCTTTTGCCTCCTAAAGGCCCGAGCACACGGCGACATTTGCACATGCAGGAGACGCGCGTTTTGTATAGTGTAAATAAACATGATAGCGATACGAAACGCGCGTCACATGCTGTGTTGCTAAACGAAAAATGTTCTTAAATTATTTTTTACGTCTCTTGCCATCAACCTACGTAATCAATCGCTTAGCTATTTTATTTTCGTTATTCTTTTGTCTTAGGTTGTAGGTATGATTTAGAATCGTAGACAGATCCCTGGCGCCCACTCTTGAAGGCTAGAATATTTTGTTTTGGTTTATCTTATAGTGCAGTTACACTAGCAACATTTTCACGGCAATATGTGGTCGGCAACTATAGGCGTCTTCCTCTAACGTACCAAGTTAGAGTAGTAAGTTGCCGTGAAAAGTTGCTCGTGTAACCAGACCTTCACCAGATTTTCTCCTTGTCGTGCGGTAAGACCTTGCTTCTTGCCAAATTTCTTGATTCTAGGTCAACGGGGAGTACCCTATAGGTTTTGGTTCCTTTAATTGCGAATAGCAATTTATTCTTTTTTTCGTGATATTACAACAAATGTACGGTTTTCGGATTTTTTCCTTTACATGTGCTATTAGACCTTACTTCTTGCCAAATTTCATGATTCTAGGTCAACGGGAAGTAGGCTTTTGATTCCCTTGCGAATGGCAAAATATATACGGCATAAACGGCCGTATCTTTTTATTCCGTTGACTTAGAAGTTTGATTATTTTACAGCTCCAAGGGACTGCAGGCCCAAGGATTTGATATTAATTTCAACTTGATTCCTCCACGCGTTTCTGAGATAAAGGATCTTGACGGGTCAGACAGACAGACAGACAATAAAGTGCTCCTTTTTTCCATTGAGGTACGGAACCCTAAAAATTATAACTCTAGGGCACTAAATGTCGTTTACAATCCATAAATGGTTTACCTAGTCAAAAGCAACTCAAATATAATCTTAACTAAGGTTCATTTGTATTTATTTTTTTCAATTCTGTTCTTTGCTTAAGTTCATAAATTTTCTGCATTATTCAAACTTCAGTTGCTAGATAGGAAGCATTTAAAGCGTTGCGCTTCCCGTTCGTCACTCGAATAGCTTGCACTCGCATTCAGCAGATAGCACGGTCGGTTAGCCAATTCCTGCGTACATATCTCCTGCTACTCTTACGCGTCCGATAGCTTCCATTTTTATATTATATTTTATATCGAGTTCTATCTGTTTTATTGCGAGGCTAAGAGATTTTTTTATCAAACATTTTTTATTTTGCATTTGAACATTATGCTTAAAGCATAGCCCTGCACTTGCCAAGCGAATCAACAGCATAAAGATAAGTGAACTCTCCTGGCGAGTTCTCAGGGTGTAGCGTGCTTGGACTCGCGTAGCGATTTATTGAGCAATTGGTATTTACGCTAGCTCTCATAGAATCATTTGTTTTTGGCTCGGCAATGAAAGTTTTAACTAAACATAATGAATAAAGTGATAAAAATATAATAAAATATTGATTCTTAGTAATAATTTGTAAAGTTAGTAAGTACCCTACTAAAGTGTTCCTTATCACAAATTTGATAAAAGCCATGTTTAGGTACAAAACAAATTATAAAACAAAAGGCCTATTGCCTTTGCTTTAAACCATTTGGTTATATGCTCAATTCTAAATGTATACAAAATCTACAGTGACTAATACACGAACTCATGATATTAAAATCGCTTTTTTGTGCTTTTTGTGATGTTTTCATGCCTCAATGATATCGACATCATACTATTTAATACAGGACTTACGAACAGGGAAAACGATATATTGACAGGTCATCAGCATCACATCACCAAACACGTACACCACAACAGCTTAACCGTTTGGCCGCCGTTGTCGACTATGCGTAACAGCGTATACAGGGTAAAAAAGTCCTTCAATACCTTGACTTAAAGTTGAAATGCGTGTTACTTCTCAGACATGCTTGGCGGGCAAAAGGTTAACGAACACA
Organism: Tortricodes alternella; assembly: GCA_947859335.1. NCBI lineage: Eukaryota > Metazoa > Arthropoda > Insecta > Lepidoptera > Tortricidae > Tortricodes > Tortricodes alternella. The sequence continues at coordinate 12,482,708 of OX401970.1, forward strand.
AAAGCGCATAAACATAAACGTCACGGTGCACCGCATATAACATAGCTAACACTAACAAACATAAGGAAACCCTCAGTAAAAAATTACCTCAGCCATGCTGAATATTTATTTTGACCCGAGTCGAACTCGATATATTATCAAACCTACTTATACAAGTAGCTTATCAATGGAGTCAATGAAGGTTTTCACTTACCCTCGTATTAATCCTCAGACACAGATTCGATTTTAATGTGATTTTTAAATGTATTTTGAAACATTTTGACGGTCACTCATAAATAGGAATGAAATAAGTGTTGTTTTGTCAATCGTCGGTTCAATTATTATTTTAACATAATAGGTAGGTACGTTATTCGTTATTCATAGAAATACCTCATTGGACGACACGGATAGCCTAGTTGGTAGTGACCCTGCCTGCGAAGGTAGCGTCCCGGGTTCGATCCCCGGCAAGGGCAAATATTTGTGTGATGAGCACGAATGTTTGTTCCTGGGTCTTGGATGTCTCCTATGCATTTAAGTACTTATTTCTCTATATAAGTCTAGTACCCATAACACAAGCCTTTAGAGCTTACTTTGGGACTAGATCGATTTGTGTAAAGATTATTCTACCCAATCGTTTGGCTACAAAATGTTACGAATATCAAATTATATATGAAAAAATATATATTTAAAAAACTCATCAAACTCGTACCTGTTTCTGAGGATCTAGAAATTCCAAAACAATCAGCTTTAATTACTCCACTTAATAAAAACAATTTGTATTTTAAATCAACCAGTAGCAAACACAATCTTGCTATAAGCACTTAGATCATATGATGAACCAATATTGAAGTGTAGTTCACTATATTATTATGAATATGATTAAACTATGAATTATGATGTCGACCCTAGTTAAAAGTTCAGAGTCGAACAGTGTCCGAGCACAATACAATAGGCATTCACTGTCTTAACCAACAAAATCTGAACATTTAATTATCCAAATACTTTACCAAAACTAAGAAACCTTAATAATGGACGTCGGATCCTTCTTCAGATCGATTTAAAACGATAATCAACAATAACTTTATGCATTTCGTATCAAAAAGTTGATACCTACAGAATATACCTACTATTAACAAAGTGTGTATCTTATCGAGTCTATTTAAACTCTTTTAATTAACAATATTTAATCTACTTACAGTCATGTGTTACACTCGAATATTGTTTATTACTAGACTAATAAGTCCTTGGCTTTATAAAATTCAATAACTTTTAGTACCTACATACCTCTAATTTACATATAGATACTATTACTGGATATTGTGTTAATTCATTGAAATTGTCCACAGTCAAAATAACAAAATTTCAAATGTAAAAAATATTCATACCAATCTATTAGCAGCATCATTAGCTTATTGTCCCACTGTCGGACGTAGGCCTCTTTTGACTATGGGAAGGACTTGGTAATAGTCCCCATGTGGGTCCAATGTGCATTTAGGACTTCTCACATGCTTGAACAACATCGCATGTGCGTGCAGTTTCTTTTTCAATGTTATCAGTTTCAAGAATATCAAAGTTGTCCAGTTCATGATAGTGTGCGTTTTGGCGACAACGGTTCTGATCGTAATCGCTACTTTTTTAGGTTTATTTCGCGGTATAAATAACCACAAAACTCTAACTAAATTACTTAATAATCTCTAAAAACAACTTGAGCTGCGCTTCGAAGGGTCAGGAAGTGCTTGCAACACAGATGAACTAAACATAAAATAATTTATTGTATTATAGTAAATTACACCTATCAATACTATCTATAAGAAGCTCATTAGAAATTTTAATGACTTAATCATGAAAGGTTCGTGTGATTCGTTAGTTCAATATAATCGTTTTGAGATCCTATCATCGCTCGAATAGGGGCCGTCCATTAATCACGTGAGGCTTGAAAGGGGTATACAAAAATCACGAAATGTCACAAGCGGGGAGGGGGGTGTGATAAGATATCACGTGTATTTATTTTTTCATTCTTTTTTCAAACGCGCGATTTTTAAATCGAAAAGCGGCGAATAAAATAAGATTATACTTTATACCTGTAATTAAGATAATATTCTAAAATATTCTAAAAAATTTATGATTTTTTGTAGATACTAAAAATACACGTGTGGGGGGTCCCATCACACACAACATAAGGGGTAGTCTTAAACCTCACAATGTATCACCAAGGGGGAGGGGGGGGGGTTAAAAAATGCTTTAAAAAAATCACGTGATTAATGGACCTAGTATCCTTAAAACTTGTGAGTGGCAGCAGCGCGCTCGGGCGGGGTGACATTCATGCCCATGTTGTCATAGGAGAAGTCCAGGGTGGTATCCTCGGCGGGGTGCCGGTTGCTGAGAGCCGTGCTCACGGTCTTTGGAGTTGTAGCTCCTTGGCTCTTCTCCGTCTGGGAGGTCCTCGTCTCCAGCTCCCGTGCGTTCAGCGGCTGTGGTCGTTTCAGCGGTTCAGGATTAGGAATGTCTAATTTCAGGTCGGGTTTCGGTTTTGCCATTTCGGCGTGCGGGTTGTGATGGGTGAGGCCCGTGGCAGGGTACTGTTTCACTCGATTCTGAAAATAACATTCGTATCACGTCCTTGACTGCATAACTTGAATGAAGTAAGTATATACGGTTTATGTTCTGAATTAGTAGTTTATGCAACGGTTGCATAATGATAGGCCTTAAAACACTAGTGCGGTTTTATGAAACGAGCTTCTAGCGTGTTTCATAATAAGATCGCACGTGTGTTTTAAGGCCAAATTATGCAGAGTTGCATACATAACTTTATCTACACACATATTATAAATCCTCCATGATGGGTTCAGAAACAATATTTTCTGGCAACAAGTTTTTTGTTGCAATCGTGGCTGCATATTTCCGATATTCGGCGCATTTTCACATCACACACACTCCGAGAAGACTACTTACTATTCATATTTTCAACTAAAAAGTAAATTACAAATAACTTTTTCTATTCAATTCAACAAAATTCTACTTTCGTTCAGCAATACGTCAACATAATGGCGGCCGTCCGTCAAGACCATTTTTTTTTAAATCATAGACAAACGGATGAAGTCTCTATTCTCACGTCACTCGAGATCAAATATTGTGCAGTTTATATTAAAAAAACATACTGAATTGACGTTTCGTATCAATAACTGTTTTAATATCTATGGATACTAGAATAGAGACCCACTTGAGTTTGACAGCTGTTCCAAATTTAATCTCATTTCTTTACTAAAAACGATAAAGAAGTCATGTTATTTCTTCATCGCAGCACTGGTTTTTCCTAATTGGTTGTCAAAATGGTGGTCATTTCCTATGGTTTTTGAATAACCAATGGAGGTTTTATGATATGGGTGTAGATAAAAAAACTATTTTTAGCCTGAAACCGTCTGTGATCAATTAAAGTGAATCACAAGTTTGAATAGTAAGACAAACACAGTGATGTTTTTCACCATAATCTGACGCACAACATACAAGTTTTCAAAACTTACATAGTACTCAGTGAAGCGTACTTCCTTCCATACTAAATACCGTACTTACTTATCATATGGGTGTCAAACCTATTTTTTTTACTCATCTTTTATAGTTGTAAAACTTGCAAACTTCATTATTGTAATTCTTACACCAAGCGTACCTTGGTGGGTTGGAACTTCTGCTTGAAGTATCTCCAGGAGAACTTGGAGCGACACACGAAGACGAGCACGAGTAGCATTAGCGCCAGCGCAACACCGCTCATGATCAACGCCGCTTGCGCCTGCCGCTGGACACCTGGGAATCGACAACATTTCTACAGCCTCCCAAAATATAAGCCACCTGCGGGCCTAGCATGGTTACAGCGAGGATAAGTTAACACCACCTTATCTCTAAGTGCGTCTTTCTCACACTAGTGCCGACGAAGAGGTAGTCAGAGAGATAAGACGGTTAATTTATCCCCGTGTCAAACTTGCTACGGCCGCTGCAACCTTAGATGTCACTAAGGTCCAAGCGTTTATTTTCTCGATTTCTTTTTACCCTAAGTAAGAGAAACGGGATTGTTTGATATTCCATCCCTAAGGATGGGATAATTTAGGGAATGAAAGTTGTATGGGGATATTTTTTCTTCAGCCAAAACTTGTTGTTTATTTAGTATTCTAGTTTTCATAATGACGTCAATAATGCGGGACGGCCGCCTGGAAAATAGTTTGTAATTTTATTTAGATGGCACTAGAAGGCAGACGTGGGAGCGTAGACGACGTTTTCTATAATATCATTTCATACCGTTAATAGACTTAAAAGGTTCATCAAATTTTCATTTGATGTTATGTTATTTTTGCTATATTGATCGTATGGTGCTAGAATATGCTTCAAATAATTTTTTACCTAGTATAGTTTTTATATCATATATTTTAACCGACTTCAAAAAAGGAGCGGGTTCTCAATTCGTCCGAATCTCTTATTACTAAATATCATAATAGCATTTGATCGAATAATCATTTGACATAACTAAGAACTAATTCGCTGAGCAGAAAGACAATGTTACTACAATAATACAGCTAAGCATGACAAATAAGGGCGCAATGCAGTTGGTACAGTTGTAAGAGGGCCGGACAGACTTTAATTACAAAATATAACAAAAAATAAAAAAGACACAATTTAAAAAACGTTTGAGTTAAACTCGCGTGGAGAAGTATCTGAAATTTCCTGTTACTTTAAATACCATAGACTTCTTATAGTTTTCCTGTAATCTATGTAGCAAATTGGCCGTGACAGACCGACAGACAGACACACGAGTGGGGATTCCTATAAGGGTTCCGTTTGTTATTTTTGAGGTCGGAACCCTAAAAATATGATCTCATTAAAAATAGTAGATGTGTCCCATGTGACACCTCTACTATTTTTAATGAGCAAAGTGACTATTTAGAGCTCGGGACTTGTAACTATTACATTCTGTAGCAAGGGCAAAATATTGAATCCAAAGCGCAACAGAGGATTTAAGAATAGAATAACATAATAACACACACTCTTCAATGTAGAACCCCAAATGTAGCGAGAGATTCAAGCTCTATATAGGTAGAAAGAAATAAATATTTTGCTCCAAAGTTAATCATTCTGCTTTTCACTTCTCCTATGAGAATAAAACTGGAACATGATCACGTATACACACGAAAATTTATTTTAGAACCTTCAAATTAAATGTAAGTAATTTAGTATAACAAATAATTAAACCGCTTTAAAGCTACCTGGATTAGAATAAAAACAAACAGCAGATTACAGATGGCGTTAGCAGTCCTTAATTTACTCTCGATTTTACTTATTTCACAGATCGCACATAGCTAGAGTCTTTATATATATATATATATATATATATATATATATATATAAAGACTCTAGCTATGTGTGTGTGTATATATATATATATATATATATATATATATATATATATATATATATATTATCACGCCCGAAATCCCTAATGGGGTGGGCAGAACCACAAGACTACTTGTGGCCACGTTCGATTAATTAGTCCTAAGATGGTATGATGAACCGTATGGTGACAGGTGATCAGCCCATCGCCCATACAGATAGTCCACCATGTTGGAGAGGACCCGTCCCTTAGTCGACTTTTACGACATGCCAGGATGATAAGCATCTGCACGCATTCTATGCTATTTCTTCACTCCCAGTGCAGCAGAGTCTTTATACACTATATTTATCTGTTAAACTTATAATTATGTAAGATGTTCTTTTTACCTATATGTTTAAGACGTATTAGAATGGTGAAGGGAAAGAATTACGTATGTATCACTAGTATAGTTCGCAGAGACTTTCGGTGCGTAGCAATTAGTTAAGACAGCATCATGGATGGCGTTAGCTGTCCCCAGATAATTTACTTACTCCCCGTAAGAAAAGTGGTTTAGGTATATTGAAATATCTATCTAACATTGTATATTAGAGTGTAATATGGTACGGACTAATAATAAAAAAATCAGCAAAATACATCGTGCATACACGGTTAAAAAACATAGATACTCGCCTCGGATTTTTTCGAATTGTGCTCAATTTTGTTCATCATTCCCTAATGCTAAGTAAAAAATTACGATAAATAAAGCTGTTTTAATAAAATACTTTAATTAAATAGAAAATACAATAACACTGATAATAGGGAGGCACCCGACGCAGCCCGTATCCTGCGTCGAATGCCCCCATTAAGAATTAAACCTTATAGATGTATCGAAAAAATCGCACTTATAATAAAATACAGAATTCGCTGTTTGAACAAAATAACTAAACGTTTGCTAGTTTCAAAGAATAACTAAGGGTTTAGCTTGAACATTGAAAAATTTGGAAAGCAAAGGCGGAAATCAGCTGAAAGAACGCGAAGTTAATGAGGATGTGGAATGTCAATAGAGCAAAGTTAGTAAACAGACTTACTGGCATAGTCGGTGGAAGACTCGGAGCCTTGCGCCCGGCGCATGTACCGCAAATCCAACAGATATCCTGAAACACACAATAACATATAATAGGATGATGGACATAATTATGTTAACCTCGGAATAGGGATGTTTCCTGGGTAAAAAAATAGTAATTCTAATTAGTCCGTCACTTAGATTATCAAAAAATATTGAACACGTATTTTTTCCTTTATCAAATCAATCAAAATTGACAAAGATAACGCGCATCAAAGTTCGGGAGTGGGGGCTAATGACGTCACTTATTGGTAAAAAGTGTACAAAGTCGTGACTTCACGCGGAACTTCAACGCACTATATCTTCGTCATTTGTTGTTTAATTGACAAAAGAAAAAATATGTGTTCAATAGTTTTTTATAATGTAAATGACGGACTAATTAGAATTTTTCAGGAAACCATCCAATTGGGTAAATTGTAAATAACCCAATGGATAAGCCTGACATAGATATAGTGTATAGATTCCCTTATTAACATCAGGTGCTTCTTTGTTTCGTCTCTTACGCGGCCGTAGCAAGGTTGACACGAGGGTAAGTTCACACCGTCTTTTCTACGAATGGGTCTCTCTCACACTAGTGCCAACGAAAGAGATAGTCAGAGAGATACTCCGGAGTTCATTTATCCCCGCGTCAACCTTTCTAGGGCCGCTTGGGTCCATGGATGGATTCATTATTAAAGTACCTGATATCATTTATTAAGATTAGTTTTTGTTACGATATGAATTCTATTCAAAAAGAAACCGGTATTTTTTTTAAATTTTGTAATTGGTTCGGCTACAAATCCTGCCTTAGGCTTATTCGTAATATCTATGTGGTGATTTACTTTAACAATTAAACAATTCTGGGCAACTTCAATGGCCAAAAATGAACGTATCGACATCGACTACATCTTGAGCTTCAAATTTAAATGTGCCTTTGAGTTGTCATTGTCAATAACGGAAATCAATGTTGCGAAATAACGTACCTTCAAGCAGTTAAAGTTATTTAACCCATCGAATGCTTAGGCACGGATCCGTGCTCTTTCTTAGGTGGACTTTTTGCATTTTTTTTGTTCATTATTTTTTTGGTACTCCATGAATCCAATGAGACTTGAATGCCGGTATTTTTTTACCTCCCGCATCCGAGGGGTTAATGACTAGCTAAGCATTTCTCGATTGCAACATTAATAACATAATTTTAAACTTAGCCATTGCGACAAGCGCCTCTTGGTTGCCAGGAATGTAAACAAGATAAAGTCAACAGAAAAAGACTCTACAAAAGAAATAAACACTTGTCAGGGCCATAGAGCAGGTAAGGATCCAGCAGGTACCTTAATCTCTTCGGCTAGAGGGCCTGCGACCTTACCGACTTGAGTGTAAATATTACACACACCAACTGCTAGGAGAAAAATTTAATTTATCCAACTTTGAGTAATTAATACTTCAATGTCATCCATGTTGGATTTTAGTAAATCTAACTTTTGCTACATCACACATAATAATCATTTGAGAATAAATATAACATAAATTCTGTCTGACTTTAACTGCTCATTCTAAACAACCTTTAAGGTTAAACACAGTAGTGTCACGTTGACGCCAAACGTATAATTTTACGTGATAATTTTAATAATAAAATAAACAAAACTGAAAAGTGACTAGTGCCGCCTTAACCTCGAGCTTTTTTTTCCTGATTTCACCTTATCAAACGAGAATTTGAAGAAAAATAAATAAGAAGGTTAAGGCAAATTTACTGATCTTAATAACAGATTATGTGTTTTTTTTTCGATGTCAATTGACTGACAAACAGGCAGATGGCCCACCTGATGGAAAGTGGTCACCGCCGCCTATGGATATCTGCAACACCAGAGGTGCTGCCGATGCGTTGCCAGTCTAGGGAGGATGGGGATTGGGGAAGGAAAGGGATGGGGATGAGGGAATAGGCCTCCGGATCTCGTCACTCACCGAACGAAACGCAATAGCAAGGTATTACTTTACGCCGACATTCTGTGAGCGTGTGGTACTACCTCGGTTGAGCCGTGTACAAGTCTAAATGGAATAATGCTATTTTGAATTCTGATTTTGGTTTTGTAAATCATGCCTTATTTTCTTAACAGCATAGTTAGCATAGGCCGTAGTACTTTCAGGTATTTACTTGCTAGTACCTACTGATAAGGGATTTTCAATTGACGTCGTCAATTCATGATGTAGCATCAATCGTTCGAATAATAGTCGACTCAAAGGAGAGTGTAAAATGAGTATCATCGTTCTGTATTGGACGCACACACACAACGTCTCGTCGCGGACACGCGCGTGTGTTGCAGGTAGAGTACCTGTCGGAGTCAACAGACCGTGTCGGCGAGGGCATTGTTGCACCTTTTACATGTAATCCTTGCAGCTCCGATGTTGCTTGTCGCCTGCCGTATAGGATTGCGAGGCAGCGAGCGAGTTACAGATAACTTAGTAGCGACATTCAACCTGCTACATCCTACAAATTAGTTTGTAAATCGGAAGCAGAGAGCGCAGAGCTTTTGTATTCACTCTTCAAAATACTCGTATTCAGCAAACTAATGATTTACGTTCTTATTACAGTATTTTGGTATTTTTATAACTTGTATTAATAATCTGAAATCATTATTAAATACCAATTTAATGCTCCGATTCAAGTATTATGCTACCTAAATACATATTATTGTTAAGTAGATGGACACATTATTAGGTATAATTATGCCCTAATTTACTAGCCACCAACCTCGATAAAGTTATTTGACGTTTCTAGAATCTTAAGAAGGCCATTAATTATTTCTTGCCATTCAAGTTTGTTTGCAGGCGGTTTTGTTTTATTTTTTTAATATAGGGATATCTGTGATTATAGCTTTCCTCAATATATCCAAGTTCACCGTTGTTTAAATATTATGCCAACGAAATACCTCTTGCTGGGCTAGCAATTTGGCAATTTAATGCAGCAATTCGCGCTATCCCCAAAAAAATTACATGTTAGGTCACTAGTGGGAACAAAAGTTAAAGTGTAAGCTTTTGAATCCCGAATTGCAGCAATAAATTGCCAAAAAAATGCAGATTTACAAAAAGGACTATGATGCCTCATACAGAGACACACTGACACACATAGGCTTCAAACCTATAATACTTTGCATCGGTTGTTAAAAGTGGCAAAATCGCTTTATGTTTGCCTACAGAGTTTGAAGAGTTCGTTGATTCCTTATGATGGATTATATCATCAGACTCCAATTTTGATCATAACGGGACCAATCTGCAGGGACTTATACTCTATCGATTAAAATAGGAATCGTCCTAATCGGTTCAAAAATCTCATAAACAAAATAATTACAGATGAATTGACTATCTCGTCCTCTTTTCCAAGTGAGTTAAATACAGCCCAATCGACAACCTACCCTATTTTTGAAGTTGGTTACTAATACTGTCAATTATATGTTTTCACAGCTAGAAGTAAACCTAATGAGGAGCAATTGCTTACTACCTATTGTTTAGGTACTCAGCCTAAATTCAGAACTTACATCCTAGCGCCCTACACTCTACAATAGCTCTAGCAGCTGGACTTTCGGCCCAGCCGTTCCACCTGAAACATCCACATTACTTGCCGAACGAGTAAAGGAGACCAGCAAACGAACAGAAGAGGACAAGTATAGCAGGTAAGTTAAGTAGGCGGCTTGCGGTCACATAACCAGTTTTATGGATCCTCAGTGAGTGATGATAAGCGACTGTATTGAGCAAATGGTTAAGTCTATAGTTCATTGCCGCCGAACCAGATGATACCTACTGTTATTATTGTAAGTAGATATTAGTCATCACGCGACTCCGATCATTTTCATCGCGCACAATAAGTTACCGGTTACCGTGGAAATTATCTCCGTTCTTGGAATTTTGTTTGCACTCCACACGTTGACAAGTCTTATGAAGAGTAATTGTTAAAATCGTGCATTGCCGTACCAGTTTTGATTATGATAATATTATTATATATATATAAAAGAAGAAGCTGACTGACTACTGACTGACTGATCGGGTGGCATATCAACGCACAGCCAAAACTACTAGAGCTAGAAGTCTGAAATTTGGTACAGGTATTCTTTAGGTAATGTAGGCGCCCGCTAAGAAAGGATTTTACGAAAATCAATCCCAAAAGGGGTGAAAAGGGAGTTAACAATTTGTATGGAAATCCGTCATTTTTTAACTTATGAACACGAAAATGAGAATTTAGGCTTCTGAATAAAAGCAAAGGCCCACTGCAAAAGCATTTTGAAAAAATCAACCCCTGTAGGAGTGAAAATTTAGTAAATTGATTTTGGGGTAGTTTTGAATTTACATCCCATACGGGGCAAAGTTTATATAGAAAATACCGCGGGCGAAGCTGTGGCGGGTACTCTAGTAATGATTTATAATGTGTTTTTAGCCTCACCTACCTATATGTACCTATTAAAGACAAACAAACCTTGGCATTCCTTGACGCAGAGGCCGGAGTCGTAGTTATGATGCGTGCTGTTGCATATGGTGGTACAGGGCGCGCACCGGTTGGTTTCGGGGGAGCAGTACTCGTCGAGCTGACACAGCAGCTGGCCGCAGCGCACGTCCAGCACGAGCTGCGCCGACGCCGCGCCGGCCACGCACACCAGCCACACTAGTCGTGACATCCTGGCTCTGAAACAAGATAACATCTTAGTTTCTTAATGATCCTATTTGGAACCACTAAACAACTTGGGGCAATGATTATTTTACAATTTTATGGCTAATTTTCGTAACACAGAGGAACTTTTTTAACTTAACTACACCTTGCGCCTCATTCGGGAACGCTAAGTGATTCTGTAGCGACTCGTAAGCCAGATCTCTCATCTCGCTCTTACGCATTTCGCGTCGTGCGGAAGAGTGGAATAAGAAATCTGGCTTACGAGTCGCTACAGAATCACTTAGCGTTCCCGAATGAGGCGCCTTAATTACGTACACATTTTTTGAAATTTACCCGAAAGAAGTCGTCAAAGCCGACTCAATAAATCCATTAGCCGCTGGTATGATTTTTTAAAGGAGCACCATAGTATAGGATCTTTATCTATATAATATTCACACCACAACCACATGAAAGGCAACTCTTTCGCTAACCATATTAAAATAAACTATTCACATTAAATCGTTTAACCTCCAGTAAATCGAAATTCCCCTGTCTCTCAGGAAGTCACGCGATGTATGTCAAAAAAGCTTATGCATTTTCGCATATGATTTCATCTCAGTGTCGCGAGTACTGGTCTCCTGGACCCCCGAGACGGGAAGACACGATGAACTACGTACATAATACGTATCTATTATGTAACGACTAGTCGCAATGTCGAAAGCACTGATTGCTTCCGAATCATACCTAACTTCCGAGAAGTCAGAACGCACGGGAATATAAAACGGCATGGTCTGTGTCTTTGGTATATTTGACTCTTTTCATCTGTTTACATGAAACTAACTAGACTATCATTCTAAACTTCATTTCTATGCGGGTTGTTTTTCAAAAATGCTGAGAACCTGGGGAGATTTAGATAAATTCGCTTGGATTGAGTTCCCTGACGGATCGTCCGATTAAAACAGCAGCCATTTAATCAATTTTTTTAAATCCTTATCGTTGTAGCGCTGGTTAGTTTTAAATATTTTACATAACTGTTGTTGTTCATTGTACAATACTGCCATTTGATAATAAATTAAATTGACACATATTCCAAAATGATAATTTCATATATAATTGTGTAATGAAATACTGACTCAATTAAATCTGTAGCCAAATAATGGGTTGCGAAATGTCGGTCTAACATTTCCCTACATAAATCCCAACGCATTTTGCAATGTTCTAATAGTACAATATTGCCATATGATTTTCTGTCTATCATTAGTGATTCTGTGCCTTTGTAGCAAAATTACAAGCTAAATTTCTGCTCGTTGTTTGCCGCTAGCCAAGTCTAATACGTACCTAACCTCCCATATAATATTCCTATGTAGTGTAAATTAGAAAAATGCTTAGCATGTGACGTCATAATATGTATACACTTTATATTTTTGTAACAAAGCAATCCTCATTGCAGGTGCGGTTGTACTGTACTGGTCTGTGAGTTGCACTATGAATAAATAATGAAGCTTCAACTGGCTTACTTCGAATCCGTCCTGACCTGGCCCGCCTAAAGGATAAATAATATTGATACCGCTCGAAACTTTGACTGACTCGATAGCGCAGTGGGAGTGCAATTGCCTATTATTCCAGCGGTCGCCGATTCGAGTCGGGCTAGAGGCAAACTGTTTGTGATGAGTACAAAACATGACCGAGTCATGGATGGTTAGTATTTAAAGTATCTGGGTGATCGAGCGCCGACTCGCTCGGCGTCTTCCGTTCTATCTTTTTCAGGGATGACACCCATCTAATTAAACTTGGAAAGTAAAATACTTAAGTGCGCTCAAATGGTTCTCACGACACAGGCTTGGCCTAGTGTGAGGACCTCTGATATTCAAATGCTACATCAGGTAACTGTTACGTTATGTTGTTAGTAAAAAAGCTTGGGGTGCAATTTACTATATTTACAAAATGACTATAATTTTATAAATAGCTACTAATGAAATATTTGTAAAATTTAATACCAAGCACCCCACGCTTTTTAGATTGAATTGTTTTTTAATAACTTAATTTTTATTCTAATCTTATCCCAAATTGATTAGTCATAATTGATTGTTGGAATTTCTATTACCCAATGTAACACAAACTCTTCATACTTACTTAAAAAATATTTTCTCCTTTTTAGTTCGGTTTGCTATTAAAGCGTATTTTTTTTAACTATAATTATTGAGCAACTCCCAAATGTAAATACCGACAAATTGCAAACCTCGTCCTATTTTTTAAACGGTTTAAATATACAAAGTCTCGGTTGTACAAAGAAATGTTAATTAAAAGTACAGTAATAAAAAATACCTACCAATAAATTGGGCCCTCATGGTATTCCAGCTTTTAGCTCTCACCAAAATCCCAGTAAAAAAGCAGCTGTGTGCTAAGTTTTAAATCGATCAATCGATGCGAGTAACTTTCAATAAAAATATTTATAGTGCAAGGGCACGGGCTATCATACTTCTCTGATGGCTGAATTCAGAAAAGCCGCTCAAATTGATATATTTAATTAAAGTGACGTTTCAGTGCTGTTTCTGTATAGGTTGACAACTAGTCGAGGGACATTTAACTATTTAATATCTAAACAAATGCTTAAGTGTCGTTTCTGAATTCGGCCATGAATCTATCAGCAATTCAAAGGCTGACATCTGCTGAGAAGCGCCGCAATAAACTCATCAGCAGTTAACAAGACTTGATCCAAGTAAAACTTATATATTTAATAGTTAAACTCTGTTTTAAACACATTAAAACCTTTCTGAGTAAATACCTACTCTTAAGTCCATGGAGTCTTAAATGAACTTATAACGCATTCACTTTATACTGCTTGCCAAAACAGTCCATCGGCTGATACACGGCCCTAACATGCAAGACACAAGGATAAATTAAACCGTCTTATATCTAAGTGCGTCTCTCTCACACTAGTGCCGACGAAAGAGATAGTCATAGAGATAAACGGGTTTAACTTATCTTTGTGTCTTGCATGTTAGGGCTGCTGAAACCTTTTCAATGTAAAAATTGAACAAAAAGGTACCAATATTATATTCAAATTAAATGTGTAATATGGTACATAATAAATCGAAACAGGTGTCTAATGACTAAAATTATAAATAAATATTTTTAACAAAGAAATATTAATTTGTGCTGATTCACTAAATAATTCAGGTGCTCGTTTGTGAATAAGGTTAAATTATGTCATGCGACAATTACCGTTGGTGTTGTAAAAGATTTCGGGAAGTTATGATTACCGTGTACAACAACAGATCATTTTGAGTGTCCCCGGTCTCACGTCACACGCCACACTAAAAACACTGCACACACCTCACGGAGGATATATCGGTTCAAATATTTCAAACAGTTTAGTCATGGTTGCAATGTCCATTGTACTGTTGGAAGTGAACGGACCCGGCTTTGAGAGTTGTTACCTCTGTTGCTAGGCAATGGAATTCGAGCGATTGAATCAAAAATGAGTTGACCTGTACACTTGATTCGTTGTTGATTCAGTAGTTGTTCAAATGTTTTCATCATCGACGCCGTTCCTTTTTTAACCGACTTCAAAAAAAAGGAGGAGGTTCTCAATTCGGTTGTATATTTTTTTTTATGTTTGTTACTTCAGAACTCCGTCATTTATAAACCGATTTTGAAAATTCTTTTTTTAATCGGTAGGGTATACCTCCAGTTTGGTCCCGTTGTAGTCATAGTTGAGTTATGATGAGAGGATCTATGAGGAATCGATGGAACTCTTCAAATATTATAGGCAAGCATAGAGCAATTTTAGTATTTTCTGTAATAACTCAAGCGGTTACGTTCCAAAAGCATTATTTGGTGAAGTGAAACTGTTGATGAAGACCACAGATGATCACCGAAACTCCTAAATGTTGAGTATTTCAAGGTTGGCGATTAAATTGCTGTATAAAGTTCTGAAGCAACTTATGTCCATGAAAATTCATGTAGTTAAATTGAAGAACCAGGAGAACTCCTCAACGATTGACATCCTTGCACCGGGGATAGCAACAGTTTGTAAATGGTGACGAGCAATTGGCATTATGCTATTGTTATTTGATGTAGTAAATGTGAGTCGTTAAATCACAGGATAATAAATAAAATGTGAAAAAAAAACTTACTTTTCAAACCCGCTACTTACTTAAGTGTCTTGTTAAAGTGGAAAATGTATGTTTATTGCACAATCAACGAAAATAGGGTGCTTCAGAATGAACAGCATTGGCCCTAGCACGCAACACACCCACCTACTCGCATTTATCGCTGACATACAGTATCTCTGCACGACGGACTAATGCCTTGTTCAGCGCAATAAGCTCTAGGCAATGATATCTTAAATGAAAACTTACTTAACGAAGTTAACAGACATACGATTTTAACTATCACTAAAAAGAGGCTTCATTACTTTATGATTTGTAGGCGATACACATTCGAGAGTATCCGAGCCGATATGTAACGAGTACGTAAAACTACTCAACTCTGAAATCCGAATCGCTGCGGCCCTAGCATGCCACAAACGGGGATAGTTAAACCCGTTTATCTCTTAGAGATAAGACGGCTTAACTTATCCCCGTGCCTGGCATGCAGGGCCGCGCTGTAGTGGTAGTGGTAGTGCATAAACGTCCAGCGGCCCTAACATGCATGCCACCAAGATAAATTAGAACCGTTTATCTCTATGACTATCTCGTTCGTCGGCACTAGTGTGAGAGAGACGCGCTTAGAGATAAACGGTTCTAATTTACCTTTGTGCCATGCATGTTAGGGCCGCAGAAATGCACTACATAGTTCTTGAAAACCTTACCAAGAGTTAAGGTTCAAAGCTGATACTTTGAATATAACATACATATTATTTGTAATGAAAATAAATCAATATAATGTGTATAAGCCTGGAATGTGCCTGAACGTGACTGTAGAAGCGCGCGATGATCTCAGGCCCGATCACCTTGAGCGCGAGGCGGTGCAAGCGCACGTTGGCTGAGCGAAGGACAGCGCGCAGGCGCGCATCCTTCCATCACTACAAATTTGACACCATTTAATTGTATGGTAAGAAACTGCTTTTAAAAATGCAGAACAATCTTTACAACCCTAATAGAAATGACGCAGTCTGTCCCATTATCTCAATCCAATGACGGCTGCGGCCCTAACATGCAGGCCACAAAGATAAATTAGAAGCATTTAAGATTAAAAACGATAGTACTAACAAGGTTTAAAATTTGGAAGTTACCTATCTACCTCTAAAATCAGAGAGGCATTCTGTTCGAACCCAGCCTAGCTAAGGAAAGTGCAAACGGTGCACAGGCGGCACGAATGACAATCACATAACATTATTGTTTTCGACTCATTTGTATGCAAGAAAAGTCGCCGTGAGTGGCTGGACGAGCAGTCGCGGCCTCGCAATAGAATGAAGAGTTTTGTGCCGTCGAAAGTCAAATCAACTGTGAATTGAAATAATATCACAGCACAGCACTTGATTTGTAACAAAAAAATAAACAGAATGGGTATAAACAGTTCATTTAATGTATAAAAAATATCAAATAGTTTATAACCCAGACTAGAAAGCTCCCCGTTCAAAATTATTCGAATTTTTTCTGGCTTTAATTGCAATACACCTAAAGACTCCGGTTTGAAATCTTCCCTTTTCCAGCAATTAATAATGTGTTTTCATCTCTCATACTCGAAAGTACTTATTTCTTTATCTGAATTGCGTGATGCATGTCTTCGCTAGGAAAGAAAAGTAATTTAAGAGGAATGAATTGAAAAGAAAACTAAAAATCCAGTAAAATAACAGAAACGATTAATTTCTATAATATCTCGGCTGCAATGTCCCTTTCATCCCTTGGTTAACAATGTACTATAGTAAGGAACGGTATAAGACCAGTAAAACATCGTACTTATATATATAGCTATGTAAATGATGATAGAGCGGCTTATCTTTTAATTCTTAAATAGGTAAAATTTAATAAAACATTTTTCTGAGCAGCCAACATTGTATTATAATTCATAATAGGAAAGATTCCTGAAATTTTCTAATTAGTCCGTCATTTACATTATTAAAAAATATTATATATATATATATATTAGTAATACATACACATATTTTTTCTTTTATCAATTATACAAAAAATGACGAAGATATACCTAGTGCGTTGAAGTTCCGCGGGATGTCCCGACTTTGCACACTTTTTAGCATTAAATGACGTCATGCGCCCCCACTCCCGAACTTTGATGCGCGTTATCTTTGTCAATTTTGACTGACTTGATAAAGCAAAAAATACGTGTTAAATCTTTTTTGATAATCTAACTGACGGACTAATAAAAAAAAATTACCCAGGAATCTTCTCTATTATTATATAATTATTGTATCTTTCCGAGGAACTCTAAAATGAACTATATTCCTAAGCTACGGTTACCAAACCTCATAATAACTAATGACATGACGTGGTGATTAGCTTTAATTGAATGTCACATTATGAGAACTATTAGGTATTTAACACGGACCTAACAATAGTTTTCTCCGAATTTATTTCAATTAGGTTACCTACTACAATAAACTTAACCTCGTCTCAGCATTCTATCTCTTTCTACTATAGTTAGGAACCGTATAAGACCAATAAAAATGCAATGTCCCTTTCATCCCTTGGTTAACAATCTACTATAGTAAGGAACCGTATAAGACCAGTAAGACATCGTACTTATAGATGATAGAGCAGCTTATCTTTTAACTCTTTAATCGGTAAAAAATTATAATTACCTACTACAATAAACTTAACCTCGTCTCAGCATTCTGTCTCTTTCGTCGGCACTAGTGACAGAGACGCACTTAGACTTAAGGTGTTAACTTATCCTCGTGTCAACCTTGCCAGGGCGGCTGGGGCCACAGATTTGCCTCCACAATTACCATAGCAAGCCGACTAGCGAGTCGTCTGGCGTGGCCAAGTAATAGAGAACCTAAAATCGTGTTATTAGCACTGAATGTTGTAATATGTAGAATGGACATACGTAATTAGTATAAATAAATTGAATAATGAATTGTTGGTAGGTAGTAGAGTTGGAAATTATTGTTAAGTATGTACATACTGTAATTTTCTTTTAGCCTGTTTATAGTTGTCCCGCTGTTGGGCAAAGGCCTCCCATTCTTTTCGCCACTCGTATCTATTGAGTGCTTGCTCCCGCCAGTCTCCTCGAAATGCATCCAAGTCATTCCGCCATCTCCTCCTTTTATTTTTTTCTGAATTGGGGTCAGACGAAAACTAACCGATATAGTAATAGGTTTACCTAGTTCCAATTAAGTGATCTGCTTAAATTCTGGGGTAGGCCAGAATGGTTCTGGGATGCCCCCTCCTTGCTACGCCCTTGCTTCTTGGTCTGCCTCTGTTCCGGTAACCATCACGCGGGACTCAGTCGCAAAAACTACCTTAGCCCTTCGATTCAGATGCATGCGGCATACGTGTCCAGCCTAGTCCCACTTGATCCTGGCGGTCTTGGCACCGACGTCTGCGATACGGGTGCTGGAGCGCAGTTCGATGTTTCTGATGTGATCATTACCAAACACCTGGCATGCTGCGCTCCATTGCTCCATTGCCGCATTGCATGGGCCGGCTCGACCGGGGTAGTACCATACTCTCACAGAATATCGGCGTAAAGTAATAGCTTGCTATTGCGTATCGTACGGTGAGTGACGAGATCCGGAGGCCTATTCCCTCATCCCTATCCCATCGTCATTCCCCATCCTCCCTAGACTAGCAACGCATTGGCAGCACCTCTGGTGTTGCAGATGTCCATGGGCGGCGGTGACCACTTTCCATCAGCCGTCTGCTCGTATGTCAGTCAATTGACATTTAAAAAAAAAGTTTGGACGTCGTAGGTTAGAATGGGAAGAACACACAAATCGAGGAGTTTGCGCTTTACCGGTAAACGAAGGCTGTGCTTCATTTCTCAAAATAAATTAATTCATTCTAAGCTTCAAAGCGTGTCTGAACACACTGGTAAATTCTAAAAAGGGCGCGTCATGTTTTCGATTCTCCCCGCTGGTGGCACTCCAAAATATCTCGAGGTGATTCTCTAACGTGCGCAGCTACTGATCAGCGATTAACATTTTGACTGAATAAAACATCTTTGTTCCTGGTCTAATTTAATAGGTAGTTTCTATTATCCGCTGATCACGCGCTTCGCAAGTTAGGAGCACAATATTTCGTGATATTATGTATCATGAGTAAATTCAGTAATTATTTATGAATGCTTTTGAGGTAATAAACTATAGGTAACATAAGGTGCCTAAGACAGTCTCATACGTAATGTCCTAAGAAATCGTGTTTCATGTTTTCTACCTAAAGTGAGTCTGCTGCGTTAATGACAATAATTTACAAAAGCATATCGACACCTATGCTGTTCCAATTATTATGATAAATCCGGAAATAACTCGTTTGTCTATACCTACGTACGAGTACCTACGTAAAGAATAGAGCACCACAAAAAATAGGGCCAATACTTGCCTGCCATGTCCAGAACTTTTAAACCTGGGTACCTACCCAACTGTTTTGAAGTCAGCACATACCTACCTATCCAGCCAACATACATTATCGAGAAAGTTTGAATCGCAGGATTTGGATTATATTTGTTCTTATAGATCACTATATTTGCGTTGCTTACGGTTGCTTAATGAGTCATATCAAAAGAACTCTAAGAAAAACCTCGCCATTTAAATCACGTGAGAGTGACAGCGCTAAGATTAAACTAACTACGCGAAGCACTACCCAAATATTATAATTCATACCAAAGGTCCGAGTTAAAGATATAACCCACCTATTTTATGCACAGAAACGTAGCTTAGCAGGTGGATCAAGCACTTTTTACTTACTAATCACCATAATTATATTATGATTCAAGGTGCGATAAGAAAACCAGTTTAACAATTTTTCCTTCGCACCGAGCGCATAGAGGCGCGTAGGAGTTAAAGCGCTACAAATTTTCAAACTGGATACTTTTACCAACGACTTACCTTTATAACCTATGCCTTTACGTTTTCCATACCGATAACCACTGCACTGACACAAACACCGAATAAGTTGAGTAAATTTCTAAATAAAAAATTCGAACTGTTATTTCGAAGCCTTCGCGCCGACGGCCAATCGCGGAGGTTTGCAACGGAATGCGGCTCTTGCGCAGGTAATACGGCGCTGTGTAGGTGCCTGCTATTGTGTGTGTATGAGACTCTTACACTGTGCGAACGCACATTTTGTAGTGCGCGTGTTAAGTCAACCTT
This sequence comes from Tortricodes alternella, assembly GCA_947859335.1. Lineage (NCBI taxonomy): Eukaryota > Metazoa > Arthropoda > Insecta > Lepidoptera > Tortricidae > Tortricodes > Tortricodes alternella. Next base: position 12,503,052 of record OX401970.1, read on the forward strand.
ACAGCCCACCTGAGGACCTAGCGCACAAGTTTTCATTACAGATAGGTACATTAAGTAACCGCCACTTTCACTTGCACTAACTTGTTATTTAAAACGTGAAAAATGCGTCACTGTCTGTGATAAAAACTAGTGTTATTAAGTTTTATTTAAGGTTCAGATTTGAAAATGTATTGCTTGTGTAAGACTGCTATGGAAAAAGATAACGAAAAGATAGACTTAAATAGCGAAGTAGGTAGGTATCAAGCAACGCTTTAAATTTGACGACAATTAAGCTGATCACCTTAATAACCTTATTAAACTGAGGTTGTATCATAGACAGATATAATTATGAGCCTAGTCGGTATGCGTGAACCTCTTTTTAGGGGAGAATGTGTATCAAAACAATAAAATAAAATGGGAGATCGTACCTACATTCTTTAAATCATGTAATATAGCTTTTATTACTTTATTTATTAACATTCATTTCTGACTTGTTTAATATTTAAATTATAGGTATATACCTTAATCCTTTTTTAGGTACTAAGGGTGTTTTAATATATTCATAATAGTGTAAATAAATGCATTTCGGTTAAGTAGGTATTTGACAAACAAAAACTATTTCCGTATCCATTCGCAATAACGGCATCGAATTAAATTCTCACGTTTGTTCATGAAATAGGAACATAAAACTAGGTACTTAAGACTTTATAACTCCATGTAGAGGTAATAATAAGTAGGTAATAGGTGCCTGTTACAAAAGCCGATACCGTGTGATCTCTAGCACAATGCAGACTCAGCAAGGACAGGAGACCTGCGTCCCGCCGCGCCGGCCGCCGATGACTCATCACAAGGGGTAGCGTGGTCATTCCTAGGAACTTAGGGCCTGGCCACAAGAACCACGGTACGGCGCCGTGACGTGAAAAATTCCGTTGCTCATCACCTTTATAGGTATAGAAATAAGGGCGACGTGCAACGGAAAAACGGAACGCCCAGGCCCTTACTGGGTAACATTATTGCAATGTGTGATTTATTGCAAATTTGTAATTAAGTTATTACAAGAAAGCAATATTTAAAATTGAAATATTACACATAAATTGACAAAATGTACAGCACGCCTGCTTATTATTATATCTATAACTTAAAAAGGGTATTTTCAAATATACGATAATGTTTCGTCAATCAATCGGTTAATCCATCCTGTCACATTACAGCAGGTAAGTACCGTTCCGGGTATTCCAACTACCGGTTAAAATTAGGTACTCTCGGTATTAAGTAGTTTCATTTCACTATTTATATAGCAATTACTTTATTACTTACCGGTTTTATTTAACTGGTATTACAAAATCTTAGCAGTTTATTTAACTGCAATATTAATACCTGCAATAGGGTCATATCTTATAAAAATATTACCGGTAATATTTGTCAGTATAGTGTCGATTGCGTGAATACGTCATTTTATTTTATCTTTATATATATAATTCTACTGTACGTGTGTATGTCACTGAACTACTCCGAAAGGGCTGGACTGATTTGAATGAGTCTTTTTGTATGCGTTTGGGTGGCGCCCTGGATGGTTTAGATTCACAAATCAGCCCGGCAGATGGCGCTGCAGGACAACGTCTGACGGGTCCGCTAGTTTAATAGGTATATTATAAAAAAAAACTAACTAGGAAACATGGCCACACGAGCGAAACCACGTACGGTTTAGGTATCTGTCGCTGGTATCTTGTATGTCCAATATATAGGTACCTGTAATTAATTGAGTTATTTAAAACCGGTATTAAAACAAACAACGATAAAAATGAAAGCGTCATGACAGCAATGCCTCTATTTATAATATGGGTTTGTATTTTTACCAATAAGCAATACTTTGACAGCTTACTTATCAATATTAAATTAAACTGATTTTATAGTCCCTGCAATTAGTATGATTAAAACGTGAAGTCCATGAAACTCGAAGTTTAAATACGTCCTCGAAACAAGGTCATACCTCGTTACAAGCGGGCATGATTTATCGAAGCCACAAAACGGAATACCAAGTAAAATACTGTGCATTATAATTCCATCTGGAAAAAAAAAGCCGTTGGCATACAAAATACTTGTAAACGCTTTAAAAGTTTGGTGCGATCGCAAAATTGCAGACTGAGGATCAAATTATATCCTTCTATCCTACTAATCGACCGAGCGAGCGAAGCGAGCGAAGCGTCTCCGTTTCAGCTTGGGCAAAAATGCTTTCGTATGTCCAATTTCCAATGTCCAGCGGATGTCCATTTGTTCTCGTCTACAGCTCGCAGTTCTCAACCGATTCTCGTGAAATTTTGTGAGGAGGTTCGGTAAATGTATAAAAAAAAATTGTCAATTCAGTTTTTCGAAATATTTGAAAATGGCGGAGATATGGAGGTTTTTGCAATTACAATCTTACTAGCGGTGTTGGTAAACTGACTGTACGTATGTCGATGTATTGAGACATCAGTTTTTCAACGACAAAGTTAAGTTTGTCGCCCGGCCAATCATTATTTCTTACTTTTAATAATTATAATAATAATAATAATAATAAAGACATTTATTTAACACACATTAGACACAGACAAATAACAAGAAAAGCACATAACAAAGAAACAAAGAAACATAAAAAGCTGTGCCGAACGGTGCCAAAGAGGGTGCCACTCAGCGTTATGCCGTGGCGAGCCTCGGCGCTGATTTTCAGTGGCCCCTAGGTGACAATACGAGCGACAGAGAACAACACGTTTGTATGGCAACACTTGAGCAACTCAACCACTTTTCAAAGGGTTTTTGTTTTAGATTCAGTTTTTTGAAGTCTTTTGTCGCGAGTTCTACAGCTCACGGAGCCACTAGTATTATAAATGCGAAAGTTTGTGTGTATGTGTGTGTGTGTGTGTGTATGTGTGTGTTTGTTACCTCTTCCCGTTAAATTGGCTGGACGGATTTTGATGAAAATTAGAATGGAGATAGCTTATACCCTGGATTGACACATAGGCTACTTTTTAACCCGGAAAATTTAGAATTTCGCGAGGGAATAACGATAACCAGACTCTACGCGGACGAATTCGCGGGCACAGCTAGTCTATAATAAAACAAATAATGTCTATACCTAAGCAACTAAAATTAGAAATTATCAACTCATATTTTTCTTTAAGTTTACTTTTTACCAACATGTTTGGAGCGGTTAAGTGACGACGGTAATAAAAATAAAACAACTTAAGATAAACTCGACATCAAACTCCTCACGCTCCAAGACGCGCTTAAAGCGTGCTTAAAGCTCCGAAAGCGCACTATATTCCGTTTTGAATTGACCGTAAGCACGCTTGTTGCGCGCTATCGGTGCTGTGAGTCCACGGCTGAATGCGAGAAAGCGTGCTCCGCACGCCGAGTGACGGCTGTAGCCGACATAATGTATGGGAAACGGCATGCCCTAAAAATCCGCTGTCGACTGTGGCGTTCAAAAGGTTAAGCGCGTCTTGGAATGTGGAGACAATCTCACGATCATATTTTTATTTATTCAAAGCTAACAGTGGGGCCAATTTGAAAGTGTGTTCGCTAAATTTAAAAGTCGATAAGTTCGGAATAAGAAAGCCGAATTCGAGTTTGACGTTTCTTATTTTAAGTTTAGGCAATTTAAATTTTAGCGGACATCGTTTCGAATTGGACCCAGTTAGCATTAACTACACAAGGTAACTTGAAAGCTACCTCATTGGAAAAACTGTAAGCTCTGTAATTTATAACTAGTTATTTATCTACCGCCCGCGACTTCGTCCTCGTGGACACACTAATCACCTAGCGGTATGAAATATACTTTTCTCAAAAATTATACGTAAAGTCGCCATAACCTCATTTAAAAGTCTCCAGTAAGTTAATAATACCGGACGATGATCAAAAGTGTCCAGTAAGTAGAGAGGTTTTGAATTCGGAATGAAAAGTGTCCAGTAAGGACCATACAATAGTACATTGTGCATCTAGGGCCGTAAGAAGGGGATAACTAACGAGAGTCTGTTAGAAGCCCGACGCCGATAGGCGAGGGCTTTTATGACTCGAGTTTGTTATCCCCTTACTGCCCGTGATACACACAATGTTTTTCATCACATTTGCGAGGAAATAAAATAAAAATTAGACAAAAAAAGTATATATATATTAATTTTATTCCCATTTTACACCCCGAATTACCATCAGGTGGGTGTTCATAAACTGTAAGTACGTTGCGATCAGCGCGGGGCAGCTCCGCCGGCTTGCGGATCGCGCGGCCCCGCCGGCTGCGGCTCCCGAGCAGCTCCGCCGACCTGGCACACTTAACTGCCCGCGGGAGTTCGAAACCATACAAAATCCATAACTCCCTAGGGAGTTATGGATTTTGTATGCTTTATAACTCCCGCTGACGGCGGGGCCCGTAGAGGAGTTAAATCGGCTATAGCTGCTCTATACGCCTGCGTATAATAACACCCTTTCCGAGCAAGTGTGATGAAAATCTCATAACATCACTGCACGGGTGCCCCAGGCGGCGGGGCGCACAGCGCCGGTTCCCGCGCTGATCGCGGCCTACAGTTTATTCTACCCACCTGATGGTAATTCACAGTGTACAATGGGAATAAAATAAATAATTAAAAATATATTTTTGAGAAAAGCACTATACAAGCTTCGATCATTAAGTGCCATACTGGACTCGTACATTGAAATCTCAAATCGCACTCGTCCAGTATAGCTTACTTACTGGTCTCTTTAGTAATGTACTATTACGACCTATTCTCATACATACCAAATGTACATTTAAAAAAAATCATAAATATCTGTCGAGCCGTTTCGGAGGAGTGCGACCACAAACACCGTGACACGAGATTTATATAAATATCAGTACCTATAGCCGATGCAGGTAAAATTAGAAAACATGAGCATGACCAAAATTTACAAATAGATGAAAAAGCAAATATACGCGTCGAATTGAGAACCTCCTCCTTCTCGTACTTAGTGAGGGGACATTTTTATCCAACCGCCACATTTGAAAAATGCTCCAAAATGGCACAAAAGACCTATATATCTTTTGTGAAAATGGAGTCCTTTAGAAAAAAAAAAAGTGCGAGTCGGTCCCGCGCACGGAGGGTTCCGTACCACTATCTATAAAAACGGCAAAAAAATCATGTCTGTTGTATGGGAGCCCCCTTAAATATTTGTTTTATTTTAATTTTATTTTTAAAGCGAATATATAACTAAATATTCTGTGAATATTTCAAGCATCTTCCTGTTGCCGTTATCAATATCGAGCAAAAACAAGCAAAAAAATCACGTTTGTTGTATGGGAGCCCCCTTAAATATTTATTTTATTCTGTTTTTTAGTATTTGTTGTTATAGCAGCAACAGAAATACATCAAATGTGCAAAATTCTACTGTCTAACTATCATAGTTCATGAGATACAGCCTGATGACAGACGGACAGACAGACAGACAGACAGACAGACAGACAGACAGACAGACAGACAGACGGACGGACGGACGGACAGCGGAGTCTTAGTAATAGGGTCCCGTTTTACCCCTTGGGTACGGAACCCTAAAAACCATTCGTTTCTCTATAAATTACCGTCGGTCTAAGCGACACAAAATTCATCGGACGGACACGAGCGACTCAAACGACGCAGACAAATCAGGCGGTTCTAACGATACATATAACTCAATATGCCCAAAAATGTCGCTTATGAGATTTTACATCTCACGTACCTAACTAGCTAAATAATATTATGTGTACTTAATAATAATAATTTAATTTTAAGTTATGTATTGTTGTACGTGATGTAAGGCACGTTGGGATACTTTTTAAGAAATAAACGTGTTTATTAAAAATTTATTTTATTATTATAAATACTTCTCGATATAAATTTATTTATGATTCGTTATAGTTTTTAGTCTACAGTCGAATACCCTGTAATCAGTGGCAATTAGGACAAATACCTTGGTTAGTGATAGCATATACAATTGTTTGTGCTTGTTACTCAGGACAATAGTTAGGTAACAAAACATTGTCTTATGTAATTAAATAAGCACTTGACAACGTGGACACGACACGACTCGATGCCACAGAATATTGCCCCATGAAAACCAAAGCCATAAATTATTATTAGTCTATTTAAACTAACGGTAACTAATGCTACTACAAACGGCACGCGTGCTGTGCGTTCAATGACAAATTTACATATTGGCACAGACATAATTCATAATAATCACATTTATTTGGACCCTGTAAAATGTAACTTATCACAATCAGAGCTGCGGGGAGATTTTATTATCATAAAAATAAAACAGAGTCAAATTTAAAATGGTTTGAGCCGCTCTAAACTAATATTTCAACCATCTTCAATGATATAAAATAAATTTGTTATATATACTAGCGAACCGCCCCGGCTTCGCACGGGTGAAAACTTGAACATGAACGTACGATCTTCCCACCCGGTAGCAATGGTGAGCGTCAAGTTGGCGTACCCGTCGAAGATCTGATGATTCCAAAAAATAGTACCCAATTAGTACAGAGTTCAAAAAATAGTACCTTTGTAATTTCGGAGATGTAAGCCCTGTTTAACGGGTACGCTAACTTGACGTCAAGCTTGAGTACCAAGTTTGGATCTCGAGAACGGTGATGTTCCCAAAAATGCTGTATATCCCAAAAAATAGTACCCAAATAGTACCGCTGGCTCACGAATTCTCAACTTCATAGCTATAATAGAAACTGAGATATATCATACCAAACAGAGGTAAAATATTGTGCACCGTCAAGCTGGCGTGCCCGGCCGAGATCACACAGAAAACCATTGAATTCCTAAGCCAGATATACCAAAAAATAGTACCCTTTTACGACAAAAGCATAACAGAAAAGCTAAGTGGAATTTTGAAAGAAGAATGGATGAAAATATTTCATAGTCATAGTACTCACGTAGTACAGATGTAGTGCATAATTAGTTTCACATTTTTCATTTTGACATTTGACAACAAATAATAAAGTTTCATATTAATGAATATAAACATGTCACTCATTGAATACAATAATTAATTGACACTTCGGGTCCCGTCGTCTTCCGATTGAGATCCGAGTTTTACCGATGAGCATATTATTCACTTTATCTGTAGTCACGTATTATATTTCATTTATATTTATTATTTGTTCTTTCAATCTTCGAATGTAGGAATAATGAGTGAGGAGGATATTGCAGTTATATTTGTTACTAGTGGACCCGCCACAGCTTCGCCCGTGGTATTTTCCATACAAACTTTATCACCCATGATGAAATTTCGAAAAATCCCTCCTTAGTGCACCACCTTCGGGACTTTGCGTCCGGTAAAAATATCTTTAACCCTAAATTTAAAATGTTCCTCGTATATCATCCTACTCCGTCCTATTTTGGGCCATACTACTTTTTAGTGCCTAATTTTGTTTTGGATTTTGTGGGTTAATAAATAAAGATATCCGATATCGGGTTTTCTATTGCTTTTTCGCCACACCGAACGACTCGCTGGTCGGGTTCTTGCTATAGCAATTTTTTATGGAGGCAATTCTGCGGCGCCTGGGATGGTACTTGATTTTTGGGCCGGCACTGAAAGAGTTAATCTTTTGAACGCCACGGCTGAATACGAGAAAGCGTGCCCGTGACGGCTGTAGCTGAAAAAAATGTATCTCTCCTCTCTAATAAATCTCCAAGCGAACCTTGAAATTATCAGTGCGTTACCAACAATAGAAATAGAAACTCTTACTTATGATCTATATTAGGTATAGGTAATAATCCCATGTAAGTAATGAATATTTATACGTTATAATATACTCTAGACGTTCTAATAGGCACTAAAAAGTAGAATGGCATTCTACACTACAGGGCCCAGAGCGTATTTACTTATCCAATAATATTACAAAACTAACATTAAACATATTATACGGGCCATGATAATGAGGTAGAAGGTTTTGGCGAATTTTCTGTTTCAACAGGTAGCGGGAGGGGTGCATCTTCTTCATATATCATTACTAATTTACTGTACTCCCGTCTTCTCCTTGTACGCTGAAAAAAAAAAAAACATTTAATTAAATAAGCCGCTTGATTTAATTAATTATGATATAATATAACCTCTTAAAGTTACATGTTAAATGTCAGTGCATTTCATTTTCCAACTTGTGTGCGACCACCTTTTTTACTAGTTACTTAGTATGTTTGGAAGTTCAAATCTTGGAAGTTAATTTTGAAACTGTTGGCGGAACACTAAAGAATGTTGGGCAAATTGGCCCATATATAACCAATACAAATCTCATGTATACCACGTGAAAGCTAGTTACATAAGCTTAATTTTCTAATACGGGGACAAACTTCAAAACCCCGGAGAAGATAGTTATCAGCGTTCAAATTTTCACACACACACAACGTTAATTACTATACTAGCTGTGCCCCGCATGCGTTGCAATGCTATTTCTCCCAGCCTTCACAGTTTACTCGTCATAATAACAATTACAGCAAATAGTGGGATTAATAAGCTAATATT